>OX589588.1:5711200-8111200 GCA_951329385.1 Polia nebulosa | reverse complement strand
ATTCTCATCACGAACTTAATTTTATTAAGACTTGTACATGTAGAGGTATGTAGTACCTAGCAAAAAATGTTAACGGCATGCAAGAGACCAGGAACGTATGTGAAGTCAATGTGGTTCCCAGCAAAGAATAAACCAGTCATGCAATTGATGAAGTTGCTGTGGCAAAGGCTACTGGGACAGTTAAGAATGGATAAGAGTAAAGTGTTAACTGTTCATATAATAACGTAAATCAAACATTAAAAGTGAATATTAAATGAACGCTAACACATTAAACGACACAGCAGAATAAAAGCTACAAAACATAACTTATTAGCTCCAAAGACAAAAACCCTAAAACTAAATTCAGAAACTGTTGATACAATAGGTAAGTGTACATAATCATGCCAATATCTACCTCATAGAGAAAAACAATAAAATCTGGGAATATCTCGGAAAATATAAGCATGATATCTACACCATCTGTATTCAATCTAGTTTTTCTGCCTCATCTAACCACCAGACTGTCACCGCAAACCACTTTACATAATTCTAGTTATAATCTTCCTACGCAACTCAGGGTCAATAGGATAGGTAAAATACATCTCGTTCAAGCAAAAAAGACAATGCATGTGACCTTGGCAGCTAAGTCAAATTCTTCTGATGGGCCAATGTGTAGGCGACCGCAAAAACTATCCTATGACATTGCTACGCCTTGTAGCCACATAGTCCTAACTCTAATACATTCGTCAACTAGTTGGAACTTTGTTGAATTAAGAATCAGCTTGAATGTTGGCTGGACAATTGCTCCAACCCACACCTCTTAGTATTGTTGTGGGGTATAGTACAAGCGATGATGTAACTATAAAATAAATTGTCTCACGGTCCTAACATGTGACTTGTATAATTATAGTTTTATTGAAATGGGCGTGAAGTTTACTTAGATATCTCATGGTCAGGGAAATAAAAGTATATTGCTTACTTGTGTTTACGAGAGCCGTAATATCATAAAGTAGAGCTTTATTAGTACTAACGGTAGTGTTAAAATTATTGTAATCAATATTTTTATTGGCCGTTTCTATTTGATTTGTTTCACCTCGAACATATTTTAAGTCAGTTGAACTTTTTGCTTTGGAAAATATATTATCTTTGAAACCATCGTTACGCGTGGCTACATAAACAGATACAAAGTAATTCGTTATTGAATTATGCGACAATTTTATTCAAATACATTATTTATAGATATTACTCTTAGTTTCAATACAAATGTGGTCAGCTGTAGGTAATTGATTTATAACGTTAAATCAAAGTCCAAGAACTAAAACACTAATGTGAATTTTGTTTTTAAAGCTAAAAGTTAATTGAATTTTGACTTTTCCTTATTATTTCTCTTTAGGATTTAAACGTGCGGTTTGCATTACCACATTACAGAAACACTGATGTTTAATATGGCTTTTAAATTAATTTATGAATTTCATTGAATTTGATACAATCATCAATACAAAGCCACTATACTCACATAAGTACATAATTATGTTATTTATAATCAAAAATTTTATCTCGATTCAACCTCACTCATTTTTACTCTCTCTCTCTATCTCTCTCTTCGATCCGTTCATATATCACGATACCGTTAAACTATTTATCAAGTCAAATTACAGCTCAAGGACTCCTCGCTCCATCTTCGCTTACATAGTAGCATCTACCTTAATTCTTATAGCGTAGGCGAGGAAATTTCGGCAGGTAGGTAGCCTCATATTAATTTAGCATGCAGGATCTTGTGTTGATATCATCGCGTCGAGCTCTGGTGCATTCACGATCTTAAGTGCATTTGTACCAACTTCTGATTATATCACATTGAATATTTAATCACCGTCAAAATTTTTGGGCTCTTTTGCTGTAAAAGGTTTATGCACTCATTCGGGAAGTGTTTTCAAATCGTTTGTATTTTTATGCTTCGTAGCTTTGTTTCCACATCTTAAAATTTCTGTTCATGATCGTCAGTAACAATTTAATGTAAATTTTGCTTGGAACAGCAATTTTCTTTGTTTTGAGTTTTCCAATTTTTTCTCTGCGTTTTTGCTTGTGTAAGGATTATTAAGACGAGCTATAATTTTGAGTAATTCGTATCTACCCTGACGATCTACTACGTAATTTTAATTTCTTTGTTTGCTACTTAATACTGCTTTATCTTGCTAAGCTATCTCAAACCGAATTATTTCCGTTCATTAAAACATCAGAATCAAAGGAACAAAAAATCTCTTGCACGTGTACATTAGAATCATGTTTTCTCTTTAAAGAATTAAATGATCAATATATCCTTATAAGGTAAAATAATTCATTCTTCTAATACATTATGCTGAATCATAACGATCTTGTTTGAAGTTTCCTCTTTTTTATCCTTTACGTGGCTAAAATCTTTGTATTTTCGTTTCGTGTAATAGAACATAATTTTCGTGCCACTAATGCTCGGATAATAACTGTGGAAGTATTTTTTATTCTCGTGTAAGGTTATATTTTTTGCCGATTCAGCTAATGCAAGCACGAATGTGCTGAGAAAATCTTTTGTGTTCTATTCAGTATAGTTTTTGGACACATTTTCTGAATTCTATCAATGCGAAACTTACCTTTATATGCTGTTTGATGAGGTTTCCATAGAACAAAAGAAGACCTTGTCAAATTGACAACTCACGTTGTGTAATTTGTGAATTTTCATTTCCTCGGCGCGAGGTCAAGCTTTAAATAGACATATCATGAAAATTACCTGTTCTTTTCTCGTGTATAGGTATTATGTGAATACAATGGAAGTTTTCAATTGAGATTTTATCGTTAATGTCGTTGGTTGAGATAGAGATTTACTGGTTGAGTCAGCTATATATCTAGCTACTGTTTTCTTGTGGATGTCTAAATGAAACAACTTCTAGAATTTCCTCACTTTCAATTAGGTCTAACGTTATGATCCTCTGTAATATCGTCTCTGCTTGAATTTATTAGCAAATATGATATTTCAGAGTTTAACCCATGGTAACAATTTAAGTGGTTGAGCTTTCATTAACTGAAAGATTGGCAATGAATTTAAATGCAGCTTGTAGGTGTGATTTTTATTGCTGTAGCAATAAACACAGTTTGTAAATACGTCGGTAGTCGATTTGTTCATTCATTACCCTCTTCAGCCAATTAAACTCATAAAGGACTTACTTACAATACGACATACTCGTACTACAACTGACTGAATTCTTACAACTTATACTGATATTCTTAGAATTAACTAACAGATTGTAATAGCAACAAATTAATCATATTTTTTTTTTGTTATGGTGTGCCAATAAATTATACATCCCCATATTAAATGTGGTTAGCCACGTCATTTTGGCCTGAAGGTGAAGAAACAAAAAAGGGAGAGACTCAAAAACTTGCTAAGACATGGACAAAGAAAGCATTCACTTTAATCGTGTATGTTTGTTTTGGCAGTCACTATCAAAATATCCTTGTTGGTGTAATGTAATTTCCTAAAACAATTTTTTTATTACTAATTTTGACCGCACTGACAGGCCGCACTTTTTTTGGATAAATTAGTTACCGAACCGGTCAAAATTTTAATTCAAAGTTTTAATTGGAGCAATTTCCCGAATCCGTGTCATAAATTACTTTAAAAAAAACATTTCCGCAATGATTACTATTTCATAATTTCTTTATTCCTATTTATTTGGTCTCGGCGCAACTTGTATTTTTCTTCCAAACTTCTCTATTAGTCTCAATTACTCTCTCTAGTAATCTCAGTAGTCACCCTCTTTTTGAACATAGTTGTCATCTTTCACACAGTCCATTCAATGTTTCTTGGCCTTCTCCTACTTTTATAACTTCTACTATAGCATGATGATATAGTAGTAAGTACCTATTGTATACCATTTCATTCGTCAGTATTATACTCGGGAAGTATTTTCGGGCCTCTGAAGGTGTTGTCTGGTTTTTTGTTTATGTTACGTGCAGTTCTTTGTGTGAATCAAACACTCTTTAGTCTGGCGTGATATTAGATGAATCATTCATGTCTTGATCTGTATTGTTTTGTTCTTTAACTATACTTTGTTCTAAATAGTGGTGTATGTTGATCAGTCAGTATGACAAGTGATTCAGGTTTTATGTTAGTATTATCTAATTTGATTACAAAGCGAATGTTTGAGTGTCTTGTAATCGTGCATAGATCGTTTGCACTGCTCATAAGTCAATTAGTTTAATGCAGTTTTTGTGTTGCACTTGCAATTAGGTTTGTAATACGTTTAAATATTTCTAGTAGCCAGCTGCTGCACCTGCTGCTCTAATGTAGTGATTACATCTGCTCCAATAATAATATTTAATTTATTAATAAACCGTGCTTGAGCTACACGTGATTCCAAACGGTCTCATTCTCAGTCATATTCAATTCAAGGGTGCGTTGTGTTAGACTGTTTTTTTCACTCTTAATACAAAACTACTGTTTTAGTATCTACCTATAAATCTGAACTTGGTACATAATTACATGCCTGATAAGCTCGCCTCGTATCAACGAGCATCTACCTATGTACCGTCATCAGAGACTTAAGGCTGTGGGTGTGAGTCTGTACACCTCTGCCTCGGGGATCAGAGGCGTGACGGTTGTTATGTTTAAGGTCGTTTGATATAGCGAGCGTGATCTTAATCCTTGTGTACCTACCTATAGGTAATTACCTAATGAATACAAAACAATGTTGCTTTGTAGTGCGAGCGAATTTTCTCACACTGCCACCTACTACAGTTATATTTGTAGACACAAGAAACTTTCTACAAAGAAACAAAAGCGGTTATGATCAAAAATTGGTATATATAAAGAACAAAATGACATCATCTTTTAATACAAAGGCCTTCTCTAATGTCGTCGCTACGAATAGTCTGGTACTGTGGTTCTCGCATTCAGCGGACTTCTGAGGCCTTTCCACCTTGTGGTTCCAACGCAGCTCCTTCCGGAACGCGGTCATGACTCCGGAACCTTTCTTCACCAACGTGAATTGCCTCTTAAATTTAATGTAAACATGCTTATTTTTTTTAAGGGACAGTGACTGGAAACAGAGTTAGCAAAATTATAACTCCCAGTTTAAAATCCCAGTAGGCTACTAACATTGTAGTAACCCATTTCGCTAAACAGTTACACTCTGCGCAGAATGATAATCAGCTGATTCACCCAACAATACTCATTCTTAAATTAACATAACATTCCATACAGTCTGTAACTGTCGAGCTGGGTTTAGTTTGAAATGGCCGTTTTGTTAACTTTTGATTGTTACAATTATTTTTTTACTTTTTTCAAAGTCGATAGAGATCGGTTAATAGCTGGCCACGTTAAAACCAACGTCAGTAGCGAGCACAAGATCCTCAAAAGTGCAAGTGTATGGGCACTTGGAGTCCTTGGACTCCAAAATTATTATTTTTTACACAAGCCAGCCACCCTATTCCCAACCTTTACAACTCTTGAATGCCATAATCAACAGTGGAAACCATCAGAAAAACGCGGAGGCAAATGAATGAAGAACTGAAAAATGAATACTGTATTGAATCCCGCAACGAAATTAATCAGAAGCACTCAAGCATGTGGGTCATGAAAGGGACACCAGTAGATAGGGACACAGGTAAAACGTATTTTTGTATCAATATCTGGGAAAACTTCTTATACGGAACATACATATGTGGGCAATCAAGAAAATCTATCCTAGACAGGATGTCAACCGAACGAACAGCAGTTATCCGCATTTTAAGCGCTACATTATGGTGTTACTCATTGTCATCACAGTCGCGTCAACGGAAGACATCCAAGGACAGCTACGGTAAATAAAAGAAGTTCACGACAATCCAATGACTTGCTTATAGCCACATTTGCATGGACCATTTTCACGGATGGGCTTTTTTTTTTGAGGGTATAACTTCTATATGATGATTTGCCATTATCATATAACTTCTGAGGGCGTATCAGACTCTTACTGACTAAATAAAACCTATCAGTTGCCTGTACCAGGGCCGTGGTGACTCTTTTAAACTCTCCCTCGGTATCACGGATGGACCTTTTTTTTTGAGGGGGGGGGGCGGGAAATCATCCAATGACATCTCCCGCTCTGGGCGGAGCGGGAGGGCGTGTCAGACTCTTACTGACAAAAACCCACCCCTGTTCCTTCCCTGCCCTGAGTGCCCAGGGGCTACCCTGAGTGCCCAAAGACCACCTTGTCTTATAGCACATCACCTGATTGAGATTTTCCTGGGAAGGATTAGTGCCTGTTTTTCTTGAGGTACAAAATGTTTGTACAAGTATTATGATAAATTGCGGAAGAAAATTTGAATACAATCCTGTTACAATAGGTTACTAAAAGTCCCAAATCATCACCATAAAAAGCCATAACGTATAACATTCTCCGGGTGACAGAACTTTCAAAATCGGTTCAGTAGTTCCATAGATTACTTCCTACAAATAAACTCACAAACTTACATCTCATTAATTTAAACATAGATTAACAATTTGAATTTAGGATCCGCGGACATATGGTTTACGAGTTTCATAAATAAGGCTGGGTGTAGTAACTTATTATCATCGCACTTGCGTAGGTATAGCCAAAATATCCATGGACCACCATGGCGAAGATAGGTCCACGATTTCTCTATAGCCAGTCCGTTATCCCCACAGTTCGTTGAATCATTCAATTACCAGGCCATTTATTTTTAGACCAGCATTCCTATCATGCCGTTACTTGTTAATAAGATCAACCCAATTCTAATCACACACACAGTAGGTTAATGCTATGTGAGAACAGTGTAAAGTGCAATAAGTAGAAATGTGCAGGTAATCGTGCTCAGTTATACGATCGGCCGCGTAAGGTTGCAGGTGGAGGGCAGCCCGCTGATATAATACTTTACAACGAGCTAAGAATATGGTGATAAGACACGTTTGTGGGAGATATAGGCCTTGTCAGTTGCCTGCCATTGTTGCGGTATTTTTCGAAAGATATACCGCGGTCTGGAACGCAAAGGGCAGTAGAAAGAAAACGGGTAGTTTTAGTCAGTAAGAGTCCGACACTTCCTCCCACTCCACCCAGAGTGGCAGAATTCATTTGATGATTTTCCACCGTCAAAAAAACTTTTTTACTAAAATAGAACCGACTTCCAAAAAAAGTGTAAAATAACTTTAATTTCGGAAGTCGGTGTTTCTGGTTTTGTGTCTTCGTTTTTTGATACCGACTTCCGAAATTGAAGTTTGCACGTTTTTTGGAAGTCGGTTCTATTTTTTGTAAAAACGTTTTTATTTTTCACTTTTTAGTTGTGGTTCCCCATTAAATTGTGTTAACACTACATAAGATCGCAGTTGATTTGCTGTCATTTTTTGAAGAGTTCCGGTGTCTGTCTCCGAAACTCATCATCAGATCTATAATAAAAAATAAATAAAAATCTATGGATGAAATTAAAAATATGCTTATTAACATGCAAGAAGATATGAGACAGCAAAAAATGGATATGTTAAATATGAAAGAGGATATTAAAAACACTATTAACAACAATATCAACGAGAAGTTCAAAAGTTTAGAAAACAAAAACGCGCTTTTAGAACAAAAATTAGAAACACAAAAAAAAGCATTAGACAAAATCGAGAGATTTATGAGAAGAAAAAACCTGCTATTTTTCGGGGTGGAAGAAACTGAAAAAAGCTACCAAGAATTGGAGAGCAGGTTGCTGGAAATCATAAACAATATATTGGATATCAAATGTGATAAAACCGGCATAGAATCTGTAAGAAGGCTTGGGAAAAAAAGCGAGAAAGTCAGACCCATCGTAGTAACATTACTCACCATGGGACTAAAAATACAAATACAAAAAAATAAAAAAAGATTAAATGGAACATCGTACTACATAAAAGAAGACTTCCCGTTAGATGTACTAAACAAACGAAAAGAACTCCAAATAGAAATAGAGAAAGCAAAGGAACAGGGGAGGAAAGTTTTCTTAAAATATGATAAACTTGTAATTCTTGATAAGAATACCCAAACAGACCAACAAATAACGTCAAACAAAAAAAGGAACTTATCAGAATCCCCAGAAACTTCAATTAACTACAGTAAAAACGACAAACAAAATAAAAAACAACCTACAAAAATAAATAAAACGAATAACATGAATAACTTCATTATAAAAAAGCCAACGCTAATACATAGTGTACAAAGCCCTTGCATCGAGCAGAACAACAACCATAACAAAACTAATAAAGAATAACAATCAACGGCCCCTCTCAATCTTCCAACCCGGCTGGTCACCGTGGAAGAGTATGACCACAACCCTCCAAACACCACTTCAAAACCATAAAAAAATTAAAAACCATCACTTAAAAATTGCTACATATAATGTCAGAACACTCTCGACCACTGAAAAATACATAGAATTAATGTACGCTATTCGAAATATCAACATAGACATACTTGGCCTAGCGGAATTTTGAAGAATGGGATGTAAAATAGAAGAATATAGCGACCATATACTCTGCTACGTAGGAGAAACACCTGGTATGTATGGTGTGGGTTTTCTCATTAAGAAAGAATATAAGAAGAATATTATAAACTTCTGCGGACTATCGGAAAGAGTTGCAATTCTTCAGATGAAATTCGACGATACAGACCTATCAATTATTCAAGTATATGCACCTACGAAGGACTCAGATGAAGAGAATATAGAAAAATTCTATCAAACGCTACAAAAAGCTCACAATCTATCGGAAAACTGTAAAAATGTCATGGTATTAGGAGACTTTAATGCCAAGATAGGACAACCAAAAACCAACGAAAACCTAATCATGGGAAAATACGGATACGGGAAAAGGAATGATAGAGGTGAAAGGTTAGTACAATATGCCCTTGAATTTAAACTATCCGTCATGAATACGCACTTTATAAAGAAAAACAATCAAAGGTGGACATGGATATCGCCAGACAGAAAAAATAAAAATGAAATTGACTTTATTAGAATTTATTATTATTTATTATTATTATTATTATGTCTAATTTTCCTAAAAATATCACAAACGTAGAGGTTCTAAACAACGTAGAGTTCCCGTCAGACCACCGAATAGTAAGAGCAACATTCATCCTAAAAAACCCAAAAAAATCTAGGAAGCACTTCCAAAACTCGATGGCATCACTGAAAACAGACGTAGAAATAGAAACATATATTTCAAACCTAAAAAGTAACATAATAGACCTAACAAATATCAACAAAGAGAACATACAAGAGACCTACGATAAATTTGAACTCTACATAAAAAACAGCTTAAAACTAGAAACCGCAAACAAAAGAAAAGAAAAAAGTTACTATTTCTTCAATGAAACTACTAGACTTTTAATTCAAAGACGCACCGAGCTTATAAAAACCAAGGACAAATCACAAGAAATGAAAAAAGAGCTATCAAGTCTATTCAAACAAACTAGCAAATCAATAAGAGATAATTATAAGCAGCATAAGAGAAAAATTATAGAAGATAACATAACACATTATAGAAGCGCCAAACGAGCTTACAAACAACTTATCACTCATACTGACTGGATCAAGAGTTTAAAAGATGGACATAAAGAAACAAAATCTAGAAAAGACATTATATCCTGCGCTACAATCTTCTACAAAAATCTATATGCTACTAACCTGCAGGTCGCAAAATCAGCTATAGAAACAAATAGACTAGAAACAAGCACGAGCGAAACGACTATTATAAAAGTAGAAGACGTTCTCAAAAATATTAAAAAACTGAAGCGAGAGAAGAGCCCTGGGCCTGATGGTTTAAAGAACGAAGCGTTGATAGCAGGAGCAAAACTACTCACCGTACCACTGACACGCTTATTTAATATGGTTCTAATCACAGGAAAAATACCGGAACAATGGCAAAAATCAGACATAACACTGCTGTACAAAAAAGGAGATCCACTCGACATAGGTAACTACCGCCCAATAAGCCTGCTCTCAAGTGTGTACAAACTATTTACCTCTATCTTAAATGACAAAATTAGTCCCCAAATAGACAGTATGCAGCCAGTAGAGCAAGCGGGCTTTCGTTCCGGTTTTTCGACTATGGACCACATCCATACACTAGAACAAGTCATAGAAAAATATATGGAGTTCAAGAAAGACCTCTACATAGGTTTCATTGACTATACAAAAGCATTTGATAGTCTCTATCATAACTCTATCTGGCAAACTTTGAATGACTGCAACATAGATCCGATAATAACGAGAACCCTAAAACACATATATGAGAACAGTGTGAGCAGAGTTAAACTAGAAACTAGAGGTGATGAGATCAGAATAGGTCGAGGTGTCAGGCAGGGAGACCCTATATCTCCGAAACTCTTCATAGCGGTCCTGCAGAGTGTATTCATTAAACTGAATTGGGTCTCTGAAGGCATACCAATCAACAACACACGTCTCACACATCTTAGATTTGCTGACGATATCGTAGTCTTCGCCGAAACCCATAAGAAGCTAGAAACAATGATATCCCAACTGAACACAGAAAGCAAACACGTAGGCTTACTTATGAATCTAAATAAAACAAAAATAATGACAAACAGCAAAAGAGGAAAAATCATGTTAGACGGTGTTGTTCTGGATTATGTGAACCAGTATATATACTTAGGAAAGCAGGTATCCTTTTGTAAAACAAATAATGAAAATGAAGTCAATAGAAGAATTACATCCAGCTGGAACAAATACTGGGCACTTAGGGAAATACTGAAGGGTAACTACGACCTGGATATGAAAAAGACGATCATGGACACTTGCATTCTGCCTTGTTTGACATATGGCTCCCAGACTTGGACATTTACAAACAAAATAAAAAACAAAATAACAACTTGTCAGCGGGCAATGGAAAGAAGCATGTTAAACCTAAGGAAAATTCACAAAGGAAAAAGTCACGTAATAAGAAAAAAGACCAAACTTACGGATGCCCTACATCGAGCATTAAAACTAAAATGGCACTGGGCCGGCCATGTAGCGAGATACACCGACCAGCGTTGGACTCTTAAGATTACTAAATGGACCGGCCCACAAGGAAAGAAAAACGTGGGAAGACCACAAAAACGATGGGTGGACGATATAGTATCGGTGGCGGGCAAAAACTGGATCGGAACGGCACAGGACAGAGAAAAATGGAAGAAATTGGAGGAGGCCTATACCCTATCAAGGGATTTCTGTAAAAATATTTAATATTATAAAGATGCATAAATTATAACTAACACTAGAGTCATTTACTAACATTAGATTAAGAACACTTTTTTTTTTGTAAATATTTTGTAAGATTTTTATAGAAAATTAAAAGGCTTTTTTATTTTTTTTATTTATTTTATTTTTAAAGCGCCTGCCTGGGTTTGAACTCACGACCTACAACTTGTAAGTCGCGACCATTACGATTTGCAAGTCGATGAATATACAAAAATAAAATACGAACAGTGAGAGCAGAATTAAATTGATCGAAAATCAAACGAGAATTAATAATTTTAAACGACTATATCTGTCCTTCTCTCGAAAACGCTGCTTTTTAAAGCAGTTGTATGGGCGTCAGTTTAAATGACGTCACGTGGGCACGTCGGACTTCTCTTTCTAATGGTCAACTATATAGCTATATAACTCCGTCGCAGATGAAGATATTTTGAGAATTCCTTCTTAACTGTTCACTATAATTAATAAGTATTCAATTTAGCATATTAAAAAAAATGCATATTACTTTTGCTTTAGGAAGATAGATGGCGCTACGTGTATTTCGAATCACGTTGTCCCTATTGAAGCCGGGTTCATCATCATCATCAGCCTTTTAATTTCCCACTGCTGGGGCACAGGCCTCCTCTCTGTGAGAGGATGTGGGCCGTAATCCACCACGCGGGCCCAATGCGGATTGGTGGATGTCACATATCTTCGAATTCGAAAAAAAGGTTCGCTAGTAAGAAATAAAAATAAGACATAATAATCATAAATACATCTACTAGTGTCATAGAAAAGACAGTCAAATTTAAAACTTGTACAACAAGACCCAATGACCCAATCAATGTATCCTTCTTCCATGATTATGAGAAGGAAAGTGGAACCAAATAATTATAACTGGCCAAAAATAACAATATCTATAAAGGAAATGGCTTATCTTGTTGTTTTTGACTTGGGTCACTTGGTAACCAATTAAATTAATATTGTTTTTACAAAAGTAGGTAGAATTCATATTAAGGCGCGGACTGACTACGACTTGAAATACCTTCAAATAAGGTTGAGAATTGAACGTAATAATTGTGTTGACGATGCGAATAGGCATTTATTTTACAGGTTTTCTTTAGATTATCCAGAATATACACAATAAATTAAATAATTATCCGGTCAAAGTTTTACTAAAATGCCAATTCTATTAAATTCTTTAAAAAAATAATGGTGTTATCGCTGAAAATACAGAGATGTTCGACGCCAAAGTTTATTTTTGTGGAGCAATTTCCAAATTTTTTATTAAGAATATCAAACTATTTTTTACTATTCTATTCGGTTAAAATTTTTCTTTAAACCCTACTCTGTCCACTGTATTTTTTGCAAAGGATATTTTCGTTGCATTACGTCATACTCGAATGTCCAAAAAACCAATTTTTTTGACTATTGAGGTAATACCGCCCCTTAATGCAAGTTGTATAGCTAGCCGCAGAAACATATAAGTTCTGCTTTCTAACCGGCTCCAAAGAGGAAAAGGTTATCAATTCGGATGTTTACATTTTTTTTTTTTTTTTTTTGTGTATCTTTGGGCATCGTCATATATAGACGGATTTGCAAAATTCTTTTTTTTTGTTTGAAAGGGGTTTATTCCTAAATGGTCCTATTTAAATTTCATAGAGATCTGATTATGAGTTTCAGAGACAGACAACGGAACTCTTCAAAAAATGATAGTAAATAAACTGCGATTGCTGCTATCGTATTAATATACATTGTTAACACAATTTAATGGGAAATCACAACTAAAAGGTGAAAGCTAAAAACTTTATTACAAAAAAATAGAACCGACTTCCAAAAGAAAACAAAAAAGTGCAAAAAAACTTTAATTTCGGAAGTCGGTGTCAAAAAACGAAGAAACAAATCCAGAAACAACCAAAAGTTTTTTGATGAAAATTTCATCATAATGGTTTTGGACTCTGCGTAAGCAAAATCTATTTTAGGCGCTGGGCACCTAGCTCAGTCGCGGGAGCGGGAGGGCGTATCAGACTCTTACTGACTAAAACCCACCCCTGTTCCTTCCCTGCCTGAGTGCCCAGAGAATAACCCTGGGCCCATAACCTGTTATTATTTTATTTGATAATGAGGATTCTTGAATAAAACTAACGTGCTCGAGTGTCAAGACGGAAGGGAGTATATTTTACTTAATAAGCATAGACAACTTACAAACACTGTCCCACAACCGATACTAACACATGGTATTTTGAGCAAATTACAACACAAAATACTGATAAACTCATTTTTACATCGCACAAGCCCCAAAAGTCTGCTCGTAATGTATGAGAAATTCTCATCCCGTTACCAAGTGGCTTATTAGAAATATTTGAATTACTATAGCCACAAACTCCTAAAAACCGGCCAAGTGCGTGTCGGACTTTGCATATTTAGGGTTCCGTACCAATACATAACAATTTGTATGGCTTTTGGTCAACAAAATGCATATACTGTAAAAATTTGAAGAAAACCGTTTGACTGGTAAAACCTGTGTGACAGACGACGGACAGACAGACAGATGGATACGTGAGTGACAGCAATAGGGCTCCGTATGAACCCTTTGGGTACGGAACTCTAAAAATGAGCGTCGTAATACTCGCATGAGATGAGGCGTCTGTACCGTAGTATTATATACATAGGTATCTGTATCATAGGGTTCTGTCACAAAGGTCAGGAAATTATCATAATCTCAAAAACAGAGGCACCAGAGACATTCCAGAATCCTAGCACACATTACCAACGTAAAATAATCTCCCAGCCTTGTCACATCCACTCTACTTAATACATCAACACCAATCAGAGGTAATACCTACATCAGCAATAATTACGAACATCGTACAAGCAGCGTTCACAATTAACTGATCACCCGTGAACACTAACGCGTAGTGTTGTTACAATGCCCGCAGCATTGTAAATTGCATGACAGTAGGATTATGGTATTATGTCTTTAGGAGGAATTATATTATATATTCTTAATATTATTATTGACTTCTTTTTAGTAATTTTTGGTTCAGGTAAATTTCAATTTTAATGTTGTTTTTATTCATAGTTTTTACTTTTTTTTATCAATGGTTGGCACGCGTTTGATCACAATCTCACCTGATGGTAAGCGATGATGTGGTCGAAGATGGAGCTTGCCTAGAAGTAACCTATTCATACTTTCTCTCTCTCTGTCTCTCTCTTATTTTAATTAAGGTGAAAGCTCTAGGGTAGGCCGCGAAATATTTTTTTTTTTACGGTCAAAGAACAAAAATATGATTCGCGGCCATAGCAAGTACGTACTTACAGAACTGTAATCATTAAAATCATCAATACAACTCTCTCAGTTAGAATTGATGCCAAATGTCATGATTTCATGAAATACTACATTTGCCATCAATTCTGACTGAAAGAGTTGTATTGATGATTTTAATTATTGTATTTCTATAAATACATACTTGCTACGGCCGCGAAAAATTTTGACCAACCTGACACTGACCTGCAAATTGCAAAAAACGTAAGAAAGTTTGAATTTCGCGGACTACCCTGGCACTTCCACCTTAACCACCAGTACCAGTATACAGGATGTAACGGAAATGTGTGGTCATATTTTAAATACTGCTTCTTTCCATGGAAATGAACCACAAGGACGTCATAGAGGAGCTCGTGGCTAAAGTAATAACAGCCGCACGGGTCGATTCATCAGGTTAAGCTATGCTTGCCGGGGTTGGTCCATGGATGGGTGACCATTTTTACATCGAAAGCACGTTAAGCCGTTGGTCCCGGCTGTCAATCGTGGATCTTTGACAGTCGTTACGGGTCATCAGAAGCCCGAAAGTCTGACAACCAGTCTTACCAAGGGGTATCGTATTACCCATTAACTGGTTTGTGAAGGTCAGATAGGCAGTCGCTCCTTGTAAAATACTGGTATTCAGCTGCATCCGGTTCGACTGGAAGCCGACCCCAAGATAGTTGGGCAAAGGCGGGCAGATTGAGTTGACTTTAATTAAGTCATAGACAATTCCAAAAAGACGAAATTGGATTTACCATTCAAAGTTATCATCAGCTGATCAAAATTTGTATGAGAAGTATTTTTTTTCCGAATTGATTATTACTAGAAAGACGTCCACTGCTGGACATAGGCCTCCCTCAAGTGTTGCCACAATGATCAGTCCTGTGCGTCTCGCATCCATCGGCTACCCGCGATCCTCACCAGGTCATCGGTCCACCTTGTCGCGCCTTCCAACGCTGTCTTCCGGTACGCGGTCGCCACTCTAGAACTTTTCGGCCTCATCAACCGTCTGTTCTGCGAGCAATGTGCCCTGCCCACTGCCACTTCAGTTTGGCGATTCTTTGGGCTACGTCGGTAACCTTGGTTCTCTTGCGGATTTCATCATTCCTGATTGGATCCTCGCTTCTGATGATACCCATTGTGAGCGACCACGTTTCTGTTCCATATGTCATCACTGGCAACACGCACTGGTCTTGAGACACTGTGGTATGTGTAATTTTGAGGTAACTAAAATAAAATATAAGTAAATATAAACAGTCGTTGTCTTTGAGAATGGAGATAACCAAATAGCGATGGAAAGATATAAATAAAACAAACTCTTAATGTCGTTCTATTGGTCACTGGTGCTACTGCTAAATATGAGGTCCTGGATAAGAACCCCGGTTAAGGTAAAGTGCTAATGGGTAGTTCTAATTGGAATCTCTCCGTAGCAGCTCAGACTTTGGATTTGTGCCTCATTGATTTGGACTTGAGCATAACTGACGAAATGAGGGAAAAAACCTTTAGTGGGAAAGACAGGCGTGATAATAAAGCAGGCTATTAACATTGTGGTTTAGTTAAATTGTGACAATTTAACGAACTGTTTTAAGGAGCGCTTTAGATTCTGAGATCATTGGTAATGCCTGTATCATTGAGGAGGAACCACATTGATCAAAGTATTTTAATACAGGATGATTGACGTACTGGCAATCCTGACTAATATTATAAATGCAATGCATAATGCAATGCATGTTAGTTTATTTGTTTGTAACCTTCTCACACCTAAACAAATGAGCCGAACATCATGAAATTTTGCATATACGTTTAGTGTCGTTTTTTTTTTAATTTTTAAGCAATATCATAATTATTGTTGTATGTCTATTTGTGTGTCGTATTTGTGGCAAATAAATACTTTTTCTTTCTTTTGATCCAGAAAAAAAAAGTACGATTCACGAGGGAAAAACATTAACTTTCGACGGTTACAATTGTTTCAGGTCGCTAGATGGCGCTATGTGTCATTCAAATCATTTTGCTCCCGTGCGAAGCCGGGGCGGGTCATTATTATTATACTAAAACTGTGACTTTAAGCCTTCTGATATCAGAAGGCTTGCCCAAGGGGCAATGGCGAGGGCTATGCTCGGAGTTACCTTGCGTGATCGAATCAAGAATGCTGAGATCTGCAAGAGAACCAAGGCTACCGACATAGCCCAAAGAATCGCCAAACTGAAGTGGCAGTGGGCAGGGCACATTGCTTGCAGAACGGACGGTCGGTGGGGCCGAAAGGTTCTGGAATGGCGACCGCGTACCTGAAGACATAGCGTTGGAAGGCCTCCAACCCGACCGATGACCTGGTGAGGGTCGCGGGTAGCCGATGGATGCGAGACGCACAGTACCGGTCATTGTGGCGACACTTGGGGGAGGCCTATGTCCAGCAGTGGACGTCTTTCGGCTGAAATGAGAATGATGATGATGACTAAAACTATTTTATTTTTAGATGTCTGAAACTCAAGTTATCAAAATTAAAGGCAAAATATTTTGCTTTACTTACCCACAGTTTAACCGATAATATTTTCGTCAAGGCGTCCATGTTTCACAACACCTAGCCATTCAAAACTTAATTGCACGTTAAACAAACCCTACATGAACATATTATAAGCTTAGTCAAATCGCTGTACTTTATTAGAGAACTGTTTACCTATAATTACATACATAGAAAATAATTAAGCTGTCTTTCGAAATATATATCGAAGGTTTATAATTACAGTTTAATTAGTGTGTTAGTTTGAATAACCTTTAAGCTTACAGGTAGTAATAAGCATGTGCTCAACATGAAATTTATTAAATTAAACTGAATGAAGATTATTTTTGTTCTATTTGTACTTTTAATTTTCGTTTGATTTGTGTTTAGTACCATTTTAAATGGTTGTCTTAAATGTCCGTTTAAAAGCTGTAAATGTTAAATTTCATGACAAAAATAAAAAGTGTAAGTCGGACTCGCCCACTGAGGGTTCCGTATAAACTTGAAGGTATGTACGGTATGTATATACAGGGTGTAACGGAAAGGTGTGGTAAAATATGATTTTAAGAACTGCATCTGCCCATCGATATGAACAACTTTCTTCAAGAAAACCTGAGGAAATTAAAAAAAAATAATTGACCTCCAATACAAATATTGATCAGCTGGTTTTGTAAGGAAAGTCCAATTTGTTTTTTGCGAATTTTCAGTTTTTTCTTAGATAAAGTTGTTCGTATCCATGGGCAGAACCCACACTTTTCCGTTACACCCTGTAATAGTTCGTCCACTATGGGAATAGAATCTCGAACAAACTTAACTTTGCCGTTGGAAAACTGATGTCCCCATACATCGACATAGGTTGCGGTTAGTTTAACAACAGCAAATAAGTTTGCAATCACTTTTTTATTTTTACGTGACGTAACAACAGATTTACGGTTTTCAGATTTTTTCCTTTACTTGTGCTCTATGCCAATGCTTGTTGCCAAATTTCATGATTCTATCATAAAATTTACCAAGACGTATTGGTTTTTTTTTTTTTGTTTGGTGGGAAATCATCCAATGACGTCTCCCGCTCTAGGGTGGAGCGGGAGGGTGTGTTAGACTCTTACTGACTAAAACCCACCCCTATTCCTTCCCTGCCCTGAGTGCCCAGGAGCGCGGTAACTCTGTTTCTATTTTATCCACAGGGCAGGCATCGGCCATGACGGGCCCCGTCATTATTGCTGACAACTCTTTGAGGCGCGAGTGGAACACTACGCGCCGTCCACTCTCGGGCCTGGTGCTGATCGGACGGCGAGCTACCCATTACTCGCCGTCCGCAGGCCCGGGTAAGAAGCATTGGTCAAAGGGAAGTACCCTATAGGTTTCTTTTTATTCCCCTGAGTGTCAAATTATGCGGCATAAATGGAGCATAAACGACCGTATCTTTTAATTGATTTGATTTAGAAGTTGGTCACTGCTGCAAGGGATTGCAGACCTTAATATTTGATATTAATTTCAGTTTGATACCTTTTTTCCTTTTAAGGTACGGAACCCTAAAAATAATTTAATTGATAACCATAATTTGCCATGGTTGGTTATTACTAATAATTTAAAAGCAATTATATTTAATTAAAACTAAATACGAGTAATATGCTAGATAAATGGTTTCTCGATGTATAGATGTTCAGTCCTTTTTTATTACTGCTCTCGGTCAATATCAAATAAATCTGATATAGCTTTATACTGATGGCTGTGAAATAAATTATAGTTTAATAACATAAATATATATATATATATATATGTATGCTTTGTTAGAAATATTTAAAATTATAATTAATATGTGTATAAAGTAAATAAACGAAATAATAATAATAATCTTTATTTTCAGACCAAGTCCATAGTAAGAAAAAAAGTTACACAATTTACTTAACCTAATTTACTTAAAACTATATTGCGCCTAATACTATCCCTTATCCAATGATTCTGGAAAGGGCAGTCATAACGTTCAGAAATTACTTTAAGAATGCTGTTGCCGCTGTTCCGGAGGCGCTGCATCAGGGAGGCTGTTTTTTTGCGAATAATGGCTTGAAACCCGTCCACGTGGGCCTCTGCAAACATGCCTGAAGCACTGCAGCGCCACGGCAGCCCCAACAGCATTCTGAAGGCATTATTAAACTGTGTGCGCAAGGTGTTATAGGTTCGCTGTGTATATTTCACCCACAGGCCACTAGAGTCACTGTGCGGATCGCCCAGAGGACACGGTGGAGCATACGGTGGAGGTCAGCCCCGCTTGGGCGGAGCACCGCCGTGTCCTCGTGGATGCGATAGGTGGCGGCGACATCTCACGCCCGGTCCTGGTTCAGGCCATGGTATGGAGCAAGAGGGAATGGGAGGCAGTCTCCGCCTTCTGCGAAGCAGTAATGCTCATGAAGGCGGAGGTGGGACGCGTGAGGGAAACTCAACGGAGTGGCCCTCACGGCCCCGGCCGCTACCACCGCAGGAGAGGTACTGCGCGTACTGGACGTGGGACGTCACGAGACGAATTCCGGCCACCGTAGACCCGGGCCTGCGGACGGCGAGCAGTGGGTAGCTCGCCGTCCGATCAGCACCAGGCCCGTGAGTCGACGGCGCGTAGTGTTCCACGCGCGCCTCAAAGAGATGTTGTCAGCCACCACTGACGGGGCCCATCGGATATATTCTGAAAATAAGTTACCGCACCCCTGGGCACTCAGGCAAGGAAGGAACAGGGGTGGGTTAGTCAGAGCGGAAGAAGTCATTGGATGATTTCCCAACCCCCCAAAAAAAAAAAGGCCACTAGAGTAAAAAGATTGGCAGAAGGCCTTAAAAAGAGTAACCTTTACTTGACTCGTGCAGCGAGTGTACCTGCGCGTGAGCATGTTGCCCCTTACTGCCAACGCCCTGCGCTCCCGCTCTATATCCTCATCATCCTTTAGGTCGCTCGATACTATTTGGACCAGATATTAACCAGAATCATAGTATCTAAAAGCACAGGAAACAATAATAGAAACTACCATAGGTGAAACTGTAGTCTTAAATATACCTAAAGGACTATGTCCTAACAAAACTCTAATTCTAAAATGCCGACCGTTGCATAGAGATACTAAGTAGGCCCAAACTATTTCGTTCTTTCCAAGGTCTACAGCATTCTTCAAACATTTGTTTAAAACAATAGTTGCCTAGCAACACTTGTTTTATCATATCGTTACGACACTACACCTTCTTTCTGCACTTAGGCCCTATGTGGTAACAGTGACGTCCCATTTCAGTCAAGGCTCTAACTTCGACAGCTTAACCCGTAGATAAAAGAGCACAACCATCCAATTCTATACAAAGGAAAATAGACGTCTGAAGTGTTCCATTAAAGTGCATGTTCGTGTAGCAATAGAACACTGATGATACTATTCCACGTCCCTGCCAAGGTCCTACCGTGAGGCAGTGCACACATTTGCATAAGCATGCTAAAAGACTAAAGCTTTACATACTTTCCAAGCGGATTTAAGACTTACACAGAAGTTTATAGGGTTGAAATTTTAATGGGCTAGTTTATATAAATAGCACGTTTCACTTTTAGTAAATTACACAAAGGAATAACGATAGTATTGAAGTGTTACGCCGCTGTACGTGTAACCGCGAATGTCACGTAGTTTTAACCATAATCTACTCTTGATTTTTTATTATGTACGATAAATACATTTTCTAATCTCAACTTTAGGAAAAATAGAATAAAGTTCAATTTTCTTTGGTGATTTACTGTACCAAAAGCTTTAGTAAATTCCAAGTGACACAGAAATCAAACCTTAGTACCTCAGGGCATTGTGGCCTGGACCAGAAAGTATGTGATTAAGATTAATGCGACCAAAGTGTGGGTGGTGGACTGATTATAGATTAAATATATTGTTATTGTTCCTCGAAGCTATGACAAATAATTAGTTTCGGTTGTTAATAAATATTTATGGATTGTCGCGGCCTTTTCCATCACGGACTGCCGGGGGAACTATAAGCTACTGTTTAGATTAACTTGTTTCTTGACTTGGCACCGATTGGCTCAACAACTATTCTATTGGGTTGTTATTGTCAAATCCTGTTGTATTTAGGATGCTTTCAGGGCCTGTTCTGCCTAACGGAATTACCTAGTAAGGGCGCACCTTACCTATGCCAGAGCCCGTCCTCGCCTCGCCTCGTTAGGCTGCAACATGAAATGTAGTTGATACCTACTTCACAAACTCATAAGGCAAAATCAACACTGTTGATCATAATTCCTATGTTTATTATGATCAATAGTGTAAAATTATTTATCTAACCTCATTTGTAAAAGCAGTCCAATCAGTCATTCATCAAAAGAAAACCCACTGGAAACTTTCGCTAACATCCGATCCGGCGATCTCATGGACAGTGGAGCATTGTGCATACCGACAAACTAAGCGAGCGTGGAAAAACTTCAGTAGAAAAAAGAGGAATATACAGCATACGCCAACTTGTTAAAGTGGGAATATCCCAGCGAAACGGCTGGGCGGTGCGGACGTGAAACTGCATCACATATTATGTCCTACTTACTTTCCTACCCTCTGTGCATCAAAAATGCAGTTAAAGCGACCTTTGCGGACCTACCGACGACGGTTCAATGGAAGTGGAGAAATATCAGTAGTCAGCAAAATTTAATTGTATCTTGGCAAAAAAAAATATATTTACAAAAAAAAGAAAAGCTCGATCGTTCAGTTCATGTACGATTAATGAGCTGATCTACGGATCAAATCTTTAATATGCAGAGTAGTGCTAGCTACTGCAAATCAAAGTCAAGCACTTATAGAATAAGAAAACAAGAAAGAGAGAGCCGTCATCAATTAGGAACAAAGATGTCTTTCTTTGTTCTTAATTTGCAAATTATATTCAAAAATAAATAAAGATGGCCAGACTTAAAAATAAACAATGAACAAAACCCATCACATGGAGTTAAGTTGTACAACTAACGTAGGTCATTGTCACTGCCTCACAAAGACGAACTATTTCTGTACATTTGAATAGAAACACTATTGACAGACATTTTTTACATTTATCTTACCTGTAGATGTAGTTCTTACTTAAGTAGGTACAGTCAAATACAGACAGCCATATGTACTAAACTACATATACCTAAGAAGTACAGATTTCTGACGTTTGAATAAAATCGTCTTTCTCTTGCCCTTATCGGGTTTACCCAGTGTGTCTTCTTCCTTCATTCTTATGACTATTGCCACCGTCGTTACATCAGTCAAATCTTTCTAGGTGTACCTACTTATCGTCTTTCCCGTACTTAATATATCTTTTGTTTTTCTGGTCTTCCGCTACTCTTTATTGCATATATTAACATCCACATTCGTACCCAAAACTATTACAACTTTAACAACATGTTATTTAAAAACCGATTTTCACGCAACTTCTAGCATGTCCTTGCATAAATCAATTATAGATTATAACTTATTACTTTAACGATACCTCTTAGCATATTAATACATCGTGTTAAAATCCCTCGTTTCTTCCTAAAAACGATCCTCGTTCCTCGTTTCTTTCCTAAAAACGATTTAATTTCTGTTGATTTTAGTATTTATTTATTTATCTAGTTGGAAACTCAACAGCATATTATTAATTAACTCGCTCGCTCGCTTAGTTTGAAGTTAGTTATTTGTATTAATTTTATTGTTCATATCCTGTTATTTAACAGAAATACTTATATTTTAGTGGCTATAATAGAAATTAAACCAATATATAATGAGGAGAGTACCAACTATAGGTCCGCGTAGATCGGGAGGCTCCATAAATTGTTGTTATTATAATACGACAATAAAGTATTTGAATTTGTGTCTAAATCTTCTAGGGTTTTCAAATCAATAAAATTAGCTGAAGGTTTATAACTTATATACATACTGTAGTATCTACTTATGCACCTACATAAGACTAGTAATAGAAGCAAGGCGGATGCGAACGAGGACGTCTGTATATACGAAAAAAGCGATGCAAAAGTGAACGGAGCATAAATGAGTATAGATCTTATTGTTCAATTATCTTTTTCACGTATCAAAAGGTCGTGAGTAGCTTGATGAGAATTAGTTCCGCTATCAGATTTTGGGTCTTGGTCCTTCGAAACGAAACTTTTGGTTTGAAAGTTGGTTTACAAAGAAAAAAATGGCTTACATTTGTATTTGAAGATGACTATACTTGGAATAATGAATTTGGTCATCCTATATCTAAGCAAAAGATGAGATTTACTATATCTTATCGTTTATGTCCTATTCTATGTACAATTTATCTCATAACTCATGGTTTATACTTAGGTGCACTATCAATATCTGGAATGGTAAATGCATCGAACATGTCGTTCATATCAGTGTATTATATTGACACCTGTCGATCAAACCAATCAGTATCTTATTTATGTACCAACACAATACTTTCGACAGTTTTATAGCTAAAGAAAAACTTGTTACAGTGTTGCTATTACGTCCACTCTAGCCTTGGAATAAACATGTCTTATACATACCATGGCATGTTAATTATTTATTACAACACCAACTTAGGACTACAAAAAATCAAGAGATTTCCGTAAGATAACATTAACATATTTATTCAAGTTACATTTAGTCACAGCCAAAGATGGTGTTCATAAAAAAATCCAACATAAAGGGAACGAGAAAAAAAATTTGTGACCCAGAAACAAAACGAGATCGACAGTAAAAATGCTGTCCAAAGAATCAGTCAAGGTTCGCAGAACTTGGAAAAAGGACCAAAATATTTGCCCACAATTTGATGATCCCTTATGTGTCACAAAGAAACTCCATTGTTCCCAAACATTCGTATATAATCACTTATTTGTTTGCCGAAAAAAAGCGGTCGATCCGAAATTCTAACAAAAACGAGGCAAAATTTCGCGTTGACATTGAACACGCGCGTTTCACGGTCTTTTCGGACATGAGTTCATTGCAACTTATTTGCATACGAAAAGGCATAGTTACGGCTTTGACTTTGCCGGTATCTGTCTCGACTTTCGTCGAAAAAGGTAAAAACAGATCATAAACGACGCAACTACCAAGAATTGTTTTTGCACTAATAAAATCGTAAACGCTCGTTTGTCCCACTTTTTGTCGCATGATCCAATTTTTTTCGAAAGCCGACGACAATGGCTGAATTATGTCGTAATGTTTGAACAATGGCGTGTTTATGTGTAGGGATGTTTGACGGGTGCCGATGGGGGTCCGAACAAAAATATATTGCGCCAGTGACGCAAGTAAGTACCTCACTTTCGATTTCAGTCCTTTGAAGACGATCAAAAGAGTTGCATAAACAATGTATTATGTAGAAGTTATTTGATACGTTTCATAATTTTTAGAATTTTTTGTTCCTTCCCGGAAGTTTTACACTCATTTTTAACTCAGTTTTTGTGCTGTGACGTCACGTGTTCAACGTTCTCTTTCTCAACGTATTTGATATTACTTAATGATTTGCTATCACTTGTCTTTCTTTACTGTATAACTTTCATAATAACAATATCTTGTATCGGTGAAATCGGCTTGTATGACCAAATACGAGTGTGTCTCCATATTGTCAATAATAAATCAATCAGCACTGCAGAGGATACGAATAAATAACAAATAGAATTTTGATTAATAGTAGGAGCCTTGATGAGAGTTTGTATAAGCTTTGTAATAAGCACAAATTAACTTTTAGCTATTGCTCATCGCAATCATTTGTAAAATATTATCATCTTTGTCCCGCAGGACCATTTTTCGTCTTTTAAAGCAAGAATCCACTTTCAGAAGTTAATCATCGGAGGACCAAATGATATAATTCCCACGCAAACAAAAAGTATAAGTAACCTATATCACCTTGGATAACCCTGAAAATTCCAAATTACTGATACTTGGTCTATGATATACGTTCTAATTTTTCATTCGCGCAATCTTTACTTTGTAGGTACAATAAAATAATTGATCCAAGTTATATTGATGGTGATTACAGTCGTTAGACACGGCCTTTATTTTTATAATACTCAAGTAATAATAAAACTAACGTTGATGACCCAAAAAGGTAGCAAAGGTAGGGTGGAAACAAAACAATGACTTTCGATTTCAAAGGGATATTGTTGCATAATTACAAAAATAGCACTCGGACCTTTTTTGTAGAAATGTGAAAGTGAGAGTTGTCT
Organism: Polia nebulosa; assembly: GCA_951329385.1. NCBI lineage: Eukaryota > Metazoa > Arthropoda > Insecta > Lepidoptera > Noctuidae > Polia > Polia nebulosa. Next base: position 8,086,021 of record OX589588.1, on the reverse strand, counting down.
TTTGTTGTAAAGTTTATGCTTTTGCTACTATGCTCCTTTATATTAATTTTTACAGCTTTTATGGCGTACCATTTAGATAGTAGGAACCTCATAGCGCTCTCGCTTTTCAAAAAACGACTACTTTTATTGGTGTTATTAAAATTTTTGGTAGTTTTGCCGATTTTGGACAAAGATTGCGCTAATGATTTTTTTAAATTGGATTTCTTTTGTTTATGTCGGCTTCCTTGTGGCATATTTTATTCGTGGAAGGTGTCCTTTCATGTTATTTTATTGGAACAAAATTTGTAAAAGGGAAAGTTGTGAAATCGTGTCTCTGATAAATATGAATTTTGTGAAGTTTCTGACTGGGTATGGTGATGCACAGGTATGAGGTAGATGTTGTATAATATTAGAGGAGAGAACTAAACAAAAACAAAAAATAAAAATTATTAATGGATGCACCGTTTGAAAGACGATGAGCCTTATTTATAAAAAAAAAACAAAAATTGTGACAGACGACGAACAGACAGACGGACAGACAGACACGTGAGTGACAGCAGTAGGGCTCTGTTTGGACTCTTTGGGTACGGAACCCTAAAAATAAACATATGATTAGTTTACACACTGATTAGCAGGTTCTTAACTCATTGCGCGTCTAGTTAGCAGACATAATAGATTTTTTATTTTTTACGGCCCAAGCACTGTCCGCCAGACACGCAAAGGGTGTGGGTGGTAAAGTACTGACTAAGGAGTTTCTATCCTTTAGCAGGTAGCTGAATGTGCTGGATGAGATGTCTGTTATCTTGACTTTAGAAACCGCTTATCAGTAGCTAAAATGCGCCTCATCAGAAGGCTTAAAATCACCCAAAGGACAATGGAGAGGGTAATGTTCGGAGTTTCCTTGCATGATCGAATCAGGAATGATGATATCCGCAAGAGAACTAAGGTTACCGACAAAGCCCGAAGAATCACCAAACTGAAGTGGCAGTGGGCAGGTCACATTGCTCGCAGCACAGATGGTCGATGGGGCCGAAAAGTTCTGGAGTGGCGACCGCGTACCGGAAACCGCAGTGTTAGAAGGCCTCCCACAAGATGGACCGATGACCTGGTGACGGTTGCGGATAGCAGATGGATGCGAGACGCACAAGACCGGTTGTTGTGGCGACACTTGGGGGAGGCCTATGTCCAGCAGTGGACGTCTTTCGGTTGAATTGATGATGATGATGATGATGAGAAGTTAAAATAAGCATAAGGTTAGCAAGTTTTATAAATAAGGCTTTATATGGCTAGAATGGGGGTGACCACGACAAGACGATGGAATGGAAAATGGTATGGAAAAAGCAGACATCACCGACTGCAAAAAAACTGGGAGCCGACTTCCCTTATCCAACATCATACACACTGAAAATTCCAGCTGATGGCTTTTTCAGTGGTATAATAATATTTGTGGGGCAAACTTGGTCAGAAATCGCCCAAGATAAGAGAGGTTTGGAGGGAGAAAGGGGAGGCCTTTGCACAGCAGTGGGACAACATGCAGGCAAGCAAAAAAAAAATCTATAAAGAAAGAAAGAAAGAAAGAAAGAAAAATTATTTATTTTGCACAGATTACAAAACGCACATTAAAAAAAAAAAAAAAAAAAAAAAAAATTTCAACATATTTACTCAAAACCAAGTTCCTACCACATAATGCCGTTTTGAGCCTTGAAATATAGTGTGCGGAAAAGTGTGGAGTCCCTCGTAATCTTTTTTATAGTTCTTGTATCAGGCTGGTCGCGCGGCAGCCTCCAACAAAGCGCATAACAAAAATCCGTCCTTTCTTACAACAATTTGTTACTAAATATTGTTTTTATGAAGTTTTAACTACTATTTTCGAATAAGTGTGTTGAAAAACGTCGTTTAAAATTCGTGGGTAATTTTCATTGCAGTTTCTCGGCTCTAAAACGACCTCGCCTTCGGTTCGGGTATGTATTGACAAAGCTATCACTTAAGGCCCTTCTAACGGCCAAGTGGCGCCCTCATTGAATAAAAAATCGTAGCATATCATAGAAAATAAATATTAAAGAATCCAACGTCACGTTTGTTACAAAGAGGATAAAGTATTTTTACGTTGTTAAAACAGGTCTCAGAATGTGCCGTATCCAAAGTAGTAGGCAAAAGTGTCAGAAACGGCTGTTTTTGGTACTTTTGCCTACTATAGACCCTTAATGGGGAACCACAACTAAAAAGTGAAAAATAAAAAACTCTTTTACAAAAAAATAGAACCGACTTCCAGAAAAAGTGCAAAATAACTTTAATTTCGGAGGTCGGTGTCAAAAAACGAAGACACAAAACCAGAAACAGTGACTGCCGAAATTAAAAGTTATTTTGCACTTTTTCTGGAAGTCGGTTCTATTTTTTTGTACAAAAGTTTTTTATGTTTGTTTTTTTTTTACTTTTTTGTCTCCATACACTTACCCTTAACAGAAACCTCTCATTTACAATTATTTATTGAACGTGAACGTAACAAAAGGGAATATGGAAGAACAGAAAGGAATGCCACGTGGTCCTAACCACGTGGCAATCCGAATCCATGTGAAAAAGCGAAAGCATTGTGTATATATTTAATCGTAGGTATGTAGATCATCTCTAATGTTATCTATTGTCTCAATTCCATTAGATTCTAGATAGTAGTTTGTATTAAATTAACCTCTTTAACATTATGATCTTCGCAATTAAATATATTTCTATCATCACCCTTATTGCTTTTCCTATTATCTCTTTTAGGTCACGCTTCATCATTTCCAAAGAAATCATAATTATTGTATTTACTATTAAATTTTCATTAGTGAGTGGTATAAGGTGAATTGAGTAAAAATAAGAACGAAGACATGTGACCACGGCTACCATGCCTCCTTTTAGAGAGTTCGGAATTCTAGCATTGGAACCATTGTAGACCGATTTGGCAAAGACCTCTCTCAAAGACTAAAGGTACGAGCAATAAACACCACACTTGTATAAGGTTTTTTTTTTTTTTGTGTAGGTCAGCTATTTCAGACCCACATAAGATGGAGCAACAATTAAAGAAAAAACCCGTAAAATACATTATTAACAACTTTTACTAAAGGGACCAACCCTGAAATCGCTAACAAAAGATCAGTTGCCCCTAATATTTCTGTTTGCATAACTCGACAAAATGTAACGAACTGATGCTGAGCAGATTTTTTCGTATTCATCGTATTGTTTTTTCTACCTTGTATAACGAGTCCACGTAAAGTTTCATTCATTGTATCATTATCATATCGTTTATCAGTGATAGCAAGTGCCGAAATTTAAGTTACAACAACTTGATATTTTGATTTGCTTTACAATCACTATCTGTGATAGAACGTTGCCCCACAATAATTCCCTCTGCCGATGTCAGTGATGTTTAAAATAAATTAAGAAAGAAAATTTGAACTAAAACAAAACTTTTTTACAAAAAAAACAACCGACTTCAAAAAAAAAATACACTAAAAATGTATAAATAACTTTAATTTCGGAAGTCGGTGTTTGTATTTTTACTTCTTCGTTATTTGACACCGACTTCCGAAATTAAAGTTATTTATAAATTTTAGTAGATTTTTTTTTTTGAAGTCGGTTGTTTTTTTTTGTTCAGTTTCTCAAAAAGCGCTGAAGCAATTTCGATAAAATTTATATGGGACCACCTCGGAAGTATATTCTTTCAGATGAAAAAAAAAATTTAAAAATTGGTTCACAACTGACGGAGAAATCGCGTAACATACATACAAAAAAAAAAAAAACATACAGACGAATTGAGAAGTCCTCTTTTTGGAAGTCGGTTAAAAAGTCATATTGGCCCTTGTCGGGATTTGAACCCACAAATTCTACTGCTACAATACTAAACATAGACAGCTTTTTTAGGGTTCCGAAACCGAAGGGTCCAAACGGTATTGTTGTCACGCACGTGTGCGTCTGTCCGTCGTCTGTCACACAGGTTTTACAGCCAAACGGTTGGAGCTACAGTCTTCAATTTTTTTTACTGATGATAGGCATGCGTTTGACCACCATCTCATCTGATGGTAAGGGATGATGTGGTCGAAGATGGAGCATGCTTGCCTAGAAGTAACCTATTCACTCTTGACTTAAAGACTCCCAGGTTGTAGCTATCAGGAAACACAGACTTCGGCAGGGAATTCCACTCCCTGGCTGTACGCGCAACGAATGTGTTCTCAAAGCGTTTTGTGCGTGTGCGTGTGATTGGGATGTCCACCATGAGCCGGTGGCGCGTTGCCGTACACGTTTCACGGTATATGCATCTTTTTGACCCAAAGACATACAAATAATCAAAAATTGGTACGGAACCCTAAATGTGTGAAGTCCGACACGCACTTGGCTGGTTTTTTTTCTAATGCTCCCACTATTTGCCACCGGCCACCTCTCGTAGAGAGGAAGTGGGCTGTAATCTAACACGCGGGCCCAGTGTAGATTAGTAGATGTCACATGTCTTCGAATATTTGGTTCTAGGGCATGCCGGTTTCCTCAATATGATTTCCTTCACCGTTTTGAGAGCAGTGACGATGAAAATAATTTACACAAAGTAAAGCGCCTGCCTGGGTTCGTACCCACGACCTACAACCTGTTAGTCGCGATTATTACCAAAGGGCTACCACTCTCGACCGATATTTTTTATATGAAAACTTTTTTACAAAAAATACAACCGACTTCCAAAAAAGAAAATATACTTAAAATTGAAAAATTACTTCAATTTCAGAAGTCGGTGTTTGTATTTTATTTCTTCGTTAATTGACACCGACTTTTTCACTATTTAGTTGTTATACCCCAGAACTAAAACAACATATTAAAGTTACGTCCGAATTAATAACCCCAATAACATGGAATTTGAACACACTCGTAAATGGAGGAGACCAAAACGTCATAGTGTGTACGACACATTTTTTGTTTTTATTGATTTTTTTAAAAAGCGCTAAAGCCATTTTGAAAAAAATTATATGGGACCACCTCTGGAGTATACTCTTTCGGATAAAAAAATAATTTTGAAAATCGGTCCACAACTGACAGAGAAATTGGTTGACATACTTAAAAAAAACATACATACAGTCGAACATAGAACCTCCTCCTTTTTTAAAAAACTGGCTACGGCTTTAAACTCTTCTTTTCTATTTTGTATCTAAATTGAAGACATAGCAGCCTAAAGTTAATAATATCGGTCTTGTGCTTAGTAATCTAAATGAAAAGTAGGTAAATCCATTAGTTGACCACGTTGCAAACCACTTTTTAATTTATTTGTAATGAGGATAAAAGTACCTTCAGTAATTGCTTATTTGCATACAACGGAGATAACATAATTAGTATGAGTTTCACACGTTAACATAAATTCTAAATCTACAATATTTTCATACTAATGAGAAGATGGTCGGTAATATTTTCCCGTACAATTAAGGGCGACTAAGAAACAGTTTATTACGTTGCAAGTCGTTGCTAGTAATTGATGATACTTCCTTGTCCCATCGACTTAGCTTTGCATATTATTTAATGGAATTTTAATATTAACTAGACTAAAGACTTCTTTATATTAACCTCCGTAGCTAGTAATTTTATTCCCATTCAGAGCATTATTTCCTTCAAGTTGTAACTGTTTTTTTTGACAATGATATGGCTGCAAGGACCAAAACTAGAGTACCTGGAAGGCTTTAAGTCAAGAGTGAGTGAACAGGTTACTTCTGTGCAAGCGTGATCCAACGTCAACCACATCATAGCTTACCATCAGGTGAGATAGTGGTCAAGCGCGAACCTATCAAAGAATAAAAATAAATTGAAAGAATTTGTCAGACCATTCTGGAATCAAAGACTTTCTCATTCTATAATGACATTCGCTATAATTATCTTTTATTTTTCTTCTTTCTTTGATTTGTTACCTGATTAGCTTTATAGAGTTCGTAATTATAATACTATCTAAATAATCCAGTATTTATTAGCTCTGTAACATAGTTAAAACATAAGTATCACCAACTACATCAAAAGTATCAACTAAAGTTATCTCCAATCTTAATGATTCATAAAGTTACACAAAGAGGCAAGTTAATGCCGCATTTTAAACAGATTAACTTTCGGGTCAGTTTGAAAATTAAAGTTGAGCCTTAGATACGCAAGATTAAGTTATAAAAACGTCTGTCAATGCCGCACGTACGATCCGTCAGCTGTCAGGAGATTTATCCTTACGTCAGAAGCCTGTATCGCTTGGATGAATACTGGACGAAGGTTGTAGTTTAAAGAATAATTTGGACTAAAATTATCCTCCCGACCAAATTTCGTCCTCAACGGAAATCAGCCAAGTAGGTACGCTGGAAATATTATAGTAGACAGATGAATGCGCAAACACAGGTGTAATCTCTGTTCTTACTCTCACAGGCTCAGCGCAGACGGAACGCAGCGCAGCGGAGAGGATTTTATTAACGCACTTGAAAACCTTAAACTTTAAAACTATTATAATAAAGTGCGTAAATGCTTGAACCTGACAAAAAATGCTGGCGAGTCCTCGAAGATATGCGGGAAGCATACGCGATCCGTAAAGAAAATGCCCGAGACCGCGCGGGGATTATTCCTCTCTGTCTGCGCGGACCCATAGCCCGATGGGACGGCAATGCGACACGACCGTAGGAGATCAGGCGCAGGACTAACGGGTGTCACACTATCGACTTCCAAACTCCGGGCTTGACTGAGAAGTTCCTATTTGAAAAAGCCAATAACACTTTTCCCCACCTAGGAATAGAACCCAGAATCTCACACTCAACCGACTAACAAGGTATAATTAAACTGACTAAAATAAAAGACAGGGGAAAAATGGCAGGACGAGTTAGGACCTAAATTACCGAAAATACTGGTATGCATTTGCAGTAGGTACACATTTTGATGTGGAACAAACCGGCCAAGTGCGAGTCGGACTAGCGTATGAAGAGTGCCGTTCCATCGTACAAGATTATACGGGTCTACTTTACTGGCATTATTAAGATCAAGCAAAAAAAGCCAAAAAACATGTTTCTAGTAGGGGAGCCCCCATTAACTACCCGACTGCGCGACTCAAGGGAGGGTGTTTTCAGCCTTTGTATGTATGTATGTTTGTTCCTTTGTGGCACTATAGAGACCAAACGCGTGGGCCGATTTTGATAATTCTTACGTCACGTGATTCGTCTTAATCTTTCGAGTGCTACTAAAGACATGACAATAATCTAAACCAAATAACGCGACAACCAGACGTTATATTGTCAATCAATACGCCCGCGCCTTTTCCCAACTATCTTGGGGTCGGCTGTCAGTCTAACCGGATGCAGCTGAATACCAGTATTTTACATGGAGTGACTGCCTATCTGACCTCCACAACCCAGTAACTGGGTAATACGATACCCCTTGGTAAGACTGGTTGTCAGACTTTCGGGCTTCTGACGAGCCGTAACGACTGTCAAAGATCTACGATTGACAGCCGGGACCAACGGCTTAACGTGCGGCGTAGACGTTATATTGTGAAAAAGAAAAAAGAAAAGACGAACTATGTTAAATGGGGTATCAAAATAAAGGACAGAAGGAGGCAATTCCAAAAATACAACTCACTAAAATGCAGAAAATTTAAAATTGAATATTTTCAAAAAATACACATGGTGGCATGAAATCAATAATTGAACTAAAATAACTGCCGCCAACTGCATCAGACTGCTTGAAAAGAGACTTGTTTGGAACTATTTAGTTTTTATTTCCAGTCGGGTTTTTAAAAATATATTTTTTATTATTTGTTGTTAAAGCGGCAACGGAAATACATTCTGTGAAAATTTCAACTGTCTAGCTATTACGGATCATGAGATACAGCCCGCTGACAGACAGACAGACGGACGGCCGGACGGACATCGGAGCCTTAGTAATAGGGTCCCGTTGATTACACTTCGAATACGGAACCCTAAAAACAGAGAGAGGCCTTTGCCATGCAGTGGAACAAGGCTAAATTAAGATTTTCGTACGAATAGATTTTATGTTCTAAGAACAGCGTATTTATTTGTGCAGTCAATTTCTATAAATTGGATTTTAAACTCAGTCATGAAGTTATAGGTACCTACTCATATTTTCCAAGAATTCTCATTAAACACTACTAGGTCGTAATCGGTATGTAAATAAACAAAATATTACAGTCAATTAGTACTAGAAGTTATTTATTAATTTTTAGATTAAATTATGCAGGCCAAGTTACGAGTATAAATTGAAAGATAATTCAAATCAGCGATCAAAACAGAGCAAGATACTCTACAGTTTACTGCAAATCTTGTACAGTGGTCACACAGTATAAAGTAGAAGATATAAAACGAGTGATCCCATAAGGGTTTTGTTGTTTCATTAGGACGTTCGGAGCCTTGAAAACGGGAATATAGAATGCAGTTCCGAGGAATAACCCAAATATTGGAGAAAATGTTCAAAAATTACATATACTGCAGGGTGTAAAAACACACATCACAGAGACGTTGACTACGCACACTGTACGTCTAACAAAGAAGTTTTGCGCAAAAAATATGGCTGGGAAACGACTTTTATTTTTAGGTATGAAAAATAAAACTATTTTTTATTCCGCGCAATGTAACGTGAACACAGGTAAGTGGAGTTAAACACCGCCACTTCGCTCTAAACCACGTGGGTACTTGCCGGATACGTTTGATATTCATTGCGCTTTCGAAACTGCAAATTAGTAATTTCAACATTTCTAAAAAAAAATTCAGGTAATGTTTGTTTTCGTAAAAAAGTAAAAAAAAAATTGCGACTTTGACCTTTTTGACCTTCAATATCTCCAGAACCAGTGGTTTCCTAGGTATGGTCTAGTGGAAAAAAATGATACAAATAATGGGTAGAACATGTGGCTTTCAGCTTCGGAAACTGTATTTTTACACCCGATATATCGGTTGTTTTTTTTTTGAGAATTTCCCACCATCTGTGCCCAACCACTGTAACTCCTGAAAGCCATCAGAATGTTGAAAACAGTTGCGACCACCAGAAAACCGCCGAGGCAATGAAGCTCGACGAGTTCCGGAGAAACGATTAAACTGACTTGGATCCCGCAACAAAATTAATCCGAAAAGAACACCGGAGAAAGAAAAAACCAAAATCGGTTACAGTAAACTACTCAAATGCTTTTGAGAAAAGAGGAGTCAGCCGTCTTGAGTCTTTTAGAGAATAAACCCATTTCACAACGATTTTCAAAGGTCACTTTGTCTACTCTCCTCTCTTTTGTAATACAAATCTTACAGCTTATCTGTCTGACTGTACGTCTATGTCCAATATGTTACCGTCCACTACTGTCTTCAAGCCGTCATTTGTCAGATGTCAGTCCTTTGAAAACCGTCGCCTTATACAGAGCTGGTCGTTTATGCAAACATACATAAATATTAGATGTGACGTCATCACTTCACAGCCATCTACAAAGGCCATGGTGATTTTCTTACTTTCTCTAGTTTTAGTTTTGTAAGCTGGAGCTGGAGCTGCTTTCAAAACGGTGAAGGAAAACATTGTGAGGAAACCGGCATGTCCTAGAACCAACAATTTGAAGACATGTGACATCCACCAAGCCGCATTGGGCCCGCGTGGTGGATTACGGCCCACACCCTCTCACAGACAGGCCTGTGCCCCAGCAGCGGGGACATTAAAAGGCTGATGATGTTGATGAGCTGGAGCTAAGACCTTGAACAAAGTGCCATTCTATCAGCGACAACAAATGACCAAAAGTCCAAATTATTTGGGGTTGACTACCACATGGTGGACCAGTGACCTGCAGGTGTATTAAATCAGTTGACATCAATTTGATAGGCACTATGCAGTACATTGCTCGGTGGACATCGATTATAAAAGGCACTATTTTTCTACTATACGTCAAAGCAGCAATGCACGACAAAGTTCCTATCAAATTGATGTCAACTGAGCTAGCGAATACGCCTGCTGGTGAGGGCCGCAGGAATCCGTTAGATGCGAGACGCACAGGACCGGTCGTAGAGGCGACATTTGGAGGAGGCCTATGTCCAGCAGTGGACATCTTTCAGTTGAAGTGGTGATGATGATGACCACGGTGCATTTTGATAGTACAAGTCATTTACATAATTATTTATTTTTTAGGGTTCCGAAAATCCGAATGAAAAATGGAACCCTTAAAGGATCACTCGTGTGTCTGTCTGTCTGTCGGACCATTCCCTTCCACTTATCTCCAAAACCACCGGACCTAAAATTTAAAAATGAATAGAGATGGTAGTTCCTTACTTATAGATTACAGGTAAACCTATAAGAAGTATAAAGAATAAAAAAATACCTGAAAAAAAATATGATTTCTGCGGAACCATATGCGTGCGAGTCAGACTCGCTCTTGGCTGGTTTTTTTTCTTGTTGGCAATCATTGTCACTGATAGGATGTTACGTTGCCTCAATAAAATAGATAGTCTGTCTAAAAGACTATGTCAGTTAGGAAACTCAAAAACTCGGAAACCCTTTTCTACATTTATATCCCTAGAGACAGTAAAAATAATTCTACAATTTTAATTTCAAAAATATTTAAATTCGTTAAGTATTTTTGTAGAGGAGTCACTACGCCAGCATTTTGCTTATCTAATGGCATCACAATGACACTAAGCCAATCAAGATACCAAAACATAATCCAACTATCCAGCAGATTACATCCCAAAACAACGACTTTACCAACATTATCATCTCATAATACTTTTCTAAAACCTGACACTGAAATCTCCCAACAACCTAATTTGGCGTCAAACAGTAGCTTCCGTCTTAGCACAACAAAGACGGACAAACGTCAGGTTTAATCCTTTCTTCCTGATCAGGAAGATGATGCAGACTTGCGGAGATGTGGTCAGCGATGCGTCATCGCCAACCTTCTAACGAGAGCATGATGTGTGATTGGCGCAAATTATAAGAGGTACGGTTGCAATGAAAGAGGTGAGCAAATTATAAGAGTGCAGGTACTGTTACGACTGGAGGTTCTGTAGAGTGTAGCTCAGTGGTGCAAGTATATCTTCTAAGAGTATTCTTGCGTTGTGGAGTGTAATATCAGAAATATCGGAACGCAATACTGAATGTGCTATATTATTTATACAACCGAGTGACTAGATCGGAGGTTCCCTCTTGACTGCCTCCCAAACAAAACAAATATGTGTTCCCCAAACACTTGAACTATTATAATTTTACATTACCCTTTAAAAGTATATATGTACCATGACCTTATTAGCAGATAGGCGGGTTGACCGCCTCTCTGCTAATAAGGTCTGGATCTCATGCAAACTCCCTTAGACGTTACAGTACGGTTTGGATGAAAGACATAAGGGCTGATGGAACTTAAAAAACTAATGATACTACTTGCTAAAAACGGCTAGCGTGAATTATCAAGCAAGTTAGAGTTAAGGCCAGCGCAGACAGAAAGAACTAGCAAACAGGCAAAATTGAAATCTGTTCAAGAAGTTGCCTGTCTGCTCGAGAATATTTTCGTTGATAAATTTTTTATTTATAATAAACTCAAGCAAAACAGAAATACAGTTCAAAATAGCGTGCATGAGATGGTCTCTTGTTTTGCTTTTTCACTTAAATCATACCAGCAAAGAAAATGCGCTGACCCTTGTGGGTTGATAAAAGACTGGTTACGGTCGTGAAAAAAAATTTAAAGCCACAACGGTCATGGGAAAATACCGATACCTAAAAAGCACTTTATAAGACTAACTATGGTAACTCTCAAATACACAATTTCGGGCGTTTCGTTCCGTGCAATTCCGTATGCCACTTAAACCATCATTCGGTAGAAAGCTTTATGTATTTTTAAATGACTCTAGGCCCTTTACTCACATTAAAACGCGCACGAGCTGTTATTACAAGGGATGGAAGCGTGAAAGGTACATAAACAGAAGTGCATTATGCAATTCCTCCGTAATTTTGATCATTATTTATATAGAATTAAAGTTCAGTTTTGTAAAGTAAGCGGTTCTGATCTTGAACACAAGGCACTTAGAGTTTTCAATTTGCAACTCTAGTTCCCTGCGATAAGATTTAATATTAGATGACTGTTGATCTTATTCAAATAAATAGACATTACTGCATGGACAATTCACATTGATGCAAGGATACATATATTTCACTATGTGTTCAAAACGGCCAATTATATTTATATCATTTTCACAATTTACATAAAGTAGACAAGCATTAAAATTTAATAATAGCAGTTCTTTAACATGACGAATAATTAAGAATTCTTAACAACAATTAAATATAAGACTTATGAGTAGTGGAAGCAACGAATGGAGCCAATTAAAACGGGCGACAACACGGCTAGAAGATATTATTTAAGGAACACTGTGTATTAGTTATAAAAATATCACAAACTAGTCCCTTAATGTATACAGAAATAGTATTGTGTGCAAGTATGCATATTAATGTAAAGGTCATGTTATTGCCCTCTTGTCACCTTTGATTTCCATTACCCAACTATTGTGCTCCATCTTAAGGACCAATCGTACTCTCTTTGGTTGAGACACGATCAGTTTCATAAACCCGAATATGGTGAGTTTCTGATTTCAACTGTTGCGATTTGACCTATACGTTAACTTGTCTACAAAAAGGTTCCGTTGGCTTACTCACCTAGTGTAGTCTTCCATGAGTTACCCTGACTGCGTTCCGATGGCCCAACATTAGAACCAATTTAAAAATTCATGAAAACAAACTGTAGAGCGTCATATACGGCATTGCATACATCATTCAATTATCAACCTGTTTCTTTAACATTGAATTGCTTTTCAAGAACTGTATCATTGGCACCAATATTTGCCTGAATTTGCTTTTCTATATCTGTTTTATTATTTTCGACTATAATTATCTTCTTCATCATTCTTAATAACATTCATTTCAAACCCGCTGTCTCCCACTAATTACTCCACACTTGTAACCTTACTTTCAAAACAGATCATTAACTATAATACAGAACTGTCTCAGCTCATTTTCTTTAACATTGATTTGCTCTTAATCTTAATAATATGTTTCTTTAAAATTGAATTACTTTATACTTAAATAACGATTGCTTTTCAAGAACTTCATCATTGGTGTATATACTTTCCTCTTGGTTAGCTTTTCTATATTTATTTTATTATTTTCGTCTATATCTTCTCCATCATTTTAATTGCATCCATTACAAACCCGATGTCTCCTTACTTTCAAAACAGATCATTAACTATAATACAGAACTGTCTCAGCTCTCAACCATGTGGGAGTGATCTTGTGAGCAGTTAATTACTAGGAAGGTGTTGTACACTTAATTGGTTTGCTCGTAAATATAATTGGATAATCTATTGACTGTCGCTTAATCTACTATTGTTCAATTTTATTGTTGTTTTTCTATTGTACTGTACCTACTGTCTCATAGATTTTTTTTTTCAGTTGGTAACTAATTTAAATATAGGCAGGGTATGGTGTGTTCTGTTTCCATGCTAGTTTCACGGTTCAAGTAAGAAGATTTAGAAGGTATTTTTCTTTACCATCCTGAATTGGCCTCAGCTGGGCATAGGTCTCCTCCTATCTTCATCTTCTGTAAGAGTTGCTTTCTGTGGTCAATCCCCTAATACGTCTCCAATTGGCATGCCAGCGTTTGCTTGAATTCCTTTAATGACAACGCTTACATTCTGTCTCCTACTGCGAAAAGAAGAAACCTAGAATATTCGATCACGATAATCGATATAAAAGAAGATAAATAAATATCCATCTATTGAGATAGGTTGTAAAATCATTAACGTTATTAAAAAGCTCCTTTACATTTATTATCCTGGAACATGCTAACCAAGAAAAAATACAGGGTGTAACGGAAAGGTGTGGCCATATTTTAATAACTTGTTCAGCCCATGGAAATGTATCTCTAAGAAAAAATAGAAAATTCCTAAAAAAAAATTGTGAGGTAATTTTTTTTTTTTTTGAGAAAATCTTCAGGTTTTCTTGAAGAAAGTTGTTCATATCGATGGGCAGATGCAGTTCTTAAAATATGACCACACCTTTCCGTTACAACCTGTATACTCGTATGAACAGTTCGAATTTCCCCATAAACAACCTTTTTTCTTGCAAAGACTTGGACAATTTTCTATACAAAGACTTTTAACTCGCCAATCTATATCGTTCCTTACTGATGATTAATCTAGTTAGTACTTGCGCTGAGTGCGACTACACAAAGCCACGTGCAGACTATAATGTAGGTACACTTACTGGGTTCATAGATCATACTACATATCTATAATACTATCGAGAGTCAGTGACTAGAAATTACTTATATAATTGATTGCCTTGGCGCTCTTGTGACCTTGCTCTGCCGTCATCATCCTCTAGTCCTGTGAGCCGAAAAATATAATATATATAGTCCTCTTCACTGTCTCCGGTGACAGCAACCTAGCTAATTTTCCATCTTATCGTGAGTTCTCTGATGACTAGCAAATTAAAACATGATAAAACATATTATCAAGAAGATGATCAGCAAAATTCTCGTAAGATCATTATTCAAATGGAATGTCCTGTTTTTTTGTTTAGACTCTATTGTCCCACAGCTGGGCAAAGGCCTCCATGATTTCTTTCCAGACACTCTTTTCTTCCACCTCGAACCAGCCTTCGTAGTGCGCGTCCAGGTCATCTCACCACCGCTTTCTGAGCCGACCTCGGCAACACCGTCTATCCTCTGGCGCCCATTGCGTGGCGACATCATTCCCGGCGATTAATGCTGTTAGATATAAGAGAGGTCATATTCAGTGCCTCTGCACTCTTTGCTATTGACGTAACCTTCCACTTGTGGCCACCACAAGCAGTGGTCGTCATCAGTCGCGAGTCACGGTTAGGACGACGCTTAGCTGTGGATATTGACACATTGATTTAAATAAAAGTAAATTATTCATATTTTATAGGTACTAAAGGATGAATAAAACGACACCACTTGCCTATCTCTATGACATCATTAACATTAGGTATTGCTTATTTCTTTCCAACGTATATTTCTCACAACAGAAATATGGAAAAATTGGCCATACATGGCGTTGCTAAAAGGGTCCTCACTAACGCTGACTGATTTTGGTCTCGGGAGAAATCTCGCTTTCACAAAGTGTGCCAGACGGCTTTTCAAAACTTTTAATTCAATAGCCATGGAGAGCCTTTTCTGGTCTTTTTGGTCCTCTTGACATGAGACAACTATCAGCACAGTAAATGCCTACATTTCATCAGGCTTATTCATACCACTTAGCCTATCATAGTCGACTTCTACTAAGGCATCTTCAAAATTTAATCACAATACCGAATCCTCCACCATCATCTAGCGAGTAGTAGCTGAGTATCCCATGCTTACAGTTTCTTGGCTTATTAGCTACGACATTATAATATTATGATGAAAGAGAGAAACAAGGGAAACGTGAACGATATCAGAATCCCTTCACATGAATCAGTCAGCAATTACAATCAAGCCCAAAGGTTACAAGTGATTGGTAGCAGAACTGATTTGTCGATGATCACGATGAAAATTAAAGGAGTTACGTAACATCATGAAGTATGCAACCTTAACCTTTTGCGTCGTGATAATATCGTGTAGTTGTGCTTGATGTGAAGTGTGAGGAGGGAAGAATTCGATGAGATGGTTATCTATCACGGAAAGGACCTGATCCGGGAGTGGAGTGGTCATAAAGGGCCTTATTTATAAAAAAAACTTTATCAGGATCTTAACTCAATTTTTTTTCAACCAAAATGAGGAAAGATGTGGATGGTACGGTACGGACTAATAATTTGAAGAAGGTTTTGTCTTATAGACAGTTGAACGTGATACATGAGAATACGTGTGCTTTAATGAATTTAGAATCTGCTAACCATATATGCTTATTTTAAATACTGATTGTATTTAAACTAAGCATACGGTTAACGAATTTTATAAATAAGGCTGAAAGGATAGTAACACACACTCATTTTTTTTTATATGCTGGATATTAAATATGATAATGTTACTGGAATAGACTCAATGCGGAAGGCGGAAACCGGGTATGGTGGCGCAATTTGGAAGAAACCGCAACTCACACTTCTCAACTCAAACTTGCTACGATAAAGTGGAATGGTTAACAGATGACAGCTTACTTATTAAACAGAACCATGGACTACGAATTAGGACCACTGCCTGAGAAGAGCCGTCAGTAAACCGATCAAAGCTTTCCAGGATGGGCACGAACTTCAGCAATGAAGAATTAAAAGAGGGACTACTTTTTGTTATTTTTAATATAAATTTTCGTCAATCAATCTGCCTAGCCTTTTCCCAACTATCTTGGGGTCGGCTTCCAGTCTAACCGGATGCAGCTGAATACCAGTATTTTACATGGAGCGACTGCCTACCTGACCTCCACAACCCAGTTACTGGGTAATACGATACCCCTTGGTAAGACTGGATGTCAGACTTTCGGGCTTCTGACGACCCGTAACGACTGTCAAAGATCCACGATTGACAGCCGGGACCAACGGCTTAACGGGCTTTCCGAGGCACGGAGGAGTTTCGGTATGTAAAGATGGTCACCCATCCATGGACCAACCCCGGCAAGTGTAGCTTAACCTGAAGGACCGACCCGTGCGGCTGTTATTACTTAAAGTGGATGCACTAGGGTAGCCCGCGAAATTCAAATTTTCCTACGTTTTTCGCAATTTGCAGGTCAGTGTCAGGTAGTCAATCAAATGTTGACCAAGATGGTCAACATTGATTCACGGCCATTCAAATCATCAATACATCTCTCTCAGTTAGAATTGATGCCAAATGTTACGATTTCAAGAAATACTTACATTTAGAATCAATTCTAACTGAGAGAGTTGTATTGATGATGTTAATGACTATAATTCTATAAATACATACTTGCTACGGATATACGAATAAAATTTTGACCAAAATACAACCTGACACTGACCTGCAAATTGCAAAAAACGTACGAAAATTTGAATTTCACGGGCTACCTTAGCGCTTTCACCTTAAGTCATCAATATAAATGTTCGTGGCCCTTGTTAATTTCTCACTTCATTACCACAAGATGCAGTATGATTAGATAGAAAAGTCCTGCTAAATAACTCTTCAGTGAAATAATGTTCCTGGTCGTGAGGTCCACTAGACTAGTACTAAATCAAAACTAACAAAAACATTTATCATCTAGTACCTAAGCCCATCACAGCGTGCCATAACAAACCATGTATCATACAAGGACTTTCCCACACCTTCAGAAAGGTTTTGTGTCCATAAATTAAATAGAGTGAGGTCCGAAAGCCAACAGATATTACTTATTTTCTAATTAACAAAATTTGTAGAATTGAGTAGTGTTATTATTTACTATGAACGTACGCATAGATACCTGATAGGCTAAAGTAACGTAATATACCTACATTATTCACTTATCTAAAGTTTGAGTCCTGATTTTCATGTCTGTTTTGCAGAATATGGTTAAATTAGCAGCGCCCCGTGGTTTCACCCGCGTAGACCAGGATAAAAAGTAGCCCATGTGTTAATCCAGGGTATAAGCTATCTACTTACCAAAATTCATCCAAATCAGTCCAGCCATTTTAACGTGAAGAAGTAACAAACATACACACTCACAAACTTTCGCCTTTATAAAATTAGTGTGATAATTCTTATGATTGTTCTATTATTAGAACAATCATCTAAAATATTAAACAACATGCAAGAAATAATTGAAACTTACAAGAGAAATATTTCTTCAGGAACAGCGACAGTTTTATTCACTTCCAAATAATTATTCCAGTCGAAGTCTACCATAGTTATTTCTTAAAAGTCATAAAATTAAAATAATTATCACAAAACAAGTTATTCGAATGAACGTTACGAATTTCTGAAATTCATTTTTTTACATTTCAAGTATGGTGCATCTGTCTTATAATTAAATAATATTTTAACGCCTAATTAGTTACTATAATAGCCTAAGGGCTGGTAGCCACCACGAGTGAGTTCCTATTCCAACGCCGAAAGGACGTAACTCTATCAAGCGCAAGTTTGATCGTGTATGGAGTACTGCTCTCATCTTTGGGACGGATCTGCCAAATACCAGCTTGATGCCCTTGAGTCAATTGAGAAAGGAGCCAAGAGGATCATCGGCAATGATAGGCTCGTTGAATCGAAACTCCAAAGTCTTGAACATAGACGCCGACTTGCTAGCCTGTCGGTTTTCTATCGGTTACATTTTGGGGAGTGTGCGACGGAATTGCATAATTTGATTCCGGCAAGCCCGTTTCATCAACGAACCACAAGACGTACGGCGAAGTGCCACCGGTTCATGGTGGACATCCCATCCATACGCACAAAGCGTTTTGGGAAAACATTAATTGTGCGTACAGCTAGGGAGTGGAATTCCCTACCGGAGTCTGTGTTTCCTGATAGCTACAACCTGGGAGTCTTTAAGTCAAGAGTGAATAGGTTACTTCTAGGCAAACGTGCTCCATCTTCGACCACATCATCGCTTACCATCAGGTGAGATAGTGGTCTAACGCGTGCCTATCAACAATAATAAAAAAGGGCTAATATAGTTTATTTAATAGAATTGAATAATGAAAACGAAAGTCAGCGATGACTTTGAGGGTGATAAATGCATTTTTTGGTTTTACAAAAATGAGCTATATGTAAGCAAAACAAAAAATGCCCGTCGGCCCAAGCTAGCAAGTATGGGTACCCACTCAATCACACAAATTGTATTAATCAGGAAATAAGAATGTCTGGCGGCAGATCTTAGACTAAAAGCTATCTACGTGTTTGAAGTTTCAAAATGTATGCAAGTCATGTAACGATCCGAAAGGGAGACGTGTTAGAAAGTCAACGTTGAAACGCGAGAAGTAGAAAGATCGTAAACAGATTTATTTTATCTTTAATGATTTGATTATTAATCCCTTATTATTTTAATTTAATTAGATTTAATTTAGGGGTTTTATTTTTTTTGTGTTGTACATATGATTTTGAAATGTTCATTTTATCTCACGGTTTATTGCATATCTATATCATATCTAGATACATATGTGTATCATATTACAAGTGGTGCTAGTTGAGATCTGAATTTCTGATGTAAATACATCGTCTTGTCAAGGTACCTACGTTTAATTTCGAAGATAGAACTACTGCCGAGACACTTGACTAAACATTCTATCAGTAATACAGATTGTCAAAAGTCGAAAATTATATGGGATTAACCACCCGTCGAATCCGACTCGGCTTGGCAACTATTAGTATAATTTAATTTACTTTTATTTTCAGGAAATACAGTCCTTTAAAAAAAATTAACACATAGTATAATTTAATTACCAAGAAGGCGTTGCGTAGGGTTGTTTGTAGTACATAAAAAAGCATAAAATAAATTATAAGGGTGTTAGTAATTTGTTAGTAAACAAAACAAGTTACACAATAATTACTTAACCTATTTCCTAAACCTGAGCAGGTGTACCTCCATCCAGTAAACTGATAAAAGGACTATAAATTTTGCACGCTAACGTTTTGAGGACAGTGTTGGTAGCAGTTCTCTTCCTGCAACATTCGGGCAGCTGCGCGGTATCTTCTCGTCTCACATACCACAGTGTCTCAAGACGAAAGTCTATGGTCAGTGCGTACTGGCAACATGTTGCCAGTGATGACATATGACGCTGAAACGTGGTCGCTCACAATAGGCCTCATCTTTAAGTCACCCAGGCACTCCAAGTTACCCAATAAAAAACTAAGTGAAAATTACGAAAAAATTTAGAATTTCAGGTTATTGGAAAAATAATTGAAACATGTGTAGAGACGGCGTAGATCTTACCTTCAAAACACTATTTTTCATGGCAAGTTATTGTTTATTTAAATTTTAATGAATGAATTTACCGTTTGTAAGAATTAATTTAACATGTCAAAATATCGGGTGTAGAAAGACAGTTTCCGAAGCCGGAAGCCACATATTCCACCCATTATTTGGATATTTTTTCCACTAGACCATACCTGAACCAATTCTGAAGATATTGAAGGTCAAAGTCGTAATTTTTTTCTTTTACTTTTTTAGAAAATGGATTCCAAGTGATAATTTTAAACTTTTTTCCAATCAAACATTACCTGAATTTCCGTTTTTTTTTTCGAAATTACCCATTTGCAGTTACAAAAACGCAATGAATATCAAACGTATCCGACAAGTACCTACGTGGCTTAGAGCGAAGGGTCTGGGTTTAACTCCACTTGTCTGGGTCCGCGTTACATTGCGCGCAATAAAAAATAGTATTTTTTTTCATAACTAAAAATAAAAGTCGTTTCCCAGCAATAGTTTTTGCGCAAAGCTACTTTGTTAGACGAACAGTATGCGTAGTTAAAGGGTTTGTGATGCGTCTTTTTACGCCCTGTATTTATGCGCATAAAAGTTTTTCTGCTTGCAACGTTAATATATTAGTGACTGAATTCGGTAGTTATACGATCGTTAACTTTAACTATTATTACTGAAAATACTAAGGAAAAAAGCAGTCGTTTTCTTCATAGAAAAAATGTTACTCATATTTGTTGAGCGCAGAACGATAAATAAAATCCATAGGACCAACTATGGATATCGCAGACTTTGTCTACCATAAAATGATGTATTAATTTCACGCATAAAGAATTATGACGATTGCTGTTGATAATGTAGTGTTTTGTATTAAACACGTCAGTTTTGTAGAAAATGCGAAAACTGTTTATACCGATAGTGCAGAGGCAGAATATGTTAATGCCTCGACTTTCAGAAAAATGTATCACTTAGAGCCTTTTTAGGGTTTCGTGGAACAAGGACAAGAAATCCTTATAGTTTCGGTCTGTCCGTCTGTCCGTCCAAGGCATAGCTAAGAGACTGTTAGTATTAGAAATCTGCAATTTTGCATGGATATATATTAATCACGCCACGATAATGAAATCATAATATCTTGAAAAATATTTTTTTGTATTTATATTCGTGTAAAGTGGGGATGACTTTTTTTTCTCGCCTATCCTATTGTGTGGGGTATCGTTGGATAGGGCTTTCAAAATCATTGACGAGTTAGACAGACTATTTTGCATATAGTGAATTTTAAAGGAAAACTATAACGGCTAAGTTAGCTCTGTTAGTTTTAGAGTAATAGTCGCCCAACTTATAAAATGTTTCTACTTGTTATATTTCGTACAGAACACAAAATCCTAGAAAAAAATAACTAAGATGAATTACGGTCTACCCTGCGCGTAGCCCAACACGGACTTGACCGGTTTTTCTAAATAGATATCAATATCGACTTTTACTTTATAGTGAATATTCAATTTAATTTCATACTATTATCTAAAGGAAAAATGTCACACTCCGATGATTGAAAAATGGACTAGCTTGCAATTTTTATCAGTACCTAGAAAGTGGACACTCCTGGTCTTACTCTTGACGAAATCAATGCCGCTTTTAAAAATATGTCTCATGAATTAATTCTGATTTCAAATTTTTGGTTAAAAACTTAAACTCAGCTAATATTTGATTTCCCAGCAGCTGTTGTACTGGGTGATTATAAATTTAAATAAAACAAATCATTTAGTGGATGAATGAATATCGGAATTATCAGAACCACTTCTAATATAGGACCCACTCTAAAATGGCTGTACAGGTGAACAGAAGGCATACCCATGCAGAACCAAGGATAAGGATTTATCATGAAACAACGAATGAATGATCTGAAATTCATTACCAACCGGAAAAGATCAAAATGTAAATTATCCTTGAACTGCAAAAACAACTCATAGGACAAAATGTACTTTATTAATTAATTAATCAACTCACTATCAGTTCCTCCGTGGATACCGGGAATTTCCCTAACGTAAATGATTTTCCACAAACTGCAAGTTTATTTTAGTTAGTAGTAAATAACAGTAATTATTTCTTTAGTATCGCCAGCTGAGTCATAGCCAGTATTAGTGTTACTTAGGTATCTATATTGTAGTACGTTCGATGATTGCTCTTTTATGATGCATTTACATGGCAGAGGGAATTAGACACGATTTATGTATAATTTAGTCAATGAGATCACGAGAAGCCAAAGGTGATTGAGGCACGAACTAGATGTCTTGTTACTTTAGTCTTACAGAAGTCTAAGACTAAATACACCATGGATGTCAACTGCAACATGGTTTAAAAATACTTATTATTTTCCAAAAAAAAAAAAAATTCTTCGCCATCCCACATTTGCTCGTCCAAATTAGCAGACACAAAATAAACTTTTTTACAAAAAAATAGAAACGACTTCCAAAAAAAAACAAAAAATTTCAAAATAACTTTAATTTCGGAATCCGGTGTCAAAAAACGAAGACCGAAAACCAGAAAGTGGATTGACCTCTGGAATATGAAGAACTATTGTGTATGTGTTATAAAATCTAGGTATAAAATACCATATTTCAAGCAAGTAGATGAATCTATCTATCTATATTTTGTAAAACCGTTTTTTGGACATTTTGACAATCGGTTATCGCTTATAGAATGTGACATTGTCTAAGCCTTTTAGTCATCACACAATCTCTTTCTTAGATAAATTTGAAACAGAGTTACCGCGCCCCTGGGCACTCAGGGCAGGGAAGGAACAGGGGTGGGTTTTAGTCAGTAAGAGTTTGACACGCCCTCCCGCTCCACCCAGAGCGAGAGATGTCAGTGGATGATTTCCCATCCCAAAAAAAAAAGCTACGAGTATTTATACCTTCCACCAGAAGCCCATAGCTCTTCCTGCATCCCGCAGATGCAACCAGCCTAGTTCCATTTCAAATGACAATCTCTTTGCTAGCACCTGCGATATCTTTGCAATACTTTAAAATAATAATATTTGAAATGTAAACCTTCCTTTAGCACTTATTCAGCGGAGATTAAAGTTCAATGCGTTATGATCAACAATGGTAAAATAACTGATCATTACATAAACATTTTCCATGAATATAATTATACCTACGAAGGAAACAGCTTTGCTGCTGCATTCGACGTCTATATTTTGTTTTAGACGGTATACGTTAATGTTTATTTAAGAGCCATTATGTACTTGTACCTATGTGTACAAGTACCTACTATGTTATGCCTAGATTTTTCCCCTTTGCGTGTATATATGTTATTTTCATTGGCATAAATTATGAATATTTGTAAAAATACTTTTGTATTGTACTAATTGCTATGATCAGAAAGTATTTTGAGGCTACGATAGTTTGTAGCCTCAAGACTTTGCAAACCATGGACCTCGAAAACGATTGTCGAGTTCCGTAGTTTGCATGTTTCAAGAACTAACTCCTTACTTTAAACACATACAGCTTCTCAGTTCTGTCGTGGGTAAGACAACACATGTTGTTATGAGATAATTTTGATTCAAAATTGTAAAAGAATGCTGAAGAAAAGAATTAAATGAGGCAATCATAATCACCATCATTTCAGCCGAACGACCACTGCTGGTCGTAGACCTCCAAAAAACTTTCTAGTCTCGTCCCGTGCTTCTCGCATTCTCGTCAAACAATCATTATCATCATCTGCCTATAGCAGTCCACTGCTGGACATATGCCTCTCCATTTGCATGCCATTCAGCACGGTTATCGGCAACTCTCATCCATCACCTAGCCATCTTGCGAAGATCGTCGAACAATATTCACAGAAAAATAATATTTTCTAATGTCTGAACACAATGCAGCAAACAATTATTTATCCATAAACGACGAGGAGTAATGTGAATATCTGATTAAGACAGATAGATGTTTACAATATGATGGACTGCCCAGTCCTGCATAGTAAATCAATGTCTGACAAATATCTCAAGGCTGATGATGAATACATTAAACTCTGAATTATCATGACCGACACAATGCAAAAACATATAAGACATTATTATTATGTAATATTTGAATATTTTTAATGAAACTACATGTTTAGGCATTGAAAACGAAAAATAATGTACATAACATGCACTAGGTAGACCTACCAATCTTTTAAAACAATGAAAATAAAATTATACTTAGATACATTGCACTTACTGTCTGTTTTTAACGTAATAAGTAAAAAATAAATAAAAAATAAACGAGTTAAAATAGACGAACATATTAAATATTAATTGAAATAATAAATACAATAATAGATTTACAAAATATGTAAGCGAATGGATAGTAACATTTAATTTAATATAAAATAGATAATTTATAAAATAACATTATAATAATTATATAAAATAAGCAAAACAAATAGTAATATTAATAAGACAGATATGAAAAACTGAAATGGAATTTAGTACATAAATTAAAAAAGGTTAATATTAAAGTGGTCTTCCCCTCTCCTACTTTTAAATTTTGCTGTGCCCGACAGGGTCCATAATTGTTTCAGTAAATATACTAAAAAATTACCATCTCTATGTACATTATGGATGCAATAAAGAATTTGAATTTGAATTTTAAGAGTTTCAACAAGAGAAAAGATTATTCTCAAACAAGGTCAAGCTTTTTATAAAATCACAAAATTAAAAAAGCTTATTTATCGCCCACCGTTCGCCAAAACTCCTTAAAAACCCTTTTCAATGACTAAATATCATTACCCTTGACCACAAGATCTACAAATTAGTCAATATGCCAGAAATAATTAATTGTTAAAATGAACAGATAAATTAACGCGATAAGCGTTCTGTAAAAGTTGTTTCATACTTAGTAAAAGTTGTAGCGATTCAATGAATATTTTATTTTTATGCAAATCAAATTGACGTAAATCACAATTTTATTAACTCAGTAAACAGGTACCTTAAATGATACGTAGCCTGAAGTACTTAATATACCTAACTGGTTAAAGTGGGAAATAGAAAAGTACAAACATGCTCAAAAGACACCAGCCATCACGATTTTTTTTGGGACAAGCCAGAGTAAGCTGAGAGCCAGAATGGCAGTGCCCGCCAGAAAAACACCAGATAAGAACAGGGGAGGGGTAAGAAAAATATAATTTCCACTTTTCTCTCGCTGATATGGGCTACCCAAAGGAGTAACCAGCTGAGTTGTTTAGCAGATACTGGTGACGAGCAAGGCTCAGGGAAGTTCCCTTTAAACCCAAAAAAAAAATATAAATAAAAAAGGGATTTGCGCTAACAGGCGTTGTAAAGGCGGTGTTCCGGAATGGTCTATAAAGCGAACAAGGGACCCCGTCCATGTGCTGATGGTGTTCACCGGATTGTTATGACAAACGGAATTCATAAGACTTCATTCTACATTTCAAACTCTCTGTGTTACAATTTCTGATCATTTCTTTCATTTCCGAGTGGCTCCTCAAACTTCAGGATCCTTTTGAAAGCTGCTCCCAAAAATAAAAGTTTGTTTTAGTAAACCCATATATGTAGTACATTTTAGGTACTTAATCCAAATACCTTTGTTAACATTTTCCTCAAGAAAAAATATTTTATCAATAGGGTAAAACCAGGATAGCTGCCTCAAGGGTATAGTTGCCCCGATTGTAATTCTCTAGTTTCGCGGATGAATTATTCCATGCTATTTTATTAATCTATCGAATGACTCTCCAAATACCACTAAGTTGACCGTGTCGCATGTCTTTGTGCGGCATATATCCTAAACGTAATTTACATGGATTAGACAACTATCCCCTTTGTGAAAGACGTCCACTACTGGACATAGGCCTCCTCCAAGTGTCGCCACAATGATCGGTCCTGTGCGTCTCGCATCCATCGGCTACCCGCGACCCTCACCAGGTCATCGGTCCACCTTGTGGGAGGCCTTCGAACGCTGCGTCTTCCGGTACGCGGTCGCCATTCCAAAACTTTTCGGCCCCATCGACCATCCGTTCTGCGAGCAATGTCCCTGCCCACTGCCACTTTTTTTTTATTTACTTTTTTTTATATAGTATTGCGCCACACTACGAATTATTCCTCTATCGTGGGTGCGTTCACAAACATGTAACAACAACTTTAGTTTGGCGATTCTTCGGACTATGTCGGTAAACTTAGTTCTCTTGCGGATATCATCATTTCTGATTCTATCACGCAAGGAAACTCCGAGCATTGCTTTCTACATTGCCCTTTGGGTGACTGTAAGCCTTCTGATGAGGCCCATTGTGAGCGACCACGTTTCGGTTCCATAAGTCATTACTGGCAACACGCACTGGTCATAGACTTTCGTCTTGAGACACTGTGGTATGTGAGACGAGAAGATACCACGCAACTTCCCGAACGCCGCCCAGCCGAGTTGGATTCAACGGTTGACCTTTTTCTCGAAGTTAGCCCTGCCTAACTGGACAACAACTTCGAGTGTAGAGTCTTCGATCTTGATAGGAGTGCTACATGGGTATTTACCATGACCTTGGTTTTGTCCATATTCATTTTAAGACCCACTCTTTCGGAAGCTCTACTGAGGTCATCGAGCATTGTACTGAGCTCCTCCATAGTCTCAGCCATGACGACTATATCGTCGGCAAATCGAAGATGAGTGATGTACTCGCCATTGACATTAATGCCTACCCTTCTCCAGTCCAGAACCTTGAAGATATCCTCCATTGCGGCCGTGAACAGTTTCGGAGAAATAACGTCTCCCTGCCTCACACCCCGCTGTAGGAGGATAGGTTTCGAGGTCTGGTCCTAAAGTCGGACTGATGTGGTGGCGTTTTCGTACAAACAACAACACCTCGATGTACCGATAGTCGATCTGGCACCTTCATAGAGACTGCAGCACAGCCCAAGTCTCAATCGAATCGAAGGCTTTCTCGTAGTCCACAAACGCTAAGCAGAGGGGCAGATAATACTCTTCGGTCTTCTGTATAATCTGCCGCAGCGTATGTATGTAGTCTACAGTGCTGAAGCCTTTTTGGAATCCGGCTTCCTCGGGAGGCTGGAAGTCGCGAGACGGTTTGTGATGACTTTGGAGAACAGCTTGTAGACATGGCTCAGAAGTGAGATGGGCCTGTAATTCTTAAGCAGGGCAGTGTCGCCCTTCTTAAAGAAAAGTACCACCACACCTCTGCCCCATGCCTGTGGTGTTTTCCCATCGAGTATGACGGAATCGAACAGTTTCTGAAGGGCCTTAAGGATCGGTTTTCCACCCGCCTTCAGAAGTTCGGCCGTGATTCCGTCATCATCCGACGCCTTGTTGTTCTTAAGCTGCTTCAGAGCCATCCTAATCTCATACAAGCTGACGTCTGGGATGTCTTCGGTATAGCGTCGGGTCAATCTAGCTCTTGAGTCGTTAGCTGGATTCGCAACGGGTTTAGTCGTAGACGTGTATAAATGTCCATAGAACGTCTCAATCTCTCTCAGAAGCGCCGATTTGGCGGATATGGTTCTGCCATCGTCGGTCTTCAGTTTCGTGAGCTGGCTTTGCCCAATAGACAGATCTCTTGCAAAGACCCTGGAGCCCTTATTCCGCTTTATCGCGTCTTTAATCCTTTCGGTATTAAAGCAGTGGAGGTCGCTTTTCAAGGACTTTGAGATCCGTCTATTGAGCTGCCGGTATTTACACGCATCGTCTGAAGACTGCAGATTTATCTCCCGCTTCTCCTTCATGAGCTTGAGAGTAGGATCAGAGAGCTTCCTGTTCTTATCGGTACGGCGAGTCTTAAAGAACTTAGACCCGACCAATGCCATATGAGGTCCGCAAAAATCGCTAATACTCTGGAATTAATAAAGGTAATATTTTTTACTTTTCTTAAATTTGTAGTCAAAAAACCAGAGTACCGGCCATTTTTACAAATAAAGTTAACCGACTTCAAAAAAAGGAGGAGGTTCTCAATTCGACTGTTTTTTTTTTATGTGTGTTACCTCATAACTTTTCACTACGTGAACCGATTTTGAAGATTTTTTTTTATTTGAAAAATGTTGCTTTAAATGTGGTCCCATTTTAATTTGGTGAAGATCTGATGAAGAACTTCGGAGATACACAATGGAACTCTTCAATAAATGATAGCAAACCTTCCAAAATTGCTGCAATCGCATGTCTGTATATTGTTTTCACCACTTCACAACATTACATCACGCTGATACGCTCTGAAGGGGTATACAGATTTGTACAGTTCACTCTGATACACCCTAATTTCACTAACTATGTTCAAATTCCCTATTTTTGGGGCTATCAATTCGGGCATACCTTTACTATTAATTTAGTTTTAGAATGGGGTACAACAACTAAAAAGTGAAAAAAAAAATACAGTCGAATTGAGAACCTCCTCCGTTTTTTGAAGTCGGTTAAAAATAAAAAACTTTTTACAAAAAAGAATACAACCGACTTCCATAAATAAAACTAAAAAATGCAAAATAACTTTAATTTCGGAAGTCGGTGTTTCTAGTTTCGTTTCTTCGTTATTTGACACCGACTTCCGAAATTAAAGTTATTTTGCATTTTTTAGTATTATTTACTGAAGTCGGTTGAATTTTTTTTGTAAAAATTTTTTTTGTTTGTTGTAGTGAGAGGTATAGAGTGATACCGGTGTGCCGGTGTGTGACTTTATACTTTATGTAACATCTAGAAAACACTATGGAATGCAATAAACGAATATGAATATGAATATTTCAAAAAGTGTGGCAACTATCTTGGTTTTACCCTATCCGATTCGCATTATTTCTAACAGGTACCTAAAGGTATATATTCAAACTATCATTAGGACACATTAGGTACTAAAAGGATCTGGTTTTTGCATCCGATCAAATCTTAGAGCGTTTAAAATCTCAATGTCAAAAGTGGCAGTGCTAAATGGAGAAGGCATGATATGTTATTATATTGTCGTTAGGATAATAATTATGCGATGGAAAGAAACTAAATTAGGATCAGTGTAGGACGCATTTTAATGGCCGGATAAGATTTATCAGAATAAGTTCAAGTTTAAATCTTTTTGATCAACGTAATTTCTACCTGGACACAAACTTCATTTGTTTACATGCATGTTCGTTAACTCTCGATGGTGTTTTTTTATTGTTGGCAAATTTTTGAAAGACAATTTTTCACACACAATATCGACTACTTACATGTTCATAAGTAGCGGGATTAAAACCCTGTTTAATCTTGTAGTAAATTATAAAATAATTATTACAAACGCCATTGAAAAAGACATCTTCTAAAATCAAGATTATTACAAAGAAACATCGGCAGGCCTCATGGTTTGCCGATGTTTCTTTGCAAGTTTGACCTCATGGTCAAACTTTATTATTATTTATTATTATTATGAGCCTGTGCTGTCCTACTGCAGGGCAAAGGCCTCCCTTCCCTCCTTCCACTTTTCCCGGTCTTCTGCAATTTTGGGCCAGTCCTTTGAGAAGGAATCCAACTCATCCCGCCATCTCTTTCTGGGCCTGCCGCGTTGTCGTTTCTTTTCGTTCGGGATCCACTGTGTGGTAATCTTTGCCCACTGCTCTTCCGACATGCGGCAGATGTGACCAGCCCAGTTCCACTTTAATCTCGCAGCTGTGTGGCTAACGTCCGCTATTTGTGTTTTAGAACGAAGTACAGAGTTTCTAATTCGGTCTGTGAGTTTGACACCCAAGTGCAGACTTTTGACGATTGGTAAGAGACCACGTTTGCGCCCCATAGGTGAGGGTGGGTCAAACTTGCTATAAACAAACAAAATCGATACTACTTATATGTTGATAAGTAGTGGGATCAAGACCCTGTTTAATCTTGCAGTAAATTATAAAATAATTATTACAAACGACATTGAAAAAGACATCTTCTAAAATCAAGATTATTACAAAGAAACATCGGCAGACCTCATGGCTTGCCGATGTTTCTTTGCAAGTTTGACCTCATGGTCAAACTTACTATAAACAAACAAAATCGATACTACTTATATGTTGATAAGTAGTGGGATCAAGACCCTATTTAATCTTGCAGTAAATTATAAAATAATTATTACAAACGCCATTGAAAAAGACATCTTCTAAAATCAAGATTATTACAAAGAAACATCGGCAGGCCTCATGGTTTGCCGATGTTTCTTTGCAAGTTTGACCTCATGGTCAAACTTGCTATTCATTATTCAGAAACAGAAATACTGGTGTATCGTTTTCTCTACTTTAATGTTGCTAAACAAGGTGGAGAAGACAATACAACAACAAATGACAGCACTGAGAATACTCATAATTTGCATCAAGTTTTACTATGGGACCAACCCAGAAATCGTGAAAAATATCAACTGTTGAGTACACAAACAGTTTTGCCGAGTTATGCATACATAAATGTATGGGGCTGCTAAAATTTTTTTTCGCGGCCCACCTTGCACGTGGAATATTAACCAATTGATACGTATTCTTAACCGACTTCAAAAAGGAGGGGGTTCTTAATTCGGCTATATGCTTTCTTTTTCTTTTTTTTAACCGTCGAAAAAAAAGGAGGTTCTCAATTAGACCGTTTACATATTTTTGTATGTTTGTTACGCGAGTACTCCGCCACGTGTGAATAGATTTTGATGATTCTTCTTATTTTTGATAGGTTATAAGAGATGGTCCGCTATGAATAGTATTGAAATTAGATTTAGCACTTTTTGAAAAAAATAACAAAAACGAAAAAGCACAATACACAGATGACGTTTTGTTTTTTTTTTCAATTATATTCAAATTCCATGGGTTATTAATTCGGGCTCAACTATAATCTTTACATTAAAATTGCAAAATAAATTTAATTCCGGAAGTCTGTATCAAATAACGAAGAAACAAAATACAAACACCGACTGCCGAAATTAAAGTTATTTTGCAATATATTTATTGTATTTTCTTTTTTGGAAATCGGTTGTATTTTTCGTAAAACGTTTTTTTTCATATTTCATAGTATTAGAGCACTGACTACATCAGGGGGGTGAGACAAATTACTTTTCTGTTAGCGTTCACGCTAACGCTTAATGAAAATGGATGGCAATGACATTACCTGCAGAGAGAACTGTCACGTGACTCACGTCCAGTAATCTCATTACCATACATCTTGTACTAAGCGTTAGCGTGAACGCTAACAGAAAACTAATTTATCTCAAACAACAAGTACGTAAGGTTCCAACTGTCTCTTAGGTTCTCCTCATTAAATGTCCGTAATATTCTCAAAACTCACTGAATGACTGAGTCAACAAGTCCTTACCCACTTCCATCTCCACGCACAAGATCCCTTGAAGGCTAAACAAAGTCATTTAATGGACAGTCAATAAAATCTCTGTTTGTCACTCAATACTATGAATCGTGACTGTACCCACCTATTAATAGATGACGTATGTAGTTAGGTATTCTCATCTCTTGAAAGATGATATCCATAAATAAATGAAAAGCTACGTTCGCTAACTCTAAGAAAGAAATGTTTCGAGATGCAACAATTGATTGATCAACAAACGACCTTTTTTTTGAGTATGGGACATCTTGGTGGAGCGGGAAGGCGTGTCAGACTCTTACTGACTAAAACACACCCGTGTTTCTTCAATTGGCCTTTGCAATTCAGAGCCACGGTGATTCTTTCGATCAAACCAGATTTTTTTACCTACCCTACCCTACCTACCTAGATTTTACGTAAATACGAAAAGCCTAATGCCACATAAATTCTAAGCTGTGTTGCTTTACTTACTTTTCTCTGCAAAAATCCAATGCTTTGTCGAATCGGAAAATCTCTACAAATATTCGGAAAATGGGCGCCAACAGTACATAGACTAAACTTTGACACGTTCACAAAAATCGTTGAAGTTATGTTTTTTAGTATCTTTGATATAAGCATTACTATAAGTTGAAATCGCAAAAGCTTTAATAAAACCTTTTTGTTCCTGAAAGCGGTCTCCACACAGCGAAAGTGGCGCCTCTACTGAAATAAAATACTTCTTTTTCTCCATTTTATAGGCAAACAAATCATCCAGAACCAACATCCACTATTTTTAATACACTTTTGGTGTATTTGTATTCTAATTTCAGAAAGAATTTCCAGTAAATTTTCCGAAGTTTTCCCTGCGAAAAATTACCCCATACCTCGATAGATGGCGTTGTTAAGTCTGACGCCATTCCTGAATCGCGCTATGGTTTCGTTACACCAACCCCTATATAAGCCCGAGTGAATTTATGACCAGTTGAATAAGTTACCGCTTCACGACCGCGACAATGTGAACTACAGTGTTGAGTGAAGTGCGCGAACTACCACGTCCCGTCGCCTCGCATCATCCGAATGTGATGCGATGGTGGCCGATCGAATATTTTTTGTAAAATCGTGAACTCGCTCACGATTTTTATTAACTCTTTTTATATTAGGTACTAATAGGGCCCACCTATGAAATCAGCGTTCTGTATGGACATTATTAAAGAAGTAGCATTTTTCATACTAACATTTTCTTAATTTATTTATCAACTATGAATACCTACTAATGTATTAAAACTTTTATGCAATAATGTTTAAAAACTAAGTTAACGTATACCACTTAGATTAAGCAATAAAAATAAGTTTTGGCTAAGTTAAAACAAATATAGTGGTCATTTCTAAGGTATTTTTTTCGTTTATAAAACTATAAGTAATAAGGTTTTTTTTACTATTGGCAGTTGTCTATGACGGTCATTATTCGATATAATATAATGCAATTGATGAATATTTTATTTCATAGAAGTGACGAGGTTCTCTATTTGTGAACCCAATATTATTAGGACAAAAATCAGAGCAGTGGTGGCCCAGTGGTAACGGCCCGCGACTTACAAGTTGTAAATCGTGAGTTCACACCCAGGCAGGCGCTTTACTTTTGTGTAAATTATTTCATGACCATTGCTCTCAAAACAGTGAAGGAAAACATTGTGAGGAAACCGGCATGTCCTAGTACCAAAAATTCGAAGACATGTGACATCCACCAACCCGCATTGGGCCCGCGTGGTGGATTACAGCCCACACACTCGCAGAGAGAGGAGGCCTGTGCTCCAGCAGTGGGGACATTAAAAGGCTGATGATGAGGACAAAAATAATTAAATTGCTGTCGAAACGAGACAATATGAGCTTCGTGGTTGACTTGAAAAAATAAAAAGGGTAAAATGTTGTGTTTAGTTGTAAGAGATATAATAAACTGCGAGGGTGTGCGATACTGTTGTCCTTAATTTAAGTTAGGGATCATATAAATACCCATATACCTTCTGATTCAATCACTATGGTTTTCGACAGTGAGAAAATTAATGGCTAAGTGTACTGCGTTTAACTTTATAATTTATGTGCAGTACCAATTTTTCTAGAACAGTCTTAGAAAGGGCGATATAGGATTTGGTCAAAAGGAGGCCATAGGTACTAATCAATAATGTATACATAGACATGTTAGTCGGTAAGTGTTATAGCTGAATAATACATAATCAAACTTTCATAGAGTTTTGTCCAATCTCATTTGAATTCTATTACTCATTCATGACTCCAAGAAAACGATATAAAACACAAAGTATATACGTAAGTATCCATGTAAATCGACACGTGATGTATAGCAAGCAGTTGCCGATCATTAAAGCTATAGGAAATGATCGGTTGTATATAATTGTAATATGTAAATATCTGATAAATACTGCGGACAGTCACGGTTTAATCTCTAAGTGCTGGTACCGCCATAAGGACTTGCAAGTTGCGAGTGTAATAATAGACCATCTTGAGATACGTCCTTGCTGGCCGTGGGATGCGTGAAGATCATTAATTAGTGGTTTTAAGGGTCATCAAAGAACCTACTCTTGTGATGAGGTATAGAGGAAGGCAGAATAGAGTGTAAAGCCGCTATTCTATTATAAACCGGCCAAGTGCGAGTTGGACTCGGGCATGAAGGGTTCCATGCCAGCGTACAAGATTATACGAGTCTACTTGTTGCCATTATTAAGATCGAGCAAAAAAAGCCAAAAAAAACACGTTTCTAGTACCCCGAGCTCTCTTTAATTTTTTATTTTTATTTTTTGATAGAGCGACAACAGTAATACATATTTTGTGAAAATTTCAACTGCCTACCTATTCGGTTCATGAGAGATGAGACGGACGGACGGACGGACAGCGGAGGCTTAGTAATAGGCTCCCGTTGGTTACCCTTCGGGTACGGAACCCTGTAGAAGGGAGAATCATCAGCCAGATGGGTGTTGAGGTGGGCAACTGCCCTCTGGTTGTTGTTAGACTGTTGTTGTAATAGCTCAGAGAACTTTGATTGCACGATGTAAGATTTGTGTGACGCCAAATCTTTTTGTTGCTCGTACATATTATGTGGCGATATAAATGCTGCTACAGAATGGTGGCTAAGTAAGAACCTCCACATTCAGCCTCGTAATGCCAACCGTACTGATGAACATATTAAACCTTTTGTGTTTTTCTAAGTCCACTAAAGCAGACGGATTCTTCATAACAACATGCAATGGTGATTCCAATGAGTAATGCTTTTTTTGTTGGGTGGGAAATCATCAAGTGGAGCGGGAGGGCGTGTCAGACTCTTTCTGACTAAAATCCAACCGTGTGTTGTTCTCATCCTCGTAGAAGAGAAACAAGAAAGACTGGAGATAACATAACATTAGGCAATCCAGGTCTCTGATCACGTCAGAGGACACTTAAAGCAAGGGCAGGAATGGGTTTTAGCGGGTAAGAGTCCAGCACTGTCCCGACTGTTTCACAGTGTGAGATAGTCGGGGCATCCATGAGGATTTCCCAAAACCGCCAAAAAAAAAGTGTGTTGCCGGTGCTAGGCACATACAGCTACGGAGTGGAATTCCTTGCCTAAATCTGTTTTTCCTGATAGCTACAACCTGGGCGTATTTATGTCAAGAGTATACTGAATAGGCTAGCTCTGGATGAACGTCCATCGTCGACCACGTCATCGCTTTCCACCGGGTGAGATAGTGGTCAAATCCGAGCTTATGAATAGTAAAAAAGTAAACAAATTAGAAACCAATCTTTCACTAGTCCCTAGCTCACAATAGAACAGCACCTTCACTAAATGAAGCGTGAAAACTAAACTAGAATCATGGCACGTAGCCATGACTCTAGTTTCGAGTATGAAGTCATCGGGACCTATTGCCTCATATTGTTATAAAAAATGTGAAAGAATTTAATCGTAGCATATCTAGATTTTTTGTTCAATGTCTAGATTGTAGTCTTGTTGTTGCCAGCGGGATTGCCTGCGGGTTTGTCTACCTATTTAGTAGTGACGAACAGTATCAAGAATAAATTTGACACGTCTAACTTTAGAAAGATACTGTCCTGATTTATACGAGTATGAGTGAAAGAGACAACGCTCTACAAAATCGAATTTAATTCTGCTCAGAACGTGTCAATCACATTTTAAGTAAGTAGTTTAAAAATCTAAAAATCACGTTTTTCATATACTTCTCAGTAAATCCTTTCATTTGATACCCATAAAATGGGAAAGAATAAAAAAAAACTTATCCGCCATCTTTGGGAATCCGCCATATTTGAATTAGAATGACGTCACATAGCTAACCATGCATATAATCCAAACTAAATTTTATGAAAAAAATCAGCTTAATTGGAACCCACTTCTTTCATTCGTTAGTGAAAAAGCATTGGTCTTATAACAGACTTTCGTTTAAGAAAACTGTTTGTAATTGTACCTGTAGGTCTTCTATCTATTAAATCAACATAGTATCGTCAACGTGTGTCCTCGTGGTCCGCGGCACCGGGTTACAGGCAGTCCAAGAAGGCCATCAGTGGCGTAGCTAGTACCACAGGGGCCCTGTAACAAAAAAAATGAATGGGCCCCTTTTACCTGACTGCGGTAAAGCCCAAAAGGGATTGTATGTTATATTATTAAATAGGTCCTACTAGCATAGAACTGTCGCGAAAGGCCATGAAAGTGATGGCTGAACTAAATTAATAGGTTAAGTGCACACTGGCAGGAAGAAATGCGCGCTTGCGAAAGATGAAGCCTCTGCAGCAATCGAATTCGGATCTAGGTTGTCATCATTGAAGAGTGAACTCAAAAACGGTAGTATCCTGACTGGGATAGAGTTAGTTTTCGTTGAAGATGAGTTCGTTTACTGGAGCATTTTGGAACAGAATAAGTTAAGTTTTCAGTGATTACAAATTAGGCACGAGCGAAACGAGAACTTTGAGCATCCTATCATCATAATTGTTTACTATTTTTTTGCTTCATCACGTCGGGGCCCCATGTCATTGACACGGCTGATACGGCGGTAGCTACGCCTCTGGAGGCCATGCCATTCCTGGACAAAAATCTGAACCGAAGAGGCTGCTGCGACTGGACGGCGGTGTCCACCACCGGACACTGCTCACTAAATAAATAGGTACTTCCACGCAATAGGCGTAACAGATAGTCCCCTGCGCAGAGCAAGTGGAGGAAACGGTCACGCACGTACTTCTTGAGTGCATGGGTGTCGCCGATATACGCATCATAAACGTCCTGAATAAACTGGAAGGCCTAATCTGCTTCTGGTTGGAGTAAAGGCAGCTACGGCCCACACACAACTTTTTATTTTACTGTTGATAAGCACGCGTTTGACCACTATCTCACCTGGTAGTAAGCGATGATTGTGGTCGAAGATGGAGCATGCTTGCCTAGAAGTAACCTATTCACTCTTGGTTTAAAGACTCCCAGGTAAAAAAAAAAGATCGTAGATAAGAGGAAACACAGACTCCTGAAGGGAATTCCACTCCCTAGCTATACGCACAATGAATGATGATGAAGAGAGATAATATAGAGTATAGCCATGTGGAGTGATCGAGGAATACTTTTTTGGCAAGTCCTATTGGTAAAAGATCTTTCGAGAAAATTTTCTCCGTTTAAGGTGAATGCTCCAGTCGTAAGTATTTCATGAAATCATTACATTTGGCATAAATTCTAACTGAGAGAGATGTAGTGATGATTTTAATGATTATAATTCTATAAATACATACGTGCTACGGCCGCGAATCAAAATTTGACCAAGATACAACCTCACACTAATCTGCAAATTGCAAAAAACGTAAGAAAATTTGAATTTCGCGGGCTACCCTAGAGCTTCTACCTTAATCGTTTCTCGACCAATCGTTCTTTGGCCGAACGATCATTCGACCGAACTTTACTCGTGAACTTCTTGCAATTGTGACACACTCGATTATTTCACTTATTATTTACACTAACAAAGTAAATAAACAAGAAGTTGTTACCAATTTTAAAACATTGTGAGTAAGCAATGAAAAATGTTAACAATCCCGTGTGACAGTGACCGACTTTAAAAAAGTGTTAAAAATATCTTTTAAAAACTATAAAATTTGACCAGTTAACCTTCTTATCTATGATTTTAATTTTAATAAATTATGTGCCATCAAATCTTTTTGATTGACAACATGAATAATTTATGAAATTGAATGTATATTATTCTAATCAAATATCGAAATAATGAATTTTAATAGGACTAATTATCTTACCTACCTTATAACTAATTAAACGCATGTGCCTAAATATAAATTGTTTGAGATTAATAAATCATTCATTTTAAAACCGGTAAACTGAAGTGTAAGCAAAAAATTATCTTAAGGCGTATATATCCGCCAAGTGGCGCCCTCATTTTTTTTTTTTTTTTTTTGGGTGCTGGGAAATCATCCTATGACTTCTTCCGCTCTAGGGTGGAGCGGAAGGGCGTGTCAGACTCTTACTGACTAAAACCCACCCCTGTTCCTCCCTGCCTCGAGTGCCCAGGGGCGAGGTAACTCTTTCGAATTTATTCTCCACCCCCGGGCAGAAGTGGCGCCCTCATTGAATATAAAATCGTAGCAAAGCGTAGAAAATAAAGATTATAGAATCCTGTGTCGCATTTGTTACAAAGAGGATAAGGTATTTTTATGTGGTTAAAACAATACTCAAAATGTTTCGTATCCAAATTAGTAGGCAAAATTACCAAAGACGGCCGTTTTTGACACTTTTGCTTACTACTTTGGATACGTAACACTTTGAGTCCTGTTTTGACATTGTAAAAATATCTTATCTTATTTGTAATAAACGCAACATAGAATTCTTTAATCTTTATTTTGTATGCTAAGATACGAATTTTTATTCAATGAGGGCGCCACTTATGGGCGAGGATCTCAAAGATTTTCTCTCGGAACGGCGCGCAGCGCGTGCGTAACATCGAATTCAGATTTCGTTCAACCACTATTAGATACCATTTAATCAATTGCAAATCGGTATTAATAGAGGGAAGCATTGCAATTAAATTTTTGATTGCAAATGATTGGTTAATTATAAAAAATTACGCAAGGATAAAACCCTTTCTACATGACGCAACTTTTCGTTATATTTCATAGTTGCTTAATCCTGTTTAAAACGAGTGTTTTTCGAGATTACTTTCTGAGAGTCTAGGTGACTTGACTCATTTCGTTATAGGTAAGAAAATAATTTTGCGATTACAAACTTACATTTGCAGTTGGAGGACTGTGACGTATTTCGATTTACGGGAGAAAATTTTTCCAACTACCAAGTTGAGTTTCTTTTCAACATAATAAAATAAAAACTACGATAGTACGGAACCCTTCATGTGCGAGCCTGACTCGCACTTGGCCGGATTTTTCTCACACTTAAATTTAATTATTAATGATTCCTTCGTTTCAAGTAAGTAGCGGTTATTATAAATCGTACTAAACCTACGCAATTTTGTAAGTTATGTTACAGAATAATTTATGAAATTATTCACCGACTAGCTGCACCCTGCGGTTTCACCCGCGTAGACCAGGCTAAACAAAAAGTAGCCTATGTGTCAATACAAGGTATAAGCTATCTACATACTAACATCCAAATCCGTCCAGTCGTTTGAGCGTGAAGAAGTAACAAACATACAAACACAAACACAAACTTTTTGCCTTTAAAATGTGATTAGGAAATTATCTTTTTGCATAATCATCTTCGTGGGAATTAATTGAAGGACACGGCTGAAATCTTTACCAGTTCAAATGAAGGATGGTGATCCTAAACACACATGCCACCAGTCAGTCACCAGTAGCCAGCTACTCACCTTTTTCAGGACGTAGTTACAAGACAGTGTTGCAGTGTAGTGAAAAGATTCTTCTTCTCGTTCGTTCGAAATACTGAGCAAAGGAATCAGAAGTTAATAAAAATAAACTTTTTTATAAAAAATACAAACGACTTCTAAAAAAGAAAATATACTAAAAACTGCAAAATAACTTTAATTTCGTGAGTCGGTGTTTGTAGTTTGTTTTTTCGTTATTTGACACCTAGGCAGGCGCTTTACTTTGTGAACCTAAATTATTTCAGCACCACTGCTCCCAAAATAGTGAAGGAAAACATCATGAGGAAACGAATGTCCTAGAACCAAAAATTCGAAGACATGTGGCATTCACCAACCCGCATTGGGAGCGCGTGGTGGATTACGGCCCACACCCTCTCACAGAGAGCAGGCCTGTGCCCCAGCAGTGGGGACATTAAAAAGCTGATGATGGTTATTATTATAAATGTGAAACTATCTCTGCGTCTGTATATTTGTTACCTTTTCACATCTTAACGGCTGATGGGATTTGGATGAAACTTGACACACGGGTAGGTCTAGGATAATTATGTTCCCTTAAGATGATTTCCGACTTTCACGCGGGTGAAGCCGCCGACAGAAGTTAGTAATGTATAATATCAGTCTGTATATACCAACATGTATACATCTCTGTGTATTGTTTATAAAGTACATTTACCAAAGGTGACACCGAGTGCCTCTTTTACAACTTCGAGACAGGATATGACTCAATTCTCTGAGCAAAAAACACTGATATACACTTTCTGTTAGGTTAGACATACTTAGGGCTGGCAGTCATCCTTCTTCTGCTTACAACTGCTGATACAACTGGCTATTCATCTTAACATCAAAGTGTCTGAAACCACTCCTGTTTCTTCTTTAAAGTTGTCTTTCTTCAATGATTTCCTCCATTACGCACAAGCTACTTTCTGCTTTTAGATAACAAAACTGGATGAGACTGACCAAAACTTGAAATAAAATTTTATTTGTGAGGTCCTTCAAGGAGTTTTGAAAACAGCCAATATGTCTACGAAAATTAAATAAAGAATGGCTCAATTAAAATACATACACGATACAACTCGCGCCTTTTCCCATGAAGCTAGGCAGCAATTACTAGCGGCCAAGCCAAGTGCGTGTCGCATTTAGGGTTCCGTACCAAATGAGGGAATTAAAATAAAATCTGATTTATCAATATATTGGTATTTTTTAGTAAAATATACGTAATAGTAAACATTATCACCAAATTTCAAGTTCATAGGTAAATTGAAAGTAAAAATCTTTGGAACAAAATTTTTGTGATAGACGACGGACAGACAGATAGACGGACACGTGAGTGACAATAATAGGGCTCTGATTAGACCCTTCAGGTATGGAACCCTAAAAAATTAATCATTAAAGTCTGACGGTTAGGTATCAAAGTTTATGTCATCCTCATTCCCAAATAACAAGATGACAGCCCTAGACGTGCATTGTAGTGACAAAAGAAATAAAGGTCATACCAATCATTACTTAGATACGAGTCGCTTTAGGGCACAATGAATTACGTCTTATTTAATAGCAATAAAATATGTTAAGACATTATTTTAATATAGACACCCACAAAAGTAAGTATTGTGCCAAAATAAAGAGTAGTCTGTTATTTTGTCCTAATTTTGTAACGTTTCCAAAGAAGTTAGCAAAATAATATTTACAACTTTACATTTCCAGATCAAACTGTTCACGGTCACAGTTCTTTTCTGAACCAGAAAGTAATATTGAAATTATTTGAGATCAATATTGGATTTATATTTTTGAAAAATAGTGGCACCTGTGCAATTAATTTCGATTAAATACAACTTCACTCTAAATGACTTTCATATTTATAACATGTCATGAAGAAAATGTCGTGAGAAAAGTCTTGTGTATGGATGTGGATGGCTCTAAGATTAGGGGAAGGCCAAAGAAACGATGGATGGACTGTGTGAAAGAGGATATGGGTAAAAAGAGAGTGACTACAGAGATGACGACTAATAGAGGAGTATGGAAGAAAAAGACATGTTGCGCCGACCCCAAATAAATTGGGATAAGGGCAGGAGAATGATGATTTTTAGCATGTCATGTAGGTACAGCGGTAAGTAAGGTACATACCTTACTTACCGCTAAATAAATGTGTAAATATAATTTTGAGAACATTATTCTTTCAGAAAGAAGAGCTCGTGGCTAAAGTAATAACAGCCGCACGGGTCGATCCATCTGGTTAAGCTACGCTTGCCAGGGTTGGTCCATGGATGGGTGGCCATCTTTACATACCGAGATTCCTCCGTGCCTCGGAAAGCACAGTAAGCCGTTGGTCCAGGCTGTCAATCGTGGACCTTTGACAGTCGTTACGGGTCGTCAGAAGCCCGAAAGTCTGACATCCAGTCTTATCAAGGGGTTATCGTATTACCCAGTAACTGGGTTGTGGAGGTCAGATAGGCAGTCGCTCCATGTAAAATACTGGTATTCAGCTGCATCCGGTTAGATTGGAAGCTGACCCCAAGATAGTTGGGGAAAGGCTAGGCAGATTTTTATTCTTTCAGAACAAAAAATAAGTATGGAACTATCAGAGTGTAAAGGAAATAAGTGGTCATATTTTAAATAATGCTTTTGCCCATAGACATGAACAACTTTCTTCAATAAAGTTAGTCAATATATAATATACATATACTTACCCATATGCATGAAAAAAATATTAGTAAATAAAATTTTACAAACTGTATCGTGCAACATACCAATGAAAAAATGTATTGTGAGGGTCTCAAATGTATTTTTTTCGTAATTTAAAAATAAATAGTTTTAAAATTATTTAAGAAAATAGATAAATCTTTACTTTTACATTACATGAAAACCTATAAGAAGTAATAAAATCACTTGACCAGTTTTTTTTTCCGTCTGTGAAATAGAACAGGCATTTGTTCATGATTAAATGTTGATTTTATCATGAACAAATACCTGCCAGTAATCGACATCACAAGGTACGATTCAGAGTCCAAAAGTTATATCTAGCTACATAATTTCAAATGTATCATTGCATTGTGCATTACAGGCTTGCACTTTGTCCCTACTTACACACGATTGTGATCTTTTGGGCTATAAAGTAACAGGTTACTGTTGCGAATAGCTGAGTTTATAGCTCCACTTACCTACGTTATGTTGGTGTCAACAATCTGTCTCTACATTCTACATACACGTGTGTCATATTATGCTATATATTTTCCCTATAATTACATAGCGAAGCCGCTGTGTTTTCAACTGCTCTTACTGACTAAAACCCACCCGCGGTGGCCTTTACATACACTCCCGCGACCCC
This sequence comes from Polia nebulosa, assembly GCA_951329385.1. Classification (NCBI taxonomy): domain Eukaryota; kingdom Metazoa; phylum Arthropoda; class Insecta; order Lepidoptera; family Noctuidae; genus Polia; species Polia nebulosa. The sequence goes on along the minus strand of OX589588.1, from coordinate 8,043,765 downwards.
GGTGTTTTCAACCCCAGCAGATGTAGCATGACCAATTTTATCTCTATTCTACCAAGAATAGACAAAGTTCTTTTTATCTAACTTGACATCTTTTCTGCCCCAGCATCATGCTTTACATTGTAGACTTTTTCGACTGAAGAATAGAAACATTTATCCTCTTCAGTTTTAACAGCGCCATGCTTAGGACGGTAGAAACCTTTCTCCAATCTGTCTTTTTGTCTATTCTTCCGTCGACAAAACCTGTTTCATGCTACGTGTGCTGGTGGTAGGCTAAAGGCGCCCACCGACAGGTGCGACGCGGCAGAGCTACAACCATTTTCCATGGAAGTTCTTGTATGAATAAGTATACAGTCGCCTTATCACTTTGTACTTGTCTGCGGGAGCCTTTATGCTATGGTAACATAATCCCAACTTTTCTTCTAAATTGAACCCATGCCATGCTTATCAAGGAGCGCTACGATGACGCGACTTGCTCATTATGTATCTAGGTAGAAAAGAAAACAGAAATAAATTCTAGCGATTTTTTTGTGTTTTCTGAATCATCAGCTTCATTTTTACTTTTCTATCTACTGCGGGTAGTCCAGTATCTTCAACAAGCTAAATGCTTTTTTACCTAATTTGCTCCACAAGTACCTTTGGGTCATAAAATCGACGCCTACGCGCCTAGCTCCGGCCCAAACCCACTGATTGCCCAATAAAAGATAGTTCAAATACTTCCACTCGAACAAGCTAGCTGGTTTGACACAGGAGAGGGTCCGTAGACGGGCCACTTTTTTGCCTAATTTATCAAGTCAAGCATCGACATGTTTTATGAGGACCACACTGGAAGAACTGCCAAGAATTGCCTGTCAGCTGTCATGTAGGAAAATTTCATATCTAAAAGTTATACACAAAATAAACCACAGTTTTATAAAGTGACATCCCATTGTTCTCAAAATGAGAATACGGGCAGGAAGGGATCTTTAGAAACAAAATAACCCTTCATTAAAACAATGAATTGTTCTGACCAGCCCAGGAGAATGACAACAACAAGCTATATAAATATTTACTATAACATTGAATATTTTATCACAAATTATAAAATATCATGTACCGCTGAGCGTAATGCCATTCAATTATTTGATTAATTAAGCATTGCTTTTAATTGCTACTATTTAAAATTCCATATTTGTTTATGTTAAAAAAGCGATATTAATTGATTTTACTTGATCATTAGTTAACTATTTACTATATGTGTTCACTTTGTAGATAAACCCAGTTGGATCATTAATTAAATCTTGCTCATTTAAATAGCAGTCGCGGTTCGGTGGTTTATAGTTACAGGTGAAATAAAAGCAACAATAAAGTGGTGAGAAAGTTGCTTGTCTGCATCCCCCGTACTGACACAAGTGAGTTAGATTTATTCGTGGTACAAATGGAACAACCTGCTAATGAGGCCCTAGTTATCCGTTACATTTGCAACAATTAATAATAAGTTTACATTTAATAGACTAGACTAGACTCTTGTTGAATATTGTTACAATTCATATTGTCTCAGATTGCAATCTTTCGTACCTACTTGTAATTATTGCGGAACCACGGTATTTACTATTAATATATTCTGTAGCTGCACACGATGATAAAAATGCTTATAACCATGCCATGATTTTATTGCTTTGATCTTTGAGCAATTAATCTCAAATTCTTTACCTATATCCACCTGTTTTTATTACGTCATATAGAAATCTAGTAGAACTAGAATTTTTAAATGCTTTTGTTATTCTGTGTTTGTTTTTGGACGAAAAGCGAAGTTGAAGAGGAAAGACTAGCATAGCTGCAAAGTCACTTTTCCTAGAATTTGACCAGAAAATCATTAGGCAGAAGTATATTACATTATCACCACAACCTTTGACCTACTGTTGGACAAACAGGTTAAGGAAAATTGTATGCATTGGTAACGGTCCTGTCAAGGTCAAAAAGCTATGTCAGAAAGGTGGATTAACCCAGGAAAATAACCAGGGATGATCTCATTTTCAAATTTCACAGAGTGACTTCATAATCATTGTGTAAATTGTGATGACTGATAGATAATAATAAAAATGTAATTAAATATATAATTGAAATCATTCAACGAGACGCGTGAGGACTTGCTTAAGATAGATCTCACTCAAGATTCTGATCAGAAGTAATTAAATTAAAGTATGGTGGGCGCAATCAAAGATTACATACATTTATAAAGTGGTGTAGCTTTACATAACAATTGAAAAACCATAAAAATATGATAATAGGAGATTCCTACTGAATGACTGTTAGGTAAATACGAAAGACCATCAAAATTATACTTTGGTAGGTAGATGCTGCCATAAATACGAATTTAGTTATTTGCTTTGATCATAAAACGGAGATGAGTAATATCATCAAGATCAAAAAAATACTTTTCTAAAGTAATGTTTATGAATGGAAACCACTGAATAATGACGGTATTGTAATAAAATATACAGCGACCGATCATTTGTTGAGACCAATTTGGTAGAAATGAAACCAAACACTTGTGTATAGTCACCGCAAAGAACAATCTACATAATTTCAGGTGGGTGTTACAACACAATACAAACGGTAAAAACAATTTTCAATAAGAAACTTAATGTGCAAAGGAACAAATTAAAATCACACTCAACAGAAAAACCAGATATTCCAATGTTTAATGACACTAATTTTCTCTTTCAGAAAGCTGATCTCACAACAGTTTGGGGGAAAGGAGTCATATTCTTCTTTAATTTATTTGGAGTCGACACAACACACTCGTATCTTCTTCACCTTATTATCTGCGTTTACGTCTTTATCACTCATTAGAGCTCTCATACTTGCTAGACTTAAGTTTTTGTCTCCACATTCATCTATCTTTTCTTCAGTGTATCTCTTGTCTCTATAACCCCACATCCATTCTTATTTTTAGATTTTTTGGTATTTAGATATTCAACAGCATCATCCTTGTCCTTATCCTAATTCATTTGAGGTCCAAGCAGTATATCTTCTACTTCCATACATCTCAATTTTCCGTCATTTCAATAGTCACCTTCTTCGTAGCCATCACGATCCATCCACCGTTTCTGTGTTCTTTTTCTCTTATAACCATCCATTCAGACTCAAAACTTTTCTTACGACATGTTCCGTATACTTAGATATTTCGCATTTATACTACTGACTCACAAGATGTACCTATCGCGAAATGGACCACGTTTTCTTCGTTAAATTCTGAGTCACCCAATTACTGCTTGTTTACATTACCAGTCAGATGCTCCAGAATCTCTCTGGTACTCTTATGAATGAACGATGACTAAAATAAGTATACACAATCTTTATTTTAATAGTGGTTATTCTTAGAAGCATTGTGTGGGATTTGTCGTTTCATTGTAATTTGTATGGAAAATATTCTCGTTGAATGAATAAGTGGTCGACAGAATACGTACCTAATATGTTTTTCTTTTACGTCAATTTGTGAGTGGTCGGCTGATTAGTGATGTGATGCTGTCGTTTCTGGAGAAGAATGACTGGCAAAGTTAACATGATATTCGCACTATACCTATTGTTAAGGCTACTATCTCAGACAGAGTCAGAGATGTGTAATAGTAAGTTCTTTTATTATTTTTTTTGTGTTGTGGGAAATCATCCAATGACTTCTCCCGCTCTGGGTGGAGCGGGAGGGCGTGTCAGACTCTTACTGACTAAAACCCACCCCTGAATAGTAAATTCTGTGAAACTTAATAATTTATCTCAGACCGCTTTGGTTGCTGGCCTACCGCGCTAGGGTGATGCTTTGGGGAAATGTTTATTAATTTCAACTGTCATGACATCGTCCTGGTAAAATCGAGTAAAATATATCTAAAATAATCACAAAATAATCAAACAATAAGAAGTTCAATGAACTTTCGACCACGTAGCACAGACCTCGAAAAAACACTTTTACCAGTTACTATGAACATTCACCGGAAAATAAACAAGGCAATGATAAAATAATTAAAACTGGAGCATTTTTCCAATTGCTGCAATTTCGACAGTAACCTTTTTCTTAATAGTATGACTAATAGTAATGTTGTATTTCCTTATACTATGACGTTATATTTGTAGTTACAACTTGGTTGTTGGTTAGAAAAAGTTGTCGAATGAAGCAAGGATTTCTACTTTTTTCAGTACTACGTGATATATTCAAACAACTAGACCAAGTTTTGACTATGACGTCATATATTGTAGTTACAACTTGGTTGGTTGTTGTTGGTTAGATAAAAGTTGCCGGATGAAGCAAGAATTTCTACTTTTTTTAGTACCACGTGATATATACAAACAAGCAGACGAAGTTTTGACTATGACGTCATATTTTGTAGTTACAACTTGGTTGTTGGTTAGAAAAAGTTGCCGAATGAAGCAAGGATTTCTACTTTTTTCAGTACCACGTGATATATACAAACAAGCAGACCAAGTATGCATAGTGATTGACCGGTAATAAAAGAGTGTAATAAAAACTTTTTTACAAAAAAAACAACCAACTTTCAAAAAAAAATACACTAAAAATTAATAAATAACTTTAATTTCGGAAGTAGGTGTTTGTATTTTACTTCTTCGTTATTTGACACCGACTTCCGAAATTAAAGTTATTTATTAATTTTTAGTGTATTTTTTTTTTGGAAGTCGGTTGTTTTTTTTGTAAAAAAGTTTAAAAATATTCTTTCAGATAAAAAAAAAATTGAAAATTTGTTTACAACTGACGGAGAAATCGCGTAACATACATACAAAAAAAAAAACCTCCTCCTTTTGGAACTCGGTTAAAAATAATATCCTCGAATTTTCAAAAAGGATCTTTTGTACGAATATTTAAGGATGTAATGGTTTCTTTAAGGTGGAAGCGACAGGGTAGCCCGCGAAATTCAATTTTTCTTACGTTTTTTGCAATTTGCAGGTCAGTGTCAGGTTGTATCTTGGTCAAAATATGATTCCCGGCCATCGGCAAGTATGTGTTTGTAGAATTATAATCATTAAATCATCAATACAACTCTTTCAGTTAGAATCGATGTCAAATGTAGTATTTTATTGAAATCATGACATTTGGCATCAATTCTAACTGATTGATGATTTTAATGATTACAGTTCTGTAAATACGTACTTGCTACGGCCGCTAATCCTCCAGCCTGCAAATTGCAAAAAACGTAAGAAAATATAAATTTCGTGGGCTACCCTGGCGCTAACACCTTAACAGAAAATTTAGCCCCCGTATCATCAATCATTATCATCATTATTCCTATTTATTTTTGGTCATCGCAGCATAATTATCTCTTTGTTCCAGACATCTCTATTAATCGTCATCTCAGTACTCAAAGCATAATTAAGTCAATTGTGAATAGATTACTTCTAGGCAAGCGTGCTCCATCTTCGACCACATCATCGCTTACTATCAGGTGAGATGGTGGTCAAACGCGTGCCTATCAACAATTAAAAAAAATTGTGAGGCAGCTAAGGTATTGTATTAATTATACGGTAAGAAATAAGACTAAGTTTTTTGTTGATTTTAAATCTTACAGACTCAGTACGATAGGATCGGCATCGTCACAAAGTGTACGAATTTTTTTTAAACAAATAAAGAGTATTAAACTTCCTTCTAGACATAATATATCATCTAACACTCAATGGTTTATTTGGTCTTTCATTACCTAAACCTTCCACATTAAAACTTTCCTCATGACAACAACCTACCAATTTCTAAAATGTGAAAGTTGGTGAGGATGTATAGATGTTTTAAGTCTTTCACGCCAAAACTCCTAAACGGATTTGTTTGAAACTTTTCAATAATATAGCTTATACATCAGAATAGCTTAAAGATTATAATTTATAATGGGGAGAAGTACTAAATACACGAGGGCGAACCTGCTGGCAGAAGCTAGTGTTCCATATAGATGTTCAAGACACTAACACAAAAATCTTTCGCATATTCGTAGTCCATCCATCATTTCTTGATTGCTTCATTAACCTCACAAAACGCCATCAACCAACTGCTTATTCCCAACCATTCAATAAGTACTAAAATCGTGGCCCATCTAAGTCCTGAGTGTAAACGGTTACTTGCCCAGCGGGTGGTATCAGCCACTACCCACAGGCTTGCGCAAGCGCCGACAATTTCGTTAGGTTGGCCAACCTTACCTCATTTCACGTAGATTGTGTAGCCGATGCCTTCGTTTGCTGAGAAAATATGTTGTGTTTTGAACTAGGTTCTGTTTTTAGGTTTGATTACGTGGATCATTTTCGTGCAAGGTTTTCTGCTATCCTTGAAAGATGTTCTAAAATAGAATTGCATTAGTAGGTATTCTGAGAAACTGACAACAAGCCCAGACACTCACTTTTTTATTAGACTATGAAAGGCTATAGACGGAGTGTCAATATCCAGCAATCTGAAGTACCAGAATGAGAAGCTGGCTTGTATCTGTACACACGTAATAAATTCACATAGACAAAAAAACCTTTTTACAAAAAAAACAACAACCTGTTTGTATTTTATGTCTTCGTTATTTGACACCGACTTCCGATAAAGTTATTTTTTAATTTTTAGTGTATTTTCTTTTTTGGAAGTCGGTTGTTTTTTTTTGTAAAACAGTTTTTTATTTTTCACTTTTTAGTTGTTATACCCTAGAAGTAAAAACCCCAATAACATGGAACGTGGAATTTAAACATAGGTACTCGTAATTGGAGAAAACAAAAACGTCATCTAGGTATACTTATTTTTCGTTTTGGTTCAGTTTCTCAAAAAGCGCTGAAGAAATTTCGATAAAATTTATATCAGACCACCTCGGGAAAATATTCTTTCGGATAAAAAAAGAATTCTGAAAATCGGTCCACAACTGACGGAGAAATCGGCGGGCATACATAAAATAAAAAAAGTAAAAAAAAAACATACATACAGTCGAACATAGAACCTCCTCCTTTTTCGAAAGTCGGTTAATGAGAAGCCAACGAAGTCATCGTTACGTTCGTCAAGGTCACTCACTCATTTAAACGATCCTGCTTCATTTAATGTCCAATGACGTTCCGTCTATAACCTTTCATAGTCTAAGATGATATTTACGTATTTTTAATGTAAAATGTTGATGTTCTTTTATTTCATTAGCAGTTCACCGCAAACTACCCCGTTTTAGATTGTGCTTTCAGTCCATCCCAAGGTTGTCAGCGATAAGACCGCCATTGTACCCATAGATTTAAGTTCGTTGATAGCAATTGTGTGACTGTTTTTGTGTACAATAAAGTTTTATAATATTCTATTCTATCTTTTCTTCTGAAAAATCTAAAACATTTTATTGACATTATTAATAAAGAAATGAGTTCGCTAGCTTTCAGATAAACCTTTTACTGATTGCATGATTAGCATTATCTTCTTGACCTTGTTCCACGTTACTTGAGGTCTGCTCAACACGTATTCTTAAAATAATGAAAAACTTCTTCACCTAGGAATGAAGCTGTATACCAGTATCCAGCTTATTATCTCTCATTCCGAGGTTAATCCCTTTTATTTGCTAAATTGACTGGACTACATTCTGCGTTATCATTCACTCCCATTTCTTTCATATCATCTTCAATTTTGCAGTGAACCACTAAGACATATCTTCCGGAAGTTAAAATCATGACAGGCTAATAGGTACATATTTCTTTTTTGCCTTCTTATTAAGCAACGATAATTCTTACAATTACGACATACCTAATTAAATAACAAAATACTCATGAAAATCATCATCAATTAAACTGTCAAGTTTTCTATGGTAAAAATAAGAAGAATAACATAGAAACGCTGAACACAACCACTTCTCAGGGAAGCAGGAAGTGGCATTGTGGGAAATTGATCGCTGGTGCTCGTTAGCAAGAGTTTGTCGCTCGTGTTGACGTAATTAAACTATTATTATCTTTCCCGTTAATGTAATGCATGGAAAAGGAATTTATTCAAACGTTTTCAGTGTCAAGGGATTCCCTATGAGACATTTCCTTGACTGGAACAAAAATGGGAAATTCTGACAATAGATTTGGCATAACCATGATGACGTCTCTTTGTCGGTTCTAAAAATATAATTTTCATAATTATTATATTATTATATAGATATAATAATATAATAATTACATAATAATAATATAAATAATTATATTTCATAATTATTATATTATTATATAGATATAATAATATAATAATTATGAAGACTAGAGTCTGTACTTCCCAATGTTGGATAAAGGCCTCTCTCCATTCCTTCCATTGTTCTCGATTCTGAAAATATACAACCTTATTTTTATATCTAATTTTTTTTCAGGTATTCTATATCCATGAAAGACACCAATTATCCAAAAATCAACTCATAATAAAACATTGAAAATATCAAAAAAAAACCCGACTGATAAAAAAATTGTGTGTGTATGTACCTACATACAGGGTGTAACGGAAAGGTGTGGTCATATTTTAAGAACTGCATCTACCTATCGATATTAACAATTTTATTCAAGAAAAAGTGAGATAATTCTCAAAAAAAAATTTACCCCCCATACTAATATTGATCAGCTGATGATCATTTTGTATACAAAGTCCAATTTTTTCTTTTTTGGGATTTTCTAATTTTTTCTTATAAAAAGTTGTTCATTTCCATGGGCAGAACCGGTTCTAAAAATATGACCACACCTTTCCGTTACACCCTGTATATACGCACGTAAGAAATTATACTTCTTTGGCGTAACAAGATAAAAAACCAAACTGTCACAAAGTTTACAAAAGGAAAACAATCATTCTTCATGAACCACAGACCATTGCTAACTTCAGGGTGAATCGGTTCTAGCTAACTTCAACCTGTGAATTTTGTGTAACAGTGATGCGCGCGCATCTTAAAATTTCACTCTCATCATTTTTTGATAACGCGCCTAAAGAAGCGAAGTTATAACTTCAAAAACTACAAAAAAAATTCCAAACAAGTCACTTTTCAAGCAATCTGATGCAGTTCGTGGCATAAAATCTGTTATTGAACTAAAATAACTGCCACCAACTGCATCAGACGCCTGGAAAAGTGACTTGTTTGGAACTTTTTAGTTGTTTTTTATCAGTCGGGTATTTTTTTTTTCTAAATTTTACTGACTTGTAATTTTGGAATCGTCTTCTCGAGCTCTTTATTTTGATAACCCACATGACCAGGTCACAAAAACATACGACTACACTTACCTAATGGACCGCCAAAAAAACAAAATGGTGACCGCGCCATTTTCTTTTTTTTTTCTAAATTCATATAGCAAGACTAATCTAGTAATACCTCATTTAGTCAAATCCCTCAAGCCGTTTAAGCTACAGCGCATGCCAAAGAAACAGACAAACACACATATACCTATACAAACATACATAGATACATACTCTCAAATAACATGACCCTCCTTCTGGGCAGTTGAGTTAAAATTACCAGTTAAAGTACAAAAATGTATTTTTAATGTATTTTCCCGATTAGGTTTATTCTTATTAAGTCTATCCAGTGTACCTACCATATAGCGTAAGACGGAGCATCAATCGATTTAGAATTTAAAAGATGTAGACTAATAAAGATACGTATGTTTTTAAAGCGCTATTAACTGCCAAAGACCTTAAGTGGTTAGCTTGCGTGTTCTGTGCTGAGCTCACGTAACGCGTCGTATGTCCACCCAGTAATAAGACTCGCCCATCAAGGAGCGCTGTCCGAAATTAGACGCATTATTAATTTAGTACACATTAAACAACAGGTATTAAACTAAAACACTTAGACTAAATTAATTGATATATAAATAATTAAAAGATCTTTAAAATGGTGAAGGTTTCATAAAAATACGCTTTAGAGTTTATTTATTTATTAATTAAAAGTTCATGCAGCACAAATAGCGCTAGCTAGTACAAAGTCGGGAGAGGGGGCGGGGAGGCGGAGCGGATGTTCAATTAAAATCTAATAAAAGTCGTATAACTGCGCCTTAAGGCGGGGTCTCGCGGTCCAGTGGCGCCCTCATTGAATAAAAAATCGTAGCATAGCACAGAAAATAAATATTAAAAAATCCAACTTGACGTTTGTTACAAAGAGGATAAAGAATTTTTATGTTGTACAAAAAAATTCCGCAAAAATTTCGCAGGTCTCGAAATGTTTCGTATCCAAAGTAGTAGGCAAAAGTGTCAGAAACGGCCATTTTTGGCACTTTTGCCTTTTTTAATATTTTGAGTATTGTTTTAACCACGTAAAAATACCTTATCCTCTTTGTAACAAACGTAACATAGGATTCTATAATCTTTATTTTCTACGCTTTGCTACGATTTTTTATTCAATGAGGGCGCCACTTGGCGGATATATACGCCTAGACGGCCATCGTTGCCGAGGAAGTCCTAGCAAACGCTGGCGTATAGTCTCAGTAGCGTTTACGATGGATTGGTTGGAGAAGGTACCAGAACATCGAGAAAAGTGGAAGAAGTGGTGGTGGAGTGGAGGAAGGGTGGCGGAGTGGAGTGGTGGGAGCTTTGGGACAATACAGGGTGTAATGGAAACAGGTACTCATATTTAAGATACTTCTTCTGCCCGTGGATATGAAAAACTTTCCTCAACGAATTCATAGTAAATCCTCAAAATAAATTGACTTTCCCTTATAAGTTATCCGTTATTATTATTAGTAATATTTTTCTGAATCAACTATAAGACTAACTATATTTGTTTAAGAAAGTTGTTAATGACAATCACCCTGAACAAGGGCTGTTGAAGCGGTAAGATAAATGCAACGAGATTAAAGTATTCAAAGCTGTGTAGAAGGGCTAATGAAGATAATGAATCATGATGGTCAGAATAATGTGCCGTTGAGAAACACCAGAAACCAAAATAATTACCTACTGATCACGTTCGGATAAAATCTTTTTTTACCACATTTAGTTCCAGCCGAAATGAGAGCTAAACCACAATAAAATTCATATATATTTTTACGCTTATCACTATGCACCATTACTTCTCCACTACTCACGCTTTATTTGGTAAAATTGTACATACTTTGACGTATTTCAAGGAAAATTTATTAATTATTATCAAATTAATTTTGTTTGTTCATACCTACGTACGATCACGACTAAAAATAAATGTTTTTATTGAAATAATTATAATTATTACTGTTTCTAACTATTTGTGGGTTCGGAAAAGAGGAAAAACCTTTTGTGCGGTCGTCATCACCACCAGGTTGCATATAAGTTTTTATTTTAATTATTTTACTAATTAAATATTCCTTTTACTCACTTAGGTACTTCTCATATTATTTAAGTTTATTTTTAAATATGTCTTACAAACAATCTTACTAAAAAAAACATTAAAAATTTAAAAAACTATTTTTTAGATTTTAAATGTTTTTTTAGTAAGATTGTTTGTAAAGCCGCCGAAATCGGGACCAAGTTCCAAGCTCTCCCGCTCCAACCTGGATGATTTCCCACCCCCCAAAAAAAAAAAAAAAAGAAAAAGTTCCAAGCTACCGGTAGTCAGGGTTCCAAAGAGATGAACCTCCTCACGATGCGAGCCCTGTCCCGGAGTACCGCTTTCAAACCCTTGAACCAGCCGCCTAACGAAGGCCTCCTGAGTTGTTGGTCGAGACTCGTGGCTATTAAGCCATTGGCTGACACGACATTATATTTACAATTTTTAATAATAAAGTAGAGGAACATATGTTTTTCTTTATCAATAAGGTGCTCCATCATCATAATCTTACTACTATATTCTCATTTGACTTGGGTTCGGCGCAATATGTTTTCTCCTTCGTTTCCGTCCTGCCCACTGCCACGCTACCTCTGACTCCTTTTTCTTTCACATCATTTCTTACACAATTCATCCACCTTTGCTTTGACTTCCCCTACTACTCCATTGTTACTCAAAAATTTGTTGGCGATTACGTAGAAAAATAAAAATAAAATTTATTCCATACGACATCAATTTCTTGGTCAGGTTTTTCAATCAACCCTCGTACTTGAACGTTGTGAGGAAACCGGCATGTCCTTGAACCAAAAATTCGAAGACATGTGTCATCCACCAATCCGCATTGGGCCCGCGTGGTGGATTACCGCTCACAACCTCTCATAGAGAGAGGGCCTGTGCCCCAGCAGTGGTGACATTAAAAGGCTGATGATGATGATGACCTGGAAAAAGGCACCAAACTTTCATTAGAGCTTTTCCTGAAGAATTTTTAACTAAATGAAACCACCAATAAATATTATAATTAGTTATTATTTGCTTGATATAAAGAGGGGAAAATTTAATTAATGGTTTAATCTCGGAGAGGGCATTACCGGTAGGTAATAAACACAGGATTGGGTTTATTTAACCTCGACCGTGACAATAGCCAGGATATCCGTTAATATGATAACCGCAACGGTAACAAGCTGCCACTGCTAATTCCAGCCATGTTGTCCTCCCAGGAATGTATAGAGAAAAACAAATAACTAAAATAAACTCCTTATTATAATTGGCTCGGTATTGTTCATTTGTTTTCAGTTCAGGTAAATACCTATCTGCAATTTGCACCGCAAGAATAGCTAAAATTAAATTAAATTGTTTAGTAAAACATCTGTAAATTCGAAAAGTAATATATTTATACTAATATTATAAAGAGGTAAAGTTTGTGAGTTTGTTAGGTTGTAGGGGATAATCTCTGGATCTACTGAACATATAACTAATATAAAGTTAGTAAGTTTGTGAGGTTGTAGGGGGTAATCTTTGGATCTACTGAACCGATTTTGAAAATTCTTTTACCAATAGAAAGCCACGTTATTTGTGAGTGTCATAGGCTATAAATTTCATCCACGCGAATGAAGTGCTAGTTTATATTATAAAGACGTAAAACTGTCAAACTTTAAACTATCAGTGATAGAATTTTTGTAAGATTTTACGAAGATTCGTAGGATTTAAAAAAATACATCATTGTTGCTGAGTGTCATACATTACCTTATGTCCCGCAAAAATGCACGGTTTCTGAAAGATAGGCTGCAAGAGCGAAATCGCTAGCTAGTATTTTTAAAACCAGTTTTATAATTTTAGGAATCGGCATTTCGTGTCGATTCGACTCAACTAACCAATATGTATCCACCTGAATATCTCTGAAGTCCTGAAAGTTGTAGGTGGTTGTGCATACAGGGCAGGGGAGGATGTGACGAATGTGCTTTTTTTTAGTGGGGGTAGGAATTCATCCAATGACATCGCCCGCTCTGGGTGGAGCGGGAAGGCGTGTCAGGCTTTACTGACTAAAACCCACCCCTGTTCCTTCAAATGCCTGAGTGCCCAGGGGCGCGGTAACTCTGTTTCGAATTTATACGCTGCCCCTGGTTACACTGGCACTGTGTTTAGAATGAGTCAAGGATACCTGATTTGGCCAGATTATTTCTACAGCACCCAACCTGAGCCCGCAATTGGTTCAGAGATATCCAGATTGGCCCCTGCAGTTCGTGTCCAGCCAATCAAGGCAATGTAGTTCATATTAAAAAGTATGGCCTTTTCAACACTATTAATTGAACACTTTCTCAAAAGCTAATCTTATCTCTGAAACTATAACTCAAAGCTTTTAGTCTATTATTAATAATAGCTAATATGTAACACCGAGTTCGCACTCCGGTCGATGCAAGATAACTGATAGTTAAACTGATATGATATAATTCACACTTTCACACCTTCAGTTCTTGCTTTGACTATGATAAGATCCTTTCGTTTTGAAAGTGACTATGGGCTCTAGACAAAGTAAGATATGATTGTCATAAGTTTTTTTTTTTTAAATTAATCACCTGACATTTTGGTGGCATATTTTGTCAAATCAATAAAAATTGGACTTTTAAACTGACACCATTCTAATAGAATGTCACTTGATGTAAGTATTCACGCTTTTTTTTTTTGTGGGGTGGCAAATCAGCCAATCACTTCTCCCGCTCTGGGTGGAGCGGGAGGGCGTGTCAGACTCTTACTGACTAAAACCCACCCCTGTTCCTTCCCTGCCTGAGTGCCCAGGGATGCGGTAAATATTCACGCTGAGGCTGAAATTTATAAGGAAATCGAGCTCTTTATCTTAAAACGTAGAATGTATGACCTATGTATTTGTATACGTGCGTACCTAAATTGTATTGCGATGTATTGACGTAGGTAATTATGTTATTTGCGCCTAATATACGTCCCATTGCATTTACGTATTTAGTAGCTAGGTTCTAAGTTATTTTTAAAACAATACTCATTCCAACAGAGTATCGTTTGAAAATAATTTCAGTACTAATATTATTATTGTTATAATTTACCTGGTGCTAAAAAACTTGCACTTTCAAAGGGTTCGTAGTATCGATATAAAATCCTAACAAAATGTGTTTGTGATGTCCAACGTAAAGTACCTACTCGTAAAAATTTCTTAGGAAAAAGTTATTAAAATTAGTAGTGTGAACTTAAAACGTGCAAGTATGACGAAATGCTAACACTCTCGAGTCCACAGCATATTCTAAGAAATTGATTATTTTCGTACAAAAATAGGGCATGGCAATATACGCAACGAGTAAAAATAAATAAATGAACCATCTGCCGTACTACTCGATGCACTTACGTCATTTTACATTAGGAATATGTTTTAGAGAAGAAAGTATCAAACGCTTGTGATAGATTGCACTTGTGAGTATGGTATCAGATGGTCAATTATGTATAGTACTGATGTACTCCTGGACTTGCCCGTGGTCCCCCAGTCTAGTTCCCCTTGATGTACCACGAGCAAATATTTTTCCCGTGGAACCCCCTGAATAACAATCTTCTTATTAAATATATTTTTATTGCCCGTGATACCCCATGAGTGGAGTATATTAGGTCATCCGTCACTTAATGCATTAAGCAAAGAGATTGTATTTGTATTTTATATAACTGGCGATTAGCGGGGGTACCACGGGCCAAATAATTTGCCCACGGTACCCCTTTGTCCCCCTTGGTGGTTCCACGGCAAAAATATTTGCTCGTGGTACTCCAAGGGGAACTAGACTGGGAACTACAGGCAAGTACCGATTAACTTTTCCAAAATAGGTGTCAGAGAACCTCATTCAGTCTTAACTCTTCATTAACAGATTAGGCAAAATTGTAACCCTACAACATTCTATACCTTTTGGGTGGGTATTTAAGTAACTATGCCTTCTTTCTTCTTACTGTTCAAGATGCTGACTCCTGATGATGCCCCGGTGTAGATTACGGACTAATCATATTTGCAAGCAAACGTGGTACTTTTGTTTATTTTTAGAAACTCCAATGGGAATTCCTCAGTTCCCAAGATGCACATCTAATAAACATAAAATTTCTTTTAATAGTGATGATTTCATAATCCTACATACTGGTCTATCGGAGCAAAGTCGTAACCTTGTGTGGTGACCACATGTTGTCGAAATAGCTCGTTTTTTGTGACATTGTACATAATGTGGGAACTAAAAGCTGGTAGGTACCTTAGGAAGTCATGCATCAACGAACTGAGGTCATATTATCTAAACCACAATGGTTAGATATCATTTGTTTGTATAAAAAATGCTTTATATTAATCATTTGGTATCGCCTTGGGCCACGGAAAAGTGTGAACCCTGGCACAGATTTGCGCTTTCTTGTTAGTAGTATTGGTAAATTTTTGGCTCGTTTCGAGGATTTGATCAGTAACAAACATAGATTACTCCACACTCCATGGAAATTCTGTCTTAGTCATGCATGAATGCATTTATAGCTGCAAATAATTTGTAATAAATAGTCAAATATTCGAATGACATTTTGGTGGTTCTAATATGAAGATTGACGTCATACTAAGTTACCGATTTTATTGGACTAGTATTATTGGAACACCAAACAAAGGAATACTTAGGTTTCGTTTTACTCCATCGAATACTTGCGAAGTTCTAATCTACAGAATCGCTGGACCATTTACCGATCCGATATTTATAGTTATTAAACTGTACCTAATTGAAAAGTTAAGGCCAGAAGCAATATTACCTATATAGAGGTGCTTCAATGTATGTCACGTTATGGGAACTAAGACCATGATCACCCTAACAAAGGTGTTTGCCATCCAAAATTATCTCACACTATCCGTTTATATTAGGAAGTCGGTCCAATCTGACGTGTGAAATGTTTTGTTGTATCAATAATCAATAGTGTTTACAATATTGTTTGTATCCGACATCTACGGTGGCCTGTGCGGCTGTTCCCACCAGAGTGTGCGATCAAACTCGACATAACAAAATAAATATTCAACAGTTTGTGACTATAAACAAAGTGCGCGCAGTTGTTCCTGAGCGAGGTAGCGTTGGCGAAGAAATCATGAGATAAGGGAGTTTTTGTATTTTTACAAAATGTCTTCGGTTAAATTTGGTAAAATAAATTTCGGTAAAATAAAATTTTAAAATCAATTGCATGCAGCTGAGATGAGAATGGTGTGTGGTGTTACGCGCATGGATAGAATTAGGAATGAGTACATAAGAGGCAGTCTGAAAGTGGCACCGCTGACTGAGGAATGAAGAAAATGTCGTAAGGAAAGTCTTGTGTATGGATGGGGACGGCTATAAGAGTAGTGGAAGGCCAAAGAAACGATGATTGTACTGTGTGACAGACGATATGGGTAAAAAGGGGGTGACTACAGAGATGACGACTAATAGAGGAGTATGGAAGAAAAAGACATGTTGCGCCGACCCCAAATAAATTGAGATAAGTGCAGGAGAATGATGATGTCTTCGTTAAAATTCGGGCTTCATCAGAGAGATTACATTTAGAGATTATTTTTAACAAAAGACGCATCTATATCCTTAATTAGTACTTTATTTACCTGGATTTTTCAGGAAAATTAAATAGAATATTATTTCAGATGTTTGTTCAAAAATAACAGGTAGTCGCACTAGTACTAACAAAGGTTTGTTTGTGTAGATTTTAATTGGCAAATAATGAAGGCTATAAGAATTAAAATTAATTAACATGAAAAGCAATTAAATCTACAGATCTCGGTTTAAAACCAGGATTTCCTGTTTGTTACCTCTTCACAATTAGGTACATTTACTATCGTTGCCAATGAAATAACTAATATTTATACCTTTTATGTATAAGTACATATTTAAAATTTTCCTCATTCAGTGTTTTTCAACGGCTGCGTTATTATTTCCTTTACTTATTGTTATTTTAGCGATTCAGAAATTTTGTCCTCTCAGACAATTTATTATTGGTGCACATTGTTTTATCAATTTAATTTAATGAGTTTAATACTCATGGTTTTAATAGAGTTTTCGAGGAAACATTACGTGTTTTCCTTTCCTAATTTAAAATTTAATATTGAAAACAAGTAGAATAAATAAGGAATGAAAAGCAGGTAACGGTGTAGTGTCCACCAATGTAATAGCATAAATATACTTATGTAGGTAAGTCCTTAGTCCTTCTATTTCATTAGTCTACATCCTTCCCTGTGTAAACATTTTTTAGGTGTGTTCATGTTTTCTCTCATGTACGTTTGTTTATTTAGGGAAATTTTAAATACAACTCACAAATAAATTGAATGCGAAAAAATAACTGTCATATTTTCCTGTACTTCTATATTTTAACTATATTTTTTTGCTATCGCTACACTCGCGTTGTCTACGTCGCCGCGTCGCTAGCAGGGACACGTTATGTAGAACGTAAGTGATCTGTCAGTACAAGATTATTAATTATTTTTACAAGCATCCAATTGTCCTGTTCGAGCTTGTAGAGTAAAACTAATTGGTTAGAAAATGTGGGACGGTCCACACAAAGTACCGTATGTATTCAATGACTTTCAATTAGTTGTGAAATATTTTTCATTCAGTCCAAAAATAGATGGCGTAGGACCATTTTTGTGGTAACCCATGTAAAAATAATTATAAATGTCACCAACATTTATAAATTTACATTTTGTTATTATTTCAGGGATTTGTAATAACTACTAAAGGCGTGTCAGTAAAAGTCTGACACCCAGAGCAGAAGAAGTATTATAGTCATAAAATTAAACTAAATTATTAATTGATTAATTTTTAAGATACTAGTTCTTTTATATATCTAATAATTACCAAAAACAAAGCTTCCTCTCTTCTACCCTATTGCTGTGTCGGACAGGGTCCATAATAATCCTAATTATAAACAAATACCATATAAGCATATATTTATGGAAAAGCAATAAAGATATTGAGTATTGAGAAGTCAATGGATGACATCCCACGCA
The DNA here is from genome assembly GCA_951329385.1 of Polia nebulosa. Lineage (NCBI taxonomy): Eukaryota > Metazoa > Arthropoda > Insecta > Lepidoptera > Noctuidae > Polia > Polia nebulosa. The sequence continues at coordinate 8,025,549 of OX589588.1, read as the reverse complement.
CACAAAAAAAGGGATGTCACAAAAATGGGTGTTCATATTTTAGATATTGTTTCAGTGCATGGAAATGAACAACTCTAACCCAATTCCCAAAAAAAAATTGGACATCATACAAACTTATTAATTTAAAATAAATAAATTTATTATATTGCAAATTTATTAAATTTGACATCATACAAATTTATTTAGGAAAAAAAAAGATATTGCTTCTGCGCATGGAAATGAACAACTCTAACCCAATTCCCAAAAAAAAAAATTGGACATCATACAAATTTATTAATTTAAAATAAATAAATTTATTAAATTTGACAACATACATTAATGTCGTATTCCTACTAGATAAGTTTGAATGTTAAGTTAAAACCTTAGCCATTCCGTCCCAGTCTGCGTAAGCCTTTAGTCAGCCCTCCTGCTCCATCCAGAGCGGAAGAAGTCATTGGATGATTTCCCACCCTCAAAAAAATAAAATAAAAAAGGTTACCTCAAGATGTTTCCTATAATTAGCCTTATTAGTAAAAAAAAAACATTCGGTATCTTTCATACATTTTTTTTAACGTTGTTAAAATATAAAAAACAAAAAAAAGGCTGGCGCTTGACCACTGTCTCAACTGATGGTAAGCGATGTTGTGGTCGACAATGGAGCTCACTTTCCTATTCAATCTTGACTCTCAAATCTACAGCTATCATCTAGTCCCATTGCCCTAAATAACACAAAGAGTTTAATAATAATAAACCCACAACCGCTTTCATTGTCTAATCACCGAGCATTTGTTTTGTTTAACCCTGCGCATGCGCAGATGTTCGAGTTTAGTCTACATACCAATAAATAGGCCAGATTTGTTTACAAGGTTTAGTACAAGGAATACTCTGAATGAAATATGTATGTGAACCGTGTCTTAATTCTCTTGGAGAATGTAGGTCAGTGTGGGAGGACTAGTTATAATTATGTGAAGACTTGTTAAAATCACATTTAAAGGTAAACTAAGAAAAAGCGGGTTATTCATCAACTCGTGCTACATGCCTACGGCCCATTTAGGACGACTTGCAGAAAATCATAATAAATAATAGTTTCATTCTGCAACTCGTCCCACAATGAGAAGAGGTCAGATCAGTGGCAAAAGTGTTAGTGTGGCAATAATACAAAATCAGCCAAGTGCGTGTCGGGCCGGTAGACCGTACTTCACCTATGTAATTTTTTTTCAAGGATTTTGTAATTTGTACAAAATTTAACAAGTAGAATGATTATATAAGTTGGGCGACTATTACTCTTAAACTAACAGAGCTAACTTAGCTGTGATAGTTTTCCTCTTGATTTTTTTTTTTTGGTAAAAATATATCGATTTATCGCCCCCGAAACTCCCTGCATACTACTTTTCATAAAAATCGTTGGAGCCGTTTTCGAGATTCAGGTTATATATACACATATACAAGAATTGCTCGTTTAAAGGTATTAGATAGATTAGATATGCATGTAACAAAAACCCTGCCCGATCCTGAAGGGTATTATTTGGTATCGTACTGCGTACACATATACGTAATCATTTAATGGATACGAGATAGCCACGCAAATTCCGGCAGTTGGATAGGTAAGAAAGATAGAAAATTACGCTTATGGGCAAACAAATTATACAGGCTGTAAAAAAACACATCACAAAGCCGTTAACTACGCATACTGTACTTCTAACAAAGTAGCTTTGCGTAAAAATTATTGCTGGAAACGACTTTTATTTTAGGTATGAAAAAAAACTATTTTTTATTGCGCGAAATGTAACGCGAACCCAGGCAAGTGTAGTTAAACCCCGCCCCTTCGCTCTAAGCCCCGTAGGTACTTGTCGGATACGTTTGATATTCATTGCGTTTTTGTAACTGCAAATGCGTAATTTCGAAAAAAAAAATCGAATAGTAATGGATAGGGGTTTTTGAGATGACTCTATTACTTGTGTAGAAAGTTAATAACACACAAAACAAAGAAAATTCAAATAATTGACCAAAAACGGTGTTTTTGTTTGTTTTCGGCGGGAAACCTTCAAAAGGCGCTTGGACTTTTGGAGAAAAACCACGGGAAAGTGGGATGTTTACGTCACTAAAACCACCCCGGTGAACACCATCAGCATATGGAAACCCCCGTTACCTCTTAAAAGACCAGTCCGGATCACTCTCTGTGCAACACCTGTTAGCGTACATCCCTGAGAAGACTGTATAGGGATCTCACTTGAGGCTCGCTGTGCACGGCATCATGTGATCAGGATTTTTACGTCACTAATACCACCCCGGTGATCACCATTATCATATGGAAGGGGCCCCGTTACCTCACAAAAGACCACCCCGGAACCCTCTCTGTGCAACACCTGGTAGCTTACATCCCTGAGGAGACTGTATAGGGATCTCCCCTGAGTCTCCCTGTGCAGGGCATCATGTGATCAGGTTTTTTACGTCACTAATACCAACCCGGTGATCACCATTAGCACATGGAAGGGGCCCCGTTACCTCTTAAAAGACCACCCTCGGCACCCTCTCTGTGCAACACCTGTTAGGGTACATCCCTCCTGTCTGGGGTCGTGGATAAATTCGAAATAGAGTTATTACGGCCCTTGGCACTCTTGCAACTGAAAGAACAGGGGTGGGTTTTAGTCAGTAAAAGTCTTTCACGCCCTCCCGCTTCACCCAGAGAAGTCATTGGATGAATTATCACCCGCACAAAAAAAAGGTAACATCCCTGAGATTCTGTATGAGGATCTCCCCTGAGCCTTGCTGTGCACGGCATCATGTGATTAATTATTCATAAAAAAAAAATAAGTTAAGAACCTTGTAATCAGTTTTTAAAGTAATTACTTACATGGTTATATATTTATATAGAATTTAAAAAGAAGACAAAAATAAGTTATTATAATTAAATTAATAAATATTTGGATCAATCAAACAGTTTTGTATTTTAATCAAATACAAAACTGATCAACGCTAAGATGACTTAGTGCCACTTTTCTTTGTGCTTAAGCTCGGAGCGCTCGGTGTCACAGAAATTAGCTTACGCACACAGAAACAATGTGCACGTGAACATACGTATACAACCAAGACCAATCCGCCTTCGTGAGATAGAATAACTAGGAGATATTTTGGCCGCAAAATTATCAAAAGAGGACAATGTTTGAGGAAGCTGGGTATCTTTAACACCAACTAATTAGTACTTCGAACGGTTCAAATACGTATACCTATATCATACTGAAGCGGTATTTATAAATGACATTGACAAAAGCATGACTGCAGCTCTAATTTAACTTTATGTTCTAAAAACAACATACATTTGGAACGAATTAAATTGGTTTAAAATATGTAATGTTGCAAGTGTATAATGTTTATTGGCTGCACGTGTGTATGATACCTATGATGGAAACTAAAATTAATTGTATCCTATTTATTTGGAGTGGTGTAACATGTATTGTCTTTTTTTAAATTATGGTTTTGCACGGCTTGTGCATTTAGCCAGTGTCAAGTTTAGAAAGTATTTTGTTTTTAGATAATACAGTCACTATGTTCTCCATTAGAATGCAGATGTAAGACATTCTAATGTTTTGCAGTATTTGGCAGCAAATTTATCGAGTCAGCGTTCTCGGCAAGCTTCACTTTTTTTTTTGTGGGTTGGGAAATCATCCAATGACATATCTGAGGGCGTGTCAGACTCTTGATTACTAAAGGTAATGACAGGCCCCGTCATTATTGCTGACAACTCTTTGAGGCGCGCGTGGAACACTACGCGCCGTCGACTCTCGGGCCTGGTTCTGATCGGACGGCGAGCTACCCACTACTCGCCGTCCGCAGGCCCGGGTGGAAAGCTTCGCTGAGGTAGTCAATACTACAATAAAATTCTCAGCTTCAATTTACCGAGATCGCGTCCGTTTTAATGATTCCACATATTGGCCAGATGCGTAGACACTTGAGACACAAAACTACACCAATTTTACATCCCAATATCCACCAGAAATCAATTTGCGAATAATAAAAACAGCCACTGAACTTCACTCGAAGAAATCCCGCCATAAACTCCATGTATTGTATTGTTATTCCTAACTTCTATTTTACCTCTTTCTAGTCATATTATCTGTCACATCGTCCAACCATAAGTTTCTTGGCCTTTAACATTCCTAGTTCTCAAAACTTTCTTCACGACTATTTCCTCAGGAGGAAACAGAGTATCGTTTTGGAGCTGAGAAACAATGACAATTGCCCACGTGTATGAAACGACGATGTGTATGAAAATAATAAGTAAAAATTAAATCAAAATCAAAAGTCATTTATTCAAACTAGGCTGAGAGCCAGCACTTGAACATCAAAGTTCTACATAAGGACAGTTCCCCAAAACGACCTCCCGTCACCACTTCCTAGTGTTTTAGCTGTGAAGAAGAAGTGGCCAACAAACTCCCCACCAACACATCTGTCTGTTAAGTTTGAAGAACTTGAACCTAATTGTATGCAACAATCTTAACATACATGTATTTAAAAAAGAAATAAAAAAATTAAAAAAGATAGAAAAAAAATATAAACATTAACAAAATATTTTGAGAAAGGGTAACGCTGCCGCGTGACCAGCCTGATACAAATAATTATAATAGACTAGCTGACCCAACAGACGTTGTCCTGTCTTAGCTATGAACTGTCAAACGCGCGAAAGTTTTTATGAAATATTCTAACTTTCCGCCCAACTTTCTTATTTTTTATTTCTTTTGAACCTTCTCCTGTCAATAACAAACACAACAAAAAAAGAATCAGCGAAATCGGTCCAACCGTTCACACGTGATGCCGTGACCAAGGGAAATAGGAATTAATTTATATACATATAAGATATAAATTGTGGCAGTGGCTGGCCGCCACATTTTTCCGTACCAGTGCGAAATACACTACATTGCAAGCCTAATACGGGTTGCAGACCAAGAGCTAAGCTAAGTTAGTTTAGCTTAGCTCGCATAGCTGACGCAGTTTTCCATACTTGTGTGCAGACCGCAAACTATGCGAACTAAGCTATGTGAGCTAACTAAAATATGCGAAGCTAAGTTAGTTGTGTATGCCGATGCGCAGCTACACGAGCTAAGCTAAGCCCCTCCCGCTACCCCGCACACCCTTTGCACATCCTTCGCCAGTGCTGACTGAGCTTTGGCTTAGCTGTTGGTGTGCACGCTATTTATTTCTAGCTTAGCTTAGCCTAGCTTGCTTGGCATAGCTTAGTTTAGCCTTGGCATAGCTTAGTTTTCGGTCTGCAACCGGCTGAAAGCGGAAGGGATAGGGGTTTTCGAGTAAGTGTGTTAGAAACTATTTAACATACCGCATACTTCCAACAAAACATCTTAAAACTATACAAACCACCTGTTTGCTTCTTTATCGTTACTACGGTGTTTACTATAACGTATCGCGCGATAAGATATGTTCCGAAGTATTGTGAAAGTATATATAGAAGACATACGTTTCACTTTTATTCCTCAGATAAGACAATGGAACGCAATGTCGAAGATTTCGGCAGTTTGATAAGACATACCCTAATCTTTACGATATTTTTAATTTATATATATAATATCTGAAAGTCTTTATCAATATTATTTTTGCTGATAATCTAGATTTGTTGAAAATTCTCAAGTGAGTAATCTTTTTTGATATATGTTTCAAATGTGGAAAATTTTTGAATGATAGATAAAGTATCTATATAGGTAATTTGTAACTTAGTCTGTTGCTTCCCAGCTAAATGTACCAGATCATTATTTTTTTTGGGGTTGGGAAATCATGCAATGCCATCTCCAGCTCAAAAAAAAAAAGGTGAGGTCTTGGCGATCCGTAACACGGTCGTAGATAAATTTAAAAAAGTCACCTAATCCCTTGGCACAGAAAACTGAGGGAATACGGGTGAGTTTTAGACAGTAAGAGATTTCCCAACCTCCAAAAAAAAAAGTCTCCCTAGTATGGAATTCAGTATCTCTCAAAAACCTTCCTTTTTAGGGTTGCGTTCCCAAAGGGTCCAAACGGAGCTCTATTGCTGTCATTCACGTATCCGTCTGTCCGTCTGTACGTCTGTCCGTCTGTCCATCTGTCCGTTTGTCCGTCTGTCCATCTGTCCGTTTGTCCGTCTGTCCGGCTGTCCGTCGTCTGTCACACAGGTTTTACAGCCAAACGGTTGGAACTACAGTCTTCAAATTTTCACAGTATAAGCATTTTGTGGACCCAAAGCTATACAAATAGTTAAAAATACATTTGGTAGAGAACCCTAAATGTGCAAAGTCCGACACGCACTTGGCCAGTTTTTATTTTAAGATCTTTCTTTCCATCCAAAGGTTGTCTGGTAGATTTCACTGTCACCGATAAGGTCGCCATTGTACACATAGATTTAAGTTCGTGTAAAAGAGTTGTGTAACTGTTTTGGTATTACAATACTATTATTATTATTCTATTCTATTCTAGCTCTATAGCTCTTATTAGTTATTGATATACGAGTATCATTCAAAACCTATTTTTTGAATGATACTCGTATTCACCTCGTCCTTTGTTCCTTCGTCGCTTATACACGATGTTTTATGCAAATAAATATTATTATTATTAATAAAAAGTAGGTATCTGAGCTGGCCCTTGCGCATCTTTGGGAGTGGCGCGAGGAGGCGAAATGCCTCGCGGCTTGGCGGATACCTAGAGCTCCGGCAGGATTTCATGGCGACATGGAGAGAGCGACTGTCGCAACCCAGCGCTGGGCACGCCGCAAATGCGGTGGTAAGGTCCCTCTTTGAGGAGTGGCTAGAGAGGCGTCACGGCGGCCTCACCTTGCGCCTGACGCAGGTCCTCACCGGACACGGTTGTTCCGGGAGGTTCCTGTGTCGGATAAGGCGGGAGGAAACGCCCGGGTGTCACCATTGTGCGGATCGCCCAGAGGATACGGTGGAGCATACGGTGAAATTGTGCCCCGCTTGGGCGGAGCCCTGCCGTGTCCTCGTGGATGCGATCGGCGGCAGTGACCTCTCGCGGCTGGCCCTAGTCCAGGCCACGGTACGGGTGACTCAACAGAGTCACCGTCACGCCCCCAGCAGCAGCGGCCGCAAGAGACGCCCTGGGTGTAAGGTCGCGAGACGATCTCCGGCCACCGTAGGCGCGGGCCAATGGATGGCGAGAAATGGGTAGCTCGCCGTCCGATCAGCGCCAGGACTGAAAGTCAACGGCGAGTAGTGTTCCACGCGCGCCACAAAGAGTTGTCAGCAATATCTGACGGGGCTTGTCATGGCCGATGCCTGCCTAGGGGTCGCGGATTATTTCGAAACAGAGTTACCGCGCCTCTGGGCACTCAGGCAACTGAAGGAACAGGGGTGGGTTTTAGTCAGCAAAAGTCTGACACGCCAGCTCCACCCAGAGCGGGAGGGCATGATGATGGCAAGTCATTAGATGATTTCCCACCCCCAGAAAAAAAAAAGTCTGAACTGAAATGGGGAAGGAAATTTTAAAATGAGGCAGAACGTTTTTGAAAACACCAAATACGTGATCAAATAGAGTTTTTGAATGAGTTATCAATAAGTAGGTACCTAGATAGTTTCTCTGGTGAAAAAAGGAAGGAAAATTTAAAACAATGAAACTTATATGAGTATTAACAAATACGTGTTTTTGAAAATAGGTTTTCATTTATAATCAAAAAAATAACCCATTGTTTATGAATGGTATAAGTACCGAGATAGTTTCTCTGCTAAAATAGGGAAAGACAAAACAAGGCAAAATAGAATTAGGTAACAACAAAATGATACAATGTAGGTTTTTTGTATCAAAAAAATAAATATCCTATTGTATTTTGTATTATTTTCATTTACCCATTGAAGCTAAATGACATTATTAAAATGTTTTGTTATGGAAAATGACTTTTCCTTTTGCTAAAGGAACAAGAAAGGTCGACTTGGGTAATAAAGAAAATATGGTGAAGATCAAATCTGCTCGAATACAGGGGGCTTAGACAAAGTAACAATTTAAAAACGATAACGAAGTTAGAAAAGACTAAAATGTATGAGATTGACATAAACCGCGCTAAGTCACGTGGTCAGTCGACTGTCGACATCGTTATCGCAAGTTGGTAGACAATGTTATAATTCGTAACTAAACCATAAAGAAACAAATTGCTATCGTGTTTATCCCATACAAATGCGTAGACAAGCAGCGCTTTCAGAGTTCGCCTTCGCCTCGATCGTGATCGCCAAAAAAGATAACGAAGGAACGCTAACGCTAGGAAATGTTTATCGATATCTCAGAGACGATGACGAATTTAGATATCGTTTCGCTACGAAGCGATGTTACTTTGTCTACAGGGCCTGGTCACAAACAATTTTTTTTGAAACAAAAAGAATATCTCTGAGGACAGCAGGTACATTATGTATAGCTAAACTTTATGTTTTTTCTTACTCCGCCACAAACGATTCGCACACGTGAGCACGAATGTGTGCCATGATTGGAATCCTTCAAAGCCGCAGTTATATGCCAGTGGCCCTCAAACGTCTAGCGCACACCGATAGGGCTTCAATGATCATCAAAACATAAATAAGAATTACCCATTACTCGCATAACATGAATTTTTTTCTGAACGGATACCGGCCTCAAAAGTACTGCCAAAATGAAGAGCATAAGCTGTTGAAAAGTAAAACTGGATGCTGCCGACAATGTTCCGTCCATTGTCGCAAAATACGAGTACCTCCGCTGACCTGACCCAAACCTTCGGAATGTCATACCAAAAGCTGCCTTTGATAGATCGCTCACGTCTTCGAGGTGAGAAATTTTATATCGAAGTGTCGTCGTGTAACACAGGGATTTTCACTTAAAACAGAGGAGCTCGTGGCTAAAGTACTTGTAAATGACTTCTCCCGCTCTGAGTGGAGCGGGAGGGCGTGTCAGACTGACAGACCCACCCCCCCCCTGCATGGGCACAGAGGCAGGGAAGGAACTCTGTTTCGAATTTATCCACGACCCCTTGGCAGTGGTGGTAGCTACCTACTATTGATTCTAGCTATCAGCTGCAGCTGTGGGAGTTAGTCCCAAAGAGCTTCATTTACCGCGTTATTCCATTTTAATCTTTTCTGGAAAGATGATACGAAAAACTGGGTCTTTTAGTACGAACAGATAGAGAAACTCTCGCTAAGGATAACCTAATAATTGTTTGCTGAAAAGTATTTTATCACTTTTCAACAAAAAATTGCATAATGTTATTTTTATTACGCTATCTGGTTTTCGTTTCCGCATTAGATAATTTTGCGTCAAAATAAAAATGTATTCGGATTTCTTATCTATAACCGTGCTTACGTTTTATTTTGAAGTTTCAATCAATTTTCATGAATGATATTTAATTATAACTTCAGCTGTGGGTGTGCAATCTTAATAATACTCATTAGTGATATTTTTATGCTTAGAAACCTGTTTTTTCTACTCAATGTCTTCCAGGGGGAAGACATTGAGTAGAAAAAACAGGTCATGTACGTGTCGTACTTTGCACATTTAGGGTTCCGTACCAAATGTATTTTTGATAATTTGTATGGCTTTGGGTCAACAAGATGCATATTACCTACTGTGAAAATTTGAGGACTGTAGCTCCAACCGTTTGGCTTTAAAACCTGTGTGACAGAAGATGGACAGACAGACAGACGGACACGTGACTGACAGCAATAGGGCTCCGTTTGGACCGGGTACGGAACGCTAAAAAGGTCAAAAGTAAGATAGCTAAAAACGTCACTTACGTTTCAAATATTTTTGGAGTGTTTTCCTTTAAACAGTACGTAATAATACGTACCCATTTTTAATAAGCAATGGTAGAACTATAATAATAATAATAATAACGAGCAAGAGCGAGCCTCGACCAACACCTCAGGAGGCTCTCGTTAGGCGGCTGGATCAAGGGCTTGATTCAGAAAGCAGTACTTCTGGACACGGCTCGCATTGTCAGGCGGTTCCTCTCTCTGGAGCCCTGACCGCCGGTAGCTTGGACCCTGTTCCCGATACCGGTGGGATACTATTTTTTATATTTTTAAATGTTTTTTTTTTTTTTTTTTTTTTCATTGAAATATTTAAAAATATAATTTATATGTATTTACAAATGAATAAACGAAATAATAATAATGTTTTATTGATATAAAACTACTATAAACTGCAGTTTGCTAATCTGTAGCTTGGGTAACTAATAAACAGAAGTAGGTACACCGAGCATATGTCTGGCTGGTGTAATAACAAAGTCGACCATGAGTCGTCCTCAAAACGCCTTCTCGGGCGCCCGAAGTTGACGCCGACAAAAAACCGCACAAAAAAATACATAAACAATAAAAAAGTGCTACAAATGTATGAAATATTCAAAGATGGTCGGATTGGTTATACTGGATGGTGCGCGAGTTTGTGAACGATAGGAAACCCGGCTACGCGAAAACGTCATTGCATTTTCCTCTTTCCCTATAAAGTCCCATAGAATATCTGTACATCGTAAAATGTTCATGTAATACGTGTGTAGAAAAAATGGTCGGTGAGATCAGCGGTTCGACCTTGAGTATGCGCGCGGGGAACGCGCGAATTGAATTGGCCGTTGATAAAGTTTATGTAGTCGCGGATAATACATTACACTATGTGCATCGTTATTGTCATCCAATATGAAATGGCGCCAATGTTCACTGTGTACATTTTAAGGAAAACTTTTAACTTTTCTGTCAATACCTTTCTTTCAAACAAATGCATTGGTTTACAACCAATGCATTTGTTTTCAACCGACTCCAAAAAAGGAGGTTCTGTTAAAGAGGTAAAGTTTGTAAGTTTGTTTGTAAGTAGTAATCTCTGGAACTGCTGAACCGATTTTTAAAATACTTTCACCAGAAGAAAGTTACATTATTAATTTGTGGGTGCTATAGGCTATAAATTATATTTATTATGAGCAGTATTTTCGAAATCCATGCGGACGAAAGGCAATAAATGAACTGCGTAATTGACGACTTTCGTAATAATATGAAACGTTCTATACTTAAATCACATCAATTTCCTCAATGTACCTATTAATAAAATCAATACGAAAACAACTATGATTAACACTGAAATCCATGAAAGGAAAACCAAAACCACATTTCTCTTATAAATTCGCTATTCCTAATCATTTGCATGAAGGAAAATAATTAAGTAGAGGTATGTATCAAGCTGTGAAACTATAAACAGAACTAAAATGTGTTATTTTACCTTGTATCTTCAAAGTAAGAGGTATTGCGTTTTATTGTGTTCAAAACTGTATCATCAAGAAGCAATATCGCAAGAACTACTACACAGGTTCAGGTTTGGGGTACATTTTGATGGCTTCAAGGAAAGCAAAATATCATAAAATAAAATAAAAACTTTTCGTAAGGGCATTGTTCTTAATATAAATAAGCAATACATATTTCGAATGGCAATTAGTACGAAGATATTGCGGTTGGGGTGTGTTAAAATTTATACCAAGTTATCTAACTTTTTTTTTTGTGGGGTGGGAAATCATCCAATGACTTCTCCCGCTCTGGGTGGAGCGGGAGGGCGTGTCAGACTCTTACTGACTGAAACCCACCCCTGTTCCTTCCCTGCCTGAGTGTCCAGGGGTGCGGTAACTCATTTTCAGAATTTATCCGCTACCCCTACGCATGCAGGCACCGGCCACGATGGGTCCCGTCAGTTGTGGCTGACTACATCTCTTTGAGGCGCGCGTGGAACACTACGCGCCGTCGACGCACGGGCCTGGTGCTGATCGGACGGCGAGCTTCCCACTGCTCGCCGTCCGCGGGCCCGAAGTTATCTAACTTGGTATACATTTTAATTCACCCGACAAAATACACTTTTCTCGAGTCAGTTGCCAATACTAATCAACCATAGTGCATCAGTGAGAACGAAATTCGCGATAGCGTCTCGTCTCGTTTCCTGCTTTGCGAACCAACATACATACAAACAAATATATATACCGATTACCTAGTGAGCAAAAACACTAATTAGCTGAGTATCGTGTCGGTATTCGCTTTGCTTAAAGGTACCGGTTTGCTTTAGGCACTTTTATTTTCAATGTAGATGGTAGGAAGCTTGGTATGGTCATGTGAAGAGGAGGGATGAAACACATGTAACTAAAAAAGTCATGAATAAAAATGTGGATGGATGGAGAGGGAGAGGGAGGCCAAAGAAAAGATAGATGGATTGTGTGAGGAGTGATATGAAAGAAAAGGGAGTTAGTGATAGCGTGACGGCTGACAGAACAGAATGGAAGATAAAAACGAGTTGCGGCGACCCCAAGTAACATGGGATAAGGACAGGAAGATGATGATGATGGTAGAATTGAAATTATTGGTCGACTTCATCATCATCATACCCAACTTCAATTTCAGTGTTTGGGGTACAATGTGGAAACTATCCAACCATAAATGAACACATTGCCAATACTCATCGCTATGAACTACTTAGCTCGAAGAATCACCAAACTGAAGTGGCAATGGGCAGGGCTCATTCCTCGCAGAACCGATGGTCGATAGAGCCGAAAGGTGGAGTGGCGACCGCGTACCGGAAGACGCAACATTGGAAAGCCCACAAGGTAGACTGATGACCTAGTGGGGGTCGTGGGAATCTGATGGAAGCGAGACAGGACCGCTCGCTGTGACAACACTTGGGCGAAGCCTATGTCCAGCAGTGGCCGTCGTTGGGCTGAAATGATGAACTACTTTTACTATGGGACTAACCCCGAAACTTTTTGAGGCTGCGCAATTATCAAATAACTTCTCCCGCTCTGCGTGGAGCGGGAGGGCGTCTCAGACTCTAACTGACTAAAACCCCTCCCGTGTTGCTTCAGTTGCCACTCCTGGGGACCAACCCTTTTTTGTTTTTTTTTCGGTGTGAACCCATGAGATCGCGGTAAAAAAAATCAGCTGTTCGGTACATTTTATCAAGTTATGCATACATAAATGTATGGAGCGAATGTTTTTTTTTTCGTGATTTCAGCGTTAGTCCCATAGTAAAAGTACCTAGTTTATAACGATGAGTATTACCAGTTTTTCTTTTATTGTTGTACTTGCGTATCTACATTATACAGCATGTAACAAAAACCCTGTCCGATCCAATAAAGGCGTATTCCTGGTTTAACATACGTACCTACTAGAAAGAGTTGTAAAAAAATGTAACTCATAAAAACCAAAAGTTATAGATTACACAGTTTTATAAAATATGCGAAATTTAACACTAAATATGACAAATTTTCGTAAGTTGACAACACTCCACCGGCCGGCGAAATCTTTTCATTTTTACTTATTTTTATTTCAAACGATACCGCCCTGCACTAGCCGCGCTGTAGGCACTCTGTCTCGCTCAGGCGGCATGTTTCAAACGAAACAGTAGGTGAACTTTGTCGAGCGCTAAGTGTTGCCTTTGACAACTTTTTTTTTTTTTTTATTAATTATTTTCATTGCGGAAAAATAATTGTCTCGTGTCCATTATATGATTACGTATAAGTGTACGCAGTACGATACCAAGTAATACCCTTCAGGATCAGACAGGGTTTTTGTTACATGCTGTATACTAGGTATCCAGAACATAGCTTAGCTACACCAAAAATTCACACAACTCTCGCGAAGAACATTCGCGAACCCAGCAAGACAACCAAAGATTTAAATACTGAGCTCGCTCCCCCATACCAATAAAATTGACTTTTATAGATCACAAAAACATTTTCCATTTATTATAAACCCGGTGTTGGGTCACGTTGGCGGGTACCACGTGAGTCAGGATTATGTGCTACACGCTCGATAATGACTTCCTCTCAACACTTTTAAATCGTGGAACTTTCCTACAATGTGCATTTTATTCACATTTTGATATAACATATCCTGTAAGTTGAGATAAGTTTACATAATTATGGTAAACTATCCACGTCGGAGAATTGTTCAACTTTGTGGGTTTTATTTCATGTGTTTTGCTTAATGGCTTTCTGGTTTACACGAGTCGAGTGGAGATCGCTGAACAAATAATATAATCGATGTTTTTTTCGATTTTTTGACAGCAGTTTGCATTTCGTTAGTGTACTTTCCTGTAAGTCTAGAAGCTGGTGGCTAAAGTAATAACAGCCGCACGGGACGATCCATCAGGTTAAGCTACGCTTGCCGGGGTTGGTCCATGGATGGGTGACCATCTTTAGATATTGAGACTCCTCCGTACCTCGGAAAGCACGTTAAGCCGTTGGTCCCGGATGTCAATCAAGGATCTTTGACTGTCGTTACGGGTCGTCAGTAGCCCGAAAGTCTGACAACCAGTCTTACCAAGGGGTATCGTATTCTGCCCAGGAGTTGAGGATAAATTCGAAACAGAGTTATCTCGCCCCTGGGCACTCAGGGCAGGGAAGGAACTGGGGTGGGTTTTAGTCAGTACGAGTCTGACACGCCCTCCCGCTCCATCCAGAGCGGGAGATGTCATTGGATGATTGCCCAACCCACAAAAAAAGGGGTATTGTACCTATTACCCAGTTACTGGGTTGTGGGGTCAGATAGGTAATCGCTCCATGTAAAATACTGGTATTCAGCTTTAGACTGGAAGCTGACCCCATGATAGTTGGGAAAAGGCTAGGCAGATTGACTTTCCTGTGAGTCTTTCAGTTCCTACAACCTACTTATATATCTTCTTTACATAGTATAAATCAAAGTTGCTTTCCTCGTCTGTCTGTTTGTCCGCTAACAGCTCCTAAACCACGCAACGGATTTTAATGCGGTTTCCACTAATAGAAAGAGCGATATACGAAGAAGGTTTGTGTATAATTTGAACTCGTGCTAAGCCGCTTGTATATTGTAAATTGTTTAGAAAGTCAGAATGTTTGTTAACCATTCACGTTGCAATGGTGTAACGGTTTGGATGAGACGTGGCAAATGGGTAGACCATTGCAGGAATAAGGACATGTGGCACTTTTATCGTCAGTACCATATAGAGGGATATTTTTCGACTATAACGTGTGAGAAGCCGCTGGTAGGAGTTAGTATGAAATAAATAACAGTGAAAAACAAATACTTTCATTAATACGACGGTGAATACTTTAATTTTATGTTTATTTAAATTTTGTCTTTTAATAAGTTTTTTTTTTATATTTATGTTTAATATATTTTATAGCAAAGTGCAAATTTGTAGCATATAGATTTTACTTTTTTGGGGCGCTAACCTATAAGAGATTTTAATACTAACCTTAGTTCACGAAAAACATTTTTATAGGCTGGCCAATAAATAAATTTCTTAATTTTTTTTCAGGTTCCGTACTGATATTTCTCCTTTATTTGTGTGTGTGACACACT
Organism: Polia nebulosa; assembly: GCA_951329385.1. NCBI lineage: Eukaryota > Metazoa > Arthropoda > Insecta > Lepidoptera > Noctuidae > Polia > Polia nebulosa. The sequence goes on along the minus strand of OX589588.1, from coordinate 8,010,262 downwards.
TCCGGAAAATATTTTAAATTACCTACTAATGCCAACCGCTGAGCCACGACTCTTATCAGGTTTTTCTACTAAATCTATTATGTCTACTTTATAAAATCAATACAAAACTAAATCTTATCTGAGTCGGACTAATTTTATCACAGTTCACCCGTTACTATTGTAACTGTAGACTAGAAACTAATTGATTATATATGACATGCCTTCTAGTTCTTCGAAACGGTATATATTGATTAATATATGACCAAGATATTTTATCTTTTTTACAATAATAGGTCGGTAATAAGAATTAGTCAATATTTTAAATTCGATGAAGGAAAAAATACGGTAAAATTCTATTATAATTCGGTAGAGATTAGATAGCAGCTTTCAATTCAGTTTTTGTAATGAATGTACGATCTGTGGTTAGTTGTTGTTATGGAAATAATAATAATAATAATAATTTATTTAGCCAATAAAATTACAATGTATAATAGTTAGTACATTTTGATACAAGTGACCGAAGTGACCCTCCCGCTCCACCCAGAGCGGGAGAAGTCATTGGATGATTTCCCACCCCCCAAAAAACCACACCACATCCACCCCCCCCCCCCTTCCCACCACACACCACACTACACCACCACACACACCCACACACAATAACACACACACACACACATATATTGCGAAACTAAAATAAGTGCAATAAGAACCACATTTTGAGTTGGTAAGTGTGGTGAAAAGGTTCCTTCTTTATAGTTTAAAGACATAAATTCTCTCTGCTCTGATGGAAAAACAGTGCAAGTAGTTAACAAACTGCAAAAGTAATATCGTTTGTCTCAATTATCTACGTAGGTTCAAATATGTTGCACTATTAACACAGTTAAATGGTCTAGTCTACTTTAGTCTTTCTGCGCTGCATCCGATCTCAATCCGAGTAGATAAATAGGGCAACACACAATGTACGAACGAAGATTCAATTGAAATCTATCGCTGTGCACAGCTGCATGTATGGATTAGGTTCATATGTACAACTACCTACATAGCTCTTGATATAGGTCCACCTCAGGTCTGTCTTCTTCTTTTCTTGGGAGGGATTGGGATATATCAACGCAGAAGCAGGTAACCAAAGCCTTTTTGAAGTTATACTTCTTTTGGCGCGTTAGGGAAAAATGACAAGAGTAAATTTTTACGATGCGCGCGCACACCGTCACAAAAAACCTACAGCCTGAAGTTATCTAGAACCGACACCCTGAAGTTAGCTATGGTCTGTGGTTCATGAAGAATGATTGTTTTGTTTTTGTTTTGTTTTTTTTGTTTTTTTTGTTTGTTTGTTGTTTTTTTGTTTTGTTTTTGTTATAACACAAGCTCTGCTTAGCTTGGGACTAGATGGCGTTGTGTGATAGTTGTGGAATATTATTATTATTATTAGTTTGGTTTTTTTATCTTAACTTCTTACGTACGTACACACGTACGTAAGAAGTTATACTTCTTTGGAGTAACAAGATAAAAAAACCAAACTGTGTGCAAAACGTGTGTGTGTGTGTGTGCAAAAAAAAGTGTGTGTGTGTGTACACACACACTTTTTTTTATCAATTATAGGCTCGCGTTTGACCACTATCACACCTGATGGTAAGTGATGATGTGGTCAATGATGGAGCACGCTTGCCTAGAAGTAACCTAAGTTGCCTTATTACGAAATGCCCCTTAGGATAGACAGATATAATAATAAAAAAACGGCCAAGTGCGTGTCGGACTTCGCACATTTAAGGTTCCGTACCATATGAGAGAAATCAATCTTTTAGTATTTGATAGTAAAATATACGTAATAATTAACATTATCACCAAATTTCAAGTTCCTAGGTCAGTGGGAAGTAAAAAAAATCACAAATCCAAAAGCAACCATTTAGCTGCTGGCAGGGGGGGGACACACTTTGACTCTAACAAAAATTTGCAATTTAAAGCTTAATTTTACGCAAACGGATCCTTGAATACGATACCCCATACCATGGGATAGACGAGAAATACATCCCCATTTTACGTGTAAGGAGGTACCCTAAAAAAATTTTTTTTTTCATTATTTTCTTTTACCACTTTGTCGACGTGATTAATATTTATATCCATCCTAAATTATAGCTATCTAGTACTAAGAGTCTCTGAGCTAAGCTGCGGTCGGACGGACGGACGGACGGACAGACGGAGATGGCGAAACTATAAGGGTTCCTTGGTGAATGCGGAACCCTAAAAAGGCAAGTTTTATTCCTCGGATTTGTTCAAAATATCTTTTCCCACAATACCGGATCCGGATTTTGGTTTACTAGACAAATCATCCCAATTCAGATAGTAACAGTTCAAGTTCTTTCTATCTCGTGCCGAGGCCGAAAACCGAGGACGAATAGACAAGATAAATAGTAGCACCAAAACAAAGAACATTACGACATCATTCTGATGACTTATCTGTGAAGCGACTATTAGTTTATAAAAGCTTAGCAATTATATTCAGATAGAATGAATGAAGAAAAACTATTAATTTAAGACACGTTCGTAAATGGTTTGCAAGTAAAACAGGTATATGAAAAGCTACTAACAACTGAAGCCAGAACACACACCGTTGAAAGGCCTCCCACTAGGTGGACCGATTAACTGGTGAGAGTCGCGGGTAACCGATAAATGCGAGACGCACAGAGCCTTTAGACAAAATACTTTTCTGTTAACGTTAACGCTAACGCTTCGTGCAATTTTTTTTTTTTTTTTGGCAACGACATTACTGGGCGTGAGTCACGTGACAGTGCTCTCCGCAGGTAATGTGCTTGCCATACATTTTGCACGAAGCGTTAGCGGGCGCAGGACCGGTCGTTGTGGCGACACTTGGAGGAGGCTATGTCCAGCAGTGGACATCTTTCGGCTGAAATGATGAAAATCATAGATGGAAAGTTAATGGAAACACTCCATGTAATTTCTGCTGTACCTAAGGAAGAACAGACGAAGAGTGAAGAAGTTAAATCGGAAAATCAAAAGACAATCCAGTCTTCCGGGACTTCCTAGCTAGATGGACTTCAATTTGCTATAATAGAGACCCTTTATAAAGAGAAACAAGTAATGCTTACTGGTCAATCTTACATACAGCAAGCGAGATCAATCTTTTAAAGTTTATGAACACATTTTCCGTCTTTAGCATTTTTTGCTCATCGTAAACTGCCCGAATGAAAACTGCTAGCCACATTGATGGCAAGTTTTGTGAATGTTGTATTCGCACCCTTTTATTATTATTTGATTGTATGTTATTATTTTAAGAGCGTTCATCGCGCGCGTGCTGGTAAAATCCCATTTCTGGAGGCTTTTTTGTGATTATTTTATTAAATTTAAATGAAAGTACTATTTTTTCTCAGTCAATTTACTAGATCATTATATTTTATATAACTTTTACTTTAAAATATTTAAAAATATTTAATCACCTCTATGTTGGTTCTCTGTGTCATGTACAATTCACATGTCGTACCGAGTCCAATCCGCATCGAAGGGTCACTTCTCGAAGTTGTGAAGGAGTATGTCTACCTAGGGCAAGTCATCCAGCTCGGTAGACAAAATTTAGAGAAAGAAGTTGACAGAGGGAGCCGGCTGGGTTGGGCAGCGTTTGGAAAACTTCGTTAGGTCTTCTCGTCCCCTATCCCACAATGTTTGAAGACTATGGTTTTCAACCAGTGCGTCCTGCCCGTTATGACATACGGTGCCGAAACGTGGACACTGACGGTCGGGCTGGTCCACAAATTCAAGATCGCTCAGCGCGCTGTGGAGCGGGCTATGTTAGGAGTTTCGTTGAAGGATAAAATCAAGAATGAAGTTGTCCGGAAAAGAACCGGAGTAACCGACGAGCTTGCAGAATAAGCAAACTGAAGTGGCAGTGGGCTGGTCATGTTTGTCGAAGGACCGATGACCGATGGAGCAGACGAGTCCTGGAGTGGAGACCGCGTATCGGCAAGCGTAGTGTGGGACGCCCCCCAGTTAGATGGACCGACGACCTTAAGAAGGTGGCTGGGATAGACTGAATGCGAAAGGCGGAGGACAGGGTGTTGTGGCGCAGCCTGGGAGAGGCCTATGTCCAGCAGTGGACTGCGATAGGCTGAGTTGATTGACCTCTATGTCGAATTTCGACCTCATTTAAATTTTAATTTCGAACGTTATTAAGGTTCTATTGCTAAAGACTATACCCATAAAGTTGACATGACATGACTTGAAATGACTGTGAACCATAAACAAAAGAGTTTATATATTCGTGTTAAAGGCATAGTAGTGTGTGTAATGGTTTCACAAAGTTTGGTTTCACAAAGGGTCGTTCAACAACTGATGCTGGTGTTGAACTTTTGGGACACATTTATAATGCATGGGAAGATAAATGCGATGCGTTGGGCATTTTTTGCGATTTGTCTAAGGCTTTTGATTGCGTTCTCCATGATACATTGATCAGGAAGCTGCACTACTACGGAGTCCGGGGCGCCTCTCTGGATCTTCTTACTTCATACTTGGGTAATAGGATTCAAAGAGTTGATGTGAACGGCAAAAGGTCTTCCGGGTCTGTAGTCAGAATGGGGGTTCCTCAAGGCTCAATTCTGGGTCCTTTTTTGTTTCTAATCTATATCAACGACTTGCCTTACCTCATAAAGGATAAACATGATATAGTGCTGTTTGCAGATGACACTTCACTTTTATTTAAACTCAAACGTCAGCAGGTGGTTGTTGATAATGTAAATAATGCTCTTTCAACTGTAGTTAACTGGTTTAATGTCAATAATCTTCTCCTTAACGAGAAAAAAACAAAATGCATAAAGTTCACATTACCCAATGTAATACAAGTGAACACTAGTGTGTCAATAAAGGGTGAAGAGTTGAAACCCGAGGATTCCACAGTGTTCTTAGGTTTAACTTTGGATGCGCAGCTTCAGTGGAGCCCCCATATAGATAAACTGTCCAAAAAACTTAGCTCTGCAGCATACGCCGTAAGGAAAATTCGTGGTTTAACTGATTTAGAGACAGCTCGTTTAGTATACTTTAGTTATTTTCATAGTGTGATGTCGTACGGCATTCTGTTGTGGGGAAATGCCGCCGATATTCAGACAATTTTTGTTTTACAGAAAAGGGCTATTCGTGCAATTTATAAATTAAGTCCCAGACACTCCCTCAGAGACAAATTTAAAGAGATTAATATTATGACTGTTCCCTCTCAATATATTTATGAGAATCTCATGTATGCACATAAAAATATTAATCTGTTTAAAAGATACAGTGATATCCATAGCATAAATACTAGGAACAAACACAAATTTATTGTACCAAAAACCAGGCTCAAGAAAAAAATAGGTGGTTCGTTTAGATGTCAATGTATACGTTTCTATAATAAACTTCCTAGCCAAATTCAAGAACTAAGCATAAATAAATTTAAATCATTTATTAAACGTAAGCTATGCCAGAAAGCTTTTTACACAATTAATGACTTTCTTGAGGACAAAAAGGCGTGGGATTGAGCTGCTTCAATGATATACATGAGCCATTGTTTTCATATGTACTACTTACTGATGAAAAATTTTTTATATATATATTTTTTTTTAATATTCGTTTTTGACATGAATACTTGTATAGTATTGCATTATATTTTTTATTTTATTTTTTTATTGACATTTTATTATTATTATTATTTTTTTTTTTGACTTGAATACTTTGTTAAGTATTATATTTATTTTTATTTTTTGATTGACATATTATGATTACTATTTTGTTTGACACAAATATTTACTTTGTAAAGTATTATATTTTTATTTTTTTTTTTGATTACTTAATTATTGTAAATGTGAGGACTATGTGAGTTATTATTATTATTTTCTCCTCCTTTTTACAGTAATTTTCAACGTTGTCTGACAGTTTGAGTACTTTTGCGGCCTACCCAAATGTCTTTTCTTTGGTATTGTTCGTCATGTCATTGAGCTCCTTAGTGGTTTTTAAGTTGAGCTATTCGACTATTGACAAATGCTTGCACTGACTGGACAGGTCCACTCAAATATGTTTGGTTCTTTCTTCAAAAGACCACTACAGACACTAAGCTGCATGGTCCTCATATAGAATAATGTGAATGCGAGAACTATGTATGTCGTTATATTCATGTAGATTTTATGATTGTCTGGCAGTTTGAGTATCTTTTGCGGCCTACTCAAATGTCCTTACTTTGGTATTGTTCGTCGGTTCGTTGAGCACCTCAGAGTTCTGAGTTGAGCTTCGCGATGACTGACAAATGCTTGCACTGTCTGGACAGGTCCACTCGAATTCGTGTGTTGCTTTCTTCATAAAGCTCATCCCAGACATAAACGTACATGGTTCTCATAGGATCTAACCAGTCCACATTGTATGGATTTGAACACTAAAAGAGACTTCGACCTCTGAGTTTGTTTCGGTGTTTCTTCTCAGGGTAGTCAGCTAGGAAACACCGGCCTCATCTAGCTTAAACTGACAAAAAAACATTGACGTGTAAAAGTGTTCCTTGTAACCTATTTACTGAATAAACATCATTTATCATTTATCATTTAATGTTTTTTTTTTATTATTAATTTAATTTAGGATTTAAAATTAGAAAAAAAAAGGATTTATTTTGATGTTAGTTAGTCGTGTGTTGTCAAGGAAAAACTATATATAATATAATATATTGCGGATCAGTGTTTCCTTTCTTACACACCGAAGCCCTCGAGGCGGTAGTGCCCCTCTTTGAGGAGTGGCTGGAGAGGCGCCATGGCGCCCTCACCTTCCGCCTGACGCAGGTGCTCACCGGACATGGCTGTTTCGGGAAGTACCTGTGTCGGATCAAGGCGGAGGTGACCCCTGCGTGTTTCCACTGCGAGGATCGCCCCGTGGACACGGTGGAGCATACGGTGGAGGTTTGCCCCGCCTGGGCAGAACACCGCCGTATCCTCGTGGATGTGATAGGCGGCAGCGACCTCTCGCGCCGTGCCCTGGTTCAGGCCATGGTACGGAGTGAGAGGGAATGGGGGGCCGTCTCCAACTTCTGCGAAGCAGTAATGCTCGCGAAGAGGGAGGCGGCACACGTTAGGGAGACTCAACAGAGACCGAGTCGCCCTAGCGCCCCCAGCAGCAGCCGTCGCAGGAGACGCCGGGGGCTGCGAGACGATCTCCGGCCACCGTAGACCCGGGCCTGCGGACGGCGAGTAGCGGGTAACTCGCCGTCCGATCAGCACCAGGCCCGAGAGTCGACGGCGCGTAGTGTTCCACGCGCGCCTCAAAGAGTTGTCAGCAAAGGACGGGGCCTGCCACGGCCAGTGCCTGTCCGGGGGTGGAGGATAAATTCGAAAGAGTTACCTCGCCCCCGGGCGCGTAGGGCAGGGAGGAACAGGGGTGGGTTTTAGTCAGTAAGAGTCTGACACGCCCTTCCGCTCCACCCCAGAGCGGAAAGAGTCATAAGATGATTTCCCACCCCCCAAAAAAAAAAAAACAAAAAAAAAAAAAAAAAAAAAACACACCGAAGCCCTAAGACCACACACTTGAAGTTCACACCATCACCACAGTACCGTCACTGAGCTCAACGCTTCGGACTCTACAGTACCTATCGCCATATACCTATTAATTTTAACGCTACCGCTTCTCACGAGGTCGCCACAAGCCGCCATAAACCGCTTAATTGTCTCGATCACGTAGCCAATGGGAAATAGTAAATAGTACCGATCATTTACAACAAAGTCAATTAACGCCCGTAACCATACACAAGGCGATATGTAGGGAATGCTGGAGTTTTATGTGGACTTACCTTGTTTGCACATGCTTTTGTGTCGGATAATTTGTATGTTTGATCCCGATTTTACTAAATAGGTGATATTAAGTATTTATTAAGAGAATAGAATAGAATACTCTTTATTATGTACACCATTTAGATTACAAAACATATAAATGTAGAAAACTTTACATAGGGTGACACATGGGCGGCCTTAACGTTAAAAGTGATCTTTTCACGACAACCTTTGGATGGATTTTAAAGAGAAAACGGAAAGACAGTACTGTAGGTAGTCTTAGGTGTGCGATTTATATATAGGTACAATACATACATATTAGATAAATATATACAATTAATACATAGAAAATATATACAATAAATACATAATAGATAAAAAAGAGAGATTTAGCTTCTATATTAAAATTTTCGTTAGTGAGTTTGGTAAACACTTAAGAACTTGACTAGTAGACTCGTGCTGACTTATTAGTAAACCAACTTTTGGCAGAGACTTCGCCCGAAATTATCCTTAGGGAACGTACCACCGGGATAAGCGATGTCCCAATTACCAATAAAAAGCGCCAGTGGTTTTCACGCTATATTTGCTGACATATATGACGAATTACAACAAAAAAAAAACATTTTTCTAAAAAAATTGTGCGCTGTTTTGCCGCTTAATATGCAGATTCTTAATTCTTTATCGTACACCAAAATTTCACATAGTACTTAGTGGTTACACAATGCATGTACAAAGGCGAGCTTAACTCAATGTTGAGTTTTCTCCCAGTAAACCTTTGAGTGATAGAGACAGATCACATTTAAGGGTAGGATCCAGTGCACAAAACATATTAACCTACATAAATAATGCCAAATATATATTATACCTACATACTAATAAATACCAATATTATGTCAATTTGAAAGGAAGTGCTCTTTGTTTTTCTTCTTGAAGACATCAAGAGAAGGACTGTCGCGTAGTGAGTGTGGGAGAGAGTTCCAGAGACGCACTGCAGTAACAGAAAAGGAGCCATTATAGCGGCTGGAAGTGTGACGCGGAGTACGAAGGAGAAGAGAATTGGCAGTGCGACAGGGTATACCCCTCGGAATGAAGTACTCAAACCATTCACGAAGGTATTGTGGAGAATAAGGATTGTGCAGGATAGCAGAGGCAGATATAACATAAGAAAATATTGAAAGCACCGACATTTATTTTTATTTTCCTTAATTAAAACACTCACAAAATACAATAATATCAGCTCCGTCCACATAATACGGTTTCCGCTTGCGTAACAGCCGAATCTGAATGATAGCCGATACGAATCCCCGACGGGGTTATCAGCACTGTAACATAATGTCAAGCAAATCAAGGTTGTGACACATTTTCTTTTAGCTATGTTATCTTCGAGTGGTTCTGAGTAGGTATTATCGTGTATGTAACGCTATTTACTTTGGGATATGTGATTACTTTTAGATATTTTCTTGGAGTTTTTTTTTTTTTTTAATGGAAGCTGGCCTCTGGTTTATTTTTATTTTTCTGGGTGGACCGCTTTCAGAGTCAAAGACATTAAATCGTGTTTGAAAATAGTGATTATTTTTGTTATAAAAAACTGACAAAGTACGCATCGAATTTCTCACATTAAGGGTTCCGTATCAAATATTAGTATTTGTTAGTAAAGTTATATACGTTATAATGAACATTATCACCAAATTTCAAGTTCATAGGTCAATGGGAAGTTAAAAAATTCTTCTTAAAAAAATTGTGACAGACAACGGACGGACATACAGACAGACGGACACGTAAGTGACAACAATAGGGCTCCGTTTGGACCCTTCGGGTACGGAACCCTAAAAAGTAATATAAAAAGATCGTTTTCGAAAAAAAAACTTTTGCTAAATGTTTACTTTTCTTTTCTGTTGTTGAAAATGTCGCGTCATTCATTTCATAATAAGTAAGTACCTATCTACTTGTTGTGACTATATTTGTTTGTATATCTGTTTTCAGAATTAATAAAAAAAACTGTTATATTTTCAAGGCCTTTGATAAAAATTACCTACCGTATTATCTTTATCAACAATATTAATTTGAATAAAAAAATACATTCGTCAATTCTGAAAAATTATCCATTACGAACCAATTTCTGGTTTCATTTTGAGCTACTGACAACTGACCTATCTAACTTGCCTGCCCAGGTGTGGTGGATAAATTCGAAACAGAGTTACCGCGCCCCTGGGCACTCAGGGCAGGGAAGGAACAGGGGTGGGTTTTAGTCAGTAAGAGTCTGACGCGCCTTCCCGCTCCACCCTAGAGCGGGAAATGTCATTGGATGATTTCCCACCCCACAAAAAAAAACATACCTAACTTCTGACATCACAGTTTTTTCTCAATAATAATGGTAAAATACCGCTGCAGTGTTTGGTCTAATACCTTATCGAAGCACGAAAAAAAAAAACGCGTCCGGAAATTAGAGATAAACGCAACACCATAAAACTTTAGTAAAAGCAACTTTTTCAAAAATGGTACTGTATGGAACTCCTTAGACTTGGACTACAATTATTTACTAGAAAAGTTATCACAATATCGTCAAGGCGTCATCGGTACGCGTTTACTTTGCATCTTAGCTACTACACGACTGCATCTAAGCTGCTATGCTGGGTTTGACTTGCCACGCTGGGTCTAAACTACTACGCGGCTACTCTACGTCTGAGCTGCTACGCGGCGAGTTACGTCTGCCTCCTAGCCAAATAACTTTGCTATTATCGTTTACGCTAACGCTTAGTACAAAATGTACGGCAAACGTTACCAGCGATAAGTCACGTGACAATTCTCTACGCTACTCGGCTAGGCTGCGTATAAGCTACCTTTTTAGGATTTCGTAGTCCGAACAAGGACAAGGAACCCTTCTAGTTTCAGTCTGTCTGTCTGTCCGTCTGAAGCATAGCGTAGAGACTGTTAGTACTAGGAAGCTGCAATTTTGCATGGGTTTATATAAATCACGCCAAGAAAACGATCTCTTTTTTTTAAATTATGGTTGCTCCCGTACATGTAGAGTGGGGATCATATTGTACTCGTATTTTATCGTTTTTTCTAATGTGTGGGGTATCGATGGATAGGTCTTTCAAAATAATTGCGGGATTGACCAGACTATTTTTCGATTTAGTGATTCGTTTGCGACATATTAAACCTTAAAGTTATATTAGTTAGTTATATTTTTGTTCGAGACGAGCTTCCCCCCTCCCCCTCCTCCCACTAAAAGCTAAGCTGATGGCTTGAAAAATCTAAAAAAAAAACATGATGGTAGTATATAAATACGATATAACGAACTTTGGAAAAAAAACTATCAAGGCTAATTTAGCTCTGTTTGTTTAAGAGTAATCGTCGCCCAACTTATAAAATGTACGAGTACCTACTTGAAAAATTTCGTACAAAACACAAAATCCTTAGAAAAAAAAACACTTAGGTGAGGTTGTTACTTATTTAATATTTAAACGGGTAGTAAACAAGTGAAATTATGTTTTCGTTTTTAATTTAAACGTTATTGTCCGTAAAACCGTAAACTCATTTTTTTTTTCTGCGGTACCTATCTCATTATTAACAACTCCCGCTCTGGGTGGAGCGGGAAGGCGTGTCAGACTCTTACCGACTAAACCCCACCCGTGTTCCATCAGTTACCTGTGCCAGGAGCCGCGGTGACAAACACAGCTGCGGCCCTGGCAAGCATCGGCCCTGGCAGACCCCGTCACTGCTTGCTGATATCTCTTTGAGGCGCGCGTGGAACACAACGTGCGGTACGTCTAAGCTGCCTACGATGCATTTAATCTTAATACGCTGCGTCTATTTTGCGTCTTTTCTGATAACACTGCGTCTATACTACGTCTACTCTGTTTGCGCTGCGTCTAAGCTACGTCTTTTTTTTGTGGGGTGGGAAATCGTCCAATGATATCTCCCGCTCTGGGTGGAGCGGGAGGGCGTGTCAGACTCTTACTGACTAAAACCCACCCCTGTTCCTTCCCTGCCTGAGTGGCCAGGGGTGCGGTAACTCATGTTGAGAATTTATCCTCTACCCCTAGGCATGCAGGCACCGGCCACGATGGGCCCCGTCAGTGGTGGCTGACAATCATCTCTTTGAGGCGCGCGTGGAACAATACGCGCCGTCGACTCACGGGCCTGGTGCTGATCGGACGGTGAGCTACCCACTGCTCGCCGTCCACAGGCCCGGGTCTACGGTGGCCGGAGATCATCTCGTGACGTCCTACGCCCAGTCCCTCTCCTGCGGTGGTAGCGGCCGGAGCCGTGAGGGCCACTCCGTTGAGCTTCCCTCACGTCCCGCCTCCGCCTTCGCGAGCATTACTGCTTCGCAGAAGGAGGAGACTGCTTCCCTTTCCCTCTCGCTCCGTACCATGGCCTGAACCAGGGCCGGACGCGAGGTCGCCGCCACCTATCGCATCCACGAGGACACGGCGGTGCTCCGCCCAAGCGTCTAAGCTACATCTTTGCATTCCAAGACGCATCGGTTCGTTTATGCTTAACAAACGTCCAGTGCGAAGAAGAGCTCAAGGTATTTAATCAGGCACAAAGACCACACAAACAACCGCGAACCGACAAACTAATTAACAAAACAACATCGGAGCTTATCCGCGCCAATTATAATCGTCCGAAATTAGGCCGCATCCATTTGAAAGAGAGAGAATTTCTTGATAAACGAAGGGGTTATCAAATTAAACTCGCTGCTCTATTTTATGTAGAAATGCGAGGAAACACCGCTTTTGAGATTATACACAAGACTCGTCTGTTTCACTTGTAATGCAGATTACCTAATAGGTCAGTATAGTTACTATTCAACTTAGCGATAACGTGGATAGTACCTACCTAAGTGTAAAGCAATCTTCCTCAATTACCCACTTACCTCATCTGCCTAGCCTTTTCCCAACTATCTTGGGGTTGGCTTCCAGTCTAACCGGATGCAGCTGAATACCAGTATTTTACATGGAGCGACTGCCTATCTGACCTCCACAACCCAGTTACTGGGTAATACGATACCCCTTGGTAAGATTGGTTGTCAGACTTTCGGGCTTCTGACAACCCGTAACGACTGTCAAAGATCTTCGATTAACAGCCGGGACCAACGGCTTAACGTGCTTTCAGAGGCACCGAGGAGTCTCGGTATGTAAAGATGGTCACCCATCCATGGACTAACCGCGGCAAGCGTAGCTTAACCTGATGGATCGACCCGTGCGGCTATTATTACTTTAGCCACGAGCTCCCAGCACGAATTACCCACTTACCTACCAAAACAAAAATAGGTTGTATAACAGAATTTTAATTAAGAATCTATAATGGTCAATAATGATATCTCAATTCTGTATATGCAATTAAAATATTGGGAAGGCTAATGACCCCGCGTGGCCGAATGCTAATTAGTTTTCCTCGTTGACGCTCAGCAAATGTTTTTTTGTTTGCTAGTCTCGTTAAAATGGTTAAGTAAGAATCTCTACTGAGCTCGAACTTTAGGAAAGGAAATGAAATTGGGTTATCGCCAAATTTTTTTTTTTTGCTTTGCATCACATGGCACAGAGAAGCAGGTATGTGGAACTCACATCCATTAAAAACTCCGCTGTGCCCATATTTTTGTATTTTTAAAGTGTAAGTTCGTAATATGAAGACTAGCTCAATTTCCTGCCAATTGTTTTTGGCAGAATAGCTTCATTTTAAATCTTTTTTACAAAAAGTACAACCGACTTCCAAAAAAGAAAATACACTTAAAAATTTAAAACTAACTTTATTTTATACTTTTTAGTTGTTATACCCCAGAACTAAAACTAAATATTAAAATCACGCTGGAATTGATAACCTCAATAACATGGAACATGGAATTTAAAACATACTCGTAATTGGAGGAAACCAAAATGTATACATTTTTTATTGTTTTTTTTTTTTTCAAAAAGCACTGAAGATATTTCGATAAAATTTGGGACCACCACATTCGGATAAAAATAGAGTTTTTAAAAATCGGTCCACAACCGACAGCTAAATCGGTGGACAGACATAAAAAAAAACATACATACAGTCGAACATAGAACCTCCTCCTTTTTTCGAAGTCGGTTACAAAGGCTTTTCTCTGGTCTATTGCCGCCTTAACTTCACAAGTCTAAAGAAACTTACGTACCTTAACTCTTTGTTTTACAGTGGTCACTTGAAGGGACCACCTGTTTTCAAACAATGCCCTGCAAAATAAGTCTGTTTTTATTTTTAACTATTTTATATAAATAAGCTACCGCTTTCAAATGCAATATAAAAAACTAACATGCTCTAAACAAAAATTGTGCCACAAAGAGTAAAGGTACCCGCTCAACCTCTACATGGGTACATCATCAGACCACGTGCGTCGACTGATATTCAATACTTGCCTTGTGCCTGCCTGCCGTTTCTAGTGTTACGTAATTCAACGCCTACTTTCAATGTCGACCCGCTGAGCATTATATGCACTATTATTTGTTTTCTTCGATAATAACAATAAATTGCACAAGTGTTCCTTTGTGTAGCCGGACAAATGACACCGAAAATGTACACGCTATTTTGGAGATTAGGGTTTGGTAATAGATGGCAGTTTTGCATGAAATGTTTTGTGAAGTGTGTCAAACTTTAAGGTTGTACTATTGGAATAAGAAAGTAGTTGCAGACTTAATGTAAATAGCTGGTTGTCGATAAGTATTTTAGATGAGGTTATCAAAGGTCACTGTCACATGGAGCAATCGAATACATTTTCATATTTTTATTATAGAAACATCAGTCATGGTGACTGCCAGCAGAAGTGGAAATTGCGCGTCACAAGTCAGAACTTATTCTACGCGGCTAAAAAGTTTTCACAAAATCAAAATCTTTTTTACAAAAAAATGCAACCGACTTCCGTAGAAAAAACATAAAAATATGCAAAATAACTTTAATTTCGGTCGTCGGTGTCAAATAACGAAGAAACAGAACTAGAAACACCGACTTCCGAAAGTAAAGTTATTTAAAAAAGTTTTTTATTTTTCCCTATTTAGTTTTTGTACCCCATCTATAAATACTCGTAAATAGTAAAATTATGCCCGAATTTATTGAAAGCCCCAAAAATATGGAATTTGAACATAATTGGTGAAGTTATGGTACATCAGGGTGAACTGTACAAAACTGTGTATCCCTTAAAAGCCTATCAGCGTGATGTTATGTTATGAAGTGGTGTAAACAATAAACAGACATACCATTGCAGCAATTCCAGAAGGTTTGCTATCATTTATTGAAGAGTACCATTGTGTATCTCCGAAGTTCTTCATCAGATCTTCACTAAATTTAAATGGGACCACACGAAAACACCAGCTTTCAAATAAATTAGAATCATCAAAATCGGTTCACCTAGAAAAAAGTTCTGAGGTAACACACATAAAAAATATACAGTCGAACTGAGAACCTCTTTCTTTTTTTAAAGTCGGTTAATAAAGTAGAAAAAAAATAACCAACAGATCTCAGATTCTGAAAGTACCTAAGATACACTTTCATCAGCTAATCTATGCCTGTAATCAATCTGCCAAGCCTGTCCATCGCAATCTGTCTTAGGGTCGGCTTCCAGTCTAACCGGATGCAGCTGAATACCAGTATTTTACATGGAGCGACTGCCTATCTGACCTCCACAACCCATTTACTGGGTAATACGATACCCATTGGTAAGACTGGTTGCCAGACTTTCGGGCTTCTGACGACCCGTAACGACTGTCAAAGATCCACGATTGACAGCTGGGACCAACGGCTTAACGTGCTTTCTGAGGCACGGAGGAATCTCGGTTTGTAAAGATGGTCACCCATCCATGGACCAACCGCGGCAAGCGTAGATTAACCTGACGGATCGACCCGTGCGGCTGTTATTATTTTAGCCACGAGCTCCTATACCTATAGTGTAACACTGAAAAGACAGATCAGCCAGAACCACTCTGGTGAGTCACCACTGGGTCAGAAGAACCTATAGCTACTAGGTACTTTCAAAATATTTTTTGGAATAGAACCCTTGTTCGAACGGGCTCGGCTGACGGTTCCGGGGGCCCGTCCGTAATATTGAAAGCTGTCACTAGAACCCAGCCTCAATTGAGATTCCTGAAACTATTCACTGGTCGTGAATTCAAAACTATCCAGCCAATGTCACACGTTTCTCCTGTGAAAGACACTATCAATTAAGACTATTAAAACCAGTTGAGGCCTCATTAATAATCATCGGGCAATTGGCTATTACTCATAGTCACAGCTGATGGCTGGCTTTCAAGGTGTAGGTTAAATAGGTATTGAACTAGATTCAGACACGCCAGAGAATGAAATCCAGCCAGCGAAAATGTGAGTTTAAAAAAAAAGAGTGGCACTCCGGTAGTGCCGACAGAAGTGAAAATGCCCAACGCGCCTAAAGAAGTTTTCACTTCAATCCGCTAGTCGTAGCGGTGTCGGTGTCGGTGGCGAGTTCAATTGTTTTTTGCCATCTCAAAACTGTTCAACTCGCCTAAAGAAGTTTTCACTTCAAAAAAAATTTGGAGTAAACGTTTAAAAGGCACTTGGACTTTTGGGGAAAAGACCATGCAGGGAGTGTGAGATTTTTTCTCACTAAAACCGTGTCGGTGATCACTATCTTCACATGGAAAGGGTCCTGTGACCTCTTAAAAGCCCAGCCTGGAAGGCCCTGTGCAGCGCCTGTTGGCACATCCCTTGGGAGACTGGAAAAGGGTTTCCCCTAAACCTCGTCAGTCTGAGCACCCGCGACCTCGGATTTTCGCCTGCCTTAAATGATTCAGGCGGGAAGTTTAAAATAACCTAGATTTATGGGATAAGTTATCCTGAAACTTTAGACAAAGTAGAAAAGTATTTTTTTTGTGCTCGACATTTCCGTAGCGCGTGACAATTGCGCTTTTTTTAATAGAATACTAACTTCTGTCAGCGGCTTCGCCTGCTTGTAATTAGTACTTCCCCCGTTATAAACTTTCAACCCCTTTTTCACCCCTTTAAGTGTTGAATTTCGAAAAACCCTTTCTTAGTGAATACCTACTCTTCACAAAGAACACACTCTCCAAATTTCATGTCTCTAGGACCAGAGGTTTAAGCTGTGCGTTGATATATCAGTCAGCCAGTCAGGACTTTAAATTCTTTATATGATATGCAGATAACTTGGTCTAACTAGAGCCTCTGGCATACATAAATGCGTTGCAAAAAGATGCATATATCACCGGATGATTGCAAACACGATAAGATTAATACATCTTGCGAGAGTATAAACTCTCGATATAATACGAATAGATCATTTCAAACACAATAAACCTCATCTAAATTTGATAATTTACAATTTATCCGAGTGTTATTTATTGAAAATAAAGAGTATACAATTTTACGTGATTTTTCATAAACGAACGGTGTTAATTAACAATAACCCGGTGACAAATACAATACATATGAGACTGGAAAGTATGAAAGTAGATGTCATTACATGATACAAGAAAAGAGGCAGGCCTGAGATAAGATGAAATAATTGTGTAAGAAGATATGACAATCATAGAAGACAATACTTTGATAACGACTGATAGGTATTGATTGATGCAATGCTTGACGTGTTAACGAAAAAGACTTACTGCACTGACCCAAATAATTTGGGAGATTAACAAAGAAGACGACCGAAATTCGCTGTTAATAATAATAATCCTCCCGATCGAATTTCGATCACATTTCAACAGAGATTAGCCAAGTACGCAGGAGATATAGGGATATTATAGTGCAGACGCGTGTTGGTAAACACAGGTGCATCCTATTCCTTTTCTCTTACAGTTACTAATGAGTCGGCCATCCGACACGACCCAGAGATCAGGCGCACGACCAACGGTAATGGCGTTCGCTATTAATACAAGACAGACAAGAAGATATTGCAGATCATTCACCTGAGAATCTTTACGAGCCTTTTGTAAAGAAGACTAGTCCGCTTTGTATCGAAAATCATATGGATGGAACTCAACTAACGCGATAATGATTGTCAAAATGACAGATTCATTGAATTTGACCACGTCACAGAACAAATGGTCGATAGGGCTGATGAAGTTCTGGAGCGGCGACCGCGTACCGGAAGGCGCAGCGTTGGTAGGACTCCTACAAGGTGGACTGATGACCTGGCGTAGACGCAGGATTATAGGGAGGCATATGTCCAGCAGTGGACGTCTTTCGAAATTATTTAATCGATATTATAATGATGATGACGTCACAGTAACGCATGATAAACCCATACCCAACCGTGAAAAGTCGTAAATAATAATAATAAAAAAAAAAATATATAATAAAGGATAGAACAGTAAGAAATGATTTATGCCGAAAATGTCACAGCAAACCTGAAACAATACAACATATCACAGGAGCTTGTATGACATTGACTCAAAACGACTATACTCACCGGCATAATCAACTTGTTAACATCATACATCAAAAACTTACAACTAAACTTAAACTTATGCAGGATCCTTACACACCTTATTACAAATATACACCAAGAGCTGTATTAGAAAATAAATTTTACAAAATATATTATGACCGCACTATAATTACAGATCACACTATATATAACAACAGACCCGATATAACACTTGTTGATAAAGAAAACAAACACACATTTATAATAGATATAGCAGTCCCAAACACTAACAACATCCAGAAAACTATCACAGAAAAAAATAGGAAGTACACAGAACTACAAGAAGAAATCACTAGAGTTTGGAAAATGAGTAGAGTTACAATAGTTCCAATAGTCATATCAACAACAGGTGTTATTCCGAAACAGATATTCAACAGTTTCAATGCACTCAATTTATCCAAATACACATACATAACACTACAAAAAGCTGCCATATTAAACACTTGCCGAATAGTTCGAAAATTTTTACAATTAGATTTAGATAACAATTTCAATTTCACTACAGTACAAACCAATTTATCATCTGAAAGAATTAACTAGGATCTCACCTTGGTTCACACCCGTGAGATTCTAGCAAATACCAGGTTTTACCCTGAGAAAAACAAATTTTGGAAAAATAATAATAATCTTTATTGTTCAGAAAAAATACATAATTCAAACAGGTAAATCACTGGTCTCCACACTAGGATTCCCTGTGTCGTGGAGGCCAGTCTCTTTCATCGTAGTTCAAAAAATATAATGTGATATTTATACATATTTCTATCAAAGGAAAAGTTAAACGAAAACAACAAAAACAAAAAAAAAATATATATATAAGGGGATACATAGCATCTTGCAGTACCTAAGTGTGTACAAAAGTGTGAGTTGTGTGGTGTTGTTACGTGTGATGTGTATGTTGTTGTGTGAGTGTATGTGTGTGACAATCGTATAAAATGACAATCGTCTCGCTGATAGTATCCCAGTCTGTCTAGGCCATCTGATGAACATAATCATGCCCATTATAGCAGAAAAAAAAGCAAGTCATCGCTCTGCAACAGTTTTTCTTTTTCAAACGCAACTTGTTTTCAGCACTCGACAGCGATAAGCTTATTAGGGGAGGTGCTTCTGATAAAAAGGAAGCTGTGATTGGCGGTCACAGTATCCTATTATTATTCGTAGCCGTGTGATAGGTCGTTATCGCTGGCAGGAAAAAGTAGCCGCGGAAAAAAATAATGTTATCGTGCAATTTGTAATGAACGTGAAAAATGTAACCATATTTGGAGAACATTTTACATATACGGTTGTGTTATTAAATTCAAGGTCAAATACACGACATTATCGTTTTTCACCTTACTTTTATGCAATTTTAGTTGTTGAAGAGAATTAAATGCAATGGAAAGAGCTTTGTTTGGAATTTTCTTGCTTGATCGAATCAGGAATGATGATATCCGCAAGAGAATCAAGGTAACCGATATAGTCCAAAGAATCGCTAAACTTAAGTGGCAGTGGGCATCGCACATTGCTAGGAGAACAGATGGTCGATGGGGCCGAATTTTTTGGAGTGGCGACCGTGTACCCGACGACGCAGTGTTGGAATGCCTCCCACAAGGTAGACCGATGACCTCGTGGGGGTCGCGGGTAGCTGATGTATGCAAACGCTATATATTTCAGCAAAAGTGATGATGATGAATTAAAAACTAATAGGTGAGTAGGTAGGTAGGCAAACAGGGTTGCATAGGGGGAGACTTTTGCCCATGGGACAGTTAAAGTTAAAAATAGAACCACTAGAGGCCTGTCTAAGCGAGACAGGACTCTCGCTGATATAACAGGGCTCATCAAAACAAATACCACGGATCTTCTATGAAGAGTTCAAATTGCATTACTTACCTACTGCTATTTGAAACAATCTCAGCCTATGAATGAAAACCAGTTAACTTAAACAGCACCAAGTTTGAAACTGAAGCTTACAACTGAATTAAATAGCCAGCAATTTATGAATATCCACATTTTAATTTTTATTAAAAACGAATACAAATATCACTATCCTATCGGTAGGCATCGGTTACATCTGACAGTGGTGCTGTCACAGACGTCGGGAAATGTCACTTTGACAGCAAAAAGAACAAAACGTTGACAGTTCCTAAATGTCATGCACCTTCATCTCAATTCAACGATAGATACGGCAAACCAGTTAATTCTAGATCCTTCCGTCGATAATATAATTAAATTGTGTCATTTAAATTGGACACGCTATTGAGAGAATATTTTTAAATAACTTTACACATTTAACACGATGTCATCTGAGAATACAATGATAGTTTTGCATGGAATATCGATAATTTATTTGTGATAATCTGTCACGCATAGGACCAAGTAAGGATCGTTACACTAAGTACTTAAGTAGGTATGTATGTCACCCGGAACTCACATAATATGCAGTTCATGATAAGCTCCTGTCTATCTTACATCGTGTTTTATGGCAATTAGCACCCTTATTTTTAAACTGTTGTTGTTTCGGGTCTGGAGGTCAGGTGTATGTAATAATAATAATAATAACATTTGTTTATATATGGCAACTAGGCCCAATTGTTAGTAACATAGTTCTTAAAAACTATTGTTAGTAAACAAACAGAAAAAACACATAAACAAAAAGAAAATTGTAAGGTTAACTGTGGGGGAGGGGTCTTCTGACCAGCACCTCCACAGCGTGCGACAACCAAGGTGCATCGCTCTTATCCATCAACATACTTAGGATGCCGTTAGTACTAGACCGCGCTGTTGATAAGACGGAATTTGTTTTTTTGCGCATTATGGCGTAAAAACATCGGTATGCGCAAATGCGAACATACCGGACGGACGCACTACAACGCACCCACACGATGCAGGACTAATTCCTAGTGCGGTACAAAGTTAATTTATATATATATATAGTAATATATATAACTCGCTATCCTTAGGCTTAGTTAATTAAACTGATTAGTAATTTTCTATAAAAAAAATTAAATTAATGAACCAGGAATCAGTGTTTAAACGAATCACATGGTTTTTTTTTATAAATGTCCAATATGGCTATAGATTCTCTTCTGTTAATAAAAACAATTAACGAGTGATCTCACCATGCAGAGGAGGTAATAATGGATAGAGGATCGTCATTTGTTTATTTTTTAAATTTTGTGTAATTATTTTAGTAATGTTATGAATCAGAAAAAAGAAACCCGAAAAGGCAAAGTAAATTCTCACTATTCATTAGAACGTGCCAAAATAATACAGAGTGATTGACATTGCAATAAAACAAACTATCATTCAAACCGAAACATTCTATGACCCATATAAAATGTTACCAAATGCAAGTAACAATGAAGTATCAATCATCGGCAAGCGTCGTGGTGACAACGAAACAACACGAGGGCCTGGCAGCAGCCCAAATATTGTACAGCGAACAATCGATTTGTTTAAATGAATGTTAGTTGAAATGCTAACATTGCTAACTTGGTCGAGTCACGTAGAAAGTGAACGGAATTTATTGGTCTTTGACATGAGGCGGTTGAACTTTCTGTTTCGCTGTAACATTTAATTGGGTGGTTGACTGGTGGGAGTTGCGGAGATGGAATTGGTCTAAGGGTCCAAACGAAACCCTATTGCTGTCACTCAATTTTCTGTCTATCCGTTGTTTGTCACAACATTTCGTTCCGAAGAATTTTTTAACTTCCCATTGACCTATGAACTTGAAATTTGGTGATAATGTTTATTATTACATACATTTTACTAACAAATACGAATATATTGATAAATCATCTTTGAATCCTTGAAAATCTCTCATTTGGTACGGAACCCTAAATGTGCGAAGTGCGACACGCACTTGGCCGGTTTTTACATCAAATTTACCGGAAATTTGCTCATCCAGGAAATGATTAAGCTGTTTATATTCAAGGATTTCCTTCTCATCATCTGGAATAACATCAAACTGAGCTAAAGGTAGAACTTACCACGTTGGCTAACCTTTGGGCTGAAACTTGCCATGCCAGAAAAGATATTCATATATGCTACCCTGCCTAAATACTTCACCAGACGTACGAAAAAAGATTGGAAAAACAAACACTCTAATTTTGTAAAAGTAACCGATTAATAATTAAAAATTACACACACCAACCCACATTGCTTGTTAGCACTTGCCTCATCGAAAGTACTTTTACTAATGACTCAGATCACACTCGCAAATTGCACTAATCAACGTTGGCAGACATACATATTTGTACTTTCCCTTAAGCAATATATTTTTTTTTTTTATTGTTGACAGTAACCATTTTTGTAACTAGCCTACATTGTCACAACACGGTTGGCGCAGTGGTTAAGCTTACGGCTGCTGCGCTGCGTGTCGCGGGTTCGATCCCCGCACGGAAAAAATATTTGTATGGCTTACATATAGTTGTTCCGGGTCTGGGTGTTTTGTATTATATGAGTTTACATGTTTGTAAACGCACCCACGATACAGGAGTAATTCCTAGCGTGAGGAAATGATTTTAAAAAAAAAATTGTCCCACTGCTGGGCAAGTCCACCTCCAAGTCATTCCAGGAACTCTTCTCCCGTGCTTCCTCATTCCAGTCCTCGCGGAGGCGTCCAGGTCGTCTCGCAACCTCTCAGTAATTACTATGTCATCATTCACATCATACCCGGGCCTGCGGACGGCGAGCAGTGGGTAGCTCGCCGTCCGATCAGTACCAGGCCCGTGAGTCGACGGCGCGTAGTATTCCACCCACCCCTCAAAGAGATTAGTGTTAGTCACCACTGACGGGGCCCATCGTGGCCGGTGCCTGCATGCCCAGGGGTAGCGGATAAATTCTGAAATTGAGTTACCGAACCCCTGGGCACTCAGGCAGGGAAGGAACAGGGGTGGGTTTTAGTCAGTAAGAGTCTGACACGTCCTCCCGCTCCACCCAGAGCGGGAGAAGTCATTGGATGATTTCCATAACCTGACAAAAAAAAAACATCTATGTCATCAGGTTTTCGGTCAACAACATTAGCCTTTCAACATTTTCTGTCCTTTGCCATACGCAAGTTTGACAAGGCTTAACAAAATGATCTTCTCATCAATAGAACCCGCAGTCCATCCTTTTGTCTTCCTCATTTTAGTCATCACTAACAGGAACATAGTCTTATATCTGCCGAACAGTATGTACAAAGTGAATCTTAGTGTGGTCAATCCCTCAGATCGTAAGATTGCATCTGGAGCGGCTGATTTGCCTCCACAGGTTTATGTCCAGTGAGTCCTTAAAGACTGTATAGAATTTGGAGGAGAACGAGTCTATCACTTGATCTTTCCATCTTGTTGGTGACCGGCCGCGCGATCTTTTGCCTTCAGTGTTACCAACCACAATCAGTTTTTCCAGATTTTCGTCACCTCTGCGCAATGGGTAACCAAAATACAAAAGTACATAGTGTAAATATTGATCGTTTTTAAGGTTCCGTACCAATGGGATCCTATTACTAAGACTCCGCCGTCCGTCTGTCTGTCAGCGGGCTGTATCTATAGATCCGTAATAGGTAGTCAGTAAACATTTTCATAGAATATGTATTTCTGATGCCGCTATAATAACAAATAATAAAAATAAATAATAAATTACTGGGATTCGGGGGGGACCCGTTTCTAGAAATATGTTTTTTTTTCAATTTATGGTACGGAACCCTTAGTGTGCGAGTCCGACTTGCACTTGGCCGGTTTATTTACATACCCTGACATAGCTTGTTAAAGACACGCTTGTTTTTCATTCTCCAACCAACACTAATCACATAAATTGTATCGGTAGTCTTCTTAGATTTTCTCCAATCAGCCTTTTAAAAATCACGCCTCAGAGAAAGCAGCTATATACTGTGTTGCTACTGTCTTTCTTTAATTTCTAGTTTGCAATAGAAAAGCGAAAGCATCACAGGAAATCTTACAATTACCAAACGTGTTATGCTTGAGAGAAGCTCGATCAAGGCATGATTGAGGTATCATTGTTTCAGGTTTAAAATCAATTGGAAGAAAGTCGTGGTCAAGACCTGTTATAGGAATTAATTTATTCAAAGGTTCAAGCTAAGTGACTAAAGAGAAAAATAGAAAAACCAGAAACGTATTTTTCTTTGAAGTTGACGAAAAACAAGTGCACAATGACTCAGGTAAAATTGAGTGAACTCAAAATTAATGCAAAATTGTTTTGTGGTTGAATTTTAAACATGAATCACATAATAAACATGTACATTAACATAGGAAAAATGTTGAAACTTTTCACAGCTCATGGTGAAATTACTGGAAACTAGTTTTCAAACGAAAATGTTTTAATGTACGAGTAGATCTATCTCAGAGACGATAGGTCGGAGAAGGCAGCACATAAAAGGTGTAACGGAAATACGTGGTCATATAATTTGATACTGCTGCTGCCAATAATGCCAACAGAAATGTTTTTTTTTTGTCCTTATATACTTTTAAGGCATGTCAGCCCCATCGTAACCTAACCTAAATTTACATTTCAACTTATAATTTAAACTTTAACAATATATTAACAAGGAGTTATACTAACGACACATTGCCATGTCATAAACCATTTTAGAGAAATGATCAACTTTCTTCGTTGAGGGGGGGAGATGGGTGGGGTTGGTGGTTGTTTTTGTTGGGTTGTTGAGTTTGTTGTGTGCGTTGTTGTTGTTGGTTGATGTTGTAGCTGTTTTTGTTTTTTTTAATACCCATGAAAAAATATTGGACTCACCGTACAAAATTATCATCAGCTGACCAAAATTAGCATGGGAGGTTCAAATTTTAATTCGGAATTAACTAATTATTACTTTCTTGAGGCAAGTTGATCTTTTCTATAGGCTGAAGCAGGATTTAAAATATGACCACGTATTTTGTAGAGTGGATCGTTGTAGAGGGTTGTAGAGAAGAATGAAAAACTACGACAGTTTACTAATAAAACAGACTTTGACCTCTGAGTTTGTTTCGGTGTTTCTTCTCAGGGTAGTCAGCTAGGAAACACCGGCCTCATCTAGCTAAAACTAATAAAACAATGTTGACGTGTAAAAATGTTGTTAAAACCTATTTACAAAAAATAACATCATTTATCATTTACGGAGTGGAACAATACAGGTGCATTAAAAGAATATCTGATAAAGCTTAATGTAAATAACAAATAATCATTCATTTATTTTCTTAATATGAATGCGGATCTTAAGCTCAAGTTTTCGTGTGGCCTCCGAGGGCGGAAGAGTTGTGTAGAGCCGTTTGTGTTAATTTTCTCACGCACACTTTTTGCGCCTCAGTCATGTCTACTAAAACACTTATTGTGTAGAGAACCTCTTTTTAAATTCACATAGTTGGATAACTGTCTGTTTTATTGTGAGGTCTAAAAAAGTATTTGTTTTCAAAGAATGATAATATTAAAGAAGGGAGTCAGTGATGATCGTTCGGGGAGCTGCTCGGTATCTTCTCGTTTCACGTACCACAGACAGTCTCAAGACGAAAGTCTATGACATATGTGTGTTGTCAGTGATGACATATGGCACTGAAATGTGATCGCTCACAAAGGGCCTCATCAGAAGGTTTAAAGTCACCCAAAAGGCAATGGAGATGGCAATGGATATGGCAATGCTTGGAGTTCGCTCGAAACAAGATTACCGACACAGCCCAAAGAATCGCCAATCTGAAGAAGTGGCAGTGACATTATTCGCAAAACAGACGGTCCGGTACCGGAAGACGAAACGTTGGAAGGCCTGCCACAAGGAGGATCGATGACCTGGTGAGGGTCACAGGAATCCGATGGATGCGAGAGATATAGGAGCTGTCATTGTGGGGACACTTGGGAAGGCCTTTGTCCAGCAGCTAGTGGACATCTTTCAGCTGAAATGATGATTTATTTATTGATGATGATGATGATGAGTTGGAATGGAAGAAGAAAACGTGTAGCGCCGACCACAAGTAACGTGGGACAACGACAGAAGATGGTGAGAAAAGCTTTGGTTTTTCATTACATTTTTCTTTGTATTGAGCAGCAAAACTCTTCTGTAAAAAAAACCGGCCAGGCCCGGAGAGAGTCGGACTCGGGCGCAAGGGTTCAGTGGGCGCAGTGGTTTCGGAGATAAGGGGGCGGGGAATGATAATTTTTCATCTATTTTCTTAAATAACTTCAAAATTATACATTTTAAAATTATGAAAAAAAATTCGAGATGCTCACAAAGTGCCCTTTCATTTGCGATACAGTTTGAAAAAGTTTGATTTTTAATTTTTCGATTTTCACCCCAAGAGTGACCCCCATATTCCAAATTAATTTATTTAGGGTACACGTCCGTGTTTGGGTCATAGATATTCATTTATGTACCAAATTTCAACTCTATCGGTCCAGCAGATTCGGAGCAAATTGACTGTGACAGACGGACAGACGGACAGACAGACACACGAGTGCGAGACCAAAAGATCTTTTTGTTCGGTTTGCCTAGTTAGAAATGATATTTTACCCGACTGTCCCAAAAGGAGGGTAATGTTTATCATTATATTTGAATTGAATATCAAACGCATATCCGGCCGTGTCGGAATTTTGAAATAAACAGGTAAATGAAGATAATTAAGATTTCCCTATTAAATTCATTGTAAATTTATGGTATCCTGTTTTGCTGATTGCCTTGGGTTATAGGTAGGTATTTCCCAATTATTATTTTTTGAGAAAAATACCCAATATTTTATTGACATTGTAATAAATATCCTCAGGGGAGAGTTCTTTTACCTTAAAATATCCTGGAACTATTGCAATTGGTGCTTCCCCTCGATATCCCAAAGGTAAATTCCACTTTTGGAACGAAGTTCCTTATCGCGCGTTGTGAAATTTTTTCCGTCTAGCCCAGACGGAAAAAATTCTTACGAAAAGTTGTCACGACACTTTTTGCTATAGTAAAAAAAAATAAAGTTTTATTACAATTACTTTTGTTATAGTTGTTGTTATTGCTAAAGAGTTGAGTTGAGTTGAGCTGAGCTGAGCTGAGCTGAGCTGATGGATGCTGGTTATGGGTGGGGACGCAAATGCCAAGAGCAACTGGTGGGGTAGTGCGGTTGTCGATGACAGGGGCGAGGAAATGTCCGGTACGCTTCATGAAATTGGCTTACAGGTGCTCAACGTCGGCCACACTCCAACATTTGACACCATCAGGCCATCAGGCAGGTCTTACACCAGCATTGTTGATGTAACGGCCTGCTCAACCGACATGCTGGATCTGGTGGATGACTGGCGAGTCGAAGAGGGTATCACGAGCTCGGACCACAACGGCATTGTTTTCAAAATTAAATTAATAAAATCAAAAGGCATAAATATTAGAAATACAACTAGGATCTTTAACACAAGAAAAGTAAGTTGGAGCCAATTTCATGAGAAATTGGCCCAACTTAAAGCAAATAGTAACTTAAACATATTTAGTATAAATAGTATCAATAACAAATTAGATTTAGAAAATTGCATAAATAAATTCATAGAATCAATAGAGAAAACATGTCAAGCAATAATACCTAAATTAAAAACACATAACAAAGTTACCTTGCCGTGGTGGTCTACTGAGCTCGCTGATATGAAAAGAGAAGTCAACACCAAAAGACGTCGCATCCGTTGCGCAGCACCAATCCGGAGACAAGTGGTCGTCGAAGAGTACCTGGAAGCAAAAGAAGCATATGAGTCCCAAGCGAGAAAGGCGCAGATTGACAGCTGGAAGGGCTTCTGCGAGAAACAGGACGGAGAGGGATTATGGGAAGGCATTTACCGGGTTATCGGGCGGACTGCCAAAAGGCAAGAAGACCTGCCTTTGGTGAGGGACGGAGTGTCACTCAGCCCACAAGACTCTGCGAGGCTTTTAGCTGAGACCTTCTACCCGGATGACCTGAAGGAGGGAGAAAATGCTGACCACCGCCGAACTAGGGAGGCGGCCAGTCGTGTAAACGAGTGGACGCATAATGAACACTATGACCCACCGTTTACACTTCTGGAGCTGAGAACCGCGGTGGACAGCTTTAACCCAAAAAAGGCACCCGGGGCGGATGGTCTCACTGCAGAGATATGTGCCCAGGCCATTTTCCGGGATCCGGGGATGTTCCTTGCACTGGCAAATAAGTGCCTCGAGCTGGGTCACTTCCCTGGGGCCTGGAAAGTGGCTACAGTAGTGATGCTCCGGAAACCTGGAAAGGAAACCTACACCACCCCGAAGTTCTACAGGCCGATTGGCCTGCTGCCAGTCCTGGGCAAAATCCTAGAGAAGATGATGGTAGCTCGTCTTAAGTGGCATCTCATACCGCGGTTGAGTACTCGCCAGTTTGGTTTCATGCCCCAGAAGAGCACCGAAGACTCCCCCTACACCATGATACAACACATCAAGTCCAAGCTAGAGCAAAAGAAGCTGATCACTGTTGTCTCACTTGACATAGAGGGAGCCTTCGATAGCGCATGGTGGCCGGCCATTAGAACCAGACTGGCTGAGGAAAAGTGCCCGGTGAACATAAGACGTCTGCTGGACAGCTACCTGGATGACAGGAGTGTCCGGGTCAGGTACGCGGGGGCCGAGTTCCAGAGAAGGACTACTAAGGGGTGTGTGCAGGGATCGATTGGCGGTCCGATCCTCTGGAATCTGGTGCTGGATCCTCTGTTGAAGGGGCTCGAAGAGCGGGGTTACCACTGCTAGGCGTATGCCGATGACGTGGTGCTCATATTCAACGGGGATACAGCACTGGAGGTCCAAAGACAGGCCAATGACGCCCTCGAATTTGTTCGGGGGTGGGGCATCAGAAATAAGCTGAAATTTGCTCCACACAAAACTTGTGCGATGGTAGTAACGAGGAAGCTGAAATATGATGTCCCACTCCTGAGCATGGGCGGGGTCGACATTGGCATGTCTGAGGAGATCAAGATCCTGGGGCTCACTGAGGACCACCAGCTCACCTTCAACTCACATGCTGCTAACGTCTGTAAGAAGGCAATCGCCTTCTATAAACAGCTGTCCAGAGCAGCTAAGGTGAGCTGGCGTCTACACCCGGAGGTGATTCGATCCATATACACCGCAGCGGTCGAGCCGGTAGTATTGTATGCAGCTAGTGCATGGGCGCCAGCGGCAAAAAAGGTCGGACTGCAGAAGCTCCTGAATTCAGTCCAGCGGGGGTTCGCCCAGAAGCTCTGCAAATCCTACCGCACCGTTTCGCTTAACTCCGCACTCGTGCTGGCGGGGATACTCCCACTCGACCTCCGAATACAGGAAGCAGCCGCACTGTACGAGGCAAAGAGGGGAGTACCCCAGCCAGCGCTTGCGGGACGGGAGGTGGAGCGTGTGGTGGCGTTTGCGGAGACTCCGCACCCGGCGAAACATACGGCCATGGGGTTCGTGAGCTTGGTGGATCAGTCACATGTGGAGTCCCACAACAGCCAAGAAGTGAGGTTTTTCACCGATGGCAGCAAGATTGCGGGCAAGGTCGGAGCAGCACTGTCCCTATGGGACAGGGAAGCCGAGATCAAGTCCGTCAAGCTTAGCTTGCCAACGTGCCCAACTGTCTACCAAGCGGAACTCCTAGCCATATGCGTAGCGACACGCCAGATACTGCGACGCAAGGAGGGAACCTTTGGTATTTATAGTGACTCGAAGGCCGCTTTGGAGACGGTCACAAACCAGGGTTCCCTTCACGCACTGGCGGTGGAGGCGAGGGCGAACCTCAATGTGGCCTTGTCCCAGAGCAAAGATGTTTCTTTGTTCTGGATAAAGGCACACGCTGGACTGGAGGGTAATGAGCGCGCAGACCACCTGGCGAAGGAGGCTGCACTCAAACTCAAAAAGAAACCGGACTACGACCGCTGCCCGGTTTCATTCGTCAAGCGGCTTATCCGTTTGGAGTCGCTTGACGAATGGAACCGTAGGTACAAGACTGGAGGAACAGCGTCGGTCACCAAAATCTTTCTTCCGAATGCAATAGAGGCCTTCAAAACAGTTGTTAAACTGAAGCCAACAGGGTTCATCACGCAAATTATGACGGGGCACGGTGGGTTCTCCGAATACTTGCATCGTTTCAAGTGTAAGGAGAACCCATCGTGTATCTGCGACCCGAGCGCAGTGGAGTCGGTCCCGCACATAATCTTCAAGTGTCCGGTTTTTGAAAATGATAGGCGTGAGCTGGAACAAAAGCTTGAGAGTGAGCTTAGTGAAAATAGTATAAGCGAATTGCTGAGGAATGGGAAAACCAGAAAATTAGTGTTAGATTACTGTATAAAGGTAGCTGCTACAGTGATCAAAAGAAACAAAGACGTTTGAAACTGTGCTTTCATGATATGTAGGTATATATACCATGCTAAGTACAGAAAAGGGATGGATTAAAACAGAATTTAAGACGATAGAGATGAGATATTTAAAAGTTTATTTACACACTAAAGTTTGGCAAATTTTATTCAAAATTAGGGTAGGACATTACTCGCAGACAATTAATTTAAAAACTCGCTATACAAGGTCTCTGACGACGTCAGGGGACAATTAGCGCGGCAGGAGTGTGGTTTTAGTTAGTAAGAGTCTGACACTGTTCGGGCTGGCTCGCTCGTGAGGCAGCCGTTCGCCCATGAGGATTTCCCACTCCTGCCAAAAAAAAAAAAAAAAAAAAAAAGAGCTGAGCTGAGCTGAGCTGAGCTGAGCTGAGCTGAGCTGAGCTGAGCTGAGCTGAGCTAAGCTGAGCTGAGCTGAGCTGAGCTGAGCTGAGTCAAGCTGAGCTGAGCTGAGCTGAGCCGAGCTGAGCTGAGCTGAGCTGAGCTGAGCTGAGCTGAGCTGAGCTGCGATGAGATGAGATGAGATGATATGAGATGATGAAGTATAACTTCTTACGTGCGTGCGTGTGTGCGTAGTTAATAATAAAAAAAATATTATAAATTAAAAAAAATAAAATTATATTACAATTCCTTCTGGTGTGGCGAGTTGCCGCCACTCTGCAAGTTGGATGGGGTGTGGTATCACGACGTGTGTGTGCCCGGCTCTGGCATGTGATGCAAAGTGTGTAGCCGGCTTTACTGGAACCATAGGCAATCTAAAGTGCAGCAGTCGACGTTAGTGCGCCTTACGCCGCGAGGCAGTACGTTCGTGTAAGCGCATCTCACCCGCAGACTAAATTAATGTCTTATTAACATCGTCCCCGCAAATACACTAAAATCCCGAGTAATATCCCGTAAACGTTGGGGATTTTCCGGGAATAATAAATAACCCATATTTACCGCGTCCGTGTAACTAGTGAACAAGAATAACCAGGAGTGTTGGTGTGAAGAGTATCGAGTGGCCACTCGTCGGGATCCTGCGAGGCTGCCGAAGGAAGAGTCAGGTACCGCTTTGTTTTACTCGCTTAGAGTTGGGCCAACATACGCCGTCTAATGCGAACCACTCCTAACTTGAAGTTATACAGACAAATATAGGCAATTTTGGGCCAGCATTCAATCCAAGTGTTTGGCCGTAACAATGTCCTGCATCCTGCCGAGAACCACAGCTATTTATACGCTTGGGCAACTCCACCTTCACTAATTAATCGAAAGGAACTTCGTTCCATCCGGGTGTCCCTTGACACCTCTCAAGTTTTTTTTTTATATTTATTTCGTTTTTGGGCATTGCGGTTGATTATTAGGCTTCCAAATATGATAAATCTGCTTTATTTGTTATACATAAATTGATGTATGATTTTATGTACTTTGTGGCATACCATTTACAACAAT
Organism: Polia nebulosa; assembly: GCA_951329385.1. Classification (NCBI taxonomy): domain Eukaryota; kingdom Metazoa; phylum Arthropoda; class Insecta; order Lepidoptera; family Noctuidae; genus Polia; species Polia nebulosa. The sequence goes on along the minus strand of OX589588.1, from coordinate 7,978,363 downwards.
GCAATTTTCTCTTATTGAAGAACCTACTGTAGTTGTATCAGTAATTAAGATTGTCAAAAAAACATTTTTTTTTTTAATCTGGTCATTTTTTTTGTTATTGTTGATAGTGACGCGTTTACCACTATCTCACCTGATCGTAAGCGATGATGTGGTCGAAGATGGAGCACGCTTGCCTAGAAGTAACCTATTCACTCTTGACTTAAATACTCCCAGTTTGTAGCTATCAGGAAACACAGAGTCTGGTAGGGAATTCCACTCCCTAGCAGTTTGATTGATTGATGATTGTTCCAAACAAGTTACTTTTCAAGCAGTTTGATACAGTTGGTGGCATTTGATTTATTTCAATCGCAGATTTAATGCCACCAACAGAAAATAAAAAGAGTCGGGTAAAACTCTGTGGTTCTGTGGCTCTGTGGTGTGGTGTGGTGGGTGTGGTGTGGTTGTGGTGGGGTGTGGTGTGGTTTTTAGTCAGTAAGAGTCTGACAGACCCCTTCGCCCGCCCGGGCGAAGTACATCCATGAGGATTTTCCACCACGGCAACAAAAAAAAAAAAAAAAGGTTCTGTAATGCGTAGGGAGGCCGTGGCCACTCTCCCGATCCGCAGCAGGCGTACCGGGCGTCGGCGGAGGGTAGACAACGCCCTCTTCCAGCCCCCTAAACAGGTCCGGAGGAACCCCCATCCAGTAGGACCCAAGGCGGCGGTGCGTAGGGTTCCACGTGCGCCACTTTTAGATGTCGCGGAGGGAAGACACCTCACTCTCCCCGCGGGCCAGAGGTGGCCCGCATAGGCGGGCCGGCACTAACCGGGGATCATGGAAGTTGTATTAGCTCTCACGATCCCCGGTCCAAGTGTGGGACGGAACACCGGAGTGGTTTTAAGTCAGTAAGAGTCTGACAGACCCCTTGGCCTGCCCCTGGCGAAGGACATCCATGAGGATTTTCCACCCGGCAACAAGGTTCTGTAATGCGTAGGTAATTGACTTGCTCTGCACTTGAAATGTCAATCCCAAACATTTTGAACTTTTGAAAATCGTCATTCGAGCGAAGCGAGTGGTTCAAATATGGAATCCTGAGCGTAGCTAGGGTTTCAAAGTACGAGACGCAGAATAACTTTGCTGCCAAGCGCTACACACAACTTTTCACATAACTACAGCGAGGAAAGTGCTAAGTGCAAGAAAAACAGCATACACATTAGTGTTCATTTATTTAAAAAATCAGAAGTACTCGTAAAATTGCTACAATTTGGTAATATTGAAGGATTTTTTTTTACTTTTATGCTTGTGTTTGTTGCTTGTGTACTATTACTAGGTAAATTATTTGACAAATTTGGGGCAAATTGCTCAATTTCATTGAATTCCATTGTGAATGTTGGAGACTATACATATTATTATTGTAGTCTTTGGTTGGAAACAAAGACGGAATGGCAGGCGATTGAAAACGATTTTTTTTTATGCAGGCATCGTGCTGGCCAGTGCGGTTATTCTAAAAATGAGGTTGGCGCACTAACATGAAATAAGTATTAATGCATTTTCAGTGGACTAGCCGTATAGAAAATTATTGAATAGAATGGTTCGAATTTTAAAAACTCTCTCGAAGCTAGCGGATAAAATACACTTTTGCACTCAGATTTCCAATGAATAGAATCTTTCCGAGGTTGTGAGGAGAAAAGAAGATTTATAAAACTGATGGAAAATGGCACAACAAAATGGAAGAAATATAACTAACCTTTCCTAACACTTAGTATTTACAAACGTTATTGTTCGATCCACTACGCTCATAAGTATTGCGTAGTGTACCTAGTGGGCAGACTTCCAAGTAGTAAAAACAAAAGTACTATGTTGTTGTTCAGTTTTAAAGATATGTAGCGCTATCGTAAATATCGTTGTGCTTAACTATTTCGAGGCTAGGCCATCGACTGCTGAAATTAGTTTTAAATTCAGGTATGTAGAGTTAGATGATAGTATCTTGATTTGCCTATCTGCAGGATCAGATATCTGCTCCTTTGTTATGTTTGAAGATTCAGGCTAGCTGGAGCGACGATCTTTTGAGGGTTGCTGTTAGCAGCCGCCTTTTACCTAAGTGGAAAGACCTGATTGTTATACAAGCAACAAGTAAAAATAAGTTTAAAAAAATTGTGCTTAAAATTGCTTTCACTGAAAATATTTTAGAGCGTTTTCACCAAAAGCCCATTTATAAGTATATTACAAGCTGTATTCCGCGGTTTTATCCGCGTAGACCGAGATAAAAAGTAGCCTATGTCCTTTCCAAAGGTCTAGTCTAACTTTGTGCCAAATTTCATTAAAATCGGTTCAGTGCTTTAGACGTGAAAGCGTAACAGACAGACAGAGTTATTTTCGCATTTAGTATTAGTAGGGATTTTTCCTTAAAAACATGAGGAAAAAATTACAACTTTAGACCTATAAGGCTCGTCGGGACTTGTAAGCCGATTCCCGGCCACCGTAAGTGCGGGCTTGTGGACGGCGAGTAATGGGTGGCTCGTCGTCAGATAAAGACTAGGTTCAAGTTTTAAAATTGTATATCCTTGTTATCATTCTCAAAACGCACAAAGAGATACCATATGATCCTAAGATACTAGAAAAAAGAAATAGACACTGCATAGTAAACGTTCCCATTACTAAAACAGAATTTGCCAGCAGACAATATAAAAAACGCTCAGCCTTCTTATACAATAAAATAAATAAACTAATATACATTTATGATAAAAAAAAATATGAATGTAAAAAAAACTTAATAATATGGCTACACAGTTTAAATTATGATGACACAGAGTTACTCTTGCAACGTGTGACTTAATAATAAATAATATAAATTGATGTTATTTGCTTATTTTGTCACTCATGTACACTCAAAATATCACTCTCTCTCTCTCACACACACACATACACACATCATCACACACACACTCATACAATTATAATATGTACTTTTTTTTTTTTCCTTTGTAACTATTTAGAAGTTTAAAATGTAAGGGTGGAGCGGAACCTTCAAATACAGGCATTTTCCATGCCTAAATGGAGGTTCCTCGACATGTATTGTAAGCCAAATATAATTTGTAAATGAATAAATAAATAAATTAAAAAAAAAATTAAAAAAATAAGTTGACGGGCGCGTAGTGTTCCACGCGCGCCTCAAAGAGATGCTGACAGTATTTGACGGGGTCCGCTAGGGCCGATGCCCGCCAGGGTCGCAGGTGTATTTTAAAGAATCATCGCGGCCCCTGGATAGGCAACTGAAGGAACACGTGTAGGTTTTAGTCAGTAAGAGTCTGACATGCCCTGATTTCCCACCCACAAAAATAAGACCTATAAGGCTGTTGCACTACAGGCCAAGAGTACGAAGCATTGCTAAAAATACCATTATCACATAAATATGCAAGCAAAGGTAAATAAATAAATAAGTTCGTGTCGACAGACAGACAAGTTTTATGTAGCGAGACGCGTCACACTTGAACACACTGCACTTCGACAATAACTCATGGTTTGATTGCAGCGCCAAATTAATCGCTTTTAAAGAAACACTCTGTTAATAAACATCGCACATTGCGGACAATTTTTAACCAACTTCCCAAAGGAGGTTCTCAATTCGTCTGTATGGTTTTTTTTTTGTATGTTGTTACGCGATTTCGCCGCCACTTGTGAATAGATTTTGATGATTCTTTTTTGTTTGGTAGGCTTCAGAGGTTGTCCCATACTAATTATATATCGAAATACCATTTATGTAATTTGATTTAGCACTTTTTGAAAATTTCAACATAAACAAAAAAAATGTATACACAGATGACGTTTTGGTTGTCACCAATTATGTTCAAATTCCATGTTATTGGGGTTTTCCATTCGGGCATAGCTTTATTATTTAGTTTTAGTTCTGAGGTACAACAACTAAAAAGTGAAAAATAAAAAGTTTTTTGAAAAAAATACAATCGACTTATAAAAATTAGATGGATCTACTGAACCGATTTTGAAAATTATTTTACCAATAGAAAGCCACGTTATTTGTGAGTATCATAGGCTATAAATTTTTGAAATCCTCGCGGACGAAGTCGCGAACGAAGTGCTAGTCACTACATAGTATAAAACAAAGCCGCTTTCTCTGTCCCTATATCCCTATGTATGCTTAAATCTTTAAAACTACGCAAGGGATTTTGATGGGGTTTTTTTTTGATAGAGTGATTGGAGAGGAAGGTTTATAATAATATGTATAATTTGTACCCGAGCGAAGCTGGGGCGGGTCGCTAGTAATATTATAAAGAAGTAAAGTTTGTGCGTTTCTGAGGTTTTAGGGGGTAGTCTCTGGCTCTACTGAACCGATTTTGAAAATTCTTTTACCAATAGAAAGCCACATTATTTGGGAGAGTTATGGCATTATAACATAATACATTTTTGAAATCCACGCGGTTGAAGTGCTCGTTAGTCTAAAAATCTAGCCAGAAATCAATCATGTAATCATAATTTTTTATCTATATCTCAACTTCACCCACAGCTGGGTGATCCCTTCTGTCTCATTGTGTTTCAACTCGCGATGGCTAAACTGTCTTTCGCTCATCCATTGCACCATCATTTTGACATAACCAAAATCATGTCAGTTATATCTTGATTCTAGTGAGACAGCTCATACACTTATGAAACTGATAACTCATTCAACAGATTTCTACACGAGCTACAACGAAAAACCTTTTCCACACATTGGTGTTGATTCTGTTGTGCACAAACTAAACTTAATTTAGGCTATTGCTATCATTTTCTCTCTAATAAAACAAGAAAGAGACGGACGTAAATTAGAGCTGTCAAATTTAGTTTGAACTAATATTGCCATATAAATTAAGGGTACACGTAAAAACATGTCGTCTAAAAACACGGCGAAGCGCCAGGCATAAACTAGTTTGACATCTCTAACTTAGTTCATAGCTATAGCCGTCCTTTTCTCGCACTGCCTTTTAGTAAACGATAGCGATTCTCTAATTTTAGTTTAGTTATTGAACAAGAGAATCCGCACTAATGTCTTCAAAAGGTGCTTTCTTTTGCTTTGAAAGCCAATCTTCTATGTGTAAATGTCCCATGCGATTTATAAAGTCGCCTTTGACAATAACGAGCTAGATAAGAAATAACATAGCTAAAAGGAAATTAAATAAGTCTGTCAAATCTTTTAGTAGCCAATCTCCCATTTCACTCTTGGAAGTAGTTCAAGAAATAAATAATGCATTGTTAATTTTGAAACGGTCGTCAATCGTAGAGTCATAGGCTTCCCAGAACAATGAAAGGTGACTACGTTTTTGACACGACAATAGGGAATAAAAATAACCACACGACTGAAGCTGCAAATGCGTGAACAATAAGCTTCTCATTGATGAAATTCAAGTTGGTTTTCAGAATTATTTCATTTCCATAATCGGTCTCTTTGGTTTCGTTCTTCGTTGTTTTTGTCTTTTTCTCTTTAAAAAAAAAATATCAAATGTAAAATTTGCATCCTGTGTCATTATCAATCTTCTTTTATTGCCTCTCTAACAGGTCAACAGGTCAACCATTTTGCTTCAAAATAGTTTTTTTAATAAACATGACCGTCTGAAACAAAATGATTTCAATAATAATAAAAAGTTTATTTATTGTTTCATAAAAGTGTTACAATAGTTAAGTTACTGGATCACGCACTAGGATGCTCTGTGTCACAGGATCAAGTTATCTCAGATGATAATATGATAAAGTCAAGGTTAGGTAGCAAATGCAACGATTTCAGTATAGTTCACAAAACTACTAAAGACTAAAAGGTTACGAAGTGTATGTGTGTATGTGATGATGATGATGATTTCTTTATTATTTGTGTCTTAAAAATCCGTCTGAGAACTTGGTTTCTTGTAATTGTAACAGATTGTAAATTATCATTATACGGCGTTTTATCAATCGTTTTGTAAAAAACTTTTTACAAAAAAAAACAACCGACTTTCAAAAAAAAATACACTAAAAATTAAAAAATAACTTTAATTTCGGAAGTCGGTGTTTGTAATTTACTTCATCGTTATTTGACACCGACTTCCGAAATTAAAGACCCCAACTAAAAACCCCAATAACATGGAACGTGGAATTTAAACATTTGGAGTACACCAAAACGTCATCGACGTAAACGTATTTTTCGTTTTTGTTCAGTTTCTCAAAAAGCGCTTAAGCAATATCGATAAATTTATATGGGACCACCTCGGGAGTATATTCTTTCGGATAAAAAAAGAATTTTGAAAATCGGTCCACAACTGACGGAGAAATCGGCGGACATACAAAAAAAAAAAAAAACATACATACAGTCGAACATAGAACCTCCTCCTTTTTCGAAAGTCGGTTAATTATCTTTAAAAGAAAATCGCTTATAACTTGCGAATCAGACGCATCAAGTGACTAAGCATATGCGCCTGACTTGCAACCACCAACAGTTTATTATTATGTAATGTTGTTTAATTTTCACTTAATCTATAATAAGTATATAATATTATATAGAGGTAAAGTTTGTGATTTTGTGAGGTTGTAGGGGGTAATCCCTGGATCTACTGAACCGATTTTGAAAATTCTTTTACCAATAGAAAGCCACGTTATTTTTGAGTGGCATAGGCTATAAATTTTTGAAATTGTGCTAGTGCTAGTAAAGTACATACTTCGACTATGTAAATTAAAATGTTATGCATTTTATGGTACCATGTCAAGAAATATCTGTTGAAAATCAGGAACGAAAGTTAACAGTTAACAAGAAACTGGTGATCGCATGTTGTCTAAGGTGGACAAAATTGTTGAGATGGAAAAGTTATTATAGATTGGTGTTTTCGGGAACGGGATACAGCTGATGATGTTTAGTTACACTTTGTCAGCTCTATGACTGTACTTCCATGGGATATTTATATAATAATATTTTTTATTTATTTAAGACAGCTTTGGTCCACAATCAGGTGTTATTAATACTAATTTATATATGTTAGTTCTTTCAAAAGATGTAATTTTTAAAACAGGTAAAAATATAGTATAGTGTTTTTTTTTTTTTTTTTGTGTGTGGTGTGTGGTGTAGTTTAGTGTAGTGTCTAGTGTGTGTGTGTTTGTGTGTAGTTCATACATACAGGGTGTAATGGCTTTCTGTTACGTTTAATACTGCTTCTGACTATAGAAATCGACTTTCTTAAAGAAAGTTAATTTCTATGGGCTAAATCAGTATTTAATGTATGCCCACGCACTACCGTTACAGTCTGTATATTAGTGCGAAGCTACCAACATAGTTCGCTGTCCTGAGCCGATAAGGTCACAAAAGTGGTCAGCAATTTCATAAAGTTGCCTTAAATCCACTTCAATCTGCCTAGCCTTTTCCCAACTATCTTGGGGTCGGCTTCCAGTCTAACCGGATGCAGCTGAATACCAGTATTTTACATGGAGCGACTGCCTATCTGACCTCCACAACCCAGTCACTGGGTAATACGATAACCACTTGGTAAGATTGGATGTCAGACTTTTGAGCTTCTGACGACCCGGCACGACTGTCAAAGATCCACGATTGACAGCCGGGATCAACGGCTTAACGTGCTTTCCGAGGCACGGAGGAGGCTTGGTATGTAAAGTTCACCCATCCACGGACAAACCCCGGCAAGCGTAGCTTAACCTAATGGATTGACCCGTGCGGTTGTTATTACTTTAGCCACGAGCTCCAAACCACTTCAAAATAGCCAAAAACTTTTCTATTTCCTTGACAACAAAAATAAAGTACAAACAAAAAAACGGATACTACTCAAACTGAGAACAATAAAAAAGTCAACTGCGTACACATTTTCTCTTATAAGTACTTATCTACTTACTGCTGATGAAAGTACGCTGCCTACTTATTTAAATAACGTTGTCGACATGTATCCAACTGATAAAACCAATTTCACTCGGTTCGGGAAACTGTCACTCATTAACTTTTGGGCTTAGAAAGTGAATATTTATTCGAATTAATGACTACTGGTCTTGCCTTGACACGTTTATAGAAAGGTTTCATTTGTAATGTTGGTAAATGGCGTGAGTGATATGAAAATAGTTGTCTGAAGTTCTACTAGAAACTAACTATTACTGGACTTGAATGTTCTGGATAGTTCATAGAACAGCTTATGAGATAAATGCTGCATTCTTTAATTCATCACCAATCTTGGGAACTGGACTGCTGATCACAGTTGCGGCTGAAAGAAAACTTCTTTCTCAAACAAATTTACGTTCTCTTCTCTCCATGGACTAGTCCAACTTGCGCTAACGAATAGGTGATAATAATAGTATGTTTGAAATTGAAAACCATACATTTTCCTTCTGTCCAGTAACTCACTGTGATGTAGGTACAGTACATCCATATACATATAGTTGGTTTGTTTGTATGGAAGCTCGCAGTAGTAAGAAGTCGTAAACTCGTAATAACTATTGCTATAGCTATATGTGTGTGTGTTCGTATGTTTGTATGGTGCGCACTTCCGAATAATAACGTGTTTGTGTGAAAACTGCGTAGAATGGGTTAACACATGTTGTATTATGTCTATTGATGTATTACTTCATAAGTTTTCCATTCATCTATCCATTGAAATTGATATAAATAGCATTTTATGTGTTAAAGTTATCATCATGTGCGCTTGACATGGTTATACAAGATGGAGGGCCTCCGTCAAATTAGCCTAGTTTTGGTATCTCTCTCCCATTCCTCCACTCACTCTTAATCTTATCACATGGCACATGTTATGGCACAAAACACGATGTTGTAATGCGCAAAAGTACAATTTACATCACCATATTTAACGCACGCTTCAAGTACCTCTCACGGTAGGTGCATGTACTTTCAAATCGCAATGGAAACGTGTTTGGCGCTGCACGCTGGTGGCTGCAGCGCTACGTCACGCTGAGCGGCAGGCGGCGGCTCCAGCGCCGGCGCGGGACGTGTCGCCGCCGGGAGGAGTTGCGGGAAGCGACCTTGACGCCGAACGAGGAATGAATCACGGCAGCGAAAGTGGGAGAAATGTGCCGCCGCGCCCCGCGCCGCTCACTTTTACTTTCCAGTGTGGCGCAACCGAGAGCGGCGCCGCAGCGCGCGCGCCACTCGTCCGGCGCCCGCGGCCCGCAGCGCCGTCGCGCCGAACACACACCGCGCTCCCGATACCGCCCGCGACTGTGACTCTGCCCGGATTACAGTGATACTACCAGTGCATCACAGGATTCAGTTTCAGTGATTCCCGCGGCGAAAGTAGAAACCGGGTCGCCGATAAGCGTTGTGCAAGTTGTTGCGCGCGGAACTCGCGCGCGGCCTCGCACTCTCCCGCAGGAAGCGTGTCGCAAGCGGGGAAGTGGCGCAAGCGCCGGGAAGCCGACGCGCGCGCTCCACAACACACATACCCTGGATTGCCCCGGCAACACTGGATTCTCTTCTAACATTGTCCCCTGGTAAGCATCATCAAAGTTTACTTGGTGCTAGGATATCATTGTGTGAATTAGAAAGTGACATTCTACAAAGAAAAGCTATAATTAAAGGTCGAGAGACCTAATGCTTCATCCCGCGCATTCGTTTCTAAACGTCGGAGATATTAGTGAAGGGGACTGGTGTCACCAACACACTCAAAGCGCACAATTGGCGTCACCGACGACTGAACTTCGGCTCGGGTGTCGGAAACGCTACAAATAAAGAAGTGAAATATCCAAGGACAATACAACTTTCAAGTGATTTCGCGCGCGGCCGACAATAAAAACTTCGTAACGCGCCTGCGCAACCTCTCGGTCTCACTTTCGACGTCTGCGCCGAGCCTCGCTCGACGAGCCGCGCTTTCAATAACTATTACAAAACCTCCGGCATGTCGAATTTTCTTTCGAAAGTTATCGCTGCTAGAAATTTGATTTGTGAAGTAATGGACGTTTCAACACTCGGTGGCTTGGTTGGTGATGAAAATGTGAAAAGTGTGGCGAGCACATGTGAAACCTTGTACTCTCCGTGACCACAACTGAGTCATTGAGGTAAAGCTATTACAAACAGCACGCTCCAAACAACTGTCATCATTAAGGAGAACTGAAAGGAACACGGTCCAAGGCCAGTTGGATAACGAATTTTCGTTTAATATTAATAAATGGCAAGCACGGCAGATCGTGACGGATCCAATGGAGCACGCGGATGCAGAGGATCGCTGTGACCGAACACTTTCACGCGACCAGCCGCCACATCACAATAACCGAGCCAAATCGAAATAATGAAACGACACGATATAGATGATATAATCGTTCGTAATTGACTAAATTCATTTCACGGAATTAGTTTAGTTGCTATGCTAGCGATACTAATTCTTTGTATCGTTACAGCGAATACAACAATTTTTAGAAAAATTGCTTTTCCACTTTAGAATCACAATTTCACATGCAGAAAACCATTACTGACACACGTGGTAGGTGAAAAGGACACATTGTTCTCTTATGACTAACCAGTATACTGTTGAAGCAGAACATGATACTCGTACTTACTCGTAGTAGGCTGTCTTTCTCTTACATAAACCTTTCTTCGACGCGGATATTCATAATCCTTTCTAAAAGATCTGTTAATCTATCACTACACCGTGATAAGAAACAAGTTATGCAATTCACGCGTGCAATAACAGCTTAAAGGCTTTCATTTTCAATGCGAACATTAGTGGGCGTGCTGCTAAATGTCAGGATTAAGATTTATGATAAACGTCGTGATTAGCCAATGACAAAAGTACAATGAATATAGTTAAACTTTCACCCGGAGAAATGGCGACGCGAAAGTAAGGCTGCTGTGCATCGGATGATTTCATCCCGATTTCACAAACCAATGTAACGAAATTATGAGTTGAAATTTGAGGATGTGATGTATGCACCGCCAAATAAGCGTCGCTTTCTGTTTTCATGCTCGACGAATGCTTTAAGGTCGTAGAAAGATTTATCAAACTGCCTTTCTTGCAAGTGTAAGTTTATTATCAGGAAATTGCAGAATAATTACAGCACGTTTCCGAGTTCTTTTACAGTGAATCATAATTTTCATAAAGATGGTCAGTGACGAAATATGATAATAGACTTTGCAGACCGTATCACTAAAGTAGACTTTGCATATATGGCGTGTGAATTTTGGTATTTTATCTCTCAGTTGAAGCATGAGCTGACGAATTTGAACATAAAACGGTCCATGAATTAATACGATATCAAATATTTGCCAAATACGAGTGTGAACGTATTTTTATCAAAGAAACTATTCAATTGTTGATATTTTACACTAATGACTGTGTTTTAGTAAAACATAGATATTTCGTAAAACCGTGAACAGACCATTGTTTTGCAACGCATATGAAAAGGCCTGTTACAAATACTATGATAAATGAATAGTTCTGCACAAGGACAGTTCACTATTAATTTATCAATAGATTCATTTATAAAATATCACTTTTGCATGATATCATGTTTCCGTGTTTAATTAATTCAATGGCAATAAATATGTAGTAAATATTCACAGCGAGATAAACAATAGAATTATACACGACCCGGGCGATGTGGGAGCCTCTTACTTTGTTACGAAAATAAAGTCTCAATAACAAAAATTAAATTGAGAGTCAAACACAACGAGCAATTAAAGTAATTCTCACAGTAGCTGATGACGACTTTACGTAATTTGTGTCTTTTGAAGAAATTCACTGTGTTATCCAATCTGTTTAGACAATGATAGTGAGGAAATGAAAGTGGAAAGCTGTTACGAGAACGGAACGCGCGGTTTATAGTCGCATTAGCACATTGTAAACTATAGACACGGCCACCTGGTCCATTCTGGGTGATCCATATACAAATCTACATATTCATCGATATGTTAATGATTCGTAAAAAAATATAATGAAAACAAACCCACTGTTTAAGTTGCACGTAACCTTTATTTTACACAGTATTATACAAAGATCAAACATTTTGTATGTAAATGTCGCGAGGACATCCGTATTGCTAAAACTGGTGCTGCGGAAGGACAATTTAGATTTTGACCTAAAAATCTCTGTTATTGTTTTCTAAGGTCACTATTATCTCTATAGATGGCTTTCTTCATGAAATTTAGTCTAACAGCTTAAAATATCGAAAAGAATTCAATGTAAGCTCCAATAGCTTACAAAAAATGTTCTATTCTATATACATCATCATCTTCCTGCCCGTAACCCATGTTCCTTGGGATCGGCGCAACACGATTCATACATGTCATTCGAAAAAAAATCCTTTAATTTTCAGTAAGTTCTGAACTTAATCTTCAAATTCTTCCTTCTTTCACCCAGTAACAGCTTTATTTGCTCTAAACAAATGTGTTTCATTAAAACCGTTTGCAAAGTCTCTAACGACCTACTTAACTGTATTGTCTTAGAAGTCTTCACCTACTATAATTGCGCCATGGTTTTCATTTCTCAGTGACCACCCACGCTAAATACGTGTCAAATTGCTAATAGCCTTATCAACTTTCATTGCATCATCGTCATCATCGGTAGTAATTATAGTGTTTGTCCAGGCGTCCAGTGCTTGTTATAACAATAATGCTATCTGCTACACTCATTAACTTATTACTACTCCAGTATTTATTTTCGACCTGACTGTTTGTTTAGTTATGCATCCCGTCGCTAGATAGAATATAAACATCTTATATGGAAGCATCGTTTAATCTGTCGGTACCGTCAAGTAGGTAACAGCGGCGTAGGCGATGGCGGTACACATTGCAACGTGCCGATTCATATCCAAGGTCTTTCCTAGTGGAAGAGAACGGAGTTTCCTGCGGCCGCCTATCTCTCGCGCACACCGACATTCGCACGTGAACGCACACGCGCCCACGTGTCTTATTCTTTGTGTTCAATCTTTCCTAGCTACCGTTGCGAGGCATCTTCTTTTTGTGCCGTCCGGTGGCGTTTGAAGTTCGAGCCTCTGAGCGCTTCATTATATAGGCGACGTGCGATGCGCGCGCTTCGCAGTTAGTGTGTCACTAGAGCCCGCGCGAGATGTGGCCTGCAAGGACCGCGCCAACCTTTTTTTCTGTGCGTGCGATGTTTTCACTTTCGTCATTTTGACCGGCCAGTTTGATTTGACGTCGCTCGCGCACGGACGTGCTTGAGTTCCGGCGTTGTGATATCCTGTGATCGCTGGTGCTCCGGATTGTTTTTGTTTATGAAATTTATTTTGTGAAAAATATGGCTGTGATAAAGTGTTAACATGTTCGATAGTAACATTCTTTTTAATTTCTACCATGAGATTGCTAATAGAAGTGCACTACAGTTGGCAAGGTAAGGTTGTTTTGTTTGTTTACCTTAAATTTAGTAGGTATGTGGGGATGCGCATGTAGGTGTGGGCGGTGGTTAAGTAGTCACATCGTTGGTCCGGTGGGACGGTCGGCGGCACAACCTTGGTTCTAATGAACGCACTATTCGCCGCTTCATCCGCCTCTCGCCTTCGCCTGAGCCTCGCTCGGCGAAGAGGTTAATAGGTTCACATTAGATGGTGGTTTGCGAAATCGGCTGACTGAGCTCAGCGTATGAACTGCGCCCGCGCCGCAAACACGGTTGGTTTCGCGCGCAATTGAAACAGTCGTTTAATAAATTTTAGAATGCAATCACTCACAGTTTTACAAATACATACCAAAATAATTTAATTTGATCACTCAATAGGTACATCATCAATTATTATGTGACACCACTTAACTCATTTGAATGCAGATTTATATATTTGCATTCAATAGCGGAAAAAAAGACTCTTGAAATTAAAATTAAACTCTCAGATTAACATAACACTAACTTCTAATGTAAATAACATTACACTAACTTCTAATGTAAATAAACATTAGAAGTTAGTTTTATGTTAATCTGAGAGTTTTTTTTAATTTTCTACCAACTAGCTAACCTAATTCAAATTAACGAAAAATTAACGAGTCAGTTTCCAAACAAACATTTTTGAAACTCTCATCGTTTACCGAAACACGTTAATGAACGCCAATTAATTACCTGTTTAACCGCGAATTTCACTTCTGATTGCTCGAGCATTAAATCGATTTCGGAACTGATAAATACTCGTTTCGCAATAGTAAAAGTCGATTCATTGCTTTTGGCACGTAATTACCAAATATCTTTATGGGAATCGATTATTGTTGTACATATTGTATTCCCAGCAATATATCCGTCTCTCCACTTTTCCAGTTCAAGCAAATTATCTTTATAAAAAAATGTCTTTATATTTTGTCTGTTTCATCTCAACCTTGCCCAACGAAAAGCTTATCTCATTGAATAATTTGTGTTATTTTCTATTAATCGTTGTTATCATTCATTAATTACCTGTCCAAGGCTTCGAAGTAATCTTTTTGATAATGAGTGGTCTTGACTAATATTGTTTTGATTGTAAGATTCGTGCGTGATTAACCAACGATCACTTCCTTAATAAACTACCTATTTTGATTAATAAATATATTGGTTCCTGGAAATTGTGTTGTCGTAGTAGTAGCATTAAGTCTCATGTTGTTCTTATTTGATACAGAATTGATAAAAATATTTGGTTGTATAAATAACAAAACATATACTCGTATACTTACTCATCGTGCATGAAAACAATAGCTCTGCCTACAATATTGTGACGCATAATGTATGTTAGGTTGGTATATTTTACTTTAAACCGTACGAAATACACAATGAAACCTAAAAGTTCAATACGTGATGTATCTACAAGAATAGTTTTAAATATTTACTCAATTACTAAAACTACAAAGGAAACGAAAGGTCCTTGTAGCTTACTGATAGATCTATAGACCGCCTGCCATTGCGCAGTTTTAAAATACTATAATGATAAATGACTTGACCGTACCCAACATGATAACAAGTTTTTTGAACGTGTAAATATTGGCTATTTACTCGTATTGATGTGAAGCTGAATCCATGGAAATCACACTTTGCGTGAAAAACAACTATCAAATCCAAAACGTCACGGGACAGGACGAAGAAGAAGCGAATAATAATTTCTTCTGGGAAATCATTGGTTTCTTTAATGTATCCGAAAGAAAACCCAAACAAAATCAATAACACAAACAAACTTTGGAAAACAAATTTGAGTTTAAAAGCAATCAAAACTTTATATATTGCAGCTGTCGCGACTATTCTTGACATTTACTCCAAAATTGATGGAGACAATCGCGTTGTGAACAAAAATTACGCAATGAGAATTGATACTGATGCTGAGAGATAGAATTGTGTCAATGAAGCAGAAGTGTCGGCAGTTGGCACGAGTAAACAATTAAAGGGCGAGTACGAATGATCGCCCAATGCCGTTTTTCTATTTGACTTAACGAATATCACGCGTATTTATAGTGTTCCGGAATGAAACCGAAATAAACTGAATACCATTGGATTAATCGTATCAATATAGTGTTCTAAAATAAGAAAAGAATCATGTGAAAATGAATTGAGAACCATAAGACTTATTATACAACATCATTATCTAATGATCTTGAGTTGAGTTGTGTTTCTATAAACACATATGTGGGGTCCAAGCAAAGAGGGTCCAGAAGTGGGGTATTGAGTTAAAACTAGATGCTGTGTTTAGAATAGTCAACTGATAATAAAGATTTAAAAAATATTCAAAAACTGGCACATTTTTTAAATCAGATATTTGATGTTGAAACTCTGAAAAAGCTTGATTTGAAAATAAGCATTTTTCTCAAATCAAGTCTCTTTCAATTAACTTTTCTCTTCAAAGTTTTGGTACCTACTTAGAAACATCATTTAAAGTCATTTACTATATGAACTTGTAGACAATTGAGGATAAATTAATTAATCAATTAAAATCGCGAAATGCAATTTTTCACCTCACTTTATAAAACTGTATAACTCGGAAACTAAATGCCGAGAACTGGACTCTTTTTGCTTGGACGCCGACATACCTATGGTAAGATTATGAAATTGCCCGGCATGGTGTAGACTAAAAATAAAAATAAAAAATTGTAAAGTATTGTGTTCACGATTATCTTCGTACATAAATTATGTCTAGTCGCTAAGATTGTTTATTTAATAATAGTCATATAAAACTCTAGTGAATACCTAAGTTTTATATATCTGAAATGTCGCTTTAAGATGACTTGTCTCGCTTTACGTCTAATACCGATATTATGATAATGGCTCCTTGAACTTTTCTATGTTGATGATATACATTCAATATACATATTCAATAAATTATGACGAGTTTAACATCCAAAAATTTTGTGTTATAAATATTTTACCAAACAACAAACCTTGGTATTCAAATGTGTTATGAAACCTTTACAAACTGTAGCTGTAATATTTTAAAACATGTGTGTCTATTGGCCTTCGTATTGTCTGATTAACACGATGGTCACTTCGATAAGACCCACTGTTAACGGTTCGATAAGATTTTTGATTTCTGTAACCTTTAAATTTCGATAAACTTAACTAAAATTACTACCTACTGTACTTTGGGTTTCAATTCCAAGAAGAAAAATCTGACCTAGCTTATAAGACTGTTGTCATATACACATATAATTCTATCTGTGGTAAGTGCCTTACAAGATTGATTCTAATTAGTTTCTTCAGTTAGACACGATTCCTAGCAAACTGCAGTATCATAATGTTTTCTTATCGCTTTGATACAGATTCTTTGTAGCTGTTAGAATATCAAATGTTTGTTGTATGCGCTAATGGACGCAGGTACTTGGACTGCGACCGATTAGCTACAATTGTGTCATTATATTAAATGGTACACAATCAAATAATTAGTTTCGCATAGTCAAACACAACTTTAATTACACGATAATATTTATTTTACACAGTATCAATTGTAACTTCCGAGTGGAACAGTCCACTCGGTTATCATTACACGTGGTTAAAACCTAGATCTTTTCCGTCTGCAGTTTGCATAAACTAATTATGAATACGTCCAAGGGCCTCTGTTTGTTCAGTAATAATCTATTCGTTACTAATAATTGTAATATAACCACAAATGTAACTGGTGTAATTAGGTCACGCTATGATTCGATTGTAACTTCTATTTCCTGGAAATATGGTACTGGTACCATGAATTTATCACGACTATAATACAAACGTTGCATAGCAATAGGAAAAATCTTGAATCTAATTAATATTACCATCTGTAATTTTCTTGAATAATAGCAGACGTAGGAAGTGTAGAAAATAAGGCAACTTAAACGTTCTTAATAATAGCGGACGTTAACTGGCAAAAACTTAACTGGCAGAACTGGTTGCGCGAAAATATGAATTTTCAATGGAGTCATTATTAGTAAAACGCATCGTTTGTTAGCAGGCTTTGTACACGTATTTAACGTTGCAAGAAACTAGGTTTACAACGTAGAAACGCAAACATTTCTAAAATCCCAAATGCGAGAGCCGAGCTGCTCGATGCTATTTCGCAATCGGCATTTACTCCTTGCAAAGTCGACATAAACATTTTCTCAGAACTACAAATATATTCGGCAGTTCGGAACCACTTCGGTTTTCCACACAAACGCAAATGTGTCAACTTCTTTATCGGTTCATGTAATTTCTTCATAGTTCTGCGTACCATTTGACATTGAACTGAATTAAAAAGTGTTATCAGAGGGCTCGATATGTTTGTCAGTAGTGTGCGGCAGTTGTGAAATACTCGTAACATTTGAACAGTAGTTATATAGAGGCTCATTAACATCTTTTCGTTTTGGTTTAATCATTATTTAATCGAATTTTAATGTATCCTTACTATTCGAATGTGACGGTCACTGTCCATGCTCTTCTATTAGCGCAGTCAACAAGTTATAATTCGGCCAGACATTAATTTTATTCCTTGATTTTACCACCAACATTTTAAATTCTAATGTACTCTTAGATAGACTGCGTGTAGGTCCTTTTAAGCTTTGAAAATTGAAATATTCAAGGCCATAAATGACGCCATTTGAAATTAT
Source organism: Polia nebulosa (assembly GCA_951329385.1). Lineage (NCBI taxonomy): Eukaryota > Metazoa > Arthropoda > Insecta > Lepidoptera > Noctuidae > Polia > Polia nebulosa. Next base: position 7,960,414 of record OX589588.1, on the reverse strand, counting down.
TATACAAGTAAGAATAATAACCAAGCGGCAGATCTGGTAGTCTAAAGAGATGTATTGTGTAGGACAATAAAATTCGGAATGGTCGCTGTCAAATGCCTCCCAGCCCTTTCTTGTTCCCGTTCACGGTACAAATTACCGAAGGACGTTGGAACTGGGTCACTTCGGAAATAGTTTATTGTTATCGGCTAGTCTGCGCACACGCAATGCTCACACGCACGCCCGAGTCGCGTTCGATTTTCAAACGTTTACGCACACGAACGAACCCTCGACTCAATTAGGGTTCATCCTTTATAACTCTCGGAAGTCCTTGTACTAGTTTGCCTTCGGAATCTTCAATATCATCGTTGATGTCTAAAGGTGCGGTTTCAAACGGCTTCCGCTTTCGTACCAAATCGAAAACATACTTTCTTAAGGCCGACGGGTCAATAAAATTGAAAAGGTGTCGGATTTATATTTTCATAATATATTGTCATTACGAGTCTTAAAGGCCAGAGTGTTTTGGTCTATTAGTTTTATTACGCAGTTACCCTTGCGTTGAATATTTTATATTTATAGTCTAAAGCTTTCGACAGACCCTTGCTAGCGCGCTCTTCGCTAGTACTTACTTTATACATATACCTACGCAAGGTCCTTCGTTTCATTATTTCGTATTATACGATGCACCTCGACATATACATTACACTGACTATTTTACGGTTCCATCAATACACCTAATGCATCACTTTAATAACAACCTTTGGAACCTTGACCACGCCAATAAATTAATTATGGTCGCTTGTCACAGTTGGCAATAAAAATTCTCATCTACGCATAAACTCTGATTGTTCACAATTTTATAGGCAATTCGATTAGTGACAAGTTGTAAAATAACTTAAAGACCTCAAGGCTTCCAAACAATTACCCACACACGGCCATGCTGCTGGCACACCGCCACACAATGAATAATAGTGTTTCATAGATAACGCATAGACCTATCAATTTAGTCTAGCACATTCACAGGCGCACAAATCTGCGCTCACATCCGGAGTAGGGCGTGCTGCGTGCGTGTGAGTGTACTCACACTGTCGCAAAATTTCCCACAAACCCCCTCCACCCAGCGCACGCGCGCGCACACAAACAAACCCTAGAGTAAAGAGTAATAAAACTGAAGTATCGTGAACGAAAGCACACGTTTTACACCCAACCCAACACAAGTATTTTTAGCAAAATGCGAGCGTACGGGTAGGTCAGTTACTATTATGACTGAAATTTTGATAAGAGCCATTGAGTATCGTAATGAAAGTTACGCAACAGCTTTCATTATGTCTTATCTCTCCATTCATTTAGCCTCGCTAGTATTGCCTATGTTCTTATATATGTCTCACACGTTATAGTCATCATTTCAATTCCTTCTTCAACAAAACGGTCTTGTTCTATTCCATTCTATATTTCACGGTCGTCTTATTATGCTGAAAAATTCCATCATACATTCCATTATCACATTGATACTAAAAATCCTAAATACATGAATAAATTTGGATTTCCTATGTCAGTCAACAGTTTTTTTTTTTCTGTAACGTGATTCACGGAACTTTTTATCGGTTGTCTATGAATATTTAAATTTATTCTTCTGATTTGACTGGAACTGGAAGAATGAATAACGTTTTATGTGCTGCTATAACTTAAATGTGCTGTTCACGAATCCGCGACTGTAGAAAGTAAAACATAATAGCGTCACATGTGCTCGGAATATTAGGTACATTTTTATGAGTCAGCGTTTCTACTTTGTCAATGTATGATTCAATTTGTTCCAACCACAATTTTAGCGAAAGACTCCGCTTATAGATCATCGTTGAATTTAGATCCATTACAAGCGTTGTTTCTAGTTACTTATATATTTTAATTTTTTCCCCTCATTGAATTTTGTTGTTGCGCATTTCTTCATATTATTATGACTCATCTGTCCAAAGGTCTCTTTACTTCTGTATATCCTTGATGTGGTATTTGGCAGCATTCTGCATTTAATGAGTATCTGTTCAATACCTATTATGTCTAGTTCAAAGAACGTTAAAAAACCTCTTGTTATCTATTATTCTCCCATTTTACCTGAAATATTGCATGGTGATGGTAACCATTTAAGATGTCAATAACTTACATCATTCAGTCCTTCTTCCTTTTTACAACCTATTATATATGTACACAAAATATTACTAGCATAACGTATCCTTGCTAAAAATGTAACTTTAATTGCTTCATTGTCCTTACTTGAACAAGTAATCTTCACCGTAAAAGCCGTACCTATAGTTGTACTGAACACTTTAGAATTCCTGTTGTGGATTTAAAAGCAGCATCATGGTACTTGTGTAAGTCCAAATAGCGTGCGTCTTTAAAACCTTTATATCATCCGGCTTAGCCAATACTTGCACTAACATGTTAATGCTAAGTTTAAATTAGATTTTTACTATGAAGAAAGTGATTTCTATTACGAGTTGATACTTCGTATGAATTCAGGAAGAGATTTCACTGACTGGCTTCTTAAGAAATTGTACAGAGACTATAAAAGCATGACTCAACATTTATACTTAAAATTAAGTAGATAAATTAGGTATTTAAAAAGTTCATTGTCAAAGTTGCACGAGTTTCAATTATTGACCTACATACTGATATAGACAATAAGGTAAAACTTTTTACAAAAAAAAACAGTCGACTTCCAAAAAAGAAAATACACTATAAATAAATAAAAACAATAACTTTAATTTCGAAAGTCGGTGTTTGCATTTTATTTCTTCGTTATATGACACCGACTTCCGAAATTAAAGTATTTTTTTTTAATTTTTAGTGTATTTTCTTTTTTGGAAGCCGGTTGTTTTTTTTTTTGTAAAAAAGTTTTTTATTTTTCTCTTTTTGGTTGTTATACCCCAGAATTAAAAACCCCAATAACATAGAACGTGGAATTCTACATATACTCGTAATTGGAGAAAACCAAAACGTCATTTATGTTTACTTATTTGTCGTTTTTGTTCAGTTTTTCACAAAGCGCTGAAGCAATTTCGATAAAATTAATACCCCTAATTGATACCTCGGGATTATATCCTTTCGGATAAAAAAAGAATTTTGTAAATCGGTCCACAACTGACAGAGAAATCGGTGGATATACTTAAAAAAAAAACATCGGGTTGCACGCCGGGAGTGCCGGCAGAAGTGATAACTCGAACATTAACGTTGAGCATTTTTGAATATTTTGGAATCGTCTTACGAATTTTTGATCAGGTCACGCGTCCTGACGCGAGTTTAACACTTTATACCCATCCCAAGAAAAGTGCTCAACGCCGCTAAAAAAGTTTTCACTTCAAAAAAACAGCAACATAGAACCTCCTCCTTTTTCGAAGTCGTTTAAAAATACATAACAAACAATACATAAATAACACATTTAGACCATCACACCATCATTAGCTAAACACAGTAACCCTGTTAGTAATCAGCAGACTATTCTCAAAGTATTGTCGTTTGTTCCAATATGCCACATGAAGTGCGTATAGTAATTTCATATTATTATAGTTTCCTCCTCAAGTTTTCATAGATAAAAGGGACCACATTAAAAACTATTTCCATAGTGTTCACCTCAAAAACATCTATGTATTTGCTACAGTTTGTTTCTATTTGTTACAGCGATACGAGTATGTAACAATCCTATCTATAATTCGAATCAGTATTTTCCAAAACAAGTTCATTATACCTGAAACTACTCACTTTTGGGTAAGTACATTGTAGTCTGATGCATCTTAAAGATAGTTTCATCATCATTTTAGTCGAAAGATGTCCACTGCTGGACATAGGCCTTCCCCAGGTGTCGTCACAACGACCGGTCCTATGCGTCTCGCTTCCATCGGCTACTCGCGACCCTTACCAGCCTCTCTAGCCAAATAACTTTTATAATATCGCTAACGCTAACGCTTCGTGCAAAATGTATGGCAACGACATTACTGGGCGTGAGTCACGAGACAGTTCTCTCCGCAGGTAATGTCGTTGCCATACATTTTGCACGAAGCGTTAGCGCTCTTCATCTTCCAACGTTGCGTCTTCTGGAACGCGGTCGCCAGTCCAAAACTTTTCGGTTCATCGACCATCTGTTCTTCAAGCAAAAGAAAAAAAAAGCACCAAGAAACAAAAAACATTTAAAAAAACGGTAAGGATGTTTGTATAAAGATTGTTGATTTGTATTTGTATAAAGATATTTACAAATTCCCATTTCTTGCATCTTCGTTTTCTTGTTCATATACCTGAAAACCATTTCTAGATCAACAGTTCCATTGTTGACTAGCATCAACATTTTACCTTATGTTTAATTGTGTAGCTCATAATAACTGGAATAATTATGAAATTACAAAAAAATATTATTTTCATTTCCATCGCTCCATTTTCCAAACGTGTTCAATGTTTGCACTGGTTGTGAAAGACGATGGTTATCTCAGTAAAACTACGGCACATTTTCCCACTTGAGCAACCGTTACAGTTGGTTGATGCAAAATGTAACAAAAAATTAAATTCTTTTTAGATCGTCTTATCTCATTTCTTGTTTATTCTGGGAAACAAACTTTTCATGTATTTAGAAAAGTTTGTTTCCCATTATATATGTTTTTAGAAAAGTTATTGTTACAAAAATTTCAGTTTCAAATATTCCAATTGGAATTTCGTCTGTATTGTTAAGCTGGCCTTTCCTTTTACCTTTTTGTAAAGCTTTTTTTTAAACTTTGTTCCGCGCCTGAATCAAATTCGCGACACTCAACGCAGCAGCCAATCGCTCAACCACTGCGCCGACCATGCCGTCTTTCCTTGTGACTTCATTAATCTCACATCTTCAATCAATTTAACAGCATCAAAGTCAAGAAATCAAGCCGTTGAAAAATGCAATACTTCAAGTCACAGATCCGTGGTTTTGCTTATCTTCAGCAGTAGCGTGCGTACCGTTCCGTTGATATTTGACTTCGCTGATAACTCTGAAATTAGGACAGAGATTGTATTGTGGTTCTCAGTTGCGTTCCGTGCTTAATCTTCACTTACAAACTTCACGACGTTGAAGGGTTAATCGTTCTGCGTGTGCGCAATATGTCAGGCACTTTTAAAAGTTACGATTTATCATATAGTTTTCTTAGTTGTTTAATTAATCGGTGTTTCAACCTTGTAATTATATACTTTAAAGAACACAAATATAGTGAGAGAGAAAATTTTGAGAATGTAGTTAATATTCTTGTGTCTTTTACCTGTATACCTGATTCTTATAAGAATGGTGACTCAGAATTGGTAGATCTTTTCATTACTAATTCATTATGTGAAATGACTTTTTTTAATAGGTACGTCAATCACCTAATACTAACGAACAGCGTCATCAATGCTTTTCATAAGTGTTTTTCTTGACTTTGTTTACTCTTTAACACTTACGTCCAGATCCACAGAATCTATGAAACTTATGTGAATCTTATTAGGTACATTGTAGAAAAGGAAAATGTTGATAAAAATACTTTTATGATTGGTCATGCATTTTAAATAACGATTAGATTATAGAAAAATACTGTCTTGTATTTGTATCAAACCAATCAAATAATAATCCGTCTAAGGACATATACAACATTTAAGAATTGAATAAAGATCTTCAATTATAAAAAGATATAATTCCATAAATATGCATGATGACAGACATAAAAGGAAATGTCTGTATGAACTATGAATGACGAATAAATTCTTGAGACTTGCTCCTAATAGATGCTAGGAGTCGGATAAGATTTGATATACATAAATGATAAATGCTATTTATTTAGTAAAAACAAAATCAAAAAAAAAATCAAAAGTCATTTATTCAAACTAGGCTGAGAACCAGCACTTTTTGAACGTCAAAGTTCTACATAAAGACAGTCCCCCAAAAAACGCCCGCCCGTCACCACTTCCTAGTGTTTTAGCTGTGAAGAAGAAGTGGCCAACAAACTCCCCAGCAACACATCTGTCTGTTAAGTTTTAAGAACTTGAATCTATATAATTCTAAGCAACAATCTTAACATTATGTAAAACAGAAAAATAAATATATGCCGTCTAAAATATAATCATAAAATTAAATAAAATAATCCGCCACTTGCCAGCTAGCACACTCAATCATGCCATTAAAAACCAACTCAAGCATAAACACTAAACCAAATTAAAGAAGTCTCCATACATAACTGGTGTGCCTGCTTACAAGAACAAAGATTGAAACTATCAAAGGGCTGTGATTCGAAGCCACAAGTGATGAACTAGGGCCATCACACTAAATTTGGTAGACAATTATTATATGAACTCATATAATCTGTTATAACCATAAGCTAAATATGGAGAAAGAACATCAAGTGTAACATTGTCTTGCGTTCAACACAGCGACCAACTATTATTATCTTCTAAGTAGTCGTTGATGGAATAGTATGCTTTCGAACAGAGACTAGATTTAATTTTAGTTTTAAATGCATTAAAAGGCAAGTCAAGAAAAGAACGGGGTAGCTTATTGTAAAATTCGATACCGAGACCCTCAAACGAACCATGAACCCTACGAACACGGTGGGAAGGAACATGAAGTTTATACTTATTTCTGGTGTTAAAATTGTGGATATCACTGGTCTTTTTGTACAAATGTATATTTTGTCTAATGTATAATATGTTTGCAAAAATGAATTGAGATGCCACCGTGAGAATTTCAATCTCTTTGAAAATTTCTCGTAAAGAAACTCTTGACCTTAACCTATAGATTGCTCGTACAGCACGTTTTTGTAAAACGTTACAAGGAACACTTTTACACGTCAATATTTTTTGTCAGTTTAAAAGCTAGATAAGGCCGGTGTTTCCTATGCCCTATACTACCCTGAGAAGGAACACCGAAACAAAACTCCGAAGTTAAACCCCAAACTCAGAGTAAACGAAATTGAAAAATGATGATATTTTAAAACAAAATGAGGTTTAACATTACAAAAATAGCTAAACCGAGGCTTCTCAAAATTACCCCGAAAAATATTCACGTAACCGTGATGGACATAAAAGCAAGGAAATCAAAACTGAGTCGCTACAACAGTTACGTGGTCGCATTACGTAAAGCCTTTCGCATACTTTCTCTGACAGCAAAATTTAGCGTTCGCGGTTATGCAACTTTACGAAATGGCAGTCGACTAAATTTCATCATTCGACTACAGAGAAGATCACGGCTCATATATGGAAGTGAGCGACGATGTGTCGAAATAAGAAATGTTCGGATGTGGTTTTTAAGAAAAACGTGGCATTTTTATTCGTTTTATGTGCATTCGGACACCTCGCTATTATTTACACCTCATTCAGATATTACGTCACTGCTCAATTTAAAAACCTCTTTTCAATTGAGTTTAGTTATCTGCATAATTTTGGAAGTTTGCACTAGAATAGATTAATAGAAAACTATTAATATCGGATTAAAATTCATAACTGCTTTTATATTCTATAAGAGCAATTTATTAATTACTATGCAAAACAATCAATAACAACAAGAACTTCTTGAGAACAAACAGTACGTACCCAGAAACCGGTATTCGATATTAACCATAGCCACTCCAGCTGGAACAGGAAATTTTCGATTAAAAAAAAAACAAACATAACCGGTAAATTACTATAAATTCTTTAATAATAACAATAAAGTTATTGTGACTTTAGGTTCAGTGTTGACTGGAACGATGCAAATGTGAGTTTTTACCTAAGAATTGAGTGAAGTAACTTTCTAAAAACTGCTCGAGTGACCTTGAAATAAAACGCTGTTACAAAACCGCGGCCACTCGCCGGCGCTACCACCCCCCTCCCCCCTGCAGCGTGCGGCGTGCCCGCGGATCTACGCACGCTCCACCAGCACACACCCGCACGCCTCCGTGTGCGTACTCCAACACATATGCGCGCACGCACACTGACACATGCCCAAACAAACACAAACTACACGTGCAATTCATGTGTGGGTTAATCAGTTGAATGTGTAGAAAGGAGTGGTGAAAAATCTAGTCCGGTCCTACAACCTTACAGCATTCTAAAGATTGGCATGTAATACTTTGAACACGTGAACAACAGAAGGAACTTCTAACATCACAGTGATTAATAAAATGAATCATTCGACACTCCCGCCCGATCTATTGTGCGGTCTTCGTTTGCGTCATTACCTCATTACAGGCATGGAAAAACCGAAGAAAATAACTTACTTTTTTCAGTTTAATATTTATTCAAAGGCCATAAAATTATTCCATTCATCCATTTATGCATCTGCGGCGTGCTAACAAAACACACCTTAAAATTCTGTCAGTTTTGAAATCATCGAATTCCAAATATGTGAAATCCTTGAACATGGATGTGGGTCATGATCAGGTTCTCCAATATGTGTCTCGAGTTCGGTTATTAGCATAGAGTTCTGAGGCGCGCGCCGATACGTTGCGCAATACTGTTGACTTTCATCCTGAAGGTCAAGTACCATCCTATTTCAAAACGGACCTTGGACGAGTCTGGTTTACCTCGGACCGCTTGTAGAGAACAGCCGAGTAAACGGAAGAGATTGGTGCTAATAGATATTAATCAAACAAAGAAGACGTCTTTATGTTTCGTTAGCTGTGCGCTTTCAAATATAATTGCTTGTGAATTGTGAAGATCAATCGCACTAACACTTCAAACAATTAAATGTAACTTTTAGATAAGTTGTATCGAGTTGTATTCATACAAACTTATGTTCGGTTTGCTACAAAGCGCCCACAGATGCGAAGGTCAACTAATTTCGCGGCGTGAGAACGCCTCTATATAGACGATTTAATTCATCATAATTTGCTGTAATAACACCAGAGATATTCAAATGACTGCCGACAATCAAATCCGACCTTTTCTTAGACACGTTCTTTATAAATAGTCATCTAACTGCCGCAGTGATCGCAAAATGTCGAACACGAACTCGATTTGTTTCCGAACCAAAACAGTTGCGAAAATGTAGAAATACGCCAAAGGCGTTCGTTGATCACTGCTGCGCGACGTCATTACCACAGGAACAGAGGAAATCTTCATCTGACTTGACGGGTGTCAAAGTTTCGCAATCGCATTCCGAAACGACGTTACATTTGTAATAAGTGAGTACGTACGAGTACATTAGAGTTGTTTGCAGTAACAGTTAGCAAGTATCTGGCACAAGGGATCGATCGTCAATCAAACGCAAGGTGAGAGTGTAACCGCGCAGCTATTTTAGCATCATCGAAGGTAAAACTGATTTGCGCTTTCGGCCCAAGACTCTCTCGCACAAGGGTACGATGGCATTTATAAATAAATAAGTTTGTCAGTTGCCAACGACGGCAATGTTATGTTTAGTTATTGATCAGTCTGCTGACCGCTGACATTCCAAATCACACCCACAGACATGACATACGCGACACATCATCATAAAGATAAAGTTTAGCCACCGACCGAACACAAAAATAACTCATGGTTATCTGCATACGCCTAAGCACATTGCAAATACAAAAAAGAGAAGATAATTATAAAATACTTGACTGCTGAATGAAACCATCAAAATATTTAAAGCATAAATTGTAAAACGTAAAGCCAATTTTATCATACAAATTATCGTAATGGCAATGATCTCATTTGACTCAAGTCGACACTGATTAAAATAACTAATTTGGATAGTTCCTTGTTTTTACAACGCAAAAGGAAATTATCTGCGATAAGCTTATCGATTGAGACGTGAATTCCTATGTTTGTTTTCGTAAGAGTTACAAGATGTTCGGTGACAATGAGTGTGGGAACGGTGGGGAGTGCATCGATGGGGCTTAGAATGCTGAGCGAGTGGTCGGCATGAATGAACTGGCATTTGTTGTGGAGTCGGCATTACATAATGTGTGGTGCAGTCGGTACTGGCGCGAACATTTCATCCGAAGGCCAGCAGCACAAAGCGTGCGGCGTATCGCTGGCCACGCGCGCCCCGCGGTTTCCTGTTTGACGACTATCGACTTACATCACTATCGCTTTCTGTCATACTTCGCCCGCCTGTTAGAAGCTTGTAAAGGGGTCTGGCCTGTTGCTAAGTACCTTTGTACATACGTTTGTCATTGAAGCCGTGTACTACCGGCATTATTATTACGACTTCCCAAACTCGTAACTTAGAACTCTTCCTTATTATTAAAATATTCAAATGCCAGCATTCGTTATATCATTCTGATGCCGCATAGCGTGTTTAATTGATATATTTGCATTTCGTAAGCGATCGGCGTGAAGTGAGTGCCTCGGAGATTGTCGCATTTCAACGGGTTAGAAGTGGCGTTAAAATGGATACAGACATTTTAATTTATCCGATCATTTCAGTTATGTAAATAGAGCAGAAAACCGTTCACGAGAATGTAAATGCAGCTCATGAGATTATCTGCGATTGTGACCAAGCGGGCCGAATGGCGTCGATTCGGTGTCAACCGGCACGCATCAGAGCATGCTGAGATTTAACCTGGGATACACCATCGGGTAATTTGTTTGTCACATTTTCAATGTACAGATTTATTTCTTGGTTTTCTAACGCGAATGCGTTTTACCAATAAGTCGATGGTAATTGTTCATTCTCTCATACTGTCTTCATTAGCATTAAAATAAACATTAGCATACAATTTGAATTCTGCTTTTTTATCAGTCCTACTATGAGATCGTTTATAGCTTCAACTCATCGCTTCAAAAATCTTAAAATGGTATTAAGTAACTACTGGATATCATCATCTTTGCAAATAGCCTTCCTGCTTTCAATTTGTCCAATTATTGTTTCCACGGCATCTTCATGATTGTTTAGCATAACAATATTTCATTGACAATTACCTACGATGACATTTCTATGAGAGTCATCTCTTGCAAGAACGGTAATGCGAGTGACCTCCGCTGTGACGACACCACTGACGTCGGCAAGTCTTGCTCGCTGTGATTTATTTATTACTTGAACTTCATAAAGATCATAGATTGTGAAATTATATCAATCAGTTGGAAACAATGAAGTGTTAATGGCGACTGTAAATACTACTGACACAGTTCTGACATTTGTATTCAATTGCTTTGAGTTTATTTTTGATTGTTTGGTGACAGTGTGGAATTGTGGACATTGTTTAAGACAATATTGCAAGCTTGTGTTGTGGTTGCTTGCGTCATTTCGGAATTAGCTGTTTCATAATTTGTGTCTACCACACTACCATTCATTGCTAGCAACATGTTTATACTTTTTAAATATTATCAATTTGACTTTTTATTTTAAAAAGGCCGCATTAGTTTCGCTGTTTGATTGATAATCAAATCTGCTTCAATAACTCGTATGTGTGACAATTTGGTGTTAACGCCTTGTAAGTTGCTTTAGACTAGTCCTTGAAGTACACAAGTTCTAATATAAATATGATTAGGTACATAAATCATAAGTATTTAAACATTTCCATCGTCGTCATCAATTTCTATGGAATTTAAATAAATTTCCATTTTAAAGAATATAATAGTTTTATATTGAAACAGATGATGATGACACATCTGTTGAAGAGCCCTTGTAACGATTTATTAACAAAAATATTGTAAGTATGTCAGTATCTGAGTGTATTTTTTTGTCATTTTACGTGATATTAATTAACCTACTTCGACATGTGGAAACTTTCCTGTTAAAGGATAACGTAATTTTCAAATCTATGTTTCTGTTGAAAGGATCAGTTGTTTACTAAAGTAATACATAATATAACGAATCACCTCTAACCGCACAAAGGTATTAAACTTTTCCTCATGAGGAAAGAGTACTAAATACTTTTCTTGAACCGCACGTAGGGAAACACCCGGTTCCAAGATATCATTTTTATATAGAAAAGTTGTGAATTGTTGTCTGTCACTAACCGAACGGGAAAATATTATTATTATGATGTCAATGCGCATATTTTTCCGTTAATTTCATTGGCGGAAAACATTCTAACGTGCAATGTCAATATCGAAATCGGGTCTTCCCTAAACAACATTTAGAATTTGAACGATAATAATGTAGGTAATTTGCACTACAAATTCACATTACATTAAATTGCTGAGTCATTCCAAAGTTAGCTCTAAACAAACTATAGCAACAGAAATGGTTTCACTTGTAACGTTCAGTAACAAAAAATCAATAAATATATTCGACAAAAATATAGTGCCTGATTTACATTGCAAATTATAAAATTATGCCTCGCAGATCAGCATAGTTCATAAATCAGCTGATTTAACATAAACATTTTCGTAACTTTCAATTATTATTTGCCAATAGACAGCGAAAGTTGGAACTTTTTTCAATCATACGCTCCAGTAGGCCAATAGTGGTTGTCTTGTACAATTACTAGGCTTGCAACAATGTTTCGTAAATGTTTATTAACCGTTAATAGTCCGCAGTCTCTATTGGTACGGTCAATTAATTGACTTCCGAATTTTCTATCGCTTTCGATATTAGGATTCGGATTCGCTTCAACGATTTCTTAGCTATGTCAATTTACTGTTGCTTCCTGTCTTCCTTCATTCGCTGCTATATACAGGGTGTAGTGGAAATGATACTGCTTCTGCCTATAGAAATAAGCAACTTTCTTCAAGAAAGTAATAGTCAATCCGAAGAATGTTTTGGGCCTCCCATGCTAATTTTGATCAGCTTACTCGTAACTATGTACGGTAAGTCTAATTTTTTTGTGATTTGAATATGGTGTCCTTGGAGAAAGTTATTCATTTCCATAGCAGAATCTGTATTTAAGATATGACCACCGTTACACCCTGTACATGTAGCTCTCAGTCGCTATTTTATCTCAATTATTTTATTCTAAAATCTGCTGAGAAACTGACGAAATAAACAGTTACTGTTGCATTGGTGTTTGAAGCAGAAATAAGTAAATTTTGGACTTTTCAATGTCCTTGTACCCTTTCATTAACTACAATTTGCGTGTACATTCTAAATCCATTTCAGGCTTACTTACACATACAATTACCCAAAAAATGATCGTCATAAAACATTGAATCGCGTTCATTTTCGTTCGATTATTGTAAAATTAGCAATATTCTAAGACTTATCAACTCTAAAATTTACAGCTACATATCTATTAGCTGGACCAATCAATTCTCTAATAACTTCTAAAAACCGTTCTCGTTAAAGAAACACGCCACTACTTTTGTAAATCGTACAAATTACTAATTATTTATAAGTACATATTGAGTTACCTACAATTATGTCGTTCTATTCCTCCTTTTACAGTGACATGACTGTCATAAAAACCATTAAAAGTGCTACAATCTAGAATCGGTACTGATCGAGTAAGATCGTAATGTGGACGACCATTCTAGGTCGGTACATGGTTAATTAGTGTAGGTAGTTACAGTTATGTAAGTCAGCCGGGCGTTACTTTAAAGAACCAACCTTGATTCTTGGACTGATTGAGATATTTTTATAGATGTCGTTGGTATTGTAAACAACTGTTGTGTTGTTCTTCCTGATTGGGTCAGCTGTAGTTTTTTAATTGTTTGTCTTTGTATGTGACGTATATTTATTCAGTTTTGAATTGTTCTTTTCATCAACAACATTGCCATTAACATATTCAACAACGTATGAACTTTTCATTTCTTTTCCATGAGTCTCATAAAGTCTCCATGATAAAATTACTACATTCATCTAATTTAGACAGGCCCTACTGCCCTATAACATATTGCCAACGAGTGTTTTAAATGTAACCCAAAACACTGAGATATTTCAAATACGATATATTTATAGAAATTACAATCGAAACAGCGACAGCGCACGATAATTACTGGTTACTAACCTAGCCTAACCCACTGACCTATTTTGCTAACTTTAAGAACTTGCGAAAGATAAAGAGCTGATAAAGATTATACGCATTCAATTCCTATATCTTTAACGCGCTACTATTTAATTTTATAATCATGTTTTTATTTTTGTTTAAGCACTGTTTACGCTTTAAAAGAGACACAATTAAATACAATGTTTTGAACTATATTGCTTAACCGAATTACCTTCGTTTGCTCCCAAATGAGTAAATAAAAGGTAAAGAGATTGTGTTTATTATTAAATATCCGGAATCTTGTTTACTGAAAAGTGTTGGTGAAAGTGAGTGTTTGTTCAACGAAGGTCGCTCGTAAAAGGCCATGCAAACATAAGAAAAACGCTGACTTTATCTTTCATTCACGTTTAGATATAATTTCGTTGCGTAAATCTATAGATCGTCGAGATATGTGGTGCCATCTGTTACACGACTAAGAAAGTTACTGACAGCGCCATCTAGCGTGATTTAGAGGAAAGTGTGTAGAAAGGGAAAATAGTTGTAGTGACCAATGTTGATGTTAGAGGGCATTACAACACTAAGAATTATTATTCTTTAACGTTAAATTAGGTTGTATAAGGTTTTGGGTTTTTATTAATAATTTGAAAGTAGTAATTTCGAATAAAATTAGAAGCACTACGGTAATTTTTTTTAATAAAAAACAGTTTTTAGAAATTGCAAAAAAATACCTTGATTTGTTGCTAAAAATACTGGAAAACCACATAAAAACCTTTGCTTTGTGGAAACTTCTTCAGATAAAAGATCACAATCTGAGGAAGTGGCAGTAGCATACAGATATTATACTGAAACTTACAACCTGCTGTAGTTAGGGTTGGCAAAAAAAGCGGCTTAAAGAATATTACAGTCAATTTAAAATCAAGTTTTCAGCTTAAACCAATTTAGTCATTTTAAAATAGGTTTATTTCAGAAACAACACTTTCAGGAATATATGAAAAATTAATAATTTCACAATGCAGTGTTAACTTCATGTCTATTAAATAAAATATCTAAAATTAGCAATACGAATACATTTACAATTCCAAAAAAATACTAGACAGTACCAGTTCGACCTTGAATATTCAAATGTACTCAGAATGATTGACTCACAATAAATTTTACATCTCAACTATATAGACTGCTATATAAATCAGTACATGCTGTTCTTTTTCTTTGAATAAAGATTTTACAATGGCAAATAGTCACGTCTCCGGTCAAGTAGGTAATTTTCCTTTTGATGCAATGAAGCGAAAACTAATTATGTAGTGGCTATTGACAGAATCTTTGAGTCATCTATACAATCTTGTAATCAACCCTGAAATAGATTAGATATAGAAAAAGTTTTCAATAGTAAATGAATTCAATGAACTTTGAATTGAAATTAACCTTCATGAGCGTATTAACCTAATTCTGGAGACTATTGATAACATAGATGTTACACAAGATAAATTACAAGTCAACTACTCTTTGTAAATGAAAATGCTGTATTAAGAATTCAGGTTGATCTGACAAAGGAACATCAACGGCCATTCGAAGAACCTTGAACCGGCTTCAGCTGGCAACCCTAGAAATCGCTAATTTGATGCAAAACATGGGAACTGCATCGTTTCGACCGGCTACGCACGGACAATGGCGGGTGAGCCAGACGCGCACCGCTGGCTACAGTCCTGAAAATAGCACTATGTATCCACTTTAGTACATATACGATTTAGATAGTCGCTTTAGTATTGCCTTTGGTCCCGCCCACGCAGCCCAAGGACGTGGACGTACGATGTACGCCCATGTTGAAAAGAGACATGGCATGTTTTATGGGCAGGAAAATTTCAACGTGACTATGATAAATGCGATTTTTGTTAAGTTTGATAAGTTGCTTTGCTAGTCAAATGATATTAAATGCATTTTAGCAATTTATGAATTGTTTTAGATCAGGAACCTTAAACAGCTGATAGCGTCAACACTTAATAGAAACATGATAATTTATTTAAATTAAAACTCAACCGGTTTTGTTTCGTGGCTACCGGATTTATCTAGTTTTTGTTTAAAATTAAACACAGGAAAAGAATGTGTTGTTAAAATAAAACCACCAGTGAATATTTAATAAACAGTTATCTTTTAAATAACTCCCAAAACTTGTACTCACTTATAGAATCGATCGATTTGTTCCATCTGAAACTAACATTATAACTAGTTATCTAACCATCTTTAATACTTAGATACTTTAATGCTTTTACTATAATATTCTAACCTTCGATTAGTTCCACATTCACTACGAATTTTGAAGCACGATATCTAAGCGAAATATTCTAACTGATTTTTTTTTCAAATCCATCTTAATCACGTAAGTTATTATATTTGGCTTTAATTATATGGCCTTCAATTAGAGTCTCATTAAAACAGACGCAGCCCACATTTATAGCCCAAGAAAAATTTAGCATCACGGTCTTCAACATAATACATATCTCATTTTTTGTGGCCATGTACAGATACAAAGCACTTAATTCTCGTTTCAATGACTGCTCGTTTCCCGCGCTCAAGGAAATGTTCACTCTTTGTCGACTTATTAAATATGTAATTTTTATCCAGTGCTTAATTAACGCCCGGAAAAGTAAATTATGGATAAGCAAATAAGGTTCTGCATATTTTAGACAAATGTGCCATATTTGGCCGTGAAACCCCAAATATTTGAACATAATAATACCACGTGTAGAGTGTACTGACGTTTATCAGTATTGATTATTAGCTCAGATGTTTGGCATATTTTGGTAAATTCTGTAGTATCGCATGGAAATGTAAAGATTAGTAGCAAGTAGCAAACAATTGAAAACGAAGTCATTACGAAGTCGTGACATGGCGGATGATCAAGATCGTCTTGTGCGAGTTCATTCCGCAGTGGGTGCACACGCTTACTTGTCCCTAGTTGCACTTTTATATACCACCGCAATTAAATATGACTTTTGAGTGAAACAGTGCAACAATGGAGCAGCAGTTGCCGACAACAATGAGTACTGTTCCACCGCTTGTGACCCCACTGTTGCTAAACGCCGACACAATGTAAAAGAAGCGCCTGTTGATCGTCTTTTAAACGATCTTGCGCTTCTATCGCAACGCTAATAGCACGTTGCGATGCTTTATCGGGCCAAGGTTCTATTGCAACAGGCTTTCTAACACCTGCGACTAGGACTTCTGTTGCTACTTTTGGCAGTCCAAGAACACGTCAGCTGTTCACGTTCATTTAAATTCTTCTCACCTTTTAACCTTTTTAATTTGGTTGGGAAACTAGAATTGTTTGCTTAAAAGCTATTGTGTTGTATCTTCATCTAAATGGTCTATGTGAATGTAGGATTTCAACGTAGATATCGGTTTCAATATCGCGAGCATTGATTTTGAATCATTTGTTATCGTAACAGTCGGCTGGCTGTAGCCTTGTCTGCTTTTAAACTAGTAGTTTTCAGTCTGGCATAGAACAAGGCTAATGAACCGAGAACGTCATGACGAGCCTCAGTTTCGGTATGGTTTCACTTATTTACGTGTTATACGCGTCTGATCACGAAACAATAATTTAACTCATCTTCCAATTAGATAACATTATTCATAGAAACACAACGGCCGACGAAATTGATCGTTTTGTAAATCGATTCTGTTAATTGCCACGTTTTTACTGCAATCAAGTTTGGATTATAATAGCTGCACTTCCTTATGACTATGATTGACAACAAAAA
This sequence comes from Polia nebulosa, assembly GCA_951329385.1. Lineage (NCBI taxonomy): Eukaryota > Metazoa > Arthropoda > Insecta > Lepidoptera > Noctuidae > Polia > Polia nebulosa. Next base: position 7,942,878 of record OX589588.1, on the reverse strand, counting down.
CTTAGATGTAATGATTTCAAAGTCTTCACACGTTAGTCAAGTACAATAGGTATTTGTTACGCCTCGAATTTCTCACAATTGTAAAAACTAGGGAGTACGATGATCGTCAAGATAGGTTTATGATTTTAACACGAGTCTTACTCGTATTATTGTTTAGCTCTTTCAATGATATCGATGGGTTTATTTTCAAAGTTATTATAAACTCACCCACCAAGCTGGCAGGTAAATAGCCTTATTAGCCATTTATGTTGTGGTTCTACTCGCCCGTTACTTTCTCTTAACTCTTACTACCTTATGCAAATGCTAATCGTTGCAGGAAGTTTAAGTCTAGCCAGCTGTCTAAGCTTAGATTAGTTTTAAATTGTCTTCGATATTGAAGCCATCTTTTATTTACGGTACTGTAATATTTTCAGTACACAGACAAAATCTTCAACTCTTTTATCCTGAGTTGCATAAAACACCAAGAGAACACGGTTGTATTTTCGTTTCACCCCTTAATTCTGCGTTACCTTGCATATAACCCCAGCAAAGTTAGTGAATATTGAATTTTCGAATACTTATGATGCGTTTCTGTTTCAGTGCTGGAATGATGGGCGAGGGCCTGCTGACTTTGACGTACGGCAAGCACCACGCCTGCATCCTGAACGAGGTGGGGGCAGCGTGGCGTGGCGCCCGCTACTCAGACCTGGTTTTGGTCTGCGACGACGCTGTACCGCTGGCCGCTCACAGGATCGTCATGGCTGCCGCTAGCCCACTCATCAGGTATGGAAAGTGGAAACTGAAAAGTTGATATCAATGAAGTCAAGAATAAAGGTTGTGATAGACTACCAGCAATACAGCTGGTACTAGTATCAGTTATCTAGATAACACTGAGTAAAATGAAGTAGGTGCTGTAGTTGATGTAACATCAAGGGCTTTCAAAAATTCGTTACGTAATATACTGTGAATTTTCACAACTAGAATACTACACATTACACAATAGTTCTCGAACAGACCATCACTGTAATCTAATCTTAATTATTTAATAAGGTTAATTGGTAAGCCAATCCAATACCACACTGAAGTAACCGGTATCTTGTAGGTGTAAGGCAATGAATATACACGGAAGATAGATACCTGCTCACTGTCTTATCTGGACTTTAGACCAGGATATATATGAATAAATTACAATTGCCAACTAGCACCTATAACATTTAATTCAAAGTTATTTAGTTTATCAACTAGATATCTAAGTTTCTAAGAAATGTTAAGCTAACTAATTGTTTGTTTTCCAGGAAAATACTGGACGATACGCCATCAGTCGAGAGTCCGGTCACGATCCACATGTCGGGCATCAGCAGCACTCTCATGAGGCATCTCCTTGTATTCTTGTACAGCGGCCAAGCTTACATAGAGGTTAGCAATCCAACCTGTTTTATTTATTCACTGCACACTACTATATTATCATAACATTAATTAGTTTCCAAGTAACGCGTCAGACACCGATAAACATTAGCATTTCATTAATTTAACAAGGATATCAAAACATACTGTTTTTCTTTTCCAGTCTGGTGAAATAGATGATATGCAAGAGCTGTTTGAATTACTGGAAATCAAATCGGACGTCTGGAAATCAACAAAGGAACGACAACAGGCAGAAGAACGGAACCGATCGTGCGAGCGACTAAAATCAAAATCATTGAAAACAGATATCAACAGCAATGAGAGCAGTAAACACGATGCACCTTCAGGATCTTCACATTCAGAGAGTGAGCTCGTCACTCCTGGAGCGGGATACAGCAAAGACAAAGGCGATGAAAATATGAGCATAAAGAAAGAAAATATGTCAACCAGTAGTAATGATGAAAGAGAGGACGAGGAACAAGACGGAGAAAACAGAAGCAAGGAATGTGGACGGCTTGTGGCACGACGAAGAAGCTCTTCAAACCCCGTCAACTTATCTCTAGCTAGGAATTCAGAAAACACAGGCAGTGAACAAGAACACGAGGACTCACAGGACGTTGATGTGGAAACAGTTGCCGCAAAGGTAAATAAAAATACTATTAAGAACCATACACACCTTAACTATTTAGTGGAGCATTATTAAATAGATACTTATATTTTTTTTCTGTTTATTCCAGAACATCGCGAGAAGAAGATCAACATCGTCGAGCCAGGATGATCAACCACAGGAAACACACTACAGGAGACAGTTGCTAAGTGATCGATTAGGTCGAGGAATTGAAAGAGCTAAAAGGAAATCACACTACCTAGAACCACCAGAACTAGATTTACGAACTGTCAAATTAGAGGATTACGCTCATCTTAAGCCACCTGACCAAGACCTTATATCACTTGTGCAGACCTCTCCCGAAAACTACGTTGTCACGCCCCATCGAAAAAGAAGACCCGGTTTCCACAATTCACCTTCACAGAATCCTCCGTTTGTATCATTCCCTCCAAGTTACTTAGAAGAAATGGCACATCTACGATATACACAAGGACCTGGCAGTGCCGCCGCGGTCGCCAGCGCTCGGCTCGGAGTGCTACAACACCCGCTGAGCACGTCGGCACCGCCGTACTTACCTGAAAGGAGTGTCACTCCCCCCACTGCGACGCACGACGATGTTCTCAAATACAGACCTCCAAGTGCAGGCTCGTGGGGTCCTTGGCTGTGTCAACCGCAAATGGGTGGAGACGACACGCCTGCGACGGAACACGACCAAGGTTCAAGCAAACAAGCACCAGTCCGAGAGTACCGCTGTGAGTACTGCGGCAAGCAGTTCGGTATGTCGTGGAATCTCAAGACTCACTTACGAGTGCACACCGGAGAGAAACCGTTCGCTTGTCGATTGTGCGTCGCTATGTTTAAACAGAAGGCTCACTTGCTGAAACATTTATGTTCAGTACATCGTAATGTGATATCTTCGAGCGAGAACGACGGGCGAACCAACACGCCGGGCCGGTTCAACTGCTGTTTCTGTCAGCTCACATTCGAGGCGTTACCAGAACTCATCCGGCATTTGTCGGGACCACACAACAGTTTGCTTCTAAGCAAAAACCTACACGAATGACACCCGCTCACGTGACGCGGGCTCTCGCGTATTTTTGGACTTTAAAAACTTCTTCTCTCATTGTGAGAGTTCAATTGTGATATGTGTTTAGAAGGATATAATGTTAAGTGTTTAGTTGTAAGACATGTGATATCGCAGAGCGATACTCATAGTGAGGCATTCGCAGGAGGTTCCTGCGGGTGTGATGTTGATGACTAATTTAAAAGAAAAATCACGTTTGCCGAATGGGTCCAAATTGTTATAATTTGTTTAAAAATTATAATCCGGGACCAACACCTTCCAAGATAGTATTTATTTGAAAGATGTATTTCATTAGGGTAAATATTATTAAAAGCCACCGACACATTAATTCCTTAAGCATAGAAAATAGACATGTTTGTCAAAGAAAAGTTGCGAAGTATGTGTAAGACCTAAAGAGATAACGTCACATAAACTACCTCCTAATTTAAATCAGTATCTTGATGAATCTACTGTGGCGTTAGCATAGGTTTGTATTGACTTTATACTTAGTTACAAGTATACAGTCAATAGATCTAGTCAGAATTGGAACATAGAATTATCACAGTTGTACGTAAGTTTATCCCTATTATGATTGGTACCAATTTTATTATATCAGTACTTTGATGCTTGTAGCAAAATGTTTACTACTGCATTATCATAACTGTAAATGTTATCAATAAAAACTCCATTTACTGTATTTTCAGGGTCGCTGATCCCCACTTTGTTCCAAACAATCTGACTTGACATTTCGCAGCTTTTTACGACATTTACAATCTCAATATTAGGTTTTATCATTTTATGTAACTTCTAGAAAAAAAATGTGTTCGTAATAATATAATTTATAGTATGCACATCCTTCCATTCGTTCGTGCCGATTTTTGCAATGTGGATAAGCACCAAAGATTTGTAAAGCAATGAAAACGTTTTGGTGTACAATTAAGAGAAATTAAAGGGACCTGAAATGATTTTGATTTTTGTTAAACTTAAAGTATGTAGGTACCAATTTAATAATCTCATCTGTAGTTACTAACGTTTAATTTTCTGTAACCACTTCTGTAATTCCGTTGCGAACTTTATGAAGCTTGAATATCTTCTTATTTTTGGATTAATTTACTTTAGTGTTAATACGAAGCTTACCAGGCATTATTTTCAAATGAATATTTTTATCAATTATTACTTTAGCTTTATTAAAAATCTTCGAAACTTATTTTCGTTGTCGCTTTTTATCGAACACATTACTGTGGCCAGTTATATTAAAGCTATTATTGTAGTGAAGGCTGGATGTTCAACTTAATTAAGGCTTCTATTATACAAAGTATACAAAATTAGCGGTCGATTGTTTCGTCAGTATGATGCCAAAAGTTTTTATTCATCAATATATTGTATTGTGCGCCTCGTTTCTTATAAAATTATATTCCAATAAGCAAGTTTGATACTGTACTCAATTGAAGAATATTTCCGTAATACTCATTTTGTACAATCCGTTTATATGTACGTGTTTGGAATTCCACTTATATTTTATATCGTCATTCACGCGGATACTTGTCAATGCAATTGTTGTTAATGTTTACTTCAATAAACCTAAAGTTACCAACGAGTTGTTCAAAACGTAGAGTAAACTATGAAATTGTCGAGTTGCTTTAATGCTCTTTCGAACGTTACCTATTATACCTGATTTTATCGTTTTTTCGTGTTATATTCGACGTCGATATTGACGTAATTATTAATTGGGGAACAATTTAATTTTAAGGATTGTGATTTCAAGGAATCGTTTAGGTTTATTCTATGTGATAATTATCTGTTTTGTCTTAAGTAGGCACGTTGAGAACGCTGTCTTCCATTGCGTTTTCCATTTTAAAATCTTTGTACTGGGACACTTGGGTGCATTGTAAGCGAACGTACTTACATCTTCTGTAAGAATATGTATTTTCTTATTAAAAACTGTCTTATTTCATTAATATTTATTAATTTATATGTATGTATGTTGGGCATGTATTCTATACGCAAAATTAAAGTCTTTATTATTTTATTTTGTTAAATTATGATATAGACTGTGTTGTTTTGGTTCTAAAAATGCGCCAGTGTGTCCGCGTGTCCCAATACTCTGTAAATAAAAATTAGAATTAAGTCAACGATGCATGACAAAAAAAAATCGTCCACAAAAACCGCTGCCTAACCTATACGTAACTTGAACAAATTGTATTTTTATAAATATTTTCTTCGGAACCACTTGTAGTATAGGATCGTTGTGATATTATGTCGGCGAGAGTCGGAATTGCCTTAAAATATTAAATATCAATGCAAGTAGGTAACTTACTTAATACGTAATTTTAGTGTTTCTTAGATATATTGCTTAATACAAATTATGTATATAATGTGAAGCCAAATTCTGACTGAGCAAAATTTTTTATCAAGATTTTTGACAATTTTGAAAACATTGAAGCAATAGTGTATTACACCCAATTCAAATTAAAAACAAAACTTGAACATTAACGTTGTGCATTTTTGAATATTTTGGAATCGTCTTACGAATTTTCGATCAGGTCACGTATCCTGACACGAGTTTAACATTTTATACCCATCCCAAGAAAAATGCTCAACGCCGCAGAAGTTTTCACTTCAAAAAAGATTTCTCGTTAATAATCGAATAACACCTAAAAATATACAGGGTATGTCTAAGAAACACAAACAACCGATTCGAAATATTAATTTGTAAAAACATGACGTTGTTAAGTATAAAAAATGTAAATAGTTACTAGTTTTAAGTTCTAATGGTAAATAAAGCTTAACTTAATCTTGTTGAACTTGAATATTGATTTTTCTCTGTTAATTGTAAATTAAAAAGTATTTGATAAGTTTTCACATACTTGTACAATTTTATGTAGATATTGTTTAAAAAATAACATTCTGTAAAAATGTGTTCTTACCGTAGTAAATTAAATAACGAGAATATTTTAGTTACACACTCCACTGTTGTTTATTTCATTTCAATGAGTGACATTCACGAGAAGATACTAAAATTATATCCAATACTCAGCATCAAATAATGGGCAATAAAGATTTCGAAATCATTAAAAACGATTACATAATAATTTATGAAACGGCCGATGGTCTGAAACTTATGGAGAACATAAAACGATGTTACAAAGTGACAGCAAATAAAAGAAACTTAATGATACAGCCTCCAATAATTTCCATAATATTCCAATTGATTACCACCCAGGTCCTGTATTAATTACCTTGGACTTGGAGAAGCGAGTAATGATGAGCTAAGTTAGGCAGATGATATCAACAACATCGATGCCAACAAAAAAATACAACAACAGTTTACAAGTCTGTAAAACTAAAAAGACAAATGGACTTTCAGCAGATGATAATATTGACAATTACCAAAAAACTGATAACTATGCGGATTATAAATAAAGATTCGTACATCATGTACTGAAAGATTTTTTAGTTATCCATCATAGCAAAAATAAAAGTAAATTGTAAAGAAAAACTCTAGCTACAATAAATTATTATTAGTATATATTTTCTTGATACAAAAGTAGTTGAGAACGGAAATAAACAGATAGTTATGAGCAATAAATTTAAACCGCAAAAGATGGCGAATGTGACCTATCCTCGAAACCCTGAACTATTAGCGCCCTAGATCTCATGAGATACGAATAAACATTTGTTTACACAATACGTTATCGATTTAGTACACTCAGACCAAGTCTAGGCAACCTAGTGCTTAAGCAAAGCTGTAGATGGCGTGGATGAAAACTTTGAGACTACTTAAGTTGCAGATAGTATAGATGCATCTATTGATGGATCTGATTAGAAGCAGAATCCACAATGCAATAACAAAATTAATTTCTACCAAAAATTTTATACACAAGAGTGATGTGATGCTCAATATACCGCATAAGGAAAGTTCCTTTTAGGTTGAGCGCAGTGATGTAAAGGATGCAAATCTGAGTATTTAGGATAGCATTTTCACCGCCATTGTGATTATTCAACTAGTAGATCGAGAACAAAAGGAAGTTGGAAGGAAAGGGGATCACCGCCTCAGGGATGGAATTTCGAAAAACCCTTTCTTAATGGATACCTACTCTTCACAAAGAACACACCTTCAGAATTTCATGTCTCTAAAACCAGCGGTTTAGACTGTGCATTAATGTGTATATGATGCAATCAGTCAGTTAGGACTTTGAATTTTATAAATACAGATAGGGCTTTAGAGACAAACAAAAAATGTCATGTGATATATAAATATTTTTGTTTCATTCATATGAAAAGCGGGCAATTTAATCTAAAAAGCGCTTTTTCTGTTATTAATGTCATGTGATGTGATTATCTTAATGAAAAGTAATTTAAAATCAATGTTAAGTGTATTTGATTGCCCGGGGGTTGAGGATAAATTCGAAAGAGTTACCTCGCCCCCGGGCACTCGAGGCAGGGAGGAACAGGGGTGGGTTTTAGTCAGTAAGAGTCTGACACACCCTTCCGCTCCACCCTAGAGCGGAAGAAGTCATTGGATGATTTCCCACCCCCCAAAAAAAAAAAAAAAAAAAAAAAAAAAAAAAAAAAAAAAAAAAAAAAAAAGTGTATTTGATAGATTCTCCCTTTCTAAATCCTACCACCTAAAATACTTAATAATAATATTTCGATGTGACTACATATCTGAAGGAATAATCATAATTGTAACACATCATTCATCATCTGACGAAGCGGTGTTCAGCATTAATTAATGTTTTTAATATAATGAGATGAAAATATTTAGACCCATTTAAGCTATCTTTAACCCTATTTATCTCGGTAATGTAATACTTTTAGATATCATGACAATTAACAAATTTTGTTCATCTATATGTCCTCTATCTTTATATATAGGTATTACTTTTCTTCAATTGCTAAAGAAAAAGATTTTGTGACATATTCTTATGCGAAAAATTCGGAACTATTGAGGCAATGTTACAATTTATTTTAGGATAGGTATTATCATTTCGAGTATGCGCAGTACCTACACAGTATATTTTAACAACATTGACTCTATAGCACTCTATCTACTTTATAAGCCCAATTTGGTACAACAAAATATATAGGATTTTGAATATTTATCCCTTTACTTCACGTGAGTGTAAATCAATTAACATATGTGGCTCAGTTTCCCGACATAAGAAGAGCTTGAACACTTGTACAAATCTAAAAAATCAAATCAAATCACATAAACAGACAAACATACTTATACCTACACATAATTATTCATACGTTCACTCACCTTCATACACATACATACACTACACTTACATTCGAGCTAATATACACACATTCATATTGATAAATAATATAATTGGTGCTTAGGATTTTATTATTCTTAAATTTTTATTCTCCAAAATCTGAAACACTTAAATATGTGTCTGCCTGTTATTTATATGTCTGGAACGCTGTCGTCTCCCATCTTGAAGGAGGGCGCTAATGGCCACGTCACAGTATAACTTTTTAACCGACTTCAGAAAAAGGAGGAGGTTCTCAATTCGACTGTATTTTTTTTTTTTTTGTGTGTGTTACCTCATAACTTCTTACTACGTAAACCGATTTTGAAGATTTTTTTTTTGTTTGAAAGCTGTTGCTTCACATGTGGTCCCATTTTTATTTGGTGAAGATCTTCGGAGATACACAATGGAACTCTTCAATAAATGATAGCAAACCTTCCAGAATTGCTGCAATCGCATGTCTGTATATTGTTTTCACCACTAACTTCACAACATTACATCACGCTGATACGCTCTGAAGGGGTATACATACAGATTTGTACAGCTCACCCTGATATGTTCAAATTCCCTATTTTTGGGGCTATCAATTCGGGCATAACTTTATTATTAATTTAGTTTTAGAATGGGGTACAACAACTAAAAAGTGAAAAATAAAAAACTTTTTACAAAAAAAATACAACCGACTTCCCTAAATAATACTAAATAATACTAAAAAATGCAAAATAACTTTAATTTCGGAAGTCGGTGTCAAATAACGAAGAAACCAAACTAGAAACACCGACTTCCGAAATTAAAGTTATTTTGCATTTTTTAGTATTATTTAGGTAAGTCGGTTGTATTTTTTTTGTAAAAAGTTTTTTGTAAACTGTTTTTTGTTCCAATAAATTTTTTTGTATTGTATCTTACCAAGGCGGGTTGGTATTGAATGTAGTGTGTTTCCAAACCGTCTTCGTGAAATAGAATATCTATAACAGAACATAACTAGGAAGGCGGCATGATATTTCGGTACCCCTCAATTCGATAAAGATTATGGAGCATTAATAAGAATTAAAAAAATACACACTTTAATTATCTAGAACATCCAACTAAGCTGGATAACATCAAGAAATTAAAAGAAAACGATTCTATTGGTCCCAACAAATTGTATTACGTGGAGTCACGCACGAGGAAGCCCTACGTTACATCGAGGTGGAGAAGCATTGCAAGTTGTGACCTAACGCTGGACTGGTGAGTTGTGTACACGATATCTATTTTTGCCACAGTTTTCGACAATTACATAAATTTACTGACCCACTGCTATGCAAAATGTCTCTCCCATAAAATTCCACATTTCACTTTCTGATCTCTCTCTGTCCAATTATTCATGGTTGCATATTAATCAACGTGGCAGAATATTGTTTTGATATTTGGGGGTTGGGAAATCTTCCGCTCTGGATAGAGTGGGAGGGCGTGTCAGACTACTGACTAAAACCCACCCCCGTTCCTTCAATTGCTTGTGCCAGTGTCGCAGTAACTATCTTTCGAATTTATCCGCGACCCAGACTGGCATCGGTCCTAGCGGACCCCGCCAGTTGTTGCTGACATCTCTTTTAGGCCCGCGTGGAACCCTACGCGCCGTCGACTCGGACAGCGAGCTACCCATTACTCGCCGTCCGCAGGCCTACGGTGGCCGAGAATTGGCTTGGGACTCTCGCGAGTGCGTCTCCTGCGGCGGCTGGGGGCATGAAAGCATTTCCCTCACGCGTCCCGTCTCATCCTTCGCGAGCATTAATTACTGCTTCGTAAAAGAAGGATGACAGCTTCACATGCCCTCTCGCTCCGTACCATGGCCTGGACCAAGGCCGGACGTGAGAGGTCACTACCGCTGATCGCCTCCACGAGGACGGCGGTGCTCCGTTCAAGCGGGGCAGACCTCTACTATATGCTCCACCGTGTCCTCCGGGCGCTCCACACGTGTTTATTTATTTATTTATATATTAAAACTTCATGCATCACAAATGTACAAAGGCGGACTTAATCGCGTCTTAATCTTGTCCGCTAGACATTACTGATTTTCTGATTAACAAATCGCGTGGGTTTGAGTAGTGTTAATATTTATTTTGAACGTACCTACGCATACCTGCTAGCTTGGACTGAATAGCCTGTTTTTTTTTGTATACTTGTAGATGTTATTAAAAAAACCTAACAAGGTGTTAAGATAAGCACACTCCCAAATTATTGCTTTTTTATTGTTGATAGGCACGCGTTTGACCACTATCTCACCTGATGGTAAGCGATGATGTGGTCGAAGATGGCCCTTGCCTAGAAGTAACCTATTCACTCTTGACTTAAAGACACCCAGGTTGTAGCTATTGCTCTTGTATTTTCATTATTTACTCCAATAAATTAAATTAAATATTCCTTAAACTCGAGGTGGCGACCAAAAAGTAAGTACTATTTATAACACAACTCAATCGCAAAAATTTTGTTAATCAGAAGGTAAATAATGTCTGGAGGCTCTGGGGTCATTCTCTATTGGGCTTCATATTAAACTGGCAGTATAAAGAGGGGGTCTGTATGACCCAAGTAAACGGTAGTTCGAGGTCTGCCATGTCAAGTCAACGATAATGGCCATTGACCAATTTAAAAATATATTAATAATATATGTATATTTAAATTTTAAATCCAGTACTATACCTAGTGAGATACCACTAGACTGAAAGAAACCTCTTTCAATCTAGTGGTATCTCACTAGGTACCCAGCCAGAACGATGCAAAAGGCAGTATATGGCTGATTTATTATTATACTGACCCAGTATTTCAATCCAGTGCTGGTATTCTGAATTGATATTGGCCCAATCTAAACCTAAACATTAAAAAAATATTAAATAAGTCATATACTGCCTTCTCCATCGTTCTGGCTTACCCAGCTGTTCAATAATAGCAATAAAATTTACAGAGGAATATCTTTCTTGTGCTACATTATCTTCACTGATTTATCGCTTTTATCAATATTTACTACACAGCGAAATCAGCCTATAAACCGTCAAGCCCCTCATTAGCAGACACAATTAAAAACCTATTGTCGCGTCTCCTTAAGGAGACGCGAGGGGCCTGACGGATTAAAAGAGTCTGTGACCTCTGAGTTTGTTCCGATGTTTCTTCTCAGGGTAGCCAGCTAGGAAACACCGACCTCATCTGACTTAAACTGACAAAAAAACTTTGACGTGTAAAAGTGTTATTTGTTAAATAACCTGTTTGCAAAATAAATATCATTTTTTTTTTCCTCTGCTAGATCACAGGCCTCCTCTCTATGAGAGCGAGTGTGCTGTCGGTGCAGGCCTAGTGTCGTTTAGTGAATGATTCCAATGTTGTGTAATAGGTGTTTGTTCCGTAAAATTAGTTTGTTTCCCCAAATAAGTGCAATATGTAGTTACGTTGTCATTTGATAGGGAATCAAACGACGCTTCGACTTCTAATCCAACACGAGGATTGACACCAATGGTGACGCGAAATTGAATACCAAAAACAACACGCACGTACAACAATATGTACACATTAGAGATGCCGCGAATACTCGCTATTATTCGGTATTCGGCATTACTCTACATTTTTTTTTGTTATTCGCCGAATACCGAATAATAGCTCTAGTATTATTCGACATTCGGCGAATAGTTGTTTAAAATAAACTTCTAATTACTTAACAAAAAAACTAGAGGCTTGAAAATAATCAAACTTTAATTTTTATTAAAAATAAACCACACTAATTATTATCATTATTATTAATATACAAAGATAGTGAAACTATGAATGATTTCTATAACTTCATTGTTTTCTTTTCTCATAACCTTAAAAAGAATTGATTATAATAACAAATAAATTATGTTTTATATTTCTTTTTTTTGTCGAATAATAATGGCGATTAATCGGTGTTCGACTATTCGCTATAGCGTTGTTTAGAAAGCTACAGCAAATTCGCGTAACTCAGTTTATTGGCGTAGAAACAGCGAGTAAGGGCCTGGACACATCACCACGGCGCGACCCCGCCATCGTGAAACAGCACGATGTCGTACTGCGGTAAGGTGCGCCCCGCCGGCTCACGACAGCATCCATCGCATTTAAACTTATTTACTTGCAGTTTTTGACTAGATATGGACCGCAAAAGACGTATCATTCGTCGTCTTAGCAATAACTAGAGATGAATCCGTCTTACGTGGTCCATATCTAGTCAAAAACTGCAAGCGAACACGTTTTATCCGATGGTTGCTGCATCATCATACCGCGGTACGACGTCGTGTCGTAACACGGTGGCGGCGCCGCGCCGTGGTGTCGTGTCCAGGCCGTCAGACAGTTTTTGAAGTAAAACTTCTTTACGCACGCTTGATTTGGGGAGTAAGGTGGTGAATGCGTAGTTACGCGTACAACACTCACTTTATAGAGTTTGACATATTTACTCTTTCCAAACATACAGAGTTACTAAATTCTTAAGTATATATATTTTTCTTTTTCTTCTTAAAAGTCTTTTATGATGCACACTGTATGTCTGTTTTTATTTAACTTTTGTTTTTGTGAATTCGTGGACAATGGTGTAGGTAACATGTGTAGTAACATAAATATGGAATAGATTAGGTATGTTTATATGTATTTCTAAGTACTGTGATAATTTAACAATCTTTAGTTAAGCTTTGCATGTAACTAATTTTTGTCCCTACCAAATAAAATAAAATAAATGCGTGACGAGAGCGTTACGAAAAGTGTGATCGGGCGAGGCGAACGGAAGTGGAGAGGGCGCACCCTTGACTTGGGGAGTAAGCTGGTGAATGTGTGACGAGAGCGTTACGAAAAGTGTGATTGGGCGAGGTGAACGGAAGTTGAGAGGGAGATATAAGTTAGTGAAGATAGAAAGAGAGAGAGTTACGTTTCGTATATTACTGTAGCGGCAAAAAAAAGAGGGGCAGGTGCGAGCACACATACATATATACATAATATAAACATATTTAAATACATACACATAGATGGAGCTAAAGAAGTTTTACTTCAGACGTGTCTCGGTCTAAAGCACATACGTTTTTTTTATTTTTAAACTGAGTTACGTGTAAGTTAAAGTTTATTCACTCTACTTACGTGGTCTTTTCGTAATTCTCTTTAAATAGTTTAGTAGAAAAATATACCTAGGCTTTTTTTTTGTGGGGTGGGAAATCATCCAATGACATCTCCCGCTCTGGGTGGAACGGGAGGGCGTGTCAGACTCTTACTGACTAAAACCCACCCCTGTGCCTTCCCTGCCAGGCAAGAATTCGTATTAAGTACAGCGCTTGCATAAATATTTATACTTCTCATAAACTTTACGACTCTTATAATCAAAACTTGAAATGGATAGTAAATGTACAAACCTTAAGTACCTAAAAACATTAAATTTGCACTTCTGCAAGTAAAATGCATTATTTATTAATGTAACAAATACTTATGAGTATTTTGCACCTATTTTATGTGTTGGAGAAATAACTGCATCCTTGTGTAGGTATATTATACAGTGTGAGTTTTTGATGTGCACGTATTGAAATGAGGGAGTCTATGCTTAATTTTATCGACGGAAAAAATATAAAAAAAATATAAATATTTTTTATATTAAAAAACAATCGAAAACGGTGTAACTTTTAAACTAAATGATCTATCGCGATGAAATAAACTCTATAATGATTGGAAGTAATTAGGTGTCCTCATAAAATGAAAATTGTGAAAGAAAACTCAATCAATGGAAAACAAACATGTTTTTTAGCAAAAATCAGTTTTTTATTTCATCAATTTAAAAAAAATATAAATTTATTTAGATTTTTTTTTATATTTTTTCCGTCGATAAAATTAAGCATAGATCATTTCGATATATGCACATTATAAAGACTAATACTGTATGCTTAGACTATGAAAAGTTATAGACGGAACGTCATTGGACATTAAATGAAGCAGGATCGTTAAAATGTGTGAGTGACCTTGGCGAACGTAACGATGACGTATCGGCTTCTCATTTTGTCTATGTGAGCTTATTTCGCGTGTACAGATACACGCCGGCTTCTCATTCTGGTACTTCAGATTGCTGGATTTTGACACTCCGTCTATAAACTTTCATAGGCTAACACTGTATGCTTACTGCTATACGTATATTGCAAAGACTCAGTTGGAGCCTCATTCTCCGTGCAACAGTTTATATCAACTGCTGGTTTTCTTCAACTGGTTCACATAACTAAGGATATAAAATAACGAAGCATTGATACATTTTGGTAGTGCAAAGTATATGTATGCATCGGTAACAATGTAAAGGAACGTACCCAGACTACGTGACCCATTTTTTACAATTTTTGCCACCCTCCCCCCTCCTCCTCGATGCCCATCCGTAGTATATGCCAAGAACCCCCCTCCCCCTCTAGTTTTCACGTAGTAATTCATTGCAAACAGAAAGTTACAAGTGAAAAAAATATTATAAAGAAGAAAAAAACTTATGTAAAAACATACTGTAACAGGAACTTAATTTATAAACAAAAAAAATACAACAGACTTCCCAAAAAAACACGTCGGTTGTATTTTTTGTAAAAAAGTTTTTTATTTTTCACTTTGTAATTGTTGTACTTACCCCATATCTAAAACTAAATAGTAAAGTTATACCCGAATTGATAGCCCCAAACATATAAAATATTATCATAATTGGTGAAATTACGTGATGTATGTTATGGAGTGGTGTAAACAATAAACAGACATGCGATTGCAGCAATTCCGGGAGGTTGAGATTTTCTGTCTCCGAAACTCATTTTCAGATCTATATGAAATTTAAATGGGACCATTTCGAAACATACCCCTTTCGAAAAAAAAAGAATTTTACTTTTTAACATAACAAAAAAATATATATTATAAATATCCGAATTGTTAACCTCCGCTTTAAAATCGTTTAAAAACAAAAGTATTTTTTTTATATTGACTACGTGACGAAATCCTAACCCCCGCCCCGGCCTCTGTGACCAAGTGTGGTATTTTGAAAACCCCCTCTCCCCCCTGAACGAGTCACGTAGTATGGGTACGTTCCATAGCGTAGTCAACATACTTTCGTGCAGAAAGTAATTTTATTCGCTGATGAACAAATAAGTCAAACATTCCTGTTTTGTAATTACTATTTGTAATTCTTTTAACATAGCAAAGCCTCTTCAAATAGACATACATAACCATAATTAGTATGCCTACATAAGTAAATATGTATTAAAAACTTTGGTTAAGTTCTTTTCACAGTTGAAGGGGTTCCGTCGAATTTAAAAATTACTGTTTAAAGACATCATTGCTTAATTTCACCTCGTAATGTAAAAATCGGGATCTTTTCAGAAGAGCAATTAAATTGTTTAACAGCAAGTAACTCAGTCAAAAAAAATCTGAGTTACGCGTTGTCGCTATGGCAATACAACTAAGTTAAGTACGCGGTTTTAATAATAATAATAATAAATCTTTATTGCAGAATATAGAAGGTCCATAATCACAAAAATAAAAACAATGAGCGAAATTAAAAAAAAACTAAAACAATTAAATACTTAAAATGTTTAAAATAATAATAAACAACACATTATAATTTAAAAAAAAATACTAAAATTCATTACAATTCACTAAAATTCATTAAACATCAAAACGTTAATAAAAATCAAAACAATTTTAAAATACATTAATAAAATTCAGTTTAAAAAGAAAAATAATATTTATTTCATTCATACATAAAAAGTCAATAAATTAGGATTCAAATTCAATGAATTCAACAACAAATTACAATACAATTTAACAACCATACAAAAAGATAAAAGCAATTAAAAACAATAAAAAGAGATACAATAATTATATTACAAAACAGAACAAGCAGCTATTTCCAGCCAACGCTTATAGGTCTTAGTGGCATGCATTCTATCTGCAAGTTCCTTTACAATACTGTTTCTACACGTACCAACCCTGGATAAGAATGGTGCGATTCTATTTTTCTGTGGCTTTTCTGTACAACACTTACATACTTGTACTTACCTACATATTATTATTGGTGTAATAGTACGAGTCACCATTGGTTCAAATCCTCGTATTTGATTTAGATATCAAACGCTGGGTCCTTTGGTTCCCTATCGAATGGTAGAGGAAAGAAACCAAGTATTGGTAGTATCCTAATATGGAATATCGCCATTTCTCGTAAATGAAGAATACTTCTTGCCGCACAAAACAGTGGTCTTCTATCTCTTTTAATCATAATACTCGCGTACTGGTTTCAACTCGTACGTCGAGCAAGTGATGAGGCCCTGGTGAGAGAAGTTTGTTTTTTCACTGTAAGAAAACTTTTTGAAGTACTTTTTAAGATACTCGAAACATGGATTGTCTTTGGTAATTGCGCTGGTGCAGAGTTTGATACCTAGATTTGTGATTTTTGCAAGTATTCTAAAGTTCCTATTTAGATTTTACCTAAATTCCTATGGTTTTATAGTGTTCCATATTTGGGTACTCATTCCATAATCATTCCATAATTAGATGCCTTTCTGTTGATATTGTTTTTGTGTAAACCTTTAACCGTAATCTTGAAAGAACAAATTTACATCACAAACAAAAAGGTTCTCACCACAGTTCCCCGCTGAGGGATCCCTAAAAGAACTAGCTAGGCAAGCAATTTAGTCCTACAGGTCTCGGTATAAAAATAGATAGAAAAGATAGAAAATAAAAAGTTGGTCGCGGGAGTTGGAACCGGTAAGGAGGCAGATGGCTAGTGTCTTTTTGCTTCGTCCTGGGAACATTCTTCGTTTCTGCGGTTGCTGTGGGTAAGCAGGACAAGTTGTGAACGTTGGTAACTGTTTTTGATGGTACAGTGATATGGAATTATATGATATTATATTGTTAGGTCGGTTGGGGAAAAAATATTCAGGGGACGATATTCATATCTGACGCATAAAATATTCCAGATTAGTTTATACGTATCGATGCTGGTACACCTGTATAACTGTTGCCCAAGTAGCATCAAAAAAAAGAAAAGATAAAATTGGAATCAATGAAGTTTAAAGCCATGAATCCTAACCACATCTGATCGTCAAACCTTTCAACGAACTAGCTAAACGTTTCTCCCTTCAGATCTAGCTAATATTTATTTACGCCTCACTTAAAGCTAGAATAGCAAAGAAGACATCCGGCGCAGGAGCACAAAGCAAACAAAGTAACCCCATTAACGCACACTTGCGCACACGCACGTTACCTAACAAGGATCGCTGCGAAATTCATTACGGCAGCGGCCGTCATAAATCAACCTTGACTTGTGGCACTCAAAGTTTTCACCCTTGAAAACGATGGGAATTTAAAAAAAAGTAAGTTAGAAAAAAAATTACTTACCAATGAAATATAAGAGCTGAAAAATATCGGGAAAATACTCTTCATTCGTATTTTTTGTCACATACATTTTTATGACTAGGAAGAGGGAAAGAAGGTTCGGATAATGCAGGTCATTGACAATATTAGTCATTCTGAAATTAACTTAATCAATGCTGAAATAAAGTTGACATTGTTAAAGTGAAAAAACATCAATTGGAAACAAGGATTTGAATATATTATTATGCATAAGCGTTTCTGCACTAGTAGCTCTGAGCGCTTTTTTCAGAAGTCACACACAGTGTCTCGTTTCTGAGCTATTGGTAATCGTTTTGGCGTCATTGACACTCTATAATTGTATGGAAAGTCTTTCTAATACTAATTACATACATACATTAACATGTTGCTAGCAACAGCCGCCATAACCATCCCCTTCATGGTCATAGAATGCTCTTGTTTACTCAATGTCTACAAACACGTATAACTTAGGGTATAGTTATCTCTTGTACCTTTATCACTGGTCACTTTAAAGGGTAACTGTAGCACCACACCTTAAAGGGTAGCTGCACCTTGAGAACCACTGCCCTAGTGCTTACTAGATAAGGTGTCCCATTAGATGCGTTTTCAAGTTTCAGACCGGTTCGGGCTGCGCTGCGAGGGTTTATAAGCGTGGTTCGGGACGTCTGACGCCATTCCCGTATCGGCTCCCGGAGTTCATCTAGTCCCCCTTCATCCCTTGGATTCTGGTCATCATTCTTCAGCATCAAGATGTGGCGGCTCCTGTTGTTGGTTTTTGTGGCGACTGCGTCGGCGCAGATCCCTTCGCTCGGCTGGTGTCCTGACTTTCAAGTAAGTTATTGTTTGTTATGCTTTGTTTATCTTAATATGTTTGTTTCAAATTTAAGTCATAGGAAGACAAACAAAGAAATGTAGTTAACTGAAGTCTTTGTGTCTCATTAGCTTCTCATGTGTTAGAGTGCCATCGAAATGCATAATACAAATGTACTGAAACTCCTCCAACCTCAAAAATACCCCTGAAAATACATTGGTTGACCTAATCGTTATCCTTTCTTGACTATTGTTAGGGAACGTCGTCTATGACACGAATTTTTCATTTTTTTCAGGAAACTCTTCTTTCTACATCCTTGAAACTTTTTTTTTTGTTACTGATAAATCTATATTTATAATCTCCAGGATCTACTGAACCGATTTTAAAAATTCTTTTACCAATAGAAAGCCACGTTATTTGTGAGTGTCCTAAGCTATAAATTATTGAAATCCACGCTAACGAAGTCGCGGGAGAAGTGCTATTATAGATATTTTTACTGTAAATTTCTAAACTTCTGTAACTCAAACAAAAGCGATGTCTTCATCACCCTTAGGTTGACTTTTAGAGAATGCTTATAAATTTAATACTGTTTGCATAAAAGTCAAACTAACATTACTCCATTACTACACTGGTTCACCATCAATTTACAAGAAACATCTTAAGCAAAAACCATCCTTCGATGGTTGTACAAAAACTCCCCATGACCTTGACCTCGGTGTATGTATGTAACAGCCGTCACTGACCGTGGTCAACCCGTAACTGGTTGGCGGGCTAGTCGGCTGGCCGGGCATCGACCGGAAGATCCACCACCTTACTTATAGACTTTCCTTTTCATTTATTTTACGCAGATGTCTATAGTTACGTCTTGTGTACTTATTAATTGGAAAATAAATGTTTTTGTTTGGGGACGGTTTTGCTATTACTAAGGTAAGTTGGCTCTATAAGTTGGGTTTGATGTTTGAAGATTTTGAAAATTAAATGGCTAGAAAGGAAGTGTAAACTTGAATAGAGCAGGAGGATGATGATAGGTCTTTTTACGATTCATTGTACACCATAAAAAATAAAATTGCGTTTAAAATAAATAAATGGAATTAAAATAAACGAATAGGTTTAAGTGACTACCGCCGGACCACCAACGCCAATCGCTTCCATATTTGGTATAAATAATTAGTACTCAATTGGTACTAATTAGTACTAATATAATATAGGTATTGTTTGAGTCTTTGAGGCTCAAACAATACCTATAATATTAGTTTCTAAAAGTCTCCTTTGTTTTGAACCACCTCTAGTCAAAGATAGAGAAGCACCTTTGATAAGAGGTGCTTCTTCCTAGAGTTCTTTTATTCCCACATTTTTTTTAGCTTTATCTAATCAATCCTTCTTTTCCTCCAGGCTATGGCAAATTTCAACATGAACCGCTTCCTCGGCACATGGTACGAGGCTGAGAGGTACTTCACCGTCACCGAGCTGGGCACCCGCTGCGTCACAACTCACTACACCGCCACTCCTGAAGGCAGGATCCTCGTCACTAATGAGATCACTAATTCCTTGTAAGAACTTCATCTTTCTTTTCGTATTTCTTATAATATATTAGAAGTGAGGCTAATTATACAGGGTGTAAAAAGACACATCACAGATCCGTTAACTACGCATACTGTACATCTAACAAAGTAATTTTGCACAAAAATTATTGCTGGGAAATGACTTTTCTTTTTAGGTATGAAAAATAAAACTATTTTTAATTCCGCGCAATGTAACGCGAATACAGGCAAGTGGAGTTAAACCCCGCCCCTTCGCTCTAAGCCACGTAGGTACTTGTCGGATACGTTTGATATTCATTGCGTTTTCGTAACTGCAAATTCGTAATTTTGAAATTTCGAAAAAAAAAACAAAAATTCAGGTAAGGTTTGTTTGGAAAAAAGTTTAGTACTTACAATTAATTTTCGTAAAAAAAGTAAAAAAAAAAACCGACTTTGAACTTCAATATCTCCAGAACCAGTGGTTTCCCAGGTATGGTCTAGTGAAAAAAAATAATCCAAATAATGGGTAGAATATGTGGCTTTCGGCTTCGGAAACTGTCTTTTTACACCCGATATATTTATAATATCGACGGCACTCCAAAAGTACAAAACCCGGGTGATCGCAGATCAGATCCTTGTTACCAACAATATCACTAACTCCTTGTAAGTGATCAAACTCACGTGAGATATGATTAATACTATTTTCTATCGTATTGTAAATACTAGCTAATCAGCGGACTAAGAGAGACTTTTTCAATGGAACCCAATAGCTAATTTGTATGTACGAGATGTATGTCGGGCTGGTTTCCGCAACTCCACGCTCAAGGCGCGTATTTTGCGTTCAGGTGGGACAGCTTTGTCATTCGATCCACCCCAGCTCCTCAAGGAAGGCCAGCAGCCAGTAGCTAAGTTTCTAGGTTACAAGCAAATCGCGATGCCTGAAGGAATTTGTCAAAGAAATTTTGCCATGAACCAAAAAATGCTGTGAAATTCCCAAGTCATAGGGTCAATTAGAACACGCTTGTCGTTCTCGTCAAAACATCTATTGAAAATGACGTATGTATGGAAATGTGGGTGGAGAACAATCTGGGCGTGTGAGCCCCTCCCTCATATCAGGCGGCGCGTGCGCAGGAATGCGTGACGGCCTCCTGTCAATACGTAATATACATAATGCTTTTTAGATAAGAATGCACAGTAAAATGACTCGAAAATTAGAAGTTAATCTTTTCAAGGGAAATCTTTTTTTTTTTTACATTTAATTCTTTTTTAATTACAGTTAGTTAAGAATTTAATAAGTTTGTATATAAAGCTTAGTTAGGTATGTATATGTTAGGTATGTGTAATCAAATAAATCTAACTTGACATTTTTAACATATCCGAAATCCTGAAAACTTCTCAGATATAAGTGCGTAAGAAAATAGCGTCTCTGGCAGCTAGAATCCGGGCTAGTGGCAACAGCATTCTGAAAACAGTGGCCGAGAGTGCTTTGTCCCCGTTTATGAGGCATTTTATGGAAAGGATGAGCGTACGTTAATCTTCTGTGTAGAATGCTTCCTAAACTCTAATTTATGTACTAACACTATATATAAGGTATGTTACTAACACTATGGATTTCTGTTATCCGACTGTAGAAAAATAAATAAAAAACAATAAAAAAAAATAAGCAACCTGGTAATTTATAATTTCGAACCAGAATGCAGAAAAGGATTTCAATCATGCAGTACACGTAATAGAGTACCTGTGATAATGATCAAAAAAGTACTAGGAAAGCATTGTATTATTTATCTTCCATCTTCTTTTCTTCTAGGACTGGCTTCAAGCGAATAATGGAAGGTCACCTTCAGAAGGTGGGTAGGGAAGGCGAGGGTCGCGTCATGGTCAAGTACTCCTCTGCCCCTCTTCCTTACGACTTCGAGTACAGCATACTGGATACTGACTACGATAGCTATGCCGTCATGTGGTCTTGCAGCGGTATTGGACCTGTACATACACGTAAGTTTTCTTTTTGCTACAGCCTGCCCGCGCCTTTGCCCAACTATCTTGGGGTCGCCTTCTATCTATATCTAACTAGATGCATCTGAATACCAGTATTTTACATGGAGCAACTGCCAATCTGACCTCCACAACCCAGTAACTGGGTAATACGATACCGATATTTTTTCCGCTACTACTGTTACAACCTCTGAAAGCCGCCATTCGTCAAACGTACCATCCTTCAAGCGCCGTCCGCATACGACAAACCGGATTCAAATGTCAGTTTGACATTTTTTCTCAGTTATGACAGCATATATTTTTTATCGGAGGGCACCTGAGACGACCAATAATGTCTATGGCCAAGCGTGTAAATGTTGCCACAGCATAAAATACATTGCGTTTTGGTAATAATAGAGGTAATAAACGAGTGAATCGCAAGAATCGCAAAACTCACTGGTGAGTTTCAGTGCTCAACGTGGTCTCGATTAATGAAACTCACCAGTGAGTTTCCGGGCTTTACAGGTTAAATTTTTGAAGTGAAAACTTCATTGAGCATTTTAAAGATGGGAACAAACTATTGAACTCGAAGCGGGTCGCGTAGCGGATTGAAAAGTTCAAGTCTGCACTCCCGGAGAGCCACTCATTTTTTTTTTAGGGTTTTGAAAGTGCGAAAGATAAACGGAATCCTTATAGGATCACTCGTGTGTCTGTCTGTCCGTCTGTCCGTTTGTCTATCTGTTCGTCTATCCGTATGTCCGTCTGTCATAGTCAATTTTCTTCGAATCTACTGGACCGATTAAGTTGAAATTTGGTACAAACATGAATATCTGGGTGGTGTAACGCAAATAAATGGATTTGGAACTTGAGAGGTGCAAGATAAAGGTGGTAGTTCTTTACATAGAGGTAGATTACAGGAAAACCTATAAGAAGTATACAGTTTTAAAAAAACCTGAAAATAAATATGATTTGTTCTGTTCTTGGTCGGTTTCATCAATCCATCTTTGACACCGTTTGCAATGGACACATTCATCCGTGTCTGTTTGGATGCATTCATAGTGTTGCTTATACATGTCTCAAAAACTTGCGCATGGGTATGTAGACAGCATGTAATAAAAACCCAGTCCGATCCTGAAGGGTTGGTATCGTACTGCGTACACATATACGTAATCATTTAATGGGTACGAGATAATTATTTTTCCCCAATGCAAATAATTAAATTAAAAAAAAGAAAAATTTATCAAAAGCAACACTGAACGCTCGACAAAGTTCACCTACTGTTTCGTTTCAAAGATAACGCCTGAGCGAGACAAAGTGCCTACAGCGCGGCTAGTGCAGGACGGTATCGTTTGAAATAAAAATAGGTAAAGATTAAAAGATTTCGCCGGCCGGTGGAGTGTTGTCAACATATGAAATTTTTCCATATTTAGTGCTAAATTTCGCATATTTTATAAAAATAAAAAATCTATATTGGTTTATAAGAGTTTTTTTTTACAACTTTTTTTAGTACGTATGTTAAACAACAACAAGGAATACGCCTTTATTGGATCGGACAGGGTTTTTGTTACATGCTGTGTTTACTAATAAATACATAACAAACTTTTTTTTAGAGTTATTGCCAAACTACAAGGACTTAGTTGATAAGTTGAGATGGGTACCTAATAATTGAAACATTTCTCCCCAGAAAACACCTGGCTACTCTCCCGTGACAGGCTCCCATCTCTCGCCGTGATGCAGAACGCATACGCCGTGCTCGACAGATACAAGATCTCCAGGACTTTCTTCTTGAAGACCAACCAGGCTGACTGCACGATACTGCCTGAACCTGCGGCTATCAGCGAACTTGATGCTAAGAGTGCTGACGTGCCTGTGCCCGCGGAAGTACCAGTCGACAAGGTGAAGGAGGCTGAACAGCCTGTTGAGGTACGGAAAAACATAATTTAAAAAACCAAAAATATTTTTTGCCAATTTTGAAAACAAGTATTGTTCCCATGTTTCGTTCCTTTCTTGTTGTAAGTAATATTATAAATAGATTTTCTCGTAATGAAAAATATTTCAAAAACCACTCCAGCATCTGCCTTTACTACCTATATACATATTTATAACATTCATATTATGTCTTAATTGTCAGTAAATAATTACAATGAGTCGCGTTTCCATGGATTCGAGACATATATTTAAGTAATAAATTATTAAATTATTCAACAGAAGAGAGTCGACCCAGAAGTCAAGGTAGCCGAACCAGAAGTAAGATCAGCAGTTCCAGAGCCAGCCGAAGAAGCTAAACCCATGCAAGTCCCAGAACTGATCTTGTCCGAATCTGAGAAGAAAGAAGTAAACATTGAGAAACTAGAACCAGTAATAGGACTAGCGGCTGAAACTAAGGAAGTCAAGGAAATTCCTATAGCACTGTAGAAAGATAGAAAAGTTTGAGGGAAACCTTCGTAAGCTGTAGATTTAACTTAGGACAAAATGTCAGCAAGCAATTAAAATCTGTTTCAAATAGAAATTGCTATGATCATGATTAATTTAGAAACGTGGATATACTTAGACACAATATTAATTATGTACGATATTTGCGTTCCTAAATTTATTGATGTAGCAAATTCTATATTTTGCTGACAGATCAGACATAAAACCTTTGTTACTTTTGTCAAAAGTTTGAAGTGTCTTAGATACTTCAAAATTGTCCCCTTTACAGTCTTGAGGTTCGTTAACAGTGTGATGAGAAGTCGGAGCTTTCAGTCTTCATAGTTCTCCTTCTGGTGTCTATAATAGGGCTACTTTACCAAATAAGTAATGAGTACCTACTCGACACGCAGCGACGCTTGTTTTGCAGCATTGCTTAGTTTTAACTCGATAGTCATTGTAATAAGCGAAGTCAGCTCTGAAATAAAATAATAAGTGAATTTTGTGGTCTTATTACAACCTTATTACAACATTGTTGAACACAGGCTTTCTTATAAAAAGAAAGTGTTCTATTTATCAATCAGGTACCTGGATGAGAGCTTTGCTCGGTTTTTACACGGATAATACGACGTTTTCTAAAAATGAAACCTAGCTAGATCGATGTATCGCCCCCGAAACCCCCTGCATACTAAGTTTCATAAAAAATCGTTGGAGCCGTTTTCGAGATTCAAATTATATATATAGGTACATATATACAAGATTTTTTTTTAAAGATATTAAATAAATCGATTTATCGTTCCCGAAACCCCCTGCATACTAAATTTCATGAAAATCGTTGGAGCTGTTTCAGAGATTCAGATTATATACATTATACAAGAAATTCTCGTCTAAAGGTATTAGATTAGATTAAGGGAAAGAGAAAAAAAATACGATTAGGGCATGAATTGTTCTGAAAAGTACCTAATAGATAAACGGATTAGTAATGGTAGATAAATTGCAATCGATTGAAAATGATAACGTTTACGCAAAAGAGGCAAAACACAAAAATCCTATCCTACTTAAATAAATGCGAAATAGATGGATGGATGGCTGAATGGATCTGTATGAAATTTGGAACAGACATAGATTATAGTCAGACACAGGCTCTATAATTTGTAATGGGGGAAATACTATAATTCCACGTGAGCAAAGCCGCTGGCAAAACCTAGTAAATATACAAAATTAACAAGCTATATATAAATTAGTTCGAAATTTGCTGTTAACCTAAAACTGTATTTGCGATTCTAATCTACGCATATCAGTTTCTTAATATGATAATTCGTAGTACATCTCAGTTTATACCAGTCTTAAGGTACTGTATATACAGCACAGTACATTTTATGGAAATCAAAAGTGAACAAAGCACTTCTTGAACACAAACGCAAAAAACAATTGCAATTTGCCGTAGAAAATGGCAAAAGGAACGGGTCTGATTATATTGGTCAGGCTGATACTGAGCGCCCACTCCCGGCCGCTATCCCACTACTGCCCGATGCGGGGACTTTTGGCTGCTGGGTTTCCCCCCTGGCCCGATTCGCCCCTCCTTAGTTGACCTGCATCCCCCAGACTCCTCCGGGGGATCCATATCAACACCGGGCTTAGTGTGGACGTCCAGTCAACATGGGCCACTCAGCACCAGGAACCCCGACCTCAAACCATCCTCCGTGCCCGACCTCCGAGAAGCCGGATTACAGGAGACGCCACGCTCCCAGTCGAAGAGACGGCTGAAATTTTCGACTGCTTGTTTCAATAATGACGTAGTTTCGAATCTAACGAAATATGTATATATTATATTTTTTTTTAAATAACATCACAATGTATTTTTATTAATTTTGCATATTTTAAATTATTTAATTCAATCGACAATGCATATTTTAAATAAAAATTGGAAAAGTAAGTAAAGCTACTCGAACGCCACCTATAGACAATACTGAGTACTAACATTGTATGTACGTACCTAAACTTATCGCTGACGTACGTACTTATCAGTTACACAGTTATCTAAAAGAGGGCGCTGGTGTAGAACCGGTCTTTACACCTCGGTATACACCTTGGCATTTTTGTCTCCATAATAAAATTTACTTTTTATGTATACTAGTAAGATTTATATCAAGGTAGTGTAATGAAACAACGAATCTTTAATTTATTTGTATCTATGTCAAATTATTGCTGAACTGGTATAACAGTGCCTCACAACACAATAAATATTTGGTTACTTATAAACTAGTTCGGTTTAATATTTTCGTATCTGTAAATTTCATTAAAGTTTATCAGTGCTTGTATCCATGTCAAATTATTTTAAGTGAATAATGCTGAACTGGTACTTTTATTACAGGTATCTTTATTTTGTGCCTATGTACGCACAAAATGAAACTTATAACAGTGCCTCAAAACACACAAAACTATTTGAGTTCAATATTCTCGTATTTGTGAATTTCATTAAAGTTTTTAAGTGCTTTTATCCAGTTATTTTTGAAAATTATAAAATCACTGTCCTCCAGTATACTCTAACAATTATCGTACTTCTTTCCCTCAAATTAATAAATAAAATAATAATAAATAATAAAATACATATATATTATTTCAGATAATTAAAACCCATAAATAAAATAAATAAATAACTTAAAATTAAGATAAATCAAAATCAGAATTAATATCAAAATTAAAAACAAAAACAAAATTAAAATCAAAATACAAATTAGAATTAGAATAAAATCAAATTAAAAAATTATTATTCCAAGCTTAAATTTAGAATTAACGTTCTGTAACACTACAAGAAAA
This sequence comes from Polia nebulosa, assembly GCA_951329385.1. Taxonomy (NCBI): domain Eukaryota; kingdom Metazoa; phylum Arthropoda; class Insecta; order Lepidoptera; family Noctuidae; genus Polia; species Polia nebulosa. The sequence continues at coordinate 7,915,679 of OX589588.1, read as the reverse complement.
ACTTTATCGTCTTTTTCATTAAGATCCAACTCAGTTATTTATTCACGTGTGTAACACCGACAGAATTTCTTGCTAGTAGTAGTGGATTCATTAGTATTATCTTCATTTCTTTTTAGTTTCTTTAAAGCAGCATTTTCTTCTTGTTTATTGACTTAAACTCTGTATACAACTTTAGTTTGATTTAGATTCTTATAACCTTAGGCTAAGTAATAACAACCGCACGGGTCTATCCATCCATCTATGGGTGACCATCTTTACATACCGAGACTCCTCCGTGTTTCGGAAAGCAAGTTAAGCCGTTGGTCCCGGCTGTCAATCGTGGATCTTTGACAGTCGTTATGTGTCGTCAGAAGCCCGAAAGACTGACAACCAGTCTTTCCAAAAGGGTATCGTATTACCCAGTAACTGGGTTGTGGAGGTCTATCTGACTTCCGTGGCAGTCGCTCCATGTAAAATACTGGTATTCAGCTGCATCCGGTTAGACTGAACTACCTATGTTTAAATATTTATTAAGGAACATAAAATATATGCTTGGCATCTTTAAAATAATTATTAAAAAACATTAGTCGTTTAATAGTAAAGTGTCGAACACAGAAAAAGAATAAAATCTCATCTTCGTCATTTTCTTCATAATTTGTCGTCTACTATAAATGGAATAAATGCGAGCGGAACCTGCCAAGTAACTTTTTACTGAATACATAAATTACCTGCATTTAAAGTAATTGAGGCTTATGGGTCAACGGTCAAAGATTATACTTAATATATAAAACAACCTGTCATGTTTTTCTACAAGCGAAAGTATATAGCCAAGAATACTCACTCATCTTAGAGCATAAACATGATTACCCTTTCATCTTTTAATAGAAATTTCAGTAGCCAGTGTGCGCGATTGGAATTTGCATCATGGTTGCATTGATTGACAAAGAACTTTATCATCATCTAACTAACCTTTTCCAACTATGTTAGAGTCGTCTTGAAATCTAACTGGACGTAGCTAAAGAGCAGCAAGAGCTTTGATGTAATGTGTTCAATATTTATCATCAATTCACACGGTTCCAATTGAATCACTTCACGAATATTCAATATAGCAACAGATTTTTTATCATTCAAGTCAATAATAGAAATTAAATCGACTATCACACGTAAATCAGCTCCAAATGCGTCAAAGTTTTTCTTCTTACTCGAATCGGAAAAATCGGTAGCAAAGAATTATATACGACAGTGAGTCTACTGTGATTAATTGATCCTTAAACTTAACATTAACGTACTAAATCTGCGCACACGCATGTAAACAGTTGAAGCGTTTCAGATGGCATGCAACGGTCAAAGTGAACGGACGTGTGTAGTGATTGTGTAACATCAGACCATTTGTTGTGATAAATAAAAAGTCAAGGTAAGGATTTATTTGCATGTTACAGACAAGGTTCTATCGAGAATTTTATATCATCGTCATCCTTAGTCAATTACACTATCTTGACCATGAATTTAAAGAAACCGAAATGATTATTTAACGTCTCATATGTTTGTTTTTATATAGTGTAGGTGACCTAATATATTCTAGTTTATAAGAATTAGTTCATAATTCACACGTCACGTATACGTATCTGAAAAGCGCAGATAGAAGTATTTTTTTGCTCGATCGGAGTAAATAATATTTTTTTCTACGGGAGAACCTACTCGCACTTTGTTAAACCATCAGGAATAGATGTAATTTGATGCAAACGACAGGACAATCAATAACTTTTTTTGTCATATTTTCATCTCTTGAAAAGTTTTGTGCCATCAAGAAGATCACTGTTATACGTGGTGAAACGGAAATGGATAGTTATAATTATTTTTTAGATACTGGTTCTACTCATGAAACCAACAACTTTCTTCAAGGTGGAGAATTGGAATTTTCGTATAAACTTCATCATCGGCTGATCCAGATCCATATTAGTATGGGAGTCCAATTGTTTTATTCAGATTTGACTTTCTTGAAGAAAACTGTTCATTTCTATGGGCAGAATATTTAAAACATGATCACGCATTTCCATTACAACCTGTATAAAAAACCGGCCAAGGGCGTGTCGGACTTTGCACATTTAGGGTTCCGTACCAAATGAGGGAATTTCAAAGAAAAATCTGATTTATCAATATATTGGTATTTGATAATAAAACATACGTAATAATAAACATATTCACTAAATTTTATGTTCTCACGTCAATGGGAAGTTAAAAAATTCTTCGGAACAATATTTTGTGAAAGAAGACGGACAGACAGACAGACACCTGAGTGACACCAATAGGGCTCCGTTTGGACCCTTCAGGTACGGAACCCTAAAAACGGGACAAAACCTTGGTGATAGTGTTGCTGATAGCTTTAGAATAAAAGACGTAAATATTCATAATAGATGTGGTCTAAGACAATACCTCATAATCATAACAATCTAGAATAACACTATTAAGTTACAGACTAGACCTTGGTTTTATATTAAAAGATGAGTCGTGTTTTATACAATCAAAAATACAGAAACACCAATCTAAATAATAGTTAATAAGACACCGCACAGCATCTGGATCCGTACTTTGGTGGAAAACGAGAACCGAATAATTATATAAAAATATCTTAAGACCTATGAAATTATCGTTTTTTGAAACTGCACTCTTTGAACTGCAATAACTTCGGATTGACTTGGAATTCTAAGTTCAAATATACCATATATTGAAATATATTATTCCTTTTTAGATATTAGTTATTCATTTGTATCTTTGGGTTATGTTGCCCTAATAATATATCACATATTCTTCTTGTGAACGTAACAAAATTCTAGAAATTCTTTCTTTCATCAGTTAGAGAGGTCGTTGCCACAACATTTTTGTTTGATGTACTTAAATGTTAGAAAACGTTCTTACGTATTTTATTATGACTGTATTACCTAGATAACTAAATGAAATTAAATCCACTTGTAAACAAAGATAATTGGAAGCAAGTATAAACGGCGTGTGTTAAAAACTAGATGGCATGTGTACTAACCAAATTATCTAAAAAGGCTAAATTAATAAGTAGACTAACTTTAACGAATTGAAGAAAAGTAGTTAGTCTACCTACTTCTTATCTTCGGATTAACGAATTTTTGTGATCTTAATCTCGGTGAAGTATAGACAGACTGAATTCAGTATATATATAATCAGTCTGGCTGCTGTCTAAACAATTAGGACAACCCCCCAAAAGTATTGATCTGGACATTTTGCAGATTCTTCTTCGTTTTTAACCGACTTCAAAAAGGGGTTGGTTGTCTCCAATAACGTTCCCAATTTCATGTTATTGAGGTTATCCATTCTGGCATAACCTTAAAATTTAGGTCATTTCTGGGGTACAACTAAAATGTGAGAAATAAAAACTTTGTTACAAAAAATACAACCAACTTCCAAAAAAGAAAATACACTAAAAATTAAAAGAATTACTGTTGTTTTTATTGTAAAAAAGTTTTTTATTTTTCACTTTTTAGTTGTTATACCCCAGAACTAAAAACCCCATTAAAATGGAACGTAGAATTTAAACATAGTCGTAATTGGAGAAAACCAAAACGTCATCTATGTATATGTATTTTTCGTTTTTGTTCAGTTTTTCAATAAGTGCTGAAGCAATTTCGATAAAATGTATATGGAACTACCTCGGGAGTATATTCTTTTGGATAAAAAAATAATTTTGAAAAGCGGTCCCCAACTGGCAGAGTAATCGGTGGACATACATTGTAACACCTAAAAATAGAATAAATTTAGATTCATGGAATGAAGCGTTATTTTGCGAGTTGACAGATGACAGATTGACGTTTGACGTCTTTCTTTTCTCCAACTTGATCTGCAACGAGTCTGTCTAAGAAGTTTTATTTATTGGAAAGTTCTTAAAAACATTTAATGATGTCTCGAAAGGTAGCTGGAACCAGAGTTAAGTTCAAATGTATTAAGCATTCGAATGTAGGACGCTGTGAGTATCTTTTTTGGGTTTTTTGTGCTGATGCTAAGTCATAAGCGCGTGGCATTCAGGAGTCTTACCAAAATCTTTCTATTTGTTGGCAGGGTTCCTACGTTAGATTTAATTAATTACTATGCAAAAACTTTATAAATGGTCGGATCATAGAATGGTTCCGAACACAAGCATCCACGTGTCCAGAGATGCCCAGGATTAGATGACCACGGCATAGATGCCGCTTGAGGACCTCTGAACTGGACCTATAATCTTCGAACGATAGGGTAAAAGTGTTTCAACTTAAATTGTAAGTTAAACATACAATTTTCTGTAAACGGAGTGCTATCTAGTGTGATGCAGTGTTGAAAATAAACGTGATATATGTGAAGACCAAATCTAAGGACTCTTATTTACTACATACACACCTCATGCGAAAATACCCGAAGATAGGTAACAGGGTCTCATGCCATAGATATCTCTGACGCTAGCCGGAGGAAGAAAAATTTTTCTTTACAACATTAAAAAAAAAAACATACAGTCGAACATAGAACCTCCTCTTTTTTCGAAGTCGATTAAAAATACAATATCCTCTTTGTAACAAACGCAACATAGGATTCTTTAATCTTTATTTCCTATGCTTTGCTACGATTTTTTATTCAACGAAGGCGCCACTTGGCGACTATATATACGCCTTAAGACCCACCTGCTGATTACTTCAAAGAAGTATTAAGCACTAGAATGTTGTCACGTATGATCTCCTTGACTTTTACTTATTAATTATTTATTAAGTACTGGCTATTACGTACGTTAAAATAGATAATAATTAATTATGTTGATAGCACGCCAGCAAATATTTTAACCTGAGATTAATGGGTAACCAGACCATTAGGGTTTTTTTTTAACAAGAGGTTTTCAGGCCCATTGTACCTAGAAGGTAATGACTCTTAACGATAATTTTATAATAGATTTTGTTATGTGACATTAGGCAGGCATCTTTTATACAGAAAAAAGTCTTGCTCATTTTTACGTTCTCAAGGTGGGTAATTAAAACAGCCTTGATATTTAATTTTGTTACATAATGAAACAAATTTTTGGTTTTAGCTCCTGTTAATGACGTGGACGAGTACAAAAAATATGAATTCTGCTAGAGTTATTTACTGCCTGTTCAAAAATATCGTAGAATAAACTTTGACCCCTCGTGTAAATTATGAATAATCACTGATCTCTATGATAGCTATAATATGATATAGTGTGTGATTTGTTAGTGTATGTTGTTGCTTTAGCTATGTTAGTGAAAGTAGGGAAATCCTCTTTCCATTGTTTACTTTCAATAGGCTTTTACTTCCAAGCACTAGCTTCACGTGCAATTAAAGTTGTCATTAAGTACATACTTTTAAATTATATCCGCAAAATAATAACCACTAAAGGCGAGTTTTTTTTAATCCGTAGCTAGAACTAATTGTAGTAATAACTAAAATTAAATTGTAGTAAAAACAAATTTTAGTAGTAAAATAAAAAAAACCGGCCAAGAGCGTGTCGGATTTCGCACAATTAGGGTTCCGTACCAAATGTATTTTTGACTATTTGTATGGCTTTGGGTCAACAACATGCTTACCTATACTGTGAAAATTAGAAGACTGTAGCTCCAACCGTTTGGCTGTAAAACCTGTGTGACAGATAACGGACAGACAGACGGACACGTGAGTGACAGCAATAGGGCTCCGTTTGGACCCTTCGGGTACGGAACCCTAAAAATTTAGTAATAAGTCAATCTAGTAGTAGAAGTACTATTTTTAAAATACATTGTGCAATCAAATGACAGTTTGACCAATCTATACTAATATTATAAAGAGGTAAAGTTTGTAAGTTTGTTTGTAGGAAATAATCTCAGGAACTACTGAATCGATTTTGAAAATTCTTTCTCCTATAGAAAGCTACATTATTCCTGAGTGACATAGACTTAGGCATAAATAACTATTAGTCAAGTCAAAAGAAGAAAATATTGGACATTTTTAGCGTAATTTAACACATAGTTACTTTTTTTTTAACTATTGGGTGAGATAACTATTGATCCAAAAACTGGCCCTAATTATTTTTTTTTGGTTATAGAAACTGCTTCGTTATCTAGCAGTCGATGGGGTCGAAAATCATCGAATGACTTCTTTCTCTCCGGGTGGAGCGGGAGTGCGTGTCAGACTCTTACTGACTATAACCCACCTTGTTCCTTCAGTTGACTGTGCCAAGGTCCGCGGTAACTCTCTTTCGAATTTATCCGCGACCCCAGCCAGGCATCAGCTCTAGCGGATCCTATCAGTTGCTGCCGACATCTAGGGCAGTATGATAGGATTTTGGCTTTAGGAACTTTTCAGTACGTGTTTTGATTCTAGATTTGTGATCGGTTAATGGCAAACAAATGACAAAAAACATTTTAGATATGCGAGTTGATTGGCCTGTTTCGTACCGAAAGTAGGTACCTAATGACAATGAAAGGGCGACACCTCCAAACCCAGACAGGCAAGTGCCCAACAATGCATAGCCAAAACAGTAAGCAATTAAACATTTAAATAAATGCACATTACAAATTTATGGCTATAGGTACTAAGGTTTAATTTTATCATTTGAACTATGAAACTCCAATTACACACTAAAAACTAATTATTTTAATTCATCCACTTACATGGGAACGAATACTGGCAGAACAGACATAACACATGGGAATGAATACGAGGAGCTCGTGGCTAAAGTAATAACCTACGAGCAGTGGGTAGCTCGCCGTCACATCAGCACCAGGCCCGTGAGTCGACGGCGCCTAGTGTTCCACACGCGCCTTAAAGAGATGAGTGTCAGCCACCACTGACGGCGCCGGTGCCTGCATGCCTAGGGGTAGCGAATAAATTCTGAAAATGAGTTACCGCACCCCTGGGCACTCAGGCAGGGAAGGAACAGGGGTGGGTTTTAATCAGTAAGAGTCTGACCAAAAATAAAAAAAGCGGCCGTGCCATCAGGTTAAGCTACGCTTGCGGGGTTGGTCCATGCATGGGTGACCATCTTTACATACCGAGACTCCTCCGTGCCTCGGAAAGCACGTTAAGCCGTTCGTCCCGGCTGTCAATCGTGGATCTTTGACAGTTGTTACGGGTCGTCAGAAGCCAGAAAGTCTGACAACAAGTCTTACCAAGGAGCATCGTATTACCCAGTAACTGGGTTGTAGAGGTCAGATAGGCAGATAGGCCGGTTAATTTGGAAGCCGACCCCAAGATAGTTGGGAAATGGCGTGGGCGATGATGACATGTGAACGAATACCATCCATTTTATGGCACCGTACGAAATTTTTCACACAAATATCGCAGTTCATTGTCAAGTTCGTATGACTTAGTTACAGTCAGTCATTAACTTAACGTATTTAATTAACTTGCTAAAAGATCCAAACCAAACGAAGCAGATCAAGAACAAAAAATAGAGGCCAAACTTTGCACCTATATAAAAAGTTCTTAATGTTAATATATTGCTGGAAACTTCCGAAAAAGTCAACCAACATTTTTTTATTACAAGTTTTTATTAAACTTGCAATCATTTGCAATCAAATTGCCTCAAATTAAAGGGAAAAATCTATAAGTCCGTGATTAGATATGTCGTACTCAGGGATCAGAATGTTGGGCTGTGAAAAAGACGGATGAAAAAGACTGAATGTGGCTGAGATGAGAATGTTGAGATTTGATTTAGACGAGAATGGATAAAGTGAGAAACGAGTACATTAGAGATAGTTTAATTAAAAGTGGCGCCAGTTACAGAAAAGTTGAAAGGGAGCCGCTTATCTTGGTATGGTCATGTGAAGAGGAGGGATGAAACACATGTAACTAAAAGAGTATTGATTATTAATATAAATGTGGATTGATGGAGTGGGAGAGGGAGGCCAAAGAAAAGATGGATTGATTGTGTGAGGAGTGATTTGAAAGAAAATGGAGTTAGTGATATCGTGACGGCTGTAAGGACAGAATGGAAGAAAATAACGTGTTGCGGCGACCCCAAGTAACATGGGCCGGCAACTTGCAATATCGGTCGAAGTTGTCCGTTTCAAGTTTGCAAATTTTTCATTTCAATTTTTAGTTTATGCAACTAAAAATTGAAATGAAAAATTTGCAAACTTGAAACGTACAACTCTACCTGTACCTACTTATGAAAATCCAGTGACAATGCAATATTATAATACCATCGAGCTGAACTGGTGATGGCACCGGGATGTAGGGACTGGAGCTCCCTAATAGCAAAAAAAAATGTATTGAAAAAAATTTTGTTATGTCCAATAAAAGATTCGATTAAGGCGCGGTATTACCTCATCATCATCTGCCTAGCCATTTCCCAACTATCTTGGGGTCGGCTTCCAGTCTAACCGGATGCAGCTGAATACCGGTATTTTACATGGAGTGTCTGTTTATCTGAACTCCACAATCCAGTTACTGGGTAATACGATAAACCTTGGTAAGACTGGTTGTCAGACTTTCAGCCTTCTGACGACCCGTAACGACTGTCAAAGATCCACGATTGACAGCCGAGACCAACGGCACGGAGGAGTCTCGGTATGTAAAGATGATCATCCATCCGTGGACCAACCCCGGCAAGTGTAGCTTAACCTGATGGATCGACCCGTGCGGCTGTTATTACTTTAGCCACGGTATTACGTCAATAGCCACAAAAATTGGTTTTTTGGATAGTCGAGTATGACGTAATGCAATGAAAATATCCTTTGCAAAAAATACAGTGGACAGAGAAGGCCTTATAGGAAAATTTTAACGGAATAGAATAGTAAAAAATAGTTCGATATTGGAAGTTGCTCCACAAAAATAAACTTTGGCGTCGAACATCTCTGTATTTTCAGCATTAAAAACATTTTTTTTTTAAGAATTTCATGGTAATAGCATTTTTTTAAACTTTATTCGGAAAATTATTTAATTTATTGTGTATATTCTGAATAATCTAAAGAAAACCCGTAAAATAAATGCCTATTCGCAGGTTAGTCACATCGCGCTGACGCGGTTGTGTGAGTGCGGTTGTAGCGTTTAAAATCGTAGTTAGTCCGCGCCTTTACTTTATTTGCAGTAAGTTGTTAGAATAACTTAGTAGGCCAACTAGGTGTGTGTTTTCTTTATTTGTTCAAAAGATTAGAAAAGCGGTAGACTTCAAAGAGCATTTAAAACAAGCGCGATTGTTTATAACTTAACTATCTTTTTAGGAATGTTTTATATTACCGAATGAAACTGTGTCAGTTTATTTTGTTATTGTTGATAGGCACGCGTTTGACCACTATCTCACCTGATGGTAAGCGATGATTTGGTCGAAGATGGAGCACGCTTGCCTAGAAGTAACCTAATCACTCTTGACTTAAAGACTCCCAGGTTGTAGCTATCAGGAAACACAGACTCCGGTAGGGAATTCCACTCCCTAGCTGTACGCACAATGAATGTGTTCTCAAAACGCTTTGTGCGTATGGACCGTATGTCCACCATGAACCGGTGGCACTTCGCCGTACGTCTTGTGGTCCGTTGATGAAACGGACTTGGCGGAATCAAATTATGCAATTCCGTCGCACACTCCCCAAAATGCAACCGATAAAAAACCGACAGGCTATAAGCAACTCGGCGTCTATGCTCAAGACTTTGGAGCTTCGACTCAACGAGAGAGCCTTCTACAGAGAGGAGGTCTGTCTCATAGGCTAACTACGCTAATTATTATTGCGATTTATTTTTTTATCCTCTATCTACCTGAAGGTAACTAAGGCCCATAAAACACAATACATATTTTATACAATAAACTTTTAACCAAATATGTTTTAGTACCAGATACATTTACTGACCTTGCTCCAATGTAGATATTATTAATTATAACGGCCGGGCTTAGATTCCTAATCAGTCATGTTTTTTTGTATTATTTATGATACAAAAAAAACTCCGTAAAGAATTAAGACATGTCTAATTGAGGTGTCTTTTATGTGTTCACTTTGATCCCATATTATCACAATTTCTGTCTGGAATAGTGACCATACTACTGTATGTTCGGTGGCCTAGAGCGACCCATTACACGTATAGGTAGCTCCATTCCTTTAAGTCATACATACCTGCAGTGGTGGCCCAGCGGTATTGGCCGCGACTTACAAGTTGTAGGTCGTGAGTTCAAACCCAGGCAGGCACATAATAATAATAATAATTAAGCCTCTTTATTTCCTTAATAAAAAATAAAAATATTTTTAACAAAGACAGTATGATTAAAGATCATGCAATTAACGTATTAATTAACTTAAATTTAAATTTTCAGGCAGGCACTTTGTGTAAATTATTTCATCACCACTGCTTTCAAAACGGTGAAGGAAAACATCGTGAGGAAATCGGCATGTCCTAGAACCAAAAATTTGAAGACATGTGACATCCACCAACCCGCACTGGGGCCGCGTGATGGATTACGGTCCATACCCTCTCACCAAGAGGAGGCCTGTGCCCCAGCAGTGGGGACATTAAAAGGCTGATGATGATGATAATACATAACAGTTCCGTTTCCTTTTTTTTTTACTATTTACAGGCTCGCGGTTGAACACTATCTCACCTGATAGTAAGCGATGGTGTGGGCTATGTTGGAACACGCTTGCCTAGAAGTAACCTATTCACTCTTGACTTAAAGACCCTCAGGGCTGTACGCATAGTGAATATGTTTGGGTTTGGTGTATGGGAGCCCCCTTAAATATTTATATTATTCTGTTTCTTAGTATGTGTTGTTATAGCGGCAACAGAAATGCAACAGAAATCATCTGTAAAAATTTCAACTATCTAACTATCACGGTTCATGAGATACAGCCTGGTGACATACGGACAGACAGACAGACAGACGGACGGACACCGGAGTCTTAGTAATAAAAATAATTAAAAAATATTTCAGGCATAGCCCATATACAACAAAGAACAAAAAACAGAAATAAAGGACCCAGGACCCAGGGCCAGGGACCCAGGTTACCCTTTGGGTACGGAACCCTAAAAATTGTGCGTATGAGTGGGATGTCCACCATGACGGGGTATCATGTTCCTTGACCCCTCATTTATATCAAATCTGCAAGTAAACTTGAAAGCTAAATTGTCCCCTTTCGAAAAACTTAAAGAGAGCAAAACTTTCTTCTTTATGACAAGGCACAATAATATTCATACTTGCATTCTGAAGTGTGATGATATGATGTCCTCAATTCGATCGCAGCATACAAACGGCTCTCAAATTGAGTGCATGTCTCTTGGCTTTCGACGAGTCGTTACAAGTGCACTTTCTTGAGGGCTAAGTTATAGGATATAGCGTGCCAGATAATAATAATAATAATAAAGCTTTCTTTGTCTACACATTTAAAAATACAATATATTTGTTGCTGTTGTTGTGTCTCTTGGATAGAAACCTTGAACCAGTCTTCGGGGTGTGTGGCAACTTTCATCCACTCATCACCTGCTATGTTCATGATATCATCAGCGTGCCAGATAATATGCAGCCATTTATCTCCTGTCCGTATGGTATTTGAGTCGACGAAGTCTTGTTTTCTTGTTCCATACATCACCAGCATCATCTTTTTCAGTCGTTATCTCAGTGTTCCTTCCTAGCCATATTATCTGTCTCACTATCCATCTATCGTTTTTTGGTCTGCTTTTTTGGGGTTACATAAATATTTTCTTACCATGTGCTTCTCGAAGCAGGAAATCATTGATTTTGTTAAACGTGATAAAATGGATGAAATAAGATTACCCTTCAATGCTAATAATTGAGAAAGTTATAACACTGGGTTACAAATGGGTTACAAATGCCACTTAGGGCCGATTTCACCAATCGCTCGATAAACTAAGTTTTACTGAACTAAGCTTAGCGTAAAAAATAAAAACCACAATAAAGATTATAGTGAGTTAACCTTAAAAGATAGACATACGCTACCTGTCGCGGATTTTTTTTTATAACTTTAAAAGGAGAATAACTCCATCATACTTAATTTTTGCGAGGATTTTTTTTTCCCGTTTTTGCCACATTTTTCATGCTGCTGAATGCTTCGCTCCTGCTAGTCGCAGCGTGATGTTATATAGCCTTCCTCGATAAATGGACTATTCAACACAATAATAATTTTTCAATTCGATCCAGTAGTTCCTGAGATTAGCGCATTCAACCAAACAAACAAACACTTCAGCTTTATGACAGCGGCTAAATGCGTTTAAACAATTGTATGTGTAAAATTAAATAAATTAATAATCCTACTTCTAAAATAAATGCGAATGTTTGGATGGATCGATGTCTGTTTCTCAGTCACGCCAGAACGACTGAATGGATCTAGATGAATTTTGGCACAGAAATAGATTATAGCCTGGAATAACACATAGGCTATAATTTATTGCGGGGGAAGTACTACTTACACGCGGGTAAGGTCGCTGGCAGAAGCTTGTCAATAATATATGTTCAATGGCTTTCGCAATGACGCAAAATGACCTAGAAACATTCTAGGTCACATCACGACCGACACCAATTAGGTACCCTCAAACAGCTAAGAATAAAAACGGCACATTACACACAATCTTTTACAACAGTACCTCATTAGCGAGACACATCTCATAAATCGCTTTCGCTCATGACCTGTGAACATGCGCGGGCGACGACTACCGTTACTCGGTACGGTTGTGGTACGGTAAACCCCACAGCCGCAGCTAACACACTTACTAAGGACATTATTGACCCACTGCTTCTTATTGAATGCTTTTAATGGTATTATTGTTTGTCGCCATATGTTTTCTATTTGTGTTTTGATGTTTTGGATTGAAAAAGGATGTCAAATCTCCAACTATGAAGTAGGAGATTTGACATCCTTTTTAGGGTTCCGGACCAAAACGGTAAAAAGGAACACTTATGGTGCGACTCAGTCTGTCTGTCTATCTGGCCATCTGTCAAAGCTGGATATCTCAAGAACTACTAATGCACTTGAAATTTGGAATAGTTTTAGATGACGTTTGCTCAACCATTTTGAAAATAAAAATAGTTTTTTTTTTTGCAACAGTGTCTGAAAACAGGGGGCTAATGGGGCATGTGGAGTTTTACTTAAGTGAATCATGTTCCTAATAATTATCCAAGGTATCCTAAAGGAAATCACCTTCCCCACTGGCACAGACTGTTCTAAATTGCATGGAACTCACCAGACCTCACGAGACCAAGCACACTCCTCTACTACATCCCCAAGAGAGGCGAAATTATACTAACAATGTTCTAAGATAGTCTTTGTTAAAGATATTATGAGCAATCAAACATTGAGAAACATTGAAATCTTGATTTTTACATACAATTGATTTAGCTTCGACTTGATCGTCCTACTGACTGACTGACTGAGCTGACCTTTAACCACCCCACCCACTTTTTCCTTTATTGTAATATTTAGTTTATTTTTTTCCCTTATGTAATTTAATTTTCTTTTTTTATATCATGTAATTTCAGATACAATTTATTGTTTATGAATAAATGACTTATGACTTAATACTTATATTAAAGTTCTCAAGACTAACGACCAAAATCACTGCAACTGATGAAACCGTCTAAGTGTGTGTCGGGCCACGCGCAGTGTAGGGTTCCGTAGTCGCCCGTTATAACATGCAGACTTAGAAGGCTTCATGTTTATTAATATGTACATATTACCCAGTAACTGGGTTGTGGAGGTCAAATAGGCAGTCGCTCCATGTAAAATACTGGTATTCGGCAGCATCCGGTTAGACTGGAAGCCGACCCCAAGAGAATTAGGAATAGGCTAGGCAGATTGACTATGAACATATTAATTGAGTTCACGGTTTTACGTTTAAATTAAGAACGAGGAGGTTTAGGAGGGAAATTTCGTTTAGGAGGAAAATTTCGTACAAAACACAAATTTAAAACAGCCAGTAGCCTGTTCTATAAATTTGTGTTTTGTACGAAATTTTCCAAGTAGGTTAGGTACATTTTATAAGTTGGTCGACTAGAGCTAACTTATCTGTGACAGTTTTCCTTCAAAGTTCGATTTTTCAAGCCAACAGAAAGCTTTTTAAGCTATTAGTAGCTAGCTTTTAGCTATTAGTAGTTAGCTATTAGGCTCGACTCGAACAAAAAATATCACGTTAAAGTTTAATATTTCGCAAACTAGTCACTGAATGATTTTAAAAGACGTATCGAACAATATCCCACACTACAGGATAGCTAAAAAAAAACTTTACATGTAGGAGACACCGTAAAAAAATATTTTTCAAAATTTTATTGTTTCCCTTTCTTGGCGTTTTATACCCATGAAAAATTGCAGCTTTCTAGTACAGACTGTTGTCAGCATTACCTGACCCACCCTAAAATCAAACGACTTTGGACCCTCTGCATGTAACATTAAGGTTTATTTAATTTATATGAGCTTATCAGACAAGTGCTCGAGCACTCGATGTACAAAAATACAATAATAACACAGACACGCAAATTTGATCTTTAACACGTAACGTTAAGGTAAACCCACCCAACAAAGTCGGAGTCACCGGCATTATATATGTTTTTGTTAAGCTATTTTGATCATTATCTCGTTAACATTAAAGTTGAAAAGCTTTTAAGTTACAATACATAATTACAACCCAATCTTTAATTTCGCGTATTCCTAACAAGTTGTTGTGGCTTAGCGGTTTGATGCTGGATTGACGACGAACAGCATATGGGTTCGAAAACACAGTCCACCTATACATCAGTTTCTTTTTTAATTTGTATTAATTTATACAATATTGCTTGCAATATCAAAGAACGACCAATATGATTTTCGCCTAATAACTTATCTTGTAAACGGGTGGGTAATTTAAAAAAACTTTAAGTTCACAGAATTTATATTTATCAAGAATGGTTGAATACGAAGTAAAACATTTACTTCGTGAGGTAGATCATAAATTCATCTAAGTAACAAAATTTACACTACGCCTAATAACAGTGACTGCGCACACACATTTGTAAATCGTTTAACTCGTTAAGTAATATAGCATCATGTCGCAACTTGACGACTATACCAAACATAAAATAATATTTTTACATGAGCAGAATGTTGGAATTAGAGAGATTGGTCGCCGACTTAATATAGCAGTAAGTGTTTTTTTATACCTATTTTATTTTATTGATTGTGATGAATGAACGCGTAGTTGGCTATTTTACCATTATATTCACTCCTTACAGGTTACATACACGGTTCCAAAAATGTTTATTTTTGTTTTAGAGAAAAACGGTCAGGCTATGGTTATGACGTTATGGAGACAATGGAAATATTCAGCGGATTCGTCCAGGAGCAAAAGCCATTAAGTATAGTCCCGAATTCGAACGCCACCGGGCTATTGTTTCAAGCCACGTTGAAAATCCATTTTTGCCCATTCGTGCAACCGCAATAAACCACAATATTTCTGTGGAAACAGTAAGAAGGCATTTACACGTTGCTGGGATAAAGAATTATAAACCGGCACAGAAAATTGCATTGACACCTGCTCATCGTGCAGAAAGGGTCCGTTTTGCCCAGGAATATTTAAATTTTAATTGGGAAGAAAATGTTGTTATCTTCACTGATGAAAAATCATTTAAATCGGACAAAGATGGACGTAAAATCTTATGGCGGAGGAAAGGAGAACGTTACAACGAGAAGTGCTTGCTACCTTGTAGAACCAGCGGTAGAATAACCCTGGGCTACTGGGGCTGGATGTCGTCCATGGGACCTGGTGAATTGGTGGAAGTTGGTGGTAGGTTTAATAGCAGTTTGTATTTGGAGATTCTGCGTGACGTCATGCTGCCGACTGTGCGAATTGCCTATCCAACGTCACATATTTATTTCATGCACGATAACTGCTCCATCCATCGTGCAGGCATTGTGCGGGAATGGTTAGCTGCTCAAGAAGGTGTGACAGTTATTAATTGGCCATCTAAAAGTCCTGATTTGAACCCTATAGAAAATCTATGGGGTCAAATGGTTTTAAATTGGGACACAACGGAAGTGCGAAACAAACACAACTTGGCTGAGGTCGTGACATCGACTTGGGAGCACATGAGAGGCAAAGATTTGTGTTGGAACATGGTGCGCGGTATGCGTAGCCGCTTACAACAAGTCATAGCAGGGCATGGTGTGCCACTCCGCTACTAGTTCATCTAGTAGGTATATTTAAACACACCATGTAAGTAAATGCTAAATGGATTGATTGTTCAACCATTAAAATGTTGCAGATTATGTGGTGATGTTATTGTTACTCGTATAAACAGATTTTTTCTGTTTAAATAACATGTTTATTCACTACATATAGGCAGCTATAAATTTGTAAAGCATTTCACAGATGAATTCATTTTCTCGATAACAAACTCTTAAGCATAAACATGCCTTTTTTAATGTTTATATGGCATACTAATATAAAAAGTATATTAATTTGGAAATATATGAGCATTTACTTACTTTATCTTACTTAAGTGTTTTAATGAAATAATAAACATTTTAAACTTGCAATTTTTTAGTTTTATTTCTATACAAACTGCCCGCTTAAAAAGACAATACCCTACGTCGTCTATTAAAGAAATGTAAAAAAGTGTAATAAAATATCTAAAATAGGTTAAACTTGGTTTCGAACGTAGACAACAATGAACATCGCACTACCTTAGTGACCACAAGACCAACACAACTTTTATAAGCCGCATTGAAATTTGATCTTAGTTGTAATGCTAGACGCAATATTCAAAGAAATTTGAACCATATAGTATACTATCATAAAGTTTATTCTTGCACAGCACGAGCAGCCATCTTCTCCTCGTGCAAATTATTTTGTATTTGAAATAATCACTCCATAGTAGCATTTGAATACCAGCTTTATAATGAATACGACTATTTATTTTTCAACTACCCACTTATTACAAGTTATGTGAAAATATTACCATTTTAAAAAGTTTATATATACCTAGTCTGTAGTTCTTTACAATAATACAAGAAATAGTTTTGGAATATAAATTTTATATTGAAAGCAAAACAATATCTTTGTCGCGGGATTTGATCTCGAACCTCGTTTTTCTCAGTCTTACACACAGACCACGAGACCAGAATTACTCGAACAGAACCATTAAAATAAGCTATTACACTTATCATATTATAACAAATAGTTATAAAATATAACCTAATGCTAACGTTTTAAAGATCAAATTTGCGTGTCTATATTATTATTGTATTTGTTCATCAAATCCTCGAGCAGTTGTCTGATAAGCTCATATAAATTAAATAAACCTTAATGATACATGCAGAGGGTCCAAAGTCGTTTGATTTTAGGGTGGGTCAGGTAATGCTGACAACAGTCTGTACTAACCGTTTTTACGCTATGCCTCGGACGGACAGATGGACAGACCGAAACTATAGGGTTCCTCGTCCTTGTTTGGACTACGGAACCCTAAATATTTGACTGCGATGATTGATGATGACCAGCAACTTATAGTTAGGAGGTAGTGGAGGTACTCATGGATGATTTATAAATGGGGAATTAGTATTAGATTTTGATACCGTATTTTTTCCGTAGATTTTTTTCTACAAAATGCTGAAGCGGCAAATATTTTTATGACTACATTGTAATTTTTTTTATAACGTGCCTAGTCATAACATAAATTAATTACTTAAACAGAACTTAGCACATTTGAATTCGAACGTGGCCTTCAAAATAATGGTTGTATATTATAATTTTTAAATTATAAAAGACAAACATTTTTTTGAAGGCGTGGAAGGCGCGAAGTATATTCTTCTTACTACCTCTGGCCACATGTTTTTTTTTTGGGTCAGAAATCAAATAACTTCTCCCGCTCTGCGTGGAGCGGGAGGTCGTGTCAGACTCTTACTGACTAAAACCCACCCCTGTTCCTTCAGTTGCCTGTGCTAGGGGCCTCTTTGTGTGGCGCTTTCAAACACACCCACAATCTTGACAGCACATGTCCTAGGCATTATATCAAGTAGATAAGTTTGTTTAGGCTAAAATAACAGACAGATTAGCAGACAAGGCTGACCATTACAGGCGGTAGCGACCTCTCGCACCAGGCCCTGGTTCAGGCCATGGTACGGGGCGAGAGGGAATGGGATGCCGTCTCCTCCTTCTGCGAAGGGTGAGGGAAACTCAACGGAGTGGCCCTCACACCCGCGGCCGCTAACGGCGCAGGAGAAGCACTAGTCGTAGGACGTCGAGAGGCGATCTCTGGCCACCGTGGACCCGGCCCGCGGACGGCGAGCAGTGGATAGCTCGCAGTCCGATCAGCATCAGGCACGTGAGTCGACGGCGCGTAGTGTTTCACGCGCGCCTTAAAGATATGTTTGTCAGCCACCACTGATGGGGCCCATCGTGGCCGGTGCCTGCATGCCTAGGGATAGCGGATAAATTCTTAACAGAGTTACCGCACCGCTGGGCACTCAGGCAGGGAAGGAACAGGGGTGGGTTTTAGTCAGTAAGAGTCTGACACAAAAGCGGGAGATGTCATTGGATGATTTCCCACCCCGCAAAAAAAGGCTGACCATTACAGATTTCAGTTTAAGCAACCACAGCATGCACGTTTTATTTTATTATATTTTATTTTGTAATTGCATTTCCTACTCCTATGTTTAATGTATGTAAGGCACTATAAAGTTTTAAAATATAAATACTTTAACATGTATTGTGTGGTGTATGCCTTGTTGTCCATCAGGCCCCGCGCGTCTCCAATCGGAGACGCGACAATAGTTTTTAATTATGTCTGCTATTCCGGGGCCTGACGGGAATAAATAAATAAATTAATTGACGCATGATAGATATTGTAAATGGCAAGTATAAAATATCTAAATCCGATTATAAATGCAGTGGTGCAAAAATTATTTAAATTTTTCCACAAAGTTTAAAAAATCTTCGTAGACGTACACGCTCTGCCCGGGGGTTGAGGATAAATTCGAATCAGAGTTACCTCGCCCCCGGGCACTAAGGGCAGGAAGGAATAGGGGTGGGTTTTAGTCAGTAAGAGTCTGACACGCCCTCCCGCTCCACCCAGAGCGGGAGAAGTCATTGGATGATTTCCCAACCCACAAAAAAAAAAAAGACGTACACGCTAGATGGCATAATTTTAATGTTAATTACCTACCGATCTACTATTTGTATAATATTTTATGTATGTTGATGTATGATGTATGTATGATGATGTTGAGGTTTGATGTATGTTGTTGGTGTGAACTACCAACCAGCAAAAAATCCAAGCAAAATATTTTTTAAGTTGAAATTCAAACGAGTTTTTTAATGAGTTACATTTGGAAATAGTAAAACACTAAATCGAGACGCACGCAACCTTATTTTTTGTTAACAAAGTATCAGTGCGGTCAGTCAGTAACCCATTTTTTCATGTTCATGTTACTACTTCCTAGCCATTTTTTTTTCTTATTGATTTTTAAAGTCAATCGAAGCTGAAAAGCATCGCATAACCTATTTTTCTTACCCGACTGGCCCCATAAGGAGCGTAATGTTTTTTGTGAGTATGTATGTCTATTATTTGGCACACGCTGTAGCCTAAACAGCTTGATGGATTTTAAAAAATGAGATATCATTAGATTGGCATTGACCGTCAAAGTGACATACGAGTAGGCTATATGAATTTAGAAAAATAAAACAAAAAGGCGACTGTCATTACCTAAGTGTAGTCGTATTTTTTTGTAACCTGGTCGTGTGGGGTATCAAAATAAAGAGCTCAAGGGGACGATTCCAAAAATATAACTCACTAAAATGTAGGCAATTAAAAAAAATATTAAAAAATGCAAATGAAGTTGGTGTCATCAAATCTGTGTTTGAACGAAAATAAATTTTACCAACTGCATCAGACTGCTTAAAAGTGACTTGTTTGGAACTTTTTAGTTATTTTTAGCAGGCTGGTTTTTTTATGCATTTATTCTTATCCTTACAGTATTTGTAATAATAAAAACTGCATACAAGTAAACTACAGCCTAAATTACTGCCAAAAGTATGTATTTAATTTAATATTATTGTATCCTTCCTAAAACAAAACAACGTATTTCCACGCACGACTGTCTTGCACTTGACCAGTTTTCTCTTTCAATATTGAACAAGGCAAACAATGGAGCGGCCATCGAACATTTTTCTTGTCACGAAGATCATTTACATTTCCATACGTTTTTAATTAGCGTGAAATTCGTATTCTGGGCGATGACCCTACTTGTCGCATACATTTCAATACGTATTTTTTCTTACAACTAATGTTTAATGCCTACTTTCCTTACTTTCAGACGAGATTTTTATACGCTTTTCTTTTTTGTCGCCGGTCTTTTGTTTTAATTGTTCTGCATCCCGTTTCCAAGTTCCAATTTAAAAAATTATAATATGTAATTAAAAAAAAAAAGTATTTAAAAATAAATTCTTAATAAATGTATTAAATCATGAGTGTGTCACTGTAACTGTTATTGTTGTAACTAAAATACTCAATAATAACTTTAAAATAAAGACGATAGACTAATTTTGAACTTATTTACATATCATTATACGTTTCGGATGGAACAGTTATTCTGGGTATTATTTATTACCAATTTTGGATGACCTCACCACTCTAGGTAACCTCACTCAGTATGTATTATATCTAATGTCAATGACATTTTTAATTGGTATTGTTATTGATAGTAAAGTTAATCATTCTTCAATTAAATAACAACGTTTTATCTTTTGATCTATTGACTAGTAACGACCATATAGCCAAGTTGACTAGTAACTATAAAGATAATGAACAAATGCATTGCTTATCTATGTATTGTCTCTTTTATGGTATGCAAACAAAAAGAATTGGAGTGGTCAAAGTAAACAATTACCTACACTTTTATACGTTAGATACAGGACTGACTGACGCAGCACTAGAGGGCTTTTTTATAATAATAATAATAAAGCATTTTTTTTTCCTTTATTTCATAAGTACATCTCAGTATTGGGGAATGCTTACGAACTAAATGATGTCCCGCAATGTGTAGTGCCTTTTGGCATAGGCCTCCTCCAACTCTCTCCATTGTGCTCTGTCCTCTGCAACTCTAGTCCAGTAAGGGCCCTAGGTCAGGCGGATATCGTCCACCCATCTTGTTTTTGCTCGTCCCAGTTTTCTAACCCCATCCCGTGGATACCAGAGTGTCACTTGTTTGCTCCACTTGTCACTTTTGCATCTAAGCGTGTGTCCTGTCCAGTCCCATTTCAAATGGTTTATACAGTCCAATATGTCCATAACTTTGGTTTTCTTTCTTATATTCGAACTTAAGATTTTGTCAGCATGCTTCTCTCTATTGCCCTCTGACACTTTGCTAATTTCTCCCTGTGATTGTCAGTGAGCGACCATGTTTCGCATCCATGTGTTATACATGGCAGAATGCAACTGTTAAAAGTTTCCTCTTGATATGCATGCTGATGTCTTTGCTCTTCATTATTTCCTTGAGGGACCAGTATCTTTTCCATCTGCAAGCTATTCTTTTGTTGACTTCCTTAGACATTGGGTCATGGGGGGAGATAATTTGTTACTTCTTTTGTTTGTTACTTTTATGTTTGCCTCATTGGAATTAGTCATCTTCTTTTAGACGCATTCAAATACGAATGATTAAATATTGAACGTTGATTGTTATTCATTTACAGTGCATCATATTAGCAATTTAAAAACATAAGTGTTCAAATGTGTATGTGAAAAGTCAGTATCAGTACGGTAAACGCTCACTAAGCATATGTTTAGTTTAAATACTGATTAGTGGATTCAGAACAAAAATAGAAACAAAAATAACAACAAAAAAAATGTATTTTGTTTCAATAGTTCTGCATCCCATTTCCACGTTCCATTTTAAAAAGTTATAAGGGATCATAAAAATGTAATTAAAAATAAAAAAAACTCAAAATAAATTCATAACAAATGTAGTAAATAATGGGTGTGCCACTGTGACTCTGTTGTAACTAAAATACTCAATAATAACTTTAAAATAAAGTCGACAGACTAATTTTGAACTTATTTACATATTATGTTAAACGTTTAGAATAGAAAAGTTATTTTGGGTACTATTGATTACCAATTATTTTGGACGACTAGGTAACCTCACTCAGTAGGTATATCTAATGTCAATGACATTTTTTAATTGGTAATGTTCTGAATCATTCGTCAAAAAAATAACAATGTTTTGACTTTTGATCTACTGACTAGTAACGACCATATAGCCCAGTTGACTAGTAACTATAAAAAAAATTGGACAATAATGTATTGCTTATCTATGTATTGGATATTTTATGGTATGCAAACCAAAAGCATTGGAGTGGTCAAAGTAAACGATTACCTACACTTGTTTACGTTAGATACAGAACTGACTGACGCATTAAAATACGAATGATTAAATATTGAATGTTGATATTAAGGGCCTACCTCCCCATAAGTGGCGCCCTCATTGAATAAAAATTCGTATCTTAGCATAGAAAATAAAGATTAAAGAATCCTATGTTGCGTTTGTTACACATAGGATAAGGTATTTTTACGTTGTTAAAACAGGACTCAAAGTGTTTCTTTGAGTCATGCTTCCACAACGTAAACATACCTTATCCTCATTGTAACAAACGCAACATAGGATTCTTTAATCTTTATTTCCTACGCTTTGCTACGATTCTTTATTCAATGAGGGCGCCACTTGGCGGCTATATACGCCTTAATTTATGCATTATTACCAATTTAAAAATATAAGTGTTCAAATGTGAAGATCACGATTAAAATTAATATTGATTAGTGAATTCTAAATTCAAGATAACATACATCTCATCCATCAAATTCAACTTTATATAGAACAAAAGTCAGCAGTTTACCAATCCACATTACACTTCTTTCGGGTAGAAAATTTTGAAATAAGAACCTACTTATCAGTGTTTAAACGAATGTTATGGTTATTTTTTTAAATAAGGCATTAACAAGAAAAAGAAACAAAAATAACAAAAAACAAAAATAAAAACAAACAACAGTTTAAAAATAGAAACAGACATTAAAATGTTACTCACTAATCATTTGGATAAGGATGAAGAACAGCGAAAAGGAATTGACAGAATGGCATGTCTTCATTCTATTGAATCAGTTACAGCTTACTTTACTACCTACTGTGTCCAATTAGAATAGAGCATTTAACATTAATCCAACTTATACATATGATATAATATAACAACTAAATCGTCAAGTACCAAGACTCATGGTGTTACTAATAATTTACTTACAAACTATGTTAGTAAAAACAATACAAAAACAACAATACCGAACAATGTAGTACAATACAGAACACAACAGAAACAAAACAAAATAGGACATTACAAAACAATAGAAAAACAGTTAGTGACACCACTACAGCAAGTCAACAAAAATAATAGTAGTTCTTTGGAAATTTCAGATGTCAGTGCTAAGAGCAATAGCAGTATTCCTGTGCGGATTCCTGTCTCTAAGGCTATGCAGAGCACAGATCATCATGCCGGGATCCTGTCCTGACATGAAGGTTATGGAAAACTTCGACGCATCTCGAGTAAGTCTCTAAAATTGGCAATAAATCTTAAATTATTAACGTTGAAGGCAAGTGCAAAGCTACTGCTGATGATTGAAATGAGCTTAAATCTTTTTTTAACCGACCTCCAAAAGGATCCTCCAATTCGGATGTTTGTAATTTTTTTTAAGATGATATTGAAGGACATGTTATCGCTATGATATGACGCTTTAAACCGTCTATTCTGTTCCTTCAAAAAGAAAATACTAGAGGTTGACATTTCTTTTAAACGACATTCCAGATCCTCTTTCCTAGTCATTCCTACCGTCTTACACACATTCCCAATCATCGTAATATAATTTAATCGTAGGATAACTTTATTGCAAAACACTAATAGGAGTATAAACTTTCAATATATTAAAACAAAAAAACAAAATAATACAATAAATTGTATCCAAAGATAACTTAAATCAGTCTTTTTAAAAAGCTGAACTAAATAGTAGAAAATAATTATTTAGAAGTTCAATTTTATCGTAAAAAAGCGTGGGGAGCTTTTTAAGATATGTATTTTATAATATATTGACTTTACTTTTACCAATATCAGCTGTTAATAAAATATTTACAACAATTGTCAACCTTATTAGCAACCCACGCTTTTTTACGATAAAATTGAACTTATAGAAAAGTTTCTACTTTTTAGTTTGGCTAATTACAAAAGTGAGTGTTTTTTATATTTTTTAGGGTTCCGTACCTAAAGGAAAAAACGGAACCCTTATAGGATCACTTTGTTGTCCATCTGTCTGTCTGTCAAGACCTTTTATCTCGGGAACGCTTGGAGGTATCGAGTTGAAATTAAAACCATATACTCAAATCTACAGTCCCTTGAAGCTGTAAAAAAAAACATCTAAAATATCGTAAAAAAAATACGACAGTTTATGACGCAAAAAACGTACATTTCGACACTCTCCCGTTGTCTTTTTTTTTTGTCCTACAATCATGAAATTTGGCAAGAAGCAAGGTATTATAACACAAGTTCAGGGAAAAGTCTGAAAACCGTAAATTTTTAATTACATCACAAAAAAAAATAGGCCCCATTTTAAAGTGAATCGACCGTGTCATGTGGGGCATCGTATGAAAGGACCTCATTAGCACCAGCTAAAAAAGATTCCGTTACATAGATACAATATCAAGCTAATAAAAGCACAAAAATATAACTTTACGTGACTTTTCATAAACTTACGCAGTTTGCAATTAAACTTGACTCGCATAAACAGAACCAACTAGAAGCACACTCAAACAGAATACCTACAGTAATACTTGACTATTTTTATATGGAGTGTGCGACGGAATTACATAATTTAATTCCGCCAAGCCCGTTTCATCAACGGACCACAAGACGTACGGTGAAGTGCCACCGGTTCACGGTGGACATCCCATCCATACGCACAAAGCGTTTTGGGAACACATTCATTGTGCGTACAGCTAGGGAGTGGAATTCCCTACCGGAGTCTGTGTTTCCTGATAGCTACAACCAGGGAGTATTTAAGGATCAATTATACGACTTTTAATGGTTTTTAATTGAACATCACGTCTAAACGACTAGTCTTATTTCTTTGAAAAAAATATATGTTACTCTAGACTATTTCCGTCGTAATTTGATCTCAGAATATTTCAAATTATATTTATATAAAATAGTGTAATTAATTTGTAAAGTTATGTCTAACGCGGATAAAAAAGTGAGAATCACGCAAAAACTATAAAGCGTATGTTTATGAAACCTTCACCATTTGAAAGATCATTTAATTATTAATAATTTAGTCTCAGTGTTTAAGTTTAATATTTGTTGTTTTATGTGTAATAAATTAATAATGCGTCTAATTTCGGACAGCGCTCCTTGATGAGCGAGTCCTATTACTGGGTGGACATACGACGCGTTATGTGAGCTCAGCGCAGAACACGCAAGCTAACCACTCAAGGTCGTTGGCAGCTAATAGCGCCTTAAGTCAAGAGTTAGGTTAGGTTAGGTTACTTCTCGGCAAGCGTGCTCCATCTTCGACTACATCATCGCTTACCATCAGGTGAGATAGCGGTCAAACGCGTGCCTTACAACAATAATAAAAAATAAAAATAAATTAGCTCAACTTATTATCCCGTCGCTTGAATTCACCAACAAAAACTCATTGACCTCCTGAAACCTTTTTTATGTCTTTGAACCTTTTTGAACCCCGCTCTTTCCATTTTTTCAGTACTTGGGCAAATGGTACGAGGCAGAGAAGTACTTCTTCCTGTTTGAGTTTGGAGGCAAGTGCATCACAGCCGACTATAGCCTCAGGGAGAATGGAGTCGTCGGTGTAGTCAACAAGCAGATTAATGTACTGTAAGTACGGAGATAAATCTAATAATTAACATTGGATGGATGAAGTGGCGGCAGGTCACCGGAACTATCTGCGACTCCTCCATTCCTCTTAAACTTAAGGGGAAAATTTATAAAACAATGGTCAGGCCTGTATGTCGATTCTGTAAAATTCAAACAACAACTCGCGTCTCACTTCGCTATTCACTCTCACTTCGCTTACGATTCAAAATGACCTTGAGTTTGCATTCTGTAAGCATCACCTAGTCGAAAGCGAAGTGAAGTGAGCTCTGAAGCGACCAATATTATACTAGTGATTGCCACACTCAACAAAATGTTAATCTAGTTTTATCGGTTTTATTTTTTTGACACAATTGTTGAGTTTTTGGCACAGAATTTTAGCTAATATGATGTTTAAATTAAAATTTCTTTGTTTAAGGAATTTGAGGTAGCTAATAAGTAAAAAAACAGAAAACTTTAAATTCGTCTCATGAATATCTAAGCTTCCATTACGAAAAAAAAAAAGAAATGTCAGTGTCAGAGTGTCAGACAGACGATATTTTGTTTTGATAATGCGTTGCGCTTGCGTTGTTTGTTTGATTTGATCGTTCAGTGCCGAAAATAATTGTGAATGAAGTAAGTTTATATTTGTGGTTGTGTAGTTTAAAAATGATATAAGTTAAAAAAGTTAGTTTTTTTTTCTAATCCAACAATAACGTTCCAGTCTAAATGAGACACGTTCCTCTCACCCATCGTCGGCTCAGGTTGAAACTCTGGTAGAGTTTATGGAAAGACACCCTGGCATGGCGAAAGGTTTCTTGAGAACTCAAAATGCCAGAGAGCGAAGTCGACGCCAGTGGGAGGAACTAGCCGTGCGCCTAAATAGTATAGGTGGCACAAAACAGTGGACCAAGGTAAGCATCGCTTATTTTTACTGCATGTTAGTTAGAACCACTTAACATTCCTCAAAGCAAACCACTTAAAATGTGTGACGAATCTTGGTTTAAACAGTGTTCCTGGGTTTCATAAATTTTATCTTATTGTTAATTTTACTCAATCAATGACTATTAATAATAAGAAAATGGAGTTTTTTTTAATATACTTTCAAAAATACATGTTTAGAACAGAATTGTATTATAATTTATTTAATTATAAATTGTCTGATTGCAGTATTGGACTGACAAAAAAGTGCCATAAAAAGAAAAGTAGCAGTGAGTTCTGCTGCTAGGCGTAAGACTGGTGGTGGGGTGGAGGATGTGGTGGAGCTATCAGAGCTTGGAAGAAAGTGTTGTTGCTTTGTGTGGTGGTGAAAGTTTTTCATCAGGAGATGCACATTTAGGCATACAGGCATATCCGGTAAGAAATTTAGAAATGCAATAGGTACTAGCTTTTTTGCATCAATCCTGCCTGGCTGGTAGTGGCCAAGAATTGTGCAATCTGTCTGTTGAAAATACATCCTACTAATATTATAAATGTGAAAGTTTGTGAGTACGTATGTTTGTTACTTCTTCACGCTCAAACGGCTGGACCGATTTGGATGAAATTTGGTATGTAGATAGCTTATAGCCTAGATTAACATATAGGCTACCTTTTATTCCGGTCTAGGCGGGTAAAACCGCGGGGCGCAGCTAGTATAATATAAAGTGTATTTTTATTTGAATTATTTGGCAAATTCATTAATTATTATTATTACCTGTTTCAGGAAAATGATACTCCATCTCCATAACATGAAGTGCAACAAATACAAGATGCTGATAGTGACAATGTATGATATTTAAATTTAATTCATAATTTTATGTGATTAATGAATGATATCTAGCATTTATCTGTTTATATTTACTTAGATAGAATTCTATCTAAGTAAATATAAACAGATAAATGTGTTCTATCATAGAACACACTCCTCCAGATCCCCATTTAAATCATCCTAGCCTGTCCTCTCCACCAATAACACTTTCACACACACCCACACCTTCTCCTTCGCTCCGCGGTGCCACCCAAGTAGCCTCCCCAGTGATTTGTCGTCGAACTGCTGCTTCGTCATGGAAGTGACCAATAATGTTAAACAACTTTAACTACTATTAGGTTCCCCATCTATGAAACCAGCGTTTGCACGGAGAATTTTAAAGAGGTTGCATTTTTCATACTAACATTTTCTATATTTTTTAACAATTATGAACACTAATGTTTTAAAACTTTTATGCAATAATGTTTAAAAACTATGATAATGTATGCCACTTAAATTAAGCAAAAAAAATAAGTTTTGGCTAACTTAAAACAAATTTGCTAACAAAAAGAAGAGTAATTTTTAAGGTATTATTTTTTTGTTTTTATAACTATAAGTATTAAGGTTGTTTTTGCTATTGGCAGTTCTTTTTTTTTTAAACGTTGCTAACACTAGGTATTACTCCTGTATCGTGGGTGCGTTCACAAACATATATACTCACATACACAAGACACCTAGACCCGGAACAAATATCAGCAGGTCATACAAATATTTGTTCCGTGCGGGAATCGAACCCGCGACACGCAGCGCAGCAGCCGAACGCTCAACCACTGCGCCAACCGTGTCGACAAAGTTGTCTATGACGGTCATTATTCGATATATAATATCAAGCAATTGATGAATATTTTAATTCTTAGAAGTGACGAGGTTCTCTATTTGTTAGATAAAAAAGCCAATTTCATAGGTGGGAACCCAATATTATGTGGTTTTGCTCATGCTCGATGATGAACTGTTTTTTTTTTGTGGTTGGGAAATCATCCAATAACATCTCTCGCTCTAGGGTGGAGCAGGAGGGCGTGTCAGACTCTTACTGACTAAAACCCACCACTGTTGCTTCCCTGCCATGAATACCCAGGGGCGCGGTAACTCTGTTTCGAATTTATCCACAACCCCTGGGCAAGCATCGGCCATGACGAGCCCCGTCATTATTGCTGACAACTCTTTGAGGCGCTCGTGGAACACTACGCGCCGTCGACTCTCGGGCCTGGTGCTGAACGGACGGCGAGCTACCCATTACCCGCCGTCCGCAGGCCCGGGTATGATGAACTCAGTTCATAAATATATATATCTGAGTTCATTTGTACTTTTATAATAAGTATTTGATTTAGAAAAAAAATTGAGATTAAAGAACCTTCATGTAATTTTATGTAAATATTTATGTTTTTAGCAACGCCAATTGCTTCCCTCTCTCACCGCCCCAGGACAAATATGGCTCGTGCTAGTCGAGGTGCTGGTTGCGTGTGTAAATACAAAATAAAAATAACTATCAAAACATCATTTTTCAAACGAATGATAACGAAAAGCCGCTATTTAAGATTTTTTTATTTACGCATCATAGTCATCGGTGTTCTTTTTTCAGCATCACGTCACACGTCTAGGACAGTTGCTGCTCCTCCACCAACTCAACGGCGAACGGAATTCTCCACCACTCCTGAGAGATTCCTGAGGGTGGAAGAACACCAGCTGGAGATACAACGACTAAATGCACAAATCCTGCAGTCCTTTCTGGAAAGGAGTGCAGAGAGAGATAGTATTTTAGCTGAAGCTGTGGCTGCAGTGGGGAAAGGGATGCAAGCATTGTCAGAGGCTAAGAATAGAGATAGGGTGTAGTAATTTAAGTTAATATACTTAATGTATATATATATATAAAACAAAGTCGGATTTGTTACAACACATATAACTCAAGAACTGCTGGACCGATTTTCATGGTTTTTGATTTGTTGGATTTGTCTCCGCCCCGAATAGCAGAATAACTTTTAAAAGGTAGCTGTTGTGGTACTGGTAGTTTCTGTATACTTACTTTACGTGGCATTGCAACACATCCCGGGTACAGCTAGTATATAATAAATAAAACACTAAAACGGATATCAAAGCAGTTTTATTGAATGTATTATTTTGTCCATTGATTATTAGTTTTGATTTTATACATTTCCCGATGTGCCAAAAATAGAAATTCATTGAATCTACAACCATTTCTCATATTGGGAGGGCTCTCCAAGAGAGAAATGGCGAAATAAGACTTAAAAACGGTGCACAGTACGCAATGTCAATTTCAACCGCGAGGCCAACTCATAAAATTTGATGAAAGTTTGCCAGGAATTAGTGGTAATTTGTTACTATATATACCTCCATTCCTGAATTTGTTGCAAAAAAAAAACTAAGACACTATGATCATTAATAGTTGGCCGCTAGAACCGCCACTTGCCGTACCTACCTAGTCATCGCCTGTAATTAATTACACAGAAACTAAATAATGCAGATAGGCGAATGATACATCAAAATATCGGTCTTAATTTGTTGTTCTAATTGTTGCAAAAATAAAAAACGTAAATAAACAAAAAGTTATGCAATTTTTAGTTTCCAGGAATACAATTGTCTCCTTTGAACTTCAACAATTGTTTGGAGCTCTTCTAGTCTCTCTTCTTCTGAAATTGTGAATGCCTGCGCGATTGCACATGTTGTGCTAAACACAACATGCAATAACTATTTTTGCAACTATGTCTGGATGATAATTGAGCACTCTGTGTACTAACAAGCACCTAAATCGTCCTTTTAGGAGACCAATGTTTTCTCTACTGAATTGCGAGCAGTTAAGTGACGGTCATTGTAGAAAGCTTCTGGGGAATTATCTTCAGCACCACTAATTGGCGTCATAAGGTAGGCATATCCTGAATCACCTGAAAAAAATTAATAAGTATCAAATAATTATGTAGTTTTTATAAATAACTAAGTAACTACTTCTTCACCAGCATTTGTTAATGCCTCGTGGGCTTTTATACCACCATAGTTAAAAATGAAGCTATCATGAGTAGCTCCACCATAAGTTGAATCCACATTTAAAATATTTAGATTTGCATCTGTTATCTGAAAAAACATATTAAGTGAATAGAAAAAAGAAATAATAAGTAGACTAATTGAATACCTAATAGTATTATATTACAACATTGAAATCCATTTTACCAATTGCACATTTCTTGCATGGTAACCGGTTTTTTCAATGCCACCAGAGTGCCATCGACACATCCATGAGCTGCTGGAAAGCCAAACTTTTTGTAGAACCTTCAATTTAAAGTAACCACTAACATTATTAACTATCACAAAAATATAAAAATCAAAGAACAGTCACTTTAATTATAGGTACCTACTAACCTTTCTTTTAATATTTGTCTTTCTTGTATATTTTTAGGGAACCTTATATATTTTTTTACTATTGCCGGATTACTAAGAGCTTCCACTACTTCATTTATGCAACGAGATGCTGATGGTTGTGATAAATATGTCCTTATATTTTCTTTTATTATTTTCTGATAACAGCCAAGAATGACAAGGTGCATAATATCTGTGAAACAATAAAAAAATTAAGTAATCTAGATCTAGTCAAAACAAAATAGGGAAACAACATAAAGGGAATACTCCTTATTATGAACTGTTTTCGTGAGTTAGGTATGCGATAAATTATGTTGGTGTGCTTGGTTACAAGCTATAAACTGTGTAAATACTAACAAAAGGCACTTACTTTTATACGAGTTGAAAGTCCTTTGCCTCGACGTTTTGTGGGCTTTATCAGAGGCAGTAACTCATACTCTAGTTGGTTAATTAGTTCCTTTGACAATCTATACACGCTCACATAGTCGTCATCTCGGGTTAATAAAGATAAACTTCGAATTTGGATAGATTGGCGACGCTTTTCTAGTTTATCTAAAGTATGAGCCTCTTCTAATAAATATTTAAACAAAAACATTCTTGCCATTCTTAATCACTTTACAAAATTAAATAGTTATTGTACTAAATATTAACACTGTGACATATAAATATTATTTTAACACTATTTTTATAGGATTTCTTATATTTTCACTCGTAAAATAGATACTTATAAATTGACACTTTGAATCGGGATCGAGATCGAAGGGAGCGTCGAAGTGACGGCGGAATTACCTTACTGAATACCACTTCTTACGTCATCCCATACTTGATCTGTCAAAATCTCCCTGTGAATTTAGTTCAACTCGCTGACACACTCGCAAGGGCAGCGCTAGTGTAGAGTCGAGTTATCAACCGAGTTTTTAGAATGCCAATCAAGAAACTCACAGCGGATTCAGACTCGAAGTTTCGAATGTGCTCTTACAGAATCACACTGCTGCTGTCTTGTATGGCTTAGTATGTTGGGCCACAAAAGGGATGAATGAAAAGCAATTGCATGCAGCTGAGATGAGAATGCTAAGAGCGATGTGTGGTGTTACGCGCATGGATAGAATTAGGAATCTATACTAATATTATAAAGCTGAAGAGTTTGTTTGTTTGTTTGAACGCGCTAATCTCAGGAACTACTGGATCGAATTAAAAAATATTTTTGTGTTGAATAGTCCATTTATCGGGGAAGGCTATAGACTACATAACATCACGCTATGACCAATAGGAGCGGAGCATCAATGAAAAATGTGGTAAAAACGGGAAAATAAAATATTCCTTTGAGAGCTGCTGTTGCGTGCGCTACGTAAACGGTTACAGTTACGCAAAATTTATGTATTACGTAGTTATTCCCCTTTAAAAGTTCTAAAAAAAAGTCCAGGACAGCACATGTCCATCTTTTAAGGTTAACTCACTATAATCTTTTTTATGGTAATCAAACTCGTTCTAAAATAATGCATTATTTGCGAAGGTGTTTTTATAAACATGACAACCCCTCAACGGCCGCGCCTCTTATCGCAGTTTGACATATTTACGACCCGGGCTCATAAAAAACAACTTGCTGAGGTTTCTATTGGAGCGAGGCACTTAAAGTAAACTTTTTTGGGTTGTTGAATAAACAGACCTTAGAATAACATGTAAACAATACTTGTAATTCAAGAGTTGAATTTTATTCAAATTCTGTTATCAACGATTTTTCGGGAATAGTGTGTGTGTGTGTGTGTGGGGGTAGTTGTAAAAACCACTGTATCAATTTACATGACATTTTGCATGTTGCACTATGAATAGACAAGTAATAGAGTTGTTGTGTTGGAGTTGTAGAGTCCGATATCATATTTTCCTATTATTCACACTCAAAACTTCAAATTACGAAATCAAAACAACATAACGGCTTTTTAAAATTGCGTTTCTGCGTTTGCGTTGCGTTTTGTGTTGCGTTTTTTTTCTAACACAATGTAATAACTATCTAAGAATGCATGTGCACCATGCCACAGGATATAAGATCTTTAGTTATTTAA
This sequence comes from Polia nebulosa, assembly GCA_951329385.1. Classification (NCBI taxonomy): domain Eukaryota; kingdom Metazoa; phylum Arthropoda; class Insecta; order Lepidoptera; family Noctuidae; genus Polia; species Polia nebulosa. The sequence continues at coordinate 7,882,646 of OX589588.1, read as the reverse complement.
TAATAGAGGTTTAAGCCGCGTAATCTGGATCGGCATACTGGTATGCCCGTGGCCGTTCAGGGGTTAATCCTTATCAAAATAAATACGTTATTCATCATAAGTATTTAATTTTGAACAAAATTGACCTTGACAACTCATTTGATTTCAACGAATATCTTAGGAGATATCATAGTGTTAATCAAGTACCACGCGCACATTCATGATTGGCGGGCGATTATGAGGGATGTGGAGAGCGAGGTACCATTTTGCACTGTATAAGCCTATTTATTGAGGATACTTTATATATAATCACGCTACGACACAGTAAGCATAACCACAGGTGAAACCGAGGGCACAACTAGTGAGTAGGTATATAAGAGGAAGTCTGAAAGTGGCACCGCTGACTGAAAAGTAGTGTGGAAATCGGTTGTCGTGGTATGGTCATGTGATGCGGAGGAATGAAGAAAATGTCGTGAGGAAAATCCTGTGTATGGATGTGGATGTCTGTAGGAGTAGGCGAAGGCCAAAGAAACGATGGATGGACTATGTTAAAGAGAATATAGATAAAATAAGGGGTGACTACAGAGATGACGGCTAATAGAGAAGTATGGAAGAAAAAGACATCTTGCGCCGACCCCAAATAAATTGGGAAAAGGGCAGGAGAATGATGAAGTACGGAGATAAATCACCGTCATCATAGACACAGATATGGGCTTTCCTGTGACTGCCATAGTGCAGCGTAGCATCACGCATGTATTCGTCAAAAGAGATGTATTATCTACACCCTCAGGGATGTGCCTTATCAGGCGTTGTAAGAGGGGATTCTGGAGAGGTCTTTTAAGAGTCACCTCTTCGGGACCCCTTCCATGTGCTGATAGTGATCACCGGGGTGGTTTCAAAGAGGTAAAAATCCCACACTCCCTCTAGGGAGTTCGGGGTCCTTTTTCCCGAAGTCTATCGGGGAAAAGAACCCAGAAGTCCAGGCGCCTTTTGAAGGTAAAATAGGTAACGATATTATGGACACATATTGCCAGTAGCTACGATGTAAGTACGATGTAGACGAATATTGTGAACAACAACCTGATAATACTTTGCCCAATTCAAGGCTATAATGAGTCAGTCATGTCCACTACAATGAAGTCCGATAAATAACAATCATTTCCATTTATGATGACCAAAACACTGACAAAACACCACGCCAAAACCACATGCGGCCTCTTTAGATCCTTGACGGTAAATACATATTTATATTGTTTTTTAATTGTTCATGTAAATCAAATTAAAAACTCTTAGGAGATATATAAAACAAAAATAGACAACGTTAAAATTCTGGGTTTATTTCCGTACCTACTTATTGATATTCGTGAGGTCTACTCAATTTCAAACTAATTCATAACATTTCTTTGTTTTTTGATATTTTTTCTCTAACTATGTAAGTAATATGTATAAGTAGTATTTTTTGTTAATTTTTTGTACGTCTTCTAGAGGTTTTTTTTTCTCTTTTAACTTCTTTTTCATTAAGTTAGACTTGCTACAGCTAACGTTTGCTAACAGTTTGTTTTTATTTTTAACCGACTTCAAAAAAAGGAGGAGGTTCTCAATTCGACTGTATTTTTTTTTATGTGTTTTATAACTTTTTACTACGTGAACCGATTTTGAAGATTTTTTTTTATTTGAAAGCTGTTCACATGTGGTCCCATTTTAATTTGGTGAAGATCTGATGAAGGACTTCGGAGATACACAATGGAACGCTTCAATAAATGATAGCAAACCTTCCAGAATTGCTGCAATCGCATGTCTGTATATTGTTTTCACCACTTCACAACATTACATCACGCTGAGACGCTCTGAAGGGGTATACAGATTTGTACAGTTCACCCTGATGTTTTCAAATTCCCTATTTTTGGGGCTATCAATTCGGGCATAACTTTACTATTATTTTAGTTTTAGAAGGGGGTAAAACAACTAAAAAGTGAAAAATAAAAAACTTAAAAAAAAAAATACAAATCGGTGTCAATTAACGAAGAAACCAAACTAGAAACACCGACTGCCGAAATTAAAGTTATTTTGCATTTTTTAGTATTATTTATGGAAGTCGGTTGTATTTTTTGTAAAAAGTTTTTTATATAATATAGTAATCTGTGGAAAACGTTGTGAGTTGCATATTTGTTAACTGTAGTTTTAAGACAACACTGTTTAGGTTTAATATGCTACTGTTTGTTTTCCCAAATGTAATAAATAAATAAGTAAGTAATTATACTTCCCTACTTCGTTATGTACTTGTGTCCCATACTTATTCCAAAAGCGAACGGTTCGATCATTAGTTACCGTTTGTTTAGTTTAAAAATGAATTCCTTTCTCTTTGGAGCTCTAGTTTACCAAATTGCTTTCTTAGTTAAACTCAAAAATAACGGTACTTTGTGCCTTTAATAGTCAAAGTCAAGTACCACAATTATATTCTCAATTAAATGGGTTTCTAAGGACATATGTATTTGTCAAGCTTACTTTGTGGAAAACTTTTTCATCGCCGTACTGCCGATATCCCCATTTATTGATGCACACCTAGCATTTTTCTTCTTAATTTCTATCAGCCAAAATTACTGTGTTACCCCGACATAATATCTTTCACACTTTCCTCTTTCACTATTCTTATTTGTTCTACTTCTATCCTTACAGCCATGTGCATTCATACTTGAGTTACTATACTGTTCAATTAAAATGTTTTAAAAGCACTATGTTAGTTCCATGATTTTAGAACATTTTACGTAGTTTGATAATTTACCTATTCAACGTCTGTCGTGAAAACAGTTATTAACTCCCAATTTACGAAATCAACGGCCTGCGTCCGGCCTTGTGTTCTAAGCCAAACAAGCTGCGTGATTTAACCTAAAGCAGTAATCATATAAAACAAGAACTGCTTAGTAACAAAAAGTGTGTGTGTACTTATGTACGCACGTAAGAAGTTATACTTCTTTGGCGTAGTAAGATAAAAAACCAAACTGTCACAAAGTTTACAAAAGGAAAACAATCATTCTTCATGAACCACAAACCATAGCTAACTTCAGGGTGTCGGTTCTAGATAACTTCAGGCTGTAGGTTTTTTGTGACGGTGTGCGCGCGCATCGTAAAAATTTACTCTCATTATTTTTCCCTAACGAGCCAGAAGAAGTATAACTTCAAAAAAGAATTTGTTACTATAATTTTATTGATTAAAAGATTTTTCTGCCTTTCTCTACTGGTTGTTACTAAAGTCTTCTACCATTTCTAGTCTAACATGCCATTTATTATCATTAAGCATCTAACTAGGACATTCTATTTTTCAACGACCATACCAGATATACCTAAAGTCACACTCCTTATGTATCTCGCTAACCTCAAAACCATTGAAATGTTTTGTCGGACATGCCCTCAATGTCCTACGACTAGACCTCCAACCCGTCGTGTCTGTTTCTTGTCCCAGATTCCTGTGTTCTGTACTGTGTATCGACAATAGCCCCCCAGTTAAAGTATGTGTAGGAATATGCTTATCGTGAGAAACCTTTCTGTATTTGTACAACTTGTTATGGTAAATCTTTAATAAAAATAATAGGAGTATAAACAAAATGACACACAATGAAGCCATCATATAAACAAAATGACACACAATTAAGCCATCATATAAACAATATGACACACAATGAAGCTCAACCAATCACTCCCTTTTCTGTTATTAAACTCGAATTAAAATTGACAATGCCTGCCAATGTTGCACAACACATGCATGCGGCATGAATTTCTTCATTTTATTATTCCTTCAACATTTCCTTTTCTTCACGTGGTGACATTTCCTCTCTCAATTTTGACTCACCTACTTCTTTTATAATTCTTATAATAATAGTAGATTATTATCATCATCAGCCTTTTAATGCCCCCACTGCTGGGGCACAGGCCTCCTCTCTGTGAGAGCGCGGGATGGGTGGCGAAGAGGTAGATTGTTATACAAGGAGCTTAATGACCCATCACTTACGAGGTAGCTCGGGAGTATAGAAACTACTACGGTTTATAGCGCCTTGTTACATTGTAGTACTTTTCACTACGATTGTGAGAAAATAAAAGGATCCAATACATTTATTTTATTAAAAATTAAATGTTCCGTTTTGATAGTTGAGAAAATATCTCGGCCCATTCGGTCGTAAATCTTGGTAGGCTTTGACAATTTTTAGAAATCCTCCACTTATAACGAATTTCCTCTTATTTATGGCTTGAAGATGGGTATCAGTTTCAACATCTTCCACTGTAATGTTAGCCAGTTCTATTCCTCTGCAAGCACTGCTGATCCCAAAAAACAACCTGTAAAACAAAAAAGCAAGTTTGTTAAAACTGTATTTTGGTTGGTACCTACCAGTAATAGTAAAACATTTACAAATTAATGTAAGTAGGTAAATTAAAGGTATTTGATTTACCTACTTACATTAAGGGCCTTCTCGCGGTCCAGTGGCGCCCTCATTGAATAAAAAATCGTAGCTTATCATAGAAAATAAATATTAAAAAATCCAACTTCACGTTTGTTACAAAGAGGATAAAGAATTTTTACGTTGTTAAAACAGGTCTCAAAATGTTTCGTAACCAAAGTAGTAGGCAAAAGTGTCAGAAACGGCCGTTTTTGGCACTTTTGCCTACTACTTTGGATACGAAACACTTTGAGTCCTGGCGCCACTGGACCGCGAGAGGGGCCTTAATTTGTAAACGTTTTACTACTTACTTACATTAATTTGTAAACGTTTTACTACTTACTTACATTAATTTGTAAACATTTTACTACTTACATTAATTTGTAAACATTTTACTACTTACTTACATTAATTTGTAAACGTCTTACTACTTACTAGGTATTTTTCATATGGTGCCTTATTTACGAAATTGACTTGTATGTAGCCGGTGGCTAATTTCTAGATAAAAGCCGTCAAAACGTATTTCTATATACTTATTGACATTACGTCTTGTTTGTATATTTTTTTGGCAATTTCATCAAAATACTTACGTAAGAAAATCTCCTGCGAATTCACTCGTTTTTTTGTCTTTTCGAAAGTATTTCAAGAAATTCTTTGTGACCTTGACGGCAACAGATTGAAAATTATTTCTTTTCCTTTATCTTTCATCTGTAAATTAGGGTCCCCATTCTCACTGATGATATTTTCACTGTTGTAAAAAAAATACAGTCACCAATTCAATTTGTAATTAGAGCAAAATTCTAAAGTTTTCGCGTCAAAGCCATTTTTTTATTTTTCCTGTAGCCGCAACGCAATGCACGCTTCTGCCGAAGAGACCGCCTCTTTTAGTTCCTTTTTCAAAAATAAAAACAGTAAATTAGTCGTCTTTTCTTGGCGAGAATTTTTAGAGTAAAAATCAGTGGAATTGATTCCAAGCGCATATTCTGATGTAAAATTGGTGTAGTTTTGTGTCTCAAGTGTACGCAGTGGAATCATTGAAATAGGCGCGATCTCGGTAAAATAAAGCTGAGAATTTTGTCGTAGTATTGACTACCTCAGCGAAGCTTGCTGAGAAGGCTGACTCGACTCATTGGCTGTCAAATATTGCAAGAACATTAGAATGTTTTACATTTGCATTCTATAATGGGAAAAAAGTGACAGTATTCTGTATCTAAAACTGCAGTGCACAAACCGTGCAAAATCAAAATTTAAAAAAAAATCGAGTCTGTTCTCATGATTATTCTACTTGTGAATAAAGATTTTACATTTTTGTAGGTTCATTGGTAACCGACAAAAATTATGCCTAGGGGTAGCGGATAAATTCTGAAAATGAGTTACCGCACCCCTGGGTACTCAGGCAGGGAAGGAACAGGGGTGGGTTTTAGTCAGTAAGAGTCTGACACGCCCTCCCGCTCCACCCAGAGCGGGAGAAGTCATTGGATGATTTTCCACAACCCAAAAAAAAAAATTACGAGGGAACAGGGGCTGCGACTCTCCATACAGGTGTATTCCCCTGTTTTCTTCCTGAATAATGCCTCTAGAGCAATCTTTTTTTTTTCATAAAGTCAAGATCTGGTCCCTGCCATTTCCTTTTTTTCAGCAACTAATGTTAAAGTGTAAAGAAAATATGACCCTTCAAAAATGACAAAAAATGGCCGTATTTTTACCGCCGTTCTTAGATGAATACCAGACCAATTTGGATTAGTTTTTAACCAACTTTCGAAAAAGGAGGAGGTTCTATGTTCGTCTGTATGTATGTTTTTTTTTTTTTTGTATGTATGTCCGCCGAGTTCTCCGTCAGTTGTGGACCGATTTAAAGAATATACTCCCGAGGTGGTCCCGTATAAATTTTATCGAAATTGCTTCAACGCTTTTTGAGAAACTGAACAAAAACGAAAAATACGTTTACCTCGATGACGTTTTGGTGTACTCCAAATGTTTAAATTCGACGTTCCATGTTATTGGGGTTTTTAGTTCTAGGGTATAACAACTAAAAAGTGAAAAATAAAAACCTTTTTTACAAAAAAAAACAACCGACTTCAAAAAAAAATACACTAAAAATTAAAAATAACTTTAATTTCGGAAGTCGGTGTCAAATAACGAAGAAGTAAAATACAAAAAAAAAGTAAAAAAGGTTTTGACATAAAACATTTAATAGGGACCTAGACATACTCCTTCTTAAAAATTTGGTGCCAAAAATAATTGAATCGGCTCAGTTTTCGGGGGAATACAAAACGTCGATCTCATCAAAAATTTCGTGATAAAATCGGTCTGAGTTGCAGCTGTCCCTATCGCACTCTACAGCGGCAGCCTTTTTTTTTTTTTTTTTTTGGGGTGGGAAATCATCCTATGACTTTTCCCGCTGTGGGTGAAGCGGGAGGGCGTGTCAGACTCTTACTGACTGTAACCCACCCCTGTTCCTTCCTGCCTCGAGTGCCCAGGGGCGAGGTAACTCTGTTTGGAATTTATCCTCAACCCCCGGGCAGGCATCGGCCATGACGGGCCCCGTCTCTTGCTGACAACTCTTTGAGGCGCGCGTGGAACACTACGCGCCGTCGACTCTCGGGCCTGTTGCTGATCGGACGGCGAGCTACTCATTACTCGCCGTCCGCAGGCCCGGATCTACGGTGGCCGGAGATCGTCTCGCGGCGCCGGAAGTCCCAGGCGTCTCCTGACGCGGCTGCTGCTGAGGGCGTGAGGGCGACTCCGTTGTTGGTGCTCTCTCACGCGTCCCGCCTCCGCCTTCGCGAGCATTACTGCTTCGCAGAAGACGGCTTCCCATTCCCTCTCGCTCCGTACCATGGCCTGAACCAGGGCAGGGCGCGAGAGGTCGCTGCCGCCTATCGCATCCACGAGGACACGGCGTGGCTCCGCCCAAGCGGGGCAGACCTCCACCGTATGCTCCACCGTGTCCTCTGGGCGATCCGTGCAATGGAAACACCCGGGCGTCACCTCCCGCTTGCCGATCCGAAACAGGAACCTCCCGAAACAGCCGTGTCCGGTGAGGACCTGCGTCAGGCGGAAGGTGAGAGCGCCGTGAGGCCTCTCCAGCCAAGCCTCAAAGACCGCCGCAATGGTGGCGTGCCCAGCGCGGGGTTGTGACAATCGCTGTCTCCATGTCGCCATGAGATCTTGCCGGAGCTCTGTCCGCCGAGCCGCGAGTTGTCGCGGCAGCGGAGTTTCGCCCCGGCGTTTCGCCTCACCGCGCTCCTCATAGAGGTTCGCGAGGATTTTTGCCTCCAGATACAGCGGCAGGCTTGAGGGAGCACGATGGCAATAGTTTCTTCAAATACCTATTTTGTAAATTCCTCGCAGGCCCTGTTCCCTCTTAATATGCTATTTTTATGCCATTAAATACTTTTTCCCCTAGAGGATAATATGCTATTTTATCCCCGCTCTGGTACTCTACAATGACGAACTTTTTGAGCAAGAGTAGTGTAAAATTTATTCCTTTTCTGTTTCCAGGTCAGGAACTCGGTCACAGATCCAAGGGCAGGCGACTCAAGTGAGCAAATCGGACGAGGCGAAGCTGGCGGTATCCTTCCCGTCCCTTCCGATCAACATTGAGGCTCCCTACTGGGTAATCAAGACCGATTACGAAACGTACTCCGTCGTGTGGAGTTGTTATGAATTTGGGCTGTTTCATACGGGTTGGTTTAATCTTGAAGCTATTAATTTTGCCCTTTTGTGTGGGAACGTTAATAGAGCACATTATTATTATTTTTTCAGTTCTGTAGTGTGTAAATGTCAACATTTTTAGCGTCATCTTCAGCACAGAAGTCATAAAATTTTTTTCACTACCGAATATGATTTTCTTAAATAATTGGTTACTTTGAAATATTTAGATCATTTCAATATTTTCGAGTGCAAATCAGTTAGGCAATTAAGCTATGGTTAACAGTGAAAACTTGTTGAGAAAGGAAACATAACTGATGCATAGGTAAAGGCAAATGAAAGTAATGAATAAATTCTATCATTACAGTAAACGCATGGATTCTGACGAGAGAAAGGAACCCGTCTGTGGCAGTGATGGAAAAAGCGTACTCAATACTGGACAAGAATAAAATCAGCCGAGCGTTCCTCATCAGGACGAACCAGCGTGATTGCCAAGAGGATTCAAACAATGAAGTAGAAAAGAAACACCTGTAAGAAGACGATATAAAAGAGGACATGAGAAATAACATAACTATAATAGGGCTATGAAGGATCATTTTGAAGGCTTCTAAATGGTCCTTCTTAGCTTAGCTTGGTTAGCCCAACCAAATAAAAACAAAACGCATTCCTCATAAAACTAACACATTGTTTTCAATGTCAAGTTCGATTTGAAAAAAAAATGGAAGACGCTTGTTCCGTGCAAAATATTTTATTTAATATTTAAGTCGCTTAAAAAACCATGTATATTTTAAGTTCGATTTCGTGATAAGCAGTCATGCATTTATTACTCTTTAAAGAGTTTTTTCAGTGTCCATTTTCATGATCATATTAACAATTAGCTTAAAAAGCTTATGAAAATGGACACAACTAATGAAAATATGTTCTTAAAACTCTTTATTCCATTGAAGTATTTAAATATTTTAGTGTAGGAATATTTTTTTACTTCAAAACGTAAACTATTGCACCTTTAAGTACATTCTGGTAAGTGTTACAATAAGAATGTATAGATCATTTCGTTGGAATCATGTGTACATATTCATATAAATTTTATAAATAAGGATTATGTAGTTTAGATTGAGAATAAAACAAATATTTCACAACAGAAATGTATAATATCCATTATCTACAACTTAAATAAATTAAAGCCTTTACAAAAGTTGCTTACTTTATTACTAAAATAATAATGCGATTAAACTTAATATGCGATTCGATGAAGACGAACCTATCGATCTTTCTCCAGATATCTTAAGTTAAAAACTCTATACGTCTAAAGAACATATCCTTGGGCATAGCTAAGATTGACAGAATGGAGCTTTCTTTACATATTAGAAAGAAATTCTATCTGGATTACAAGAACTACAACTGCAACTATACATAAGTAGACTATTAAGCAGTAATTTTAATAATGCTCCTTTTCCATCTATTTTCGATAATTTCCTTGTCTAGGAATTGACTATGCTCATGGACACCTCATTCTTTAGCATGATTCTTGAAAAGCCGAAAACTTTAAAGATCTTGAAAAAGTCGAAATCTTGTACAATCTTAACGATTTTAAAAAGATCGAGAAATTGTACAATCTTGGCAAAGTCGAAAACTTTTACGATCTTGGCAATGTTTGACTAACTGTTGGATGGTCTTAAGTTGGCGTGCTGTCATCTGAATGCCAACTTTTCCTGTGTTCGCCGGTAGCCTCGTCATAGCTAGGAGGTGGTGGTAGGTTATCACTCTTGGTCTTTGTTGGAGGTTTAGCTGGCACAGCAAGGCGGTCCTCCTCAGCCTCTTCAGGGATAGAATCGCGACGTCGTGGGTCGTATTCAGAGAGAGCTGGTTGGGATATGTTGTTTCTTTGTCCCAGTCCTAGGAGAACTAACTTCGGTGCGCTTTGTGCTTGCTGAAATATGCAAGAAAATGTGAAGAAAATGGATACAGTTCAAATCAATATGGTTGCTATACTATCTATCAATATCTTGATTCTTTTTATGAATTTTGTGACACCTACGGGAATTAAAGGGAAGTTCTTGACTGAGTTAATTCAAGGGATGGCAGAGACACTGCAGTAAAACTTATTACATCTACTTACTTATTTTTGTCTGTATTATTTGTCATGTGAAACAGTAGACAAAAAATTCCATATACTCATGTGAGAAAACAATTTGATAAAAAAATCTGAAGATGATTTACTACCTGGGACTTACTTACACTTATTTATAACTGTGAATACCTTTATTTTCTGTACTTTTTTCCTATCTTAAGCTTACTTCTTGTGGTATTAATCAGGGTTGTAAATTTTAAATGCTACGTCACAGAAGATAGAGTAAGCAAATAAAGGAATAACAGAGATCATACGCAAGGTTTCATACTATTTGCTATTGTATCAGCTATTTAAATTATACCAATACATGTATAAAGCCTTCACAAATTAAGTATATATGAAAAACTGTTAGTAAAATATTTGTTAAGAATCCCAGAAAAATGAGGTAGTTGTCCTTTATTTCTATAATTAAACTTAAGATAATGATAGAAACAAAGGAGTAATAAATTTGGGAAAGGAGTAATAAGTTTACCTTATAATGATTAGAAGTCCTATTACTATTAAGGCTGTTATTCGAGATGTGTCCTCTCCCATGGTGATGACTAATCTCTATGGCAGAGCGGAGCATGTCGACCTTGGAAGCAGAGCCTTCGTAATTGCTGCCTCGTCTCTGGGTGTTGCTGCCACTGCGGCTGCGACAGTGCTCGTTTATGTCCCCTTGAGAAAACTGGAAGAAGTGATAGTATTTTTAAAAGTCTGCTTTGAATAAGCTAGAATTCAAATGCTCTTTAATAATTGCGGTTTAAAAAAAAGATATTTGGTCAGTGCTGATATGTGTTGCTATGTGCAATCTAAACTAAGGCATATTATAAATAGGAAAAACCTGGCCAAGTGCATGTCGGGCCACGCACAGTGTAGGGTTTCGTAGTCACCCGTTACAACAATTTTGTATTAAATTTTCCTTTTTATAAGTTGGTCGAGTAAACTAACAGAGCTAACTCTACAGAGCTCTAAAACTAACAGAGCTAACTTAGCCGTGATAGTTTTCCTTCAAAGTTCATTATATATACTACCATCATAAAAATATTTAGATTGTTCAAGCCAATAGTTTAGCATTTAGGGGGCGGCCGGGGGACGCTAGATTCGAACAAAAAATTTCACTTGAAAGTTTAATATTTCGCAAAAGAATCACTGAATCGAAAAATAGTCTGTCTAACCCCGCAATGATTTTGAAATCCCTATCTAACGATACCCCACACAATAGGATAGGCTAGAAAAAAAAAGCCATCCCAAGTTTACGTGTATAGAGTTACCATAAAAAAATCTTTTTCTAGATTTTATTGTTTCGTTATCGTGACGTGATTAATATACATTATATATCTATGCAAAGTAGCAGCTTTGTTGTACTAACAGTATTTACGCTATGCCTCGGACGGATGGCTATAAGAGTAGGGGAAGGCCAAAGAAACGATGGTTGGACTGTGTAAAAGAGGATATGGGTAAAAAGGGGGTGACTACAGAGATGACGACTAATAGAGGAGTATGGAAGAAAAAGACATGTTGTGCCGACCCCAAATAAATTGGGATACGGGCAGGAGAATGATGATGCCTCGGACGGACAGACGGACAGACCGAAACCATAAGGGTTGCTTGTCCTTGTTAGGGCTACGAAACCCTAAAAAACATATTTGTTTTGGGCTCTATAGATTCAATTACAAAACGTTTTGCAGTGATGAGAAGCTATAGTATCACTGATGCTATATTTTTTATCCGGAAAAAGTCACAGTTCCTGTGAAATGGCCTCGGGTGCAAAGCCGAGGGAAAAAGATAGTAGTAGTTGCCATAAACTAAGTGGGATTTTTAGAAAATGGTGGAAATAAAGAAACATTTTAATTCAACTATTTTAAAGATCATGTTGCCTATGTTGGACTAATAAAGTAAGCCATTGTCTGTAGAATCAAAATATTGGGATGACATATAATAGCTAGGTATAGTTCTCTCAATTTCCATTTAAATCATACAAACTCTACTTACCCTTGATCGTGATCCTCTTGGCAAGGAGTGTAGAGATCCCAGTGGATTGAAACGCGTGATCATGTGCAGCCGCTCCAAAGATATCATAGTCTCTGCGTCTTTGGTCAACGGCTCAGCATTCAGCTTGTCGGCTTCTCCACTTTCTGTAAAAATAATAGTGGCTGATATGAGGTGTTTCCTGTACCAAAATTAAAACCCTGATTATGTAAATGTGTCTTTAGCTATCGGCAAGACTTGGAAGAAGTGATGAGCCCCTTAGCCCAAGAATTGATATGATCAACTTTTTTCCAATGTTGGCGTCAAAATGTTCTAGAGTAATAGAAGTGTCTGAAGAATTTTAGTATCTACTGTCCAGATAACAGAAGCTGGCGAACAACAAATACGAAATAAGACCACAACCTGCTGTGGCCAGTACAACAGTAGCAATTATTAGAGGAGATCCTCTAATACATATTTTGGTACCTTGTTCATCTTTACCTATAGTTTCATTTGCCTCTGTTTCACAAGCGTTCTGCATCCCAGTCATGTTAATGTTCTTCAGCCAGAAGTAATGCAACAGTCCATACAGGACTCCACCGAGGAAGGCGATGAGTCCCATGTAGCGGAAGGCTTCTCTAGTGCCAAGTGTCGCTATGAGAAGACCACCGCCAAAGCTGCCGCTACCTCTACCTGGAGAGATGGCATAGAACATATAGATAGAGAGGTGGAAGCAATTGAACATATTATTAAAGAGTTAACATTTTAGGCAAGGCAATAAAATGAAGAGTGTCATAAGTCAAGATGTAGCGAAGTCTAGCTTGCTAGTGTACGCATCTCATCAAGAGGTGATTGACTAGAGAGAGAGGGCGATTGAATCTACCTACTTTCATGAGCTTCTTTCGCGTCTACGATAACCATCAACTTTACTTTGTTTACTAAATTAAATTAGAATTAAGTAATAAATTAAACGCATATTTCCACATCCAGTAGCACAGCAGTGGGCTTAAACGATTGTTTTCACATGACGTTAATAATGTTATCTGAATTCGAATCGTAGCGAAAATTATAATTCCTTGTGTGGCTTAGATTTTTCTATATTTGTGCAAGGATGAGAAGACGAACGTTTATCTTATTTCTCTCAAACAGTTCTCTGTTTTCTTTTAAATTATTCAGCTTAATGTAATTTCACATTGTATTTTAAAAATCAATATTTGACAGAATATTTTCATAACATATTTTTCACTTTAAATCCTTGTTTTTTGAGATAGCTTTCGTCTCTGTTTCGAGACCAAATAATGTTTTCAACAGTCTTTGCCCATGCCCCCCGTAACATTCAAAGTTTACGGTCACTTAGTAATTTAGATCTCTACAATCGTCATTGAGCAGTAATTCTTACAAACCAAGACTGAAGTGGGCCATTCCGAGTACTCCAATCAACGTAGCTAGTAGACTCTTAGGAGCCAGCATTGCGCAGTAGGTAGCTGCTGCTACCCACATGAGATGCACTGACAAGGATTCCAAGGCTTCGAACGGGAAACACCACCAGGAGTTCCTGGAAGAAATTACAAATTCAATAAAATCTAAAGCCCATCTTGTTCATCATTGTTATGTTTAGAAAAGTGACTATTGAGATGCAAAAAGAGATGTGTGTGTGAACTGAGGGACCACACTGGTATTTTGCAAAAAAAAAAAAATCGTAGGATTTAGTAGTAGACTTAAAACAATTGTAGAACAAATCTGGGAATTTGTAGTCAAATATATTAAAAACTACATCCCCAACCTTCTTTTCATTTCGTCCAATGCTATAATAAATGAAGTATAATAGTACTGTCTACAGTTTGTTTCATTGTGTGGTCACACTACTGTCTATTTGCATAGGATTATCTCAGATATTATCTCAGCTAAGAGGGAAGAAATACATAATTTTATATACCTATTATATAGTAGAAACTTTAAACTAAAAGTTAAGTACACTAGACTTTCTGTTATGCCTCTCGTCTAGCAGCTAGTACATGCACATATGTCAGTGGAGGTGAGGATTGAGGGACCAGTTTTAATAATCGCTATCTTCTAATTGTGTCGATATTTTTTTTCCATTTCTTTTCACAAAATGTCTTACGTCTTTTACTAAAACTATACGTAGAAAAAGAAAGATTTTATCTATTAGAATTGGTAATATTGACTAAAATATTTATATTTCTTGTCTGGAATGAGGGACCACAGTTTAGTCGTTATATATTTTTTTTATCTTTGATGCTCTGTGGTCTGTTTTTAGTAAATATCTTCACAAATTCTTTACTAAATATCTGTAGTCACAATACCTTAATTTTTCAGGTACTTACCGAGATCTGGCTGATAGTCTGTGAGGACTGAGGGAGCGCACTTTAGGGGATGTAGTTTTTAATATATTTGACTACAAATTCCCAGATTTGCTATACAATTGTTTTAAGTCTACTACTAAATCCTACGATTTTTTTTTTGCGAAATACCAGTGTGGTCCCTCAGTTCACACAAACATAAATAGAGATGTATGGAAAAAGACGACATGTTGGGACATAACCTAAATAAATTGAAATAATGGCAGGCGAGGATGATCATCATCATTCTCCTGCCCTTATCCCAATTTATTTGGGGTGGCGCAACATGTCTTTTTCTTCCATACTATTAATCGTCATCTCTGTAGTCACCCCCTTTTTACCCATATCCTCTTTCACACAGTCCAACCATCGTTTCTTTGGCCTTCCCCTACTCTTATAGCCATCCACATCCATACACAAGACTTTCCTCACGACATTTTCTTCATTCCTCCGCATCACATGCCCATACCACGACAACCGATTTCCACACAACTTTTCAGTCAGCGGTGCCACTTTCAGACTTCGTCTTATATACTCATTCCTAATTCTATCCATGCGCGTAACACCACACATCGCTCTTAGCATTCTCATCTCAGCCGCATGCAATTGCTTTTCATTCATCCCTTTTGTGGCCCAACATTCTGAACCTGATGATGATAATTATGTAAATCAATGACAAAGTAAGATTTGAAAAAATCGATTAGTTGGTATCGTAGGTGATTAAGTGCAGTAGTATACCACACAGAGCCTTCAAGGCTTTCGTATTTAAATGATTCATTGTTAAGTAAGTCAGATTCAATCTGAAAATTGTAACTTATACATAAATACATTCACACCTTTACCCATGGGGGTAGGTATATACTACAGAACGCCTGTTTCTAAAAGGTACTCGATGTCTCAAAAGTATACATTACATATATCAAATCCATTTTAATTCTCTTCATACGTTTCCACTATCTATTATTCAATCCATTGTTCACAGTCTGAATTACTACAGTACTATATCAGGTAAGTGTTTGCATTAGAGCCCTCCCACACAACATCATTGTGCTCATAAACTTGGCAATGTCGTCGTAAATACATTAATCTTGAAAATGGAGTCTTAATGCCTAAGGACGTATCTTGTAGCGAACCAGAAAGTGTGTATTCTCAATTCCGTACTTACTAAGTAGACTTCCTAATTTATTTCTAACACACGCCATCTCTCATTGTAAATTTCATTTATTCAGTAAAATATACACACACTATTTCAATAAAAATTAAGTTCTCAAATATTTCAATAAAAAATATTGTAAAATAAAAAAAAATAGTAGCCTGCCAATATCGGGGACAGGGTCCAAGCTACAGGTCAGGGCTCCAAATAGAGGAACCGCTTAACAATGCGAGCCGTGTCCAGAAGTATCGCTTTCTGAATCAAGCTCCTGATCGATTCACATTTGTCATCATTTTTATTGACATTTGAATGCGAAGAAATGATCGTGAGAAGAACTGAACTTGGCCTGAATATAAACTATAATCAAAATCAAATTAAATGGTCTTTCCTTCACTTTATAAGAAATGCCTTCACCCTGTAGTGGAAAAACAATACCTAGTGCGTCATTTTGTAACTCGGTGACGCAGCATTTTTTTTCATGATTGGAAGGATGTCAAGGATCAAAGGAAACAGGTCATCATGGTGTGTGGGATGGGATAAGAATCGGCTGTACCTGAGCATTATCGTAATTTTCCCTTCGAACAGATTATACAGGTTCAAGATATTTCCGCATACGTCATCAGTTTCTTGGCCTTGGTTTTCTATAGTTGGGGCTGATCCTGAATGGTATTTACATTGAAGTTGCTATTGCTACTTTTATTTTTCTTTTCACTTACTACTCTCAACTGAAGCTGTGCATTTATAGCCTACATTGATTCAATGTATCTAAATATGTCAGTGCCAGGGTTGCACCTATCAGATGATCTATTGTGTGTAAAACAGTAAATAGATGTTTCATATATTTATCTTCACATATAGTTCAGTCATTGTTGTGTCATTTCCCATCAGTTTCTACGACCGCGTTAAATTGGATGCGACAAAATGTACGATATTCATAGTTTATCAAGAATTACTCTAAAATTTCCAATTCGCTTATTATACTAATTGTAATGAACTATCTAACAAAGATAGTAGCAATGTTATCGCGATGAAGCTTTACAGGATAATCGGACAGTACAAAGCATAAATTAAACACACATAAACATATAATTCACGTGTAGACTGTGCAAATGTCACGAGTGAACTAACGCGGAAGAGACTAGAGATACTCACTCGATAAACGAGTAGCCGACGAGTCTCGCGGCGTGGGAGAAGAAGGCAACGATGATCACATTGACGTGGCCGATGCGCGCAGTGATGGCATCTGCGCCATAGAGGAACGGGATACTGCTCAGCGTGCCCACGGTCACGGTTATTCCTAGACACACAACCCGCTCAATATTATGATCATTACTAAAATTGCATGCACTGATAAGATCGATATTACAACGCCACAGCTAGAAATATTAATCAACCACACTCACCTAGTAAGAAATTGGGAGCTCCCAATTCCTTCAAGTATATAAACAGATAAGATTCTATAAATCCCCAAAAGTTTCCTAAGGCAAACAGGAAAAATATGAAGACTATTATATGCGGCATTTTGATAATGTTGACTAAGTCTCGTAGTAAATTATCGGCGGGTAGTTTGGCTCCTAGGGGCATAACAGCGACGGTTACGGCCGATATCAAAAGCAGCACATCGTACGTATAAAACGCAGCTGAATAGTCGGTGTATCCTGTAATCAACAAACCGATGTAAACATTTAGTAACACGTTATTGACATTAACGATAACAATTACAAGATGCCAACAATATACGTACCAACTTGTTTACTCCTCATATCTATTAACATGCCTGTTATGGGGGAGAATATGGCCATGCCGATACTAGAAAACAGTCTTTCTCTGCCGAAGTCACCGCCGTACTTTTGAATCATCGTCAAAGCAATAGGATCCATGATAGTGACTCCGGCAGACAACATGATAGTCCCCATGAATCTCAAGAAGAAGTAAATATAGAATGTCTTATCGTCGCTCTCCTTGTAATCCGGTGGGCACGTATCGGGGCCGCCTCTCCTGTAATATTCCAATGATAATTTACCTTTAGATAGCCGTTTGTGTATCTTTAGATAAATATTAAGTAGTCGGTTTACAAATAATATTATAATCAAATACTGGTATAAGTAGAAATGCCTGTTGCCATATTACCTGAAGTCACATTTTTGTACCATGCAATCTGCAGATAGTATCTCAAGACGCTGCTTGGAGAGCTTTGTCATATTATGTAACATGACGAGGCCGCCACAGCGGAGGTCCTCTTTATCAAGTGCGGTTATGTTTATGCCTTGAGCTATTAACAGTTTTTCCCCAAACCTTGATCTGAAATCTGTTATCTGATCATCTTCGTCCTGTAAATAAATATTTCATATTTTGTTTAGATATAACTGTTAGCAATAGCCCAAATGGCTAGTGGCCATTGCTTTTTTATGTTGTAAAATTGTAATCTTTGGTCATGCAGGGGAACCATCTCTGATCGAATCACGCCAGCTTGTGTAACTCTATTCTTGGAAAATTACAGAAAATTATATAAACATCAAGTTGTTTTAAAACAATAACATAATGCTGCAATACAATGCAGAGTTTGATTTAGCTGTAAAATTATATTTCTGCCACTGACGCAGCAGTTAACGTGGCCACCTGCAGCAGGTGGCCAGCCCAGCACCTGGGCTTATACTATCAAAAATTGAACCATCAATTCGAAAAGAATAGGAAGATTTATTGTTCTTACCCTTTCCATTTCAATGCCAAGTTGTTCTTTCGGTTCTTCCAAATCATCGTGAACTTCAATCAAAAAGTAAGCTGCATCATTGTAATCTTCGTCATCGGTACCATTTAAGAAACTGCAAAACAAATCATTGACTTTCGCTTGCAATATCTACATCTCGTTAGACTAGATATTTCGATGAATTTAGATTAGAACAATAAAGCACTATTATAATCATTAAATATAGCGTTTTCAAGGCTGTCAGAGTAGTGCTTATAGCAAAAAACAAGAAATATTTCAAAAAAATATATTTCGGATTCGTTTACTTTGTAAAGCCTTTGTAATTCCTACTTCTCAGGAAACATGCCTGGAGGCTTAACAATAAACTTGATACACAGAGCCGAGAGTTACCAAGAAAGTACTGTAATGTTTGTCTGACACTGTAGCACATTGTTATCACTGTTATTTAATGTGAATAATAGTGCCATTTACATGATTACTGCTGCGCATATAACATTATTAAATTCTAAGTTACTTTATTCACTATGGTTTGCGACTATAAAAATTACAGGCACAAAATTGATATGAAAATAGGTCATGATTTAGCAAATTGTGAAAAGTGGAAATTATTAAAAACTTACCTAGTATTGGTCTTTAAATTTGGTAGTTTGACCTTATGACTAATGTGGAAATCCAAGTCATCTTTATCATCAGCTGGATCACTGGATGGGCTCTCTGTAGGTTTCGATAACAGGCAATGGTCCACGCAACGGTCTAGTACAAAATCTACAGTCTCATCCTCGCCAGGACATTCCCTGCTGGGACAAGGGCTCCACCAAATCTACAAAGATGAAATTATAATATAGATCGAATAGTCACGAACGATATTCACTCTGATCTAATTTGTGCGTCAAGACAATGGCCGTACGTAAGGAATTTATTTTTACACCGCATCTCGTGAATAAACCATAATTATAGGTTCTAAACGGATGAACCATTACAGCATTCAAGGGTAAAGTCCAACGTGCATAAATTTAGCTTAATTCCCTTAACTAATTCAAACAAACAGGATCACAAGACACTACTAGTTAATTCGCCCTGGGGCCGGATGAGAACGATTTGCTCAAATTCTTAGGTGTATACTCTGTTAGTTCGTAACAAGGTCTTAAGGGGTCGATTTCGAAACAAGTATATGTACCTCTACGCTATTTGTGATCGGGTGTCGCATGACGTAAGCTGATGGCATCATCCCTGGAGTCTCTTGATGAGGTATCAGCAATAACGAGTGATGAAATGCAGCATTCAGAATCAAAGCAGTGATCACGACTGGCTTGTACTCCCCAAATCGATCCACCAGAAATCCTAGAACCATTAAAATCTCCTAAAAATACTGTAAGTACAGTCACGTTATTATAAAACATTCAAACTTACCGGTAATGGGTGGACTTAAAAATGTGGTAAACGGCAACGCTAAATACACAAACGAAATTTCTGGCACAGTTAGTCCTATACTCTGCATGTGTATCGTCAAATACGGCAAGAGAGATGCAGTGGCTCCGTACATTACAAACAGAGTCACCTTCAGCATGATCAGGTTGGGGTTGATCCGTAGCCTGACCATGAGCCTCCCTATACACCCAAGCTCCTCGTCACTATCCCCGTCCATGGTGGAATCGTCTTCACTGTTTTTATTCACTTCAACAGACTTCGCCATCTCCGAATCACTCACATTCACATATTCATAACGAAAGGATGTTTGTTCGTGGGCTATATCTTATCGACTGACGCTCGATTCGGTAGCAAAGGCTGTCGTTGGTGTGACGATTATTTACATAAGGTTTCTTGACTGAGTTCTACTTTGTGGTTTACATGCGTGAGATCGAAGGCACCGGGAGAGCCAGGGAGGGTCCCGTGCTCCCGAGCGACTGCGACGCGGCCAGCTCTCGGCGGACGTCGCTCGGCACACCAATTTACAAATAATAGCAAATTACCTTCGTTTAAGAAGTGTGACGGCGATTGGTGGGGATGTTGGCTAAATCGGCTGGCGATCCGAAGACCTTGTGGATAATGGCTGGGGTCGGGGCGCTCGCTCCTTTAGTTCCCGAGACGAAGGCGCGCATCGCGAATTAGCGCGAACTTGCAGCTGCTCGCCATTTGTAAGTAAGTTCACTTTGATTTTCTTTTCTATAGATGTTATAACATGGGAAAATATTTATGGTTAATAATAATATAATCAGTGATGATTTAAAATTGCACGGTCTTATTGCAAACTGTGTTCATTATGTAGCGCTGGCGCTGCCCGATATATTGCGATGTTATGGTATGACGACATTCATCCACAATTTATACCATTTTATTCGAGGATATCTAAAAAATAATTAAATACTAATTAATCCGTTAAGTTTGTTTTATATCAACCAAAATAAAAGTAAAACATATTTTAATGGGATCACTTATTTCAAATTTTTTAAATCTTTGTCCCAGGTAACTGTGTTCATAGGTGCCTATTTTCATACCTACATTTCAGCCAGTTGAAATATCAACCTACATTATGAATGATGAATGAATTCATACTTTTTGCCCTTTTGACCTTTATGAAGTTTATACTAGTTACATAATATGCGTAGGTCGGTATTTCGTATGACAGGTTCCTGAATTAATCTAAATCACAGCCCGTGGTCAGCTTTTGTTAGGTAAAGTGTTGCCCGTTGGGGTCCAATCCTGAAAAGTAAGTGAAGTAAGTGACTAAGTGGCCCTCTGAAAGAGTGGACGCCTGTGCCCCAGCAGTGGGGACATTAAAAAGGCTGATGCTTATGACAGGTTCCTGAATTAATCTAAATCACAGCCCGTGGTCAGCTTTTGTTAGGTAAAGTGTTGCCCGTTGGGGTCCAATCCTGAAAAGTAAGTGAAGTAAGTGACTAAGTGGCCCTCTGAAAGAGTGGACGCCTGTGCCCCAGCAGTGGGGACATTAAAAAGGCTGATGCTGATGATGTTTTTTTTTTGGGGTTGGGAAATCATCAATAAACTCCCGCTCTGGATGGAGCAGGAAGGCGTGTCAGACTTTTACTGACTAAAACCCAATCTTTCCTTCAGTTGCTTGTGCCAGGGTCGCGTTAACTCTCTTTCAAATTTATCCGCGACCCAGACATGATGATGATGAAGTGGCTAAGTGCACACAAAAAGTGTGTCATAGTTTTGACTCGATCGGCATAAATTTAAACTGGTTTGATCCCAGGTAGGAATGATACGAGTAGGTAGTGTACCTATCTATTATTAATAAAATTATTTTCGACAAAGTTGTAATTTAAAATTTTGGTGACTTCGCGAGACAAGCTGATTCCACTGTCAGACTACGACCGTATGCCCAAGGCAAAGCATAAAAAAATCATTTTAGAAATCGCTTAGCAATAAATAGGGGTTACAAGGGATTCTACATAAATAATTTAAAAATACCTACTCATGAAAATACCTAAAATTACAAAAATTAAAAGCAAGATTAAATTAAATAGACAAAAATATCTTTTATTTTTTAGGGTTCCGTACCCAAAGAGTAACCAACGGGACCCTATTACTAAGACTCTGCTGTCCGTCTGTCTGTCAGCGGGCTGTGTCTCACGCCTACACTATCTGAAATACAATAGCTAAAGTTGAAATGTTTACAGAATGTGTATTTCTGTTGCCGCTCTAGCAACAAATAATAAAAATAAATTTAAAATTAAGGGGGGCTACTTCATTTTATTTTATTTCGTGTTTTTGTTGCTTTTTTTCAGTTTATGGTACGGAACCCTTCGTGTGCGAGTCCGACTCGCACTTGGCCGGTTTTTTCTTTAGGACCACGATTTTTTTCATTCAATTCTCAGACGCAACAATAGGTTTGATTTGCAAATATTTCTGAAGAATATTTTTCGCCATCTGTCGGCATTTAGAGTAAGAGTGTGTGTTTATTTGAGCGCCATCTGTTGTTGAATAGCAGTACAGTTGGAAGTTGTAATAATGTTCAATCTAATCGGAGAAAATATTGCGTGTTCTGATTATGTTAGTGATGTTACTTATTTTATACTATCTTCGTCGGCTTTATGTAAGTAATCTCATTTTGTTGAAATTGTGAAAACTGCAAACTTAGATGACAGATAACGTAACCTGAATATATTCTTTTCATCGCGGTAGTCTCTAATAAGCTTTCTTTGAAATGGTTTAGACAGCATCGGAATGTTTCACAAAAATCTAAAAATAAAACCAAATCAATTTGCCAGTTGTGTTTCGATTCACGAATAATGTACTGACGTACGTTTCATACCAACATACAAAACGTATGGAAACTGGTTTTATTTACAGTTTACAAAGAAAATAAAAACATTTTTGTCACTAGACAAAATAGGCATTATAAATAATTCATAATATAATTTAGAGTGTTTTTTCCAATTTTTATTCATGTATTTTGATCGTTTTTACTGCCATCTATCTGCCTTAACTCTAAACTAAGCCGAATAACTCTAGAATGTCTATAGTCTACTGCAAATTGTCAACCATAATGCATTGCGCATAAATGGCCGCCATGTTGCTGCCGTCTGAAAGATGTTCGCAACTGTGTGTGTTTACTAATGAATTTTAAGAACTTTAATAGTTAAATTACTGTGTTTGTGAAATTGTGAGTGTACAATGATTTTATTTTTCATGTATTATTGTGATTGATAGGTCTATCAAATGTCTCTGAAGCCAATAAACAGTGAAATTTTCTTTAGATAGTCATTCGGTTCGGACGGCATAATGGCTGACAATCTGATTCAAAAGTCACATAAAACTAGTGAGAAAAACAAGTATAACAACGTTGTTCACCGTACGACGAGTGAATCTCTTCGACTGAACGAGTCGGAGAAGGGGGTGACTCACCCGACTAGTCTGCAAGCCGCCCATAACCCAAGGAAAATATCTTCATTTCAGATCACCAGTGTGACGGTCGGCTCTCGAGTGAGCACTGATGCTGGCGAAGATTCTGCTGACGATCTTGACGAATCTCACACCGACGACATATCGAGAGTGACTGACATAGAGAATGAAACGCCTAGTTATTCCGAGGACACGTTCTCGAAAGATGATGTGTTTTACAACGCGTCGAGTGCATCATTAGGTTGCGCCCCCGTCATCCCTACCAGCTCGCAGTACGGGCTCGCGATCGTCGGCCAGGACAACGCTACCAACCAGATAGGAGGAGCAGTGCCAAATAGTAATAATACAGAAGTGTCTGACATGCATGTCAGCGTTACTAACGCCGGAACTGGCAGCATTATTAATCTCATAGGAAATGCTAAACCCCAGGAAGGTATGAAAGAAATACAAGAACATGTTAGGAATGAACGGTTTAAAGTTGTGAAAATTGAAAGCACTGAACCTTTCCGTAGGGGTCGATGGATGTGTATGGATTACTTGGATCACACTACGCAGCAAAATGCACCTTTAACGTTAAACAACAACCTTGATGTGACGGAGACTAATACTCTGCAGGCTCCCGACAGTGGTGTGGTGATTAATGATAGTCAACATGATGAAATGTCTAATGATCTGACCAACAAAGGGCCTAAAGATATGCAAGGTAATGCTCCAACTATGCAGCAGTTAGAACAAACTCTTCAAAAACAGTTTCCAATGGCTTCTCCAGGTCAGTCTTTGACTCAACCTCTCAATGCGGTGCAACAGCAAATGCAGCCTGTTTCTCAGTCAGTATCGGTGCAGTCTCCACCCTTAGAAATACCACAACAAATGGCCAATCCAAACCTGCAGCCAAACCAACAGCAGG
Source organism: Polia nebulosa (assembly GCA_951329385.1). Classification (NCBI taxonomy): domain Eukaryota; kingdom Metazoa; phylum Arthropoda; class Insecta; order Lepidoptera; family Noctuidae; genus Polia; species Polia nebulosa. Next base: position 7,858,509 of record OX589588.1, on the reverse strand, counting down.
TTGGACAGCAGCACCCTCAAAGTATGACACACATCACTATGCAGAATGCAGCTCAGAACCACCCGCAGCAGACACAGCAACAGCAAGTGCAGCAGATCCCTCAAAGCTTTCCACAACACCAGCTTCAGCAAGTCATTGCTCAGTCTCAGGGTATGGCAATGCAACAGATCCCAATGCACCAACAGATGCCGCAGCAAATGCAACAAATACCAAACCAGCAAATGCAGCAAATGGGTCAACACATGCCTCAAGCGCAAATGCCTAACATGCCACAGATGCAGCAACAAATGCCTCAGATGCAGGCTATGCCCAACCAGGGGCAGATTACACAAGTAGCCCCTCAGCAGCCTCAGATGCAACCGATGCAGATGCAGCAAATACAAGGCCAACCAAATCCTCAAATGCATATGCAACAAGCTCAAATGCCCAATATGGGACAAACTCACCATATGCAAGGACAGCAGCCGATGGGAGCTCAACAGGCCCAACTTCAGCATTTGCCGAGCCAAGCCCAGATACAGGCTCTGCAAAATCAACAATTGCCTAATCACATTCAGCAGATGCAAATGCCCACTCAACTCAGTGGCGCTAACCAACAGATGCCACAGATGCAACCTCAAATGCATCAGATGCCATCCCAGCCCCAACAGTCTGTTGTGCCGGGCATGCATCCTCAGATGCAGCAACAAGGCATGTCGGGTGTACAGCAGCAATATAATCAAGTCGGTCAGCAGTCTAATGCTCAGTCAATGATAACTGCTAACATGCCATCGTCTCAGCAGCAGATGGTTCAACCTCAACATAATGTTCCTCAATACCATACACAGCAATCACAGATGAGCCAGCAGGGTCAAACTTTGCCACAAGAGGTGCTCACTTCTATTGTTACATCACAGCAAGGTGCAACATTGCCTTCAAACCTTCAACAGATGCCTTCTCAACCACAGGGCTCGACGTTGCCTGCAAATCTCCAGAGTCTTACTGGTCAGCAGCAACCAACTACAGTGCACACTATTGCACCTCAGCAAGGAAATGTGCCCCAAGGAAATATTCAGATGATGACTGCGGCTCCGCAGAATATGCAGATGACTCTAGACGGGAATCAGCCTAGTATGCAGATACCCGCCTCAGATCCTATATTCATGCAGCCAACGAACGTCGGTCAGCAGATGCCTGTCGCGCAGCACATGGGGCAGCAGAACCTGCTCCCGCAGCAGGTGGGCGGACAGGGGCAGATGGGCGGCGTGCAGTACGTGCCCAACCAGCCGGTGGCGCAGGTGTCCATGGCGCACCAGAACATTCCGATGTCGATGCAGCCGAACATGCCAGTCGGTATGGGCGGCGGAGTCCACCCGAACGTGGTGCAGTCCCAGACCAGCATGGGTCTGGGGTACGGGAACGTGGTGCCGGTAATGTCTCAGAGTAGTGTGGCGCCAGTGGAGGCGACCGTGTCGGGGACCAACTCGCCGGTGGTGTCGATGCCGGTGAGTTCGACCGCGTACGTGCCGAACACGGCGCAGCCGGGCCATGACAGTCAGGGCTTCGGTAGCCCCGTGAGTGCGGTGTCTCATGCGATCAGTGGAGCGGTGATGAGCAGTGTCAATGTGAATGCGTGTGATAGTGGTGCTCCGGACGTGTCCGCGGACACGCTGCAGGCAGGCGACACAGGCGACGGCAAGGACGAGGCGCCGGCCGGTCCGCCGCCCGAGGATGAAAGGTCAGTTTACATTCCATATTTGAATTATTTTCTGTTGGAGCTAATTTCCTGTGAAATGTTCTTTACATAAAGTGTTCAGATTGAATTATCCTTAAAGGGTTATTTACCTTACTGATATGTAACAGTACATTGTATTCCTTCCTATTATTTTCTGACACACACAATATCTTGTGTTTTGTGACCATTGACATTTCACTTGTTTGCATGAAAAATTTCAATTTCGACTTATTTATGAAAATATATGGTTAACTTAATAGAATTATAGCAGATTATTTTGTTGTGCAGCCTAAAGCTTTTTGAGTTTTGATAGTTACTTTTCCTCTTAAACTGCCACTAAAAAATAACAAGTAAAAGTTTTTTTCTTTAAAAATTATAAGTTTTGTCTTTAGTCCAGATGGGAAAATAAAACTCAACGCCTCGAGAAATACTAGAAAAAATAATGGATTAAATTAAAATTTAATTTCTAACTAAACTCAAATAAAAAAAAAATGGTATTAAAAGTTAATTATGATTTTTTTTTAAATTTAATTAAAGACTGTTGTACATTTGGGAACTGGTTGGGACTCTAGAAATAAATAAGGTCGAGAACCTGATATTGTACAAAGTTTTACTTTAAAGTGATTATTCAATGTGTTTTGGATATGACAACGGATGGAAAAAGAGCTTTTCCTGTATTAACAAAGGAAGTGACTGTCATTGGGTATAACAAACTCAATTTTGTTATTAAGAAATCTTTAATTTTCATTGAAATCTAGTTGGTAATTAAATTCTGCCCTTGAAAACTTAAAATTTTAAATTAATGTACACTAATTTTTAATTTTATGTTGGACTTTTTAAAGTTTGTTAATGCTTTGTTACCCATATTGTGTAAGTAATTAAGCCTTTAACTTGAAAGAATGCCATTATTTATCAGTACCATTAGAGCACTGTTTTGTTTAATGGTTTTGCCTCAAGATTTTTAAAGTAGACTTTACATTCATAATACATGGACCAGCTCATACCGTTTTACACAGCACGGCTGTATTTTTTATATTACTTATGAACTTTTTAACTGTTCAAAAGTGCTTCAATAGTAAATAAAAATCCCTGCTTAACAAATTCCAATATTGAATTTTAAAGGGTTTATCTCTAACATCATCAGCAACAACAAAACTTATGAATGATTCAGTTTTATGAAATCATTCTACTGGTGAAAATCACATGAGTCAACCAATTAAATTTCAAATAACATTCAGCAACTGAGATCTAAATATCAGGCAGCTTATTTCCAAACGCTGAAAGATGTAAGAATCTTAACTTAGCATCCGCGGATAGCGACAGAACTTGCATACAGCAAGTGGCGAATCCGTATCTATTTGCGAAAATAACTCATCCGTAGACAATGGCGGTTGTTTTCGTTCCTTTAGGTTGGTGCTCGCACCGTCGCCGAGCGGAATCCAACGTCCCTTTGATGCTGTTTATTTGCGCTTCGTCCTGTGACCAGCGACATAAATAGGTGGTTGACACGTACGGTGCATGGTGCGCGCCGGTATGCCGCCGGTGACTCACGCGCAACGCACCCGATCTACTGCCTGGCTAAAAAAGCGAACGTCGTTCTTTTTCGTCTGGCCTGCTCGACGATACGTACCTACTCCTTTTTTTTTTTGCACTAGATTTCTCGCGATCCTTTCGCGGAACCTTAGTTCATTTTCTGCATCATTCTCTCTTCACATTAATGCAATCTGTGATTGGGGTCACGTACAAATTATTTTTGCTGGACTTTAAAACTCACTCGGTAACTTAAACCGCATTCCTTGAGTAACCCTGAGTTAAACCGCGAATTTATTCACAACTCTAAAGACTTCCTCATGTAATGTATGCATGACACGAAGCCGCAGAGAAGTTGGTATAGGCGCCAGCGCACCGACGTCACTGGCGTCTCTGGTAATCGAGTAGAGGACCGAAGGCCGTGAAACCCGAACCTTCCATTCGCTTCTGATCACCACACATGCACTACCATTTGTGCTTAAAATAGTTGAACTAAGTACTCACTTAATACGACTAAGATCTGCAGGAGACTTTACAAATTAAAATTTATTTAGATTTCAATTTATATCGTAAACACATTGTTGTTTTGTTAGTTGGCATAGTACTTAAAAATAGCACTTATGTCAGCTCCCGTTATTTTATTGCTTGTAAAGATTCCTCGAGTTTTTTCAATGGCCCATTGTCTAAACGTAGTGTTTTTGAACTCCTGTCCATTCACGGAAACATGTAGTGTATGTCAGCGCCATGGAATGAAAATCAATCACTTTTACAAGTTTTATAAGACGGCAAAGTATCTAGTTTGTACTGAAACAGAGGAAAAACCGGCCAAGTGCGTGTCGGGCCACGCGCGGTGTAGGGATCCGTAGTCGCCCGTTATAACATGCGGACGAAGAGGGCTTTATGGTCATTAATATAAAGAACATAATTAATTGAGTTCACGGTTTTACGGACAATAACGTATAAGGAAAAAAAAGGGTTACATCTTTCCAAAATTTTACATATTTTCTACCTGTTTTAAATATTTTAACAACTTCACCTAAATATTTTTTTGTAAGGATTTTGTGTTTTGGACGAAATTTTCCAAGTAGGTACATTTTATAAGTTCGGCGACTATTACTCTTAAACTAAGTGCTAACTTAGCCGTGATAGTTTTCCTTCAAAGGTCGTTATAATTATTAATTATATTATACTACCATCACAATTTTTTCCAGATTTTTCAAGCCAACGGTTTAGCTTTTACAGGGGAGGGGGGGAACGCTCGACTCGAACAAAAATACCTATCCAACGATACTCTCACACTATAGGATAGGCTAAAAAAAAGTCATACCCACTACATATACGGGAGCTACCATAAAAAATCTTATTCAAAATTGTATTGTTTCGTTTTTGTCAAATGTATTGCAGCTTTCTAGTACTAACAGTCCATACGCTATGCCTCGGATGGACAGACCGAAACTATAAGGGTTTCTTGTTCTAGTTAGGACTACGGAACCCCAAAAAATCAACAGGAGTGACAAATTATTAGATGATACGGTTGGTGCAGTGGTGGAGCGTTCGGCTGATGCGCTGCGTGTTGCGGGTTCGATCCCCGCACGGAACACATGTGTATGGCCTACAGATAGTTGTTCCGGGTCTGGATGTCTTGTGTATGGAAGTTTATATGTTTGTAAACGCACCCACGATACAGGATTAATCCCGCAAGGTTTAAAAATATATATAAATGAAGAAGGAACGCTCATAAATGTTACTTTATTTTGTTCTGTTGGACAGTTTGTGATGGGTCCTAGCTCATCTTAGAACACAGTTGGACGCAATATTGCCTTTCTGTAATTGATTAATACAACTCGTAATAGGGCGTAGTAATTCCATTGTTAAATCAGGTCGTAGTATTTATTATCTCTATGTACAAGCCGTCTAATCGCGAGAACTATTGACCCTATTTTAATGGTTTTCATTATTAATAATTGGCATATTTAACCAATACAAACTCCGAGGTAGGTCTTTATGACGTTTCAATGCACATACATATATCATTTTCATAGCCCATTGATCATCGCGAAACACTGTTTAGTACATATTATGTACTAAACAGTGTCTGCGTAAACCGACGTGTTTCAAAATTGTTCACATTTACTTTAGTAAAATGTTGCATGAACACTAATGAACACGTATTAAACACAACCAGAACAAAGATCAATTAATTAAATGTTACGTGCAAGCCAAGTAGATTTCTAACCCACTTTAAATGTAACACACTTATCTCGGGTACATTACTTACTCACTAGTGTGACTGTTTCTGATAGCGATTAAATATTATTTAAGTGAAAATGGAGCATCTGCCTTACTGATGAACATTGTTCAGTAACTTGGCTCCAGAACTCCAGACATCGTCGTGTCTGGAATGGATAGAATATTCGCAATTGACAATTGGAGAGAATTTATCCGCGGCGTACGTTTTCTACCTCGCGGTGCAATCTATTGGCGTGCTTATATTGGTGAAAGTGGATGCACAAAATGCCTTCTTGGCTGCGATCTGCGCGGTGTACATTGTCAAATAAAACGGCCATTTGTAAAAATATGTGGGCGTGTTTTACAAGTTTATAATTTATATGGTACCGAAACGAGTTTGGCGATTTTATAGGTTCTCGAATTTAATTGGTATTACACGCTTTATGTCATGATAATTGAGCTAGTTTTATATTGTTTACTAAATCTAATAGGTAGTTATATGATGTTGATCTTAACATTTTAATATTGTAGTTGCGTAGATGAAATGACGTGAATGCGTCATCATTTCACTAAATCAACCACTGAATCAATTTTACGAATAGGAACGTCATACACACTCGAATGCGTTAACCATGTGCGATAACAATTTGTGGAGTCACCCGATCGCCATAATTTTTCCATTGGTGCATTATACATAGATAGGTAGGTTGACGCCTCATCTACTACGTCACAGCGGTCGTGTGAAGTGTTACCATTGAATATGCTTTGATAACATGTTCCATATCGCGTAGTTTGTTGTCAAACAAACAGCTGTAGGTCGGCGGTGCGTGACGATGGCGCGCCTCGCAAGGACGTCCAGGGCTTGAAAAAACGCGCCGAACGCCGCGCAACACCGTCTGATGCTTTTTCATCTCGCGAACGCCACAAAAAATAAAGATTTTTTGCACAGCATTGGGGAACTACTCAGCCCCGATAAAGTGTCTATTACTGCGCAGTTTCATGTCGTTATACTAATAGCCAGTAGAATAGCGTTGTAAATAAAGTTTTATTTATTTAAGGGACGTAACACACGAGGTGTAAGTAATTTGTTCAACATTTTGGATAATAGAAGCTTTAAACTGAACGTTATTCTGACATGAAGACTTCACAAACGTTCCACGAGTATCGTGTGCACGGCTTAAAATTAAAAGTAGAACAATAGTAGGTTCTAGGTTATATCGAGTGCAATATAAAAACTGTATCAAACTTATAGTCTTCAATAATCACACTTCAATAAAGTTTGTTGACTGATAATAAACAGAGATAATACCACAACTCAACGAACCGTACCCGTGATATGAAAACTATTAACAATTCTAAATATCGATAAGATAGTGATTTATTGCAATTAAGCTTGTACTAACAACGGCTATAAATTTTAAAATCGCTTTCACTTTTGCGATCGATTTGGTCTTTGTCCAGCCGCACATTGTTCAAATTATTTTAACGAATTTGCTTGTTCTCGTGCATAATCATGATAGTGATCCGCTTAAGGCGCTATTAACTGCTCACGTAACGCGTCGTACGTCCACCCAGTAATAGGACTCGCCCATCGAGGAGCGCTGTCCGAAATTAGACGCATTATTAATTTATTACACATAAAACAACAGATATTAAAATAAAACACTAGGCTAAATTATAAATAATTAAATGATCTTTAAAATGGTTAAGGTTTCATAAAAATACGCTTTATAGTTTTTGCGTGATTCTCAATTTTTTATCCGCGTTAGACATAACTTTACAAATTAATTACACTATGTTATAAAAATATAATTTCAAATATTCTCAGATCAAATCACGACGGAATTGTCAAGAGTAACATATAGTTTTTTTTTAAAAATAAGACTTGTCGTTTAGACGTGATGTTCAATTAAAAACCATTAATGAATAACGACTGGCCTGTTGGTCTAGTGGTTAGTGACCCTGACTGCTATGCCGGAGGTCGTGGATTCGATTCCCACCCAGGACAAATGTTTGTGTAATGAGCACGATCATTTGTTCTATGTCTGGGTGTAACTTATCTATAATATGTATGTATTTAGAAATATATAAATATGTTTATCAGTTGTCTAGTACCCATAACACAAGCTCTGCTTAGCTTGGGACTAGATGGCGTTGTGTGATAGTTGTGGAATATATTATTATTATTATTAATAGTCGTATAACTGCGCCTTAACAAAATGGATGCCACAGTTGTTTCGTGCAAATAATTAAAGCAGTCAAGAGGCCGATCGACTGGTGAATCTCACGTGCATTCCTCGAATGTTTCTACGCCAGTTAATTAGCGCTGTGACCTCATATTGAACAAAATAATTAAACAAATGATTACCAGACGATATCGTTTAATAAATCAAACATTCAAGTGTTATAGCGCTAAAAACTTAGCAAACTAACAAAGTACCTCCGTACATTGGTTCAATAGCACAAAAACCTATTTATTTAACTCATTTAATGACGTGATTATTTTACATAATTTAACATCTGTCAAGTGTGACAGACAAGCGCGAAAATTTCGATCAAACCTATCAAGGTGTTGTTAAAATTCCAATAAATTGATATCTTTGATTGTTTGCTTAGTAGATAAGTAATTGATTATCGGCGATCCTTTGTCACTGAGGAACGACATATTTAGCCGGTCTACACTTAGTAAATCGATGAAGATAATGCTTTGATAAGCTCATGACAAAATGCAAGCGCCACATAAAAAAAAAACCAGCCAAGTGCGTGTCGGACTTCGCATCGTTAGGGTTCCGTACCAAATTTATTTCTGACTACTTGTAGGTCAGCAAGATCCTTATACTGTGAAAATTTAAAGACCAACAGCTCCAACCGTTTGGTTGTAAAACCTGTGTGTCAGACGACGGACAGATAGACAGACGGACACGTGAGTGACAGCAATAGGGCTCCGTTTGGACCCTTCGGGTACGGAACCCTAACAAAAAAAATATAAATTCATCCGGTAGTAACATTTGCGAGATACAATATGGACAGGCCCATACTTGTGTTAGGTTCAATAATCTGATAAAATGTGTGACTATTATAAAATATAACCGAGCCATTGGAAACTGCGAGGCGATGCGTGTTGACCTCTGCACCAGCACAATATTTCTAATTATAAACCGTTTATCGTTCTTTGTTTTCGAAATGTTATAAACTTGACAGTGGACGCGGCACTTTAGATATGAACGTTAAAATTAAAAGTGACGGTTTGAAGGACTTCAAGAGATACTACTGCTTGTCCAATTCGACCCACTGAACTCACGTTACTTCACTTTGAAGTCACTATCAGACTGCTAGCGTTCTATCAGCCTCCCTAGAAGGCAGTTGTTCAATTTACATACTTTTTGCTCCCAATAATAATTATACGACTTTTAATTGAAGATCACGTCTAAAGGACTAGTCTTATTTCTTTAAAAAAAATATATGTTACTCTAGACAATTTCCTTCGTAATTTGATATGTGAATATTTGAAATTATATTTTTATAACTTATGTAATTAATTTGTAAAGTTATGTCTAACGCGGATAAAAAAAATAGAATCACGCAAAAACTATAAAGCGTATTTTTATGAAACCTTCGCCATTTTAAAGATCATTTAATTATTTATAATTTAGTTTATGTGTTTTATTTTAATACCTGTTGTTTTGTGTATAATAATGCGTTTAATTTCGGACAGCGCTCCTTGATGGGTGAGTCCTATTACTAGGTGGACGTACGACGCGGTAACGTGAGCTCAGCACTGAACACGCAAGCTAACCACTTAAGGTCGTTGGCAGTTGCTAGCGCCTTAAATACCAGGTTTAATTATGCTAAGCTTTGTTGAAAAAATAATATAAAAAGCTAGCTTCAAAGTTGTGTCGTAGTTTGTTCATACAATTCATAGATTCTATTTAGAATTTGTTTATGAAATAACAAGTGCAATATACTAAGGCTTTTATAGCGAAGTGGGAAACGTTGGGGCTTAGATAAGGTTTGCACGCCGCGTGCGGTTCAGTTCGCTGTCGATACAGAAATGTTGTATAAATATTGCATTTGATAAAAGCTTCTCGGTTTGTTGACCCACATGGTTAGATGTTTCTCCGTCACCGCTAGTCATCACTAAAATTTCCTTGCAATTTAAAATTGTTCAATTTGCTGCTTCTTAAGCACTATCACCAAATGCAAAAAAAAACTGGTGTTTTAATGACACATGGCAGAACCGCGTCCGCTTGCAATTGTAATTCAGGTGTCGCCAGAACGAATCGGCGGCGGCCGGCGCTTGCCGGAAACGTCCTCAGAATGGCACATTGCCAGTCTTAATGAATGTAAGTATCATCCTTACAGAATTTATTGCGTTACAATTGCCATAAACTATTTATTTGCGCTTAAAAACAGTTTGACCGAGCTTCAATTATCACACGAGGTATTTGACACGTACTAACCCGTAGCGATGCCCTCTAGCTTCGCATTTGGATCTAATAGACGTGGGAATATATCTACTTAGCCGTTGCATTTTGTGGAGGCATTTGCAATTCAAACGCAACGCTTTATTGGTTGTACGTAGCGGTGCGCCCAATGAAAATTCAAGCTATAAGTTTGTGCTAGGCGGCTAAATTACGTGCTAGTCGTTTGATACGGGGCCGTTATGAATTTATGGTGTATGCGAAGGTGTTCGGGTAGCGTTCGTTCCGCGACAGTACCTGTGTGACCCAGTGGCGCGAAGCTGCATTTGCTTTCCCGCCAAGTTCATTGGCACCGTCCGATCCCGCGCCCGCGCGCCGGTCAAGCCTAAAAAAAAACCTGATACGATATTACTCTTTGTAAATAGAAAGTAAGTTTCACTATTGATGTATATTTTGGCGAATGAATTGCCGTGTGCCGAACGCGTCATGTAACAAATTTATCAATAATTGAAATCTTCAGACCTCATGTCGTCTAGACAGATGCTGGATCAATATTGCATAACGAGATCAAACAAATGCCTGTAATATCACGGATTACTTAATAGTATTACTTCCTCTTTTTCTGTCTAGTCTTTCGTAATGGATCATGTACTTACCTACTTATTGATTGGTATTGTGCTGTTTATTGTATCAATTCTTATTCATTTTCAATTCAAAGATAAAATTAAATTCCAACAACCAGCAGTGCTAGTCTGTCGGTTAATTAGTTCTTGTATTTTTTTATTTAATTAACAAACATACCTATTCACTGTAATATAAATTATTTTAAAATACTTCACAACTATTGCTCAAGGAGATGAATATAAACTCAGTTTAGGTTCGATACTGCTAGTGCACGTTTAGAATTATGACACAATCTCACCACTGAATAGAAGAAATATTATTTCACCAACAATGTTCACAGTCTCAAGTCGTAAGTTCCACTTTAAGGCCCCTCTCGCGGTCCAGTGGCGCCCTCATTGAATAAAAAATCGTAGCATAGCACAGAAAATAAATATTAAAAAATCCAACTTGACGTTTGTTACAAAGAGGATAAAGAATTTTTACGTTGTTAAAACAGATCTCAAAATGTTTCGTATCCAAAGTAGTAGGCAAAAGTGCCAGAAACGGCCATTTTTGGCACTTTTGCCTACTACTTTGGATACGAAACATTTTGAGATCTGTTTTAACAACGTAAAAATTCTTTATCCTCTTTGTAACAAACGTCAAGTTGGATTTTTTAATATTTATTTTCTGTGATAAGCTACGATTTTTTATTCAATGAGGGCGCCACTGGACCGCGAGAAGGCCCTTAATCATAGCATTTTTTTTTTAAATTCCCTATCATTCATAACCCAACAAACGAAAATTTTATTCATCATCTCGAGATCACGCACTACAACATTTTGAACATAATATAAAAAAATTGTTGACACTTATCTAGACCATTCCCTCTTACCGCCTCGACGCCTAAGTAAAGGGTGTTATTACACCAATCGATCGATCGTCGATCGATGGTAGAATGCGTTAGTCGACGTCGATCGATAGTTTCTACTAGTTAAGTAGTTAGTTACACACAGGAAAAAAGATAAGTAACCAGCACGCACACTACAAAACTATATCGCTACTGTTAAAACGAATCGTTACGTACTGTAGTGCTATTCTGTAACATACTCACCGTGAAAACTTAGGTGAAGTGAACGTGAAGTGGGCTGTCAATCCATACAATCAAGGTAGAATGACAGTTCACTTCACGCTCACTCCACCTAAGTTTTCACGGTGAGCTGTTAACAGAATCGAGCGGCTGCTCACATTCGTAGAGTGACGCCTACACATATATATTATGAAGCATAAATTTAACAATGTAGGTATCGGTTCAAATTTCTAAGGCACACAAGCATTGGACTAGGAAACCAAACGTCCCAGGATCTAACCTCACCGCCAGCGTCAACTTTTTGCATTATTAAAAACATTTTTTTCATGTTGTATTTTTATTTTGTTTTATTTTCCAGATCATAATTAATAATAATAAATAATAAATTCATTTATTTCAGGCTATGAAAGCCCATAAAATTTAAATACAATTTTACAATAATCAGAATGACATTTTGCTGATACAGTACAATGGGATTAATACAGAAACAAATTTAATTAAAAATGTCAATAAATTAGAAATAAAAATAAAATTAGATTAAATGTCAGTAAGTACAATAAAATAAAATAAGAATAAAATAATTAAATCAAAATAATATCTTAACATTAGTCAGTAAGTAACCATGCAGCAGTGGTTCACGTACTGACAGTCGAGAAAAAATACATGGATGTAAAAACTAAACAATTCGTAATAGGAAATCAACAATATTTATTTACTAGGTTTTTTAAAATTATATTTACAAATTATAAAGATTTGTGCATGACAAATATTCTAAGTCGGACAAGAAATAACGTTATTTTTCAAAGTGGGTTATTTATTCATTAAGTGATTTGAATAAACATGTCAGTAAGATTTTAGATAGCCTAAATTGTAATCTCACTAACAATAACATCACTCACTTATAACTTACCCCCCCCATGTTTTTATTAATGGGCGATTGCACTAATTCACCGGGACCCATTGATGACATCCATTCCCAATATTCCAAAGTAATGCGGCCACTAGACCTGCATGGAAGAATATTTTTTTTATTATAGTGCTCACCATTTTTTCGCCACAATATTTTGCGACTGTCCTTGTCTGACTGAAAACATTTTTCATCGCTTAATATAACTATAATTATTGCACCAATTGATATCTAAATATTCTCTTGCAAAGCGTACCCGGTTTTGTCTGTGAGTATCTGTCAGTAGAATTTTCTTGGCTGCACGTGTTGTCTGTCTGTCAGTTTGTAATGTCACGTTATGTTTAGTCGCCGTGGAACGAGTAGTGAGAATATGCTTAGCAACTATATCACAGTACCGCGCGTCTGTGCAAATCCAGCTTTTGGTCCCGGTTGACGACGATCAATTTCATAATAGGCAGGTATATATTTTTAAAGCGTAAACTGGCAAATAATTTTAAGTAGGCGTCACTCTATGAATGCGATGTTCGCGTGGCTGTGCTTGTGTGCTGTACGTTATGATTCGTTTTAACAGTAGCGATATAGTTTTGTAGTGTGCGTGCTGGTTACTTATCTTTTTTGCTGTGCGTACACCAATCGATCGACCGTCGATCGATGGTAGTATGGATTAGTCGACATCGACCGGTCTATTGTTTATCGACCGGTCGACGTCGATCAGCCAAAGCTATTACATCAACCAATCAACGTCGATCGATGGCATCGATCGATGATCGATCGATTGGTCTATTAACACCCTAAAACCCCGAAACTACGCCTGCACCATTCAAGACAGGCGGGAGTGCGGACTCGGGGAGACACCTAACCAAAGAGTATTTTATAGTCATTGCCCCTAACAGTCTCCTCATGTGCAGGCATTGTACAGAGGGGATCCGGGTGGTCTTTTAAGAGGTCACAGGGCCCCCTTCCTTGTGCTGATAATGATTACCGGGGTGATTTTAATAAGGTAAAAATCCCACTCTCCCTGGTTTTTATTCTCCAAAAACCAGGCGCCTTTTGAAAGTTACCCTCGATAATTAATGAGCACCGAGGTGATTCTAAAAAGGTAAAATTCCCACACTCTCTGGTCTTTATTCCCCAAAAGACCAGGCGCCTTTTGAATTTCCCCTCGATAGCAAAAAAAAGCAATTCCCTCTTGTTTCCAGCTACTTTGCCAGTGTCAGCACCATTAGCCCAGCACAACGCGCTTTTGGAAGTTCCGGGTATTTTTCACTAGATAAAATCTAAGCCGCTAAATGCCAAGAAGTCCTTCTGCGAAGCAGTAATGCTCGCGAAGGCGGAGGCGGGACGCGTGAGAGAGCACCAACAACGGAGTCGCCCTCACACCCTCAGCAGCAGCCGCCTCAGGAGACGCCGGGGACTTCCGGCGCCGCGAGACGATCTCCGGCCACCGTAGACCCGGGCCTGCGGACGGCGAGTAATGGGTAGCTCGCCGTCCGATCAGCACCAGGCCCGAGAGTCGACGGCGCGTAGTGTTCCACGCGCGCCTCAAAGAGTTGTCAGCAAGAGACGGGGCCCGTCATGGCCGATGCCTGCCCGGGGGTTGAGGATAAATTCGAAACAGAGTTACCTCACCCCTGGGCACTCAAAGGCAGGAGCGGGAGAAGTCATAGGATGATTTCCCACCCCACAAAAAAAAAAAAAAAAAAGATAAAATCTAAGCCGCTAAATGCCAAGAAGCATTAGCAGGTCATGCTCTCATAAGTACTCAATTCTATCGCGACTATTCGCGACACACGCCTTAAGATATGTAATCTAAAATCAAAAACTGCTCGAGTACCTAACAGGAAAATCAACAATTTACTTTCCTTGATGTTTTGACAGTTCGATTTTTTTTCTGCTGAGTCCGTAACGGAAAGTAAGCAATCGTTCTATTTTTAACCCTGATAAATACCTACCTACTATGACCATTTACCGTTACGGTGAAACTGCCTCGATTCATCCTCATTGATAAAATATAATTATTACGGCAAACGTGTGGCACGTACCGTACGTTTGTTTGTAATCTAGAAGTAGAACAGCCAATGACAAGTTAGGTTGACATGTCATAATTTACGCCGACGAAGAACTGAACGTTAAGTTTTAAATGGCACGTGTTGAATCTATTTTATTGTTTGCGATGATTCGATTTGCAACAAAAAATCTAAGTATATATTTAAAAATGAATTCCTTGGTCACGGCATCAAGCGTAAACGGTTGGACCGATTTCGCTAATTCTTTTTTTGTTGTGTTTGTTATTGTCAGGAGAAGGTTCTTATGAAAGAAAAAAAATAAGAAAGTTGCGCGGAAAATTAGAAAATTTCAGAAAACTTAACGAGTATTTAAACTTCGCTCGTTTGACAGTTCATAACTAAGACAGGACAACATCTGTCGGGTCAGATAGTATTCGTATAAAAATCAAGGATCTTTATCAATTTAAGTGCCTACTTTTTTGTCTATCTCGTGATTCTGGTGAATTTATGAATGGGAAATCAATGAGAAATCGATTAGCTCACTCATAATACCTACTCGATGTTCGATGTTTCATGACTGGCGCACCTTGTTAATCTGAGTTTAGACATGATCCGTGCTTATTTGCAATGAATGAAAGATTAACATAAAGTGCGTCGCTGTCGGATGTAGCGTGGATGCCGCTAGCCTCGTGCATACAAAATGGACATTTTAAATTCACATTTGACATGGTTTTCCGTTTTTAGTGGGTGCGGTACAGACAAGGGCAAATGTTTTATATTATTGTGAATTAGCGACCCGCCCCAGCTTCGCTCGGGTAAAAATTATACACCTAAACCTTCCTCATGAATCACTCTGTCTATTGGTGCAAACCGCATGAAAATCGGTTCAGTAGTTTTTGAGTTTATCGAGTACAGACACGGCGGGGGACTATAATATTATGTAGTGATTTTGAGCCTTTTTCTGCTGAACTATCTTGAATTTTTTTCACTGAAAAATAAAAGAAATCTACCAGTTTCTTTTTGCTAAGAAAGTGAGTGAAAAACATTCAAATTTTAGTTCAACAATTGGTAAAAATCGCATTCAAGTAGGTAAGTATGTATTTTTGTCCTTGACTGTACTAGATACTAAAACAAAGATTTATAGCCTAATTAGTGATAATTAGGATTTTAATATGCGTAATGGAAACGCTAAACAATTGACTCCGGTAAGGTGAGCTTCGGAGACTTGATGGATGGCATTATATGTCAAGCAGTCACGATTTATTTAATAGCTCCGCTCTGTATGGAAATAGATATATTAGAACATAATGTTAGTCTGGAAGAACATTACACTGGTCAACAACGTTTTTGCCACAAGGATTTTGTTTGCTAATTTTAGGGTTCCGTACCTCAAAAGGAAAAAAGGTACCCTTACAGGATCACTTTGTGTCCGTCTGTTAAGACCGTTTTTCTCAAGAACGCGATGAGGTATCAAGCTGAAATTAATTCGTGGCTAAAGTAATAACAGCCGCACGGGTCGATCCATCAGGTTAAGCTACGCTTGCAGGAGTTTGTCCATATGGATGGGTGACCATCTTTACATACCGAGACTCCTCCGTTCCTCGGAAAGCACGTTAAGCCGTTGGTCCCGGCTGTCAATCGTGGATATTTGACAGTCGTTACGCGTCGCCAGAAGCCCGTAAGTCTGGCAACCAGTCTTACCAAGGGGTATCGTATTACCCAGTAGGTAACTGGGTTGTGGAGGTCAGATAGGCAGTCGCTCCATGTAAAATATTGGTATTCAGCTGCATCCGGTTAGACTGGAAGCCGACATCAAAGTAGTTGAGAAAAGGCTAGGAGGCAGATGACTGTCTACAATCCATTGGAGTAGTGAAAAAATCAAACTTCTGAGTCAACGCAACCAAAAGATACGGCCGTTTATGCCGCATATTTTGACACTCAAGGGAATAATAACCTATAGGGTACTTCCCGTTGAGCTAGAATCATGAAATATGGCATAGAGCACAATTGTAGGAAAAGATCTGAAAACCGTAAATTTGTAGTTACAGCATAAAAAAAATTGTCATTACCAACTTAATTGCAGTTGGTAAACTAAAAGCGACCTATGTCGATGTATGGAGACAACAGTTTTCCAACGGCAAACTTAAGTTTGTACGAAACTTTCAGTGCGCGAGTCCGACTCGTACTTGTTCGGTTTTTAGGGTTCCGTACCCGAAGGGTCCAAACGGAGCCCTATTGCTGTCACTCACGTGTCTGTTTGTCTGTCCGTCGTCTGTCACAAATTTTTGTTCCGAAGATTTTTTTAACTTCCCATTGACCTATGGACTTGAAATTTGGTGATAATGTTTATTATTACGTACATATTTTACCAACATATGTAAGTACCATCATCATTCTCCTGCCCTTATCCCAATTTATTTGGGGTCGGCGCAACATGTCTTTTTCTTCCATACTCCTCTATTAGTCGTCATCTCTGTAGTCACCCCTTTTTTACCCATATCCTCTTTCACACAGTCCAACCATCGTTTCTTTGGCCTTCCCCTACTCTTATAGCCATCCACATCCATACACAAGACTTTCCTCACGACATTTTCTTCATTCCTCCGCATCACATGCCCATACCACGACAACCGAACTAACATACGAGGTGCATTCAATAAGTACCTAGCCTCATCGCCAGAGGGCGCTGTAGTTTCAAAAGAGTTTTACCACAGTGTAGCACATTCTTTTTTAATTCTTTTTTCAAATTTTCATTCCAATCCCTTCATTTGTTTTAATTTGACAACTTATGGAAGCGAACGTGTCGATCGGTTTTACAAAAATGGAAAAAGAGCAATATCGTTCGGTGATTCGATTCCTATTTTTGGAAGGGAAAACGCGCATCGAAATCAAAGAGCGCTTGGATGCTGTGTACGGTGACTCTTCTCCATCGATGGCCACCGTCAAGAATTGGTTCAACGAGTTTGCACGTGGCCGTACGTCGGTTTTTGATGAACCACGCCCAGGTGCACCGAAAACAGC
Organism: Polia nebulosa; assembly: GCA_951329385.1. NCBI lineage: Eukaryota > Metazoa > Arthropoda > Insecta > Lepidoptera > Noctuidae > Polia > Polia nebulosa. Next base: position 7,840,988 of record OX589588.1, on the reverse strand, counting down.
TGCTACGGAGGAAAACATTAAAAAAATCCATGATCTCGTATTGGCAGATCGCCGATTGAAGGTTCGGGAGCTAGCTGAGGCTGTAGGCATTTCAGAAGGTACAGTGCATCATATTCTTCACGAGGAACTCGGCATGAGAAAGCTGTCAGCGCGATGGGTGCCGCGTTTACTCACACCAGAAAACAAGCGCAACCGTGAGACCACATCGGAGACGTGTTTGGCGCTGTTTAAGCGGAATCCAGCGGAGTTTTTGCGTCGTTTTGTGACCGTCGATGAAACCTGGATCCACTGGTACACACCAGAGACCAAGGAGCAATCAAAACAATGGATCCAGACCGGGGAACGTGCTCCAAAGAAGGCGAAAACTGTAAAATCGGCCGGAAAAGTTATGGCCACCGTTTTCTGGGATTCACAAGGTGTGATCTACATCGATTACCTCGAGAAGGGTAAAACAATTACAGGGCTTTACTATGCCGATTTATTGGGCCGATTCGACGCCGAATTAAAGAAAAAACGACCCCATCTGAAAGAAAAAAGTGCTGTTTCACCACGACAACGCACCGGTTCACATGTCTGCCGTTGCCATGGCCAAATTGGTCGAATTACGCTACGAATTGCTGCCCCATCCACCGTATTCTCCAGATTTGGCCCCTTGTGACTTCTTTCTGTTTCCTAATCTAAAAAAATCACTCGCCGGGAATAGATATGGATCGAATGAGGAGGTTATCGCCGCCACGGAGGCCTATTTTGCAGAGTTTGACAAAAACTATTTTTCGGACGGGTTAAAAAAGTTGGAGCATCGCTGGGCTAAGTGTATCGAACTAAAAGGAGACTATGTTGAAAAATAAATTGCCACTTTTCCAAAATTTTCGTTTACTTTTTGTAGGCTAAGTATTTATTGAATGACCCTCGTATGTACCAACGTATTGATTTTCCTTATATGGTACGGAACCCTAAATGTGCGAAGTCCGACACGCACTTGGCTGGTTTTTTTACTTTTCCATCTACCCTCCTATTAAAACCCAAGTTATTTGTTTTTATTAGCCTCAGATTTTTTGTGAGAGCCACTTATGATTTTAACAAATTTTCCACTAACGTATGTATGGTCGAATTGTAACAAGCTTTAAAATAGTAGCCAACTGTGAGTTCGTTGCTTGTTTTTCAATATTAAAACGTAGTGTATCAATCACCCAAACAGTTTTAGCTGGTTAACTAACTTTCAAAAGTCAGCGCCCAAATTTCACTGAACTGGTAAAAAAACGCGGTGTTATCGTGATTATTTTGGCTCTTCCGTGGCTCATAGGTAAGGTTAGGATTGGGCGCCTTATATATGCTGTACGAGATGTGTTTAAAAATATACAGCTTGGGTAAAAGAAGCGCGATAAATAATAATAATAATAATAATAATAATTTATTTTATTCAAAAGTATACAGACATTTAAATAATGGTGATACGTTACAATACACTATATTCTATGATCAGATATTGAACATCTGTGTCTGAACTAGATATAAAATATCTGTACTTCAGACATCAGCGCTCTTTCCCTATTGTAGGCGACATTTAAATATTAACTTTATTTGACCTCTATATACATCTATAGCACATTCGATAAAAGAGATTTCTATAATATTAAAATAAAATGTAGGAAAAAATCTTAAATTAACTAGTTGTATTTTGATGTAGTAATGGCCTCCGGTGAGTAAAATGTCAGTGAGTGTATGTGTGTAGGAGGGTGAGTATTTTTAGAAGCTACTTAACTACAGACAACAGGTTTTCGGTCTCATTGTAGTTTAGCCTGCGAATGTAGTCTATTACCGTAGATTTACATTTATTCCTATTTAAGGTATATATATCTAAAAGCTTATTTAATCTTTCGTACAGAAAGGAGCCCATGTAAGAGTAGTACTTGCGTGCGTATGGGTGTTTAAAGTTCGGTGGATCATTGTGTGTAATGACCTTACGTCTGCGCTTAGATAAATATGAGGACTTGTCATACTTTGTACTAACATGGTATCTCAAGACTGCGTGCAGGACAAAGAGCTGCCGGACAGTGAGGACTTCACAGGACTCGTACAAAAGGTATGTTGGGAACAGATAGGGCCGGAAGGTGCTGACTTTAAGAATTGCTCTTTGTGCAAGTTCTAAACGTTTGAGTACAGTTTTTGACGTGCCTCCCCATACAGAAATACAATACTGCAGCACGGATTGGCCAAGTGCTAGGTATACTTGCTTTATTAATTGAGGTTCAGCTGCATTTCTCAAATTATTGAAAACGAAAATCAGTTTTCTTATCCTAGAAGTAACCATGTCTATATGAGGTCGAAAAGATAGATTATTGTCGATAATTATTCCCAAATATTTTATTTTGTCGACTTTAATTAGGGCAGGGCAAGAACAGTTTACATTATTACAGCAATTGTGTGCTATTATAGAGAGAGTTGAGTGAGGAGGATTACCGTTACGCATAGAAAAAGTGAGATATTGCGTTTTGCCTGGATTAAGAGTAAGAATATTCTTCTGCAGCCAGTGGCTTACTATATTAAAATAATGCTGTGCACTTTTATACACATTCTCCCAAGTATCAGCAGAAAACAGAAGCACTGTATCGTCCGCGTACGATATTATTTTACCTCCAGCAAGATTTAGCTCACAAAGGTCATTTAAATAGACGAGAAAAAGGCTTGGACCCAAAATACTACCCTGCGGCACACCAAAAGAGACGGGTAAGTCGCTGCTTATGTGATCATTTATTTTAACACATTGCGTGCGATCTGAAAGGTAGTCTTTAAATATTTTGAGTTGGTCTCCTCTAACGCCTATTCGTTCTAATTTTTGTAAAAGCAATGGCACAGAGACCGTGTCAAAGGCTTTGGCCAAATCTAAGAATATTCCTAAAGTCTTCTTGCCGGCATCTAAATTTGCTACCACATAATCCACAAGCTCATGAGCTGCATCACTTGTCGACTTGCCAGCTCGGAAACCAAATTGATTGTTGGAAATATGGTTATTTTTTTCTAAGTAGCTTGTGAGTCTTTTATTAAGGATGCGTTCCAGAAGCTTGGAGATAGATGGCAAAATAGAAATAGGCCTGTAGTTGGTGACGTGGTCTTTATCTCCGGATTTATGTATCGGATGCACTACTGACTTCTTTAGGACTCCTGGGAAAATACCTTGTGATAAACAAGTATTAAAGAGATAAGTTAAAAGAGGTACAAGTATGTCTTTATTTTCTTTAAGAAGACTGTTTGGTATAGAGTCCCAGCCAACGGAGCATATATTTTTGAGACCCATAATCAAACTCTCTATCTCTGCCTCATCTGTGTCCAATAAAGCGAGAGACTTTAGACATTGCTTTGTGTTTTCAGTTGCGAAATGACAGTGCTCCGTATTAGAACAATTTGTATTACTATCAGCTAAGTCTTTGCCTACGCTGACAAAAAAATCATTAACTTTTCCCACCGACTCTCTTGCGTTGCATGCATTAATTAATTCTGTCGCAGCATTTTTGGTCTTCTTGGTGTTCGTTATAGTTTTTACTGCATCCCATATTTTTTTGTTATTAGTGCCCGCATTTTTCAACAGGTTCCTTTCGTACAATATTTTAACTTTCTTTAGTAGACGGTTGCAGAAATTTCGGTACCTTGAATAAACAACCTTAAGTGTACTGTTTCCAGGTGACTTTCTTAACTTTGTATGTAATCTGTCCCTGTGTCTCATGCAACGGATCAGTCCAGGGGTTATCCATGGTTTAATTATTTTATTACGTTTCGATAATTTTAGGACGGTAGTGTTTGCTGCAATTTCGTGCTGAATAGTTGTTATAAAATATTCCATGGCAATATTTGCGTCAGATATGGAGTAGACTGGTTGCCAGTCAATTTGGGATAAATCAGAGTATAACTTTTTAACATTAATTTTGCTAACGGAGACGTGTGAAAATGTTCTGATCTGCTCACGATGAAGACATAGCAAAACCGCCTGATGATCAGTAATTGTTGATTGCAATACAGCAGTAAGGGCCTGAGATTAGTTTTAAGCATCACGTGATCAAGGCATGCTTTGCTACTTCTCGTGGGCAGAGTGTGGGCAGGTAAGATACCGTGGTATGCACATAAATTTAAGTATTCTAAGGATTTAGGGCCTTGGCCTTCCGGACAGATATTTATGTTGATGTCTCCAATGACCGAGACATTTCTAAAGCTTCTGAGACTAGATAAGATGTTATTAAGTGATAAAAGAAAGGCATCCGTGTTTCGATTTGAGGGAGATCTATAAATTGCCACTATTGCAGTTTCAGTGCCGATTCTTATGACGAGACAATTACAGTCTTGGCATGGCGGTTCCTCACAAATAACTTGTAGACTTGTTTTATAATAAACTGTAACTCCGTCATTTTGATTAACATAATTATTTGAAGAGAGTCGATTATATCCGTCAAGATTAGGTAATACAGGATTACAAGATAACCAGCACTCAGTCAGAATAATAATGTCACAGCCGATACCCAATCTTGATAGAAATACTGTAAATGCATCAAAATTTCGGGACAAACTGCGTATATTTTGGGTAATAACAGTCAAACAGTCGTTCGGGCAAGGAATCAACCCTCTGCAATCCTCGACATCACATGTAACTGAATTTGACACTGATATTTCATCAATTTCCGCAGAAATGTCAACCATTTTTGATAAAATATTTAGGCACAGGATCAAAGAAATGTAACTTTGAATATTTGTAGATAAACAATTTGATAGTATTACTCAGTAGTCGAGCACGACAAGTTGCGTCGTTATTGCTATATATTTTCCAACAGGATGTAACTATTTTATGCGATGCATGTATCTTAATCTTTATAGATTTATGAACAAATGCAAACGTAGGTATTTTGTAGATTAGGCTGTATTTAAAGTAGCCAAGTATTAGTGTGGAGTGTTTAAGTATTTGGTGTATTACAATATTCATGAAACAGATAGTAATTTTTATGTAATTAACATGCAACATTAAAAATCTCAGGTATAATAAACAAGTACTTGAGGATGAAGGTTGATCAGAGAGAACATAATAATATAGACATAGTCATTCTGTGGCCTTCTGTTCATCCTTAAGTTTAATGAGGTCTTGCTCTTCATTAACACGGATGTGCGGCATACCCTCTTTCTTTCGCTAATAAATTTTTCCATAGGATGTCCAGCAATAGGTGTATTTATACGTAGTTGCAAAATCACGGGCCAGGAAAAATAGTCGCCTGCCCTTTGGTGTTAAGCATTCTGATATAAAGATTGGTTTCTGAGGGATGTGATGAAATGAATTGCGAAAGCTCTATGATTTGGATCCTCCTCCAAAGTGGATCTCTAAGACCACAGATACGTCGTCCTTCTGCCTGACTCATATAAATGGGTTTATTGTGATATCAAAACACACTGTAAAATATGTAAATGTACTTTCTGCAGTATGACTACTTCCTTATAGTGCTGACTTACCAATGCCTTCAGTGCCCAATAAAAATAAAATGCGCAGAATCTGATGCCACCGATTTACTTTCATGTAGTGCAACTACAAATGAAATTCATAATCCATCCTTTGTACGAAATATGAGAGGTACATCATTTCCTAACTCGAGCAGATCTAAATCATCTGTTGCGCGACTTAAAATATTAAAGTAATCTGCTTGGATTTTGTTTGGATACCACAAAGCAAATGACTGCAAGGATCTGATAAAAGAACTGCTTACAACGTATTTATCTTACCCGTCACCGCGCGTTACCGATCGGTAACGCGACAATAGGTTTTTGATAATTATAATAAATATTAATAATAATATTTTGTTTCACACCGTCTTACTGTTGAGGCGTAGAGCTATGACGCGTGAGTTATAATTTGTAACTCAAAATACACTATCTACACTTACACCTCGACTTCTATCCTGAAAACCTGGCAGTCTAAGTTTGATTGTTATTATACCTAGTACCTAGCAATATTTGTCACGAAAAATAAAGTGGCACAAGGACAAGAAAACTATGACTGCCAATTTTTTTATATACTTACCTATTTTCTTCAAATGCCATGATAAAGTTCTTGTGAAAAAAAATGTTGACCACCGTTATTCAATAACTGGCTCCAGCCAGCGGCTAAACCTGCGTGAAATTAGTACTTCACCCATTATACATTTTAGCCTATGTGCTATTCCAGACTATAATCTATATCTGTGCTAAATTTCAACCAGATCTGTTCAGCCAATATTGTCTTTGTGTTGAACACAAATCAAGTCGTGCTTATTTATGAGACACCTCAATAAAACATAACAAGCTTTACATTATTAATCAAGAATATCGACCGGTAAGCTCTAATTTTAGATAGATTCTATATTTATAACAGAAAAATGTATTAGTTGTAAACTCCAATTTAGCCTATTGCGGTACAGTGAGCCCTATGTTTATGTACTAAACAAGACCCGCCCATCGATTAGTTTTAGGTTCATTTCGCAAACGAGCGTACCAAGGTCATAGTACCGCACCAGCTCGTACCACGTAAATTTCTTTGCTCTTTACTCAGTTTATTGCCTCGTGTCTCTTTTGACATCGATTTTGTAAAAACTGGAGGGAGAAATTTTATTGTAATCACAATTTCTTCTATAAAGTACGGCGCGTTTCTCCCAGTCTGCTCCGATTTTCGGTATCTCGGTTCACTCGTGTAAAGCGATGGCGAAATAGATCGGACTGTTAAGCACATAATTAACACTGGATGGATGAAATGGCGGCAGGTCACCGGGACTATCTGCGTATCCCGCATCCCCCTAAACTTAAGGGGAAGATTTATAAAACAGTGGTCATACCTGCTGTATTGTATGGTTCAGAATGTTGGGCCACAAAAGAGATGAATGAAAAGCAATTGCATGCAGCTGAGATGAGAATGCTAAGAGCGATGTGCGGTGTTACGCGCATAGATAGAATTAGGAATGAGTATATCAGAGGAAGTCTGAAAGTGGCACCGCTGACTGAAAAGTTGTGTGGAAATCGGTTGACGTGGTATGGGCATGTGATGCGGAGGAATGAAGAAAATGTCGTGAGGAAAGTCTTGTATATGGATTTGGATGGCTATAAGAATAGGGGTAGGTCAAAGAAACGATGGATGGACTGTGTGAAAGAGGATATGGGTAAAAAGGGGGTGACTACAGAGATAACGACTAATAGAGGAGTATGTAAGAAAAATACATTTTGCGCCGATCCCAAATAAATTTGGATAACGGCAGGAAAATGATGAACTTCTTCCATAAATACACGCTCTCAATCTCCGCTACTAAACCATTTCAGCTAACAGTGAAATTTTCAACCGTATTCTGGATAAATTGTTATTTGTCTTACCCAAACATGTTTGGAATTATTGCAAAATGTATTCAAATATTATGTAAGTTAGCAAAACATGTTGCTGATGACGTCAACAATGTTTTTTGTGCGAATTTCAATGGGCTGACTGTACAAGTTTGGACTTGATCAGATTCTGATCAAACATAGTTACTAGTAAGTTGGTAACAAGCGACGTGCCAATTATCCACTTGCATATTACTTGATTAATCGGTAAAATGCACATAGTTTAAAAGATTAAGATTTCAATTACGATAAGTGCTTCTTCTGATTCTGTCTAATGAATGCGGCACCCAGATAATTCACTTCCATTCCTGGTTTGAAATTAATTTAATAGTCGTTTCTCACGTGAGCGGAGATATCTACGATCGTACTAAAAATATCGATGTCTGGAATTTTCATCGCAAGAGAATGCGATACGGTCATATGTACCATCATTGACGTTGATGCCTGTTATAAAAGCTAGCTGATCGTAAAATCTTCACCTGGGTGTGTTGGTTTTGTTGGCTCATTGGCTTTTTTTTTAGTGTGGGAAATCATCAAATAACTTCTTCTCCCGCTCTGGGTGGAGCGGAACGGCGTGTCGGACTCTTACTGACTAAAACCCACACGTGATCCTTCAGTACAGCACAGCTTCAGTACAGCAGTACGCACACACGCTCGAAGCGTGAACGCTGCGAGAACGGATTTGGTCCGCCGGACCAAATCCGTTCTCGCTACACACGATCGGACCGGACCAGACCGGACAGTTGCTTCACGCAGTGTTACCAACTCCTGAAAATATTTACCCTTTTAAAGCTAAAGTCAAAAACCCCTAAAATCGCAACACTAGCATGTATAAAAAAAGAAAAATAATAATTTTGTTTTGTAAAATATTACAAAACAATTATTATTTTTCTTTATTTAATATTTGACATAAGACTGTTTTTTTTTTCTGGTAAACAAGAATTCTTGTTAATGAAGAATTGCACTAGGTGTCGTTGTCCCAGTGCCTATATTTATAAATAAAAAGTCCCTAAAAATACCCCTAACAATAAAGAGCCCTTAAAAAAAATCCCATCTCTTTTATTTACCTCCTAAATTTAGGGAGAAATGCTTAAGTTGGAAACCCTGTGAAATCCGAGGCGGACTCAAATGTTCAATAATTATGTTCGCAGACAACTTTACATTCGTTCAGATATGGTCCGGAAGCGTGCCAAATCCGTGGTCCGTTCGGACCAAATCCGAACGTGTGTTACGACTTTTACCTGTACCAGGGCCGCGGTGAATCTTTAACACTCCTGCGACCAGCGACTTGGCTCCTGGGCTGCCATTATGACTTTGTCGTAAATAGAAACGAATGTAATTAAGCACAAGGCGTCTCGATGTCTAGTTTATTTTTGTAATCCCAGTGTAAAAGTGTTTTTTTTTTCTAGACAGTGTTCAAGGCAGTTACTTGACCTATATTTCAGCATACGCCAGAAATTTTCTGAAGCTTTTTGCGGCTTTTCAACTCGCTTTTATCAAAGTGACTTGTATGAGAGTGAATTTATAATTTTATTTTGTTGCTGAGCTTCTAAATTTTATGTTCGTGGGTGTTTAGGAAAATGAAATCAGCAAAATGTTTTATTACTATTTCCAAATAATTGAGGATATCAATATACTTGTCCGAATTATGTCGATATTGATGCTATGGATATTTCCTCTCTTCCGGCTGTAGGTACTTAATTAATCACTCATGCCTTGTAGTCTATAATTTTATATCTATTTAATACGAGAAGGAAAAACTCGAAACCTTTTTATGAAAATTACACGGACGGAGGAGAATGAAATTTGGCTCAGTTAAAGTTTGTATGGAGAAGGAGTGCATAGAGCTAATCACTACATAGTATAAAACAAAGTCGCTTTCTCTGTCCCTATATCCCTATGTATGCTTAAATCTTTAAAACTACGCAACGGATTTTGATGCGGTTTTTTTTTAATAGATAGAGTGATTGAAGAGGAAGGTTTATATGTATAATTTGTACCCGAGCGAAGCTGGGGCGGGTCGCTAGTATTTTTATAAAATAAGCATTAGAAATAAAATTAATTAATAAAAAAACATTACACAGACTACCATCCCTTTGACACGTATAAACTCTTTTGTTTATGGTTCGCTGTCATGTCATGTTTATGGTATTTGACAATAAAACCTTAATGGTCTAATTTCGATCACTAGTATAGATTACTAGCTGCTGCCCGCGGCTCCGCCCTCGAAAAACTTGAGTCTTACAAACTTCCAGCCCCTATTTCAACATAAATAGCCATAAAACAGTTTCTTATTTTTATTATGATGTAGAATAGTTTATTATTCTCGCCGTAAATTTCTACTAACTTTCCTGAAAACTGATCAAACCTCACGAAGGAACTAGAAATGGGAAACTAAAGAAAAGATAGAATAGGTAATAATAGGTGTTTATGAGCTAAAGCTGAGCAGCATACTAATAGATATTGATTCATAATTTGATGACAATTCATCAATTATCATCGGCAAATATATTCACGAATACGTAATTACTTGTTTACTGGAAACATTGGAATAGAATTAACTAAAAACTCAGTAATTTATTTTTCACCTCACAACCTCGGAAAGTTTCTGTTTGTCATTCGAAATCTGAGTGCAAAAGAGCATTTTATCCGCTAACGTGGAAAGAGTTTTTAAAATTCGAACCTTTCTATTCAATAATTTTCTATACGGCTAGTCCACTGAAAATGCATTAAATACTTATTTCATGTCAGTGCGCCAACCTCGTTTTTAGGGTTCCATACCTGAAGGGTCCAATCGGAGCCCTATTGCTGTCACTCACGTGTCTGTCTGTCTGTCCGTCCTCTGAGTCCACTGAAAATGCATTAAATACTTATTTCATGTCAGTGCGCCAACCTCGTTTTTAGGGTTCCATACCTGAAGGGTCCAATCGGAGCCCTATTGCTGTCACTCACGTGTCTGTCTGTCTGTCCGTCCTCTGTCACAAAATTTTGTACCATTGTCCTCGCTGAAGCGAGGTGAAAAATTGTGTATTGCGCTCGGCAGCAAAGTTATTCTGCGTCTCGTACCTTTGAAACCCTCGCTACGCTCAGGATTCTACATTTGAACCACTCTCATCGCTCTAGGTTCAATCCTAAAATCCTTCGCTTGCTCAGGCTTCAACACAAGCACTCGCGCCAAAAAACAACTTTGAAGCCTTGCATAACAAAACTATTGTACTACCCAGCTTTGAATGATGTTTCAGCGTCACTCCACAATTGTGTACATAGAACAGTTTTGTCCATTCACGCCAAAGAGAATTATGTATACACACACTTGTGAATAAATAAATATTTAAAAAAAAACAAATACATGTGTCTTAGTCACCTATTATATTTTTACATGCCATGCAACGCCATGCATTAACAACTTTGTATCAATCGTTATTTTTCTTCACACATAACTGGTTCGTAAACACAGTAAACAGCTATCTCAATGTGAAATCTACCAAGTTAACCTTCCTCAGTTCAAATAAGATACTAATAAATAAGGTATGAAACGGCTGAAAACAAGCATAACAATGAACACTTCGATGTAATGGCAACTTTCAAAGCGGCACTGAAAGCCAATGGGTTGGCAAAGAATTTACTGCTCAATGTCAAACACATCAAGATCCATATTCATTTGGAGGAAGGCTTTATGGAGCATCCTTCGTTTTAAGTTTCGCACTTGTGGTCATATGCAATGCTATATAACTGAAAAGAGTGATGAGCAATGTTCTTAAATCATTAAATTTTACTCTAGAGCTTGAATTCAAACGAACCGAGTCCAAGTGATTATTGATAAACTGAACACTAGCTTCTCCCAGCGGCTTTGCTCGCGTGAAATTCAAAAATTAACCCAAAAGGAACATACTCCAGGGATAAAAAGTATCGTATGCCCCATTCCGGGACATGGTCTACCAGTGTGCTAAGTTTCATCCAAATCCTTTCAGCCGTTACGACATGAAGCGGCAACACACAGACATACAGAGTATCTTTCGCATTTATAATGATTAAGTATGGATAAATATGTCTGATTCCAATATTCTCTGGTGATGTGAATAAAATAAACTAACACGGGGGCACTTTTTGTTGGTGCCCCATTTGTAACCTACAGTACACCAGGACTGTGTCATTCATCACTCATCGTTCAGAATCAAATAAGTACAGTTAGCAATAACTTTATTCTTAGCTGTGTGGATTCTCGGAATAGTGTTCGGACTATTCGCTCTCACCAATCTCTTTTGTCTACAGTACTGATGGCTCAAAGTCAACTGTTATTTCTTGTTCCGATTTGTAGCTCACAGTGATTTCGAATTGACGGTTCATTTATCATGTTATTAAATAGTTCTTATTCTGAGATGTATATGTTCCAACTTACTTCAGAAGCTAGGATGTGGTTAAAATGGCATCTAAAATTCTTAAAATTTATTTTGGTTTGACGGTCTAGTTAATTTGTTCCTCATTGGATGTAACCTAGATGAACCGCGATTTATGTTGAATTAGATGTGGTGATGCTATAACATTTACAATGCTAATCAGTATTAAATACATGTTCCTTCATTAAAGGACAGGCTAGTGAACATTTTTGGTCGACGACCCCTCCCCTCCTCACTTCCAAATTTGCCACTTTCTAATAAGAATAAAGTTGAGTACTCTGCTGCGAGCGCAAGATGACGCGCATTCGGAATGCAGCCACTGCGGTGGGTAATTGCATCCGTCGACGCTAATTATTATATCCGATGCAAAATGCCTCTGAAATTCCTCCAATCAAACAGTTGCAGCAGTCGTGTTCTTTTTTACCACTTTAATAACGTCAATTTCAAGAGTAGGTTCTATGACGCGAAAACTCTTAATATACGAGATTCTCTTAGAAAAAACATTTATTAAGTTGTCGTTGACTTTTAATGTCACTGATTCACTGAATCGTTTTACTGAACGTGTGCAATTATGTTCTTGTGAAGCTAGAGATCGCAAGGGCAGACAGGCTTTCACCGTCTTGTCTCGCGAAAATCGTGTAATTCGAAACATGATCCTATCACGTTCAGTTAAAGTCGGTATTCGGTCGCCATCACATCTCTTCCTAACTTTCTGCTGCTGTCGCGTGGAGGAGTTATTGATTTGACACTTAATATTACATGCCTTTGTACATTATGCTTTATGCTCTTGTACCAAAGTTTATGGTCGTTCAATCTGGTGTGGTTCGGGCGCTCGAGGTAGCGTCGACACCGCAGCCCAAAGAGGATTAGCCCAATTGCGCAGACTGTTTTCTCGATGCCGTCTGACGAGTAATCCTTTTAGTAGGCATGAAAGCGGTCTCTTAGGTCGAGGCCTCCCAGTCAATCGACCACTGTTTCATAAATATACCAGCTGTTTAAAGATCATTGTCTCAATAAGTGCATAACTGACTGATGTTATTGCTCCTCGTAATTTTCATTTGCCGCAGTGTGCAGTATAATTTTATAACGACCGACAACATTTTATATTCAAGAAAGCAACCATGATTATTTCTCTTGAGGTTGACGAGAAATGTCGATATAATCGTGTCCCCGTTTGAGGTGAATACCTTTAGGTCAAGATGGGAATCGATGGCTGGAAGCGGGCCTGTAGCAGGGCATTTATTGGATTTTTATGAGATAAAATGCTTCTCGTAAATACGTCGTTCCTCTCCACGCACACAGAATGTAAACAATTCAGCATATTAGGGCGTTCTCTGTTTAGAATTATGACTCAGGATTACTAAACACATACCGTTACTTTCGAACGATTGAAATTCGCTGGAAGTAATTAAGCTAAATAAACATTTCACGATTGAAAACAAACATGCATAATGGATCTTAACTCCCACTTGGGTTTGGTATATGTAGTCCATCAGTTCGGAAGGCGATTGCCGTTATCTCAGACTATAGACAATTCTCATGCTGATTTGATAGCCGCATGCATCTCGATTTTATGTCTCCGTTTTCGATTTACAAAATGGTACGTATTGATCAATGCATTGCTTTTTGCTTTTTATGGCGATGTAATGTTTTCACTTTATGACATGTTATGAATGTTAATAACACCCCACGTCACGAGTTACGAGTACAACTTCATACATTTCCGAGTACCGAGTATTCTATTCTTTTGGGATTTTTGCCAAGAATATTTAATACGTGCTACGTTCGTAACGTATGTTTTGTACAAAATGTGTTGAATTTTTTTCTGGGTTTCCTTCGTTCACGGCTTAAAAATTATTGAAACGAAACGTAAACGTGATTCGTTGATCGTAAAAGTTGAATTGTCAAATATGTAAGTTAACGGAAGTCTATCAAGTACGTTAGTTGTAAGAGGTCCTGCCTTAAGGCTTCCGGCGTTCCTCCAATGTCGTATCTGTTAAAACATTCGACGTATGCTGATATTATCGCGACGCTTAAAATAGCCTTTATCTCGTCCGCGTTGAGGTCAGTGGGCGCACTGCCGGCGTACGTTCGATCATTAACAACACTGATTAAAAACCCTTTCATTTCTTAGTAGTTTTTGTTCCATCAACTTCAACTTCTGTCTCTCTCTTCCACAGTCTCAATGGAAATAAAATTAACACTTAAGTTATGATTCAGTTATGATCAGCTTTCAATCTAGTTTAACTAGAGTTTTATCTTGCTGCAGTCTATTAAAACTTTCATTTTAATTATGAACATTTTTACTGAGTGCAGTTTTCTATTTATCTATATAACGTCACGTGAGAACACGTAGACCGGGTATTGTGAAAGTCTGAAGTATAAAGTTTTCAATATAAGCTTTATTAGATTTTTTATTGTGGTTATCTTAGCCAAGATGACCATGTAAACAAGTAAAAAGATTACTCAATGCTTATTTATTATTCAACGGTTAAAATTAAATAAGATGCGATAAATAATGTGAACAGCTTATTTTGACATGTAGCGCTGGCAGCACTGACATCTGTCACGTGTCACGCATCAGTCAGTTAAGTTGTCATCTGCCAAACTCAATGCTGAGTAAGTACACATTAACCGAACGAACTACTTTTTCTCTTTTTGATTGGCATTGTGCTGTCTAGACAGTAAGCTTTGACATCTAATTTATAGAGTCAGTGTGTACGCAACCTCAGATTTACCGATTTCATTCAATCGATTAGTTGGTGATGAAAAAATTTCAAGACAATTTGCAAATCGTTGTCTCGCACAAAAGCACCCAATCCGATCAGCTTGATACAAATAATTCTAATCCGTCAAGATATATGTATAATGAAACAAACTCACAGAATATCTACTCTCACAAACGCTGCTTACAGTCACGTCTATATGCAACGCTGCGTCAATGTGCTTTGAACTTTACTTCGCTATACCTTTTTAGTGCTATTTGTAATTTTACAACGAACCCTGTACAAGTAAACGAAACGCATTTAGAGTTTTAGTGTTGTCGTAAATGCGTTTGATCACTGTGATATTAAATTCGCGACTCTGTGGGTCTTATTGTGAAATGCAATAAATAAATTGAAGCAGACTCTCGCCTTATGCCCTTAGATGATTTAGTGCTGGGCGGTCCAACTGCTCGACTTGACTTGTTTAGGATTCAACGTGCTGGCGAAATGAAATACAGCCGAAGCTACAAAGCTCGAAGATGCGAATCACTTGGTTCAATTGCACTGAATATACCTAAGTGAATTCCAAAAATAAAGTGCGTCTCGCTTCCATGAAATTGGATTTCATTTTAGAGATTCTAAAATGATCTTAAATTCCGACGACGCTTGCGATTCTGAGTATTCTTTTCTGAATTTAAAATGCCGTGTTAAAGAGTATTTAGGTGCATGCGAATAAATTTAAATCATACAATGGAATTTGTTACTTCAAAAGGTGTCTTTTTTTTTGTTCTATTCTGTAATGATTGTAACACCGAGTGCATTGACTTAGCGCTCCTTAAGTACTTGCAAAATTTGCATTGCTAACAGATTGATCTTTGCTTATGGCTTGTAACTGGTTATATTGTCGCAACGTGTTGAGTGGGCCTAACTTAACGCACAAAAAGTGAGCACAGCTGGCATTATCTGAAGAAAAGATTGATTGAGCCACTACTGAAGTGATTGATTGCAGAAACCAAAGTTTGAAACCATTAAGCAATTTGTTATACTTTCGATTTTTATATCCCATAATTATTTATCAAGACTGAAACTTTCCCTTTTTAGCGTTTTGGTTTCGCCTAAATATTACGTAATGTCAGAAACGTAATTGTAGTGGTAAATAATACCAATTTAAATACAGTTATCGTAAGATCGATCTTCGCTTAACTGGCTGCCTAGCACTGCCTATATACCAGCTATTGTGAGTCATTCGGCGCAACTGCGTAGCTTAGATTACTTATCGTTTCGTCATTAACACTAGATATAGAAAATTGATTACTTTAATTGTTAGTTAAACGCCAGCTCCTTTGTCACATCTGCCTAACTAGACTTCGCTCCAGGTTTTGTTTCTTCTAGAAAAAGTTTTCCATTAAATTACCCAATAAGCTTTGTTTCAAGCGACGTCAATAAACCTAGAAAGAAACTTAACAAAACTTGTTAAAAGTTGGATTAGAAAATAAAATATGTACTTACATAGTTTTAAACGAAACTTCTAGGTTCAATTCTACCGTTCATCATGTCAGGTTACATTGATGTATGTAATTAATGGGCACGAACCGCGTTTAATTCGGTAGTGTAGAAAAAAGTTAAGTTGTAATCGCGGTTTCGTGAACATTTACTTAGTTTGCAACTTTGTGAGGCAATCAATGTTTGAATACCATTTCCAATTAGCCTTTACGTGCGGCTAAACTAAACTCGAGTTCTAAGTTTGAAACTATTAATTTGTTCCGACGCAAAAAGTAAAGAAAAAAAAAGAATATCTTACCAGTAGCCATTTTGTAGTTTGTCTTTCTAGTGACACAAACATAGTGTAGTGCAAGATTTCATCGCCAGCCATTGATTTATGACTATAAGCGTTGAGCAGAGCAAATAACAAACGTACTACACGTCATATTAGATAATATCGAGCGTAATACCATTATTTGTTTCGCTACAAACAACTATAAACATTTGTTATATCTGCGTAAAAATCTCAAATGTGCTGTTTGATTTTTTTCAACGGTTTCATGTTTAATTAGGCGCACGCGCAACCTTGCCCGCACTGAGGGCTGCGCGTGTGTCGCTCAATATTAGACAACTGCGCAGTTGTAAGATAAATATTTTTTTATTGGGAAAATATTGGGTTTGGTCTACACAATAGAGTTAGTGTTTTTAGAGTTTTATTGAAAAATCACTAGTGAAATAATCTGTATTTTTAAGCCACGTTATTTTTAGCTTGTCTGTACTTCGATTCTGCTTCGGGATCAAATCTTTTTGCGATCGCATCGCTGTTTGATGATGTTGTGAAAAAGTACCAGTAAATAGTTAGATATTCAAATTCTTATCCTATATCACACTTTCAATATCTTTGCTCCACACACACTAGGAATCTGCGTTCTGCTAACAATCTCTTACTGCTTTGTCCTTCTCATACTTATGATTTTATTCATTGTTGCTTTCATATACAGTTCATCCTTCTGTGGAATGCGCTTCTCCTCAATATCAGGACGGCCACCAGTCAGTATGCATTTAAACGAAAATTGCGGAATTACTTTCTTAACAAGTAAAAGAATCTTCACAAAATCCTTATCTTTTACTTTATATATATTAATATATCTAGCTACTTTATATTAAATATATAATTATGTGTGTTTATTTTAACTATATATCTAAATATACTTTCGTAACCATTTTTTTCTTAGTAATATGTTTTTCAGTTTATGCATCTGCCATGTTATCTCTCCACCACCCTTGGTTGACTGGTAGAGAATGCCTAAGTCCGCCTTTGTACATTTGTGTTGCATGAAGTTTTAATAAATAAATAAAATATAATATATATTTATTTTCTTCTCCTCCATATAAACATTAAATACAGAAAACTTATTTTTAAATAACAATACTTTTATACTCAAATTTATGTATGTTCCTTATAAACACACGCTGGCAAATTATATCCTCACGGTTTTTTATAGAAGTTTATTGTTGCTATATTTACGTCGACACTCAAGTAAATGGGAATAATATTCTGTATGGGCTTGCAGTGGAGATGTTAATGCGCACGAGTCCAGAATGAAGCGGTTTGCTTCGTTAGCGCTAGCACTAAAATCTGTTTCAACTTTAGTATAGCCTACTCAATGTATACCTACGCTTTTCATTTCTTAAAAAAAAGGCGTATGTATCCGCCAAGGGGCGCTCATTGAATAAAAAATCGTAGCAAAGCGTAGAAAATAAAGATTAAAGATTCCTATGTTGCGTTTGTTACAAAGAGGATAAGGTATTTTTTCTTTTTTAAAACAGGTATCCCAAGTAGGTAAGCAAAAGTGTCAAAAACGGCCGTTTTCGGTACTTTTACCGTAGTTGGTGGTTTTGTGTCTTCGTTATTTGACACCGACTTCCGAAATTAAAGTTATTTTGCACTTTTTTTGGTAGTCGGTTCTATTTTTTGTTTCATAATTGATGATAAAGTGCTGGAGCCATGAACATGTTCACTAAATGTAAAAAGCTCATGTAAAGCACACACACACATTTGTGTTGCAGGAAGTTTTAATAAATAAATAAAGCAAGGTGGAAATGACAATTCAAACTTAAACTCCTGAAAAAAAAATCTCAGCCCCATACATTGAAATGTTTGCTTAACTCGACAAAATCTAAGTACTTTTTTTTCACGATTTCATGTTTTGTACACAATTTCATAATTATGAACTACTATGACCATACCTGAAATCGAACAATTTTCATGTATTGTTAGTATTTTAATTTATTTTTGTATTGTATAGAGTCAGATCTGAAATCTGGTCGTCAATTTTAATTTGCTATTAATAACCAAGTATAAGGTTGAAGTTTCAGTATTCCTTAAATAAGATAAACTTAAACAGTTCTTTGTCTAGTGAAGTGCGAAAGATTGATAAAAACTTCGTGAATTTTGTCATTAGCGAAAATTGTTCTATTATTTTCGTTTTTGTTTTCTCTTTCTGTCTCCAAAGCAGGTTTGCAGATAATTTTTGCGAACAGAACTTTCGACATTTTCTCAAACTCCGATCCGCTGAAAGGAACTGGTCTTGCGCTATCTAGCGCTCTAGGTTACATCAAGTCTCCAACCATAATCTAGCTTGTTTATGGTGTTAGCGCAGATACCACCGATTTGCGCCTTTAAGGCACAGTTATACGATTTTTAATGGTTTTTAATTGAACTTCACGTCTAAAGGACTAGTTTTATTTCTTTGAAAAAAATATAAGTTACTCTAGACAATTTCCGTCGTAATTTGATCTGAGAATATTTGAAATTATATTTTTATAACATAGTGTAATTAATTTGTAAAGTTATGTCTAACGCGGATAACAAATAGATAATCATTAATCACGCAAAAACTATAAAGCGTATTTTTATGAAACCTTCATTTTAAAGATCATTTCATTATTTTTTAGTCTCAGTGTTTTATTTTAATACCTGTTGTTTTATATGTAATAAATTAATAATGCGTCTAATTTCGGACAGCGCTCCTTGATGGGCGAGTCCTATTACTGGGTGGACGTACGACGCGTTACGTGAGCTCAGTACAGAACACGCAAGCTAACCACTCAAGGTCATTGGCAGTTAATAGCGCCTTAAATACATTTCCCATTGACTATAACTTGTGCGTTATTGCAAGCTTCTACATTCGAATGCAAATTAAGATTGTTAAGAGGAAGTCTTTTTATCTTATTTCTAAGAATATTTAGACAGTAATAATAATATTGTTTATGTTCTAACTATAATATCATTTGATTATTCCGTATATGGCGTTAATGGGTGGGTTAACAGTTATTAAAACTGCATCAATGAGAGATTTCCAGGCATTCTCTATTTACCAGTGCAACTGACAAATCCTCTCGGTTAATTTTTGCGGCTGGTAAGTAATTTATTGATAATAATTCTCGTTTGATCGTTTCCAGTTCAGCTCACCTGTAGTTTTTACGACGACGACGAAAGAATTTTCAAGAAAGTGTTCTTAATATGACACCCAAACGAGTTATCACGAACTTGTTTCTCTCACTATTCATTGACCTTGGGGAGGTCGCCCCTGTCTATTCGCACTCATTCGGCAATAAAGTAGTGGCTCAATGAATTAAACCGATTAAAAAGAACCATTGGACGAATGCCAATCCGCGTCCGTATAAACAGTGCAAATATAAAGAAAATGTCGTTACGTAACTCCAAGAGATAACAGTTTTGAAGTATTCTGCGGCTCGCACGTCATTCAGCTCTGATATCATTGTGGAATCAAACAAGAAAACATCTACTATTTTGGCATGCTTCGGTAACAAAGGGTTGAATGAATAAAACTAGATTATATCTTTCTGGGTCCTAAGTTCCTAAACCTGTTTTCGTTCGTAAAAAAAGCCTTTAATTAAAAATGTTGTTAATATTTGCATCTAAGAGGTCCCGAATAGCACTCAAAGCAAATGTAACACCACTCTTTATAATTACAATATTTAAAACATGAAGCCCACCCACAAAAATGTTCAGATCCGTATCTTGGTGGAGCACTAAAGGCCGCTTAATATTAATGTTTTGTTTGCAACACTACTTAGATTACAAAGGCACCGTGCTAAACTCGCCTAGTTAGATCTCAGAACTGTACACACTTAGGGCCAATTTCACCAATTCTAAACGCCCAGTTAAATGTGTTTAAGCGAGCTTAAACACGATTAGCCGCTGTCATAAAGCTGAAGAGTTTGCTTGTTTGTTTGCTAATCTCAGGAACTACTGGATCGAATTGAAAAAATATTTTTGGGTTGAATAGTCCATTTATCGAGAAAGGCTATATAACATCCCACTGCGACCAACAGGAGCAGAGCATCAGGGAAAAATGTGGCAAAAACGGGCAAAGAAAATCCTTTTGAGAGCTTCAGTTGCGTGCGCTGCGTAAACGGTTAAAGTTACGCAAAAATTATGTATAACGGAATTGTTCTCCTTTTAAAGTTTAAAAAAAAAGTCCGATGACAGCATAATGTCTATCGTTTATGATTAACTCACTATAATCCTTTATATGGTTTTTATTTTTTACGCTAAGCTTAGTTCAGTAAAACTTAGTTTATAGAGCGAATGGTGAAATCGACCCTTAGTTTAGTCTCATATTTAGTCGCGGTGCGTCGACCTCCTTACTTAAAGCTAACAAAGAAAGTTCTGGAACAGTCAGCTTCCATTTCTGGAAACAGATACAATTCGCTCGCTACGCCTACGGAAATATTGTTGTAAATCACATCTCGGCTGCTACTGCGACTCATACCATGACTAACTTTATATACTTGTTGCTAACTGCTTTTTCAATTGATTTTATACCCACTAATTGAAGTCTGAAACTCATATTGCTCTGCATATTTTAATTAATGCACGAGCAATATGACTCCGCTAAGCTGTTCAGCGAATAGAGTGATTTGATTAATCTGCATTCATTCGCATATCATGTACAGATATCGTTTATGGTTCAATAACTCTATCTCAGTGTTGAAGGGAGGAACAAAAATACATATTTCAATCTATTTATACGAAAGACTGTCACGTGCTTTAAAATAGGATGATCAAACGGTAACAGAGCGTGGGCTAAACGCGTGGACCCAGTTACCCCACTCGTGTACATCTGGCTTTTTTTTTCAATAGAGACTTACTTCATATTTTGTCATTACAATCAATCCATCAGATATCATTGTGCGTTGTGGCACTTCGAAAAGTGAGCGTGATGAATCTTAATATACGTAGCCATTCAAGTCTTCGCGATTTAAATTATTAACGAATGCAAACAGTTGAAAAGCCGTTTAAAGGTCTACTACCGCCCAAGTGGCGCCCTCATTGAATAAGTAGTAGGCAAAAGTACCAAAAACGGCCGTTTTTGACATTTTTGCCTACTACTTTGGATACGAAACATTCTGAGACCTGTTTTAACAACGTAAAAATACTTTATCCTCTTTGTAACAAACGAGACGTTGGATTCTTTAATACTTATTTTCTATGCTATGCTACGATTTTTTATTCAATGAGGGCGCCACTTGGCCGGTAGTAGACCCTTAAGGAGGTTGTTACATCTTGTGTCTTCGCCTTCGCTATAATTATTGTGTATATTTGTATTGGTTGCCGGAGACAGGTGGCGTCCTGTGCTGTACATTGACTCCGCGACCTTGGCATCCCTCGTTTCAATGGCATGCTACAGCCGTGTTATGGCATGGGCTTAAGGTTTTTTTCTGTCAAGGCCAACAGCTTTATATTCGCTTGTAACGCTGCTATGAACGGCGGCATTTTGTTCTAGGCAGCTTTTTATACGTTGTAATTTACACCTAACATTCCTTTTTGTTAAATATAGACATCAGCGTTTTCCTCTTTAATTATTCTGAATTTACGAAGCGAATTTCGTCAACTCAGCCGAACTTTCAGTTTTACAAAGCATAGTTTAGACGTGAATATGGAATGGCACTGGTTTGCCAAATGTATTGTTTTTTTGTGGACGATGTATAGGTACTTATGTAGGTACACTAGTAGGTAGTACATTAGCATTTTAAGCCACGCGAAATTTTCCTCGAGTTGGTAAATGCTGGTTTGGTTTATTGCCTCCGCCTCTTTGTAACCGCACAGCTTTAAATTTTATTTTCCGACTTAACACAGACGTCACGTTCCGCAGTCGTAGTGTTTATTTCAATGCTACATTAAATCCTTAACCGCCACACAATGCTTTAAAAAATTATCATATTCAAACGAAAATAAATGAAGCGTCACATATCGTTATAGTAAACGTCTCTTAAATAACAAATGAACTTAACTAAGGCTGATAGGCCCGATGCCCCAATTGGCTGATCACACTGTGACGTAATCGGCGTCTGCGCATCGTCTGCCGCCGCTTCCCGGAACGGTTGGCCGCAGTGCCTTCCTGCTGCTCACGCCCTCATTATCACTATGAATGAACTCTTGTTTAGTTCACTATAACACTTGGACGTCGTATTCATAAATAAAAACACTTGCCCTTATTGGCTTTCGTCTGCGTGACGTCATCAATGTCTGTAACTTGTCTGTCATTGTCAGCACTACTGCTCTAGTAATGGTTAATAATGAATGGATTTCACTAGTTAGAGTCAATGAACTTTGATCTAGTTTTGTGTGTGGGCTTAAAAATGACAGTAGACAAATGTATTCATTTTGGACGACTAAAATCTGCACGTGCTGGCTTTTTTCTTATGAGTTAGAAATGTAACACTACTCTTTGTCTCCCGTTCGCCTTCCTCGAAATGAAAAGAGCCAGCTTGAGATTCCATTTGCAATTCTGACAATACACATTGCGCAAAGATGAATCTCAATATGCAAATGACTGGTGCATTGTAGGCTTAATATGTTTTATCAAGGTTTCTCACAAGCACTATTGTGCTATGGTTAGCACGAAAGTTTATAGTTTTAGGCCACAATTAGTATTCTTCTCGTATCGACTGGCCAGGAAGCGGTATACCGTTTACCTAACATTACGTTAGCTTACTCTGTTCACGCCTTCACCGATGTATTGTTCAGCAAGTGTTGCTTTGCATTAAAATTGAACTTGTATTGACACTTGCAGCCGTTTGAATGGATACAATTCGTATCTTAACTAGAAACTGACGTTCAAATCCACAAAAAATACGTTGCGGTGTCATGTTGCTTTGATAATGTTGATGATTTGAGCGACCAAACTTTATTAGTGCAGCGAACGTCTTCTCTCTCTCTCTCTCTCTCGTCTCTCATATTTTAACGAACGAGGCAAAAAACTGCTATTTCATTTAGCTAGGTTAGTGTGATTCGGAAATGACGCCAGAATTGTCATTTTCCGTCAGATTTCTAGACCAGACGTCTCGGAAATGAATGTAAAAGGTTGGTGTCGCACTGCAGATACCTACCTACGCCGCTTCGGTTGCCGGAGAAAGTAAGTCGACCTATTTTCAGGATCTACTCGTACTTCCAGACTGAACACGAATAGTCTGCACATTCTCACTAATTCCAAATTAGTTTCTAGATATTGATTTCTTGGAGAAGCTCACAAGAAAATTCAATTTCAACGTTTGATAGCTGCTGTTTGTTTTTCAATCAATGCTAGACTTGGATTTTCTCTTATTAGAAAGACTTGAAATTTATACTGCTGAAGGCTGTACGTTCTTGATTTGCGGCGGCAAGTCGACAACGATATTACACTCACCGGTTCTGTTCATAATTCCGAATGAATAGTTTATTACAGTATTAATTTAGAGGCGTACAGAGATCGGATCTCGCCGTCAGCCGGCGGCGATGGGCGCTGTTGTCTTCAATTAACCCAGTTCTGGTTCGACCATTGTGTGCAGTCTACCCGGTGTCTGCTTTCTTCCACTAGCCAGTAATGAGTATAAGTAATGAGAGACTTGCGGAGAAGGCTTTGTTTAGGCGTCATTTGAGAACTGTACACACATGTGCCGTAAGTAATATTACGTTCAATCCTATTGTTACATCATCGAAGTTTAGCGCAATTATCTGATCAGATAAACCATTATTTACTTAATTTGAATCAAAACTAATGATGGCTCCGGCAACTCTGTTAATCGTCGTTTCGAAATAATTTCGACTTCTCCCAATAAGCCCTCTTCATCTGAAGTGATTTTTAAAAGCACTTCGTTGAATTCGTTTTACGATGTAACTCTTAAAAGTGAACATGCAATAAAACACGTCTGCTCATAGTTCTTCATCCGTACCTCAATTTATTCTTGGTTAATAACAATTTCTGTAGTAAAAATTGAATTCTCTATTTATGTGCCAATTCACATTACAATTAGCTTCGTTAACCTTCATAAACCCGTGCGAAATTTTGTGACACCTATACCTACTCGCGCACAGTCTCACAGACCGAACGTTTGGAACACAATATCATCATCAACAGGA
This sequence comes from Polia nebulosa, assembly GCA_951329385.1. Classification (NCBI taxonomy): domain Eukaryota; kingdom Metazoa; phylum Arthropoda; class Insecta; order Lepidoptera; family Noctuidae; genus Polia; species Polia nebulosa. The sequence goes on along the minus strand of OX589588.1, from coordinate 7,816,602 downwards.
AAAAACACAATTTACAATAGAATAATCCAAAAAATAAAAGTCTTACTAAGAAAACTTTTTAACAAAAAAATAGAACCGACTTCCAAAAAAAGTGCAAAATAATTTTAATTTCGGAAGTCGGTGTTCCAACTTTAATTTCGGAAGTCGGTGTTCCTGCAGGTGTATTCGCTAACTCAGTTGACATTAATTTGATAGGCACTTTGCAGTACATTGCTCGGTGGACATCGATTATAATAGGCACTACGGTTTTCCTATACGTCAAAGCAACAATGTACGGCAAAGTGCCTATCAAATTGATGTCAACTGAGTTAGCGAATACGCCTGCTGGTTTCGACTTCCGGACTTCCGAAATTAAAGTTATTTAGCACTTTTTTTGGAAGTCGGTTCTATTTTTTTGTCAAAAAGTTTTTTATATTTCACTTTTTAGTTGTTGTTCCCCATTAAACTATGTTAACAATTCATAGACATACGATAGCAGTAATCGCGGTTGATTTGCTGTCAATTTTTGAAGAGTTTCGTTGTCTGTCTCCGAAACCCATCATCAGATCCATATGAAATTTATTTATTTAATTTATTCATTTCGGAACAAACCCCTTTCGAACAAAAAAAGAATTTTGCAAATCCGTCAATATATGACGGAGTTATGCCCGAACATACTCGTACATTAAAAAAAAAATACAAACATCCGAATTGATAACCTTCTTTTTGAAGTCGGTTAAAAATAGCGATTGTTTCGTAAGAGTTTTCAAAGTGCAAACAAAAATATTTATTTTCTTCAAACAAACTTTTAAATCAAAATTATAACTACATGAAGAACAGTAAACATAAAAAATGAAGCTAATATTTTCATATCATACAAAATCACAGAAAATCATACTCGCGTTGGGCCCACGGACCAAAAAAGGAAAAAAAAATTGTGTCTTTAAAAGATCGTAACAAAGAATCTGGCAGCTAACGGAAAGTACAAAATGCCATCATTGATTACATAATTATATAAGAAAAAAAAACAAGAAAGAGTGTTTTGTCGGTCTCCCAGACCAACGCGCGAGTATAGGTTAACAACAAGGCAAACAAACTGTAAATTCTGATTGTATAAAAGTGTTGTTTGAAAGCTCTTAACTGCATACTAACAAGCTTTATCATGAAAAACAGGAAATTACTTGTGTTAGCGAAGTTCGTATAACTTTTCAGTTTGCTAACAATACTTTTTAGAACTTCTATATCAAGTTGTTTGCCGACCTTCGCCTTGTATTTTTTCCCCTAATATGTTCGAACCGAATATAATTGCAGTGCTTTTTCCTTATAAGTTTAAGCATGTACTTATTCATATCCATAATAATACCTAGCAAGCAATTCAATATTGACTGAAATAAAAATCTGAACTTAAGTGTTTGCGATGCAATACAAATACGGCTTCAAGTCTCGGTGATTTTCATAATGCTAAAACAAATAATGACATGTCAGTCGCAGCTACTTTCACTGAAAAGTTCAATGCACTCAAAGTAATAATTTAGCTAGCCAGCATGAATTATAGCTTAGTAATACAATAGATTGCAATTAATATTGTGAAGATAGTTGTGGGAAATCTTGCCCAAGCTTTTGCAGTTTGCACCTTTCTTTTCACGATCGTTGAAGTGAGAAAGCGACCGTACGTAATAATGTGCCACAAGCTAGACACCGCCCAGACACCATAACAGTACAATGGTGTTGATTCCGTTGTGCACAAACAAAATTTAATTTAGGCTATTGCTATCTTTTTTAACCGACTTTCGAAAAAGGAGGAGGTTCTATGTTCGACTGTATGTATGTTTTTTTTTTATGTATGTCCGCGCATTTCTCCGTCAGTTGTGGACCGATTTTCAAAATTCTTTTTTTATCCGAAAGAATATACTCCCGAGATGGTCCCATATAAATTTTATCGAAATTGCTTGAGCGCTTTTTGAGAAACTGAACAAAAACGAAAAATACGCATATCTTGATGACGTTTTTGTGTTCTCCAAATGTATAAATTCCACGTTCCATGTTATTGGGGTTTTTAGTTCTGGGGTACAACAACTAAAAAGCGAAAAATAAAAAACTAAAACAACCGACCAAAAAAAAAATACTACAAATTTAAAAATAACTTTAATTTCGGAAGTCGGTGTCAAATATCGAAGAAATAAAATACAAACACCTACTTCCGAAATTAAAGTTATTTTTAAATTTTTAGTGTATTTTTTTTTTTTTGGAAGTCGGTTGTTTTTTTTGTAAAAAAGTTTTTCTCTCTAACAAAACAAGAAAGAGACGGACGTAAATTAGAGCTGTCAAATTTAGTTTGAACTAATATTTCCATACAAATTAAGGGTAAACGTAAAAACATGTCGTCTAAAAACACGGCGAAGCGCAATGCGTAAACTAGTTTGACATCTCTAACTTAGTGCATAGATATAGCCGTCCTTTTCTCGCACTGCCTTTTAGTAAAAGATAGCAATTCTCTAATTTTAGTTTAGTTATTGAACAAGAGAATCCGCACCAATGTCGGTCGTTACGTTAAATGATCCGTCACATGGTTTTGAACATCACGTCTAAACGACTAGTCTTATTTCTTTGAAAAAAATATATGTTACTCTAGATAACTTCCGTCGTAATTTGATCTGAGAATATTTGAAATTGTATTTTTATAACATAGTATAATTAATTTGTAAAGTTATGTCTACCGCGGATAAAAAATTGAGAATCACGCAAAAACTCTATATCGTATTTTTATGAAACCTTCACCATTTTAAAGATGATTTACTCACACTAATATTATAAAGGCGAAAGTTTGTGAGTGTGTATGTTTGTTACTTCTTCACGCTCAAACGGCTGGACCGATTTGGATGAAATTTTGATATGTAGATAGCTTATACCCTGGATTAACACATAGGCTACTTTTTATCCCGGTCTACGCGGGTAACACCGCGGGGCGCAGCTAGTTATTTATATTTTAGTATCGAGTGTTTTATTTTAATACCTGTTGTTTTATGTGTAATAAATTAATAATGCGTCTAATTTCGGACAGCGCTCCTTGATGGGCGAGTACTGTTACTGCGTGGACGTACGACGCGTTACGTGAGCTCAGCACAGAATACGCAAGCTAACCACTCAAGGTCATTGGCAGTTAATAGCGCCTTAAAAGAGGATAATTGCCTGTTACCGTGATATAAGCAATGTAACAATTAGAAGAAATATTTGTTTCTTTTAGAAAAACAAAACCGGCCAAGTGCGTGTCGGATTTCGCATATTTAGGGTTCTGAGCCTGTAGACAAAACACATTTCTGTTGACGTTAACGCTAACGCTTCGTGCAAAATGTATGGCTACGACATTTTGCACGAAGCGTTAGACAGACAACTGTCACGTGACTCACGCCCAGTAATGTCGTTTTCATACATTTTACACGAAGCGTTAGCGTTAACGTTAACAGAAATGTATTTTGTCTAAAGGCTCTGTACCAAATATTGGTATTTGTTAGTAAAATATACGTAATAATAAACATACTCACCAACTTTCAAGTTCTTATGTCAATGTGAAGTTAAAAATCCGTTTTTACCGGATCCGACCGGATTGCAATCCCTAGTGTAACTTACACATTGCCATTTTCATGAATTAATTTATTGTGGGCGATATCTAAATTCTCAGAGAAAGTTTACCTGTGTAGCTATTTTCTCGTTATTTCTTGACAGACAAGTGACCCATTTGGCACACAAGCAAATTTTTGCACAGTTCGTTTTATCGTTCCTTCCTTGTTATTTTTTTACGACGCAATTCACGTTTACAACTAGGTAAATCAAACAACGGAACGAAAATTGGGTTCTTCCTGAATTTGATGTTTATCAAACACATTTTTGCATTCCTTAATTTTAGTTTTAATTACTGAACAAGTGCCCCTGTCAAGATGATGTATTAATATCTTGCAGTGATCACTTACATGCGCACGCACAGATCTTCAGCCCGAGAGCTTTACTAAATACTCCTCTCAGTTTTGGCATGTGACATCTTAATATTATTACATGTCACTGTATCTTTTATCAAAGCACCGAATTGAACACGAGCTTACGGATGACAAAAGAGAAATCCTAATAGCAATGGGAATACTGCCGCGTCTGCGAGACGTAGGTTAGGTATACCGTGTAACTATACGTTTCATGCGAATATAAACATGCAGTAAAACTAAAAATATATTAAAATTAGAATTTTGATGCAATGTAATACAAACAGTCATAATAAAACTGATGATGTACTGTAATATCGGATGAAATGAACGGAAGAAGACGTCAGAAAACAGTGTAAGATAGTCGGTGTATACTGTGGGAAATACGAAAAAATACATGACGGGCACCACCTCCCGTGACGTGTTGCCATTTCCCACGTCCAGTTGCGTGCCAGCTGAAAAAACTTGGCAATGGTACGCGTTCGTTTTATCTTATGGCGCTCTCGTGTCAGTGGCGTCTGAAAGCGGCGCTAGCGCATCAATGCTCAACGTTACAGCTTTTGTTGTGTTCACCAGAGCCTACCAAATACTTTTCTGTTAACGTTAACGCTAACGTTTCGTGCAAAATGTATGGCAACGACATTACTGGGCGTGAGTCACGTGTCAGTTCTCTCCGCAGGTAATGTCCGTGCCATACATTTTCCACGAAGCGTTAGCGTTAGCGCTATTATAAAAGTTATTTGGCTAAGGGGGCTGTTCCGTACTTATTGCTTTTTCTCCTTAAGGTGAAAGCTCGAGGAAGCCCGCGAAATTCAAATTTTCTTACGTTTTTTGCAATTTGCAGGTCAGTATCAAGTTGTATGTTGGTCAAAATATGATTCGCAGCCGTAGTTGCAAGTACGTGTTTACAGAATTGTAAAAATAGTAAGAAATTTTGAATTTCGCGGGCTGCTCTGGCGCTTCCACCTTAAGTACTTGTTTTTCTACCTTCATAACAATTTTTGTCAGATTGTTTTACATGTAAGTACCATACCACGTCTGTACCTATTGTATTTTCTCCTTAAGTACTTTTTGTTCTAGCTTCACAACAATTTTTTGTCACATTGTTGTATGTCTGGCTTTTGGCGAAAATATTTGCTAGAATTACGCCATCATGTTGTTTTGAGTTTCAAATTGATGCTTACATAAAGTTCAGTGATTTTCAGACACTGTTATTAATAGCCACTTATATTTCTTGCTTTAAAAACATTGTTTGTTTTATGTCGTTTGGGCGCACTGCAGTTTGTCAGTTTCGAAATATTTTCTCGATAAGTTAGTTTTTAACCGACTTCCAGAAGGAGGAGTTTATCAATTCGAATATTTGTATTTTTTTTTAATGTATGTTTGGGCATAACTCCGTCATATATTGACGGATTTGCAAAATTCTTTTTTTTTTTTTGTTGGAAAGGGGTTTGTTCCGAAATGGATTTAAATTTCATATAGATCTGATTATGGGTTTCGGAGACAGACAATGGAACTCTTCAAAAATTGACAGCAACTCAACCGCGATTGCTGCGATCTAATGTCTATGAATTGTTAACACAATTTAATGGGGAACCACAACTAAAAAGTGAAAAATAAAAAACTTTTTTACAAAAAAAATAGAACCGACTTCCAAAAACGAAGACACAAAACCAGAAACACCGACTTCCGAAATTAAACTTATTTTGCATTTTTTTTGGAAGTCGATTTAATTTTTTTTTTAAATAGTTTTTTATTTACTTGCATTTTGAGGGTAGAAATTCTAGTTGAGTGTAGAACATATCAAAAGTACATTAGACGCCAGCTGAAGCTTTAATTGGACGCTTGTCATTTGGCACGTAGATTGTTACGATGTCCCCCTTTCGAGTTTTCATGTACTTACAATCATCTTACTTAAATTCAATGCGAAAAAATTCTCTGCGAACATGTCATGTCATACAAACTTGTCATAATTTCTGTTGCTTAGCGTTTTATTTGGCGAAATCATAGCGTTTTTCAGTCTTACTTCGCTTTAAATTTATGTTCGTTCGAAAACTTGTAGGTTCATTCTATTGCTAGATGCATTTACAGAGTTGAAATTCGGATGTTAGTCATTATACGAATTCGCTTCAATTTACTAATGCAGTGATTTATTAGAGCTAGCGCCATTAATTCACTACAATCGATCACCGTCGGAACTTATAAAAACATACTCGACTTTATACTACAGGTTGTATAGCTGTAATTATTACAAGAAGCAGACTTTCAAACACCGCGCCGTCTGTCACTCAGAGTGGTTATCTATGTTGTAAAATAGCTGGATCTACTGCCGCACACTGGAGACCAATACGGGCTTACGGACGGGCCAACGTCTATGAAAGTTCCTCCATTGCTCCACCCAGACGTACAAGTTCTAACAAAGTTACCAGCGACAGAGCCATGCACGTTGTTCGTTGGCGATAACCGGCCAACATGTGAAGCCAATGCTCTACAAATATTTGCTCATGCTCAAGCATCAAACCAGTCTTAGCGTTCTCAAGACTAGAATTCTACCGTTTATTGTGCAAAAGGCTAAAGAACAGCAGTAGTACATATTTCACATACTCCCGTACAACGTATACAGCGATTATCTTCACAACTTAATCATCACTAAATTACTAATTTCCTTATTACTCTATTAACCACATTGCTGCACAGAAAACTTAAATACTGATTGCTCGAGGCATTTAACACCAATCATGTTTATTGGTCATTCCTTAGTAATCAATTAAAAAACCGGCGAAGTGCTAGTCAGACTCGCGCATGAAGGGTTCCGTACCCATCGTACAAAATTGTATGCGTCTACTTGTTGCCATTATTAAGATCGAGCAAAAAAGCCAAAAAAAAAAACACCTTTTGTTGTAGAGGAGCCCCCTTTAATTTTTATTATTTGTGAAAATTTCAACTGTCTATCTATTACGGATCATGAGATACAGCCCGCTGGCATACAGACGGACGAACGGAGAGCGGAGTCTTAGTAATAGGGTCCCGTTGGTTACCCTTCGGGTATGGAACCCTAAAAACGGTTGTTCTTTTGAAAATCTAGGCACTACGCTTTGGGTCGGAGTGTTTCGAGAGAGTTATCTGTGCCCTTAAACTCAAAGGGCAACTGAAGGATCACAGGTGGGTTTTAGTCAGTAAGAGTCTGACACTCCCGCTCCACCCAGAGCGGAAGAAGTCATCTGAAGATTTACCACCCTCAAAAAAAAAAAATGAACTTCGCTTACAATTGATCTATACTGAAAAGTGCACTTCGTTAAAATTACTTGAAAGAAGCTTAAATCCCACACACGCGGCATTATGTTGTATGTTAGCCATTGAGTTTTATTGTAAACTTGACCTATAAATAAGATTTTTTTATTGTTAGACTTTAGAGCACATAATGCCATCCCTCTGATATCATTAATGTGATAGAAACGGAGAAAAAGAAAGCAATTGTTTGAGAATTCGTTCGGAAAGTGATCAGTAGTAATTAGGAAGCATCTTTATCATTCACTAGCACTCCGCCCACGACAGTTCGCGTGAATTTCAAAAATATTTAGTCTTTGACACTCACAAATAACGTGGCTTTCTATTGGTAAAAGAATTTTCAAAATCGGTTCAGTAGATCCAGAGATTACCCCCTACAGCCTCACAAACTCACAAACTTTAACTCTTAATATTAGTATAGACTATTGACCCGCCCCAGTTTCGCACAGGTAAAAATTATCTAAACCTTCGTCATGAATCACTCTGTCGATTGGTGAGAACCGTATAAAAATACGTTCATTCGTTTTTGAGTTTTTTGCAAACAGACAGACGCGGCGGGGGACGTTTTATAATATACAACGTGGCGCTACAATAGTGACATTAATTTAATACACGGGTAGGGCTAGTACCCATTAATCATATAAAATAATGATAGGTTCAAATAATTCGAAAATTTAAAAAAAAATTCAAACAAACTAAATAGTAATAAAAACTTTTTTACCAAAAAACTAAGAAACATAACCAGAAACACCGTCTTCCGAAATTAAAGTTATTTTGCACGTTTTTTGTAAGTCGGTAGGTACTATTTTTTTGTAAAAAAGTTTGCATTATTATTTAGTTTGTTTGAAATTTTTATTTTATAACTACAATACATATTATACTAAACTAATAAATAACTTAACAAATAAAATACACTTCTGGACACATCTATTGGCCCACCTTAGAGTTTAGGTTTCGATGGCCCCTACCGAAATATGATTGCTAGATTGAACAAAAACTGTTGATGCAGTTTTAAACCTGATACATTTTACCATCTTTTTCGATCGTATTGTTTTAAATTTGAATTCAGAATACCATACGACATGGAGCTACGCATAACAAGTCGGATATGCGCCTTGTTAAAGGCAATTGATTTTTGAATAAAAAACATGTTTTATCAAATAAAGGTGTAATTTAATAACGCGTGTTGCCTCCATGGGCATCTACCACAGCTCTCATACGATTAGGCATAGAGTTTATCAACCGCTCTATGAAATTTTGAGGGATCATCTCCCATTCCTCTTCTATGGCAGTTTTCAACTCCTGCATCGTCTGGGCAACTGGCTGACGAGCCCTAACACGTCTTTTTAGCTCGTCCCACATGTGCTCAATGGGGTTCATGTCTGGGCTTCTGGCTGGCCAGTCCATAACTGTGATGTTCACATCCCGAAGATATTCCCTGACGATGCCGGCCGCATGGGCTCTTGCATTATCATGCATAAAAAGGAAATTTGGGCCCACATAGTCCGCGTATGGTATCACGTGAGGTTCTAAGCACTCACGAATGTACCTTTCAGCATTTAATGTTGGCAGCCGTGGTCCTGTAACAACCTCAAGTTGAGTTTTGCCGCTCGCGGATATACCGCCCCAGACAGTCCATGAGCCACCGCCATAAGCAACCCTCTCTTCAAAGCAGCATTGTGCGAAACGCTCTCCCTTACGTCGGTAGACCTTCTTCCTTCCATCATTGCCATGTAACACAATTTTAGACTCATCAGAAAAGAGTACACGGCTCCAATCTTGCTGTGTCCAATTTAAATGACTGCGTGCGAAATGAAGGCGCGCTGTTCGGTGGGCTCGCGTTAGTTTGGGCCCATTAGCTGGCTTGTGTGGTACCATATCGCGTTCTTTTAACCTTCTCCGAACAGTTCGAGCGCTCACAGATACTCCGTGGAAGTCGCGAAGTTGGTTTTGTATCTCAATGGAGGTAAGGTGACGATTTCTCAAGCTGGTCGTGGCCTTCCTTGGCGACGAACAAAGCCGCCAGTCTCTAGGTACCTCCGATAAACATTTCGGACCGCAGAAATTAAGTTGAGCACTCACGTTTCTTTGGCTGTGTCCGGCCTGAATAAGTGCCACAGCATGGGCGGCGACTTCAGGTGAAGTATCCATAGATTATTGATAGAACCTCACCTTAATGTTAAGAATAAGTAATGTTTGTTGCAAAACCAAAGATATCAATCACTTTTTCAAGAATTAAATCCAAGTAAACCAATAAAACCAAGTTTTCTTAGTATTCGATTGTTTGATATCAACAAACAGGCTCCAAATTGTCTTTTGTTTCTTTAAATTCTGTGTTCGAAATTCAAAAAAAGACTATTGAATGAAATTGTGAATGTGGCAGGTTCAAAACTGCATAAAAACTTTTTGCTCGACCTAATATAAAATTTTAGCTAGGACCAAACGAAACTGAAAATACAAGGTGGGCCAATAGATGTGTCCAGAAGTGTATGTACAAGCGGCATAAAAGATCCGGTAGCAATACAGCTCATTGGGCATCAAAAAATTCGTCCACATCGCTGTCAATGGGAAAAGTGCCCAGAACGCTGGCAGCATTGCCACGTTGAATGGCAATGCTGATTCGTTGGCCGAAAAAAAGGCCAGCCCTCTGGTCACGTGAAGGATTTATTTTATTAAGTTTCGAATTATTTTAATCTATCATAATTTATATGATTAATGGGCACTAGCCCTACTCGTGTGTTAAATTAAAGTCACCATTGTAGCGCCACGTTGTATAGTGAAGCAATAATCGTTTTCTCTCATATCAAAAATAGTTTCACGAAACCTATAACCTACGTAATGATAATTGCTTACATTCCACACGAAGCGCACATCATGCACTATATTTCGGCGTTTTCTAGGAACTGTTTCGTAAACGATTGGCGTTTAATCAACTGTACATAAACGGTGTTGCCTAAACTGTATATACTCGCAGACTTGCGTGACAAACGGTGATGGTTCGTTCCGATCGCACGTTGTTGCAAAAATTGCTTCCCTGAAGTTAGAATTTTATATTAGACTCTTTGGCAACTACGTATTTGACTTTATGAACTGGCGTCACATTGATTTATTTTGGAAATTCTTCAGTGATGAGCGTAATATAAACAGCCACGCTTATACGTCGAATCATGGTGTAACTCCAAATGACTAGTTCAAATAGAATAAATTCATAACCTCTGGCAGCGTGAAGGGAGAAATCGACTTAGCTCTTTTAACTAGAGATGCCGCGAATAGTTGTTATAGCGAAAAGTCGAATACCGATTAATCGGCATTCTCTATGGCGAAAAGTCGAATAACTGGCCATTATTATTCGACATAACAAATTAAAATAAAAAATAATTAATTTGTTATCAAATAGATAATAATATCAGGCTTGCAGTAGTCTTGAACTTACCGATCATGTATCTGTTACTGTAATCTAAAATTTTTCTAAGGTTATGAATGAGAAAAGAAAACAATGAAGTTAAAGAAATCAGTCGTAATATTATAATTACTGGTTTTGCATATTTAAATGCTGGCAACTGATAATAATTGTTTTGTTTTTTACGAAAAAAAAAGATTACTTATTTTCGAATTTAAGTATAGTTTTTTTGTTCATTAAAAGTTTGTTACTTAATACTAGCTATTATTCGGTATTCGACTAACAACAAAAAAAATGTCGAGTAATGCCGAATACCGAGTATTCGCGGCTCCTCATCATCACTACATATTATAAAACAAAGTCCCCCGCCGCATCTGTTCGCGATAAACTCATAAACTACTGAACCGATTTTCATGAGGTTTTCACCAATACACAGAGTGATTCATGACTTTATGAGGAAGGTTTAACCTGTAAAGCCCGGAAACTCACTGGTGAGTTTCATTGACCGACAACCGTTGAGCACTGAAACTCACCAGTGAGTTTTGCGATTCACTCGTTATTACGTCTATTATTACCAAAACGCAATGTATTTTATGCTGTGGCAACATTTACACGCTTGGCCATAGACATTATTGATCGTCTCAGGTGCCCTCCGACAAAAAATATATGCTGTCATAACTGAGAAAAAATGTCAAACTGACATTTGAATCCGGTTTGTTGTATGCGGGCGGGGCTTGAAGGATGGTACGTTTTACGAATGGCGGCTTTCAGAGGGAGTATTATTTGTATCCGTAAAAAGCTGGAGCGGATCGCTAGTCTGAAATATTTGACCCTGACTGTAAATAAATGATAATGCACAAAGACTTACAGAAATCCAATGCTAAAGGAGAGCTGTACGACAAATAATAAAAAACCGGCCAAGTGTGTGTCGGACTTCGCACATTTAGGGTTCCGTACTATATGAGGGAAATCAATATTTTTGGATTTGTTATTAAAATATACGTATTAATAAACATTTTTATCAAATTTCAAGTTCATAAGTCAATGGGAAGTTAAAAATTTTTTTGGAACAAAATTTTGTGACAGACGACGGACAGAGAGACAGACGGACACGTGAGTGACAGCAATAGGACTCCGTTTGGACCCTTCGGGTACGGTACCCTAAAAAACGATCGCACAAACGAGTGAACCTTTTAAACAAATTACATAGCTCTGGAAAGATTTAAAAGAAGATAAGTATCACTATGAGATCTCAATATGCGTTCAGATCAAGTGCGACCTTGATGCCCGTTAACCTCAACATGTAGTGACCCAGTTATTTAACAATTATCACGGACACGATGCATTTTTTCAATTTAATCTGTGGAAGTAAACACGGTCAGCTCTTCAAGATCGTAAGGGCTTTTGAAACTTCTAGTGCACACTCTTGTGGATTTACGAGTGGCATGAAAAATATTTGTTCTGTCGTGAAATTTTATTTGAAGTCTCATTTGGAAGCTGTCTCAGCCTAGATTATGTTATAGACTAGCTTCTGCCAGCGGCTTCGCCCGCGTGGAATTACTTCCCCCGTTATAAACTTTCAACCCCTTTTACACCCCCCTTAAGGCGCTACTAACAGACTGCCAACGACCTTGAGTGGTTAGCTTGCGTGTTCTATGCTGAGCTCACGTAACGCGTCGTACGTCCACCCAGTAATAGGACTCGCCCATCAAGGAGCGCTGTCCGAAATTAGACGCATTATTAATTTATTATACATAAAACAACAGGTATTATACTAAAACACGTATACTAAAAGATAAATAATGAAATAATCTTTAAAATGGTTTCATAAAAATATGCTTTATAGTTTTTCCGTGATTCTCAATTTTTTATCCGCGTTAGACATAACTTTACAAAAATTAATTACACTATGTTATAAAAATATAATTTCTAATATTCACATGTCAAATTACGAAGGAAATTGTCTAGAGCAACATATATTTTTTTCAAAGAAATAAGACTAGTCGTTTAGACGTGATGTTCAATTAAAGATCATTAGAAGTCGTATAACTGCATCTTAAGGATTGAATTTCGAAAAACCATTTCTTAGTGGATACCTACTCTTCGCAAAGAACACACCCTCCTAATTTCATGTCTCTAGGACCAGCAGTTTAGGCTGTGCGTTGATATTATGAGTCAGTCAGGACTTTGAATATTATACATACAGATAAAGATGCCTAATAAATGCAATGACGTAACGACATTACAATTTGTTTATAATGTAACGTGATATTTGGGTAGATAAATATGCTTTAGGAAAGATTAGTAACTATTCCGTGAGAAACATCTTGGGACTGAGTGGAGTCTTTTTGTCTCACATATTGTAAATTTGTAATAGACAATCGATGATCTCATCAAAGCGTACCTCCGAATTAACATTCATAATGCGTAATAAAAAATCTACGTTTTATCGCTAGTCGTCCACAAATTATGTAATTGGTCGGAAGGTCAATATAATACCCAAGGCCGGTCGTGGGTGATATGAAACCTGTTCAAGTGGTTGGCCGTTGGACATGTGGAAGTTCTTGGGGCAATTGGCGGTCCCTTAACGTAGAATTATGTTGTTTAAGGATTAAAGAGGTGATACGGTTCCAGAGATAAGTGCTGCTATCAAATGACTGCTTCTAATAGTTCGCTTCTTAGAAGTTCCAAGGTTGAAGGAGGCAAATTTGAAGTACTTAAGGCGCTATTAGCTGCCAACGACCTTGAGTGGTTAGCTTGCGTGTTCTGTACTGAGCTCACGTAACGCGTCGTGCGTCCACCCAGTAATAGGACTCGCCCATCAAGGAGCGCTGTCCGAAATTAGACGCATTATTAATTTATTACACATAAAACAACAGGTATTAAAATAAAACACTAGAGCAAACTATAAATAATTAAATGATATTTAAAACTGTGAAGGTTTCATGAAAATACGCTTTATAGTTTTTGCGTGATTCTCAATTTTTTATCCGTGTTAGACATAACTTTACAAATTAATTACACTATGTTATAAAAATATAGTTTCAAATATTCTCAGATCAAATTACGACAGAAATTGGTGCCGATTCTCTTAATAATTACTAAACTAAAATTAGAGAATCGCTGTCTTTTACTAAAAGGCAGTGCGAGAAAAGGACGGCTATAGCTATGAACTAAGTTAGAGATGTCAAACTTGTTTACGCCTTGCGCATCACCGTGTTTTTAATCGACATGTTTTTACGTGTACACTTAATTTGTACGGAAATATTAGTTCAACTAAATTTGAGAGCTCTAATTGACGTCCGTCTCTTTCTTGTTTTTTTTAGAGTGAGAAAGATAGAAATAGCTTAAATTAAGTTTAGTTCGTACAAAACAGAATCCGCACCTTTGTCTAGAGTAACATATAAGTATTTTTTTCAAAGCAATAAGACTAGACGTGATGTTCGATTAAAAACCGTTACAAATCGTATAACTGCGCCTTAATGGAAGTCAGACTTCAGCAGAACAGGTTATTTTTCCCATCTTACTTGAGCACAAATAAATAAATGGCGAAGTAACGTAGGAAACTCATTGTATTTGGTGTTTCAAGACACCTTCATCTGTTTTTTTTTTATTATTTTCGTAATTGCAGATTTGTTTTGTTTTTTAATTATTTTTTTTAAAGAATCAGTCATCAACGCTTCACGACTGTCATTATGATGTCAGGTTCAAAGGTTGCCTACATATCGTACTGAAAAGGAGAACTAGAGAGGGTGTAATGGAAATGGCAGACTTGTTTTGAGAATCATTCCTCAACACTTCACGACAGTCATTATCAAGTCAGGTTGAAAGGTTGCGCCTATATATCGTACTGAAAAGGATAACTAGACAGACTGTCACGAAAATCGCAGACTTGTTTTGTTTTTTTTTTAAAAAAGAATCAGTCATCAACGCTTCACGACTGTCATTATGATGTCAGGTTGAAAGGTTGCCTACATCTCGTACTGAAAATGACAGCTACACTGGGTGTAACGGAAATTGAGTGGTCATTATTTTAAATACTGCTCTGCTCATAGAAATGAGCAAATTGCTCCAAGTATAGTCATATGCAATTCTTAAAAAACATGGACCTCCCATACTAATGTCGATCAACTGTTGATAACTTAGTTTGTATGGAAAGTAATTTTTTTAGGGTTCCGTACCCGAAGAGTCCAAACGCAGCCCTATTGCTGTCACTCACGTGTCCGTCTGTCTGTCCGTCGTCTATCACAAAACGTTGTTCCGAAGAATGTTTTAACTTCCCATTGACTTGAACTTGAAATTTGGTGATAATATTTTACTAACAAATACCAATATATTGATAAATCAGATTTTTTATTCCCTCATTTGGTACGGAACTCTAAATGTGCGAAGCCCGAGACGCACTTGGGATTTTTTATTTACTATGACTTGCTTGAACAAAAATGTTCATTGCCATGGGCAAAAGCACTATCTAAAATATGACCACCAATTTCCGTTACATCCTGTAGAATATTAGCTTTGAAAAGATATTAAGTCGCTATTAATTGCGAATGACCTTGAGTCGTTAGCTTGCGTGTTCTGTGCTAAGCTCACGTTACGCGTCGTACGTCCACCCAGTAATAGGACTCGCCCATCAAGGAGCGCTGTCCGAAATTAGACGCATTATTAATTTATTACACATAAAACAACAGGTATTAAAATAAAACACCTAAACTAAATTATAAATAATTAAATGATCTTTAAAATCGTGAAGGCTTCATAAAAATACGCTTTATAGTTTTTGCGTGATTCTCAATTTTTTATCTGCGTTAGACATAAGTTTACAAATTAATTACACTATGTTATAATTTCAAATATTCTCAGATCAAATTACGACGGAAATTGTCTAGAGTAACATATATTTTTTTCAAAGAAATAAGACTAGTCGTTTAGACGTGATGTTCAATTAAAAACCATTAAAAGTCTATAACTGCGCCTTAAAGCAGAAAGCTAGTATCTAAAGTAGATTTTCTAAACAACTAGAAACTCGACATCTAAAACTAAACGAGGCGAGGGCTCATAGGTAGTTCCCAAAGTTTACTGAACAGCGACCCACCTAGCAAAATCTACCAAATATGGAAGTCATCACGATGTTGTCATGAAGAATAAATTGTCTTAAGAGGATTGTGAAGAGCCAATACGCGGCGCGAGGTATTTTCAAAAATGCTATCTGTTTCATACCGCTCGCTCTGCGACCCGCATCATGCGATATAGAGAGTTGCAAGTTTTGGAAGCAATTACTTATCTACATTTCTTTTTTGAAATATTGTTTCGGGCGATAATGATTTCACCCCCCTAAACCTTAAGGAAATGAGACAATTTTGGTCTCATTAGATTCAGTATACCGTAATCTAGGTCTGTACGTTCTTCTTTTTTAGTCATTCGGTTTTGTTTAATTTAAAAAAATAAAAACGCTCGAGGAAGTTTTTAAGTCAAAAATATAGATATTTAGATGCTAGTAACTTATGTCGTACGCAATATTTGTTGAAAATAAAAACTTACGCACCTAGTTTTTCATTATATGTACAACATTTCCAAAAAATATGAAAATTGGAATATGTTTCCTGGGGGAAAAACTATATCGCTTTTTGTATGAAAATTTAGAGCTTCACAATCCTCTTAACTACATTTATCAATGAAGAACTACATATTAATAAGAAAAATAAAGTTAAAAATTCGATTGTATTGCAAGCACTTCTTGTCATTACTATTTGTTTCATATTTTTGGTCATTATACTCGTAGCTTGAGTATCGATTTTTCAGGGCCCATCCAATATTCGCTCGCGACTCACTAATGGGTCGCGACCCATACTTTGGAAAACACTGACGTCTCTTTTATCTATTAGATGTTAAGGCGCAGTTATACGACTTTTAAAGGTTTTTAATTGAATATCACGTCTAAACGACTAGTCTTATTTCTTTGAAAAAAATATATGTAACTGTAGTCTATTTCCGTCGTAATTTGATCTGAGAATATTTGAAATAATATTTTTATAACATAGTGTTATTCATTTGTAAAGTTATGTCTAACGCGGATAAAAAATTGAGAATCACGAAAAAACTATAAAGCGTATTTTTATGAAAATTTCACCATTTTAAAGACTATTTACTTATTTATAATTTAGTCTCAGTGTTTTAGTTTGATACTTGTTGTTTTATGTGAGCTCAGCGCAGAACACGCAAGCTAACCACTCAAGGTCGGGCTGCCAATACAAATTGTGCGGCGCTACCCCAAGCCGGCTAGTTTACCAGCGTCCGAAATTTCATCCTAGACAAACGTTTAAGCATCTAAAAGCATATTGATTATTCTCGCCTGACTGATAGACATATTAGTTGTAGAAATGGCGCTGAGTGCCTGCCTTTCAGTCTAGCCTAGGCGCGTCGTTGGGCGTGGGCGAAACTAATTTTATTATAGTTATTGTAACTAACAATATTACTGGCACCACTGGTGATAATGTACTATTGGTATCACTAGAGCACGGTTCATTCACATTGAGCGCTGTCAGCGAGAGGCTGCGAACATTTATCTGTGTTTATAAAACTTAAACGTCACATAAGTTGCATAGTGTGTTCAGCTGTTTATTAAAAGAATGAGTGAGTATTTTTACTACATACATAACACTCGATGCTTGATACTAACAGACTCTTCATTAGTTTATCACGAAATAACCAAGCGTTCATTAAAGATTTTAATGTGTTGGAACATTCCTAGACTATATTAACCAGTGTTATTGGTAGTTTACCGTCCCTCTTATCTTTGACCCTTATTTCTGGATTTTATTTTAAAGTTAGGTTAGTTGTTTAGAGTTCCGTACCAGAAGGGTAACCAACGGGACCCTATTACCAAGCCTCCGCTGTCCGTCCGTCTTTCTGTCGGTGGGCAAGTGTCAAAAACAGCAGTTTTTGGTACTTTTGCTTACTACTTTGGATACGAAACACTTTGAGTCCTGGTTTAACAACGTAAAAATACCTTATCCTATTTGTAACAAACGCAACATAGGATTCTTTAATCTTTGTTTTCTATGCTAAGATACGAATTTTTATTCAATGAGGGCGCCACTTACGGGGAGGTAGGCTCCTAATAATGGCAACAAGCAACAAGTAGACGCGTATAATTTTGTACGATGGTACGGAAGTTCGGAACCCTTCATGCGTGAGTCCGACTCGCACTTGGCCGGTTTTCCTCTTTTCATAAATATAACAAACTAAGTTTAATAAGTTTTAAGCGTGTAAAGGTATTAATATTTTTTTTTACATAAGGGTTTCAGTAACGTAAGATATACCTAGCAAGTTATCGATTAAGCAATTCTCCTAAATGGTAAGGAGACGAAACTCGCTACCATATGGTCAACAAGCATGTAGCAAGTCTGAGTCACTGATTGAAATTGAAAAATAAAGAGAAAATGTCATCGACATGACACATGTCTGATTATTCTGATTAATTCACAACGTCGTTGTTTATATCCATTTATTTAACGACATTGTAATGTTTACATAGTATGGTGGAATCTTACATGTGTTCCGTTAAAGATATCAAAATAGTTAATTAATGAAATCTATGAATTGAAGTGATAGTAGTATTTATTTATTACTGTCATAAGGATGAGCAGCCGTATATTTCGTGTTTGGTTTTACTGTAACTGATAATGCTCTTGTTATATTCAAATTCGCGATAATTTAATATTTTTTTTCTTCACTACCCAATATTATAGCTGCTTCCATCTAAGAATTCTAGTTCTATAGACTACTTTGGAAATAAACCTTGAAGACCAATCAGTTAGTAGTGAATCAGGAAAGTTTTGCTCTATTTGCCTCGGAAAGTTTCGCTCTATTTGTCAAGCCTCGTGTAAAAATGGATCCAATTGATATAAAGCCTATATAAATTCTGATAAACTATTTATGGAGTATTGAAAGGTCTGGCTGGGAGGATATCCTGAGAATTGCCGATAAATCTAGATAAGTATCCTTCATTTCGCTTTTACTTTTCTTTGTCTCGAGTCCGTCCGTCCAAGTTCCAAGCAAGTTCCCTTTTGTTTCCTTGTAACAAGGCAGTGTTAAAGCCTTGTTTATTTTATAACCTCTATTCCAAATTACATTCTTTCCTACCTTTTTTTATTTTAAATTCAAATATTACTTGCCTTCTCTGTCTAGCCTCTGTTTTTATATTAAACATCAGTTGTAATTCTGCTGCCGAGCTAGACTAAGCTCCTATCATTGTCAATTTCCTTCTCTTCAATAACTGATAGTTACCAGTTTTTGTACCTAGTCACAAGTTTATGGCGTACTTAAGATTAATGCTAACAAACTACATAAAATCTGTGAATATCAAAATATACGTCTGAACTCGTCGTGTTTTTATCTTCATCCAACTCCTCATCTACGGTCCTCCTACTCTACGTCCCTCCTCTACGTGTCACCACCTCCGACCTCCGTTACGTGACATCCTTATTTATTAAGATCGTGGATGTAGTTGTCTGTATTGAAGAAGGTGATTCGTAGACTTTTATTTGTTCTTATGAAAACCAACACTGATACAAAATGTGTCCTCACTTGAGATTTATGATTGATTTACCTGAATCATTGAGATTCGTAGCGAATTTCTTCATTCGTTTTCACTCAACTTCGAGCGTCTGTTTTGATCACATCAAGGTTAATGTTTTTGTCAACACGTTGCCCCTATGGTGTTTCTTCTCAGGATAGCCAGCTAGAAAACACAACATCATTTATCAATCTGTATACCTACTGTATCAATGTGCTGCGTTATCCTTAGAATTGAAAGTTTGGAAAAGCTCGTAAGTTTAAAAATGAGTCACTTGAACTCCAAAAACTACCAAGAAACATTATTAAATCTTCAAATAGATTTTAATTTTTTATGCTGAGTTTTAAAGCCAAATGGTTGACGGTAGTCAGTGAGTACTGAGTCAGGTCAGGTCGCATCAAACGGACAAAGCGTCCGGCATTATGTCCGTTCAAATGCTCCAAGAGAATTAAGTGTTGCAAACCATTGTCCTCTGTTTACTGCGGTTGCATTGTTGGAAGGAAAGATGAGGAATATTTTAGAATCCGATAAAGAACTGCGTGATATTATAATGTTACTCTGGTTGTCCAGTCCTATAGTCTCTGCCATTCTAGTCAGTCTACCTAGACTATGTTGGGGTCCGGACTAACCGGATGCAGCTGAATACCAGTAGATTCTAATGGCAGTTTGATTGACTAGAAGTAAAACCGAACTACTAATCCGTAACATTGTATCACAGCATTGACTGGTCTTTGTATCATGTTAATGCTAATATTCAACATAAAATTTAATGTTCACAAATCCCTACTTATTTTATTGTATGTACACTTATAAAGTATTTAACTGGTCGGTGTTAATTGGCTGTTTACTTACAACGGTCGCATACAGATGCGTAAAAAACGGCATTCTAGGAATCTTCTATCCGGTTTTTCAACCTCGGATCTCTGGCATATTCGTAAAGCTCAGAATTTTCTTATCATTATTGGTATTTTGCACTAACCGATGCAACTTATTTACATTGAACCTGATGATTACTATAATAAGCTTCTGATAAAAAGAAAATAACGTTAATTTTATTTCTCAAAGCTATGCAGTGTCAATCTCTCTTATTGCCGGTAAGCTTGAATCGAGCAATTACTTCCATTAAGTTTCGTTTAAATTGATGGCAGGTGATTTGTTTCTTTTCACTTAGACGTGTGTTTCGACAGATGAAACCTATACCGGTTGATCAATCAAATGGCACTGCTTTGACACAACTTTCGTTTAACCTACAAATAACAATTGCGCCATTGACAGATCCAAGCAGTCTAGTGCGATTGTCATCGGGCTCTAAGGCTGGACTCACACATTCTGAATTCAGAGGCGGAATTCATATTATTAATTAAGAAAGCCCGGAATAGCATACAATTTTGAGAAAATCATAATCTGAAAAAATCAGAGTGTGTGTGGGGCATAATGCAATTGTTTCCGGCTCTGAATTTAGAATGTTTGTCCAGCCTAAGTCTTTCTCCATAGCCCTAATTCATTTAACACTTGCTACATATCTTTAGCTTTAATACAACGTTTCCGCGATGTAAATGGAAGATCTGCAATACTGACTGATTCTGCTCTACAGGCAGTCTTGTGTACACACTTCTGTTTTACGTATGCGTAATGAAACCTGAACACACAATTTCCTACACAGATCAAATTCGCCGTGCCGAACAATGGCGCGGCCCGTGCGGAGTTGCCGACAGCCGGCATATCAACCACACCACAATGCTAAAACGCACTAATCACAACTGACCAACTTTCCGTTTGTTACAGGTACTATGACAGTCTGCGCCGCACACCGAGACCGTGAGTCATACGTTGGTTGATAAATGAAACCCGCTGACGTATCGCAGAAAACATTGACACTATTATCATTCAATATATTAATTTTAATTAAAGCAACGTAAAGAAAAAGAGGTTAATTGATTAAGCAATTACTTTTAATATCAACTCATACAGATTCGAAACGTATTAAATTTTTTAAATATTAAACACTTAGAAGAGTCAGTTGTCATCCAGATTTAAGTCTCCCATTAGAACGGATTGCTAGCTTGATTTTTTGTCTAGTCAAGCGAGTAATCTTTGTATGTATTTGTAATAGAATACTGTGTCAGTGTACGAAGGTGACTGATTCTTTTAGGAGTTCATTTACTTCCGTAATGATGATGATGTCATAATGAGTTGATGTGAACCGTCAGTATGGCGCTTTTTCTGTCAATTTAAATTGTATAGCGTCATCGTTCCTACTAAGGTCTCTTTCCTGTCTATTGGTCAAAAAGTATGTCATGACTTGTTAAATTTTTTTATAACGACCCATTAGCTTTTAGATGGCTGACTCACTTTGTTCTGATGTCAATAGAAATTCAATGCCAACTCAATGTTTGTAGAATATTTTGAGAGTATTGTTAGAGATCATTTATAAGAAAAGTTCTGAAATACGCCAACGATAAATATTAGAACAGTAAAAGGCCTCTATTGTTCAGGAAAGTTTCAGATACGCTTTATTATTAATATGAATGAGCCCCACGAATGTCCCAAGAAGTCTCACGGAGACTGAATAAAATCTTTTTCTTAGTCATCCATCATAATACAATATTTATTTCTGTACACATACCTTTGTGTACCTTAAACGAATTTCTGGTGACTCGAAAATATTATACAATAGATTGCCAAATATTCGATTTTGTTTTTTCTCCTCAGTCCACGTCGTCAGGTAAAGAGATTTTACCAGGAAACGTTTCTCGTTGTACAATTTGCCCAGTACGTACGTGACTTGAAGTCGATTTGCAAATCTTTGTAACGCATTCAAAATATAACATATTAGAACCGTGTTTCGCTAAATTATAATTAGGATTATCGTAAATCGTCCGCAAACCAGTTGGTTTTGATGGTTTTAGGAAACGACGGGTTTGACGCGTTAATGATTCACGGAATCGGTTCTAATAAGATTTTTTACGGTGAACGTTTTGTGTAGTTTGTGATAATAGTTTATAGACAAAAAGTAAAACCTGTGATGACTGCGAAGGATTCAAAATAATCGTTTTAAACGATCGGTTTTGGGCTGCTTTTAAATTAGAATGATGTTAATTTTCTCACATAAGAAGATCACAGTAAACTGTTTTAATTGGACTAACAAATTCACGGGTTTTGCTTTTATGCAACTACATTATAATGAACATTTTGTTTCCAATAAATTAGGGTTCTACACAGCGAGAATATTCGCAGTTTTTGTGTCATAACGCCATTCAGTAGCTCGAACATTGTTTTTGTAAATTTTTCAACACTGACCATGCAACACCTGGCGTTGCAAGGTGCCTGTCTATCGGGTTCGTTGGCCTTTTTGCGTTGTGCAGGAAAAAATATGGATGGCGTTACGAAACATTTCTAGCCTTTCTAGTGCTATCTCGTTATCCTGTGCCCCGCCAAGAGAAGCCATCGTGAGCAGATCGTCCTCAGGGTTTGAAGTCCTACATGGTTTGCTGGCAAGGCTACCACAATTGGTTTTTGATTTTATTAATATTATTTTTCTCATCCCTTCTTGACTTACCATCATTTTCTTTTTTTTTTACTAATTACCTTATCTGTGGAGCATTTAACGTAATATCTACGTTACCTAATTACATGATCACGCAAATTCTAATCTAGTGAACACAGTCACTAACGTAGCGTTCGAGTTTGCAACACATAGCGCCATCTAGCGGCGAGTAGCGGTACTAGATACTCGTTTAGTTACTTCAGTTAGACACGAGGTGGTAGCTTAAAATAATAAGTGATGTTCTACAGTAATCTTGAATTTATTATGATATGAATTAAGATTAAATTCGTCAACCGAATATTTTATTACATGCCTATAAATAGTGTTGCGTCACTGTTATCTTATAAAACGTGACAACAGGCGTATATCGTCAAAACTTAGTTTTAGGACGCTATTATAAAAAAATGTGAAATTGCGTTTGAAACTTTTTTAGTCATGATATGTTTTGGCCATTCGCAACTGAACGTGTTTTACGGCATTGGTGGTATGAGCCCGGATAGCTCAGTCGGTAGAGCATTGGACTTTTAATCCAAGGGTCCAGGGTTCAAGTCCCTGTTCGGGCGGCTTTCTTTTTGCTTTTATATTTTCTTTATAAATGTTAATTTGAATATTTTGTACAATATTCACAAAAATATTCAATTTTTTAACGATATTTAAGTATTTCGTGTATCACATTTTTAACGATCAAAAATTTACCCGCCGTTTATTGGTATTCTCCTAAAAGTCCTTTGCTATTAAACAAATTTCAAAATGACTTATAAATTTATTTGAATTTGATTGAGATAGTAAATTATATTGTAAGATGTCATTCTGTTAAAATTTGCTGTAGCGTGTAAGTTGATAAAATTATACTTATTATACTTCATTCTGAATCTTATCTTACATGTATTCTTATATACGAAATGCAAGAAAAAAAATTCGATTTGCATCATACATTATTTTTTCTGAAGATTAAAACTACACTAAAAAAAAAGTACGTGACATGATTTCAAAATATTGTGAACAGCGCCATCTCTGTGAAACCAAGCAAGATATTTACATAACGGTTAGCGCAGAAAATACACGTTCATGCTTTGCCAAGTAACTATAGTGGTAGCTACTAGATGGCGCTAAAGCGCAGTAAAATAAATTCATGAAAATGCTAACAGAGGGCAGTAGTAGTTATGAGTACTGATTTTTGTTTTAAAATACTACAATCATACTTAGTTCGAAGAGAATCTACTATTCACACAAAAGACTTCACTTGGGCAAAACATGCTCGTATTTTTGTTCACATTTTAAACAGACATGGCGGCAAAATATTGAAAAGTTCAATTGATTTGTAAAATAAAATTATCTTTCTATCTCTTTAACTTTTGAAAACCCTAAGTACTTATTTATGAATAAACAGCAATGTTATCGACCCCAGGAGATTATATCAAAGCTGGTAATGCCTTACATAATTTATTAATTAAAAAATACAGATACCAGGTAATCTTTCGGCAGTCCACAAACAAAACAATTAAATCATTGTGGTTTTCAAATGACCTTGCAACCAATGTAAACAATTAAGTTGCTAACAAACCAATTACATAACATACACAGTTCATAATTGACGCAGTAATAATTTGTAATCAACGCTTATGGCTGCAGACTTAGCTAAGATAATCTAGCCTAACCTAGATAATTATTACATATATTATTACCTATTAAGACATACGAAGAACTAACACACGTAATAGTTACGATAAATAACTGTTTATTGTGGGCGGCAATTAAAAATCCATTTTTAATAGATTTGTTCTGATATAGTGACATTATTTTCAAGTCGATTAACCGGTTTGTGTTAAATGTAATCATGATGTTGTAATGACTGTGTCAGGTAGGAAATTAACTTCATTAGCACATTTCTAGATGCAAATGCATTAAGGCGCTATTAACTGCCAATGACCTTGAGTGGTTAGCTTGCGTGTTCTGCTGCTGAGTTCACGTAAAGCGTCGTACGTCCACCCAGTAATAGGACTCGCCCATCAAGGAGCGCTGTCTGGAATTAGACGCATTATTAATTTATTACACATATTAAACTAAAACATATTAAACTAAAACACTGAGACTAAATTATAAATAAATAAACAATCTTTAAAATGGTGAAAGTTTCATAGAAATACGCTTTATAGTTTGTGCGTGATTCTCAATTTTTCATCTGCGTTAGACATAACTTTACAAATTAATTACACTATGTTATGAAAATATTATTTCAAATATTCTCAGATCAAATTACGACGGATATTGTCTAGAGTAACATATAATTTTTCAAAGAAATAAGATTTGTCGTTTAGACGTGATGTTCAATTAAAAACCATTAAAAGTCATATAATTGCGCCTTAATTTTATAGCTACAGGTTTGGCTAATTCAATGCTAACATCATCTGCATAGAATATTCCTGTCTAGTTTGGGTCTTCTTCCAGGCTAAACAGATGGGGCTGAATACCAGTATTTTACATGAAGATCATGTCCTCAAAAAAAAAATAGGGTGAATCGGGACGAAACTTTAAAAAGGATTTTAACTTTGAAATAATATAGTTTGTCGCCAAAATTGATACTAAAATTTAAAATATAATTCAGATAAAATATTCAAGTTCTTGTTGGCAATAAACTATATATTTAAGCGTTATAATCCCTTTTAAAGTTTCGTCCCGATTCACCCCTGCATCCCTATTCACCACGTTTTTGTACTTCTAGTTATTATGAGCCCGTGCTGTCCCACGGCAGAGCGAAGGCATCCCTTCCTTCTTTCCACTTTCCCCGGTGTTCAGTCCTTTGAGAAGAAATCCAACTCATCCCGCCATCTCTTTCTAGGCCTGCCGCGTTGTCGTTTCCTTGCGTTTGGAATCCACTGTGTGGTAATATTCGCCCATTGCTCCTCCGACTTGCTGCAGATGTGACCAGCCCAGTTCCACTTATATTAATCATATAATATATTTAATGCTTATATTCGCAATTTCATTTTTCGTCGAGTCGAACATATCAGTAAAGGTTATTTTAGACTCATAAAATACATCCAAGTTATAAACGATTTATCAAATTTGATTATTGTGTTTATGCGTAAGAAAATTGTAAATTCAAATTAATAATTTATTGAAACGTGTCAAGATCGTTCATGGTTAACACCTACGATTAGCAATAAACATAAGATCGTTTAGTGCGAAGTTAAATAGGATTCGAATAAAATACGACATTATTTACCTTTTGTTAATTGTTCTACTGAAAGATTTAAAACTCAGTGTGATGTTTTTGTCAGCAGTAAAGTATTGTAGGTTTATGAGAAATCATAAAAAAATAATCTAGCAGTAACGACCCATCATAAAGTAGAGAATTTGTCGCGATACTATACGTCTCGTATATTAAAATGAAGCCCACTCTTACAAAGTATCTAACTATGTTTTACATGCGTGTGTACATAAATAGTTATGAATCATGTCTGTCTGTTACTTATATCAAATCTGAACCTTTCAGCTACAAATAGTATTTCTTTTCATCTCCACTTAGAACAAAGGAACTAGCTTTCAGGTGTATTCCTACTATCTGACGAAGAGAAAGCTGATGTTTTGAAGCTGTGTTTTTAGGGTTCCGCAGTCCTAACAAGGACCTGCCCGGGGGTGGAGGATAAATTCGAAAGAGTTACCTCGCCCCCGGGCACGTAGGGCAGGGAGGAACAGGAATGGGTTTTAGTCAGTAAGAGTCTGACACGCCCTTCCGCTCCACCCTTAGAGCGGCAGAAGTCATGAGATGATTTCCCACCGACCAAAAAAAAAAAAAAAAAACCCTTATAGTCTCTGTCTGTCCTTCCGAGGCATAGCGTAAATACTGTTAGTACTAAAAATCTGTAATTTTCCATGGATATACATCACGAAATTTTGGTCGATTTTTACTGATTTACGTGATTTTACAGTTAAAATAATGCATTTCTATAAGTTTTAATGCAAAACATGAGAGATCATTTCAATTATGATCTAGGATGAGCTAGTATAATTTTATTATAATTACGGTTAATTAACCACATTCTCGCCTTTCCTATTGTGTGGGCGATCGTTGGATAGGGATTTCAAAATCATTGCGGGGTTAGACAGATTATTTTTCGATTCAGTGATTCGTTTGCGAAATATTAAAGTTTAAATTGATTTTTTTTGTTTGAGTCGAGCATCCCTCTCCCCCCTAAATGCTAAACTATTGGCTTGTAAAATTTAAACAAATTCGTGATGGTAGTATATAAAATGAACTTTAAAGGAAAACTATCACGGCTAAGGTAGCTCTGTTAGTTTTAGAGTAATAGTCGCCCAAGTTATAAAATGTAACTTCTTGGAAAATTTAGTACAAAATACAAAATCCTTACTTAACACAATTCGAGTTTGTAACGGTCGAATACGGAACCCTACACTGTGCGACATGCACTTGGCCAGTTTTTGGCTACTACATAGAATGGTTATCTCACGTTTGCGAAATCGTTTTCTTAACACCTACACACCACATGGCAATTTGACCTTCGATCTTTAGTTAGTTCATAAATATATTTAAATTAGTTATTATAGAAGCTAATTTTGTTTGGCTGCGGTTCGTCTATTTCTGTTCAGAAAAACAGAGAGAAACTGAACACTTCACGTTTTAGACTTATGTTCTATTGTAGTTCTACTGGTTAAAGTCTTCCCAAATGGTTATTGTACTAAGTAAATTATAATAATTACCGATTTTATTATAGTAGGTTAGGTACTCGGACCCGTCAGGACTCGACGCCGCACCAGTGAGGCAGGACGAAAAAAAATATTGTTTTTAAAAATTATAATTATTAATATTTAATTATTATTATTAAAAACGTAACAAAAAAAAATTAATAATAAACGCCGCGGTACCTGACACAAGTTTTTAATAATCCTTGAGACATAAGAGTAAATATTATTTAACTGGCTGCTGAAAAATATAAATACTATGGATGTTTTTGCCTACATAAATATTAGTTTAAAATTGACGTATTTTCATGGCCTGTATTTTTAGAAAGATCGCAAATTTTATGGCGACTGGCGTTTAACAAATTGGCGGAACTGTCTCCTCAAGGTTTTCGATTTTAATACATTGTGGTATTAATTATGTATGCATGTAGAATAAATGCCATTATTTTCAAGACCGTATTCAAGTCAGGTTCTGGAAAGAGTAAAATAATAATGCAAGGTTACAATGATTGCAAGCTAGGCGTTCACTATAGGGTGCAGTTATTGCATAGATAGTAGATAAGGACCATAATTATGTGGTCTCAATATGATTATTGTCAAGTAATTTCAATTGTGGTTTTAATGCCACCACACTTGTGTAACTTAAAATAAAATGGCTACCCACCACAGCAAAGTTATTTGCTTACAAAAGCCACTCCAACCGGTTCCCCTGCTACTTTAAAAAACATCAAATGTTTATAAAAAACGTAAACGAGTGGTCACAGATATAAATAGAAATGCGTGGTAAACAACGTGCGAATGAATACCTGGCGATTTTATCGACGGATTCTCTGCAAAAAATAGTTTTTTTACAACGAGATTTAAGTTCCATAACGGATTTTGAATGACTGGGTAAATTATATCGCTGTTAGCACGAACAACAAAAAATGAGATTACGATCGAAACAACATCACCCATTGTGTAATTTTTAGACTTGTTTTTTTTTTATAAAAAAAATATAGTTCGGTTCTTGCGTCACACTGGCTTTTCAGAAAAAAGTTGCAAAGGATTTTTAAATTGTTAGGATTTTAGGAACCAGGACAGATTGAAAACCCGAGGGTTTATAAAGCTTATACAATATTAATGTAAAAATTTAAAAGCTATTCTTCACATAAACGGAC
Source organism: Polia nebulosa (assembly GCA_951329385.1). Lineage (NCBI taxonomy): Eukaryota > Metazoa > Arthropoda > Insecta > Lepidoptera > Noctuidae > Polia > Polia nebulosa. The sequence goes on along the minus strand of OX589588.1, from coordinate 7,787,975 downwards.
GGAGGTCCGGCAGGATTTCATGGCGACATGGAGACAGCGACTGTCGCAACCCAGCGCTGGGCACGCCACCATTGCGGCGGTAGTGCCCCTCTTTGAGCAGTGGCTGGAGAGGCGTCACGGCGTCCTCACCTTCCGCCTGACGCAGGTCCTCACCGGACACGGTTGTTTCGGGAGGTTTCTGCATCAGATCGGGCGGGAGGAAACGCCCGGGTGTTACCACTGCGTGGATCGCCCAGAGGACACGGTGGAGCATACGGTGGAGGTCTGCCCCGCTTGGGCGGAGCACCGCCGTGTCCTCGTGGATGCGATAGGTGGCGGCGACCTCCCGCGCCCGGCCCTGGTTCAGGCCATGGTACGGGGCGAGAGGGAATGGGAGGCAGTGTCCGCCTTCTGCGAAGCAGTAATGCTCGTGAAGGCGGAGGCGGGACGCGTGAGGGAAGCTCAACGGAGTGGCCCTCGCGGCCCCGGCCGCTACCACCGCAGGAGAGGTACTGGGCGTAGGACGTCGCGAGACGATTTCCGGCCACCGTAGGCTCGGGCCTGCGGACGGCGAGCAGTGGGTAGCTCGCCGTCTGATCAGCACCAGGCCCGTGAGTCGACGGCGCGTTGTGTTCCACGCGCGCCTCAAAGAGATGTTGTCAGCCACCACTGACGGGGCCCATCATGGCCGGTGCCTGCATGCCTAGGGGTAGCGGATAAATTCTGAAAATGAGTTACCGCACTCCTGGGCACTCAGGCAGGGAAGGAACAGGGGTGGGTTTTAGTCAGTAAGAGTCTGACACGCCCTCCTGCTCCACCCAAAGCGGGAGAAGTCATTAGATTATTTCCCACCCCCACAAAAAAAAAATCCTTCACATAAAAGCTAAAACACTTTCTAAGTACACCCAACTATGTTTTCCTAGATTTTATCTCGTTTAGTGTAGAAGAACCTTCGAACTTATTTCAAAGTTTTATTATTTACATATTCCAATCTGCATACTAACAAAAACAAAGATGTCATGGACTAAGGGATTCGTGACCAAGTTATTTCATTCAAACTCAAAGCATTTATTTCAAATAAGCCATTTACAGGCACTTTTGAATTGTCAATAAGTCGGTTAGTCAGAAAGATGAAGCTAATTGCACATTCCAAAGCGTAGATCTCTATGGAGAAGAACGTGCAAGAAACTTCATGAACACTCTTGAAAACCATGTTATGTATTACAAAAACATTGTCGTGCTAGTCGAAAGGTGTTATGATAAAATTAGTGTGCCAAGTTTAGACTTCTATTCATAGTATTCATCTCAACCTTCACTATTCTTATCTCTAACAACAACCTTAACCAGAGACAAATAAACATGTTTTTGACTTTTGGGCCCTAGTCGCCAGTTTATAGAGTTATTATGATAATTACCGTAAGCCAGTTCTGTTTACTTTTTTTTTTTCATTTTCCGTCAAAACAAGCAGTTTTGCTTAATATTCCAATTTGTATTCATCTTCTTCGCATAGACGGCGAGTTAGAATTGAAGTCGTGGATTAATGCGAATGTTAATATATTAGGCAGGTGTGATTTAATTATACAACAACTTTGTTTTGTATGCTTATTTTTTTCAAATCTCCATAACTGATGTCTTTTTTAGACTCGTATCTAATCATAATACCAAAAGTATTTTCGTCTTTATGATTAATGATGTTCTTAATTGGTTGGGCGTCTCCAATGCGCTGTCTTTAATCAAATTTGTCTGAAGCTTTACACTGCAAAGTCTCTCAGCTAAAAATATTCAGGGAAAAGCTGAACGTTTTACACTTAGTCAAAGCAAGAGCTTCAAGTAGTTCAAGGCCAACTTGCAACCTTGTCTGTTCCAGAGAACTGAGGGTGAATAATACAGCCCAGTTTCAAGTGCCACTCATTGGAAAATCCGATCCCTCTTGCTGATTTCAATAAATCGGAAACTATTCCACATCCACACAATCAAGTATTTATGTGAAACGTGGAAAAATATACATCGTCATTATTGTAAATTTTCTCCAATTAACTGTCAGCGCTGAATACCGCCGTTGATCTCAACTAATCGACTGCGGTGGAAAATTACTCACGTGCCGTCTGCTTCGTGGAAACACACGCCGCAATGCGGTATAACTAGGCGATGATAAAAAATATACTTTTCAAAAGCTGCCTTTGAAACTACCGTTGCTTATGTAGAATGTTAGTGTGATAGAATGCGGGATTCACATACTATTAGAATTTAATCACGTTGTCTACTTAATAGAAACTTAAAACCAGTCAGAATACTCAATGTCTAGATAGTAACATCAGCCACACTTCAATAATAAGCGGAAAGTGCAAATGTAGCTATTTCGAATCCTCAATCCAAACATCAAATGTTTGCTGACCAAATATTGATACGGGCTATTTTAGTAGCGTAAGTAATAAGGCAGAAGAAAGCTTCGTGCAACCTGCTAATAAGAATGACATCAGAAGGAGTCTGTGTCATTAAACTTTATGAAGCCTACAAGGAAGGAGAATTATTAAATGTCAATGATTTATCAATGTTCGGTTTAAAATGACATAATTTGGTAGCATTTTGTCCTCTCTGGTGAAGACTATTGGATATTCCAATATTGGTCATTCATAAAACGGAAAGGAAAGTTCGAAATATGCTACGTAACCGTTCAAGCATGACGTCAGAATCAGGGATCAGTCAGATGACATCATGAAACCTGATGACGCCTCCTACCAGGAAGGCGAATAAATACCAATGCATTAAGCACAGATTGAATTCACTTGAGATTATATTTATACTTATGAATTTGTTCCTGGTTTGTCCTTTAGAACAAAGGCTTTTAAAAGATGTTTATTTCATAAGTACGAAGTAATCTTAGTTTTTCCTCCTCCATCTGTATTTTCCTTTCCGCTAAGCTCTTCCAAAATAGATCTCACTCTTGTAACAAAATAACCAGCTGATACAATTTAGATATAGGTTTTAGTCTTCATAGCTACACGACGTCGACCTCATTTTGCTTGCGACGAAACTTTATCTACAAGGTTGTCTGGTGTAATAGCGTGTCTGCAATGTCCTCTTAACGATCCAGGATACTTATTCTTTAATGAAGCTTAAAAGGAATATGTTTTCGCCATGACTTGTACATTATTGAGGAGCATATGGTGCCTTGTTTAAGAGCTCTTCAATATCAACTTTGGTGTATTTTCATAATGGAAGTTTGTACTTAGAAAGCGGTTTATAGCTTTTGTATGAAAGAATTTTAAATTGAATACTGTATAAGCTTCATAGACATACCCTCGAGTTTTCAATCCGTCCTGGTCTTAAAATCCTAAAGCTTTAAAAATCTTTTGTCAAACAATTTCATCATGTAGGGATGATTTCAAAACTAGACTACAATATGTTTAAAACTACGCCATTCTTATCTTCTTGCAACTTGGCGTAATCTGCTAGAAACTGCAGTGATACCGTTTTTTCCAATTTTCCTGAATAAAAATAATCCTGTCCGAATATTGCGGAAGAAACCTTGTATGAATTTCCCGGAGGAAATGCGCCATACAAAGCAAGCAAACAAAGGTTCATGAAATCATGATCCATTGCTATATGAAGCCATTTCAATTTGCTTTATGATGTTTTTGTCGAAGTGTATGGCAACAGTTAGTGACATCGCGCATTGTATACGTTTTTAAGGCGCTATTTACTCCCAATGACCTTGAGTGGTTAGCTTGCGTGTTCTGTGCTGAACTCACGTAACGCGTCGTACTTACGTCCACCCAGTAATAGGACTCGACCATCAAGGAGCGCTGTCCGAAATTAGACGCATTATTAATTTATTATTCATAAAACAACACATATTATACTAAAACACGTATACTAAAAAAATAATAACTAAATGATCTTTAAAACGGTGAAGGTTTCATAAAAATACGCTTCATAGTTTTTGCGTGATTCTCAATTTTTTATCCGCGTTAGACATAACTTTACAAATTAATTACACTATATTATAAAAATATAATCTCAAATATTCACATAACGAATTACGAAAGAAATAGTCTAGAGTAACATTTTTTTTTTTCAAAGAAATAAGACTAGTCGTTTAAACGTGATGTTCAATATTAAAAACCATGAGAAGTCGTATAAATGTGCCTTAAATGTTATTTTATTACACGTCGTTCCAATGCTAACTTGTTTGTTGCAAATCGATTGATTTTATGCGACTGTTTCATTGATTTGATGATTTTGTTATTTATTTACCACTGACTTTGTCGTATCGTATATGTAATGTATTACATTATTTTAATTTATTTTAAATAGACTTTGTTCAATAAGTGGCAATGGTTAATTTATGTGGATTTGCTATTTATTTATCTTCTTGGAAAACCCGTATTGTTTGTTTCTAGCTTCGCTTCTAATAGTTTGTAATTCTTTCTAGTAACTTCTTTGCTTTTCTTACTGAGCACTTTATAAATGTTACGCGGAAAGGCTCTTAAAATTTTACTCAGAAACACTGTTTGTAATTTACTCCGAGCTCATTTCTTTTTGACTCTGTTATTCCAACCCTTGAGACGTACTTGAGACTTTTAAGTGTTCCACACAAAATATTATTTTAACGTCTGAATGTAAATTTCGTACAGACTATATTGCAACGTCACCTTTCGTCACATCAGCCCCCTTAGCCAAAATACATTTCTGTTAACGCTAACACTTCTTGCAATATGTATGGCAACGACGTTTTGCACGAAGCGTTAGACAGAGAACTGTCACGTGACTCACGCCCAGTAATATCGTTGCCATACATTTTGCACGAAGCGTTAGTGTTAACGTTAACAGAAATGTTAACGTTAACATTTCTGTTAACGCAACAAATATAACCACACCTTTCCGTTACACCCTGTATAGCTGGACTAGCTTCTACCAGCGTCTTCGCCCGCGTGGAATTAGTACTCCCCCACTATAAATTATCCTAGCCTATATGCTATTCCAGACTATAATCTTTCTTTGTGCCAAATTTCATCCAGCAGGCGTATTCGCTAACTCAGTTGACATCAATTTGATAGGCACTTTGCCATACATTGCTGGAGCTCGTGGCTAAAGCAATAACAGCCGCACGGGTCGATCCATCAGGTTAAGCTACGCTTGCTGGGGTTTGTCCATGGATGGGTGACCATCTTTACATAACGAGACTCCTCCGTGCCTCGGAAAGCACGTTAAGCCGTTGGTCCCGGCTGGCAATCGGGGATCTTTGACAGTCATTACGGGTCGTCAGAAGCCCGAAAGTCTGACAACCAGTCTTACCAAGGGGTATCGTATTACCCAGTAACTGGGTTGTGGAGGTCAGATAGGCAGTCGCTTCATGTAAAATACTGGTATTCAGCTGCATCCGGTTAGACTGGAAGCCGACCCCAAGATAGTTGGGAAAAGGCTAGGCAGGCATTTTTTGCCGTACATTGCTGCTTTGACTTATATGAAAACCGTAATACCTATTATAATCGATGTCCACCGAGCAATGTACTGCATACTGCCTATCAAATTGATGTCAACTGAGTTAGCGAATACACCTGCTGATCTGTTCAGCTGCTGGCGTGAATGAGTAACAAAAATCCAACCAAACTTTCGCATTTATAATATTTATTAGGATAATAATAATGTGCAGTGAAGGGCGAGCATTTTGTCTACTGTACCATCACACGTTACATAGTGGTAACAGTAATAACTTGTAACATTACATACATGCGTAAAGTTACATCAGTTGATGCAACGCCGTGTGTAATATTTACGCCTTTACGGTCACTTCAGCTTATACTCCGATTAGTTCGTTAATTTGTACAATAAATTGGACATTTCCCTGACAGTTCCATGTGCTGGTTCCCTTGACGTAACACCTTGATGATGTACAGCCACTAATACAGGTTTAACTTGTTCAGTATCCGTGAGGATTGGATTGATGGTCATATTATTATATCTAAATAAATATTATTTTTGTAATATCTAGGTAAATAGCTATTGTTTATGAGCTTTTTCCTGAAAATACAGGTTATAATTAATCAGTTGTTATTATTTAATGGAAATAACATAATAGATATATAAACAACTGATAATAAATAGGTACAAATGCGTATGAAAACAACTCATTGGGTATCAAGAAATTCATCCACATCGCTGTCAATGGAAAAAGTGCCCAGAACGCTAGCAGCATTGCCACGTCGAATAGCAATGCTGATTCGTTGGCCAAAGAAAAGCCCAGCCCTTTGGTCACGTGAAGAGTCGACTAACAGCTTGCTGATTTGCCGAAAAACTCGATGAGCACTCGGACCCCATAGCCCTTTTTTTTCTTTTTGGGGGGAAACCTTCAAAAGGCGCCTGGACTTTTGGGGAAAAAGACCAGGGAGTGTGGGATTCTTACCTCACTAAAACCACCACAAAAATCATCATCAGCACATGGACGGGGCCCCCGTTATCTCTTAAAAAACCACTCCGGGACCCCTTCTGTGCAACACCTGTTAGGGCACATCCCTGAGGAGACCGTAAAGGGATCTCCCCGGAGAGCCTCGCTGTGCACGGCAGCACGTGATCACAGTGCCGCCGTATTCCCTGGAATCTTTTGATGGGCAATCAGAATCCCCAATCTGAACGTCCGAGATTCCAAAGTCCCGCCTGCATTAAGTGATGCAGATGGGGTTTCGGCGTGTTAAGCGTCCAGGCGGTTGCCTCCTCGACGCTTTCTTCTCCGAGTTGGATCGGCTTTCTCACGATCCCGCTCAGCGGCTTCCTTCTGGACCATCACGGTCTCACGCAACTTCCCTCCAGTTTTCTGTCTCTGCGAGCATAGCTTTCACTACTGCTGGCAGAGACAGGTCTCGCCCGATCCTGGCGACCAGGATCCTCTGCTCGGCAGCCCAGGCAGGGCACTCCTCGAGTGTGTGCTGTGCAGAATCCAGGTCGCCTCCACGATGGTGGCAATTTGCCGTGGCACGAGAGGCCACGGCAATCCTATTCAGGTACTAACCGAAGCAACCGTGTCCGGTCAGCACCTGCGTGAGCCTGGGACTGGCCCTAGTGTCTCAACCCCAAACGGCTCAAACATGTTATTATTACAGAGCATTAGGTACAATATGCGTATCCAATAAGCATATATCTGATCGGTTGCACATTTAGATTTAATTTCCAGTTTTCCATGCACAGCAATAGTTTAAAACCGACTATTATTAAAATCCAATTTTCATAAAACTTGTAATTCTTAGAACTGTTAGAAAGCCGTTAACAAGCGAATCGGCATTACGCTCAATTTTCTGTTTTAACAAACTAATCAGTACAGTCAGTCACAACTGCGTTATATGCGGATCTTACGTGTTGAGTTACACAGTTGCACTTCTGTCGTAACAATAATGCGTAATGTCGTAGATAAATGGCCGATTAAAATAAATATGCGTGTGAAACCTGAATAGCGCAAGTGGAGCGCATCTGAGGCACTGACAACTGACTGCTATTTTTGACGTGACTGTACGCAGTTCCTATTTTGAAAATCGTTCTGGATTACTTTGAAGAGTTTATGGCTGTGGATGTCGTAAATACGACAGTGTCTTGTAAACAACATGTTTTTACAAATCGCATAATCTCATTCATTCATTCATTCATTCATTCATTCATTCATTCATCATTCATTCATTCATTCATTTCATTTAAGAATGTAGGTTCGATTTTCTTGACGCGAATTGCATTGATGTCCATGTTAAGGGCAAAACAAACTTATTTTTTCTCTCTTCTCAGATGTTAGTTTCCTGTTAAACTAAAAACAAAATTAAAACACCAAATTTAGAACAGGTTTTATATTCCCTTGATTCACAACACAACATAAATTGGAAAATTAATGTCCCTGGATTTGTTATTCTTTAAATGGATTGACTTAAAAGGTAAAATATCTACTTAGGTGACACACTATATCACTCTAAAAATAATAAAGGATCAACTCTTTGACATCTAGAATGCAACATAAAAGACAAACTGTTGCATCTCTTTGAAATATCTCCTGACCGTAAAAGGAACAAAATAATTTAAGAGCTTCCTGCGACATCTCTAGGAACTGTTAATGTGTTACGACGAAGTTTTTCTTCCTCCGGACTATTTTCGTTAACAACGTGTAAACAAATGGTTTCTGTAACTCGACGTCACTGAACAGTTTTTCTGGAAACTGGTTTGTTATATTCCTGAAAGTTTTCGGAAGCTCTATAGTTCTTGTTAACAAGGATGTATTTTACATCAGTTGTGTAAAAAAGTCAGTTCATACTAGCTGCTGCGTTTTACTGAATCAATTCAAAGAGTAAATATTTCTTCTTTATCCTTAAAGCGCACTTATATGCCCACGACCTTGAGTGGTTAGCTTGCGTGTTTTGTGCTGAGCTCACACAACGCGCCGTACGTCCACCCCGTAATAGGACTCGCCCATCGCGTTCCTTGGAGCACTGTCCGAAATAAGACGCAATATTAATTTATTATACATAAAACAACAGGTATTATACTAAAACACGTATACTGAAAGATAAATAAATAAATAAATAATCTTTATAATTATGAAGGTTTCATAAAAATACGCTTAATAGTTTTTGCGTAATTCTCAATTTTTTATCCGCGTTCGACATAACTTTACTAATTAATTACACTATGTTATAAATATAATTTAAAAAATTCGCATAACAAATTACGAAAAAAAATTGTCTAGAGTAATAAAAAATATTTTTTTAAAGAAATAAGACCAGTCGTTTAGACGTGATGTTCAATTTAAAATCATTAGAAGTCATTTATATCTGCGCCTTAATCAAACCCCGTTGAGGAGAATCCGAACCCTGCCAGGCACTTTACTTTGTGTAAACTATTTCATTATCAGTTATCACTGCTCTCAAAACGGTGAAAAAATACATGGGGAGGAAGGTAACCGGGCATGTTCTAGAACCAACAATAAGGATGTTTTCTGGGTATGAAAATAATAATTCTATTCAGTTCGTAAGTTGGAATGTCAAAAAATATTGACACGTGTTGTTTGCTTTACCAAACCAATAAAAAAATACAAAGATAAAACGCATCAAAGTTCAGGAGTGGGGGCTTGTTACGTCGCTGCGTGGTAAAAAGTGTTGCACGGCGTGACGTCACGCGAAATTTCAACGCACTGTGTCATTCACATTTTTAGGGTTCCGTACCCGATTGGTCCAAACGCAGCCTTATTGCTGTCACTCACGTGCCTGTCTGTTCGTCGTCTGTCACACAGGTTTTACAGCCAAACGGTTAGAGCTACAGTCTTATTTTCACAGTATCATCTTGTTGATCCAAAGCCATACAAATAGTCAAAAATAAATTTGGTAGGGAACCCTAAATGTGCGATGTCCGACACGCACCTGGCCGGTTTTTTTGTTAACTTGACAAAATAAAAAATACGAGTTCAATATTTTTTGGTAATCTAACTGACGGATTAATTAGAATTTTTAGGAAATTACCCTATTCAAAGACACCTCGCTGGCCCAGTGCGTATGTGAATGTCACACATACCCGCGGTGTGGAGTACGGCCCATTTCTCCTCAAAGAGGAGGCCCATGTCCCAGCAGTGGGAACATTGTTCAAAAGTTTCATACAAATAGAATCACAAAGAACCTCTCTAGATAATGTCATAATGTCATGTGTCATGTACCCTGATATAATGTCACATATTATGTACTTAGCATTACGTGATTTTGTGGACTTTCAATGTAGACAAAGCGATTAACAAACGTGCGTAATAACTTAGGATTATCTGTCAGGTTCGGCGTTACGTCTAAATCCTCAGTTTATATTTATTTAACTCTCCGTCCTCCACGTCACTCTATCCAGAAATTATGATAACACCGCAGATGATAATCCAACTCGTAAAGTAGTAGTTAACGTATAATAATCTCATTAAAACTATAAATGAAATCGCAAATGACTTAGAAAGCTATGTATCCATATTTGTTTATTACGCGATAAATACTGAAACACTAACTGTACGGCTTTCCTAACATTTAAATACATTAGTAGGTCGCTAACATTTACTGTCATTTCAAAGTTATCGCTGTAAAAGCAGTTTGCTTGTAAACCTATAAAGAAACCATCATGTAAGTTATCGTCAATAGCTTCTTTCCTTCCCATCTACATAGTCGTAAATTCTTTCAAGTCTTCTCCGTTCATAAACAAGTCTTTCATTAATTTAAACCTTTAGAAAGCTTACCTTTGGCACAGGTCGATGCAGGCGAAAGGAAAATAAGTTTATGCCAATAAAATTGTGTAAACAAACGATTTGAATACAACTCCCGAGAGAATAGTGAAAGTAAATTGAATTCGCATCGGATCGGTACAACTGACGATCTTGTTTTCACTTTGTTTATTCTTCGTATTATCTCCAATGTTTCATTCAAGTCTAGGTCAGTGTTATAAGTGGAGGTGATCAAAATGTTTATGATAGCTATTACATCCCAAGAACCGGTCTAAGACTCAATTTGCTGATGCAGATCTTATTTCAACAGTTTTATTAAGACTTCAAACAGTGTAATCTGATCGGCACAAATAAATTAATAAGCATCTTGAAACCTTTCATCACTTCCTTGTGCCTAACAAAACTTACTGATCCAATTTTTTTATCCACAATTACACACAAACCCAGTGAACAGAACGCAAGCCCATAATAATGATACCAGTTTTCCATAATACACGGCTAGTAACACTTTACATAACAAATTGCAATGCACTTAGGTGCGAGGTACGAAGGCTCCTGTCCACCGGCGAGGTATGCAATTGTCTTGATTTACATCGCTGACTGGACGGCTGGTCTTCCATTGCATCGCGTCTGTATGAATTATGGCACGTCGCTCGATTGATGGATAGGGTAGCAAAAGTTTGTGGAGTGTACGTAATCCGGCGGCGGGTTTTTGAGACAGTTTCAGCTGGTGCAGTCTTTTGTCACAGATGAGTAGGAAAAAACTGAAAAATCTTTTTAACAAAAAATACAACCTACTTCCAAAAAATTATATACTAAGTTAAAATTAAAAAATAACTTATATTTCGGAAGTCGGTGTTTGTATTTTATTTCTTCGTTAATTGACACCGACTTCCGAAATTAAAGTTGTTTTCAATTTTAACTTATTTTTTATTTTTTGGAAGTCGGTTGTATTTTTTCTCCCGAAGTCGGTTGTGCTCCCCTGGGCACTCAGGCAGGGAAGGAACAGGGGTGGGTTTCAGTCAGTAAGAGTCTGACACGTCCTCCCGCTCCACACAGAGCGGGAGATGTCATTGGATGATTACCCACCCCCACAAAAAAGAAAAAAAAAACGTCATCTACGTAAACACATTGTTTGTTTTTGTTGATTTTTTCAAAAAGCGCTGAAGCAACTTATATAAAATTTATATGGACCCACCTCTCGAGTATAAATACTCTTTCGGATAAAAAAAGAATTTTGAAAATCAGTCCACAACTGACAGAGAAATCGGTGGACATACATAAAAAATTAAAAAAGAACCTCCTTTTTGCGAAGTCGTTTAAAAATGTCTCGCGAGTGTTTGAAAGAGTCACCGCGACCCTGGCACAGGCGATTGAAGGAACACGGATGGGTTTTAGTCAGTAAGAGTCTGACACGCCCTCCCGCTCCACCTTGGGCGGGAGAAGTTATTTGATAATAATTTCCCACACTAAGGTTAGTTCTAAAGGATGGGTGGGTAAGTTATCTTGTGTTTGAAGCCTTTTTTCCCACAAACCTTGCAAGCAGTGTCACGAATATGATCATCGCTATTAACAAATCACACTGCGCTGGAAAGTAAAGAAAGAAAAAGAATTTATTTGCCACAAATTAACGACACACACAACAATATGATTTTGCTAACTTAAGTCTTAACCCTTATCGATAGTGTTAGTAGATCTTATATTTCTATGTTAGTAACAAGTTTAACAAGAAAAAGGAAAGAAAAAAAAGTTAAATAGGTAGGTAGAAATAAATAAAAAACATGCATGTCGTGGCTGTGGCAAGAAGGCTTCCACTCAGCATAATGCTATACCGTGGGGGGCCCACAGCACGGCGCTGATTTTCAGTGGTTGCCTATGACGTGATGTACGGAAACCAAAACCTTTAAATACTTAAGTCAGGATATTTAAAAAAAAAAAAAAGAGAAAAACTGAGGTAAAACAAATACAGTGAGATAATAATAAACTACTTAAAATATGATGTGTGTCAATAAAATGGCATTAAAGTATGGCAAGTCAGTCGCTAAAACGTTGTCCTCGGTCTTCACTCGAGACGTGACGACCTCGTTGTTAAGTTGATAACACTAATTAGCCCACTTGCATTCTAGAAAAGTATTTAGATTCGTTCGATACATTACTTAGCTTTTAACTCCAGTCATTAACTTAGTTTAGCAAACAGAGAAAGCATCGAAGTCTGTTTAAGGTAATTTATTTGAAACGTTAGCTTATTTCTTACTTCCAAATATACTGAATGTTTATCCAGTTACGGAATCTCAAATTACCTAATTGCCTTTCTCTTTTTTCCCCGCTCCTTTTATGCAACAAACGTCATTTGCAGATAAGAGTAATTTGTTACGTTACGATAGAACCAATTGACAGAACATAGGAAATTACTTGACTGCAAAGTACAGTAACGAGATCAAAAAAAAAACAACTTTTTACAAAAAAAATTCAACCGACTTCAATAAATAATACTAAAAAATGCAAAATAACTTTAATTTCGGAAGTCGGTGTTTCTAGTTTGGTTTCTTCGTTATTTGACACCGACTTCCGAAATTAAAGTTATTTTGCATTTTTTAGTATTATTTATTGAGGTCAGTTGAATTTTTTTTGTAAAAAGATTTTTTTTTTCCCTTTTTAGTTGTTGTACCCCATTCTAAAACTTAATTAATAGTAAAGTTATGCCCGTATTGATAGCCCCAAAAAAAGGAAAGTTGAACATATTTGGTGAAATCAGGGTGTACCTATCAGCGTGAACTGTACGAATCTGTATACCCCTTTAGAGCATATCAGCGTGATGTAATGTTGTGAAGTGGTGAAAACAATACACAGACATGCGATTGCAGCAATTTTGGAAGGTTTGCTATTATTTATTGAAGAGTTCCATTGTGTATCTCCGAACTTCTTCATCAGATCTTCACCAAATTAAAGTGGGACCACATGTGAACAAAAAAATCATCAAAATCGGTTCAGCTAGTAAAAAGTTATGAGCTAACCACACATCCAATTGAGAACCTCCTCCTTTTTTTGAAGTCGGTTAAAAATAAAATCGATTTCATGTTTTGCATAATCTGAGTCGTGTCTGAAAATGAAAGAGTCTGTTGGTTACAGAGTAGCAGATTTTTTCTTAATTCTTTATTGTACACCAAAAATTTCACATAGTACTTATTGGTTACACAATGCATGTACAAAGGCGAGCTTAACTCAATGTTGAGTTTTCTCCCAGCAAACCTTTGAGTGATAGAGAGAGATCACATTTGAGGGTAGGATCCAGTGCACAAAACATATAAACCTACATAAATAATTCCAAATGTATATTATACCTACATACTAATAAATACAATATATACTAATATTATGTCAATTTGAAAGGAAGTGCTCTTTGATTTTCTTCTTGAAGACATCTAGAGAAGGACTGTCGCGTAGTGAGTGTGGGAGAGAGTTCCAGAGACGCACTGCAGTAACAGAAAAGGAGCCATTATAGCGGCTGGAAGTGTGACGCGGAGTACGAAGGAGAAGAGAATTGACAGTGCGACAGGGTTTACCCCTCGGGATGAAGTACTCAAACCGTTCACGAAGGTATTGAGGAGAAAAAGGATTGTGCAGGATAGTATAGAGAAGAGATAGGGTATGGTTTTTAAGCATCCAGGATCATGAATGACACATAGTGAAGACAGTCTTATGCAATAGAAACTGAATTCGACTTGAAAATACCCGTCTTTATTACACTGAAATATGTATAAATAAAGTTAAGTGGGCAATTCATCTTCTAACTTATTTAAAACCGCACAATCAAGCTTCGTAACTTGAAACACAATGTGAAATTACTTCTTGATAGATTTATGTCCAAGTAATCATGTAGGTACAATCTAATTATGGTCATTGTGTTGCGAAACTTGAAAATAAATCTTCTGTTAATGACGATACAGTGACGTCCAGAGCCCTATCCTTTGTATGAAAATTGCACATAATAAACTATCAGTTGATTTGATTTAATACCGACCGGTATTGGTCATAGAATGTCGATCGCGAATGCCTGAACTGCGGTAAAACAACCATTGGTTGCGCCGCTTGGGCTGTGTCCTTTCAACTGTGTGTTATAATCGGCTTTATTGATAATAGCTTACTATTTACGCTCAGTTAATAATACCGTGATATATTGTCCGACGGAAAATTACAAGGAAGTCGCTGCAAATGATACAAAATTATTAAATCTTTAAGCCTTTTACAGAAGAGCTACTAGATACCGTCCTTCAGTAACTGCTACAAAGCGTATAAATCTCAGGACAGGATTATATTAATGTGATTTACTATGGTGTTTATTATTTAAACGGATTCTTCAACTGATTCCTAATGTATCAAAACAAATCCTCAGCCTTGCAAGACAGGGTGGTCTATTATTACCAGAGACCACGCGTTGGTTAATAATAACGTTATTATTTATGCTCATCTAATAATACTTTGATTTACTATGACAGAACAGCTATTAGGAAGTCACTGTTAACGGCACAGTTCTGCTATGAAACTATTTAATTAAACTCTTCTTCGCTCAGTTGATTGAGGAAACTATGAGCTCCGAACTAGGATGTAAATTCCTGAGCTGAGTATTTCGATCGACGATTATCTCGGGTGGAAATAGCTCACGAAACTATGTTCGGATCACATGTTTTCTGTTTTAAATTGACGATGCGCAGAGTCTATTTGTCCAAGTATCTAGGTATCTCAATTTCATTGGTTGAATTGAAACGGTTTTTCAGTATTCAATAACCTTCTCTTAAACTTACAAAGAATTTTTAACGGCTCTGTGAACACAATCTCAAGTTGTTATTTTTGACTTCAATTGCCTAATGGCGCCCAACAAACATGGATATTAAACCTAGTAATGAGAAAAAGCATTCTCATACCCAGGCTTCCTCGAAACCATGTTACGCTAAACTAACCTTTTACAAACACGTACTGTTACTGTCAAACGAGATAAAAGAGTTATATATCACCGTCATTACCTGTCTCATGATGCCCTACATACCTGAAAAAACATCCGGTACGATGACGCATCATGTGGCAGCTTACGGGGTGTGATAACTTAATTTGAAATTATATAACACCACTTTTGACATAAGTATGTCGGTATTATTATGAGTTATGACAACCTCATTCAGTTGACCAGTCTGACAAATTGCTGTGAAAGAAATGTATTGGTAGGTTCTCGATTTCATTTCTATCCCCAAATGTATTTGCAAGTTTAGATGTTTAAAACATTAAAAGTAAGCATTCTAATATCTCTAATGACACCCCACAGCTTTATTGCGCCTTGACCTTTGTCTTGATAAAAGTTAAAAGCAGGCGTGTCACCAACCTATTAACCCTTCGAATGACAATTTGACGTAACAATCGATTTCGTATTTACAACCCTAATGGGCAGGGTACGTTAAGGTCAGTGTGAAGTGAACGACCAAAATGATATCATATGGCTCTTTTCGACCAGTGACGTCAACTGTGTGGTAAACAAGTTGGGCTTGGTAATTTTTTAATCTTTTGTTTTGATGCTTGTTTGCACGCGCGCTGCGTGTTAGATTAACCGATCCGCCGACGTGAGGATTAATGGGATCGTATTTTATTTAATCGTTTATGGCGCAAATAACTCACCTGGATCTTACGTCATCGCCTGTTTATTTTGACCGACCAATGCCCAGCTGATTGGGGCGCAGATACCGGCCGAATTTGTAAGCTCCTTTAAACAAACCGGATTTCTTTTAGGAAGCCAGATAAACATTGTATTATTCAGAAGAGAAAATATTATTTAACTAATAGTTGCTTAAACTTTAGTTAACTAAGTTTAATCTTAGTTTAAATTTATAAACACAGTTCATAGCAAAATAATCTCAACATCATCTTTAAGAGCTGACTTACTAATTTTCACATAGCAGTATTAGTGGCACGTTAAACAACTTAACCGTTGTGTCGGCAATGTTTTGCAAGCGTTCGCTAAATTTGACGGCCGCTAACGTTTTACTTATGTACTCTATATGCCGATTCCGCATTGCACTCGGGGACAGGTGAAGTTTAACTGTCGCACATAACAATAAAACAATATTGCACGCTGTATACGATTATGTGTACTAACAGATCTGCGAGGGCCATTAACTTCAAATTGCCATGTGTGCCAATAGAACGTCTTTCTGAGAAACTTGCAAATATTTTAATTGAAAGAATGGAATCCACAATCCTCTCAAGGCCGGGCATGGCTAACCATAGCCGGTTGGAACGCAAATTACGATTTCATAACAAACGTTGGATCAACAGTCTTGCTAATTGCATTCGCATTTTTTGTATGCAAATCAGATATAAATTTAAGTGAGGTTTGTGTAACCTCTTCCACGCCGGTTTGAGAGTGAATGATGGACAAACATGACGAGTGCGGCGCCTGCAAATATTGAGATATGTATTAAGTTCAATATTTGTGGCGCCAACGAAGACTCATAAGCTATCTCACACTTATACAT
The DNA here is from genome assembly GCA_951329385.1 of Polia nebulosa. Taxonomy (NCBI): domain Eukaryota; kingdom Metazoa; phylum Arthropoda; class Insecta; order Lepidoptera; family Noctuidae; genus Polia; species Polia nebulosa. Next base: position 7,771,256 of record OX589588.1, on the reverse strand, counting down.
GTTTATGTAGGATTTCTGAAGGATCTACTAGGGACAAACACTTTACGATTATTAAAGGTAAAGAGAGGGCAGTGCCCTATGCCTATGATAAACAAGCTATTAAAAAAAGTGTTGATTGTGTTCGAAATGCCTGCTTTTAATAAATATGCATATCCTGCGGACGGCCCAGGCTGACTGCCAGGCCCGTGAGTCGACGGCGCGTAGTGTTCCACGCGCGCTTCAAAGAGATGATTGTCAGCCAACACTGACGGGGCCCGTCATGGCCGGTGCCTGCATGCCTAGGGTTAGCGGATAAATTCTTAACAGAGTTACCGCTCCCTTGGGCACTCAGGCAGGGAAGGAACAGGGGTGGGTTTTAGTCAGTAAGAGTCAGAACACGCCCCTCCCGCTTTACCCAGAGCGAGAGATGTCATTGGATGATTTCCCACCCCACAAAAAAAAATGTATGAACACAACATCTGTGCACAAATTTAGATAAATACAATGCCTTTTTCCCATGGAGGTAGGCAGAAATAAAGCCACCTGCTACGATCTTTACATACTCCTTTGGCTATTTTGGTTTTTTTATTAAATAAAAATGATACAAAATGATCCAACAACAAATAATTAAAACAGGCCCGAGTCCCTCACGCACATTGTTAACGCACCGTTGACAACACTCGGGTTATTTTAGGGCGCGATCATGCAAAGCAACGCTCCAATGCGTCGATTGACGTGTACACAAGCATATGGAACTATTCCTGTGCCCGATCGGTTTACAGAGATCGTCAGCTTACAGGGAACGTCAACTTACATGTTAGGTTTGATGGACCTGGAGTAACGGTCACCTGCTAAATAAACGGGATATTAAGTTTCGTTTGTTTGTTTTGTGTAATCGGGCCGTGTGTTTCATTGTGCTTATTGTGGGGGATTGTTTTTCATTGAAAATATTGAGTGTTATTGAAAATGATACGAAGCTTTTGATAGATTTCTGCGTATTCATAAGCAGTACACATCAAACTGAGAATAGATACTGAGAAGGAAACTTAAATCTTATGAAGTCTACATGATTCAGAAATATAGTCATGTGGGTTTCATAAACGCACAATAATGATGAAAATAAACTGATTGCTTTATTTCGTTATCACTACTGTTTTTGCATTACAAAAATATTCATGATACCGCGAATGACAATGATTCACTTTCAGGAAGTTGACTTCATGAAGTGATGTGTATGTACAAGATGTACAAACGGTTATATTTGTCTGTGAATATTATAATGATGATTGCCTTTTAATAAGTATTAGAAATCGTTATTTCAGGCGAGGACCAATTCTCTTTTTCAGCTCAAAAATCCATTTAGAATGAGAAAGATTCACGTTACCGTTAAAATTCTAAGACACTTTCCAAATACTACAAACAAATCAGAGGATAAATGAACTCAATTCAAAATAAATAATATGGGTTAAAGAGGCGCATAAAAAAATTTTCACGAAGATAATTTCTCATAAACATGGCGGCATACAAACATTTAATTTGCAACATCATTATGGTCGTTGAACCGCTAATGCTTCGGTTACTATGGGACCCCATAACGTCCCATCAATCATTCGTTTGGCACCCGGAAGGCACTAGAAAGTTCAATGTACGGCCTTTGCGTGCGACCTTGGCGTCAAATTACAACCAACCCCAACAGAGATGATCCCAATAAAAATAAACATTTTATTGTTATCCTTGTTCTCATGTTTTGATCTGTGCTGTGCTGCAAATAAACAATGATGTGATTCATAAAATATGTTATTAAAATCTGATATTTTAGTTTATTTATGACGGTTTTCCGTAGGTAGACAGTAATTTTAAATTATTTATTCGAATTCAAAACATGCCAAATAAAACAGATTTCGATGCGCAGTTGGACTACAAAGATGGCAAGCTAAGAGCTCAGAAATATGCTAATTGATGGAGTTATTTCCAAATCGGATCCATTGCTACAAGATTTCCACCAGATCACCTGACCTGTAGATCGCATCTAGAGGATAGGATAGGAATAGCCATATTTATGAACATATCATACGCTAAATATCCAGTACTCCTTTAGAATTCACCCCTAGTCATCGTCATTCGTAATCGGTCACTACCCTCGCGAGGTCTGCCTCACCCTCCGTGATTGTTCAAGGTTCACCGCGCGACCTTCACTGCTGCTCAGGTGTCAACTTACTAATGTCATTAGCGTCAAGTTACTGCATAAGCACGCCCGGTTGCTCTCGCTACTATATTTAAACCACGTACTCTCTTTGTTTCACTCTGTTATTCTTCAGTTTTTTACTGAACGCGTATTTGATTTCATTTTCAAGTCATACTCGTTCGTACGTTTTCTGAATTCTCAGTAAACATTAATACAACTGCGTTTTCAGGTTTCGTGAAGTCTTTTGGCTCAACTATTGTTTTTAATATTTGTAGCTTGTTTGTAATCTGTTAAATGGATATTAATGAACGAACGAACGACACACCGTCACAGTTTACAAATTAGAATTCCTCATCTATTTATTTTTTCTGTCTGTCTTGTTTTTTTTGCTATCATCTGTTGTCCACTGCGTTTATCGAGCACGTCTCGTCGGTATCGTAACACTTCAGATTCGTCATTCGTCTAATTTTGTTAGCCGTGGGTGGTGGCCGACAATCTTTACGATCACCACGAGATTCAATTATACCACTTTATATATTGTTATATGCGGCACATCTTTAAATAACGTCGTATCCAAAATAGTTTGTCTACGAAATACTATGACTACAAATCTGTCATTCAAATGTTCAAGCAGCTTGTTTTCATATATCAAATATATCAACTTTGTTTGCAATATTAACACCCTCTTAAACATTGACTGTTATATTTCCATAATATTTTCACGCCAATATATGTGTGGAGTCGAGACAAATTGCGCTCTTAAATGTAGCAAGTTTTATGCGACAATTTCAGCGCGTGTGAGTGCTTTTATAAATCTGGAGCCATTTCCGAGTGGAAAACCGCCGCTGTCATAAGATTAAGGATTCTAATTTCTCACGACACTGCAGCAGTACAGTGTGTTATTCGAAATTGTTCCAAGGCTATGACCTGATTCACTTTGAGCTTGCGTACCTACTAGTAATGCTCATTCCGCTCCACAGTTTTCATTAACAATGAACGAGTATATTTTTTATTTTCGTTTCGGTTTTACTGTAGCTATAAAACACTTTGTTTAGCAAATAATTAGGCACTGAATAAACTATACTTTGTTGCTTCAACAAACAGTTTAAAATTGACCTATTACAGCCCACACGGTCGCTTCAGTTCTACCATGTTATTAACGATCTGTTTAACTATCGTAAAGTTTTGTTCATCAGGGTGTGTTTCGATGTATGGCCTGGAGTCTAGACTTGCGGGTCAATAACGACGAATCGACCTTCGGACACTAACCTTTCTTTTTAGCCGTTTTCGCTGCAACCACATATTGCAAAACATAACCGATCCAAGATGATGAAAGTAGAACCGGACTTATAAATTCATCACAAGTTACGGGTTTCATAAATAATACTCTATTCGCTTTGTGATGGTTTCTTGTGTAAATGTCGTTTACTCGGAGAGCACTAATTAAACCTTTTATAAATTCGTCTCGTGGTGCTGTCTCGCTGGTAATAAAAACTAATGGACATTAGCCGTTCATAGAACCGCATGGGATCTAAAGCATCGTTGTGAAATCACACTTTTAGATTTTACTCCGCTAATAAATCATGGCGTAACCCGGGATCGGAATAGATTTTAGAGCTCACCTCTACTTCTTTAGTAAACATGTTAATTTTACTCTTTTTGTAAACATTTACTTAGTGAATGAACTAAATCGTTTTGATCTTTCAGCTATTAGGATCCATTTGATAGTTTAGTATCACCATGGAGCACTTCGATGGCTGCTGTTTTTCAAGTATTGTTAATTGAATCGGATTTATTAATCAGACTTCTTGCATTGGCCAAACACACGTATAAAATCCGCGACGTTCAACCATGTTGTATTTTTCCTACGCTTAGTGCATAGGCACCTTGCTCTTGCTCATTAAACAGACCTATGTAAAGATCGCGACGGGGTGTAAGGTCAGTCTTCCGTGGTTTGTTGCTCCGAACTGCGGTCAAGGCGAGCGTGGCGCCAGCTCGGAGCCGGCACTAAAAATACACCTTTGCCCAAATGTAAATAATTTAGAACAATCTGCAAAGTGTCCGGATGCAGCCACTTCAAAAGGTGAACCGTAAGACTCCCAGAGGACACGTGTTTTAAGATTAGCAGCCGGAGATAGTGAAGCAGCCTCGTATAAACTAGAACCAGTTTTAGAACCGTTACGTTTCATTCACCACTTGGGCCTTTAACTGATAACAAAATAAACTCTTCGGTCTTCGTTTAGAATCCGGCGAAACTTGTAGGAAATATAATCGTGCAGTCGAACCGACAGACACAATTTGAGACTACTCCTAAGAACGCCGCTGACGCAACATATAGCAATTTGATGTCAAAATATATTATACATGTCATGTGGCATTTGCTCAAATTTAATTTTCTATGACATTTAATACGCCATGTCGACAATAATCTTTGATATAAATGTTTCTGTTTTTGCGTTTGGCATCACGGAAATATCATCCCGTTTATTTTTATTCAAGGGTTTTTATTCTGAAGGCTCATCGTTCGGTATTAGATTATTTTTAGCCAAAACATTAATTTCTACTGCGACAGTGAAATTATTTACTGTTGGTGCCGTGATTATTTTAAATGTTTGTAAACAGAAAAAATCTAAAATGAGTTTTTTATGCTATTTCATAGCGACAGACATTTCTTAACTGTGTAAGAGTATTTTGACAGTAAGAATGATAATTCTGCAGATTTGTTGAAATAATTTCTCTTGTGCCAAAATAAATAATGTACAAGTAAAAATAATGCCTCATGGTGCAAAATATTGGTATGTTATGAATTTTGCACATGAAGCACTTAAAGGAAAATATGTAAAACGCGGAAATGGTTGACAAAATATATAAAATAAACATATTCTTAATATACCTATTGGAACTTATCAGCCGTGGCATTCTGGGTTAATGCATGTCGTTAAAGTAGATTATTTTCTATATTCAAGTTAATTAATCATAATGTGCTCATTCTAACGCTGAGCTCGTTTGCGGCAGCTTTTATCTGTTTTGCGGTCACGAACCACAATACCTAGGTACCTATTATTGTTTGTAATTTATTCAAATGGTAACTCTTTCTCAGAATAAGGGTTATAGCAAACGTGATTCCGAAATAAAGGACAATTGTTCTCTACTATTTATCACAATTCATGGTCCATTGCGTTCACAATGAGCTCACCTCAACGTAAATTACAAGAATTGAACTTTATGCTTATTGAGTTTAAGTATAATTTGTTTTGTGGTGGATTAGTCCAATACGGCTGATTGTGTCTCGTTGTTATCGTGTCGTATCGAGTGGCGCACGCGCCACAAACGACCGCTTGTATGATTTACAACGTGCTCCACTGAAAGGTACCATTGTTGGCTTAACAGCTTCGATGGCGATTACACAATCGCATCGTTTGACGCCTGTTGAAGGTTATCTCCGGCCGTACGCCGCTGCGCTCTGAAGTTAACCGATGTTTGTAATGTTAGTGGGCTTTGTTGATGATATTCCACGAATCTGATCTTTATGTTAGTACCACGGCTACCATTGACCGTTTACAGTGGAATTCATACCATTTCCCAGGCTGCGTTAAAAATGAAGGCGTGCTTACAAAACTAATTCAATATTGCCAAACATCTGAGTTTATGAACTGCTCCAATTTTTCATGTGAGACACAAATAATGGTCGGCCAGCTGACTAAAGACTAATTAGAAGCTGTTTAATGTGTTGCTGTTGAAATTGTCGCATAAATTAACTGTTATACGATCGTAAAACTTCAGTCTTAATAATCTCCGTATAATATCCTCAATGTTTGCAATAATATATCGTAAGAAGAACAACAAACTAACTGGCAACAGATCCGGTCGTTCCAATTAGCGATAATCAATTACATGGTTTCGAAGATAACTGACTGGCATGAGGTGGATGTGATGAATCACCAGTTTTGGTGATCTGCCAAACAGTTGGCACGGTGGATTCCGAAGCTACATAGGAATTTGTGTTTTTATTAATATCGGGATTAACATACCGCGTTTGCGTAGTATGTGTTTTCTATTTGAACTGCTGCGAAAATAGTGTCGACAGTTTGAGTTGTTATGTTTACTTATTTCAGTAACTATTGCGTCGCTTCTTATTTACCATTGTCCCGACTCATTGCATAAGCAATGTGGAAAACATAAAAGAACATGTCTTTCTCTTGGATATGAAAATGAGCACATGAACACGATTTCTTTCTCTTTCTTGTTTCTGATCGTAAACTGAACGGCTGCAGTTTGTTCCCCCTTGACTGTCAATGTTTTACAATTTATTCCTATCAGAAATTAGATTCGTGGAACTCTTGCTTCTTTTCTTAAGGCCGAGATATCACCTAAAGCGCGGTCACTTTCGGACTGCATAGAAAAGGAAGAGATGCGCTACGACAAATGCTCGCAATTTATTGCAAAATATGAAGCATTTTATTGATTTATTTAGGATTTATTTACCAACAAATTTATAAAAAAAAAACCATCACTGGATGCAGTTTAGCATTTGAAATTTTATGGTATATTTTTATTATGATTATAATTGTTTATGAAGGGATAAACTGCTTTTAAAGATAATTAAGAGGTATTTTAGAAGATTTTTTGATGCATTAAAGTATGTTAAATTATGTTTTGAGTATCATCACTGTATGCAACTTGAAAATATCATATTTTTTACAGTTTCAGAGATAGGTACACTGCTTTAAAAAACCACCTTTTTGACCGTTTTTGGGAACTTCCGCCTTAATGATGAGATGTTGTTCCAAGTCTAATGGAAAATACTGTTTGTATGCAGTAATACCTACGGTCCAAAGTCGAAATACAACGTAATTTTAACTGCTAGGAAAGCTGTCGTGCAGTTTTCGTGAATTTCTAATCCAGAAAGCAATTTTAGAATGCTGCTCATTCACTAATTTCGGATAGGTTTGACCTATTTCCTTGCGTAAACCGCAGCATAACAAGTATTATTACCTTATTATTATTTAATTACTAATACGCACTGGTCGCAATAATAAACAAACCATTATAATTAATCAACTTCCGTAGAATGCCGATAAAACATTTATTATTTTTATAGCTAACTTTAATAATGTACCATATCCTATTAATAAAAAGCATTATTAGCACTAAGACTTGACGACTACTAACCTAGCCAGAAATAAATACGAGCCATATATCACCTATACGATTTAAAGGCTGTACTCAACAGTAATAGTTTCTCAAGAAAGAAAGAAAAAAAACACGCGTTTATAGCAGCAGGATGGCGTGTCGACATGTAACTTGGTCGTTTGTTCGATGACTCACTAGTACTAACTACCAACGCTATCTAAGGTAATTTATGTCACATTGCGCATGCAGAAAGCCATAATGCTTAGCCAGTAATTATAGATAAAGATGAAAAAGTTAAAAGTGTAATCGTTATTTATGGTTTGTGCTTCATACCGTATCTAAGGGCTGTTACTTACTACCGGGTGTCACCATTGTGCGGATCGCCCAGAGGACACGGTGGAGATCTGCCCCAATTGGGCGGAGCACCGCCGTGTCCTCGTGGATGCGATAGGCGGCAACGACCTCTCGCGCCCAGCCCTGGTCCAGGCCATGGTACGGAGCGAGAGGGAATGGGAAGCAGTCTCCTCCTTCTGCGAAGCAGTAATGATCGCGAAGAAGGAGGCGGAACGGGTGAGGGGCACTCAACGGAGTGGCCCTCACACCCCAGCCGCAGCCGCCGCAGGAGACGCCCCGGGCGTCGCGGGTTGCAGGACGATCTCCGGTCCGTTACGCACCGTAGACGGTGACCGGAGATCGTCCTGCGGACGGCGAGTAATGGGTATCTCGCCCTCCGATCAGCACCAGGCCCGAGAGTCGACGGCGCGTAGTGTTCCGCGCGCGCCTCAAAGAGAGGTCAGCCACTACTGACGGGGGCCATCATGGCCGATGCCTGCATGCCAAGGGGTCGCGGATAAATTCGTAACGGCAGAAGTCATAGGATGCTTTCCATCCCCAAAAAAAAAGGGCTGTTGCTTGAACAACTTTTCTTAGAAGAGTATAACTCACGATATTTCTCTACAATCGATAGTAAACGAATCAATTCAAATTTCGTGCTTCTAATCTTGACAAAATTCTGGTATGCCTACTAAAACTGCTGACTATGCAATTAAGTCTTCTGGGAAAGGGAATGGCAAGTACAAACCTGTTATAATAGAGGATTCTAGTGAAGAGACTGGGGAAATACAGAATGAACACTTCTGATTATTTTTGGTGCTGTTTGAAAGCAGCAGGGCTATTTGTTACACCAATTGGGGAATTTTGAAATTACTTGCTGTGAAGCAAGATTTAACAATGAAAATGTAACATTACAGTAGGTATAACGACGGGAATTACCCAACATGTCTGTTAATAATTGACTCATGTGATCGTGTGATGCAATAACTAATTTTCTAGATTCTCAGATCGCTTTCAAAAACCTAATAAATGATAATGGAAAAAAAGTTTCCTGCTTCCTGTATTTTTCTTTTTTTTTATGTTTGATAGGCTCGCGTTTGACCACTATCTCACCTGATGGTAAGCGATGATGTGGTCGAAGATGGAGCACGCTTGCCTAGAAGTAACCTATTCACTCTTGACTTAAAGACTCCCAGGTTGTAGCTTACAGGAAACACAGACTCCGGTAGAGAATTCCACTCCCTATAGCTGTACGCGCAATGAATGTTTTCTCAAAACGCTTTGTGCGTATGGATGCGATGTCCACCATGAACCGGTGGCACTTCGCCGTTCGTCTTGTGGTCCTTTGATGAAACGGGCTTGGCGGAATCAAATTATGCAATTCCGTCGCACACTCCCCAAAAATTAGACTATTTTGTTGACCAATTAGCTAATTAGCAATATCGGTAGGTACCTACAGATCTTGCATCGGACTTATTTTATTTCTTGCTGATTTTGCCGATTTAACCCTTTATGAAGTAACAGACACAGTTTATCTGCTTTCGAGTAACATACATATAACACTTTTACTTCCATTACATTCGATTTCTAGTTAATTAAGTTTCAAGAATGAAAATTGTTTATTATGTCATAGTACTTCGTTACGACTTATAAGCTCCGATACTATCGTTATTTGTAACCTTAGAGTCGGCCTTGGCGCCAGCAAATAGTGAAATGCATGACATGATGCAATGTTTCGCTACGAGCAAATATTATACTGGTATCTATAACATTTGATACGTCTGATTTTAGAAGCTATTGTATGGACTCGTTGTTTAATTTTAAATAGGTCCTGGTCTTAAGGTCGTTTTTTCTACTGGTAACATTTTACATAATTATTTACTTTGTTACTAGGCTATACAATTTTTGACTTGATATATTATTTATTATGTTATAGCATGGCTCAGAAGCTGTTAGGAAGCAAAACACATTGCAGTTAAGCTTAGGTATACATTAAACCAAATAAAACAAATTGTAACTACACTTTACAACCACATTTCTCTTTAAATCTGAACTCTTATCAGAAGTACGACAATGAAAGTATATACTGCATAGGAAGTGCAGTTTTATTATTGTTTACGCTTAACTTCTGGCCCTTGAAATATCCGAGAAATCGACGTTATCAAGCTCATTACACTTTGCATGCATGGTAATGCCGAGGTCGCATGCATGCACAACATTGACCCATGTGATCAAAACATAATCACGTCATGTGGTCATATTACTATACAATTTGTAAACACACAGGAATGTGATATCATTTGTAGCGTTTGAAGTTATTACTGTGGATAAAGTTATGTTACAATTTGCATTGGAAAAAATTGCAATACAAACTACAATTATTATAATCAACTGCCTGGCTGTTAAAAATAAACTTTTCCTGACGGTGATGTGTTCATCAGGTCTTCAGAAAGAAACTTGGAACTTGGTCTTACCGATATTATTCAGAACTTCGAATACCTCGCGAACTTCGACTTCGAGTTACTGCGATATCCTCCATTGGTCAATAAACCTATGAGTCATCGAACATTATATAATTTTCATGAATATGAAATACCTTCGTGCATATGTCATTCAGTTCCATATGCACCGAAGGATATAGCTAAGACAAAGTAGTAAGAACCCGCAGTAAACACATTTAGGCCTCTATTATTTCGAACGCGAGACCCCATTGCAAGCGACTGAGTGGCGGCGACATGTAATTATTGTGATCTATAGGTAGGTTACAAAGTAGTTGTTTCGAAGACAACAAAGGCACTTTAAGGTTTCTACAGCCGTGTTAAATACACATGCATTTCTGACTTGAATAATATCTAGGTATACGCCTATAAAAATCACCGTTTGAAATTGAGGGGTACCTCAAGGCAAAATGAGACAGATTCAGAGAAGGCGTTCGATTGAATTAATCTACTCTGCAGAATGGATAAGATGTTAACACAAACCTTGAAGACGAAAACTATGAGTTTTCAGGTACAAAAATATACATATTTCGAAATATCTAATCGAATGACAATTGAAAGACGTATACAAAAGCAAACGACCTTAGCTTCAAATAGATGATTGATTACAAATATTGCACACTCAAGAAGTTATTCAAATGCATTCAAGAAGTGTCAATTGCATCTTTACAGTTTAAATTGTGTAAGCGAACTTAATGATATCAGTATCATCTATGTATATACATAAGTTCATAGTCAGTCGCAAATGTATTATTTTTCATGATTTTATATTGCTCAATGACGTTATTTGTAGGATTTTGAAACATCTAGAAAGAAAGAAATAAAAAGTATTGTAACCAAAAATTATTGTAAAACGTTAATGCATATAACTTGCAACGTTCACACAATGTAATTGGTTTCAACTTAATTGACGTCTGACCGCAATCAAATAATCATACGATTTACAGAAGGATATTTATTTTGCACACGTCACAGAAATAAATAGGTTTAGTTTTAATGTATGTGCAAATAAACACTCGTACAGATAGATCTATTTCCAAACTCCTCCAAGATTTGGAATGCACTTCACATTTGTTTGTACACAGTGCTTCAAAGTGACATTTGGAAGTATAAATACGACAGACGTGGACAGAATTAAGTTCTTGTCTAGAATTCTCATGCTCAAGCTTATATTAACCCATAGACTGAACATCTGTTGAACGTCTTCCATTCTGCATATTTAGTAGAGTTTTCATGTGAAATGACGACGGAGTTTGGCCATTTACACGTGACATTCTTGTTACTCTGAAAGCATGATGTAAAATTGTATTTCACTGAAATTCTAAAACATGAAGCAATAGAGACTGATGCAACTTGTTGAAATACAGTTCACCATATGCCAAAATTTTCTGCTTCAAAATTTACTGCTGACGCCTCTTCCACCAGTACCTTTTCTTATAATTTGTTTGCATAATAAGTAATTCCACTGGGAAATGCACGCTCCAGCATATACAAAAGCATCTGTTTTCCGCAGATGTAAACTATAACAATTTGCGATTAAGTCAAACTTCCGCCAAATGTGACCTGGAGGGACCATGATGTCTGACCTTCACATTTTATAGTCATGTAAAAATTGTTATTTGCGGAAATATGCGCTGTTAATGCGAAGGTGGTCCAAGACAATTTCATTATAACGCACTGTCAACGGAAATGCATAAATTGGTCTGTTTGTACAGAGAACTCACATAAATTTTAGTTTTAATTTCATTTATAATGAGTTTAAGTGACACGTTGTTTTCACTTCCTTGTTATTTGTTGTGTATTCTGGTAAGTTCTGTAAAGGACAGGTTGGACCCACATGTATAATGTATGAAATATTGACATTATGTTTGATCAGTCAGCTAAAAACAAAATCTCTTTAGGTTCCATAAAAAAAGTTAACCTAAAAAAATAGGACAAAAAATGTAGCAAACCATCGACTCTTTGCAAAACATCAGGCCTTATATTAAAAGGATTTTTATTTGTCCTTAGAAGTATTTAAATGCCGCAAACTTTATTCTAGTTATATTTGGTCAAAGATTGAGATCACTGGCATGAAATACACTCCAATGGCGACTTTCATTGAAATACTGATTAAGTTCCAGTCATGATAACATTTAGCCGCATTCTCTTTGTAGTTCCAATTTTGATAGTTACAATGTTTAAATGTTGTATTAAAACACTTTTTCTCTGAATTGTTTGTATCGCTCACTGTAGTCTTGAAGGTTATTTAATTGCAAACACCATCGGTTCCATCACGCAATCCGATCATTATCGTCATTCTACCGTATTATATTTTCTCTACTCTACATTTCTCAGTAACTTTTTACATATATCGCTAACACGTCGCCCGCGAGTTCGTCCGCGTCGATTTCAAAAATGTATAGCCTATGACACTCACAAATAAGGTAGCTTTCTATTGGTAAAAGAATTTTCAAAATCGGTTCAGTAGTTCCAGAGATTACCCCCTACAAACTCACAAACTCTACCTCTTTATAATATTAGTATAGATTTATTATTTTTAGTGTTAAAAGTTCTGCAAATCCTATACCTCGTAATTTTAGTTATTTGCTGTAACAATGACAAAAATAATCGTTCAACAACCTCATAAGTCTGTAATTGCAATTTAACATTTGACGTCAATCATGATTGTTGCCAACTGAAACTGTCTGCTACTTCTCCTTTTACAGAACCTGAGAACTAGTCTATTCAAATATATAGCTGTTGATTAGTGTTACCACAATAATTTTTGTTCACATTATTGTAACAAAGCGCAACCTTGACGACGGCGACGCCTCGGCTGCTTTGTCTGACGACTGAGTCTTACGCATTCCTTCCATTCATACTCTAGCTAGATGCGTGAGGCATAATTCTATAGCGTTGACGCGACCAGCTCTACTAATTGCCTGTTCTCGCCCACTCCTTATTACGTGAGTGATTCTTCGGCGGTTTTGTCTAGAAGCTTATCTTCCTCAACTCCATGACTGGCATCACAATCGTCATTGCTATTATTCTATCTAATCACTATTAAAGCCCGACTGATTTCATTGTTTCATCGTTAACCGTCTAGACACCTCTTTGTTCTCTCAGTGACGTTACTTTAATTAATTTCGATTGCAACAGATGGACAATGTCCAACCAATATTGCATCTGACACGTTTGTTCTTTATATCTTGATTGATGGATCTTCATCTATGAATGAGTTTTATTTGTATGATAAGATAATATTGTCACCGGCAATGTCTCAGATTGCGTGCGGAATGCTTGCTTGCCAATAAATACCTTTATTATGACTGACACTCCCGTTGCCTTGCCACTAACTAATCATCACTGCTTATGTATCTTCACCCCGCTGAGAATGTTCTGCTTCGCTCGGCTGTTCGTAGTCTTTTAACAAATTTTAAAACATAATGGAGTAATCGATACAACAAAAATACTCTAACATTAAACTTGGCGGGATATCATCAAGAGGTTCTTTTGTCTTAACAACAACTAGATTATTGTGTTATACCTAAATTAGAATAGTAACATTGTGATAGTAAAATATCGATCCTAGTATGAAATTAGCTTTGGCTTATCTGCTCCAAGGTTTCACTGAATATTGTCTAACCTTAGTTAAGTACCATGTTTCATGTTCTGTCTTTGTGTCGAGTAATTTCGGAGGGAAGGTTGGAGCAGCTAGGTCTCGTTCGACGATAGGGCTGTGGTGACGTAGTCATGTGTCGGCAGCATCAACGGGTTGGCGTTGGCGCTGGGCGGTAGCAGTGCTGGCAGCCCTGCGACGGCGAACGACTCTCGGGACCAGACGACGACCTCATCTCGCGCGCCCTCCCCGCCGCCAAACGAGAGGCAGCAGCACTCCAGGTAGACGCGCTCCACGCTCGGAACGTTTGGCTTCTCTGGCTATGGATGTTTTTGTTGCCAATGGAATACCAGCTTTGAAGTAAAAAAAAAAACATATTAACATTAGTAGATTTATTTCACTTGGATCTGATATTTGTGTTATCAGATTGAGTTCAATTCAAAGCTAGTGTTCCATTGGACAAACGTAAAGGTGTTGGTTTCGTTTCTGTACTGTAATTTTATGTGGGTCAAGGTCGTTTCCAAATTTTGGTTATACTATTAGAACGCCAGACAACGTTCCTAGTATGTGTGCATGCTTGCCTGCTGAGTGTTTTTTGTTTTTGTTGGTGGTAGAAACCTTTTTGTGCTGTTTGTTTTGTATTTCGTCGAGTATTTGAACAGTGTATTTGTTTTGTACTGTTAGATAGTTTTTGTGTCCTCTTCAAAGGTTAGCGAAGTTTTCAGCGTCTTCGAACATTTACACCAGCATAATATATCTCATTCTCCTTTATAAACAATTTTGTTCAGTCGTAAACACCAAACTGCCGATAACAGTAAATAAAAGAGTATAAATAATTCAAAGAGGAAATTAAGTTTAATGATCGTTCTAAACTGTGCAATGTCAAAGTCAAACACATGTTTTCCTGTCGACAACTGATGACGTCAGGACTAAATAAAACAATGATGGTCCTTGTTATTGCCTTACTTTATAGTTTATACCTGAACAACTGCGCTCGATTTAAATTGAGGTTATTTTTAAATTCTGCCGAACGTAATTGATGAGAGCGGAGGTAATGAAATTATACTACCACTTTTTTTTAAACTTATCAAGGTGGCAACAGTTTTTGTTGGTGAATTTTTCTTCACCTTTATTGACTTGCCAAAAATTGCAATGTCAATAAAAAATCAAACAAAAATGTCAATAAACAAACACAAAGAGATTGATAGGAGGATGTTTGACAGGTTTCAAATCTTTCTCATTTAGATATTTCAACAGGTAAGTCGTTAGCTTCAAGGATGGCATCAGATAACAAATTGGATGGAGGTAAAATTATGAATATACCATTTGAATTCTGTTTCACAGAAGGCAAAATGAGATACTATCGATAAAGCATAATGTTGGCTGAGGCACGTTTTGGTGGAGTCTCTGCTCTGAATCTTAACAACCCAAACTTGTTCCTTCAATGCATAATCTACAAGACGTTAGGCAACTGATCAATATCAATATTCTGGAGTCCGTCGTCAAAGTCAAACTTACGGGAGGCCAAATTACTGCAGGACGTAGGTTCGTAGATTTTGAACAGGCACTTAATGTGAATTGGCGTGAGAGCAAACTGAGAAGTAATTAACTATTTACAACACTGTCTCGTTCTTCAATGATGTCTAGAACAATACCGAAAATTCAAGTCTAGGCCGAATGCCAAAAGTAGTAGGAAGTATAGAGCCAAATCTTGATATAGAGCAACGCCTGTTTGTGGGCAGGTCTTTGGCGCTGTCACATGATACTATTTATCTATACTGACAATAGGACTTGTCAGTTAGTCTGTCCAAGACAAGAATCAATAGCTGTGAAGTTTTGACATGACACTTACACAGTAAAAATGTAATGAGAGGTAGATACTGTAGAGCCTGCAGGGCTCCAGGGCGTTATTGTAGCTTGGGGAGCTGTCTCACTCGCTGGCTGCAAGAGTGCCGTGTAAAAGAGTGACTGACGAAAGTGTTTACTGTGAGGAGTAAAAACTAGGAGGGCGCGGCACTCAATACTTTTATATACATATATTGTTACATCAAAATTACAATCTAAACGTTCTACTGAAAGTATTCTAGTCGAACGACTCTCCAAAAGTTATAAGCTTCCAGCAAAGCCCGGTGCCCACATGCCGTCTGTAGGCTGTGTGTACATGCACCACAATACTTTCAGAAGTTAAACAGCAAAAGAGATACAATTTGTCACCCACATTGTCACTGATAAAAACTAAATAATGTTTATATTTATGTCAATTGGAATTTGTTCAAATAGATATATGTAGTGCAGTAGTTCCGAATTGAATTTAACTATATCTTAAATTTATCGTCGCATTGGTCCTTGGGGTACTCAATTCTGCAATAGTTCATTCTTGCATAGGAATTTTTTGGCCATGATCTTTGCAATTCACTCTCAAATATTTAATGTATGTATGTAGCTATAATTAGTTTTAGATCTTTGTTTAACACATGTTCATGAGACATGTTCCGTATTAGGTTAGAAGATGTCAAGACTAGTATAATTTAGCACCACAAGTCAGCAATGCAAAAGTGACGAAATATTGACCACTGTCAATAAAGGCACAGCATCTGCACGGTTGAAGACATCATCTTGCACATGCAAATTCAGACCATCAAGGAAACATTTGGGGTTTTTGAAATAATATAATTGGCCAGCCCTAATGTCCATCCAAATATGTACGAGCATTTATATCCTTCATGTCATTAACTGCTAACGACGCGACGTTGAATAATCACGATAAATGTGCATGCCTCGAGTTGCCTCCCATGGCATCCTCATCCAAAAACTACGTGTGATCATCTTGTAATTTAACTCATAATTTCTGAGCACCACGGCGAGCCTTACGTCATGCTCCCAGAATAGAGCGCGGTTGCTTTCAGTGTGTAGTTATTGTAGATTTTTTGCTGGCAGGTTATTGACTTGAGCATTTAGATGTCACGGCAAGGGTACCGAACACGGCTCAGCTACAAGGCACCGAGTGCTCAACAAAATTGCAAGTCTGCAACATTGAACCATTCGCGAATATTGCCACGGACGCCGTATAAAAACTCGTAAAAATGTTTTATGTACTGTTTCAATTAAGGTTATGATTTTTCTAGTGTCGATATGAAATGATATCGACAAAAAACTTTTTTACAAAAAAAAAAAAAACAACCGACTTCCAGAAAAGAAAACACACTCAAAATTAAAAAATTACTTTAATTTCTGAAGTCGGTGTTTGTATTTTATTTCTTCGTTTTTTGACACCGACTTCCGAAATTAAAGTTATTTTTTAATTTTTAGTGTACCTACTTATTTTCTTTTTGGAAGTCGGTTGTTTTTTATTTGTAAAAAAGTTTTTTATTTTTCACTTTTTAGTTGTTATACCCCAGAACTAAAAACCCCAATAACATGGAACGTGGAATTTAAACATACTCGTAACTGGAGAAAACCAAAACGTCATTATGTATACGTATTTTTCGTTTTGTTCAGTTTTTCAAAAAGCACTGAAGCAATTTCGATAAAATTAATATGGGACCACCTCGGGAGTATATTCTTTCGGATAAAAAAATAATTTTGAAAATCGGTCCACAACTGACAGAGAAATCGGCGGACATACATAAAAAAATAAAAAAAAACATACATACAGTCGAACATAGAACCTCCTCCTTTTTCGAAGTCGGTTAAAAAGGCAGCTATATCATACGGGGAAATTCTAAAAATATTTTTTTATGTTAGGGTTACGACATTCTAAATATTATGTTGATTGGAGATACCTGTTTTTGACTGCCAGATGTGAAGGTCATTATTGTTTATTTATCCATCACGATTATATTATGTAGGTATAGATAGGTAGGTGGAATACAAAAACAAAACGAGTAGGTGTTGAGGCAGAGGTGTGAATAATGTGTATATTTTATAGTACTTAGTAGTATAAAAACACTTATTTTTTTTTATGAATTTAGATAACGTTATCTGTTATTAACTTATTAATTTAAGTTTATAATGACTTGCCGGTACCTTCTGTGATATTATTTATTTCTTATCGTTTTAGCAAGCAATATACACTTATTTGACTCGTTAGAGACACAAAAAAATACCTACTTGAATTATTAACTGCTTGAAGTGTTGAATTAATAACCAAGACAGCCATAAGTGGTCTTGAAACTATACATTTTAAAAGGTGTTAGCAGTAAGTCACTTCAATTGGTAAATAAATATTTAAATGTAGGCGAATTACATTAGGTATTTGTCTAAGTTGTAGAGTATCTGCACTTAACTTAGAAGTTTAAACAAAAAAATTAATACCTAGTCATTGTAGATCTGCGCATTGATCCGACTTTTTCTTGTAGTATCTTTGAACTGTAAATTGTTTTATGTGCAAAGCTTGATCAATATTTGCTGATAGTTAAAGAGTCCTACTAGAATGTTAATCTGCATGAAATACATGCGAATCGAAAAACTAAATTGATACTATACATCAGAACATCCTCCAAACCTGTGTTGCAGCATGACCGACGAATATAAAATTGATACCCTCTTTCTTTCTTCGATTCTTCAATTTAATTTGCTAAGTAAAATGGAAACGTGCTCTCAATATCTCCCAAAAACTTATTGAACGAATTCGTCTTCAGTATCCCACTAAGACTCGAGACTTGACAGAGAAGAGGATCTTGAATGCGCAATAAAGTACCCCCAAATGCGTGCGAAATCGTTACAATTATTCACGAGTAATCTTCGTGTTGAATTATTTGCGAAAGCGTTTAAGCTCGAGAAAAGTGAGCAATTAGACTTATGACCCGTGTTGGTTCGCGCGGTCGCGCCCCGAGTGCCCTTGGGAACTGGTAGCACGCATTCGTACATATCCGCAAAAAGTGTTCGACGTTCAAGTGAATAACAGTAGGGTTGTACCACAAGGCACGCTGTTTAGCTAAACCTAATGAGCATAGAGTAGTGTTGCAAATAAAAGCTATTTTCACCATAAATGCAGTTAATGCATGTCATGCTCGTGTAAAACCAAGTAATGCAGCTGACGCAATACCCCAAAATATGAAACTCATTTTGATCATTCCTTTGTAACACCAAGATTAGCCCAGTTTTTATTTTCGTGCAAGCAATAAATGTATAAAATTTGAGAATGGTTTATTTAAATGATACTTTTTGAGCATGACAATAAAACAACGTCGTTAAAAAAGAAAAAATGGAGTTTTAAGAATATAAAAGTGACATTCGCGTGTCAAGGGGGTATTTAATTGAACAAGGGCGTAATTGGGTTGAACAACATAAACTTATAAGTCAAAGGTCAGAATTCAAAAGGACTTGGGATAAACAATTGACACTAAAAACCAAAAGTCATCATCATCCTTTTAACGTCCCCATTGCTGGGCACAGGCCTCCTTTCTGTGAGGTATGAGCCGTAATCCACCACGCCGGTCATACGGATTGGTCGATGTCACATGTCTTCGAATTTTTGGTTCTAGGACATGCCGGTTTCCTCACGATGTTTTCCTTAACCGTTTTGAGAGCAGTGGTGATGAAATAATTTACACAAAGTAAAGCGCCTGCCTGGGTTTGAACTCACAACCTACACTTATTATTCGCGGGCGTTACCACTGCTCCAAAAACCAAAAGTACCCGTACATAAAGATCATTATAAAGTAGTAATTGAAATCAAATATTTCATTAAAGAACAACGGTTTGCATAATGATTGTTCGTGAGGTTCTAGGAATTGTCAGAGTTATTTCATTTACGAGATCATCGGTAGTTCTATGCACAACTAAACGGCTTTATTCATGCCCTCTATTGTCACGTGTACCAACACATTGCTGCTACAATTAATAAAACATCAAGACCATATAAAAATGAAGTAATGCAATTAAAAATGCAGATATAATAGCAAAGGTTTTGCCTTGTAAGCGTGTTCAAAACACGTGCCCAGTGCTGCATTTAAATGAGTTGCGTCACTTGTCTACTGTAAATATGCTAGTATATATAGGCATATATACAATGCGTATGAGCCCCCTTTGATTCCCCCTACAGCTATTTACACGCTTCACTCGCCTCCCTAGTCCCCACCAGGATTACCAATTAAATACCTGACCCAAGATTTTAATATCGTGCCATGTTTCACAAATGAGTATATTATTTCATTCACAAGGGTATATTTCAACGGGTTCAAAGGGAGGCTTTTTAATTAACCACTATTTATTCGTCTGAGCTGAAAGTTCAATCTTAAAAATAATACTTTATGTAGAAACGAAAAGGCACGTATTCAGTTAAATTAAAAACCTCAGCCTCGTTAAAAATATTGATAGAACATGTATTATGTTTTCACGTAAAGGAATTTAGGACGAAGTCATAGACACAAAATCAGGAATTATCGTTACAAGAACGATTATTTCAATAGCTTTTTGTCAATCAAAGAGACATTGCTAGCATGTACACATCCATCACTCTTGTTGCCTGCCGCCAAACCACTATTTGCTGTTGCTGCAACCAGCACCGCTCCATTTTGAGTCTTATGCCGTACACGGAACAGAAATATTTCTATTATCAATTTGCGAACTTGTTAAAGAGACGGCCTAATTGCTGCTCAACTTTTGTAATTTGCTGTCTTGTACCCGTAAAGAGGCATTATGATGTGACCGTTATAATCTACCTAGCAACAACCAACCGGTAGAGAGTTCGATGTCCGAAAGAAATGTAGTGACCTCATAGATTCGCCATTTGCAATTCATCATTTTGTACAAGCGGCGCAGCAGCCATGCGGCGAAATTCTGCTATCTTTGGCAATATTACCTTTCTAATAATCGCGATTACAACAGAGATAAATAAGCGATTGTACTTTGATCATAGACTATTGAAGAGTCGTGAACTCGTGATCTATGAGAGTTTGCGCAAATTATAAGTAGATACTAACTAATATCATTCGTCAACATCATAAATCGATAGAACATGAATAGCTCGTTGCGGATAAATCCCACCCGAAGATGTGACAAATACATTGCCTAAAAATAACATGCTCAAGTTTTTTTTTTTATTGTTGATAGGCACGCGTTTGACCACTATCTCACCCGAGGCCTGAGACAAAATACGTTTCTGTTAGCGTAACGATTAGTACAAAATCTATGGCAATGACATTACAGGTCTCCCAAAGTGATAATGCGCATAGAAATCTTCGTCACTGTTCGGCAACGGTCGTATTCCCCGAACGTCGGAAGACGATATGTATATAGAGTGGTTAAGTGCATTTCCAAGTGCATTGTTTAGGGCTCTTACGATTCAATGATTCGGCTGTTTCCGGGAATACGACAATTAACGAAGATCTGCATGCGCATTATTAATTTTGGGAATACTGTACCTGCGGAGAGAATATTGTCATGTGACTCACGTCCAGGTCCAGGTCTCAGGCCGCTGATGGTAAGCGATGATGCGGTCGAAGATGGAGCACACTTGCCTATAAGTAACCTATTCACTCTTGACTTAAAGACTCCCAGGTTGTAGCTATCAGGAAACACAGACTCCGCCAGGGAATTCTACTCCCTAGCTGTACGCACAATGAATGTGTTCTCAAAACGTTTTGTGCGATCAAATTAAGTTATTTGAGGATTTAATAAATCTAAAAGTTGGGCCATTGGCTATATATGACTAGTGAATCACCGAAGCACTAAAAGAGACACAAATGCAGGCGTGGCAACTAAAGACACTTCAAACTTTCAAAAAGGTTTGGCCGGAAAAGGCAAGGCTTTTAGAGAAGAATATAAAGATATGGGAAAAGCGTTTAAGTATGTATTTAACAGTAATGGATTTTACAATAGAAATACCTACATACTTTTGTTTAGGTGAATTCAGATACACGAACGGTTGTTGCAGAACTTAATCTCTCTTTAAATTCTCGCCTTACGGTTTTCTATATAGGTATTCAGTCCTGGCTGTACTTTCATCCGTGTAGCAACAACGCACTAACGTCATCTCACATGACATTGAAACATATCCCGAGTGGTTGTAACCGCAGCCTCGGGATGCGTCGGCGCACCCAGCCGTACAAGGACTCAATATGACGTCACATACAACAATACAATTACGCACACGAAATTACGTCTTTCTCCATACTACTAGAGGCGAAATTCCTCTGCAGAAAGTCACTTTTCAAACCTTGGAAGCCTTGTGTGAGGTTTTACTTTGTTGCTTCGCGTAACCGTTGCGTTGAAAGAGCTTCACTTTGGAATGATGGACTGCCAATCGAAAATTTTATGTGCCATAAAACGAGATCCAATACCTTATACAAATGGCTCAATTTTACATCAACATTTATGCTAAACGGAAATGTAACCGCATTTCCTATTGCATGACTAACTATTGTCAATGATAAAGTACTAATGCCTACACAGTTATCTTCGGAAATAGTGGATCTCGTTTGCAAACAGTCATCTAAAGCGGTGACATCAGTGTTTGCCAGAGATTGTCGTCAAACATGAATTGCGTGGATCACATGTTATACAACCGATTTGCCAACTGATTAACTTGTCATTTTTTTGTTGGGGACACTTTCTATTAATTACCTGATTACGAGAAATAATTTCATTTATTTGACAGCAACAGCTGTTTGAAAATGTCTTATCTTTCTAGTGTATAAATCTTAATTCTAAATTCCCAACGTCGCTACTACGAAGCGAGAGAATAAAGAAAATTCACGACAGTAATATGTCAAAAACACGGATCAAACGGTTGATATTTCGATATAGACAATTCTCATCCAATTAATTTAATTATCTTACAAAAAGCTAAAGGGAAATCCGTCTCCAATTGACTCATCATCATCACGTAATCTGACACTCGAAATGAATTACTTCGGCAACCACATCCGAATTCATGTTTGGTAAATACGTGTGTCATAGGATTAAATATCACACTTGTGACACAGCTTGTGACTTGAGTCTTGACCCATATTGTCCACCGTTTCCGGTTCGCCGGTGATCGGCCTTCATGTAGCACCCACAAAGGTCAACCGTGGCGAATGAAACATTCGTCAACACTCACTCGATTGGTTCCGAGATATATCTAATTAATTAATATGGGAGCCAAATTATTACTTACATAATAAGAAGTCATATAACAGCTCTTTGATGGCTTTACAGAAAAGGCCCTAAGTACATATTATGAGACCATAGGTCATATTAGGCGAAAACAGTATCCACTGTAAACTTTCATGGTTCTTGGGGCTTAGAAACTCTTATAAAACTCCTTTCCTTTTTATGATGGAGAAAGCAGAGCTGTGCCTAAGGCAACGCAAAGCAGTAACATGTTAGGATCAACGATTGGAATAGTGCATAAGTTATAGTAGGCGCCAGATAAACGTGGAATAAAGGTCGTTGACCCATCTACATTTATTGATGTTTTTAATTTGAAAAAACGGTAATAATGACGCAAAGCTATCCCGAATCAACATCTCTCGTGATCCTTTACATTGTCTAATAATTAATAAATTTAATGGTAAAAAAATGTTTTTAAAAACAAGCTTTTATCAGGGACAACGAACTAAAAAGTTGGAAATAAATTCTAGTAAGTATTTGGCGTGTAGGTACTTACCTATATTCTTAATCAGACCCTGGATATCGTCTAGCTGTAAAATGCTCTTCAAGAGAAATCAATAGAGCCCAGAGTCGATGGGTTTATCTTGTTTAGTTCAGAAGTTCCTATGGCCGTTTGCCGTCTCCATCATCAGACCAGCTCCATGGTACCATATCATTGTATTATCACCGAAGATACATAATTACATCAAATTAGAGTCCAGTCGGACATCGGGAAGTGGGTCTAATTTGATTTGCAACATTCCACCCGAACAAACATAGTTAGTTACATACATACATTGCAAGTTAAATAAAAGCTTGTAAAAACGATTCATATTTAATTGTTCAGGTACCTTTTTTTTATAGGCACGCGTTTGACCACTATCTCACCTATGAAGAGTTATTAGGGAAAGGTCAATGTACTTTATTCCACATTTATTTGGCGCCTACTCTAGCGCAAGCTGCTAATGCTTACAAATTCTCAGCCACTTATGAGTTGATATCTTTTCTTTTTCTGTATGATTTCTTTCGCACTTTTCTTTCAATGTTTAGGGACAGGAAAGCGTACCGACTATAACATTGTGGCAATTCTACAGGATGTAACGGAAAGGTGTGGTTATATTTTAAGAACTGCATCTGCCCATCGATATGAACAACTTTATTCAAGAAAACCTGAGGAAATTCTCAAATATTTTTTTTATCTCGCATACAAATATTGATCAGCTGATGATAACTTTGTATGGAAAGTCCAATTTTTTTTGGGGATTTTCTATTTTTTCTTAGAGAAAGTTATTCATTTCCATGGGCAGAATCGGTTCTTACAATATGACCACACCTTTCCGTTATTAGCAACGTAAGTGAAGGAGTTTCTATGAAATTGTGATAAAGATGCTCATGCGTTCGAGATTCAAATTGTCAACTACATAAAAAACATATCTACGGAAGACCAGACAAATCATCCAATTCATTTGATATTTTTCAAACATTCTATCAAATTAATCAGACAGCCATTATTTTTCCACTGTCGTATTTGTAGTACCAACGACCTTGCGTACATTTTGCCATACATTTTGTACGAAGCGTTAGCGTTAACGTTAACAGAAAAGTATTTTGTCTACAGGCTCAGGTACCTTTTTTTTTATAGGCACGCGTTTGTCCACTATATCACCTATGAAGAGTTATTAGGGAAAGGTCAATGTACTTTATTCCACATTTATCTGGCGCCTACTATAACGCAAGCTGCTAAGCTAACAAATTCTCACCCACTTATGAGTTGATATCGCTTTTTTTTTCTGTATGAATTGATTTCTTTCGCACCTTTCTTTCAATTTTTGGGGACAGGGAAGCGTACCGACTATATCATTGTGGCAATTCTCTACAAACCAAAACTAATAAGTCCAACGTACCAGTGAAGGAGTTTCTATGAAATTGTGATAAAGATGCGTTCGAGATTCAAATTGTCAACTACCTACATAAAAAACATATCTTTAACGGAAGACCAGACAAATCATCCAATTCGCCAATCCAATCCAATTTTGATGTTTTTCAAACATTCTATCAAATTTATCAGACAGACAGTATTTTTCTACTGTCGTATTTGTAGTAGCAACGACCTTGCGTGATAATACGTAACAGTGACACCGATTTGCAGGGCAATCCTCCTCCCCGATTCGATTATGCAAACGTTACAATTAATAAAATGTTACTAGACGATGGCCTGCTTTATTTTCACTGATTATTTACTCAATATCATGTGACTTAAGTACGTTTGTTTTGGCGAGATAATTTGCAAATTGCCACTATCGGTAGGTATTAACATCAATACTGAAAGTGATTTTATTTTGCTTTTATTTTTCGGTTTAACTACATTACCTACTAAAGTAGGACATTGTTGTTTTAGTGAACAGTTTACATACAAAAAACTTGCTTAAAAGAATCCGTACAGGGTTCCGTACCATCCTACTAATATTGTAAATGTGAAACTTTGTGAGTGTGTATGTTTGTTATTTCTTCACGCTCAAACGGCTGGACCGATTTGAATGAAATTCGGTATGTAGATAGCTTATAGCCTAGATTAACATATAGGCTACCTTTTATTCCGGTCTAGGCGGGTAAAACCGCGGGGCGCAGCTAGTTATCTATAAAAACGGCAAAAAAATCATGTCTGTTGTATGGGAGGCCCCCCTTTTTTTTGTGAGGTAGGAAATCATCCAATGACATCTCCCGCTCTAGGGTGGAGCGGAAGGGCGTGTCAGACTCTTACTGACTAAAACATGGGAGCCCCCTTAAATATTTATTTTATTCTGTTTTTTAGTATTTGTTGTTATAGCGACAACAGAAATACATATTCTGTGACAATTTCAACTGTCCAACTATCACGGTTCATGAGATATAGCCTGGTGACAGACGGACGGACAGCGGAGTCTTAGTAATAGTGCCCCGTTTTACCCTTTAGGCACGGAACCCTAAAAACAATTGCCCCAAGCTAACTTAAACCAACAATAGCTAAAGACTCGAATACAATGGTGTATGATTTAAATATTAAGAGAGTGCCATTTTAGACCCGTTAGGCACAAAACGGGGGCGTGACTTTGCCGTCTGTGCCAAAGATTCCCCTCCGATTTGCCAAGTATTCGCTACGATGTTTGCCTAACATTGGATCGCGAGAAACGTTCCATGTGTACCTACCACATTGGGAAGCTATCTTATTTATTTTCATGCTGATTTAATGGAAATTATAGGGCTCATGTTTTTCTTGGAACCCGATAGTGTTGAGGAAAAATGTTGTTGTTGTCATTTGGGTTATTCAACTTCAAAGCTTAACTAGTAGACGGTCAGTAAATGTGAATAACTCTACAAAATAAAAATAAAAACCGGCCAAGTACGTGTCAGACTTCGCACATTTAGGGTTCCGTACCAAATGGAAAATCTCAAAGAAAAAATCAGATTTATTCTAAAAATCTGATTTTTTCTTAAATCCAATATATTGGTATTAATATACGTGATAATGAACATTATCACTATATTTTTAAATGTTTTTTATATGTTTTCTTTTAAAAACATTTAAAAATGTAATTGATATGTGTAAAAAATAAATGAACGAACATTATCACCAAATTTCAAGTTCATAGGCCAATGGGAAGGGAAGTAAAAAAGTTCTTCGGAACAAAATTTTGTGATAGATGACGGACAGACGTGAGTGACAGCAATAGGGCTCCGTTTGGTCCCGATTCGATAAGATCTTCATTTTGACAGACTTAAACCGCAATATGAAGAAGAAAACTAATCAACTTCTCCTACGCTAAAATTGAAAATTGTACACGGTGTAAATCTAAAAGATTTTCCAAAAATAAATAGGTAGGTACCTACTGTTTAGATGTGCGTCACAGACGTCGTGTACCTATTTCCAACCTCGTTGATCCCTTTACCACGAAAGGAAAAACTTGTATACTTTTATTTTTATCGTTCTGTGGTAATTCCATTCATACATTTTAACAATATAATATGATGGAATTTTTGCTGGTTACTGATAGGCTTTATATTGCAATCGTAAATTATTATTATCACGTAAATGGAATTGTTAAAAAACCGACCAAGTGTGTGTCGGAGTTTGCACTTTTAGGGTTCCGTATCAAATGTATTTTTGAGTATTTGTATGGCTTTGGGTCAACAAGATGCTTATACTGTGAAAATTTGAAGACTAGCTCCAACCGTTTGGCTGTAAAACTTGTGTGACAGACGACGGACAGACAGACAGGCAGACTGACGGACACAGTGACAGCAATAGGGCTCCGTTTGGAGCCTTCGGGTACGG
The DNA here is from genome assembly GCA_951329385.1 of Polia nebulosa. Taxonomy (NCBI): domain Eukaryota; kingdom Metazoa; phylum Arthropoda; class Insecta; order Lepidoptera; family Noctuidae; genus Polia; species Polia nebulosa. Next base: position 7,744,137 of record OX589588.1, on the reverse strand, counting down.
AACCCTATAAACAGGATCTTAAGTTAAACTCAATAATTTTTTAAAGACTCGAGCCATTCTCAAATATTTAACAACTTCTTCTTTGGTGAAGTGTCATTTTATTGTCCATCCAAGATAATATTTTATCAGTAGGTACTTGTTTAAATAAAAACTGTTTTGTCTGTATACATTTTATCACCTATCACTTTATAACCTGGACCTTTACGTTTACTTGTTTTCTTGTTCCATTTGATGTTTAATTTACTTGTAGTAAATAGTTATCTAAAGTCTGATATAGAAATTATATTAAATTTCTTGTATTGACGTACATAGCTTTCGAGGAGCTCGTGGCTATAGTAATAACAGCCGCACGAGTCGATCCGTCAGGTTGAGCTACGCTTGCCGGGGTTAGTCCATGGATGGGTGACCATCTTTACATACCGAGACTCCTCCGTGCCTCGTAAAGCACGTTAAACCGTTGGTCCCGGCTGTCAATCGTGGATCTTTGACAGTCGTTACGGGCCATCAGAAGTCGGAAAGTCTGACAACCAGTCTTACTAAGGGGTATCGTATTACGCAGTAACTGGGTTGTGGAGGTCTGATAGGCAGTCGCTCCATGTAAAATACTGGTATTCAGCTGCATCCGGATAGACTGAAAGCCGACCCCAAGATAGTTGGAAAAAGGTTAGGCAGATTGATTGACGTACATATCTTTAATATACTAATTAAAGTTGTAGGTACATGCCCATTGAAGCAGTGAGGTTCAAAAACCTATTTTATTATTATTGATGATGTTTTTCTTGTCTTGGTAAGTGGCTAATTATAGAAACATGACGTGTATATCTTCACCAGTCATCGTGGTCACTGCGGAAAATTGTTGCTCAGGGAAACTAATAATTCATCATAACACTAACGTTAAAGTATGACTATAAAACGCGGTTTTGTTAGGTAGCGGTATCAGGTTCTGTCATAGTTGTCATTATAAAGCAGCGTCAACCTGAAGGTAGAAATCTGCAGTAGAAAATTATTTATTAAGGCCGTGACATCACCTAAAGTGCGGTCACTCTCGGACTGCATAGAAAAGAACGACAAATGCTCGCAATTTATTGCAAAATATGACGGATTTTATATCGATTTCCTTAGGATTTACTAATAAATTTAATAAAAAATAATCCATCACTGGATACAGTTTAGCATTTAAAATTTTATGGTATATTTTTTATTATGTGAAGGGATAAACTTCTTTTAAAGATAATTAAGAGGTATGTTAGAAGACTTTTTCATGCATTAAAGTATTTTAAATTATGTTTTGAGTTCCATTACTGTATGCAAATAAGGACTTGAAGATATCATATTTTTCAAAATATCAAAATTATTTACGGTTGCAGCAGCGTCTCTTAAGACACTGCTTTTAAAAAACCACCTTTTTGACCGTTTTTGGGAATCGCCGCCTTAAGTTAACCCGTATTGTCCCTTAGTTGGCAACACCACATTCACTCCTCTTGGAAATCGGCTCCGAAAATGGGCATTGCGCGTACGCACTTTAGCGCGTATTTCCCAACTAAATGTTTATGACTATGATCCTCCTGATAAATTATAATTTATTCGCCACGTCTTATTGCTCAGCTCCAATTAATATCTTCCCAGAATAGCTTATGAAACGTTTTAACTTGAGACAAAATTAATATTCCTTTAACGAACGTCTATTTACCGTTTGGAAAAGTACGTGTGTGCTTATCGTGAAGCGTACTGCGAAGAAATTGAGATTGACAGCCCTGTACACGCGGCGTTATTTAACTGTTTCAATCAACCGTGGGCTAACATTGACCCGGCCCGCAAATAGATCTAACGAGTAATTAAACATGCGCGTGAATTAATCTTGTATTGAGGCAATTAATTTTTTTTGCTGAGACACGGTCAATGCAAAGAGGCTAATGGTTCAATGCAAAAGCAAGTTTAACCTCTTCGTGTTTTCCCGATCAAAAACCTTTCACCCCTTTCTTTACTTAACCACCCACGTGGGTGTTTTGGGTTCGTCGAGCAAATAAACAATTGGGGACAAGTCTGACTTCTCCGCTTTATTCGTTTTACCGATCTATGGGGGACGCCAATGTTCTGCGGTAGACGCATGTCTATTTTTGGCAGTATCGATAAGTTCGCCACAACGACCCCGTAACCTCTGGCTAGTTAAATATTCAGATAAGCAAAAGAGTATTCTTCTATTAACTTGTTTTGCGAAACAGCTGGTGTTCTTTTTTCCAATCAGCTATTATGTTCAGTTATATCATACTCTTGGCTATAAAAATAACCTATACATAATTGCTTTGAACAATAACGTGTTATATTGATTCGAAATTCCTCGCATGTATGATTTTACGACTGTTTTGATGTTCGCACTTAATAACGGTATTTACACACTCAAAGCGTGGTTCTATTTTAGTTCTTGTCATCGCTGAGTTCATCGTATTGTCGATATTTATCCCATTGGCAACAAATCAATAACTCAGCATAATTTGTTTTGGCCACAACAAATTCACAAAATTAATGTATCAATCATGATCAACAGACATTGCAAATCAAATTTAGATAAAGAAAAGATTTTGTGTGCCAATTCATCTTACCTCCCACACGGCTCCAATCACTCTTCGCATCACCTGCCCATATATGGGCACCCACACAAAAAACCGAGTACATTGACATGCAAGCATTTAGAACCATTACTGTGTATAAGACCACCTTAATGCGGCCTGTCTTATGTCAAGATACATCATGTAGAACATTGAATAACGTCGTACGTCTGTGGGCTGTAGTATCGCGCATAAGGCCGGGACTACACCAAAGTGGAGACGAGACGAGCGGAGAGGAGATGTTTTTTAAACAACCAATCTAATTATGTTATTAACACATCTCCTCTCCGCTCAGCTTCAGTGGAGATCGCTGTGCGGAGATGTGTAATATTTGTATGGCGCGATGGAAGCGGAGATGTGAGCTGTGCGCGGACGACGCGCAGTGGAGACGTGAGATGTGAGCGATGTCACCCTCCCCCCTCTCGCCCGCTATATATCGTCTACCTTTCGTGTCAGAATGCGTACTGAGCACTCAACACCTCGCACCCGAGTTAAAAAAACATCTCTTCTCGCACAGCACACAGCACACCGCACACATCTCAGCTTTAGTGGAGTCCCCCGAGCTGAAAAACATCTCTTCTCGCACAGCACGCAGCACACCGCACACATCTCCGCTTTGGTGGAGTCCCGGCCTAAGAAACGTTGTCTGTTACCGTTATCGTCTGTCAGTAGGTTTTATATCTGATGGACGATGCCAGCCGCATAACGGTGCTCCATGCATACAATGCTAGGCTGACTTGCCTAAGGGTGAGGTTGGGGTAAGGTGAAATTGTTAGCGAGATCTTAAAAGCGGAAAACGTCTAGGCAATATAATAATTCAATGACAATAGAAGAATATTGTGAGTAAATTTTTTTTTAACTTCAATAAAAGAAAATTAATACAACATACGAATGTAAAATATATGAAACAGGAAACAGCTGTTGATGTTAAGTACTGTAAAAATATATGAAAGTATAGTGTACGGTGGAGGTCTGCCCCGCTTGGGCGGAGCACCGCCGTGTCCTCGTAGATGCGATAGGTGGCGGCGACCTCTCGCGTCCGTCCCTGGTTCAGGCCATGGTACGGAGCGAGAGGGAATGGGAGGCAGTCTCCGCCTTCTGCGAAGCAGTAATGCTCGCGAAGGCGGCGGGACGCGTGAGGGAAGCTCAACTGAGTGGCCCTCACGGCCCTGGCCGCTACCACCGCAGGAAAGGTACTGGGCGTAGGACGTCGCGAGACGATCTCCGGCCACCGTAGACCCGGGCCTACGGACGGCGAGCAGTGGGTAGCTCGCCGTCCGATCAGCACCAGGCCCGTGAGTCGACGGCGCGTAGTGTTCCACGCGCGCCTCAAAGAGATGAGTGTCAGCCACCACTTACGGGGCCCATCGTGGCCGGTGCATGCATGTCTAGGGGTAGTGGATAAATTCTGAAAATGAGTTACCGCACCCCTGGGCACTCAGGCAGGGGAGGAACAGGGGTGGGTTTTAGTCAGAAAGAGTCTGACACGCCTTCCCGCTCCACCCAGAGCGGGAGAAGTCATTGGACGATTTCCCATCCCCCCCAAAAAAAAAGCAAGCTTTACTTGTAAGCTCGAGTATTCACAAGTAAAGTTTGCTTATGTACATATTTTTGCTCGTGACTGTACAAAAAAACTTCGCACAAACAAAACAAATATACACTCATTATTTATTCACACGTCAGTATCTCAGTCTCAATCGTGAACGTTGTAATGTCTCTAAACAAGTAATAGTATACGCGAATTTTCAAATAAATATGCGTAAACTTAAATCATTGTTTCAGTTCAATAATCTCGCAACATCCTGCATTGTTATTCTTAACGGCAATCCATTGGCCAAATATGTGCCTGAAATAAATTTTCTTTAAAAGCCTTTTCCTCGCTTTCACTTATACCTATCTCATTGCTCATACTTCAAGGGCGGGCACGGGCGTATTGTGAACTATCCTGGAATAAGTGACAATGATCGTGGCTAAAGTAATAACAGCTGCACGGGTCGATCCATCAGGTTAAGCTACGCTTTCCGGGGTTGGTGCCTCGGAAAGCACGTTAAGCCGTTGGTCCCGGCTGTCAATCGTGGATCTTTGACAGTTGTTACGGCTCGTCAGAAGCCCGAAAGTCTGACAACCGGTCTTCCCAAGGGGTATTGTATTACCCAGTAACTGGGTTATGGACGTCTGATAGGCAGTCACTCTATGTAAAATACTGGTATTGAGCTGCATCTGGTTATACTGGAAGCCTACCAAGATAGTTGGGAAAAGGCCAGGTAGATTGATTGATTGAGTGGTGGAAATACTCCACATGACTGCAAATATACTAACGTAGTAACCACGAAGTAGTACGAGACGTGTCGAATAATATCGGGCTGTCTCACAAAGCGACTCCGCTCAACAAGCTCTACACGTTGGCCGGCATCGCACCTTCAGGAGTGTCAAGGGATGTCGCATGCGCGCTTGAAAAAAAAAAAAAAACAAGGATCCGATTCCTGACACCTTATGAACACGCAATAGCCTCGGGTAGACTTAAAAGCCGGCAGAGCTTCCTTTGCTGCACATATGCCATCCAAGACCAGCCACGTACAATGAGAACCAAACTTTAGGAAGAACTTCACCATCCACCTTCAGACTTCTTGAAACCACAGGAATACCTGCCATCCGGACGGGAACTGCAGTGGTCTATACTCGTATGGATAGCACTAAATCGGCTGCGTATCCAGGTAGGCCGCTGCAAATACAACTTGGCAAAATGGGGTTTTAAGTAAAGACTCGTCTGATAGCCGATGTGAGTGCGGTGCGGTCCAGAACATGACATACCACCATACTCTTGCACTATAGAGGACCTGAACGCTACAGACGCTGCAATATGGAATATGCATGAAAAAAAAATATTTGTTATCTAACCGGTTTATCGATGAATATACTAAAATAGGGTACGAACAGTGAAAGCAGAATTAAAATTGATCGTAAATTAAACGAGATATTACAATTTTAAACAAATATATCTGTCCCTCTCTCAAAAACGCTGTTTTCTATGGCAGTTGTATGGGAGTCATGTCCTTTGACGTCAAAGAGCACGTCGGACTTCTCTTTCTAATTATCAACTTTAATGCTTTATAACTTCGTCGCTGATGATGATATTTTGAAAACTCCTTCATATTTGTTCACTATAAAAAATATCATGCATATTCCCTATTGATGTGGCCAGTTTCTGGGCCCAAAGTATTTGAAAGTTAGGAAACCATCGATTTGAAAGAAGAAGAGGCAGAAATAGATTTCATACTAACTAGCTAACCCGACAGATGTTTTCTTGTCCAAACCTCATACGAAATATGTTATAGAAAAGAGCACTTTCAGTTTGCCTGAATTTTACCCATTTTTTCCCCGGAATGCCTTATTCGTTCTATTACGAAGATTGTAAAACATTAATTTGCGAAATCGGTCAAGCTGATATCAAATGTTATTCAATTCGTAGTCAGTATATGAATAAATGCTGTAAAACGTAACACATGAGTAGGTATAAAATTCAGCGAATGCAAACATCAGGGTTCCGTACCCGAAGGGTAACCAACGGGACCCTAATACTAAGCCTCCGCTGTCCGTCTGTCAGCGGACTGTATCTCATGATCCGTAATAGGTAGACAGTTGAAATTTTCACAGAATGTATATTTCTGTTGCCGGTATAACAACAAATAATAAATATAAATTAAAAATAATAGGGGACTTCCTAGAAACGTGTTTTATTTGGCTTTTTTTGCTCGATCTTAATAATAGCAACAAGTAGACGCGTATTATCTTGTACGATGGTTCGGAACCCTTTATGCGCGAGTTCGACTCGCACTTGGCCGGTTTTTTTCTATTACACGTCCACATAAATACCTTTGTTGGGTGAGAACTAGCGTAATAAAAGTCACGCAGAACTTAAACAACCGTGTTTATCTCAAAGATGATCTGATACCCAGTTGTAAATCAGTTGAAGAGTTATTCGGTTCTCTCCATATATTTATGAGATAGCAATAGCAAATATGTACCTACATTATTTTTACATACAACAATGAATGCTGACAATATTTTTCATGTTTTAAATAATAAAATTACATACAGTAGGCATGTATAGTTGTGGTATTGAGGAGGTAATATATTTTAGTATTTAAATCACATTTATTTATTTATTGAGTTTTATTAGGGATAACTCTAAAATCATGCAACTACAAAACAATGCTGTTAATACCAATAGCTCTTCAGGGCAAATCCCATTAATGATAGAGATTTTATGTAAATTCATTTGAAGAATCGAACATGATTTTCCAAAACGTCAAATAGTTCGGATTACGAGTTGTTCACGCTCCAGATATTGTGTTTAAAAGCCACGCTGAACACAATGATAGAATTGTAACAACCACGGTTTATACCTATAACTAATGGTTAAATGCTTATAATGTACCTGTAACCACTTACATAACGTCTACTCTCACATAGTAACAAGCTACTACTGTTGCACTATTATTATAAAGAACAATAAGTAGGTACAAGTAAAAGCAATGCCATATAGAACAACCCGCGTATGTATTGCGCAGCATCTGATTTTCACATATATAAAATCATCTGCATGTCAATCGAGTAAGGCTTGTTCTATAAGGTACTGATAAATTGCTGTAATAGGTACTACCAAAAATATTCTCCACAAAATTTGTTTAGGTTGATTTGAATCTGACGAGCTGTGGGCCCGAAAAACACAGGATTGGTCTCCTGACACAGTGACCCGGGGCCGCGGCAGACCACGAAGGAGATGGCCGGATAACCTGGATGTCTTCCTTAAGAATTGGAAAGAAGAAGCAAAAGATCGTGACCGTTGGAAGGAATGGAGGGATGCCTTTGCCCAGCAGTGGGACAGTACGGGCTAATAATAATAATCATCATCTTCCTGCCCTTATCCCATGTTACTTGGGGTCGGCGCAACACGTTTTTTTCTTCCATTCTGTCCTGTCCCTTTTCTTTCATATCACTCCTCACACAATCCATCCATTCTTTCTTTCTAATAATAATATGATTTGAATACAGCAACTGAAAAGTGATTTTCATTCCAAAGAAAAATCATAACAAAAAAATAGTGGTGACAGAAATACATTCTCTAAAATGAAACCAAAATATTCCTAGTAAATGTAACTTGTTGTATTTTGAAATGGTAAATCGTAAAAACGATTTTTGTAACCGCCACTCAACAAAATGGTTGTCAGTGTAAATTAATGGCACTCGTAAAGGCTGTGCATAATAGAGATCACACTGCTGTGTCGTGCGGTGCGCCGGCGCATGAGACACAACGTGATTTATGCATTTCTAATCGCGCATGTGCCATGCCGCTGTTCAGTTATACAACCAAGTGTGCCTCAGCCAATAATAGTAACGTTGCCATGCAATACAATACGGAAAACATTGTTAAATTGAATATTTGTATGCCTTATTCTATGTTGCAAGAACGCCAAGGTTCAATGTCATTAGTTGATATTATGTGCGAGATTTTGTAACGTTACACCTATCTTTTAGACGTGCTCAAAACTGCTGCTGTTCCATCCAAGGTCTTATTTTGTCTTTATGTGCTGTGTCTTCTAGTTTTTGTTTGTTTGTAAGCGTTACCGGCCTTTGTCTTTTGTCTAGACTAGTTTGCTATAGCGTTGTGTACGGAATTATTTACTTCAGATAAACATGCTCACTTATCACTATCAAGAAAGCCAGAGAAGATCTAGTGTCATCTCGAATTTAAAAAATGATTCATATTATTATATTCTCATCAACAAACACATTAATCTCTGCATTATATTTGAATGAAACAAATCAGCATACATAACTTACCGTCTGGCAGGTGGCCTGTCGACCGAGCATGTTTACTACGTGAATCAAAACGATTGTCTCAGCCACGTGTCCTCACAAATCCCCGCCCTCTGTTTACTATATTTTTTATTAACTGACCTTGTTCCCTCTCAGTTCCTTTTCCATTGTATATTTATTTATTGTAGGAAAATTTTGATCCTACTTAAAAATATGTTTGAGGTAGAGTTGGTCTAATTAAATTCAGAACTATTCCATCTCAAGACACAAAATTGTAAAAGATGAAAGCAACACTAAAATCAAATCAAAATCACACACCTGCAGTAATTAGTGAGAATTTCAAGTGACATATTATACTAACATGACATATATTTCTGTTTCAGGTAAGGCAATGTCTTCTAAACGGGTGACATATTTTTCCAGAAGAAGGTAAGTACCTACCCACGGCAAACATGATGATCAATCAAAAGATGTCCACAATGCTCTACCAATCCTGAGAAAAGTCGACTAGGCCAATGTACCACTTTCTAAAAACCTACCAACATATTGTTCATGTCAAATTTGTCCACACCTTTGTCTGAAAGCTGTTTTTTGAGTAAATCAACCTGCCCTCTGAGCGAACGACAAACATATACGGTCATCTACCCCGGCAATGGTTACTTAATGTTCAACGATTAGTCATACGGCTCAAAGCAAATATTTTATTAGTGCTCGACTCACCGCACCATCGTATGATTTGGCTGAAAACCGCAAACAAATGGTCACACTACAGTACCTATGTGTAGTAATTTATTCACCATTGTTACGTCATAGATGATCCTGTACTTTAGAGGTCTTAGGCCTGAATCAGGCGGTTAGCAGCTTTAGTGTGACGTCAACAGGGAATGTTGTCATCACTGAAACTTAATGTGACATCATTGAGACATAGAAGGGATTAGATTTCGTGTCTATACACTACATACCCATATAAAGAGCTACGCGGCCATCAGGTAGAGGGAAGTGGCTCGTTAGAATATAACACACCGAATCAACTCCCAGATCTGAAATAGATTGTTTACGCCATGTCCGGGCGCTATGCCAACGGTCACCTGAAGCCGCAGTATAAGGTTTTGGCACATAATTAAATTTTTATCAACTAGTCTGGCGTTTGAGTCACTTCTGACTGACATTAGGTGTGCGATGTCTGAGAAATTGATCCAATTTATTGCATCTAATTAGATTCTGTTGATGCTGCTGTATTGATCAACTGTCACGTTTTGATGCGTTTGAAATGTAAGCAAATATGCTTTGAAAAATGAAGCATTTATTTGCCAATACATATTTTTATCTTATTTGTTATGGTTATGAATAACAAATATACTCAATGACAAATAAGCTGCGACTTATTTACCAACTGATTTATTACTTTTCAAAAAGTAATTTATCAAATATTTACAGATTCTAACAAACTCATAAAAATATTATAAAGAAGACTGACTGTTTCACAATTTCGTACATTGAATAATGTGAACGACACGCGACAATGGTCGATTGTGATGGTATCGTGGTGTGGCTCATTACCACGCAACTATCTTCGTGATCCTGATCTCCAGCAAAGATACCGTTTGATAGCAATCAATAGTTTTATTGTTCCAACACTCGTGCTTAGAATTTCCCCCCTTTGACACTGACGTCATCCCATTAGTTGTAAGGAGTGCTGCAATTAACTTGGACAAGGCTCGGCCATTGTTTATCCAAAGCTTTCAATAAATGTACTCACATTATTATGACGATGTGCTTTTAATTGAAGTCCATTTAGAATTTAGATTCATTTGAGTAATCTGAAACGAAATATTTTCTTTATTTCTTGCTCTAAAAAACTTCGATGCAATCGCTTCCTCACCACATTTATTTGTCGACACACCTATTAGATAAACGCAATTAAAATAAATATATTGCGTTTATATAATCTAGGTCGCATTTTGTTGGTTTAAAAACAATTTTGTGGTTCTCAGTGAAATCGTTATCTTTTTGATGCTAGATAACCTCTACTGAGACAGGGTTAGTATTCAATAGATCCGATGTCAGCCATCTTTGTGTAACCAGTTATCAATGTTTATCCAGTGTGTTTACATTTGCACGCTGCCTCTGATAACGGTAATGATGTATGAGATTAGCGTCAATTTTTATATTATTAATGTGAGAAATAAATTATTCAGGGTCTGAGAGACGTGTGAAGTTTATTACATTATAATTACTGAGGTTATGGTCGTACGAATGAAAGCCTTGGACCTCTTGGTTTTAAATGTGCTCGAAACGAAAATGTAAATTATGCAAAACATAATATATATTTTCGTTTTTAGGGTTCCGTACCCAAAGGGTAACCAACGTGACCCTATTACTAAGACTCCGCTGTCCGTCTGTCTGTCAGCGGGCTGTATCTCACGATCCGTAATAGCTACACAGGGAGCCCCCTTTTTATTTTTGGGGTGTAGGAAATCATCCAATGACTTCTTCCGCTCTAGGTGGTGTGGAGCGGAAGGGTGTGTCAGACTCTTACTGACTAACCCTCCCCCCCCCCCCCTGTTCCTCCCTGCCCTGAATGCCCAGGGGCGATTTAACTCTTTCGAATTTATCCTCAACCCCCGGGCAAGGGAGCCCCCTTTAATTTTTTATTAGTTTAATTTTAATTATTTATTGTTATAGCGACTATAAAAATACACGCTGTGTGAAAATTTCAACTGTCTACCTATTACGGATCATAAGATACAGCCCAAAAAGTTTCCAGTTTATGGTACGGAACCCTTCGTGTGCGAGTCCGACTCGGACTTGGCCGGTTTTTATTTCTATTCGTTCGCTGGAGTCTCGCATCTAGATCAATTTCGGAATCAGTTTCAACATGGTGGAATGTGCGCTTGAAGTAGCATTCTATTTTAATTTTAACAATGACACTTATAATTTAAATATGCACCACCTGCTGAGAATAATCACAACTGAAATGCAATATTTCAAGAACATTTACGTCACTCTGTATATTTGTATTCAGTTAATCTCATAACATAAATATCATTGAAAAAGTCCTGCCGGTAGTATTTTGAAACTGTGTTACGTAAAAGTTTTACTTGAAGTATTTAGGGTTGCTGTTGAGTGCAGCTTGTTATGAATTAAAAGTGCGCATTATGCAGTTGGCCTACTTGGTCTAGCAGTAATGCTTGGTAACAGCCACTCTGCCACTGTTGATACGTTTCCGGGTCGAACGCATGTTCTACATTCTTCAGAAAAATGCAATTCGTCAAGAAGTGCACTAAGAAACCAGACGTAGTAGTAGACTTGACTCGCTAACGCATAACCCAACATAGTTTCACAAAGCAGCAATATATCAACTCTCATAATTAGTCACGATGAGACTCTTCAAGTTAATTATTATAAATCCGCCAACAGCTAAGCTTACTATAATTCACTACACCGCTACGTTGTAGCGCAATTGTCACGCTAAAGGTCACAATCACCGTTTCTAGAAGCAGCCGTTGTCTCTCGGCCAAGATCCAACGTCAAATCAATCTTATCAATGTGTCCGAAGCGCAGACCTAAGCGGATATACTGTGAAACGGGTCTTAGGTCACCTAACAGCACGTGTCTCATTGACGTCAATCAACACACATCGCGATAGCTTTCTAGCGCGCCTAACCCTACTTAACGCTTTATTTATGTTTAACTTTAAAGCTGCCTATATTTTTACTTTAATAACCCCAAAGCTATCGATCTCGCACACGTGGTTGTGAAAGATAAATATTTAGCAGCCCATCAACATATTTATCAACTGTATCGCTAATGTGTGTGTCCCCCATTACTATCACAACATTGAGCGCGTACCGATAACCTACATCTCGGCCACGAGTTGTTTACTCCATAGCACCTAATTGTCCAAATTCGATTACGTCTGCTGTTGCTGCCCACGCCTATTGTTCGCACAAATTCATCGAGTCTCGATTAAGTGTTTTATTTATTGCACAACTGATCGCTTGCCCAAATAGACATTTTGCGACTTGTTTTGATACTTATCTATGGGCTGTAAAAGGATGCTGACAATATTTTACTCAGCGACCTCACCGATGTTTCTGTTTGTAAGCCCTTATGGTAATGCTGCTAACAGTTCTGTTTACTTGTGTCCATGTTTCTAATACTTGCGTAATTGACGATAAGTGCTTCATGCCCTTCTGTATTTAGTACCGTAGGCCATCGCTTATTATTTCGTTTGTTGTTTGGCAAGTTTTCGTATGTTGCAATCATTATTTTCGAATTCTTGGGAAACGCTATCTACTCTGATAAAGTAATGCCCTAAATCTTGCGAGTAGGTATGCATCACGTCGCGTTCAGCGAATATTATGCAAAGTTTACATAAGTGTAAGATAATGTTGTTTGACTTCAGTCCAGATTTCAGTTGATAATGACTCACATGTTGGAGCGTGGCTTGTTAAAAATCCAGTTGTTTATGTCGCTACCGCGTTGCGTAACACGGACGATGGTTGTGATTTACGTACTCCTGAGATAACTATGAGCTGCTAAGAATTTTGTAACCACCCTCCACCTCTTTAGTTGTATCTACCGACCTGAATACTTGGCGAAATAATTCGCTTATGACGCTATTTCATCTGATAAATTTACACACACGTAATTTTTTTTTCTATGCCATAAAAAAATCTAGCGCTAGTGGTTTATGTAAGTGTTCTAAAAATCGCCTGCGTAGGCTGAGTGTCATTCTTTTAAACCGGTTTCTATTTATTTTTGTGCTGGAATCAGAATTTTCAGGTCTCTATTTACGAAATTTGTCAAGCGAAATTTATATTTTCCCATGCATTATCAATTTTACTTCGTTCTTCATTGTTAACATCATCGGACGGGAATTATACGGATCCGATTAAATGGTGTTAACCTAGTTGAAGTAAGTTTTATTGTAAGGTTTCCACACCTTTACTCCTACATTAATTCTTGACCAATACGGTGTGTCTACAAGTTTTAGTTACGAGTTCTTTGGTCCATATTGAGATCGAGGTTTATTTTCTAAAACAGGATTTCCAGAATCCATGAAGACCAAAAACGTTTTATAAATTGTATCAATATTCAATGCTATTGAATTTGCATTTGACATTCTGCAATGTAGATATATACGATTTTCTACTTTCAATACTTATTGGATGATGTCAGGAATTGTGATGTCATTGAACTTCGTAAGTTAACGTCATTACTCGTTTAGGACTGGTGCAAAATATGTGAGTGACACCCATGGGAGCCATATGGAATTTAAAATACCATAATATGGATGACTTATAAAATTAATTAGATACAAATGTATATTTTTTGTTGTGCCACATTAATCAAATTCAAAGCAACTTTGCCCGCAGTGTCCTTCAGACAACGCTGTTTTAAATGAATAATGCTTAAGTCTGCTTTGAAACGACGCAATATTTAGGAATAGCTCAGCGTTTAGACATACTTCAAAATAATGAAATTATACTAGGTGATTATTAAAAAATAAAACCAATTCTCGACTGATCAGAAGGAGGTTCTAAAATCTGGACCACTTCCTCCTCAACCGGTTCGATACATTAAAATCGTACGATACGTAATAAGATCGCGAGTGACCTCACGTCTATTTGCGAACGTGTGCTCAATTTTGATAATACTAACCATTGCAATAAAAAATCTGCCTAGCCTTTTCCCAACTATCTTGGGGTCGGCTTCCAGTCTAACCGGATGCAGCTGAATACCAGTATTTTACATGGAGCGATTGCCTATCTGACCTCCACAACCCAGGTACTGGGTCATAACAATACCCCTTGGTAAGACTTGTTGTCAGACTTTCGGGCTTCTGACGACCCGTAACGACTGTCAAAGATCCACGATTGGCAGCGGCTTAACTTTGCTTTCCGAGGCACGGAGGAGTCTTAGTAAATAAAGATGGTCACCCATCCATGGACCAACCCCGGCAAGCGTAGCTTAACCTGATGGATCGACCCGTGTGGCTGTTATTACTTTAGCCACAAGCTCCTCACTAACCATTCCAATGACCGCAAGAATTAATCCAAGCTTGATTCGAGACGATTTCGAACATTCTTCTACTTTTCGTTGTAGACCTATTTGTGTCTTGTCCCAAGCACAATAGTCTGGCATTTCAGAGCACATCTCAGTTTGATGCCTGTTCTGCGTAACCACCTGCACCTTCCAGGATTTATACGAGACCAATGATAGAGCAGTGGTGGCCCAGTGGTATCGGCCGCGACTTACAAGTTGTACTTACATCGTGAGGAAACCGGCATGTCCTAGAACCAAAAATTCGAAGACATGTGACATCCACCAATCCGCATTGGGCCCGCGTGGTGGATTACGGCCCACACCCTCTCACAGAGAGGAGGCCTGTGCCCCAGCAGTGGGGAAATTAAAAGGCTGAGATGAATGATAGAGCTGCATAAATTGCTAATTACTACTCAGACAAAATGCACATAAACAATTAATTCTACTGCCACTTCTTTGAAAGTCAGCTTTCTTACTGGTTTGGCTACTCCCATTTTGGTTTCGTCATTCATCTTTGTTCTCATGTTTGACACCTTATTCGTTGTTCCTGCCTCGATGATTATATTTACGAATTAAGCTGCATGTACATTGAAACTGGTATTTAGTTGAAATAAGTCACTTGGACCAAGCTATTGGAATTGCATCATTACTGAATCACATGGTACGCGACACCGCTCCTTCGGTGATGTCATGTCCCACTATTTCCTACATAATACATATAACATGGAAATTACATACATATTACATTGCGGTCAAGATGTTTTTTGACCGACACTGAGAGGAAAATAAATCTATCTATTGATCATAATTATTCTGAACAACAAATGAAGACTCGCCCCGGTTCACATCATCAAAGTGAACTCATTTTACCACCTTTATTCTTTCTAAATGTATTGCCAATTGTGTCCCTTTATCAGGTGTGCTTTTACTATATTCTCTACGTCATCTTGAACTTCGTTTGATTCAAGGGTATGATCAGAATAGTTTGCAATAATACTTCCTTAAGAATTGGAAAACAGCCTAAAATGACTCTCCTGTAAATGTGACATTTCAACAAAATGCCTTGTGTCTATTTCTACTTTCTTGAGTAGTTATACTTCGACTCCCGATCTTCCTGGTACCGACTGGAATTTTGCCCACTTCGAAATAGAAAAGAGATGTGATTGATACGATAAATGCTCATACCTGAGCTGAGTGCAGTAAAAACGTTTAGTGCAAGGAGGTCGTGGCTTACTTAGGTACGCGGATCAGCCAATGCGGTTAAGGCGCAGTTATATGCCAACGACCTTGAGTAGTTAGCTTGCGTGTTCGGTGCTGAGCTCACGCAACGCGTACGTCCACCCAGTAATAGGACTCGCCCATCAAGGAGCGCTTTCCCAAATTAGAAGCGTTATTCATTTATTATACATAAAACAACAGGTATTATACTAAAACACGTATACTAAAAGATAAATAATTAAATTATCTTTAAAATGGTAGTAGATTTCAGAAAAATACGCTCAATAGATTTTGCGTGATTCTCAATTTTTTATTCGCGTTAGACGTACCTTTACAAATTAATTACACTATTGTAGCGACATCTATGACGCCGCACACGAACTAAAAATAGCAAGAATTCTACATCGCGCAAGCAGAGTTCTCCGCGCGATTTGAACATATACAACAGTCCGAAATCAACCATTGGGCAGTTGCCCGGACCAGACACAACACCCGTCTGGTCTGAGGATCCTCCCTTTTCAATGGAGGTTGTGGAACTTTACACCCTGTTCCACGTACCTCCAAACTATGTTATAAATTAATAATTTCAAATATTCACATATCAAATTGTCTACAGTAGCATATTTTTTTTTTTCAAAGAAACAAAACTAGTCGTTTAGACGTGATGTTCAATTTAAAATCATTAAAAGTCATATAATTGCGCCTTAAGCAAAGATCAACTGACCTATTTGTGCCATGCCAGTTTATAGTTTTTTTTAAGTCGTAGGTATAAATTTCATGTGTGTGTTTAACTGGTTTATTGAATGGCCGTTCAGATCATTTTCCTAGATGCTATCGATTTAATTTTATTTAATTTTTGTTGTGATATTTATTTAAAAAAACACAGTAACATCATGGCTAATTTTATTTATGTTGTAAACTCTCATGCATTCGGTTACACAATTGTCTTAGTGGCTGTAGAAATTGTTATATTACAAGTTTAAAAATTGCCAGTGGCTTGGTGAAAATGTGGTCTTGAATATAAAAATAAATAATATGGTTTTTTTTTTAAGTCATATAAATTTTATGTATGTGTGTGTATGTAACTGAGGAGCTCGTGGCTAAAGTAATAACAGCCGCACGGGTCGATCTGTCAGGTTAAGCTACGCTTGCCGGGGTTGGTCCCGGCTGTCAATCGTGGATCTTTGACAGTCGTTACGGGTCGTCAGAAGCCCGAAAGTCTGACATTCAGTCTTACCAAGGGGTATAGTATTTCCCAGTTACTGGGTTGTGGAGGTCAGATAGGCAGTCGCTCCATGTGAAATACTGGTATTCAGCTGCATCCGGTTAGACTGGAAGCCGACCCCAAGATAGTTGGGAAAAGGCTAGGCAGATGATGTGTGAATGTAACTGGTTTATTGAATGGCCGTTCAGATCATTTTCCTTTATGCTATCGATTTAGTTTTATTTAATCTTTGTTGTGATATTTATTTCGAAAAAATATCACAACACAGTATTCATATTCATATTCGTTTATTGCATTCCATAGTGTTTTCTAGATGTTACATATTATAAAGTCAGTACAATTATGGACCCTGATAGGGCACAGCACATTAAGTTACAATAAAAAAATATATATATATATATTAATAACAAATTAACAAAAAAGAATACTACTAAGAATTACATTTAAATTAAGAATAATTAAAAACAATAAATGGTTTAAATTGACATTTAGTAAAATCATTTGCAATATTCATTAAATTTTTCAGTAACAAACATTTTTACCAAAAATAAAAAAAAAATATTACTAAAAGGAAAGTCGTAACATCTTGTCTAATTTTATTTCTGTTCTGTTCTGTACAAACTCATGCGAATTCGGTTACACAGTTGTCTTAATTGCTGTAGAAAATCTTATATATCAAGTTTAAAAAATGCCAGTGGCTTGGTGAAAATGTGATCTTGAATATAAAAATAAATAATATAGACAACTATCCACACCCACCCTTGTATGGCAAGCTACTTTCAATTTGACCGTTCAGCTACTTTCTATTTATTCTAATTCATCGTCAACATATGTGTTTCTTATGACACCGCGATTAGCATTCAGTCGCCGACGTGAAGTCTGGGCCGTCACATGCAAGGCGTGCATAACGCACTTAAACGATTTCATTGCGCATGCGACGACGGTTAAGAGATTAAAGGGATTATCTTGATGTTAGCCTTGTTGACACGACGGATACTATGTTCTAGTTGTCGTGACACGACAATGACACATAGGCACACACTTAAATATATGTTCTCTTACTTATACTGAGCACTATTCGCTTAGTGGTCTTTACTTTGAAGCCATATTTTTCTCGTAACGCTCAGCCTAAACCCGGAATTGTAATTGCGCCAAATAAACTGCTAAAGCTTTTTCAAATTTCACTGATTTAAGGCCGATTTCACCATTCGCTCTATAAACTAAGTTTAACTGAACTAAGCTTAGCGTAAAAAATAAAAACCATAAAAAAGATTATAGTGAGTTAACCTTAAAAGATAGACATTGGTGCGGATTCTTTTGTTCAATGACTAAACTAAAATTAGAGAATTGCTATCTTTTACTAAAAGGCAGTGCGAGCAAAAGGACGGATATAGAGATAAAAAGATAGCAATAGCCTAAATTAAGTTTACTTTGTGCACAACAGAATCAACAGCATTATATGCTGTCGCGGACTTTTTTTTAGAACTTTAAAAGGAGAACAATTCCGTCATACATAGTTTTTGCGTAACTTTAATCGTTTACACATTGCACACACAACGCCTTCCTCGATAAATGGACTATTCAACACAAAAATAATTTTTCAATTCGATCCAGTAGTTGCTGAGATTAGCAAACAAACAAACTCTTCAGCTTTATGACAGCGGCTAAACGCGTTTAAGCGAGCTTAAACGTCGAAAAGCGGGGCGTTTAGAATTGGTGAAATCGGCCCTTAGGCGTGTGTCCCACGGTTATGTCGTCTACATAATATATTTGAATATTGGCTACAAAGCGATTTGCAATTACTTCGGTAAAGCTACTTATCTCAAAGGACAGCACGATCTCTAACTTG
This sequence comes from Polia nebulosa, assembly GCA_951329385.1. Taxonomy (NCBI): domain Eukaryota; kingdom Metazoa; phylum Arthropoda; class Insecta; order Lepidoptera; family Noctuidae; genus Polia; species Polia nebulosa. Next base: position 7,725,368 of record OX589588.1, on the reverse strand, counting down.
ATCATACTTTATTTGTATTTTACAGGCAAGGCAATGTAAAAGGTTAGAATGTTTAGAAATATCCGTGTGGGTTTTCGAGTCAGGTTCCGCCCCAACATTAATAAGTGTCAGTTGTTATCTAAAGGAAACCTACATTTATAGGTAGTATACTTTTGACCTTTACAAGTTAACAAAGCCTTATATTTTTGTTACTTTTTAGATAAAAACTTTTCCTCTGCATGGTTATTATGCTAACGTATTTTCCTATCATACGTGAAACTGATTATTTTTTCGCGTAATGTTACGTAATGTTACGTCACTAAGTCAATCTTCCGTATATTGTTTTAGGCTTGTTCATTCTCATGTTAAACAGAGATCTTAGATAAATTATCACTTTGCCTATGATTCACACCATTATACATTTCGTTAACTCCTCGTCAGCCAGTAGCTAATGATTCAATAAGTTTTATCTTGTTTCTACAGAAATCTGCTCTTCTAACAATGTAAATCTGAATAGGCAGTTTCTGAATTGTTCACAAACTCTTATCTTTTGCCATGTTTAGGTTGTAAATCAAAAGGGACGAATCACATTTCTGAAAAGTTTCTCTTTCCGTCTCATGATCTCATCTCAAATTACCTGAATTATGAGGAGCAAATTTTATCTATGTGAGTATGAATCAAAACAATCTTTATAGCTTGTCACCTCTATTATAGTATTCAAAAGTTTTTTTACAAAAAAAAACGGATTCCAAAAAATAAAATACACTAAAAATTTTAAAATAACTTTAATATCGGAAGTCGGTGTTTGTTTTTTATTTCTTCGTTATTTGACACCGACTTCCGAAACGCGTCAAGCCCCTCATTAGCAGTCACAATTAAAAACCTATTGTTACGTTACCTTATGGTAACGCGAGGGTTCTGATGCGTTAAAGTTATTTTTAAATTTTTAGTGTATTTTCTTTATTGGAAGTCGGTTGTTTTTTTTGTAAAAAAAGTTTTTATTTTTCGCTTTTTAGTTGTTTATACCCCAGAACTAAAAACCCCAATAACATGGAACGTGGAATTTAAACATACTCGTAACTGGAGAAAACCAAAACTTCATCTATGTATACGTATTTTTCGTTTTTGTTTAGTTTTTCAAAAAGCGCTGAAGTAATTTCGATAAAATTTATATGGGACCACCTCGGGAGTATATTCTTTCGGATAAAAAAATAATTTTGAAAATCGGTCCTCAACTAACAGAGAAATCGGTGGACTGAAGAAATCGGTGGACATACATAAAATAAAAAACATACATACAGTCGAACATAGAACGTCCTCCTTTTTCGAAGTCGGTTAAAAAGTAGTCCAAATCTCTTTCTCTAACTTCCGGATTTCAAAAAATTCGGTTGATTTTAGTGATAATCTTCTTCCTAAGCTGTTCAAGTTAGATATAACAATTTTAAAGCTGATTCGATTTCGCCTTTTACAAATAAGGCAAACTAAACACAAGTTACAAACATGACAGTTCAAGCAAACATTGTAATTGCCAATTGAAAATATGATCGAGTTAATCAACAAATCAATTTGTCATGAACGAACAGCCGCTACCGAGGTCCTTTTGTTTGTTACACACGTCTATTTACTAACTGAATTAATAAAGTAATTAGGTATCAAAGCAAAGGCCATTACCAATACATATTTCTTTCACGGTCAGTTCATTTATAAACGTTACAACGGACGTTCCTTCATTAATTACTTTCGAAATGTCACCAATGAAAACGAAGATATCTGAACATGAAATATATGAGTTTCATACATCACTTTTCAAACCCATGTCATACAGTCTTTTTGAAATGACAGAGTTCTTATTGTGTTTTAAAGAAAATAAATTATTTTTCTCACTAATTTGAAAAGTTCAAAACGCTCAAGTGTATTAATTAGTATTTACGATACCACCGGGTCATTGTATTAATAACTAATAATAACATCAAATTAAATATTTTTTGCCGACAGTTTTTGTAAGCTGCCTTTTGGAGCAGTGACTTCCTTATCTGTAACCAATTTTTGTATTTAAAAATTCAGTTAAATTCAAATTGACAATAGTGATCATAATCGTTAAATCATAATTATTAATTTAGCAGTTGATCTATGGGTTTTTACTCAACGCTGTTCAAAGTGTTTAGTTTAGCAGATACCATTTAGCAACATCATATTTTTTTTAAATTATTTTACAATTGTTTAATGTCAAATATCTGACTTGCTAATCTTATGGCAACGCTACTGAAAAATGCTAACATTGGTCATCAATTCATTATAAAATTGCGTTTTATGCTCAGTCGCATTACGTCACCCGCTTCAACTCACACAAGAGTTTTTATATCCACGCCATAGTCGGTTATCTGTCTCTGTCTCACTCCTCATTGCAGTATATATGTCTATCTCGCTCTTGTGCTGGCGGCGACAAGCAGTCTGGGTCTTTCTGGCGGACACTGCGTAGCAAACAAAACCCTAGGTCACGGGCACTGGACACATTTTCGTACAATGCCTCATCTGAATAAGTTTTAGTATCACTCCCTCGCGATTGTATCCACCTTGTTGGGATGGCTTAGCCTTCAGGTGGAATACTAAATTCAGACTTATTTGCGTGCCTTATCCTAGTTAATATTTAGGTTTTTTTTGGTTTCTGACCTTATCTACTTGTCTTATTTCCCTGAGCATGTTAATGCTAACATTACCTTGAAGATTACGCTCTTCAATCTTCGTGAAAGTCCAATTTTGGCTACTAAATTTGTGGTGGTGGTTTGCGTAAATATTCAGAGTATCTTATTTTGCATGTAAATCTGCATTACGGAGAAATGATATATTTTCGTCAACCTCACCGTTCCGCTCGCTAAATATAAGAATGCAAGGTCAGGGATACATTACCAAAGGGACTTGCTGAAAAACAAGGGCAACGTGAAAACTCAATGGTACAATGAACGTGCCCCACAGTCCCACTCCCTTACTCATTCTTAATAATACAGTAATCTGATAGGCTGAAATCTTGACAGGCGTACGTGCCAACTAATACATTAGCATCTCATTGGAGATAGCATCGTGCCAAAACATGGCTTGGAGTGACGGACAAACGGTACTGCTTAAGATTTCTTGGCTTGGAATGACAAATTGAAGATATGTCTGTCTCTATCCACTATGCTATCAACCGTAACAGCAAAAAATAATGAAAATCCAATCAATATGATTTCTATCTCCTTGTCACATAATCCATCAAATACCAGTTACTGATCTAGTTTCTATTAATTAGCTTCTGATCAGGTTATAACATGATGTTATATAATCGGCTCGGTATGCAAATAACTTGAGTCACCTAGTCGTTAATAGGAAAATATCAGCCCCATAGTCAATCAATCACTTCTGCTAATTTCAACAGCGAAATGTCCTGAATACTGTTTCTGACAAGTTACGCAAAAACTGTTACAGACTTACAGGTCTTTTCATAGCTTCAGATTGTTCAAGATAACACGTGCTTTCTGCTGCCTCACAAGTTGAAACTGTTTTGGCCTTCACCCGTTATACTTTTTTTTTTTTTTACTGAAAGCTTGTACAGTTATTAGAAAACTTGCGGTACTTTCGCAGATTGGTATTACTAATTTTTTGTTGCCTGTGCTCTTTACGGTTTTACCCTTTTTCCAGTTCTTTTATCGGTAATTTTATGGTAAACGGTAGAACTTAAACTATTCGAAGGAAGGCTTATTAAGAATGACAGCTGTGATCGTATTGAGTCCATTATACTTTTATATACTTTGCAAGAGATATAATAAATTCAAGAGTTTGGGGAAACTATCAAAGTCCCGCTAAACACGTCATTTTATTTTTGGAGTCCGCAACCACCGCGTTGATTTCCGCTGCACCGACATTGCGGTGGTCTTTATAGTTTGTTGTGCTACAGTTTTTATGGATTCCCTTAAATAACGACCGACTCACACAGGTTGTTTTATGGCCGTCCGTTTTTATGACTGTTTTATTGCTATCGATGTCTATTGCTATGATTGATATGCTTCTATCGTGTGGCGCTTCTTTTATCGTTACTCATGCATTATTTATTTGATCGCGTTGTAGAACTTGTAGTTGTTGGTAAGTTTTCTGTTTCATTGATGCTTCATCGACATCACTTTTCCTGTCATCTTCTACATCAGTGGGCAGTTCTTTCAGACACGTAGCATCAGCCCATTCCCGGAATGAGCGCGAGCGTCAATGATTGCCGTGTTGATTGACGGATGTCTTCCTGCCAGTTACTTCGTTAGCATCATTATCACAGTAATACCGACCTTAACACTTGACAATAAGTCTCTTTTGGTCGTGTTGATCAACATTGTAGCGGCACTTTTCACGGCTGCGATCTATGTGGCCTCTACACGCTTAAGTATCGCTGATGAGCCAAAACCGATCATCGACTTCGAGTTCTATTATTAGTTAAATGTTACACTGGAAAACTGTTCACGTGTGAGTGTGTTATTGTCAAATGTTTATACTATTTGCATTTTGAAACTTGGCCCGTCAGTCGTGCGTGGTACCATTAACTGAAATGTTGGTGAAGTCATCGTTTTATTCATGTCTTTTGTACAGTTAACGCTTTTCATATTCAGTTTGACTATTGTGTGGTTATTAAAGAAGCATTAAATAAATTAAAGGTATTGCAAGGAGATGTTATTTTATTTTCAGCTGAAGCTGCTTATGTGCAATTTATTCGATTTAAGAAGGACCTAAATACTATAGTATTATACTCTTTCGATCTCGATTAATTCTGTGGTCTTAATAGTTGGAGCATGATGCAAAACTAGATTGAATACAACTGTACATATACGTACACCATATTATTATATACATAGCGGTATGTATAACTTATTTAAATGCAAACGAAGCATTGTAAACACCATCTGTCGAGCACGAACAAAAAGCAATTCATCTCACATTAACATTTACCAAGTGCCCACAAAAAATAATGACATCACTCTTTATTTTGACTCAAGCGTGTACTCCGTTTGAAAGCGGTCAACGAGTACTCGCACTTAGCAACAAACGAACGTAGTTATCGATATATCTAAGATTACAGTTAACCTTGCAATAATTGTTCTGACCCAAAAATCTTAATAAAAGCTCTAGCAAATAGCGGTAGGCGTCGGTTTGATCGTAAACGAAGCTGTATCAATCAACCTATACAGCGGAAATTGATGTCACAGAACAGCTATTTTGTAGACAGTATCAATTTTCGTCAATGTCCCAGACAATGGGCTATTTATCCCCCTATTATTATCCAAATTGATCAGGGTAATCGCTCCAATGTAAAATACTGGTACAAGTTACGAATTTTGTTTCAGTACTTTCAGGTCACGTTTTTAAGCAAATGTTGACGAGGCGTTCTTGAGGACAAGTTGTTCACGTAATTCATTTAATCAGTACGCAGAATCTAAAAACTAAGCAGAGTTGTAATCATAACGAAGTTTTCTAATAATTTTAAATCTGCACAGTCACCAGACTCAGCAACTTTGTAATAGTACTTGGCTCAATAGCTTGGGACCTTTCCATTGCCGTTTCTGCTTTTATTCGTTTGAGTTCCATTGCAGTTTCTGCTTTTTTTAGTTTGAGAATAGTCGTCTAGATTCATCTTTGGGGCGGATGCCAGATACCAGCTTGGTGTGCTTGAGTCAATTAATAAAGGAGCCAAGAGGATTATCGGCAATGATGAACCCGTCAAGTCAAAGCTGCAAAGTCTGGAGCATCGACACCGAGTTGCTAGCCAGTCGGTTTTTTTTTTGTTTTTGTTGTGTGAGGATTCATCCAATGACATCTCCCGCTCTAGGGTGGAGCGAGAGGGCGTGTCAGACTCTTACTGACTAAAACCCACCCCTGTTCCTTCCCTGCCCTTAGTGCCCAGGGGCAAGGTCCTCAACCCCTGGGCAGTTTATCCTCAACTCCTGGGCAGCTAGCCAGTCGGTTACATTTCAGGGAGTGTGCTGCAGAATTTCATAGTTTAATTTCGCCAAGCCTGTTCCATCATCGGACCACTACACTTACGGCGATGCGCCACCGGTACATGTTGGACATCCTACCCATACACACATTAATTGTGCATACAGCTAAGGAGAGGAATTCCCTGGGTTTCCTGATAGTTACAACCTGGGGTCTTAAAGTCAAGAGTGAATAGGTTACTTCTAGGCAAGCGTGCTCCATCGGGCGATAGTGGTCTAGTGGTCAAAAGCGAGCCTATAGTTGTACGAAGAAAAAACCGAGTTGACTGAAGCATTTCATCGTTCACGCATTCACCAACACGCGCAATTTCATCCTGCGAGTTTTTTTTTTACTTTTTGCGAACTTTTTTTGTTCGCCTCTCGCCCAACAGTGGAACGAAACAGAATAAACAGGTCTGTTTTTGTATAAGATTTTTCATGGTGAAGATTCGGCTTTAAGTTCACGTCACGGTATGATGGAAGCGTTTTAAATTACGGCCTACGGGCTTTTTTGTATACGACTGTAACTACTCTTTGCTTGTAGATACAAGCAACGACTATGTACAGTAGACGCGTACGACGTAGATATGTTGTATAAATATAGAATGATATAAATTGAAGGCATTATTCATGGGTTCTAAGAAATTAGTAACTATTTGTTACTCCTATTTCGATTTGCATTGAAACACTCAGTTTTTTCTATCGTCTAAGGAGCTGGTGGGTGCCCCCACCCACCAGCGTGTGGTGGGAAATCATCCTATGACTTCTTCCGCTCTAGGGTGGAGCGGAAGGGCGTGTCAGACTCTTACTGACTAAAACCCACCCCTGTTCCTCCCTGCCTTGAGTGCCCAGGGGCGAGGTAACTCTTTCGAATTTACCCTCAACCCCCGGGCAGTCCAATCTCGATATTCCGAAATACCGAAATACCGAGATTCTGCATGATGTCATCAATCCCGCTCACTGCGGGATCCCGCGGGATTTGCGGTATTGAAAATTATTAGGGACACAGGACAATCTAACTCTTTATGAATCAGAAGAGTCCATGGGTAGGTACTTAACGTTAGCACACAATGCCCTACAGTCTGTAGTGCCTACAAGCGTAGAAACTGAGCAGGCGTTCTCCGCTGCCGGTTATCTTGCCAAACAAATACGAAGTAGTTTGGCTGAAGACACATTGGAATTTTGTGTTTTCTGCGAAAACACATCCAAAATGTGAAGTAAATTTATTTTTGTACTTGTTTTCTAATGAATATTTCAAACTTTAAGTATGCTGTGTTTTACTCCTCACTGTTAACAACTTTTATTGAAAAATGCGGGATCCCGTTATACCGGGATCCCGCGTCATTGAAATTTTTTGATCTCGCCAATCCCGAGATTCCGCAATGCGGGATTGCAAGCCCTATTCCAAACCCATAATTATTATCACCATTAAACTTTGCAGCAATCATAAATTCTTTCAACAACAGTCTCAAAAAAGCTTTTTTCAACATTAGTCCATTTTCTTCATTATTCTTCCGATAACATTGTCTCTAAATAGAAACTTTAATTTGTAATCTATGCTAATTACTTCTGTTTCCGTCACGGTTATATTTAGAAGCACTTCCTCACTTGTTAACTACACTTTTGTACCTTATGGAATAAGTCTGTTTCGTGCTCATTACCTTTCATTTGCATATAGAGTGGGGCTTGATGTTAAAAGCCACCCTCAACTGGCCCTCGGGCGTAATAGGAACTCTCAACATCCAACTTTAATTAAAAATCATTTTACCCTTTACTTTAATTAGATTCAGCAAACTTTCTACGCAGTCTAGACATTATTACCTAACAATGATTGTCATGCATATGCGGTGTTTGCTTTGTTTCTAAATCTAAAGGGCTCTTCTGCAATTAATTTTCCGTGTCTAGAAAAACCAGTTCGTTTCATTACATATGAATGAGGGACGACTCGTGTGTTTACTATACAAATTAAGTCCTGACTAGAATGTCCTTGTTTTAATCAACGACTAGATTTTTCTCTGCTTATTTAAACATTGGCACGGATTCTCTTGTTCAATATCTAAACTAAAATTAGAGAATTGCTATCTTTTACTAAAAGGCAGTGCGAGAAAAGGACGGCTATAGCTATGCACTAAGTTAGAGATGTCAAACTAGTTTACGCCTTGCGCTTCGCCGTGTTTTTAGACGACATGTTTTTACGTGTACCCTTAATTTGTATGGAAATATTAGTTCAAACTAAATTTGACAGCTCTAATTTACGTCCGTCTCTTTCTTGTTTTATTAGAGAGAAAAAGATAGCAATAGCCTAAATTAAGTTTAGTTTGTGCATAACAGAATCAACACCATTATCTAATTTGACGACCGTGAGCTCCATGATGTAAGATTTTGTGTGGCAATAATTTGAGAGAATAACTACTTCCTTAGACTCTATTTTTGGTACCAACTGCACGTCTAAATGTCGAAAAGTCTAGACACAAGTGACAAATATATCGTTTGCATGCTAATAAGGTATATTTTGGACATAAGATCTATTTGCTTATTCGACTATTCAATGTCCCGATTATGGGCCTATCAATGGATCATTTAACACAATGCGTGCAAATGTGATATAAACGCGATAAAATCAATGAACCGGCGAATAGTTGCGAGTAATCCGACGCCCGTGGCATTGAACTTCACAGTCCTAGTTTGAATAAGAACAATGCTATTCTAATACGTATTAACACTTATATTTTTAATATTCGCAACAGTTACTGATAAACAATCTCCTTTCGCCGGTGGAGTGCTCGGCATAACAACAATAGCCGGCTGCTTCTAACTTCGGCGATGATGTCAGTTTTCCTTTAATGAACGCTCCAATCGCCTGCAGCATTTCACGAGCGTAAACAATTCGGGTTTTTTTTCTCTCTCTTTTACACAAATTCATACCGATGATTACCTGTACCATCAGACGTCGAAAATAACGAGCTTGTATAAGAATCATTTAACTGGACTCGTTTCATGTTTTCTATTCTACATTGTTCTGTTTTACAACCAATATAATTCCTTGCTAACTAATGTGTTTACATATTTAAATAACTTCACTTATATCGTGTAACAGAACCGGTTGTTTTGCAATTCGGCACGCATGCGCGTTTGCTCCTAAAGCCGAACCCGCCCCGGCCCTTGAGATCCTCGGAACAAATTATTAACATAATGCCCCGCCACAAGCATTATTTGGAGAACAGAATCCATCACGAAAATGATTGAAATTACTCACAACTTTAGCCTGTTGTTCTCTTCTTTAAAGATTATTTTACTCGGGAGTTTCGACAACGCCAAAATAATTATTGAACACGTTCTGAGTTTCTGATGCGGTTGAGCTCCGGTCTGGTTTTAAATGTAGAGCTGGGTATGTATAAATTAAGTTTCCTTCTTCACGCATTAAATAAACCTGTGAAAGCACTCGCGTCAAATAACCGTGAGGTTATTCAAGGTTGCAAGATTTAGAAACGCACCAGGAAGCTCCGGTGTCAGATCGTGCAGGAAGCACGTGGTCATCGGTTTCTCCAATCGTCAGTCGGCCATAATTTTGTTTTATTACTTCCCACCATGGTTTTCATTCGTATGCGATTTCTATCGTATATCCTTAATAACAATGTTATACACCTCTGAAATGAATAGTTGCAATCGATAAGTAACCGTCAGAGAACAAATTGTAGAAGTCATGAGCGTAACGTCCAATCGTATATACGAAGTACGAACTTTACGTCTATTATGTCTGGTACTTGACTTCCGAGCAAAAACTCTTTAAAGTTAAACCACATGCAGTTAACTGAAAATGCAAACGCCAGTGTCCAAAGCTAAACTACCTTGAATCTGTTCTTCAACATATAATAGGGAGGAAAGCGCTTTGAAATGACCCTGCCCCGCTCTGTTAGGCAAGGATTAATTGAATGAACTTTTTGTGTCTGCCACTCTCAAAGTGAATACTTTATTACTTTTTTGGAATGCCCATGTAATATTTCATGCTAATCGCTTACTGTTTTAAGTAAGGGGTGTCAGACTAAATTAAAAGTTAAGTTTGCATTTGCCAAACTAAGTCTGTTAGGTGCCGTTTACGAGTTGGCATCATTATAATAAAATATCTGATTGAAATTCGGCAGAGAATCTTCTTCGATGCAGATTACATTCCACCTAAAAATAAAAACAGTTTTCAATTGAATAGTAATTACAGCTTGAGCATGAAACGCTTACAACTCACAAATTGCCGGTTGTTGCTGAGGAGTGCGCTTCGCGGCGTGATGTGCCTCACGATGGTACCTTTAGACACGTTAATTTGTATAATCACTTGATGCAAAATGTTAAACTTTGTAGCTCAACCTCCAATTGCTGTACTTGATACTAATTCTCACCTAACAACCTTGCGAAATACTCTACCTCTGTATTTTTCTCCAGAAAGTTCGAGATAAAATATTTAAAGCTACAATAAAAAGTCGACTGAACGACATTGATTTCTCAAATGAAAGTTGTTGTGTTGTTATGCAGCTCAGACAGCGCTGTAGTTAATTAAATTTATAGTTCTTAAACCTCACGAAGGTCACGGATTCAATTTTTGAGAATGAGTTGCAGATTCTGTTCTGTTCTGATATTAAATTGATTTAGTGTTCCATGCTGATTGATTTGCACCTTTCGTTCCTGACTTCTGAATGTAGCGTGATATAAAATTAAAATAGTACCATCCTGAATGAAATAATTACTACTTGCAGTTAATATTGAGATGATTGATTATTTTTATTCATACGTTATCCCTGTCCAACACATTAAATGTTTGTCTCAGCGCTTCTGAGAAATTGTGATGTCTTCCGGCTGTATTTGGCAAACAGACATGAGTCAAAATGATGGGTTGTTGCTTCCAATCGCGCGCAATTTTGCTATCATCGGATCAAGTGGTGGGTGATATAAGTGCACTGAATTTTAACTTTGTGGATTCAGCAGTTATTTAAACCAGTTGATACAAAGGGATGTAGAAAATGACGCCATTGGCAATTTACGACCATACATTTCGAAACTTGGGTCCCGCAACAGATACATTGTCAGTACATTATTATAATTAGTTTCTTAGTAAAATAGTTTCTAATTTAGTCTTCAAAGATTAGAAGAAAACATCACCGACGGAAATGGCCGATATTTCATTTCAGATTTTACTTTGTGCGTAAGAGCTGTTTTATTCTTTTGTCGTCCCGTGGCTACAGAAAATTCATCATTTTGCATTACTGAAATAGTCTGCAAGTTTTGCAACATTGTTGACGAGACTTTGTTGGGAGCTTTACGGCCTTTTCCTTATAGCAATTACTCTTGTGTTGTCCTCTTTGTAACAGAGGATGATCCTTACAGTGATGATGTGTGAATTCGTTAGCTTGCTAGCAATAAACACAAGTTACAAAGTCACTTTCGTCAGAACCATAATTTTCAGTTTATCTTCTTGTGTTTTATGTGTTATTATTTGTTTAGCAACAAATGCAATCGATGTTGATTTGTGAATTTTTAATATATTAAATACATAATTCCATCATATTGATTGGTAAATTTTATACTTACTTATAAGTTCATAGCAGACTATTAATTTTATTTGCCTTGGTATCGTTTCTACAATGTATTTTTTTTGTTGCAGGTATAATAATTTAATATATAATTACTGCCGCTTTCTGATTTGCTGTCGTGAAGGTAATCTACTATATTTTTATATCGTTAGAAGCAGCTATTAGACCCAGTTATATTGACCGACATGAACATAATGTTTCAACAAACCAGTTTATAATGAATATTGAACTTTAATGCTCAATTAATTAAATGTCCGCAAACATCATATTTATTGTTACACGACAGCTGGCGATAGTTTCGCAGAATATCGTCCGAATTAAAAAGATTTAGGTTTATTAGTTAAACATGGACTCGTTTATTTTAATTGCTGCTTCCTTCAGCCTAAGGGTTAAAGTTACAGTCGTTATAGACAGTGACACACATTCTTCACGCTTTTGTATTCTTAGAAGCACACAGATTTATCTTTCTACTCATATGTTAATAACCTCTTCGAAACAAATAACATGGAATAATTTTAGCGACGAAAATGGTTCTCATTTTGCGCGTCGAGCGTTGATCAAAGCAGTTTGTTTGAGGCTGGTTTTCAAAGTGACGCTTATACTAATTGGTCAGATTACAGAGGTCGCTTTTGTCGTGCGACTGTCGCACGGTTGTTGCGCGACGTCGACCGTGACAGATACGCGATGCGGATAAATTTGCGGCAATTCGTATCGTGTTGATTCAGTTCTCTTAGTGCTCAACTTTGTCAGACTTATACTATCTTAGAAAATATCTCGATAGGACATTTGGTTGACGTAATTAGTGGTTTACTCATAGGTTTCACTAGGATTAATCAATGAAAGATTATGTGCAAGTCACTGTGCAGCTGCAATATCGTTGAAATTGAGCAAAGTATCATCTTCGGAGCAATCAATACTGAGACATTCGCTCCCAGGTTTTCCCTATAATTAACGCAGTTTTAATTCTTGCCAAATGTGATGTCACCAAAGTTGCTCTATTTAATTTAAGAGATAATTTTCCCTTTGGCACTCATGTTATTCTTTCGTTCTGAGAAAAATAACTAGACACCTCGGCGACGTTGCTCTATGACGGGGGCCAAAGTTAGTTATTTTCTCGAAATAGCAGAGCAACTGTTGCGAATTGTAACTAATGACTGCAATGTCCCAGGGCGATAGCAGGACTGCAACTGTATGATAAATTGTTAACCAACCTGATCGTTTATTCTTGACGTGCAGGTATATCAGTCTCTAAGCAAACGGCGAGCTAAAATTTAACAAAGTGCATGTTATTATTTCGTCGATGTATTCTCGGTAGCGTTTCATTTGCGCCGTGAGATCTGCAGCTGTTTTGAGCGGGTTTTTCGATGAATCAATTTCTCGCTTTCAGTAAGTAATTAAGCTTTCCAAGGTTGAGCGTAGTAGATTTTTAAACGATTTGAAGCTATTTTGATATTGAAGAATTTCGTGGAATTATTATTAATCGTAACTTTACTAGGAATGCCGTCTCGGCGCATTGTTTTAGTTGTAGTTGAAACTCAAGCATGGCGTGAGAAATTCGCCCACTGGTCGTAGACGGGTTCTCACGGGCATTCCCCGTACCTTACTCCACGCGAGCCGCAGTTTTGGCTCCAGTTGGTACCCCACCGCGCCTTTGCAGTCACAACTTGGTTTATCTACATATTTGATCATTTTACATGATTAACAGTATTAACACCATATTATAAGTGGCGATGAGTGTTTTATTTACTTTATAAGGTTATTAACGGAATATTACACAGAAAACATAGACACACGTGCAATGACACGATCTAAAAGATCGTGTCATTGCACGTGTGTCTATGTACCTACCCACGAGGTACCTTCACCCCTATGTATTACCTTTTTAATATCAACCTAGGCTCAGTTTTCCTTATATTTGCTGTCATCATAAATTTGTATTCGTCACTGTAATGCAACATTTTCCTTGTTTATTATTGTTTCTCAGAATGCTTCTGGCATCGCGTGAGGTTTTGCTAACCTTTTCTTAAACGGTATACCTAATAGTAAAATTACTATTACTTTTAACCTTGGTTTCCATACTGGCTCCCTGACTAAGAAATATGTCTGCAACTAGTTCGTAAGTGAAATCGCTTACCAAACCCCCATGCGTTAGCTTATCTATATTTGCATTAAGAGACCCTCAGATTAATTGGTACATGATTGTGTACCTTAACTAAGTCTAGCGATATCTCAAACTGTGTGTGGGCAACTTCTATCTGCTTAGATTAATACAAGACATATTCTAAAGTAATTTAATCTTATCAATTGCGACAATTTGACAAATTAATATTCATTATCTCATTGTGATACTATCATCTTGTTTCCTTTCCGTTGAAATCACATAAGAACTTCATAATCTAATACCAGCAATTAACGACAACACTTGATAATGTGAGATCGATAGATAAAACTGACAACATGGCTTTGATACCGATTCCTTGTAAGATAAGAAACCAGAAACCGATGCTTGTAAAAACTCATCAGAACTTCGAAAAAAAATTGCCCTCGCTACCGCAATTTGTAATTGATTCAAGTTGAATTATGCAATACGTCGTGTAAGTTTATTGTATTGTAATTGGACACCGTACGATGCGATGTCGGCTGATAAGGTGACAAACGGTGTATCGCATTCTTTCTCACAATTCAACATACAACTCAGCACAAAGCAAGCTCAAGTCACCGGCGGCGGTCTTACGTGAGACGTAATTAAAATCTAAAATCGTAGCTATGTTGATTAACAAGCGTTTGTTTGTTACGGTAAAATTGAAAACTTTATTAGCAGGAATAGGGAAATGAAACGGCCTGGCCGCAGCCACGTGTGCAAACATGCTCCTGTATTTTCACGCATAGCGTAATGTTTAGTGACAGGTATGCGTTTCTTGATTTAGAAATACAGAAAGAACCCCATTTCATTCTCTACTATGCGCAATTTATGAAAACATCAAAACCAAGACGAAAAATTGTTCCAAGACAAATTGATAATTTCCGCACTCAAATCACTTGCGTAAGTGCGTAAAAAGTTCTTCGTATATTGTTCTTGTTACTAAACAAACTAAAAAGAACATTAAACACGTGCTGAGATTCTCTAACTCCATGATTCCGTACAAGTTCTTCTAAAAATATATTTTAATTAAAATATTTAAAAATAATTTTTCATGCCAATTGTTTTTGCAATGTCTAGTAGACACTTGCCAAGAGTTTGATCTGGAAGTTTCTTTTTAACTTATGATACAGCAACACAGGCGCTTGCATCATCTGAGCTTTCACTTAACTGATTTAGCAAATGTTTCCCGCAACAACCCACATTTATACGAAAACGGTGTGCACAGTGCGTTGTCGACCTATATAAGGGCTTTAGCCTTTTCAAATTACGTATCAAACTACTTGTAGTAATATTGTCAAGTCACCATTTGGCACGAGACGGGTGTGCCGCAATTGCGAACACGCTCAACAGTTCGTAATGAGAATAATGATGGAAGCTTGCGCCATAGATCAGTTTGTGCGCGTGCGCAGCCTGCCGATAGCGGGCAATCGCTAATACTTGCGTAAATACGGCAGCCGCTGCTGGGCTTAAGATTAGATTTAGCTGATCGAAACTGCTCACAAATGAATTTGTTACTATTCGTCATTCACTGTTTTGCCTACATTATCTTGCATTTCATAACGACATCAATTTTGTTGCTGCTACTTAGATTATTTACTATTGGAAATAAGGAAGCCAATCCTCCAAACAAGTTTTAGATAAAATACCCCAGTAATGTTTATAGTGGCAACGATTTCATAGAAATGACAAGTGGGTCATATTGCATCAATAGAACGATGCACGCGAACGTTAAAGACACCATAGCGCTGATTGCAAATGCAACTTTGTAATTTTCTCGTGTCACGAACAACTACAACGTATGCAGTTACAGTCGAAGCACTTCACGGGAACCACTGTTTTATTTGCAACTAGACTCATTATACATATACACCGCGTAATTGCGCGAAAATCGTGTCATTGATATTACAATCAAAACTAGTATCGATTTCACTGAAAAATTTACATTTATTTAAAGCAAAATGAATTCAACGTATTCTGTCGTAATTATGTGGAAGGATAGAATAATTTACATGATTAACACTTCATCGGGTTGTCTTGCATATTTCCCATTGCGTATCGCAACGGGGCCTGGGGGTCTACTCCGAAGTGTTTTTACGAAGTATCGGGCGAATGTTCGGACATATTTGTGTGAAGTGTTAAAGTGAATGTGCCATACCTAAAATTGTAGCTCTTCTCTGAGAGCTTCTTCCACCAAAAGCATACATAATGCCATTTCGCTACTATTTTAGGTATGGCACATTCACTTTAAAACTTCACACAAATATATCCGAACATTCGTCCGATACTTCGTAAAAACACTGCGGAGTAGACCCCCAGCTCTATAATTTACGCACCAAAGAGTAATTAGGTAGTTAACTTCCAGCAAGTATTTACGATTGTTTAACTACGTCTACTTGTATCTATGATTCTGCTGCCAAGACCTGTCCGACTCGATTGATTAAAACAACACAATTTTGTCATTTATGAGTATTTGAATAATGTCTATCAATTAGTAATACTATAAGTTGAAATTAGTGTCGATATTGGCATATCAACAATCTTAATAGACAACTGACTTTTAAAATCTTTTATATGAACTTAATCAATATTGGCTCCTGGTTTTCTTTCTTTTCTATCCTACTCTCACTCTCACCTAATATTGGCCATTCCCTTTGAAGACGTGACCTTCATGGCATCACTCGACAATTCAGATAGTGACAAACTGTGATTTTTTACTATTCTCACCTAATATGGGCCATTGCCTTTGGAGACGTGACCTTGCCTCTGACTATGTGGTTTGGTATCACTCGACAATTCAGCATAGTGATAAACTGTGATTTTTGGTCCAGCTTAGCTCCAATAGCATAATCTACTCGTTTTCTCATAATATTATTCATATCAACTTCTTAGTTCTTTTCCGTTCTGGACGATAATAGTCCTTTCAGTCTTCTGTTTGCTGTTTGCCAGCTTCAAGAATTTCCTTTTTATAGTTCAAAATTTTGACACCAATTCTGCATAACATACGACGTTCGCCAAAACGTGGTTCATCATCCTCCTGCCTTTATCCCAATTTATTCGGGTCGGCGCATCATGGCTTCTTCCACACATCTCGATAGTCACCTTTTTTCTCGTCAAGTGGTTAATATTATGCACTTCCAATATGTGGATATAAATAAATGTAAAATTAATAAGTAGGTACATTGCTGGTTCTACCCTTTATCGATTTCTCTAATGCCACACAGTCACACAGTTTGCTGGCTACTGAGAATTAAACCCTAATCGATGAGACTGTTCAATCATTACATGGCTTTTAAACTTGGCAGCTATTAGTAATTGAAAATAAGATTCCATGATGCATCTCTCTGAAAGTGCTTCTTGGAAATCAAACAGCGCTACGCCGGGAAGTCGGGCATTATTTTCTTAGAAGCGGACATATTGTAGTCCCTGACGTTCGACAAAAAGATTATCAAAAGATGTGATGACACTCGCCTCTTACTTTATTACAATGTGAAGCTTAATTTATTTTACAGCTCGAGGAATATATCGACACTTTTTCTTTGAGTTCATATACTGCAAAAAACTACTAATAAATACATCAGCAGTAGACGATTAAGCGAAGCTACGCCAGAGATAATCATATTCGGGTCGATGTACTCGAGAAATTCGATATGTCGTCGATGTTCGCGCAGCTCATGGAGCGTTGCGGTGAGCGGGTCACATAGAACCGGGAGTTCATTAGACGAATTCTGGGCACCACTTGTAGCGATGGCAAAAACTCTTTTACGTCATTTCGCAACTACTCTTGATGGACGGTGGGAGAGATGTTTTTTTTGTCCTCTTGTCAGATCACTCTATTCGCTGGTCCGTCACGCGGACGTTGACCGTGGTTCAACTATTTAGGGTGTTCAGTTACTATGAGAAAGTTTGCTTCTCTCTACCTATGTTTTAGTTTTTGTTGTTTTTAGATTTTGGTACGAGTTCGCGTTAGTAGCAGATCATATTAATGAATTGCAATATAACTTTATGATGTACATATATTAATTCATGACAGATTGTATCGTCATTACATTATTAATAAAACCAGTTAAAGGCCGTGTCTCTTCCGAAATTAATGGTAGTAGTTTAATATTCACAACACTAGTATATAATCTATCAGCACGACTGCTCCCACTGTAAAGTTAACAAAAACTTCGCCAACCGATCCTGCGCGTGCCATAAAGTTTTGAAGTTTTCTGCTATTCATCACAAAACTTTTTATCAGTATGAAAGGATTCTTCTTTTTTGCTGTCGGTTTTAATGCATGTATTTCTAATGACTTAAGCAAAAAAAGTTGATATTTCAATACAATATTGTTTAATTCTATTCTTTTTATTTCTAGTCTAAAATCGTTGAACTTCAGGTGTGTTCTGGTTCTTTAAATTATCCATGGCACTTCCTTTTTGAAGTGTTACACCTTCAGTATGTAAATCAAGGTGTGCAGGCTGTGCGTGAGTTGTATATAGTGAGTATAGATAGCGTGGTGAGCGGATATCGTGCGGCCGGTGAGCACGCGGCGGCGGCGCGAGCGCGCCCAGTCAGAGTGCCGCCGCGCCGCCAGACGCACGCGCGACCTGCACGTGCTAACCACAACTTTTGTACGACCAGCTCATCACTGAACTTTGCGTCTAAATAAACTTTATTTTGCATACAAACAAACAAATGATGTCAGTTTGCATGTACCTCGTTTGTCCCTGGTTCTTTCTCGTGATCTACTTGGCGTTCCTTATGCTGGACGTGTGAGTCCCGGCTCCGAGTCTCCGTACTAGTGTCTGTGGAGGATTGAGAGCGCAGACGCGGCGTCGCGATCGATAAGTGTCGGTAGCGCCACCGGTCGGTGTCAGCCGTGCGCCGCGCGGACTAACACGCGGGTGGTTTTGGCGCGCTCCGGCGACGGTGCGAGCGGTGCCGCGTGCCGGGAGCGCCGGTGGTGTTATGCGGGGCGGGTGCGGCCGCCGCCGGGCCCACTGCTGAGCCAGCCGGCCTTCACGATCGCTCCGCACGCGTCGGGCACGCGGCCGCGCGGCGCGCCCGCCATGAGCGCGGCCACGCCAGAGGTGCGCGGCCCGCCGGCCGACGCCGCCTCGCCGCATGTCGCACTGCCCAGGATCAAGCCGGACCTCGGCCTCAATGATGCGACCCTGTTCGCAGTCTACTGCTTCATCAAAAATTTCATTGGGTGAGTCGTATGCAAAAGGGAATTTGTCCTAAGTGCTGCGTCGTCCCTCTTTGTCTGTAAATTCTTATATAATGGATGGAAAAGGCCCGCTTGTAATGGGCTTCACGATCGTCAGAATTACCCTAACCTAACCATTTATGTACTTCATAAAACTTTTTCAACATAATCTACGAGGTAACATGTCTCCAAGAATAAAATAATAATATGATTTTTAAATGCTTGAAGTTGCATTTATACATTCTAATTGGCAAAGACCTTAGGCTACCTAAAGTAGGTAATAAATCTATCGGAATAACTCTGCTGATATGTTATTACTGACGTGCAAAAATTAAAGCTACAAGGCCAGATTATGATTAATGTTTGACCCTTGTATTCGGAGCTGCAGATTAAGTAACCGTTTAATCGACGAATCGTTCAAGGAGTTAGTCGAAATGACTTAGAATAATCAGTATGGTAAAATTTATATTAAAGGATAACCACATAGCAGTTCGTTTTTAATGAACAGCAAAATATTCAGGATACTGCGGGCATATTATACAACTGTTGTGTTATACAACAAGATGGGTATATTTACCTTGACTGCATGAGTCGTCAGTAAAATCACTTGCTTACTATCGGTTAGCAACAAAACACTTATGCTCGTATGTTATTTTCTTATTGGTCGCTAATAGAGTCGAACGACCATGCACCTACTCGGCCTCAAGACTGAATACCCTGACACCAAAAATTGCCAAAATAACGCACTGTCGAAAATATTTCATATCTTCAAACAAGTTAAATGTTTGTGTTGATGACTATATCAGCAACTGATAAGACTGTTTAGTCCAATATTTTTCTGAGTAACCTTGAATTTTACATAAACCGATTCATGTTTTGTCCACACCTATGTTTACGTTTTTTTTTTATCGCAAACTGGGTTTGGCACGATGAACAAAAAACATTTACGACTTCATACATATACGGGTTCTACTAATAATTTCAGTATTCAACTAATTAATGGATAATGATGCTCAATTTAAATAAATTATTTCAAATATAACCAGTCTCTTGCTTCTGACGAATATTCGAAGAAAAATATATATATGTATTCATTAAAAACTCTACACCGCTTTAAAACAATAAAGCCTCGTTAAAGTTTATGTTTTCGACCAAGTTTAATTGACTAACAACAGCAAAATTGGTGGTTGTTGACTATCACTGAGCAATTATGGAATTTCTCGATCGCGCCATTTAGCAACTGCGTGTATTGCTCCACATAATTTTCTTTTTGCCATAAATAGCGCCAGTATCTCTAGCTAATTGTTGGCAATAAAGGGCGGACATTAGCCGTGCCGAACTTCGTTAAGAGAAAGTCTTCGTTTAGAAAGTACGCTTTGTTTTGTTTTCGTGTTTTGCTGTTTTGGTCCTTGGCTGATAGTGCAGCACTCATTTGATATACAGATACAAGATAAACTCATGCTCTTTAAAGCTAACTGATATCGATAGTCGTCTTGGTAATCTGCGTTACTCGGCCACTGTTTTCTATAAATGCATTTGCAATTAGCATTCTGAGTTTCCATTTTGCATATCTAAGCAGATTGACGTTCTATTTACCAGCGACTTGATAGAGTGCATCGCCTTGCACAGTTGCACGTGATTGCGGTTGCTATGAAATTTCGTTTTCTTTAGTAGAAAAAGTTTGCACGTGTACAGTAGATACTTGGTTTTTATGATGAGCCCCTCCTTGTAGCTCTGAACATGACTTAATATAACTTTTCACCATCTTTGCGGATGATTTGATCGGTGGTTGATTTTAGATGCAAACTGTTGCTTTGTTGCAGCGGGCATCATCACTTTCACAAGAAGAAAAGGGAAAGTCTCGGTGGCGCCCGCTCCCTTGCGGTCAGATTAGCTCAGGCTATTGGCCGGCGCTAATTCCTCTTGTTTATTTCATTTCACACTAATGGTTGCACACTAATCTACCTCGATTTCACTAGCAACAGTGCAGTTTTAAGAAAAATTTCACTTCCCTTTGTGTTTGTTTCTGATCCTGTCAAAATAAGTTTCGTTATGCAATACATGTGTATTTCACTAATAATTGTGTAACATTGTAAATGTGGCTGTACATTTATGGTCGATTACATAACAAATAAAGATCATATCGCCATCACGTCTGTTGATTTTTATCTCAATCAATCTCTACTGGGGATGCTTTCGGCGATCTATACTTGTCAGTTTTGTTCTACATCGTCTAACATTGTCTATCTTGTCTTGTTCAGTTTCGCTTTATTTGCTCCGGTATTGTGGATATGACGTCATTTTAAAGTGGAATGCAAATTTCATTTTCCTCCTTTTACTCTGTATATCGTGTTGTTGCCAGAGCGTTAGCCTCATTAACTTTTTCAGCTCGATTTATATTCGATTCATCTCTTTTTAACCATAAACCAGTGTTTTGATCGAAATCGACACAAGCAATTTTCACAGTTCGTTAACATTGGTTGTTTAGAATAAATTTTCAAATCATTTCGCTTTTAACTTTAACGAACGTAGAATTCTGTTTAGGTTTAATTGTAAACTACAACTTGTTTAGATGTATCGTTAATCAATTGGAAGAAGGTTGAAGCGGTGCCAAAACAGTGTATTGACTATTGTATAACAATATTCTGCCTGCAGTAGCAGATGCATTAATTAGCTATTATCGCACCAGCTGCAGTTAGCCCATCTTTCGAACCATTTTATCCACATTTCAACCTTTAAAAGTTGCATGATACGCACATTTCTATGAAAACTGGCCGGTCTTTGTATACAAACCAAAGTGATACCATATAAAATACTTACTTTTACCCGACTGGCCAGATTGAGGGTAATGCTTTTTAAGGTTCCGTACACGGAGGGTAACCAACGGGACCTTATTACTAAGCCTCCGCTGTCCGTCCGTCCGTCCGTCTGTCTGTCAGCGGTCTGTATCTCATGATCCGTAATAGAATTTTCACAGAATGTGTATTTCTGTTGCCGCTATAACAACAAATAATAAAATAATATAAATTAAAGCGGATAGACTAGAAACGTGTTTTTTTTTTGTTTTTTTTTTTTTGCTCTATCATAATATTGGCAACAAGTAGACGCGTAATAATCTTTACCATGGTACGGAACCCTTCATGCGCGAGTCCGACTCGCACTTGGCCTTTTTTAGCTTAATTTTTGGCTATGATCTCATGATTACATGAAATACTTACATTAGGCATCAATTCTAACTGAAACAGTTGTATTGATGATTTTAATGATTATAATTCTATAAATACGTACTTACTACGGCCGCGAATTAAATTTCGACCAAGATACAATCTGACACTGACCTGCAAATTGCAAAAAACGTAAGAAAATTTGAATTTCGCGGGCTACCCTGGCGCTTCCACCTTACGACTGAAATGAATGAATAGGAGAATGTCGCTTAAGTGAAGCAAAGTAACCATTTTGCATGATATAACTTTGATTCGTATAGGCACTTAGGGTTGGTGTTGGTTATAATGGATTGTTGAATAAATACAATAACAGGGCATGAACTTAGCGTAATTGAAGTTCAATCTCCTTTCTCCAGGACCTAAAAGGAATGTCACCTTTGGACAAAAGTAAGCCAAAGACTAGATCATTTGTATGTTATATTTTAACTTGTATACAACATGGCTGGCATAAAATAAATTCTATTGAAATAAATGCATTTACGGTAGGTACTTAAAATGCATACATACATCTTACTTTTCCCGAATCTCAGAGAGATGGCATAGAAAAACAAATAGCTTATAACTACACTCCACGTGGTATAGGCACATTGGCTTAGTATAAAATAACACGCCGAGGAATGTTATCTTACCTGTCTCTAGACCTTTTGCATAGTATATCTCTTCACAGGACATGCATCACCTCCTTACCTGCACCTTGAATAATCTAAAGGAAGCCAATGACAAAGCTATCCAGGTGGCTACATACTGGTCGGACAAAATATGAGTCAGAATCGACACGAAAAGAAGAAGATGGTATATCTTCTACTTGTATTTCTATAAATATAAGTAAAAGATATGCCAGCCCTATATAATAAATTCGATGAAAATACATTAATTGTGGGGTATTAAAGTACGAGTACGTATGTAGGTATATCACTTCTTCGGGACCAAAGAGAGATGTCGCCATAGAAAAAAAAAGCTTTATTTCAAGATTTTTCACGTGGTAAAGCTAAGATCTGGTACAAAAAAAAAGCGGTTTTCTTATCTAGAAGTAGGTCAAAACATGACCTTCTTCTAAAAAGCATTGAAATAAACATTTAGCAATCATGTCTCTAATAAATTGGAACATTCTGATGCTATAGGTAGTTATTAACTAGCTTACATTTAAATGCCATACTAGACAGCACCGGTCATGAAGGTGATCTCTAAATTCCAGTGTTAGACAAAGTTCTATCACATCTTCAATTTATCAAAACAGGGGATTTTAATCCCATTTAAACTATATTTCGTTTTATATCAAAATTCTTACATTTTTCTATTTACATGATGAGACTATGTAATTGAAAAGACATTTTACAATACAGTCTTAGAAAATATTATATGACATGTAAATATATAATTGATAATTAACTTTAAGTCTATGCTATATTAACACAGCAGTTTCATAAACAACTAACACAAAATTACTAAATGTCCACTAACTTAAGTTTGTTTAACCATATTTATAGTTTAACCATAGAGTATTTTAACATAGACAAACTTTGGCTTCTTTTAATTTATCATTATGCTTTGTTTCCTAATGTTGTCAGTGGAAATAAAGCTTTACATCAAAATTTATCAAATCTCTACAAACTCTCAATAACTCATTAATACACATGAAATCACTTTTAGATCTCATAGAATATTTAAACTACAAACATTCAACAAGTTGTTTAATTTGTGGCAAATAAATTCTTTTTCTTTCTTTAGTAAAATCCCCTTTAATTTTTTTTATCACAGTTGCCAGCCGAGTGAGTCAGGTTCAAAGTGACAGCAGAATGGCAATATGAAACAGCTAGAACTAGATTAAACGAGCAAGTCATGGTTTTGTCTGTAACTGGAGTGACTACAATCTTAGTTTGAGCTCATAACTCTTTAACGGTAGAAATACAAATCGCATCCGTGCAACTAACCTAATAGCTCAAGGAGAAACCTCTGTGCTAACATTGCATTCATGAGTAGACAACATTATCAATGTAATTTGTCAAGAACAATGTATTAGTAACCCACAGGCCATAGCACTTGAATTGTTCACTGCGGTTACTGTCGATCAGCTGTCGGTGTCGGTTCTCGCAACGATGCGTCTTGATATGATAGGAGATAGTGCGTGTCCGTACCGTACAAACTTCATATACGTAACTCTTGCCTTGCGTAACAGACGCTAACACAGTATTCATATCTGGTCGATATACCCTCACCGTTATTTTATTAGTACCATTACACTTTTTAACACACCGTAAATTATTGATTTCAATTCACCTTATGCAACCGTTTTTGTTTTTCTCTCCAACATTTGCCATTGTAATGAAACCATTTCGTCATACCTCTGGTTCCGTTATTTGTTTACATCCAAGTCATCAAGGGATTGGAAAGTTTATAAGGACACTTCAGTGTCGGAAAAATCACCATGATGCAGTTATGCAAGGCCGTTTGCATCTGCTGTGATGTGCATACGTAAACCTGTTGCGTATGACTTACTTGTTGCGGTTACTTTTACAATTGCACAAACGGTTGCATCAACTTCTTATCAGTCAAGAAAAAGAAAATATTTTTTCGCACTTCCGTAAACTTCCGTTTGAGATTGAGTAATCACGCGTTTTATGCGTGACGCTAGGACGATTAGCCTGGGATCTCATCTCGCATATTGATTGACGCGTTGCCTTGACGTGCTACCATGGCGCCACCCTACAAAACCGCCCCTTTCACGCAAGGACGTCGGGAATAGGGACGCGCGCATACTCACTACTACACTCGGGGTCTACATTCAGTGTGTACAGATCCATCGTACAGAGAGCACGCTTTCTCTCACCTCGACACAAAATTGACCCGCGAAAGTGCCCAAAAGTGATTTTCTGAATTAAACTATTCATCCAGTGCGCTGGAGGACTCGCTGAAACACCATTTGTAAGTACTGCATTCCTTTGTACAGCAACAAACCCAATTCTAAATCTAGGTCAAGCTTCCGCGTCCTCGGCTCTAAGGTTTTTATTTATGAATGGGCGTGTTGTTTTTCTACGCAAGCTGTGGTATCTTTTGCAATTGTTTGAAGTAAATTGTGTCTAATTATTTCCGACCCTATCCTTTACATAATTCCGGTTGAACTATCAATGGTGACGTCATCACCCTTGCAATGGGCGCCATGGATACGGTCATGGGGTGGTTATTCCCATTCCCTGCCATTGATTATTAAAACTATGATTACTTACTGTACTGTGTTACTGTAGCTCCTTCCTGATGTGATATCAACAACTTTTCTTTCTAAATATTAGGTTTTTACTTATGAAGTTGCCGATTTAGAAAAGCGGTCACTTAAAACTGTGATAACTTCGTATTGCCTTAGAATTTAAAGTTCAAACAAACTTTTTATTCAAGGCATGTTATTCCTCTTTCGGAATTAGTTCATTTGTTTTTTTAAGGATTTGTATTTTCAATAATATCGCTACATTTAAGACCATTTTTTGTATGAAATCTAAGAAAACACGTGTTATTAAAATATTAACACTCTTGTGCTCATTTGAAACTATATACATAAAAAAAATCTTTGAAGTTAAATTTGACCCACTTTCCGGTTTTCGATTAAACTGAAATTTAGCATACATTTTTAGTTTGGATGACAATGCATAGTCAGCTAAGTGACGTCATTCTACATCCAATAGTGTAGACTCCTAAAGATGGCGTACTAGTTATTTTGTATATGAATCCATGATAATTAAGCGTATCAAATGAAAGGGTTTGCTGAAAAAAAAGTGTGTTATTTTTATTAACTACAGAAAATTATTTTTAATATGAGTTCTACATAAGAAACAAAGTCAAACAGTACGCAATATTAATGGCATTCGAATTTAGAACTGCTCACGAATGAACTGCGTATTTTTGATTCAATCGCTTTTATTTGGGAAATTTTTACCCTTCTCTGGACGGTAACAGTATAAAATTGCCAAAACGAAAGCTATTAAGCCATTAACACAGCTCATTCGTTAGAAGGTAGTAGTAGGTAATGTGAACTTGTTATCTTACTAAATAAAAAGTTACCACACTTCACTGCGTAGATTCAAACGGCAATTTCATAGCTGACCCAATACATTATGCCAAAATCTACTGTGTTTGTTCCTTTTGGAAGAACGCTTTAAATACCTTTTTTAAGGTTGTTTTGTTTGGCCCAACTATTTTGTTTATACTTTCCAAAAATAAAATTTCCCCCTTTTTAACTTCGGCAAACAGTACAACACTTTATGGACCATAACGATACAGGACAAAAGATTTAAGAAAAGTTAAATTAAATGTTACGCACAGCGAACGAAATGGCTTCGAACAAAGGGAGCTCAACCTGAAGCACTGTTACCTTAATTTCTCTATCGGATGTTGGTATGGCTCGAGCTTTTGTTTCTTCTGAAGCGAACGAAGCATCAAATGATAAGAATAAAACGTTTAACGAGCTACTGGAAATAACCATCTAGTACTGAATTTAAAGGATAGGTCACTAACCGCACGCAATAGAGGGGCATTAAGTTCACTTGCCTTTTGCAGCTTGCGCGCGGCTATGAGCAATGATACTCTATATTTTTCTGTAATGCCGACATCAACATAACGAAAGTTACAATTAATGATTAATCCAGGAACTCGTAACACTTCCTCTTCAGTGTTCTCGATTGTGTACGAGTAGGAACTATAAGGCCGTGCTGATGATTACGCTTGGATAATCTCAATCTAATCTCGCTCCCTCTAATTCAGAGAAAGTTGTTATCGCAGGACACGAGCAACCCGTCGACCGTTCCTTCTCTATTAATTTAATAATACTTCTACTTGTCTGCGTCGTAATTACACAACCCACTTATCACTTCATCTACTACGCCTTTAGTCCTTAACACAAAACCGCTATCACTCCGCTTATTATGAAAATATTTTATAGTTCAATCGCTCTAATTATATGCTCCGAATCAGGCAACGGGGCAACTCCAGAGCAGCTGTCGTCCTCCGAAAATAAAATTTGTTTTGAAACACAGCTGTAAACTGCAAACGGTTGCTTAAGTTCCTCAAGAAGACCGACTTGCCGAAAACTAGGTCTCTATTCGGAGCACTCGTGTTGAAATAATACACATTCATTTTTTACTTTAATAGGTACTCTCCAAAATAAGACAAAGGAATATTAAAAAGTTCGGACTGCAAGTTTTAAAATTACTTTTATTCGTTCACGCAGTGCACTGCTTAATTCTGCAAACGTAATTGTTCGATCATTCATTACCAACCCCAATACTAAGTTTTATTTGATGACATTCATTAGAAGTAAACTAGACATAACGAGAGGTACTTGTGTGAATGTGTAATAAGGAATTTATTGTGCTTATAAAAGTTTTCAGTTATTTAACTCTAGATTTCACCATGTAAAATCTATGTGCATGTTTTCATTTTCACTTCGCTTCTGATTATAGTGGTAGTGTGTTCGGCCGTCCACACTTCCTGCGCCGGCGGCGTCAGGTGGTGCTATTTCTACCTCTCCATGAACCGACCCGTCTTATAATTCAGGTTCAAAGTCGATTATTTTAAAAACCAGAACTACACTCGGCTCGTTTAACGTATTTTCAGATTCAAGGATTCTCTTCTCGGTTACATAGTTACCTCGAATTTCTTCAACGTGTTTGTTTACACCATCTCAATACAAAATCTTCCTGATTATGTTCTTCAAATAATATGTCGTAGTCCAAAATATATTTTTTCTCTTGTGTATCTGATTTTGTACTTGTACTAATTTGATTACCAGCGTCCCATTTAATTTGCCCAACTCTTCGTTTCGAAGCTGAACAGTGCTCGTATGACCCCGTTTCCTCTCACTGCTATTGTGATCTGCTGCAACTGACGACCTACATTTGCAGTTGTTTATTATATAATTAGTGTATCGCCCATAACTGCTATGATTAGTGGCCTTGGCCGTCAAATATTCAATTCGATTCTCATTGCAATTAATTTTTTAACCGGACTTCATGGAAAGTGAAAAACGCAGAGTAACTAATCGTATCAAAGCGTGCGTATCATGCGTCCCGAAGATCCCACCTAAATATAAACATGTTATTCCGTCTCACATACACCACCTTGCGCGCTCATCGGGCACTTATAAAAAGCGGCGGCGAGGTCAAAGCGTCGTACGCCGACCGACAGTGTGGAACCCGCACGCGCGTTGTAACGACGCTTGTATCGATATCGATGCTTTATTATCACGTGCAGCAGTGACGTCACGTCTGTATGCAACGGCCGAGCCAATGGCTCTTGGCAAGTTAGCTGCGATTGATAGAGGTGTACGTCTTCACTAGTGTGTGTTGCGCGGTTGAGTCCAAACGTGTCCGTATGGTGCAAAAGTTGATGGCAGAGTTGAAGGTGCTCGTTGGGCAACGAGCACCGCCAGGGGGCGCGGCCCTTGTGACGTCGCCCCCTACACCACAACAACAGCAACAACTGCAGCAGCAGCAGCAGTACACACGAAGAGACCTCAAGCAGAATCTACACAGACATATGAGTATCGTATTAGACAGGTCAGTAAATGACTAAGGGTACCTAACTTTCGACTTTGTTCCATCAACCGAACTTTGTGTTGGAATATCACGTAAGCACACCAACATATTTGTAACAGTTGTTTTTGATATATATTAATTATAGCATCCGATAACATGCTAGCAATAACAGATAAAGATTTCGATAAGGACGAGGTAGACATGATAAGTGAAAGCATTTTCACACCATACGATTAACTTGAACGTGTTATCATGATGTAAACGGGCCGTTTTCTGTACACTGCGGTCGACCATAACGTTGATACTATTGAATATTTTATTACCGTTTTATATCTTTGCCATCGTGTTATGGACGATATCATCCGACACCGCAAATTGATGCTCAATTTCAGCGATGTTGATGCTATGATTGGCTTAAATATCTCTATTAAAGGTCTCTTTAGAGTAATTACTTATTTAAGTACATTAATTGTCAAATTGACGTCAACAAAGATTGGCCATAGAACAGCAATTGCTTCATTTGTACACTTCATATTGAATTCATAACAAAAACACTCTATCGAATTTTTTGGTAACCGTTTACATAAATATTCTTAGTGTATAAAGTGTTAATTAATCCAACTTTGAAGTAACACTGGTGCTTGGAGCTGCTAATTTGACCTTAAACTTCATGAATACACATTAAGATTCCAAGGTCGGACACGCCTCCATAATGTTATTATAATCAGCTTTAAAATAATTAATAACAAAGACTAGTAACGAAGATAGAAAGTCAGCGCATCGCATCAGCTGCTTGGATTCTCACGCGCGCCGTAACAACTGCGGACAAAGAAAATCCAACCAACATATACCTGTATGTGTTTTCACAGAGTTGGCTGTGGTGATAAATCAATAAAGATCCTAATTCGCCAAATATGGCTGAAAGTTAGTTCACCATTTACATATCAAAAACTGTTAGGGTGTTTGATACACTACCTTTGCATGTTGAGAAACAAACGATTAGCGTATGTATGGATTTTTTTTTTGGGGGTGTGGGAAATCATCCAATGACTTCTCCCGCTCTGGGTGGAGCGGGAGGGCGTGTCAGACTCTTACTGACTAAAACCCACCCCTGTTCCTTCCCTGCCTGAGTGCCCAGAGGTGCGGTAACTCATTTTCAGAATTTATCCGCTACCCTTAGGCATCCGCTACCCCTAGGCATAGCGTATGTATGCTAAACTCACAGTTGGCCACTATTTTAAAGGAAAACTTGTTAAATTGCGACCGCGGAAAAAATCGATAAAATCATGTGGCTGTCACAACAAATCTGAGGCATATGGAAATCAAGTTTTAGTTTTATAATGAGGGTAGGTACCGAGTCGTAAAATAAAAATAAGCATAGAAAAGCCTTGTCGACCAGAGTAATTAATTGATTCAATAGTTGATGGAAGATGCAAGTGATGCAATGGCTGATTCTATGACTGCTTCCGCTTTTTAATCTAATACCATATCTATGCTTCTTTTTTCTCTCTGTTTCTGAAATTGGACAAGTTCAAATTGAGAATAAGGAATATCCTCACCAGATGGTGAGGATATTTCTTATTCTCAATTAAAGATAATATCGCCTTCCAGTCTATCCGGATGCAGCTGAATACCAGTATTTTAAATGGAGCGACTGCCTATTTGACCTCCACAACCCAGCTACTGGGTAATACGATGTCCCTTGGTTAGACTGGTTTTCAGACTTTCGGGCTTTTGAAGCCCCGTAACGACTGTCAAAGATCCACGATTGACAGCCGGGACTAACGGCTTAACGTGCTTTACGAGAAACGGAGGAGTCTCGGTATGTAAAGATGATCACTAACAACCTAATGTATCGACCTGTGCGGCTGTTATTACTTAAGCCACAAGCTTCTATGAAATATCCTCAAAACTTCATAAAATTTCAATCAAAACACCTTTCTAAATAGGTAGGTACTTACATGCGTATAAGTGACAGATGTTCTCTTTCGTTCTTTCGATCACCACTGTGCACTATTTAAATATCTATCTTTGCTTCATTCTGTTTAAACTCAAAACCTACTTTAAATGCTATGTTTTAATTTAAACAATTAACAATGAAATATTGTTACAACCTAACTTTCAAGGTGAAAACCTTACTTGAAAGTAAAACTGTTTATTATTATGAAATCTTACTGCATACTAATTCGTACTTTTCGTAGCAAGTTGTTTAGCCAAATGTATAGGTATCGGTCTTACTCATATACATATAACATCCAAAAACTTAATACAATTTAGTATTTTAGTACCGAGAGCATACTTGAGGTTCAACAAATACGGAACAAGAAGATGCATATTTTTCGTATATGTTACGACTAAAACCCGAAGTGCGGCCACACCCAATTTTAGCCGGCTACAACTTAGTGTGGCCGGTAGCAGTTGGTTAAACTTAGGTATTTTAGTACTATTCTAATTAATTTTAATTAATTAAACTAATTCTAATTAATTTTCTCTATGTCCTACCTAACAGAGAAAATTAATTAGAATTTTAAATATGTCTGATTTTTCGTAAGTATATACAGGGTGTAACGGAAAGGTGTGGTCATATTTTAAGAACCGGTTCTGCCCATGGAAATGAATAACTTTGTCTAAGAAAAAATAGAAAATTCTCAAAAAAATATTTGGACTTTACATACAAAGTTATCACCAGCTGATCAATATTTGTATGGGAGCTAAAAAAATGTTTGGTGAATTTCCTCAGGTTTTCTTGAAGAACGTTGTTTATATTGATGGGCAGATACAGTTCTTAAAATATGACCACACCTCTCCGTTACAGCCTGTATACTTACGAAAAATCACTCATATTTAAAATTCGTTTAGGAATTCGTAAATATTTCCTGATATAGAAGCATTAACTAGAAGTGGAGCGGAAGCATCCAAATCTTTACAATCAATATTTTACTCGCTTCACCAACACCATGTGCAAATGTTTTGCTCACAATCATGCTCTTTATCGTATAAACACCGAAGCACCACCCTACACGTGGATTCTATTTGAGTACTACTTTACGCCGTCTACTTGTATCTTATGGCCATAGCTCAGAATTACTTGGCCTGGTAACTAATTGTCCCCAATTTATGTGTACGACTACCGTGAAATGTATTTTCCTTTCAATTCTGGACCATTACGGAAATTCCGTTCAAACCAAACCAACCTTCAAAGGATCCACGCCTTAAGACGACCATTTCTTTATTTGCTTCGTCTACGGAGAGCTTTATTGTCAGTTAATCCGACCAAGTTGATGAGTTGCGCACACAATTTTACACCAGCTTAGCCTCTTAAATACTTGGCTTTGAGAGTTAATCCTATATCTTGTCGTTCCGCCTGTTTCCTTCAAGTACGGATAAGTTGTTGGTGACCCTTTTCAACGCATCGAAATAGCTCGCTTTCTGTGTAACTCATTTACGCAAGGACCTTAAATTTAGGCTGCACATGGGTGGCTTCTGTTGAGTATTTTCATTCCGGTTTAGATCTTGTTGAGCCTTTTGACGTCATTTCAAGGTATATCGGGTAACAAGTAGACTTTATAATCCACCTTTGATCTTTGCACTAGCACTAATGCGTTGCTGTTTATAATCATTATCTTCTTCTATATATTTTTGATCTAGCTTGCGTCACCAGCACTTTGTATCCGTGTACTTATTTCTCTTTTAATTATGCTATAATTTAGCTGTCGACATTTATCATGCTGTGTCATTATCATTAGTGACCTGCTTGTAATTGCATACATACAAATGAAAAATATTTGTTATACACCGTTATTTTGATCAACACTCCTCTAGTAAAGACTTCAGTTTTATCTATTCCTTAATCTTCTACCTATATATACGTCGCTATGATAAGCGCTATAACAATGACTCTGTCAACATTGATTTTAATAGATTTTCAGTAATAAATAAGTTGATGAAATGTTGAAGTAGATAAGCAACTATATACTAAGAACATTTCAGTCTCTCGAGGGAAATACTTATCCGGACGGGATAAAACGTTACCCATTTCCTTTTCCTTGACGTAAGCTATCCGTGCCGAGTTTCCCGTTCATCGCTCCACAGAGACTGGGTTCAGTAATATCAATAGATTTTCACATTTCTTAAATGTAACATAGGATATATATTTACGGCTTGGACGAAGGTGAAATAAAGTATTGACACTATTTGATGTTCCCAATGTTTACTTACTACCACTGCACATATATCATCAATTACTACCAGACTTATGTGTACATATAATGTCGTAACGACTTGTTTACATGAACCGACAGACTATTGGTCTGGAAATATATCGATACGCGTGTTGGGAGTTTGAGAGGGTGTGACAGCCAATATTTAATTCTGGCTTCAGAGTGATGCTTGTCAAAAATGTGTCGAACACTTGGCACCGGTGGTGTAACGCCCTTTGACGTCTTAGCAAATTAAAATAATTATAATACGTAACAAGATTTTTTTGTAATGATCACTTCCTGAAATATTTGTCACTTGGTTTAGATTGATATGAGCTTGACAAAAAATACTCAAATCAGCAATTTCTATAATTTATACTATCTATGTAATACGTGTTATAGGGTAGTTTCCTAAAAAATCTAATTGCTACGTCAGTTAGATTACCAAAAAATATTGGAAAAAATATTTTAGCTTTGGTCCCGTAAGCAAAAACCCGGCCAAGTGCGTGTCGGATTTCACACATTTAGGGTTCCGTACCAATTGAGGGAATTCCAAAGAAACAATCTGATTTATCAATATATTGGTATTCGTTAGTAAATTCGTAATAATAAACAATATCACCAAATTTCAAGTTCATAGGTCAATTGGAAGTTAAAAAATTCTTCGGAACCCAATTTTGTGTCAGACGACGGACAGACGAACACGTGAGTATAGTTCCGTTTGGACCCTTCGGGTACGGAACTCTAAAAATAAGGACAATACAGTGCGTTTACATTTCGCGTGACGTCACGCCGTTCAACACTTGTTTCCCTATTGAACTTCGATGCGTTTTATCTTTTTAATTTTTTTTTGGTTTGGTTAAGCAAAAAATTACATGTCTAATATTTTTTGATATATCTAACTTGTGGACTAAACAGAATTATTATTTGTATCCAAGAAACTTTCCTATTGTATTGTTTATTAGTATGTATCTACCAACACTGTTTAAATGATTACTGAACATCTTTACGTTTAAGTCAATGGAAGTTTCAATAAATACTTCAAACGCTGCAAAATTCGCAGACATTTTCACGTCTGCAAAAAGTAGTTCAGGCATTAAAAATTGACACACAGCGTGTCTGTTCGATACGAACAAACCATACGTAAGGGCTATTTCATGGAAACATAACATTGACACGATCGATCGACGTCGAAGGTTGTAATGCCAATCAGTATAATGCAACGTACAAAAAGAGTTTTTGATTATACTTTCTTCTTTATTCTCTTCTAATAGAGGAGCTCGTGGCTAAAGTATATAACAGCCGCATGGGTTGATCAATCAGGTTAAGCTACGCTCGGGTTGATCCATGGTTGGGTGACCCTCTTCACATACCGAGACTCCTCCGTACCTTGGAAAACACGTTAAGCCGTTGGTCCCGGCTGTCAATCTTCGATCTTTGACAGTCGTTACGGGTCGTCAGAAGCTCGAAAGTCTGACAACCAGTCTTAGGGTGGGATTACATTTATCCAATATATATGTCCTAAATTTGATCAAATTTCTTGATCAAATATAGGACAATGCCCATTACACTTCAATATCTCTCGTCCAATATCTTTGTCCAAGATTTTACGTAGTCTGAGAAAATGGAGGAACGTGGAGCAACTTTATGTGCTGCTATTATCATTAGATTATTATTAAAAAAGAAAAAATAAAACAAGAATAAGCTTTGGGTAAAGCTATGGATCAAAAGGCGAAGAGAAAAAAGCATTCCAGATAAATTATATAATTACCAAGTCCAGGACAATCATTCCTAAAAGCGTTTTTTACGTATAAATAACTCAACATTCAATTACATTGATAAGAAAGTATCACCGTTTAATAAAGAAAGACAAAATCTATGTTGCAGCCATTTTGATTTAAATGTCAATATTCTTTGATCAAATATCGGTGTTGATGATACATTTGACGAAGTCGTCCTACTTCTGTGATCAAACTCACAAAGATCTAGGATAAATGTAATACCACCCTTACCAAGGGGTATAGTTATGACCCAGTCACTGGGTTGTGGACGTCAGATAGGCAGTCGCTCCATGTAAAATACTGGTATTCAGCTGCATCCGGTTAGATTAGAAGCCGAGCCCAAGATAGTTGAGAAAAGGCTAGGCAAACTTTAACATCGGTACGAAAAATAAACATTTCATTTTCCCACATAAACTGTCCAGAATATTTATGTTTCGTCTAATCGGACCACTCAATGTCAAATAACAAATTAGGTGGAAGCAGCAACAAAATGAACAAATTAATGTCGCCGACAAAATCTCATATATGTATGATTAATTCTCGTAAGCAATTGAAAAGCCGGTCAGTGTTCAGAAATAACGACTCCAGAGCGACACAACAGACAACCTTGTGCTGAATTACTTGCTCTCAAATCTGCAAGCGCAACTCGTAGGGACAAACAAATCTCTCTTGTGATCGAAAATATACATCTCGACCGATTAATTAAATCGCTCACCTGCAACTATTGGCATTGATTTTTTGGCCAGCACCCACTTGTCAATATGTCTGACAGAACTTCAACCCTTGTTATCTAATGCCTAGTGAGACTGAAAAATCTACTTATCAAACCTACGTACGTCATTTTTAATGAAACACTGCCAGAGTTGTGAGGATCTTCTCATTGCTATGCTTTGATTTAGGCAAATATTATTTATAGATCATACAGGTCAAACAAATTGCTTTAATCTAACTGACCGCACTTAGGTTGAACTTTCATTTCCTACGCCATTAGAATTTTTCAAATCTACTGAATTCCGCGTGATAGTTATATTTAGATTACAGTTATGGGACTTCTGCATGATTTATGCGAGAGAGCATCCCATGACCCCCAATTATTTATACTGATCATCTGGACGGTGTCCAGAGGAATGCCGGAATGACACCTCGACGAGCGACTGTTAGACGCATGTAAATCATACGTTGTTCGTGTATCGTGTATTATTCACCGCAAATATCGATATCTTCGTTAACGTTCGAATTACGCCCGACGGCGGGGGTGCTTTGTAGTGGTGACCGCAGTCGCATGCGCCGAGCCGCCCGCGCACGGCCGCCCGCCGAGGCCGCACCGAAGCCGTGCTATGCCACACCGTCTAGGTCATTACACTTATTCGCGTGTACACCTTATCGCGTTCTTATTATCGCACTAAACCTATTTCATTCGAGTATCGATCCGATTCCGGCGTCCGTTCATAAAGAGTCTTGAATTTTTCGTGCGGCGAACGTGAACGGTCGCGCGTGTAGCGCTCGTCTGTCGGATGACATCAGTTAAGCCACCACGTCCGTTGGAAACAATACACGCTCAGTGTCCACGCCGTGGCCGTGCCGGACGCACGAGGACCTTCATGGAGGACGGACGGTGCGCAACGTGCGAGGCCTTAGGCCGCCGGAGCTTCTCTACGAAGCTGCTGCAAGTGGCAACCGCGCAGGCGCATATGAAGACATGCTCGCACGCCACCTCCCCACCTGAGCAGGTGCATGACTCCGACCTCGCGTCCCGGGCCCTCGCAGCCAAACGACGGAAGTCTATTGCTGGCTTCAAGCTCAATTTGACGGTAGATACACAACCGAAGTCGACGTCCACCGAAACGGAACAACCCCGATCGCCTTTCGCTCGTAGAAACACGTGGTGCTCGTAAGTGATCAATTTGTATTCAAATCTTGTTTATTTTAACTAGCATTCATTTAAATTTTCGATTCAATATACAATATATGTCAGTTCTTTCTTTTACAAGATAATTTGTAGTTGTCTTTTATATCGGCTACATATCTTATCGCACTTGTCGTTATTGTTACGGATTATGTGATTGTTTCTATGATTTGCTTGCACACATGTCTTCTGCCATCTTATCTTTATGACACTATCGTATCATGACATCTCCGAGCTGTTTCCATATCAATGTGTTGTCCTCTTGTTACCTTGAATTAAATTGGTGGTTCTAAAATTGTATTCGGTATTTTTTCGGACAATGAGCGAAGGTTTCCCACACTTGCCTCAGTAAATACAAACTATAATCGATACAGCCTTGGGCCTATCAGCTCATAGATATAATCCCTCACCGTAATCTAATTGTTCTTCATGTAATTATTATTTCTAAATATATTTTTAAAAAATTGCAGATTGCTATCTTGCGTGATTTAATCTATTACAAATACTTATTTTGATTATGTTTCTACTTCGATACACGTTCTACCTGCAGAGAATTCAATTTAAATGAGTAATGGCATACTTTTAACGCTATGATATCTGATGTAAGCTGTTTGGACTTAATATCTAAAATAATCAGCAATTATTACACTTGTTCGTTAGACTTTCAGATTTCTCAGAGGCAGTCATGTGAATCTGGGAAATTTTCTGGTTCAGTCTAGATTGGAGCTCTTGTCTTTTAATTTGGAAGTACCGGAAATTTCAATTTATGCGGCTCTGTATCCTGTTAGGCAATAAAGAGCTAAATCAGGAACTTGTCACTTAAGAGCATTACTTTCTACATGCACATTGTCATGACTAAGAATGCTTTCATATTTGTCATATTAGATTCGGTTTGATATAACCGGACATATACTTTTTAAACAGAACATAAACATTTACGCAATAAAGTTATTTAGTTATTTTTTACTTCTCCCAATTCCGTATAGTATTTATCTTCGATGACAGTACAGTATTCTTAAAAAAAACTAAGTATAAGTAGTTACAAGCTCTTTTTATATGACGCCAGTGATGATGTAAAAATCTTCAGACCACTACAAAAAAGCGGAGAAAAACTGCCTATGTAGGTACACG
The DNA here is from genome assembly GCA_951329385.1 of Polia nebulosa. NCBI lineage: Eukaryota > Metazoa > Arthropoda > Insecta > Lepidoptera > Noctuidae > Polia > Polia nebulosa. The sequence goes on along the minus strand of OX589588.1, from coordinate 7,687,724 downwards.
GTTCTTGCTAAAACTCATACTCCATAGCTAGAGAATATTGCTGACAGCACAAAAATGATAACTCATTAATAATTGTTTTAAGATTAAAAAAGTACTTAAACCTGACTTTTTGTCCACAAATGATTTAGTCGATGCCGTCATATACCACAGAGCCAAAGACAAAGGTCGGGAGGCACTTGAAGATGACTAGTAAAGCGTTATTATTAAATCGAAACACGATTACAAATGTTGATGCAGAAAAACATATGCAAATACGTGCATCTATAAATTTACATATGATTCTCCCCTTCTTAGTTAACACTTAGTACATCTTGACTTGATTGAAATACAATTTATCAAGCTTATCATTTATTAACATCGTTCATAATTGCGATAACTTAATCTTTTATAACACGTATGATAACTATATGTATTCTTTCTGCACTGTCTATGTATGTTATTTAATCTTTAATTTTGATTAATGGCCAACATCTTCACTTGAAGAGCATCCGGGAGTTTTTCTTTATCGTGCTATGCTTTTTATAGAGAGCAGTTTTTGTCAGTGCTTTCGAGCAACAAGAAAACTTTTGACAAAAAGTAACTATGTATAAATTTAGCTTCGTAATGTTGAACATACGAATTGAGGACGATAAAGTTCGAGATTGTTAAATATTACATATAAAGATAAACGTAGTTGGTATTAAAGACTTTGTTTAGATCAAAAGACAGGATTTGAGTTATTTTTTTCAGCAGCGCCTTTGTCATTTGTGTCAAGCGTAGTTTCTAATTTCTAAGTGTTTGCTGATGTCCTGCAAATTATCCAAGATTACGGTTTAGATTTTAAACCATATTTTAAAATATTACAGACAAATTAAATGAATTTTAAGTTTTGCTCATTTTAACTCTTCAATTATATTTTGTGGCGCAGAGCAGATAAAACCGCTCATAAACAATATAATTTAAAAACTGATGCATAGAAAGATAAGCCATGTGGTTGCAGTATGGACCAACATAATATAATAATAAATATTGATGCGGTGGTTATGTTCCACGAGTATTTTTTAAATGAAGAAACAATTAACACAGAAGCCAAGGTTAATGAATATCATGCACAGTACACGTGTCAAATGTCATTCTCATTCATAATAAGTTCCTCTCGTTGTGTTAATAACAATGATATCACATATCTAGCTACTACATATGACAGGTATTATTGTGCAGGTACTGCACACAGAAATGAATTCAATATTCCGACCACCTAAAGGATTACGAACAGTTACGAAAATAGTCTAACACATGATTGTTTCATAATTTATGAATGTCGTAACGTGAATCATAATGTTAAATAAATCTTGCAAAATTTTAGACCAGTAGATTTATTTATGTGGAGAAGATGAATTTATAGTCAGAATATAACAACAATCCACCTTGAAGTCTAGCCAAGCCACTAGTCGTACTTACAGGTTGTTATGGTTCTCGGTTCATGCAAATTAGCATTCTGCGGATTGGAAACTTGTTAGTATCCCATTGTGATGCATCAAATTTATTGCCAGCCGTTTTTGTAGGAATCATTCCAGGAATCACCTTTTAGTTTTTGGTTTCCTGATTTCATATCTTTTCTGAACTCAACATTTTTATCAAATCTGCTTTTTTTTATTACAAACTTATTTAACTTGCCATGTTTATTTATTTGTTCAAGTCAAATCTTGCAAGCTTAATTAGAAATTCCTCTAATCCTACGGAGTTGAATATTTGCTAGTTAGTTCAATTCCGTAGACAATTCATTTTTATGGTAAGCATGACCTGAATCGACATTCAGGATTAGCTTCAGATTGAAGAACTCTTCAACGATTAACAGCACAGACCCGAAATTTTGTGAATGACTTATAAAGCTTGTTTAATTTTTTTTACTGTAAACTTTTTACCATTTCCTTCATCGTTGTTAGATTTTTCATACTTAGGTATAATTTTTATTTATGTTATTTTATTTTGTTGTAGAAAATTTTTGCATCGAGAATTTTCGAGTCCTTTTATTTATGTTGCGCGAAACTTGAACTGTAGAGAACAATACACGGAAGCGCCAGTAGTAGTGATTGTGGCAATTGTTTGATGACACTCGTCTAGCCGTCTCTGTGATAATGCCTTGTTGAGACTGCCTTGTTTTCTGACTAGCTCATGCGTACATTCCAACTGCAAGTGGTTTTGTCCAGGCCTTTCTATCTTTCATGTCTCACTTTTTTTTGGAAAGTGTCAATGTTTTATTTATATGAATACAAATAAAAAATAAGCCAATTACAGCTACGATTTATAATTAAAATAGAACCACTAAAGTGTATATTCTCTTTGTTGTATTTATAATTTAAACAACTGCAAAAAGCACTGACCAAATCTGGTTAGCCTTGAATCTACGCGATAGATTAATTTGAATGAGCTTCAGCATTAAATCCGAGGTGCGGCGACTGTTAGATTTATTCTCGTTTTTGAGGTACAACGGGTGTGTCGCAAAAGCGTTGCCTTGGTGTTTCGAGGCGCCATCGTAGTCCGTAGTAGGTAGAGTCGTGCGCGCGCCACTTGCTCGGATCCCCTCCCCCACCGCCCCGCCTAGCTGCGACCGGCCCGGTCCCAGTTTGCCGCAACGCGTCGATCCGGTTGCCCGCGCGCCGTAACAAACATTTTTTTTACCATTGCTACCTCAGCACGCACAACGTTTTCCAACGCACAAAACAACAAAAACGGCTCCGTTGAACCCGACGACGGGGACTTGAGAGTCCCGCGCAGTAAAATCGATAGGCGAAGTGGAAACCATGCAAACAAAACTTATAAGTGGAAGCTACACGTCCATCATGAACAAGCAAGATCTACTCAGAGAGGTCGTCGTGAAGTACATAGACTACTTCTACCCCGTGTAAGTACCGTTAAATTTTTCATTTTGTCTGCTACGTTTTGATAAGCTGACGCATTGCGGGCCCGTCGCTGGCTGTTGGCCGGCCGAGTGACGGTGGTGTGAAGGTTCTCACACTGCTCGGCTAATTACCGAGGCAGTAAGTCGGTGAAGGTTCCACAGCAACGTGGCCGGCTGCAGCCAGACAAACCGTTGCGTTTACGTCAGCGCCGCCTACTGATCCTAGGTGTCCCTATCGCTGTACTACTGTATCGATCGGTTGCACTAAACACATTATTATTCTTAAGGTCTAGGTCCGCTTTATTGCAATTTTCAACCTTGCGCTTTTTTTAATTTGGTCCGTTGAACCTGCTACTGCTCCGCTGACATTTCGCTCGTCAGACGTTGAACCTTCGTGTTTAAACTCACTTCACATTGTATTTTTAGTTGCCACCAGGATCTTCCGATGACTAATATATTTTCACGGACCATAACCAGCCACGCGTAAACTGCATAATTTCGTTTATTTCTACACGTCCGTATTAGAACTATAAATAATAGTTTTTTATGAGCTGGAACAATAACGCTGTAATAATTTGATTCTAGATTGAATTCATTATTGCTAGGTCAGGGCGTTAATATACCGTTCATAATTAAGTCATTCATAACAGCAGCGGTGTTTTATGAAATCCTGAGGAAAGCACCGTTGCGTGACCGTTTCGCGTGACAAACACTGACTACCAGCACATTATGCCCCTAGTGTCCCACTAATGCCCTTTGTGTCCAATTGGTTTTAGTGTTCACCTCCTATCATCCATTGTTCTTTACGAGCGACACGTGAACTTAACTCCAGCTGTATTATTTAACGTGATTCAAGTTTATAGCTAGGTCTCGAAATCTCTGTATTTCGCAAAGCTTTTATGCTTCACTTCCTCCATAATCAGCTACAATCGTAAATTATATCGTGCACTAACAATTCGCTCAATTGAATTCGTACAGCCACTCATTTCTTTGCGCTAATTGAAAGGAACTGCGAGTGTGTTATGAAACACGGCTGCAAGATGTAACGCCTGAGCTGCTGGCGCCAGCCATGTCGACACGACACCCAACGATTTCCCTTCAATGACCTTGCGCGTGCGCACTCGCCTCGCTACACGATAACAATACACGACCACACTGCACACCGATAATGCTGATAATCCTATTACTACGAATGTTCTGTTTTTTAAATCCCTGTGTAAATTGACCGCGCTCTTGAATAATGATGATCACTTTGTCAACGCAAATGTTAGCCAAGCATTTCGAATCAATGGAGCTGATTCAAATTGTCGACAGTTTAAACTACCTAATTGAATGCTATCTGATGAATGCCGGTAGTGGACAAACAATGTGCGCTTTAAGTGTTCATGACTAACACATTTAATTTTCATGCGACTCGCATAATTTCTTCAGTGACCTTTGTTTTCTAGTTCAACTTCACACCGCAATTGTTTGATGCATCATGATTCATCGCACTGTATACCAATTTTGATACTGTTATCATTGTATGTTTTTCTTTGACGTCTGCTAATTTACTTTTGTGAATACGTGATATCAGACATGTGCTCCTGAAGATTATTGAGGTGTCATTGTATTGTTCTTGCAACTACGAGAAATTCATTACATTGTTCTGACATGCTATTCTGGATCATATCCAGGGATCACAGTATTGAAAATAGCTATGAATAATTTGACATGTGCATAATTTCCACAACGGCCATCGACAACTGATGTATATTAATTTAAACGAATTCTTTCTCAATCTTTGTGGTTCGCCTTCTATTCGTATATACGAATCTTATGTATCCTAACAAAAGATTTCCATTAAACCAGTTTGGTGGTAATTCACTAAACTTGAAGCAGCCACGGACGAGGCAGATGTTATTTTCGTCGTGATCATAACAGAAATAAAAAATAAAGCATTATTGTTTTTTGCTCATTATAACGAAAATTTTAAAGGCTCTTTTGTTCTTGGATGAAAGTCTTGAAAACCTCTTGAGTCTTTGTTCGAGAGATGTGTTTGAAGTGCAATGGAGTTGAGTGTGATCTACGCAAACACGCACGTGCGTGGTGACAAAACGTTTATCTCTTTGTTTGCTTCTCCTATTTACTTAACATCTTTTTAAACACATTTTCATTTATGGTCTGTTTCAACACTCGTGTTGCATGTTGGTACAGTGTATCCAGTTTCTCCATTAGCGATAAGAGTGCGATAATAATTAAATAAGCACATTTTAGGTGTTTTCTATGTTTCGAAATTCTATTTTTTCGTTGTGACTGTTGCAACCTGCTTCAAAACGATGCTTTGTTGCCAGGTTCGCAGCGTTGTCTGACACAAATATGAAGCCCACCACTGTAGTTATATTTGGCAACATTATTTTTTCTTTTTATATTTAACGTGAAAGTCATGTCGGAGGATTAGAATAACTGATATTTACGTGGGACCGGATGAGTTTTAAACACTAGAATAAACAAAATGAGCCGGTCTCTGTTTAATTTCATAATTATCATCCTTTAGCCGTGGTCTTGACGGAGAAATGTCGTCACCTTCACAAAATACTTTCTCCGCTTCTTGGGTTTCGTCGTCTTATGTTTCAACTTTTTCATGCACCTCTACGCCGGTGGTTTGCAATTTTGTCAACTCCCAAACTTGCGCAATCACTCACGGAATACTAAAACGTGTTTTTGTAAAGTTCCGCCTAGAGAAAGCAGGTTTTTATTGTGTGACAACCAACATCAACACTCAATTATTAGATTTAAGACTTTCAAAGATTATCTTGTATTCGGTTGGTATAAAATTTACATAATTGCCTCTTTGCACGGCGCAGACGGTCGGCTCGGCAGACGTTAATGTTCCGGCGGTTCATTGTTGCGGTGGTGGTCATGTGGTCCACGGCCGTTGTTTTATATCGGAGAGCTCGGTGGCGAACCGGTCGAAATCGATCCGCGACGCGGTCCTCAACGGTCGAATGGCTTCAACTTTAGCGTTGTGTTGTTCACCTCGTTGACGCGACACGGAATCCGTCGGAGAAAGTCAAGTACGCAGCCGTACGTCGTGCTACATACTAGCTACTGGACGATTACACCAGCGAGATTGGATCATAATGGGTAAGTCCGGCAATCGTGGCTAGTAATGGTATCTCTCCAGTTGCTAAGTAGAGTGTGTCGTCATCCGCGCTGCTCAGTGCACGTGGCCGCCGCCGCGTGCTGCGCTCGTGACACGTTGCTGCAGTTGTGACCATTGTTTTGCCGCACTCGCTACAATTACTACTAATGACTGCATCGTCATGACAAAATTATGTACAAAATGCAATCTCGCATTTACAGTTACCTACGAGAGTGGTTTTATACCTCGACGATGGTTCGCTGACTTGTAACGTTACATCGCTTTAAATTAACTTCTTTTTCTCGAATCTTGCTCGGCGGCCGGCTGTCTGAACGGATCGATAGAGGTTTCTGGGTCAAGTGTCCACATCTGGCGAGAGAAGACTTGTTTCTTAATTTTTATCTCAATAATATTCCTACTATCAAATTGTTAGGCGAATTGTTTATAACACCTAACAACTGAGTACGCATAAGTTTGTAACCACAACCGAGGAAACAGCCTACAGGCCACACCAGAAATTAGTCCTCCATTGTTCCCTATTGTTGTTACAAATACCGATCAGTTCAACAGGCGAGTCAACGCTTTTGCAATATTTATCCACAGCGCTCAGCGTTAGCGTAATCATCCGCAGTGTAACCGACGGAAGCTTTTCTCAAAATTACCGGCCCCTGCATATTTATTACAGTAATAATTACATATTGAAATGTTCATTATCTTCGAATGCGATCGCTCACCCTTGCGCCAGCTCTCCATTGCACCAATGCTGTCTATCGTCCGCAGTAGTTCTGTGACGTACGCACAATATTTGCTGCAGCGTTTTTAAAACTTGAAAGCGTTTCGATAATACTACTAATGTCCACATTCCATTGCACCGATTATATAATCAAGTTGTCATTTATATAAACGATAAATCTCTGTGCTAATTTTGATTTATATAGAAACAAAAGGCGTGCAGCGAATCGTTAATTTTGCGGAAACTAGCAATTGTATGGGAAATGTAAACGTACGCGTTTTACGCGTTTATTCTTGTATATTGCCAGGACGGCGCGCATCCGTGCGTGAATGAATTATGCAAACATGATTATGGCATTGGGTTTCCGTATCCCGAAAACTTGAACGGAACCTTGTTTATCGAATATCTGTTAGATCTATAGGCAATTAAATGCATTAGGAATCGTTTGTGTGTTATTTTAATTATTCTACATGTACTTTTAACTGTTGATGTTGCCAATGTAAATTACAACATTAATAGCTGAGAACGTAATTTATTAGTATAATTACCACGTGCGGTCACAAATGCCTCGTTGCCTACCTTTTACAAAGTATTTGGTTAGGTATATGAATATATTGTAAACAATTGAATCGTACGATATGTATGACTCAAGCAAATTGTTTATTTTACGAAATAACTCGTTTTGTTTGTGGTTTTTGTGTGCTACATTTTAGAAACATTGTCTTATGGTATTTTCTCTTTTTGTTACAGCGCATCGGGCACAAGCGCGGTGGCCATCGACAACAAGATCGAGCAAGCTATGGTGAGTACTTCTGCAAATCCTATTAATATATACTTTTTTTTAACCGAATTCCAAAAGGAGGAGGTTATCAATTCAGATGTATGTATGTAATTTTTTTTAAAGGGCTTTATTCCGAAATGATTTCATATAGATCTGATGATGAGTTTCGGAGACAGACAACGGAACTCTTCAAAAAATGACAGCAAATCAACTGCGATTGCTGCAATCTTATTTCTATGTAGTATAAACATAATTTAATGGGGAACCACAACCAAAAAGTGAAAAATAATTTTTTTTTTACAAAAAAAATAGAACCGACTGCCTAAGAAAGTGCAAAATAACTTTAATTTCGGAAGTCGGTGTCTAAAAACGAAGACACAAAACCAGAAACAGCGACTTCCGAAATTAAAGTTATTTTGAAGTTTTTTAGGAAGTCGTTTCTATTTTTTTCTAAAAAAGTTTTTTTGGTGTGAAATCATCAAATAACTAGCTCTGGGTCGAGCGGGAGGGCGTGTCAGACTCTTACTGACTAAAACCCACCCCTGTTCCTTTAGTTGCCTGTGCCTATAGATCACAAAAGAAAAAAAGGGAACCGCCGTGACTTTGAAACACACCCGCGACCCTGGTAGGCATTAACACCTATACTGGGCAGGCTCTTTAGACATTCAACACCGAATTATCTCTGAAGCCATAGTCACAAAAATTCATAACAAGTTCAATAACCGCAAATCACTCGCAGGTTTTTAACTATCGTCTATTTATCGGTTATTTCCTTCAGTAAACTTTACTACTGCATAAGGAAAACATTTTTCATTTGATTGGTCTATTAACGTAGATTCAACGTGGAAATTAAAATATCAGTTTATGGGGTTCTTTTATCCGCACTTACAGTTTACTCCGGATCCGAGATAAGAGAAAAAAGGAAGGCGATTTTAAAAACCCATTGTGCACTAGGTCTAGCGCGCAGTAAACAATAACAGACCGAATCATTTCAAAAGAATGAAACTGTTTCTCATTCACGACTCGAAACTAAACAATACTTGACTACAATTTAAATGCATTTAAAAGCCTGCCGACTTAAGTAATTTTTCGTTAAGAATTCCAAGACCTTACAGACAATACAATACAAATTCTGCATGTACTTACTTATATAATATAATCTATGAAAAAACGATTGTATAAATAATAGGTTTACTGATCATACAAGGAAGTCATAAGTTGCTAGCAATGAAAGACCACCCACATTGTTGGGGGATATTCAAAAAACTGAACCAGATCTTCATACTGGCATTAAGAAGGATATCTCTAAAATTAAAGTGATTAAAGAAGAATCTCACAATTATATTACGTCTCTAAAGAAGAATTAATTTCTAATCACTTTTGAAGATAGTAAATTCAGTATCGCTCTCAATGGCGTCAGATAAGTTTCCCCCTGATCTGAAAAACATTAGAGAGCCGGAGGCCTAAATTCTAAAAGAATCCAAGAATTAACCTTTTGTAGCCAACTCTTGCTATCAGCTATACTAATGGTACAGTTCACGCCAAACATCTTGGCCGCCCTGAAGTTGAATTTCCGATGCGCAAGGCGCAGCGCGAGTATGAGATTTACTACTGCGCAGCCATACTACTGCGCAGCAGAACTTCAGAGCAGCCAAGAAGTTTGGCGAGAACTGTATAACGGTACTAGTTTAGTAGTATTAGGTAAGGAAAATAAAATGCCGAGTTCATTCAACATGTTACTTGTCAACAATCACCTATAAAGTAACGTGATTCAAACCAATAGCTTCACACATCGTCTACCGTTAACGTGACTTGGTTTAATAAATATACCTGTATTCTAACCGCTATTATCATAATTGACTTTAATGGAGGAAACGGCTTATAATAAAGTGTCATACACTCCTTCGATAAAGGAGTTTCGCATATATTAGATAATTATGTCTGGCTTTTGAGCTAGATGCATTTATAATGAGCAAGCTAAATCTTTTCAATTGAAATCTCTTCACTGTACTGGTTTTATTCTTTTTAATCCTTACGGGATTAAACACCGAGATCCTTTTTGAAGTTTCCATTACCTACTTGTTATTGTGCTTAGAGCCCATTTCTTCGCCATTGTTTCATGCTGTAATTGGTTGGTTGGTCTCTTTCTCAGGTATATGAACCTCTTTAGTGAATTTTTAATCCTTTTTTAAATTATTCTCAAAGTTTGGGCTGTATCTCTGTTTCTGGATCTGGATTTTTAGAAAAGGCTTATCGACTGAATACAATCAAGCTTAACTTAATCGTTGCTCAATATTATAATCTTCTTCAAACCTGCCCATAAGTGCTGCAGGCTGTCGTTTTAATTGGTTAATGCGAAAATTCAATTCTGTACACACACACACATTTCCAACAATTAATTATTTATGCTCTGTCCCATTATCGACCCTTTCTGAGTATTTATTGTATCTGTCACTTGGATTCCATCGACTAGAGATCATTACTTTTTATTAGACATCGCGTTGCAATCCAAGACATCCAGAGTGTGGCGTGTCAGTCGGTCGCGGTGGTTCCGCATGCTCTCAATCCTAGTAATTCGTGGAACATTTTATAACCGGCTTTGTGGACGCCGCGTCCCTTTTGTGCTGTAAATCGCCGCATTCAGATAAACACCACGCGCAAACGGCCACGACGCGAGTGCGCGATAAGTTTCGTATGTTTATATCTGTACCAAACAAAAATAATAGCATTACAACTGATATCGTCCGTCACTCAATAACTTGAAAGTCAATGAACTCCAATTCTAATTTTTCAATATAGGTTGGCGAGTTTATAGTGGGATTAATGCGAACTGCAAATACACATATCTCTTTCAAATGTTATGACGCCAATCAAATATTTGAGGTAATAAAGAATAAGGTCTCCTCGATCAAAAACTTCCGAAAAATATCGGTCAATCGCAGCGTCGACCGATATCGCATAGAGTTCTACGTATAACGCTGATAAACGCACTCGCGTACATCATTGAGGAAATTTCGACATTATCTTAATTTTTCGCGTTACACGCTGAATAGCGGCCATTACGATTCCGTTTCACGCAGCAGTTGCGTAAAGATGCAATCTCTTGAGAGTTTATCCGTGTTTATAATAGCAATGGTTGAACTGCATAACACCGTTATTAGATCGGAGTCACCATTTGAATCACTAATGACTTCCCTTTTTTAATGGCCAGGAAACGTGTCCCGTTCTGCCCCGCAGCATAGAATACCATGAGACTACGATTTATAAATTGTATTTTGTACGATACATAAAATCGTCGCCTTTCTGAACTGATTGAGAAAGACAATCTACATATGACGAAATTCATGCGCTGTACGTTCATAAATGGCAACTCTTGTGTTCCATTTGCACATGATTAGATTCTCAAGACATTAGTATTTGTTGCATTGTAGTTTTTGTCAAGAGACAATGCAACCTTTGTTTTCTACCTTCCTTATTTACGTCCTACATTTTAAGCTACTTACATAACTGTCAAACGTCTCGACATTTCTATATCTCGGTCTCGCTAATAAATAACATCGATTTTAATATTCGTTTGTCCGGTTTCTCGTTTTATTTTTGCACTTCTTACATCTTTTACTTTTATATTGTAATCTGGGTGGGCGCAGCATTTGCAACAGATTTCACTTCTTCCATCCAGTACATCTGCTATCGCAATTGAGATTCATCGTCGTGCACTATTGGACGCGTCTCACATCGGCTATAATTAGCCGACGCAGATGGCCTCAAGCGATTGACCCCAATCCAGCCCTAATGCTCACTACCATCGCATCATAGTATTTTTATCACACTCCACAACACGCTCGTGCAGTTCTCCTAGGTCCATATATGTCTTTATCTTGTTGTAATCTATTGTTAACGGATTAATTGCATCTTCAGTAATCACTTCGTTAACCACACTCGTTATATTAATTGTAAATTTATTAATTCTGCTCAATACCATGCGCCTATTTTTAGCACGATCGAACCATTTTATCGTTTTGTTTTTCATTAATCTCAACACCTGTTCACGTCACGACTTTTAATCTTTTGATAATCGAAAATTATCAAAAGATTAAAAGTGTACTTAACTGTTGTAAATACGTAATACTGTTTTTTTTTTTTTTGTTTATCAACGCTGTTGAGTAGCTTTCCGTACGAAAAAATTTCTCAATATGCCTCCGGACTCGACGAATAAAACACGTACCTTTTTCCCTGTCACAATGAATTTGATAATCTGATCTTTACATAATTGTCCAGATTGTTTTAATCTACAGAACAGAACGGCGATAATTGAAATTGCAGCCTGGCAAACAATTTATTTTGCATAAATTTTAATGTACACAGTAGTATATTAACATCACAAGCATCAGGCAAACGTAGTGCGACCAGTATTTAAACCGGTCCACCTTGAAGAACGCCATCTTACATGGCGCACGATGAATGTACCTGCAGCCCGTATATATTTCGGATTCAGTTGTACACGGGTTCTCGCTGGTTTTCGTAATATCTACGTCTAACGTTACGTCATCCGGGTAGATATGTTTATGCGTACCGTCATATTGATGTGTAGCACAGCCATAGCTTACACCACTGACCTGGTTTCACGCATCTGTTCAAACATAAATTTCTTTGATTCTGGTCAACCGCTTACACTCATTCTACTCTTTAAAGTTTCTCCGTGATGATTGACGCTACGATCTCCGTGTGCTGTATGATGGTGGTACCACCGCAGCGCCCCGTTACTTTTTGTCGTGTTTCCAAGATGTCATTAGCAAGTATTATGAAGACGGTGTTTATTTGTTCGGAGGTGCGTGTAGAAATTTTTATTTACTTCAAGTTCCATCGTATGCTAATTCCCTCGTTGTATACGTGATTTGCATGAGCCAAACGTGACCCGACGGGACTCGGCCGGCCGAGAATAGACACGGAAGGAAAGCCGGCACTGGCGCAGAGCTGGAGTGGAGACACGTGCTCTCTTCATTATGCGGCCGATTCGTGTAAGCCCCACCAACTGGATAAAGACCCGGAGACGTCAGGAGGTCACACGATTCGGTCGCGTGCCGCCAATAACGTGAACAAGCGTCGAGTAATTTGCAACTAAGAGCGGCTCCGAGAGAGCACGCGCCAGATCGGAATCGCATCACGAACCCAGGAAACGCTAGAAAAGTTTTCTTGGAAAACAAACCTGCTCCCTGTAATGAAGCCGTTGTCGCGTCCGGGACCGTGTAATCTGACTGCGATCTTTTGTGTGTGGACACCTGTCACCAATCGAAATTTTGATTTAAAAGAACTAAAGCCACACTATAAATAACTTTTACTGAACACATCAAGTTAATGAAAAACCAACAATCGAATGCAACCTTGTCGGAGTACTTAATATGAATATGTAGTACAAATTCATTTACATTATTTTATACCTCAACTGAATTTTCGAAACTGCTTAAACGATATCCAATAAAAACGAATTACTTTGCTTGAGAAAACGTTCAAAAAATACCAATCGCGGGATCATTGATTAGTGAAAAATATCATCTAAATCATCCAATATTTACTTTAGTCATTGGATGATTTCCCACCCCGCCAAAAAAAAACGTTGCCCATACATATCTGTATCGTGCTTATCTATTATTATTTTTCGATATTTATCCTGTTTCAATGTTAAAATATTATCTAAGCATTGGCAAAATATAATATCTTTGGAAATCTACCAAAGTTTATAGCAAATTTATAGATTACCACAATCGTACACACACGTTAGTAGATAAACGCTAAACAGATTGCATTACATTAAACATATTTTCGCTGAAAATTTCTAAGTCTGCTGTTTGTAAGCAAGTTTTGTAAGGCTTGTTGCTTCCACAGATTATTTCTAAAATATCTAAAATATCAATTCAAGAAAAGAAAACGACAAAGAGTGCATGAAATAAATATTCATATGAAAAAAAATTAAAGAATTAAAAAAAACAGAACGTTAATTATTGAATTAATCTTCTGTTTTTCTCTTCTTAAATACATCCACTACTTCTGTTGCGTTATTTGTATATATTTCAATAAAAATGTAGATCGGATACAAAAAACGTGTGCTTTGTTTATTGTTCTCTTGTACAGTATTGACATAAGAGTGACATTGACAGTTATGACGAATACAGATAAATAAACTAAATGTTGTGTTGCCAACAACTTACTTCGCAGCAATTTCTATCCCATAGTGAATATTGATGAGAGCCAAGCCGTTCAGTCTGTTTTCACTAGTTGTGTTCCGCAAGTAGTTTTCAAGTCTCCTTATGCTTGAAAAAATAAACAGGTGTGGTAGCCAATATTTGTAACATCATTCTCCTGCCCTTATCCGAATTTATTTGGGGTCGGCGCAACATGTCTTTTTCTTCCATACTCCTCTATTAGTCGTCATCACTGTAGTCGCCCCCTTTTTACCCATATCCTCTTTCACACAGTCCAACCATCGTTTCTTTGGCCTTCCCCTACTCTTATATCCATCCACATCCATACACAAGACTTTCCTCACGACTTTTTCTTCATTCCTCCGCATCACATGCCCATACCACGACAACCGATTTCCACACAACTTTTCAGTCAGCGGTGCCACAATGACCAAATTAATATATTTCTTTGGAACAATGTGTAAATATTTGGATATAGTTTTTGATCGCACTTATCAAGCATTCCAAAGCAGATTTTGGAGTAGGCGAGGTGATAGTAATAGCTGCATTCCACACTTCAAGTTCTGCTTTGACGACAGATGTACTTCTTTCGGGCAACGCTACCAAATACATGCAAATTGCCTCTTCAATTTCAGAACTGACCGCAAAATTTAAAGGTGTGTGCTTTACGGTGTTTTGTAAACCTCTCAATCAATTTTTGAATTGTATGTTTAGAAATGGGATAAATAAATTTATTTTGTAATATGTGCATATATCCGACGCAAGAATGTTGGAGCGATTCAACTGCCTTCCGACGTTACGTGCCATTTGCAGTAGGTATTGGCCACCATTTTGCTTCGAGCAACACCTTTGCTTCTTCATAGAGATGACGGTACTCTTCGTCAACTTTATTTCTCAAAAGTTGCAAAATAATAATAACATCATACACGTGGCTGAATTCTGTTATGAGGTCGGTGTTAGTGGCTTGCAGTTGTTTTGATAGCGAAAATGGTTCATGACTTTTAAGAATCGCTAGGCACATAACAAAAATCGAAGATCGAAGTGTGTTAAGCATTTGGACGACTTGTTGCGGTGTTTATTAATGTCTTAAAATTTCCCCAAAAACCCTTCCCCTGGCTACGCCTGTGGTTTATGAAGTTCTTGAAATGTGGTAAACTCATTTCTGGAACTTCTTACAACTACAATATGGTTAACCATCTTTTATATTTTCCGGTTCGATGTTATTATTCATCTGTGTTGCTACCTTTATAAATAATTGTGGTGATGTTTATTTTTCTTCAATACACACGATGGTATGAGTATTGCAATGACATCACCTCTTAGGGTCAAACGAACAGTCTTGATTACGGAGTGTTTGACCGCTACAGAACAATTTTCACTTGTTTGTTTTAACTTTATCGCTGTGATAACGCACAGCTACGTCAATACGTGTTTACATTCATTTATTGATTGGATTATTTTATAAAGTTTATTAATTCCATAAGGAAATTGATAAGAGCGTCTGGCATGTACAAGCCAGGTCAAGGATTGGCGCGGAACTAGTAATTGGATAGATCTGACCTTAGACCTTATAATTTATCGAAAGCTTTACTGTTTGATATAGTAAGACGGCAGTAACTAATAAAATCCGAATAAAACACAAATTCGTTTACATTTGCAACAAAAGAAAGTTGTACATGTAATTAGCGTAGAATCGGAAATTGCACGCAATAAAGAAAGGCTGCTATCAACCATAAAACAAAAACAACGATAGTAAACATTACACATCCATAAAATATATGTTTCAATTGTGTCACGAATATTAATAGACCATTGTTTCAGACTGTGCAAATACATCCTAACATAAGGTTCCACATAATGGCAACAATATCCGATCTTAAGAATATTATAACAAATGTTTTTGACATAACTTTGCTAAACTCATGCGCAGTTGTCTATTTGCAATTTCGGATTCTACGACATTTTGTGGCGCCATATTACCAGGCTATATTTAGTCTGTAAACCAATGGTATTATTGTATGATATAATGTATTGTTTCATGCCGCATTTAAAATAATGTGGTCATTAATATAATTTTATTATTTGTATATTCACACTTACATTAAGTCATACTTATTTACAAAACCGCATGATGTTAAGGAAATCTATGTCTTCTCACACGATTAGTCCTTTGAATTCGTAAATGTTGTCAATAGTTTCATTTAAAGCGTACGAATTAATGCTGGTCATTGTTGTTAAAGATAAAATAATTACAAACGAAGTGTAGGTTGTAAACCTTAACATTAGTGTATAGAAAAGCACATACATGCGGTCACGGTGAGGTGAAAACCGAAAGAGTGAAGTGAACCATGTGTGGAGTCATGCCTGCGTGACCACTTTTACGAATGTTCTTTCAAAGATCGATAACCCGTTTTACAAGCTGATGCATATTGATGAATAAGCCAGTCCCCCACAAGTTAGCATTTATGGAAATTTAATAATATTCCTGACAAGAAGTTTCATTTAATGCCTACTAGAAATTCCCTGCAGCATTCTGATGTCGTCGTAAACTTACTTTATAATATTTAATTACTCAATAAACGCTATCTCTGTTTACTCTGCTAATATTATCATTTACAAGTTATGTCACAGAATGACAACTAAACATACTGTGATTGATATTTAAGACTGAGGTGTAAATAAACATGTCGTTAGCGACATTAATACTCAAATCAACAATAAGACATTGACAACAGAGTTGATAATTTCTACACCCTTAATATCGTCCTCTACACTGCAGCGGTGCCACACAAGGTGGCGTCTGTTTTAACAATGTGTCTAGTTAAACAGTGCTATATATCGCTAATAGGTTTTCAATAGATCTGCGTCGTCCATCACATATTTAGTAAACATCAACTTCGTGCTGCACCCACTCAAATGCTTCACTAAAATCCAAATACAGTTCATGAACCATATTTGTTCAATATATATTGTAAACACACCCGTATCTACTACTGGGATCATTACTATGGAAACATCGTTTATCTGTTGTTTTGGTGCTTGCTGGCACACATGTGTGCAAACAGAATGTTTTATATTAAAGATGATGTCACTAATATAATTAAATTCAAACTCGCCGTCTGCTCAAACTGTTCAAGAGCCGTGTTCAACTTCAAACCTGTTTTATTTTCTTTGCTTTTAGTTTTCGTGCTTTGTTTTCGTAATTCACTGATGATAATTGATAAAAAAAATAGGTTTACGTAAGTGCAGCTAATAACCGGATGGATATCATTCTATAACAACGATATCTTTGTTTTGATATTGATAAGTTATAATCTTGGATTACAGTATTTTTAACTTATGATAAGAATACCTAAGTACCTACGCCTTAACAATGTACGTTAACCAACATTTATTGTCTATACGTTATTCCTAAAAGACAACCACCACACATAATAATTTGTTGATGATGTGAATAAATTGTATCGGAGATAGATTGGTTGAATCTAGATAGGATCACAATGAATGGTCCCAGGTGTCTACTACATGTCGTCGTATTTGCCGGCTCGGCCGGTTATAATTAAAAACAATGCGACAGGTTTTAACGTATGCCCTTGGACTGGTTATATCATCGGACGCTGTATTTGGTGCGCGGCTGCGCAAAAAGTTCACTGCACTCGTCGCTTCATGAACTTTCTTTCAAATCTTAAGTTTCATCTTATAAATTGTCTTTAACGTTTGGCCTATTTACATGCTTTTCACGTTTCACTGTCTATCTAATTCACCTACTGACATGAAAATGTAGGTAAACAATGATAAGTGCTGTTTAACATCGCAAATTAATTGCCAACAATGGCAAACTGCGTCTAATTACTGTTTTCCATTTGTATTAATTTGCACGCTAAATTTTCTAGTTTCTCTTGAGCTTGTTCTCAATTGAACGCCAATATATTATTGTGATGGGTACATTGGCGCCCCATCAATCTGTTAGAGACGCGAGCTTCAATATGGTCCAGTGAGATCCGGCGCAGACCGGTGTAATTTCAGCACAGATTCTTCTAATTGAAGGTCGCGACACCCACGTAAGAGCAACCACACTGAAGATTTCATCAAGCCTTCTATTTATATCCTGTTCCAATTATATCATTACTGAAATCCACTCACTCCACATTTAGACACTCATCGAATCTAAGTGCATATCTTGACTCACCACACCAATCTTCAGGATGACTCGAAGTTTGCTCTTAAATTGTTCTCGTCGCGTGGTGGTTGTAGGCGTACATGTCTCCGAAATATGTGAATTCTTTATCGTAAAATTCATAAGATCGTCTACATAAACGATTTCTATATTCTCGTCCATTTATTTATGACAATATAAACATTGTATTGCGATAATTGTAGGCGTACATGAAATGTCTCCTAAGAAATATGTGAATTCTTTATCTTACAATTCATAAGATCGTCTACTTAAACGATTTTTACATTCCCGTCCATTTATTTATGACAATAATATAAACATTGTATTGCAATAATGTTGACATGAGATCAGGATTGTATTCGTTCTTGCACATATATGTATAAAAATGCTTGTTGCCGACTTATTTCATTCATTATCCGCATGCTTTGGGCCCATTACATTACAAATTATTTCCATAAAAATCCCAGTCCTTTTCTTTGATAAATTCCATAAGTACCGTAATGTCTTGTCCTGTCTATTTTCTAATAATGAAGCTGTTGTCTATAACGTCACTATTAAATTTGCATTGGAATTTGTGATTATTTGTTTTTTGTTTCTTCAAACGGTTATGCAACCTTATATGTTATTAGAGTGCCACTTGTGTAATTAGTTACACTCTGACATAGTTAAATATTTTTATTTTTGTCGTCCGCTGCGAAGGTTCTTTATTAAGGGCGAAAATTTTCCAATGAAGCTTAATTGGTCCGAGTAAACAATAGTTCACGAGTCGTTAACATGTACTAGTCACATGTGAATCTTTATTTAGCTACATCTTGTTTGCTTTTTATGCTAATTCCAAAGTGTATATACTTTATGTATTTTTTCTTAACTTAGAAATATTTTGAGTTTAGCTATTTCAATACAGCCGTGGTACTTATTTGATGTTTTTCTATCAACACTGTAAGTGCATGCTAGAGGCTGTCGTTGAGGACTTTTTATTTGCTCCAATTTAAAGCGGAGTGTACGTCAACTACTTTGTAAGTTTGTACTTACATCCGCATACTACGTCCGTAATTTTTGTTCTCATTAATATGTTTCTTAATTGCACATAATCGATTTTGGTGGTTTCTTTTTAATTGTTCGACGTTAAACTCTTTAAACTAGTTTTCTCTATGTGCAGATCGCTATTTAAGACATATATCTTGTTTATGCGCGTGTGTCAATACAAGATCTGGAAAATAAGGGCTTTGTTGATATCAATGTAGGTTGTGGCGTTGAGTTCAGGGTGCACGGTCGGCTCGCGTGGCGTGGTGACGTGTTCGCCGCCATTTTAAATAGGGCGAGCGCGCGCGCAGACCATCAGTCGCCTGCTAGGACGCAAGAGAGCAACTTCGTCGCAATCGTTCGCGAGTTCCACGTTATCGCCAGTCGAGTTTCAGTCGTTGCCGGCAACGTTCATACATTCAGTGACCCTGAAAATAAATTTATCACTCAGTTTAAACATGATCGACGTTGTGCAAAAACCTAGGGATGGTTGCCTGTACGAAATCAGACAGAAAGGACAAAAAGATACCTGTTACGTGGTCGTGCCAAATCCAAAAGTACGTTTTGTTTTAAGTCGGATTTTTTTTCTTTTATTTCACAAACATGGCCTTTTCGTAAAACGCAATACGTTTGGCTTTAGATAACGATTCAATCGCGCGATATAATCAGTTTTTAGAGCCTGCCTGTGTCCACGTTTACTTGAAATGTTTATTTTGTATAAAGTGAAACATCAAAATTTTCTTTTTTTTTTTAATTATTTATTTTTCAATAATTGTAGACAAAGACATCTTGTTGAGGTTTTGGTGATATGTGACACATTACTAACTTATTATTTTGTGTTGTTTCAGGATCTGGTTAAGAGCCACTTGATGTTCGCGGTGCGCGAGGAAGTGGAAGTACTAAAAGAGCGCATCGCGGAACTGATGGAGAGGATCAACCAGCTCGAAGTGGAGAACACATACCTGCGTGCGCACGCGAGCCAGGACACGCTGGCTCAGCTGCCGGCTGCGGCGGGCACGAAGCCGCCGACGGCGCCGCAGGGCCCCCAGCCGCCGGTGTCGTAGGGCGGCGGCGCGGCGCCGCTGAACATGCCCGCCGGCCACCGCCGGCCCCGGAGGTCCCCGGCCGAGCCCGAGCCCTCAGCGCGCGACCCCGCCCGCGGCACGTCTCCCACGGACGTCACTATGGCTGTGCTATGTTAATTCGTAGGTTAACAAGGAACGAGTGTAAGTACACCGGTCGAGCGCCGAGGGACGCTGCGCGCGCGCACGCCCGTCCTCATATAAATCACACAAGTGTCTAGTTAGAGCGGCCGCCGCCCCACGGCACGGCAGGGGCGGCCTCCGCGCACGCACCACCAGACATTATGCTTCGGATTCATAGATATTATATTTTTCTGTTATTAATATTTAGGGTGCAGAATTTCGTGCTAACTGCCATGCTTTTGCTACGCATCTCAGCAACGAGTCTTTAGTGTTTTGATGTACGTCGTGTATATTTTATTTGGTTTAACGTTTAGGTATCCACGTAATGTATTCCATTTAAGGTAACTATAAGACGTGTGTTAATATAATAAATGTAATGAAATAGTTAAATATTCCTATGCATTGAACAAGGACTGTGTGTTAATTTATTATCTATATATTTTTTTAATTGTAATTTAAGTTATTTATCACGTTTCCCTGTATGTCTACGTTGCAATAAATTGCAAGTGTTCCTGTAGGGCCGATAATAATGATCTGTCGATAGCAATGTACTGAATGAGTCGTGTGCAGTTTACATTTAGTTGCTACTGTTAATTACATATTAACGATTAAATATAAAAGTTTGAATGTATGTTATCCGCAGTCGTTGTATGTGTAATGTAACGTTAAACTGAGCAGTCGTTTAGAAATAGAATCGTTGCTAGAATGTGACTTCGGCCGATGCTGGCTTTAGTAAATTTTGCACGCTGAAACTGAAAAAAAAATACTATTTTTATTCCAACCCTATGATAATGGAGGTATATAGTAATTTAACATTGTATTTTTTTAAATAATTAAAAATTGTTTGTATATAGTACAAGTTGTAATAGATTGTGAGTCGGAACAATGTATATAACGAAAGAATGTGATTTAAAGGAACCGATTCCGTAGTCTGCCTTCAGAGGTTGATATCAGATGTTATCGCAAGAGGTATATCTAAACGTTATAATTTAAAATTATTCGCTGTATTTAAATAGCTTGATTGATTAACATTAAACAAGCGAACAAAGTGGCTGGTGACTGACTGTATGGATTGTAACTAGTGGGATGAGACGTGAAAGTCAGGCTCTATGTTTGTTTAAAAGCCAAAGTTAGGAAGGCGTGTCCCAGCGACTGAAGAATGACTATTTTACCTATAGAGTAGTATTTTGTACAACGCTACTACATTGTATGTGTATAGACGATTTTTGTTAGGACTTCATAATTATTGTGAATATACAGTAATTTACTCCTAGAAGCATTAATCTAGATTTAGATATGGTAATATGAACTATATTATATACCGAAACTTGTAAATATACTGTAAACAAAAGTCCATTGTAGCTTATGTTGACCAGAAAGGTTCCTCATACCCAATAAATGCAAAACTACTCAAAACATTGTATTTTTTGTTCTTTACCCTTTACCCTGAACTGAATGAAAACATCAATTTGAATAATATTTTTCAAATTGCAAGGCCCTAGTGAGAAATTTTTTTTTAAACTAGCAACGTGCAAATATCAGACAAAAAGCTTTTGTAGACAACAAACATTTGTTACTAATGTAACCGAAAAAAATAAGACCATCTTTTTATTTATTTAAGCCAATTAATGAGATGTAATTTTCGATGGTTTGCATTGAATCGAACTAGCGATTTGAGCGAAGACACAAAAACTATTGAAAACTGCTTTGCTGCAAACCCTAAAAATAAACCATTGTATTAAAGTTGAAAAATAAACATCTCAGATATATATGGGACACGAAAAAGACTTCCGGCTGTAATAGTGCCCGGTCCTAGTTCGCCTTCATAGATTTCACAGAAAGCATTGTGTACAATGTAACAAGGGCGGCTAACTACAGCGCTTCACGTCCGCTTTGGAGCAGTCCAAATATGTATGATGATCACCTGATTTAATGTTTACATGCGTTTGCTGTTTCATACAGCGCCATCTGTGGGCAGAAATCGTTGCTTGTTAAAACAGTCTGAGGATAGAGGGCGCTAAACAGCCTCAAAAGCTTGGTGTGCCAAAGTCAACGCCATCTATAGTTTAAAAAGTTAACTGTAAGCAAGACACTGCGTTACTGTCATAGATGGCGCTATTCACAAACATGATAATAAAACAAATCTAACGACATACTCTAAATGACGTGCACGTGGAGAGTAATTGCGTCAGAGTAATAAAAATAACTTTGTTCCATTTTTCTAGAAGAGAAACTAATGTGAAAGTGACCAAATTTTTGTTGAGAACAACCATTATCGCTACTCGATACTAGATGGCGCTGTAGTCATTTCATAATTTTATTATACCATAAACAAGCCCATAGGCTAGCTGAAAAGTTTATTTCTAAACGAAACTGTTGTTATCAGCTACCGTACTCGTTCCAGAGTAATCAACGTGGAAATCATCGGACATTTGTTCAGTGTCTTTGTCTTTTTTACCAAAGAACATTATTGCCATCACACCGCTCTGGAACACGCTTTTGATAAAAAATTGTCTACGTCACTTCATCTCTTGCTGTCATGGACTGTCATACAAGTTGAAAATTATACAAAACAATTGGAATTATGGATAATATGAGTTTGAAAGAAATTCAAAGCAAGCTGTTATTATGGGAGGCTTCAGAAAACCCATTGGCACCTCTTACTTCTGATCAGAGAGAAGCTATCCTAGATTTAGAGTCCATAATACTTGGTGTTTCCGGCGACTTCGAAGATGTTTGTATTTTTGCTATTTATTACTAAATTCTAACCTTTCTAAGGGCATAAATAGTTTATAACAAAGTACCATTAACCGCAGCATATTACAGATCACTTGTATGTTAGTAAACAATTTATTTAACCTACGAAATAAATTCCCCTATGAAACATGTACCAATTAGTGGTTGTATCGCTTAGAAACTGTTTATGTCAATTTATTGCTAAGTAAAGGAACTTTATACATATTGCGTATCGACATCCAACCGTGAATATTTTCAGGATAAATCTGAAAATGTTGATGAAGAGCCAGAAAAGAGTAATATTCCCTCTGTGGATACAACATACGACTTTTTGGAGTGGTATGAAAACCTGTGTGACAGCAACCTTAAGTCTGATGATACCCCATATGAGGCTTACCAGAAGCAGCTGGATGATAGAAGAAATGAATGTGTTGCCCTTACCAATCAGGTACTTCGTTGACAAAATTATTTGTATAGTATTAGTGTTTCAAGTAAATTTATTTTCAACAGTCTATAACTACAATACATATATTCAACAGTCTATAACTATAAACTAATAAATAACTTAATAAATAAAATATGTACAAGAGGCATAAAAGATCCGGTAGGAGTAAAGCTCATTGGGCATCAAAAAATTCGTCCACATCGCTGTCAATGGAAAAAGTGCCCAGAACGCTGGCAGCATTGCCATGTTGAATGGCAATGCTGATTCGTTGGCTGAAAAAAAGGCCAGCCCTCTGGTCACGTGAAGAGTCGACTAAAAGTTTGCCGATGTCACGGAAAACTCGATGAGCACTCGGACCCTATGGCCCTAGTATTTCAACCCCAAACGGCTCAAACATATGACTCCCAATAAGGTTGTTATATTTGCGCCGTTTGAGGTTTTCAGCACCTGTTGCAGCCGCCCCAGCACAGCCCGCCGTGCTAAGAAGATGAGATGGCGCAGGGGTGTCGACACATTTGTTGCATCCCACACCAAAAGCCTACCCATCTTCCAAGGCATTATAGTCATCCCGTCGGGCCTCTTTCCATCGTCACGTGCCAGGCTATGAGGTTCTAAAATGGCTGACACACCGGCGGTGACAAGAGCCCGACGGATGATGTCGTTAATGCTGGCGTGCCGTGCCATACGACCCGCGCTCCTACTGCAGGTTAGGCCATGGTGTCCGAGATGGTCGACTGCTTCACCACATTGGCAGCGATGTGGAGCTCCACAAGGAGCACCCAAACGCAGACATGTAGCGATCCGGAAGGTGGTGTCACTCAGCATAGTACCTATGTTTGGTGATGGTAGTGCCTGTAGCCAGAGGCCCGACTCCCATTCACCCACAGCCAGCAGGCGGGCACGCTCAGCAGTATTGGTTAACGTATTTAAGAGATTATTCCGTACCAAACTAAAGGGCAGCTGCCGAGCCCACCAAAACGAATAGGTAGTGTGGTTTGCAGCCACGCTCGGTCATCCAAGGCCACATTTAAAATGATTGTAAGAGTGCATCGAATAATTTTATCAATTTTGTCCAGGAGATGTGAATGCTTCCATAAAGGGGAAGAGCGGAGAAAATATATAAAATTTGGTCCAAAACAGCAGTATCTAATTAGGGTGAATGCCGATTGTAAATTCATTTTTGTGAGTCTGTCCGAAATATCATTAAAATGATGAATTTTTCCGTCAATGAATGGAGAAAAACTTTCTTCCAAAATAGGGGAACCTAGGAGGTGCAGTGAACTTTTTTCTAAAATTTTGATTTCTGGTGCAATTGTATTGAATTTATGAAGGGTCGATTGTCTTTCGGTATTGTCACAAAAAAAAATTTCACACTTCGAGTGGTTAAGGTCAAGTTCATGGATTGAAAATGAGTCTTCAGGAATTGAAAGTCTTTTAATACGGTATCGACGTCACCTCCTAATGTTCCATCATCCAAATACCATACGTTAAATTTTGAATTTAGTTGTTGAATGACTGGATGAATAGCCAAACTGAAAATGACTGGCCCGAGAGGGTCACCTTGCTGGCATACAACTGCAGATTCTAAAAGCTGTTCTTTATATAATAATTTAGAAGGGTGCCTGTAACATTGCTAAATAAAACCGAAAATTTCTGGTAGTTCTTTTTTTGCCTCGGCCAACAAAGTGTCCCGGTTGACAGAGTTGAAAGCGTTCTTAATGTCAACCTTGAGAATGACCTCACCCTTTTCAGAATTTAAAAAGAAAGATAGTGCATGTACGGCAGCCTCACAGCCCCCTCTGGAGCCAAAGCCAAGCTGTAGGGGCTGGAATTTGTTTGTAAGTCTGTCACTGTACAGTTTACAACAAATTTTGGCTGCCATACGCCTGTAGGTGCACTTGACGGCAATGGAACGAATGCCGCCGTCCCTCTTGCGCAGGGCACATAGGTTGGCCCCGTACAAGACATCGACGACGGCATCGTTCACGCCGCCGGAGAGCATTAGGTTGACTAGTGCCGCATGCTCCTTCAAAAGCGACTCACCAGCATCCCCGGCGCCTGAACTCAATAGGTCCTTTAAGTGTTGCGGTGTCAGGCCGTCGAGGCCGCCGGCAGAACCGCTTCGAAAGGAGCCCACAGCAGCAAGCATTTGTATAGTTGATATTAATTTGATTTAGCAAGATCTACTAACATCTATTATGATTTTAATTTGTAATTTGCTATAAGAATAATACTACTAAATAAATACTGCTTTCTGCCCTTGGAAGTAAACAACTTTCTTTAGGAAAGACATAGCTAATTCAAAAAAAAATTTTATCTCCTATACTAATTTGAATCAGCTGATGACAACTTTGTATGGAAAGTCCAATTTTCTTTTTGGAAGTTTACTATGTCTTCCTTAAGGAAAGTTGTTTGTTACCATGGGTAGAAGCATTATCTAAATTATAACCACCCAATATGACATCGGCAAGAGAACCAAGATTACCCATCCAACCCGACCTGGGTTATAGCCCGAAGAATCTCCAAACTGAAGTGGCAGTGGGCAGGACAGATTGCTCGCAGAACAGATGGTCAATGGGGCCGAAAAGTTCTGGAGTGGAGACCCCGTACCGGATGACACAATTAATTTCATTTCATTTATTCAATAATAATTTACATTGTGTCTGAATGCATTACATGAAAAAAGAACAACTCGATTAAAAAAATAAACAAAATAATAAAAATACCATCCCAACAAGGTGGACCGATTACATGGTGAGGGTCGCGGGTAGCCGATGGATGCGAGACGAACAGGACCGGTCGTTGTGGTGACACTGTGGGATGCCTATGTCCAGCAGAGGACATCTTTCGGTTCAAATGATGATGATGAACTATCCATTTCTGTCACAGCCTGTATACACAAACCTTTGTCGTTTATCACTCTTTCAAAATCCATTGTGTGGTTTAGAAGAATTAAGCGGAGAAACAGACAGACGCAGACAGCAACTAAGTTATATACTATTAAGTGAAGAGATGTATTGGTTGGGTACACTCTTCCTAATACTAAGCCTTTGCTTTCTACAGTAAAAAACTATCAATAGGGTAGTTTCCTAAAAAAATCTAATTAGTTCGTCAGTTAGATGACCAAAAAATATTGGACATATTTTTTCTTTTGTAACGTAAACGAAAAATATGGACGATACAGTGCATTGAAATTTCACATGACGTCATGGTGTGCTTTACTTTTTACCAAAAAGTAACATAACAAGCCCCCACTCTTGAACTTTGATGCGTTTTAGTTGAGTTGATATCTTCAGTTTTACTAATCTAAAAGATTCCTTTCAACTGAATAAGAATAAATCATATGTTTCAGATTGGTGCTACTATGTCTGACCTAGAAAAACTCACAGAGCAGTACAACTTTGTTTCAAATAAAACAAATGCATTGCACACCATGAGTGAGCAGCTGCTGGCTGACCAAAACAAATTGTCCAGTATAGGTAAGGTGTTGTACTGATTCATTGTAGAAGAAAAAAAAACCGAGCAAGTACGTGTCGGACTTCGCACATTAAGGTTCCGTACTAAATCTATTTTTGACTATTTGTATGGCTTTGGGTCAACAAGATGCTTATACTGTGAAAATTTGAAGGCAACCTCCAACCGTTTGGCTGTAAAACCTGTGTGACAAAGAGAGGAAAAACTGACAGACAGACACGTGAGTGACAGCAATAGGCCTCCATTTGGACCCTTCGGATACTTAACCCTAAAAATAGCTTCTGCCAGTATAGAAATTATAACAAGGAAACATACCCCCAGGTTAAAAAGGATTCTGTGTTCTGCCCCAGGACATGGTATACCCCTGCACCAAGTTTCATCAGAGTTAGCAGACAGACAGAGATACTTTCGAATTATAATATTAGTATGAATTAAATAGGGTAATAAATATGATGATAGGTGTTTAAATATGATCTTGAATGAGCAGGTTTGGCTGGGTGATTAACCTTTATAGTCCCGATGACAACCCGGGCTGTCACCGGGCTTCTTCGACAACCCAAGGTTAACGTTTGCTTGGAAAAAAATTTAACCTCTTAGGATCCGAATCTCAACTGAGTTTGAAAACAAACAAAAACCAGCCTCTTACCTCTTAAGATCCGCGGACAAACCCGGGTTGTCGAAGAAGCCCGCATACAACCCGGGTTGTCATCGGGACTATAAGGGATAGCCCTTCGGGTACGGAACCCTAATAAGATTGTATTTCAACCCCAGTTAGAATATCAAAGGCCTAAAAATGATTTAAATCTCTATATGGTCACAGAATCCATATCTTCCTAGGTTTACTAACTGCAGTTTACTGACTGCCGATGTCTTTGGTGCAGTGGCTGAGCAATTGGCTGTGGCGCTGCATGTTGCGGGTTCAATTCCCGCACCAATCAAATATTTGTATGGCCTGGTTTGTGTATGTGAGTTTTCATGTTTGTAAATGCACCCACGATACACGAGATATGCCCAGTTTTGGCCAAGGTTTTTTGCCAAAAATAAAATAAATTAAAGTGTGAATATTCATATTACATAAACAGTGTTTTATATGTATTTTACTTAAAAGAATGCTAAGAAACATAATTTTCGTATTTCCAGGTGATGACATCAAACAGAAGCTGCACTACTTCACTCAGGTGGAACACTTATCACAAAGACTGAACAGCCCCACTATGTCTGTGAACAGCGAGACATTCTTCAATGTGCTTGCCAAGATCGATGATTGTCTCGAGTATATGAGGACTAATGTGAGTAAAGAAGCGTCTCCTGTGTGTTGGTGAACAAAGACGAAATAGGGTTAGGGTGCGTTTCCACTGAAGACGTGCAGGAATCGTCCAATCACAGGCGATACCATTGTAATTGGTCGATTCCTGCACGTGTCCCGCCCAGCTCCGCTTCAGTAGAAACGCACACTTATCCTTGTTTTGTCAACTACCAGTCCATGAACCTCGCATTTTTTTTGAATAAATAATAAAATAAGCTAAATAAATTAAGGCGCAGACTGACTACGATTTGAGATTGCCTCAAATAAGGTTGAGAATTGAACGTAATAGTTGTGTTGACGATGCAAATTAGCATTTATTTTACGGGTTTTCTTTAGATTATCCAGAATATACACAAAAAATTAAATAATTGGCCGGTCAAAGTTTTAATAAAATGCTAATTCTATTCAAATCCAAAAAAAAAAATGTTGTTATCGCTGAAAATACAGAGATGTTCGACGACAAAGTTTTTTTTTGTGGAGCAATTTCCAAATTTTTTATTGGTAATATCAAAGTGTGTTTTACTATTCTATTCGGTTAAAATGTTTCTTTTAACCCTTCTCTGTCCACTGTATTTTTTGCAAAGGATATTTTCATTGCATTACGTCATACTCGACTATATAAGAAACCAATTGTTTTGACTATTGAGGTAACACTAAGTGTTAAAACAGTTGAAGATATATTTTTGAAGCTGAATGTTTATATATATATGCACTTGTAATTGAGAGGATATTGAATATGGGATGAAAAATGTGGCGTACTCCTCTGCCTCTAATGCTACTCTAGGAAATCTAGTAGCATTATTAGAGGCAAAAAGAAATAATAATAGCCTGTTTGAATCAACTGAATTTAGTTTAGTTTACTTGATAAGTAAATTTTAAAATAGTTCTTAAGGCGTAAGTAAAAACGTATGTTTTTGATACTTTTGCCTACTACTTTGGATACCAAACATTTTGAGTTCTGTTTTAACAACGTAAAAATACCTTATCCTCTTTGTAACAAACGCAACATAGGATTCTTTAATCTTTATTTTCTATGCTAAGATATGACTTTTTATTCAATGAGGGCGCCACTTATGCGGAGGTAGGCCCTTAATAAACATTTAAAAATAAAAAGATCGAGGCCCACCGAGAAGAGAGAGGCCACCGATATTGGAAACAGGATCCAAGCTACCGGCGGTCAGGGCTCCAAAGAGAGGAACCTCCTAACAATACGTGATAGGCAGTCGGTGTTACTGTTTTGTGTCATTGTTTTTTGACACCGACTTCCGAAATTAAAGTTATTTTGCACTTTTTTTGGAAGTCGGTTCTATTTTTTTGCAAAAAAGTTTTTATTTTTCACTTTTTAGTTGTAGTTCCCCATTAAACTGTGTTAACAATTCATAGACATACGATAGCAGCAATCGCGGTTGATTTGCTGTCAATTTTTGAAGAGTTCCGTTGTCTGTCTCCGAAACCCATCATCAGATCTTTTTGAAATTTAAATGGGACCATTTCGGAATAAACCCCTTTCGAACAAAAAAAAGAATTTTGCAAATCCGTCAATATATGACGGAGTTATGCCCGAACATACATAAAAAAAACAAATATCCGAATTGATAACCTCCTCCTCTTTTGAAGTCGGTTAAAAATACCCATGTGTCCAATATTTTTTGGTAATCTATCTGACAGACTAATTAGATTTTTTTAGGAAACTAACCCTATTAACTCAGCCAACTCCTTTGAACATTGCAGAGCAACTTCAAAGAATCCCACACCTACCTGGTGAAGTACCGTCACCTCCAAAATCGTGCTATCTCGCTCATCCGCTCCTACGTCACGCACGTTCTGAACCATGCCACGGAACAGATGCTAGCGCCTAAAGACGAGGATCAGAGTGACCAAGAAACCATGGACACTGCTTATGCGGTGTACTTTGGGAAGTTTCAAGCGGCAGCGCCTAAGTTGAAGATGGTTATTAGCGAGATTGAGAGTAGGGCTGAGAAGAATGCTGAGTAAGTAGAATTACATTCATTCATACAACTTAGTTTATAATGTTTTATTTTATTTGAAAAGTAAATAAGCCGAATTTTCATTTGAAACCAAGAAACCATGAAACAATAAAAAAAAACTGTCGGACTTCACACATTTATTTTAGACTGGCCTGTTGGTCTAGTGGTTAGTGACCCTGACTGTTATGCCGGAGGTCGTGGGTTCGATTCCCACCCAGGACAAATGTTTGTGTGATGAGCACGGTCATTTGTTCTGTGTCTGGGTGTAATTTATCTATAATATGTATGTATTTAGAAATATATAAGTATGTTTATCAGTTGTGTAGTACCCATAACACAAGCTCTGCTTAACTTGGGACTAGATGGCGTTGTGTGATAGTTGTGGAATATTATTATATTATTATTATTATTTAGGGTTCCTTACCAAATGTATTTTTGAAAATTTTTATGGCTTTGGGTCAACAAGGCTATGATGCACAGACTTCGTCCTTACCTCACATCTAAAAGTCCAAACTTAAAGTTTGCCAACTTGCTATGGAGCGCAGTATAGTAGGTGTTAAATTGACGGATACGATCCGTCAATGTAACATCTAGTATTCGAACACGGTTCGAAACACTACACTGCTCTCCAAAACGCAAATCGTTGATGTGGCTCAAAAGTCTTCCTGAATTAAATGGGACTGGGCAGTACATGTCTGCTGCATGTCTGACGAGCTGTGGGCCCGTAAAACACAGGATTGGTGTCCTGACATAGCGACACAGGGCCGCGGCACACCTCGAAAGATATGGGGGATAGAGGAAGCAATAAATCGTGACCGTTGGAAGGAATGGAGGGAGGCCTTTGTCCAACAGTGGGACAGTACGGGATAGTAATAATAAATAAGATCCTTATCTTTTTTTGGGATAGTTATCGTTTCAAGGTTATAACAGAAGTTATCAGTTTGCCAAATTCAGAAGCAGCATTTTTGATTAATGTACTACAATCTGCGAAATCTTAGTGTTATCTTAATCGACCGATCGTCGATCGATGCCATCGATCGACGTTTATTGATTGGTGTAATAGCTTTGGCTGATCGACGGATACCGGTCGATAAACAATCGACCGATCGACGTCGACTAATCCATTCTACCATCGATCGACAGTCGATCGATGCATGTAATAACACCCTAACCCTCCCTATATACCCGGGCCTGCGGACGGCGAGTAGTGGGTAACTCGCCGCCCGATCAGCACCAGGCCCGAGAGTCGACGGCGCGTAGTGTTCCACGCGCGCCTCAAAGAGTTGTCAGCAAAGGACGGGGCCTGCCACGGCCAATGCCTGCCCGGGGGTTGAGGATAAATTCGAAAGAGTTACCTCGCCCCTGGGCACGTAGGACAGGGAGGAACAGGGGTGGGTTTTAGTCAGTAAGAGTCTGACACGCCCTTCCGCTCCACCCTAGAGCGGAAGAAGTCATAAGATGATTTCCCCCAAAAAAAAAAAAAAACCCTCCCTGTATTTACAATACACTCGCCTGACGCATCCAACGAGTATTGCATTTTTTATATGCCTTCAATCCAAAGTAGAGAAGCACTGCACCCATCAAGCAGATAATTATTGTGGTGATAATAGTCTGGATGCTCAAACGTGTTCCTATTTCTTGCAAATTCGCACTATTTCCAGCACCGGCGTTTTGAGCTAGCAAAACCTCTTCTTGGTCTGATAAGATTGACACATCTTGCTTTTCCGAATAATTTCGCACCGATTAATAATGAAGCCAATTGTAACGCGAAACATTATGCGCGGCTTGCCCGAAGGCAGGGTCGCCGTGTAGGGATAGGTCTAATTGAGTACACGAATTGATGTATAATACCCATATTTACTAGCAAACCACTCAATATAATATAGGGTGACTGGTAATTAGTGACTGATACTTAAACACGTGATTGTACTCATGCCGACTTTCGAAAAAGGAGGAGGTTCTATGTTCGACTGTATGTCCGCGCATTTCTCCGTCAGTTGTGGACCGATTTTCAAAATTCTTTTTTTATCTGAAAGAATATACTCCCGAGGTGGTCCCATATAAATTTTAATGAAATTGCTTTAGCGCTTTTTGAGAAACTGAACAAAAACGAAAAATACGCATATCTCGATGACGTTTTGGTGTTCTCTAAATGTTTAAATTCCACGTTCCATGTTATTGGGGTTTTTAGTTCTGGGGTATAACAACTAAAAAGCGAAAAATAAAAAACTTTTTTACAAAAAAAACTTCAATAAAAAAAAATACACTAAAAATTTAAAAATAACTTTAATTTCGGAAGTTGGTGTCAAATATCGAAGAAATAAAATACAAACACCGACTTCCGAAATCAAAGTTATTTTTAAATTTTTAGTGTATTTTTTTTTGGAAGTCGGTTGTTTTTTTTTGTATAAAAGTTTTTTTATCACAATCAACACAACAGCCGTATGAAATTCGCTCGCACGCGCCTATGACCTATCAGCTGTTAGCTGCGTGACGCCGTTCTGTCTCACTATATGTTTCTTTGGGAAAGTTGTTTGTAATCATGAGTACAATCACGTGTTTAAGTATCGGTGGCTAATTACCAGTCAGGCTATTATAGACTTAGGCTACTTACAAATAAACATAGACATAGTTCTATGATACCCACACTAACATATCTGCAAGTAACTGATGATTACGTCCCTCTACCTCCAGCTACGCGTCCCTCCTGGCGGACGTGCAGCGCGAGTACGCAGCACGTCGCGCGCGTGTGGCGGGCGCGGCCACGGGCGGCGCGCTGCGGGCGGCGGCCGCGCGACAGCTGCGCGACCACTGCTCCCTCGCGCGCGCCGCCTGCTCGCTACTAGCACATGCTTGTAGGGACGAGTGTGCGCTGTATAACCACTTCTTCAGCAACCCTTCGCCGGCGTTAGAGTGAGTATTGTGCCGTTGTATGGTGCCACAGTCACGCCACTGTGGCTTGACAGTTACGCAACAGTGTCTCGACCACTGCTCCCTCGCGCGCGCCGCCTGCTCGCTGCTGGCACATGCTTGTAGGGACGAGTGTGCGCTGTATAACCACTTCTTCAGCAACCCTTCGCCGGCGTTAGAGTGAGTATTGTGCCGTTGTATGGTGCCACAGTCACGCCACTGTGGCTTGACAGTTACGCAACAGTGTCTCGACCACTGCTCCCTCGCGCGCGCCGCCTGCTCGCTGCTGGCACATGCTTGTAGGGACGAGTGTGCGCTGTATAACCACTTCTTCAGCAACCCTTCGCCGGCGTTAGAGTGAGTATTGTGCCGTTGTATGGTGCCACAGTCACGCCACTGTGGCTTGACAGTTACGCAACAGTGTCTCGACCACTGCTCCCTCGCGCGCGCCGCCTGCTCGCTGCTGGCACATGCTTGTAGGGACGAGTGTGCGCTGTATAACCACTTCTTCAGCAACCCTTCGCCGGCGTTAGAGTGAGTATTGTGCCGTTGTATGGTGCCACAGTCACGCCACTGTGGCTTGACAGTTACGCAACAGTGTCTCGACCACTGCTCCCTCGCGCGCGCCGCCTGCTCGCTGCTGGCACATGCTTGTAGGGACGAGTGTGCGCTGTATAACCACTTCTTCAGCAACCCTTCGCCGGCGTTAGAGTGAGTATTGTGCCGTTGTATGGTGCCACAGTCACGCCACTGTGGCTTGACAGTTACGCAACAGTGTCTCGACCACTGCTCCCTCGCGCGCGCCGCCTGCTCGCTGCTGGCACATGCTTGTAGGGACGAGTGTGCGCTGTATAACCACTTCTTCAGCAACCCTTCGCCGGCGTTAGAGTGAGTATTGTGCCGTTGTATGGTGCCACAGTCACGCCACTGTGGCTTGACAGTTACGCAACAGTGTCTCGACCACTGCTCCCTCGCGCGCGCCGCCTGCTCGCTGCTGGCACATGCTTGTAGGGACGAGTGTGCGCTGTATAACCACTTCTTCAGCAACCCTTCGCCGGCGTTAGAGTGAGTATTGTGCCGTTGTATGGTGCCACAGTCACGCCACTGTGGCTTGACAGTTACGCAACAGTGTCTCGACCACTGCTCCCTTGCGCGCGCCGCCTGCTCGCTGCTGGCACATGCTTGTAGGGACGAGTGTGCGCTGTATAACCACTTCTTCAGCAACCCTTCGCCGGCGTTAGAGTGAGTATTGTGCCGTTGTATGGTGCCACAGTCACGCCACTGTGGCTTGACAGTTACGCAACAGTGTCTCGACCACTGCTCCCTCGCGCGCGCCGCCTGCTCGCTGCTGGCACATGCTTGTAGGGACGAGTGTGCGCTGTATAACCACTTCTTCAGCAACCCTTCGCCGGCGTTAGAGTGAGTATTGTGCCGTTGTATGGTGCCACAGTCACGCCACTGTGGCTTGACAGTTACGCAACAGTGTCTCGACCACTGCTCCCTCGCGCGCGCCGCCTGCTCGCTGCTGGCACATGCTTGTAGGGACGAGTGTGCGCTGTATAACCACTTCTTCAGCAACCCTTCGCCGGCGTTAGAGTGAGTATTGTGCCGTTGTATGGTGCCACAGTCACGCCACTGTGGCTTGACAGTTACGCAACAGTGTCTCGACCACTGCTCCCTCGCGCGCGCCGCCTGCTCGCTGCTGGCACATGCTTGTAGGGACGAGTGTGCGCTGTATAACCACTTCTTCAGCAACCCTTCGCCGGCGTTAGAGTGAGTATTGTGCCGTTGTATGGTGCCACAGTCACGCCACTGTGGCTTGACAGTTACGCAACAGTGTCTCGACCACTGCTCCCTCGCGCGCGCCGCCTGCTCGCTGCTGGCACATGCTTGTAGGGACGAGTGTGCGCTGTATAACCACTTCTTCAGCAACCCTTCGCCGGCGTTAGAGTGAGTATTGTGCCGTTGTATGGTGCCACAGTCACGCCACTGTGGCTTGACAGTTACGCAACAGTGTCTCTACCACTGCTCCCTCGCGCGCGCCGCCTGCTCGCTGCTGGCACATGCTTGTAGGGACGAGTGTGCGCTGTATAACCACTTCTTCAGCAACCCTTCGCCGGCGTTAGAGTGAGTATTGTGCCGTTGTATGGTGCCACAGTCACGCCACTGTGGCTTGACAGTTACGCAACAGTGTCTCGACCACTGCTCCCTCGCGCGCGCCGCCTGCTCGCTGCTGGCACATGCTTGTAGGGACGAGTGTGCGCTGTATAACCACTTCTTCAGCAACCCTTCGCCGGCGTTAGAGTGAGTATTGTGCCGTTGTATGGTGCCACAGTCACGCCACTGTGGCTTGACAGTTACGCAACAGTGTCTCGACCACTGCTCCCTTGCGCGCGCCGCCTGCTCGCTGCTGGCACATGCTTGTAGGGACGAGTGTGCGCTGTATAACCACTTCTTCAGCAACCCTTCGCCGGCGTTAGAGTGAGTATTGTGCCGTTGTATGGTGCCACAGTCACGCCACTGTGGCTTGACAGTTACGCAACAGTGTCTCGACCACTGCTCCCTCGCGCGCGCCGCCTGCTCGCTGCTGGCACATGCTTGTAGGGACGAGTGTGCGCTGTATAACCACTTCTTCAGCAACCCTTCGCCGGCGTTAGAGTGAGTATTGTGCCGTTGTATGGTGCCACAGTCACGCCACTGTGGCTTGACAGTTACGCAACAGTGTCTCGACCACTGCTCCCTCGCGCGCGCCGCCTGCTCGCTGCTGACACATGCTTGTAGGGACAAGTGTGCGCTGTATAATCAATTCTTAAGCAACCCGTCGCCGGCGTTAGAGTGAGTATTGTGCCGTTGTATGGTGCCACAGTCACGCCACTGTGGCTTGACAGTTACGCAACAGTGTCTCGACCACTGCTCCCTCGCGCGCGCCGCCTGCTCGCTGCTGACACATGCTTGTAGGGACAAGTGTGCGCTGTATAATCAATTCTTAAGCAACCCGTCGCCGGCGTTAGAGTGAGTATTGTGCTGTTATATGGCGCCACAGTGACGCCACTGTTGCTCGACAGTTACGCAACAGTATCTCGACCATTGCTCCCTCGTGCCTGCCGCTCAGTCGCTGTTGGCAAACGCTTACGTTATGAGTTGGCTGTAAATGGTTTATTTGAAATAAATGTTTTGAATTTTAAAAATCAATTATGTTTTATAGCGGTTCTCTGAATTAAAATATTACTTTTTACATTTTTCAGAGACTACCTCCAGTCCCTCTGCACGGGTCTATACGAAACGTTGCGACCTCATATTATCCACATCAACCATCTAGAAACCCTCGCCGAGCTCTGCGTCATACTGAGAGTGGAAGTTATTGAAGAACAAGTCAGTAATGACCGTGAGTATGACTTTGATTTGATGCGAGTCGATTATGTCGGACATTCGCATTCATCAGAAGGATGTCCGAAGCGTACTGCGTAACCTAGACGTGAACAAGGCTAGTGGCCCCGACGGGAAACCGGCAATTGTACTGTGGACTTGTGCGCCTGAGTTGTCTCCGATCTTGACACGCCTATTTCGCCTTTCGTTTGAGACTGGAAAAGTGCAGATGGCTTGGAAGCAAGCTAACGTGCAACCCGTACCCAAGAAGGGTAGTCGAGCTGACCCAGCAAATTATAGACCTATCTCGTTCGTCAACGTATACTTACTGAATGGTAAGCTCCTGGCATACCTAGAAGCTAACGATATCCTCAGTGACCGACAATATGACTTCTGCTGAAATCGGTCAACTGGGGATCTTCTAGCGTATGCCATTCACATCTGGAGTGAGGCCATCGAGAAACAAGGGGCAGCCCTTGCGGTCTCCCTTGATATCTCGAAGGCTTTCGACAGGGTCTGGCACGATAGCCTAATTGCCAAGCTTCCTTCCTTCGGTCTGCCCGCCGGTTTGTGTTATTTGAATGCAGATTTCCTGAAGGGTCGGTCTATCCGAGTAGTCATAGATGGCTGCTCGGACTGCTGGCTATTAATGCCGGTGGTCCTCAGGGGTCGGTGCTCTCGGCAACGTTGTTTTTGCTGCATATTAACGATCTGCTAAACCGCGGTACCTTTGAGTATGCAGACGACAGCACTGTTGCCGAGAGATACGTGCCCGACGCACGAGCTAGTGGGTCTCAGGTCCGGTCTCTCCGAGAGGCTATGGTTGGGCGCTTAAACTTGTCCTTACACGCTGTCTGAGAATGGGGCGATGCCAATCTGGTCAAGTTCAATGCTGCTAAGACCCAGCCGTGTCTTTTTTCCGCTAAGAGGAGCCAATTTCATCCGGCTCCATCTTTCTGAGGTGTAACCGTGCCGTTGACCGACCAACTTGGTCTTCTTGGTGTTACTTTAACATCCGAGGTGTAACCGTGCCGTTCACCGACCAACTTGATCTTCTTACTGTTACTTTAACATCTACCCTCAATTTTGGTCTCTTCATAGAGGCAAAGGCTCAAGTGGCTGCCAAAAAGTTGGGGATCCTCGCAAAGGTGAGACGGTACTTCACGCCGGAACAGCTGCTCCAACTCTATCAAGCGCAAGTTCGATCGTGTATGGAGTACTGCTCTCATCTTTGGGACGGATCTGCCAGATACCAGCTTGATGCCCTTGAGTCAATTGAGAAACGAGCCAAGAGGATCATCGGCAATAATAGGCTCGTTGAGTCGAAGCTCCAAAGTCTTGAACATAGACGCCGAGTTGCTAGCCTGTCGGTTTTGTACCGGTGTCATTTCGGGGAGTGTGCGAGGGAATTGCATAATTTGATTCCGCGAAGCCCATTCCATCAACGGACCACAAGACGTACGGCGATGTGCCAACGGTACATGGTGAACATCCCATCCACACGCACAAAACGTTTTAGGAACACATTCATTGTGCGTACAGCTAGGGAGTGGAATTCCCTACCGGAGTCTGTGTTTCCTGATAGCTACAACCTATTCACTCTTTAAGTCAAGAGTGAATAGGTTACATCTAGGCAAGTGTGCTCCATCTTCGACCACATCATCGCTTACCATCAGGTGAGATAGTGGTCAAACGCGTGCCTATCAACAATAAAAAGAAAACTTTAAACTTTTCTTACTAAATATGAAGTATCAAAGTTTTACAATGGTACAAAATGAGCACCATTTGTTTTTTTGAAGAAGTGTTTTCTACTTTTTTTTTTAAACAACAGAAAATTATTAGACTCGCTTTTATTAGATTCACCTGTAACTATGTAAAAAAAAACTTAGAAGTTAAATTTGTCCCACTTTACGGTTTCCAATGGAACTGAAATTGTGTACACATGTTTAGTTTGAATGACAATGCATGGTCAGCTAAGTGACGTATCTAATATGGTGGACTAGTTATTTTTTATGCATTTATCATTTACTTTTTATATAAAAAAAAAGAGTGGCACTCCGGGAATGCCGACAGAAGTGAAAACTTGAACAAAAATGCCCAACGCGCCAAATTCAAAATTTAAGGGGGCTCCCCTACTAGAAACGTGTTTTTTCTTAGCTTTTTTTTACTCGATTTTAATAATGGCAACAAGTAGACGCGTATAACCTAGTACGATAGTACTGTGATGATTGTAGACACAGCCTAAACTCAGCGGGTCTGTACCGGCCTTCAACTAGCCGCCATTTGTTTTAGGGATCAGTTCTGCGGCCCTGACCGAACTGGACCCATGTATAATTTTTCTTCTACAATATAAGAGTTCTGAGTGTTTCATCCTCTTTCTTTTATAACACTTCACAAGTAATCCAGTCACTCTCACACACCACACTCGCGTTGCCAGCGAGTGAGACCTCTACCCTGAACTTACTAGAACGTCCCAGGATCCCTGCAGGCCGTACTGTTGCCTTGGGGTCCTACAGTACCATAGGCGTATATAGGGGGGGAGGGCCGGGTGGGCCGTGCCCACCTCAGATTGGTCTAGTGCCCACCCCAGGATGTTGGGTTACCGGTTCGAAATTCAAGGCTGGACACTTAAGAAAAATGTGGACATTCATGTGGCAGTTCACAGTTCATTGTTCAAACATGTAAAACACCCTGAGAGTGGCGGTATGTAGGCTGAATGCCAAGAATACCGCCCCAAAATCCGACGGCTTACCTGAAAAAGTCTTGGCCATCAAGCTCAACTAAGGGGGTTCTTAAGCGCATGCTTTCAGAGGGCCCAGTTCCCTCTTCCTTGGAAGACGCGGAAACTGGTCCTCATTAGGAAGCGGGGTGGCCTGTGAACTCTCCGTCCGCTTATCAGCCCATCGTGCCGCTCGACGAGGTGGGCAAGCTTTTTAAAAGTCATTGCAGACCGCCTCGTCGAGCGGCTGGTGCGGCTGGGGCCGGATCTATCGGAGAGGCAGTTTGGTTTTCGGAGGGGGCGCTTGACGGTAGACGCCATCATGCGCGTGCGAGCCTTCACGACGGGGGATACAGTAGCACGAAGTGGGGTCGTCTTGGCGGTGTCTATCGACAGCGCAAATGCCTTCAATACCTTGTCCTGGAGTTGCATCAGGGGGGCACAACAGTATCACCAGTTGCCGACCTACCTCTGTTGCGTGGTCGAGGCTTATCTGATGGATAGGTCCATCATCTACCGCAGCACCGGGGAGAGTGGAGCCCGTAAGAGATGTCGTGTGGTATCCCACAGGGTTCGGTTCTGGGGCTGCTTCTGTGGGACATCGGGTACGACTGGGTGCCGCGCGTCGACCTCCCATAGCGTCGTCAGCGTGGTATGCTAGGCAGACGACACGCTGGTCCTGACGCAGGGAGGTCGCACCTGGTGGCGGCTGAGCTAGAGACGTGCGGGGATCCGGCAATTGTAACTCAAGGTGCCCCTGCATAAATCCGAGGTCATGTGTTTTCATGGTCCTCGGAACGCGCCACTGTCGTTCCCAAATAACGGTAGGAAGGGTCCACATCGGCGTCGGGTCGACGTTGAAGTACCTGGTACTCGTCCTCGACTGGAGCAGGCCGAGGTTGCCTTCAAGCGGCTCCTGCCCAATCTCCCCTAGATTCATCTAAACGCCTCCTTCCGGAGGCTGAATGAATCGGAAAGTCGTGCAGTCCATGGCCCATTACGGAGTACCGGTGCGCGTTCCTTGAGGCGGCGACTAGCCCGCCGCTGAACGCGTCCCAAAGGATCATGGCCATCTGACTGACCCGGGAATACCGCACGGTTTTCGGTAAGGCGGCGAGCCTTGCCGGATGGCCGCCATGGGATCTGGAACCAAAGCCCTCGCGCACATTTGTGAGTGGCGCGAGGTGGTGAACTCCGCTGAACAGCACGATGGACAGAGCGGCGGGATCTCATGGCGGCATGGAGTGAGCGACTGCCGCAAACCAGCGCTGGGTACGCTACGATTGCGGCGATAAGTCCCCACTGAGAAGTGGCTGGATAGGTGCCATGGCGTTTTCACCTTCCGCCTGACGCAGGTCCTCACACGATTGTTCCGGATTAGGGGGAGGATACGCCCGGGTGTCACCATTGTGTGGATCGCCCGGAGAACATAACTGAGCATACGGTGTAGGTCTGCTTCACTTGGGCGGAGCACCGCTTTGTCCTCGTGGAGGCGATCGGCGGTGGCGACCTCTCTCGTCCGGCCCTGGTCCAGGCCATGGTACGGAGCGAGAGGGCATGGGAAGCTGTAACCTCCTAGTAGAATTGTCAAGCTATTTATGAATTATGATGCTAATCGTGATCACTGACTACAGTAGGGCGTCGACTCAGCTTCATCAGTCATCGCATCTCACCGGCCGGAAAATAACCCTAGATACGCCAATGGATAGTACAGAACCCTTCATGCGCGGGTCCGACTCGCACTTGGCCGGTTTTATTCTTGTACTTGTTACCCTTACTGAGAGAACACCACCTACCAAAATAATTTGTTATGTGTGAATACTCGTTTCTATTTTGTCAGCAATCCGCCTGGCGGCGCTGGGCCAGTGCGCCCGCGCGCTGCTGCAGGACGCACAGGAGCGTCTCGTGTTCCGTGCCCACGTGCACCTGAGAGCCGACGTGCTGCTGTACCGACCCGCCATGGGAGACCTTGCTTATCCTCAGAAGTTGCTGATGATGGAGGTAACAACAAAAAATACCTACATATAACACTATTTCCTACTAATATTATAAATGTGAAAGTTTGTGTGGACGTATGGATGTGTTTTACTCTTTCACGCAAAAACTACTGAACGGATTTTGATGAAACTACAGAACAAACTACTACGTAGACCGGGATAAAAAGTAGACTATGTGTTAATCCAGGGTAGGTATAAGCTATCTACATACCAAATTTCATCCAAATCGGTCTAGCTGTTTAAGCATGAAGAAATAAAAAACATACAAACACACACTCACAAATTTTCGCCTTTATAATATTAGTGTGATTGCTTATACTTACATCAGAATAACACACAGGCTGTCATTTATAATGGAGCGAAGCTGCTGGCAGAAACTAGTATATAATAAAGGATACATACATAAGCCGCATGGGTTGCTCCATCAGGAGGACCTCGTGGCTAAAGTAATAACAGCCGCACGGGTAGATCCATCAGGAGGAGCTCGTGGCTAAAGTAATAACAGCCGCACGGGTAGATCCATCAGGAGGAGCTCGTGGCTAAAGTAATAACAGCCGCACGGGTAGATCCATCAGGAGGAGCTCGTGGCTAAAGTAATAACAGCCGCACGGGTAGATCCATCAGGAGGAGCTCGTGGCTAAAGTAATAACAGCCGCACGGGTAGATCCATCAGGAGGAGCTCGTGGCTAAAGTAATAACAGCCGCACGGGTAGATCCATCAGGAGGAGCTCGTGGCTAAAGTAATAACAGCCGCACGGGTAGATCCATCAGGAGGAGCTCGTGGCTAAAGTAATAACAGCCGCACGGGTAGATCCATCAGGAGGAGCTCGTGGCTAAAGTAATAACAGCCGCACGGGTAGATCCATCAGGAGGAGCTCGTGGCTAAAGTAATAACAGCCGCACGGGTAGATCCATCAGGAGGAGCTCGTGGCTAAAGTAATAACAGCCGCACGGGTAGATCCATCAGGAGGAGCTCGTGGCTAAAGTAATAACAGCCGCACGGGTAGATCCATCAGGAGGAGCTCGTGGCTAAAGTAATAACAGCCGCACGGGTAGATTCATCAGGAGGAACTCGTGGCTAAAGTAATAACAGCCGCACGGGTAGATCCATCAGGAGGAGCTCGTGGCTAAAGTAATAACAGCCGCACGGGTTAATCCATCAGGAGGAGCTCGTGGATAAAGTAATAACAGCCGCACGGGTTAATCCATCAGGAGGAGCTCGTGGCTAAAGTAATAACAGCCGCACGGGTTAATCCATCAGGAGGAGCTCGTGGCTAAAGTAATAACAGCCGCACGGGTAGATCCATCAGGAGGAGCTCGTGGCTAAAGTAATAACAGCCGCACGGGTAGATTTCAGGAGGAGCTCGTGGCTAAAGTAATAACAGCCGCACGGGTAGATCCATCAGGAGGAGCTCGTGGCTAAAGTAATAAGTTGTGCCTCAGGTGCAGCAATCGCGGTTGATTTGCTGTCATTTTTACGAGTTCCGTTGTCTGTCCGATACTCATCATCGGATCTATATGAAATTTAAATGGGACCATTTCGGAATAAACCATTTTCGAACAATAGAAGAATTTTGCAAATTCGATTTTTTTCATCCGAATTGATAACCTCCTTTTTGAAGTCGGTTAAAAATAAACAATTTAAAAAAATGAAGATTAAAAGAAAAAACCTGTGTATCGTAAATAAACGTATTTTCTTTCTTTCTTTCTAACAGCTTTCTTCAAGAAAGTCATAGAATTCAAATTGGGCCTCCCCACACTAATTTTGTTCAGCTGATGATGAACATTATATGGTAAAGTCTTATAAGACTGTAGTCTTTTTAGGTTTCCGTACCTGACGGGTTCATATGGAGCCCTATTGCTGTCACTCACGTGCCCGTCTGCCAGTCTGTTATAATTTTTTTCCGAAGAATTTTTTAACTTCCCATTGACCTAAGAACTGGAATTTTTTTTGATAATGGGTATTATTACGTATATTTTACTACCAATATGCCCTAAATGTGCGAAGTCCGACACGCACTTGACCGGTTTTTTGAAGTGAAAACTTCTTTAGGCGCGTTGGGTATTTTTGATAT
This sequence comes from Polia nebulosa, assembly GCA_951329385.1. Taxonomy (NCBI): domain Eukaryota; kingdom Metazoa; phylum Arthropoda; class Insecta; order Lepidoptera; family Noctuidae; genus Polia; species Polia nebulosa. The sequence goes on along the minus strand of OX589588.1, from coordinate 7,644,584 downwards.
GGGAAAAAATAATTGAACTCGCGACACTGTTACCGACACCGCACCGACGCGTAGCACTCGTAGCGGATTGAAATGAAATCAAATGCAAGCATTCTTTAGGCGCGTTGGGCATTTTATGGTTATAGAATCTTTATTTCTCAAAAGAAATTTACTACAAATTTCACTTAATGAGACATATTTTATCCATAAAATAATGATGACATTCGTAAGCAGAGCTAGTATGACACATGTATGACACACACAAATATGAGAAGTCAACAATAATTAAAGTACACAACAAGACATTAACTTTTAACAAGAAGAAAAAATTAAATTTTGTGGGTAAATTAAAAACATAAACCAGGGCCGGACTTAAATATTGTCAATAATAAAAGATTTTAGCTGAGTTTTAAATATTTGTAAACTTTTAGAGGTTTTTATTTCTCGTGGTAGTTTGTTGAACATCTGTGCCCCTTCGTAAGTAATACTTTTTTTTCCGTAATTTGTACGTGTTCTCGCGAGACAGATATCATTTGCGCTACGGAGAGGTCTTAACCCTTTTTCGGTGTTAGTTTTTAAAATCAGCTCCGAGTGTAGCTTTTTATCTTTAATTTTTTTAATTAAGATGCATGTATTATAGTAATAAATTTGTTTTATGTTCATTAATTTGGTTTCGGAGTAAATTTTATCTGTTGGTGTGAGGAAGTCATAATGAAATAATATTTTTATTAGTTTATTTTGTAGTCTTTGGATGCAGTTTAGGTTGGTTTTGGCTGCGCTACCCCATATTTCTATTAAATAATCTAGATGTGATCTGACGAGGGAGTGATAGATATTTAGTCTAACTTGTCGTGGTAAACATCGAACAACACCGTAAAGACGCCCTGCTAATGACGATAACGTAGATCTTATTTTGTTTATATGTGACTTCCATGTTAATCCACTGTCCAAAACTAGCCCTAGGTATTTCTCTTCGATAGATTCCCTTACTTGAATACTATTAATATAAAGCATTTTCGTTCAAGTTTTCACTTCTGTCGGCACTCCCGGAGTGCCACTGTTTTTTTTTTTGAGAATTTACTCGACTTCCTTGAAGAAAGTTAAATTATTACCACTCAGTTCCGTTCAACCTGTATATCTAAAAGTTCTTCTTTGCACCTTGTTAGCGAGTGACTAAAAATTATCACACAAAGATTACTTCGTTGATCAACAGTGCCTAGCCTTTTCCCAACTATATTGGGGTTGACTTCCAGTCTAACCAGATGCCTATCTAACCTTCACATCTCAGTAATTGGTTAACACCAAACAAGGCCACGGCTTCTGAGTATCCGTACCGATTGTCAAAGTCTACAAATGACAGCGTTTAGTTGTAAAAATGTTCTTAAATATTAGATTGGAAGAGTTGACAGAAATGCGACACACATCACTATTAATTTTCTAAGAGACAGAAAGACACCTCACGCGTTACTTGTCTGCCCGGGGGTGGAGGATAAATTCGAAAGAGTTACCTCGCCCCTGGGCATTCAGGGCACGAAGGAACAGGGGTGGGTTTTAGTCAGTAAGAGTCTGAGACGCCCTTCCACTCCACCCTAGAGCGGAAGAAGTCATAGGATGATTTCCCACCCCTCAAAAAAAAAAAAAACTAGGTAGAGCTATTTTTTGTACTTGCGAGGACACTCCCGGAATCCATTCTGGGATTTGAAATATATATTAACTAAGTTAGAAATTACTTTGTAAAAAGCTATCCACTCCTCCGACGAGTAAGTATAAGCGTCGCCACACACTTACCGTTTCCTTTCTTTGCTTTGCTTTTCTACCTAGAACAGATCAGAAAAGAATTGAAAACGGAAGGCAAGAATGCCATACAAAATGTACCGATCGTCACACACCTACCGTCGCGCACCGGTAAGAACGCCCGGTAAGAACCGATAAGAATGCAACCGGCCGACGTCCCCGATCGAACGTGCTGGCCAATCACGACAGCGCAAATCAAGAAAGCCCGGTGACCGGTAGGTGTGTGGCGATGCGCCCGTTTTCAATTCTTTTCTGATCTGTTCTAGGTAGAAAAGCAAAGAAAAGAAACCGGTAAGTATGTGGTGACGCTAAGACGGACACGTTTCAGGTTAATGCAATTAAAAACATTTTTTTTTTTTTTAATTTTCTGTTACAATTTTGTATTCTAATAAAACAAATAATAAAAAATCAATTTATGTCTTTGAATCTTGGAAATTCAGTGAGAATCCCGGGGAATGTTCATATTAACATTAACGTTTGCGGTCATTGAACAAAATTAGCTCTACTACCTACTTACTTACCTACTCCAATCACTGGTCATCATCATCAACCTTTTTAATGGCCCCACTGCTGGGGCACAGGCCTCCTCTCTATGAGAGGGTGTTGGCCGTAATCCACCACGTGGACCCAATCCGGATTGGTGGATGTCACATGTCTTCTAATTTTTGGTTCTAGGACATGCCGGTTTCCTTCACCCTTTTCTTGTGGGTATTGTGACATATTGACATACAAATTAAATATGTATTTCTTCCACAGCAAATCGCAATGTCTATCCAAGAGCAATCCCTGAAACGGAGCGACTCTCGCAACTCGATGGTATCAGACATATCCGCAACATCGCAAGAAGTCGCCAACATCAACGTGGAGGCCCAACGAAGACCGCAGGCCTCCCCTGCCGACCTGCACGGCATGTGGTACCCCGGCGTCCGAAGAACCTTAGCAGCCCTATCAAGACTATACCGCTGTCTCGAGAAGAAAGTCTTCCAAGGCTTAGCACAGGAAGCAATTTCGCTCTGTGTCCAAAGCGTAGACAGTGCTGCTAAGCAAATCACGTCAAACACGACTAGTGTTGATGGAGAGTTATTCCAAATCAAACATCTTTTAATTTTACGAGAACAAATTGCTCCATTCCAAGTCGATTTTATCGTCAAAGAGACAACATTAGACTTTAGTAATATGAAAAATGCAGCGTACGGGCTCATTCAAAGACCGAGACAGATTTTCTCTTTGAATAGCAACAATGCCTTGTTAGAATTCCTGCTGGATGGTACTCCATTAGTGAGAGAACATCTCTTGGATTCGAGGAAGGAGGTTGATAGGCAGTTGAAGAGCTGCTGCGAAATGTTCATCAAGGATGCTACTGAGATTCTGGCTGGTCCGATGATTGCGTTTATTGAGAAGGTGAGTGAATAAGTTTTAAATAATTTTCTGTAGTTAAAAAAAAAACATTTATTTTTTTGTATTATTCTCAGCAAACCCTTTCATTTGATACCCATAGCATGGGAATGCATACAAAATAACTAGTCCGCCATATTGGATTTATAATGACGTCACTTAGCTTACCATGCATTGTCATCCAAAATTAACATGTACGGAAAGTTCAGCTTAATTGTGTGGGTCGAATTTAACTTCTAAGGGTGTTATTACATCAATCGATCGAACATCGATCGATGCCATCGATCGAAGTTGATTGATTGGTGTAATATAGCTTTGGCTGATCGATGGGTACCGGTCGACATCGACTAACCCATTCTACCATCGATCGACGATCGATCGATTGGTGTACCTAGTAGAAACTATCGACGTCGACTAATTCATTCTACCATCGATCGATTGGCGTAATAGAAACCATCGATCGACGTCGACTAATTCATTCTATCATCGATCGACAATCGGTCGATTAGTGTAATAGAAACCATCGATCGAGGTCGACTAATGCATTCTACCATCGATCGACTGATGTAGAATAGAAAAGGGACTCCTTTGTCCGCACTTAGACTCTTATTTGGTCCGTTGTGTGTGGGGGTCCTGGCTAACATAGCCAGCCTTCCGCCCAGAAGCACAGAAGCTTCCTGGGAGCTTCACAGGCTTTGCGGAGCGACCTTACTGTTCCGAGGATTTGTTCACGCTGGGTAGCCACAGCCTCGCATTCCAGGATGACGTGGGCGGCTGATTCTTCGGCGTCGAGACACCCTCTGCAGAGAGGGCTGTCCGTGATGCCTATATTGAAAAGATGCTTGTTTAAGAGACAGTGGCCCGTAATTGTCCCTATCATTAATTTGAGGTTATTTTTATTAAGGCTAAGCAATCGTTTGGTTAGTCGTGGGTGCAGGCTCGGCATGGCCATTCTCGCATGCCTACAGTCTGTTGCCTGTGACCACGCAACAGACTGGTGTATTAACACCCAAAGATTTTTTACATAGCTACAGGTGAAGCTAATAAAAGTGTGTTTTAAAAAAATAACAATGTTATTTCTAAGAAAATAACGATATTATTTCTAATGACGAAATAACGATATTATAAGGACAAAAGAACGATATTATTTCCATAATGCTTTCCACGATTCTTCTATAATTTAACACATTTATAACACCACTGGCATTAGCGTCTGTCATTTATATTTTTCAGGCAACAGCCTTCACCCCAATAGAACAACTGAAGTCCCAGCCGTGGGCGACTCCCGAAGAAATGGCGGTGGCCGTGAAAGAGGCGCAGAAGAAGATCCGCACGCACCTGGCGCCGCTGCAGAGGTCCATGCAGCTGTACCTAGCTAACAAGGAGACAGAGTTTATACTGTTCAGGCCTATTAGGGTGGGTATTTTTTTGTTTTTGTTGTAACCGAGAGGTCGCATATCGTGTTGCAAAAATTCCGCCTTGGGGTGTACCAAAGAGCAATGGAGCGCAGTATTCTGGGTTTAAAAAGAATAGACAGAGTACGGAACCACGTTGCGCTCCAAAACTGGTATTGTAGACGTGGGCAAAAAGGCTGCCAGGCTCAAATGGGGTTCTGCCCAGGGGTTGAGGATAAATTCGAAACAGAGTTACCTCGCCCCTGGGCACTCAGGACAGGGAAAGAACAGGGGTGGGTTTTAGTCAGTAAGAGTCTGACACGCCCTCCCGCTCCACCCAGAGCGGGAGATGTCATTGGATGATTTCCACCCCACAAAAGGCTCAAATGGGGTTGAGCGGGTCACGTCGGTCGTATGCATGGTAACCTCTGAGCAAAAGTGTCCACGCAATGGTTGTCAGAGGAGGGAAGACGTCGCCGAGGCCCTGAAAGCAGTTACGAGATGAATTGGACGCGCACCAAGAAGCCTGGTTCGAGGTGGTGCAAGAAAGGAGTGTCCAGAAGGACATTGGGGAGCTTTTGTCTGCAGAGGGACAGGCTAATATAAAGCAACTTTGCTCACTTGGTAATAGAAAATTGTCACACGCAAACATACTACCAACATAAAAAGTATTGTCCTAATAAGTATGTCCTAATCCAGGCCATAGTGGGCTACCTGTTCCAATTTCACTTAAGTTCTTTTAACCTTTGAGTCGTGATTGAACAATACTAAGACACAACCATAAATCCTGGTCAGTACCAAGATCGAGTAAGTCGTTATATTACACCTTTGTGATGTGACTCAGGCTGGCTGGACAAATCTTCAAAATAGCTCGCATTTAACTAGGACACTTTACATAAATAAAGAATTTCTTTTTATCGACTAATCGGCCGGCAGCAGCCACGCCGGCTTTGTATTTGATTTTCCCATGGGAATAAAAGGTTTTCACCAATACTTAACTACTAAAAAAGAGTAGGTATCTGCACGTAAATAATCAATAATATTAAAAAGTGACCCCCTCCCTTCCTCACTTCTACACTTTTGTCTTCTATTGATTTAAATACCTGCAGTTGTTCGTATTAGTATCACCAATACACGGATTTTCGTTCATTAAAGAAACACCTTAAAATATATTTAGTTCTACATAAAACCTACAATATTGGTAACCCTACTGCAGTGTTTGTATGGGAAAATTTAAATGATCAATATCTTTGAAACTACTCAAAGTTTCTCCGTCACAAATTCAGGTTATCGTTATCGTCCCCGTCACAAAATTTTTAACACATTTCGAAGGCCGTAGATCAGTAGGCAGCGGAGATACATGTGTCCAGCCAGCTTGAACTCAGGCTGGCTAGACATTAAGTGTTTATTGATTTCTCGTCAACCCTTACATGTGACGCCATAAATCAAACGTTATTACTGTCACACATTGCGTCACTAAATGTTAGTAAAGGAACCATATTCGAAAACGCTCCCGTTATTGAGATTCGGAAGTGCCAGCCAGAAGTTTTATAAGGTAGGTCTGTCGATTTACGCCTACTTAAGGATAAACGTAGATTTCTCTAATATGATAAATAAATATGAAGAACAGAATGTGTTCATGGGATGTATGTTTATTATTATATTAATAAAGTACAAAATACTATTGATATGTTTACTAAAAATATGAAAAAAAAGAATTCTAAAAAAATCGTTTCGGCGTAATTAAACTACTGAAGTTAAATTTCGCCTACGACAGTTTACTTAAAATTACTTTTTATTAAAGCATTATCAGAGTTTTCTGTAAACATGAACATAATGAGTCTAAGCAGAAGTATCTTAATCATCAGTTCTTTTAAATTTTACAACATGTTTACACAGATAAACAATCAAGAAAAAAAAACTAAAATTACTAAGGTAATAACATAAATTATTTTCTTTTTTCAGTGGCACATTGTATAATACATAATCAAATAGTCTGTATACAGATTATCAAACAAAAATAAATTCTAGAAAAAAAAAACAATTGTAGGCGTTATTATACTCAGTTGAGGTAGTAACGCCTATCTAAATCTACGTAGCTAGACTTAATCACAACCATCAGGATATACAGGGTGGAGAAGACAATACGACAATAAATGAAAACACGGACAATACTAGTTCATAAGAATAAGTTTAAGCTATCAAAAAAATCCTAACATCGAAAATAAAAAAATAAAAATTTCAAACAAACTAAATGGCATAAAACTAGAAACGAAATAGAACACCATTTATAAATATGAGTTCACTAACCTGTCGTAAGAGCGGCAACAACGCGCGGTCCTGTAGCGACTTGATTTTTTGGCTTTTAATTATGGATTAATGCTCAATAAAATTACACTGAATCACAGATTATTAACCAAATAATCAGGCATCTCTCAACCGCGTGTTATTTATTAATCAAATTATTAATCACGATCAGGATGTAGGTATGAAAGTCACTAAATTTTTCGTTTTTCAATATGGCCGCCATGAATTCGAATACACAAATTGCACCGTCGTAAAAGGTTATTTCTAACGTCTGACAAAAGGTCCCCATTCGCAGCCATGTGTTTTAATTTATTAAAAGATATGATTATTCTATCTTTTAAATCATCAACAGTATCAACAGCTGTTGAGTACCTACACTTCATTTTTGATATGACCCCACAAGAAAAAATCCAGTGGTGTAAGGTCGGGGGACCTGGCTGGCCAACGCGTTGGTCCATAACGGCCAATCCACTGCTGTCCGAACATTTGAGACAAACGCTCTCTAGCAGACACCACTGAATGAGCTGGTGCTCCGTCTAATTGGTACCACATCTGCCTGTACGCAGTTACCGAAAGCTCATCCATGTACTCGCAAACAGGTCCATTGAGGAGTTCTAAAAACTTTTCAGCATTTAAATTAAAATTTAAAATTCGTTCCTCAAGGGTCACTTTTACACGTGGAAGAGCACTATCCACATGCGGGATTAAGGATCGATTTTCTCGCATCCTCTGGACAGCTTGGACAATGGTGCGCCCGTTGGTCGGACAAACTCGAGTGTTTCCAAACCTCTCTCGGTATGTCCGTATAGCCAAAGCGGCATTTCTTTGACACTCCCCATAAATTAAAATCATGTCGGTGTACTCCGAAGCTGTGTAATTGTAGCGCGGCATGATTATTAAAAAAAAAAACACGAAAAAAATAAAAACTAAGCGTCTAATTTCGCACAATTCACTCACTGTTTAACTAAATACCTATTAAAACGTTACGTGTCCTGTCACCAAAATAAAGCGTCCAATTTCGCACTAATACCGCCGTAAATGAATTTACAAAACACGACACACACAAGCGGCGAGGAAGTACCTACATCAAAGACGCGGCTGCACTACAAAGCGAGGACGCGTAACTCATCACAGGATCGCGGCCGGCGACACACTAACCTAAATTTGTTGTAGCAAATTTCTTCAAGAAAGCGAAGTAACAAACGAAACTAGATTTATCTCTTTCGCACACACTAAATTTTCTATTAATATTATGAGTGCATTGCAATTTCCGCATTCGTTCCTTTCTTATTCAACTCTGATGACACGCTTTATGACTCTTATTACTCAGAAGTAAGGTATAATTTTCACTAAATTAGATGAAAATACTAATTTGGCGAAAGTGTTTATGTCCTCGTAGCGAGTTGGCAACGTGACTTTAATGTTTTGATGTTTATACCGATGTGGGTCGTTCACCTGACAGTGTTTCCCTATTATCAGATACATCATGTAGCAAATGTTAAAAATGAAAAATAATTTCCTGTGACTAAACTACTGGATATATTCAAATAATTTTTTGTATGTAGACTGAGAACGTCTTGAGGTATGCGAGCTTTAATTTAATGTCGTATTGTCATCACCACTCTGTATAAATTCTTCTGTAATTTTTTGTTAAACCAATACACTCATGGTACCATTTTGTATAATTCACACATGATCTCATATCGGCAATACGATCCTCATAACAAGCGATCTTGTTCCTTTTCGCTAGTAAATATTGATCATCTACCTAAATTAGTTTGCACATTCCACTCTTCAAATAATCTCGTAATCATCTTCTAGGGATGTTATAACTACTAGCTGCTTTATAATTGGAGATAGCCTGTTTGTCTGAACAGCAGTAACAGCAGGTTCTTAATCACTTTCGTGTCCATGAGGCACGCTTTTTCTTTGGAGTTGACATATTTTTAACTTAAAACAATGAACTTATCATTTATTTATTTTACTTTTGCACAAAAAGGACATAGATAACTTATTACTATATTTTAAACTTTACTTATAAAATGAAGTACATTTCGCGGATCAATCAATTCGTTTTCTTAGTAAGCAAATAAATTCCTATCATGTCAAGCTCACGAGATGGTTAAAAGCGCCTAAGGTAGTATTTGGTATGGGTAATAACGCCTAGGCGTAGTTACCGTCGTGGACACTTCTTTTCTTCGTTTGAAATATAATGGAAAATCGACTGCTGAAATCTATAGAAAAACTGGTTATGAACGGTAGGATAATCATACTAACAAATAAGCCTTGCGAAATTCCAGCTCTCTGTTGTTAAAAACGGCACAACGGCTACTCACCACGGGCGTCAGTCGAATACTAACTCGCGGGGTGGGGAGCGCCGCGAGCGTGGTTCAGGGTGGTTTCGGGATGTATGAACCTTGATGCGTAGGCATTAAGTTTGATTTTATCTATTACGTAACAGGAGTTATTGAGCATAGGCGTAATTAGCCTCTAGGCGTTATTCGACAGACCTACCTTATGTAAATTCAAGCTGGCTGGACAGTGATTTTTGCATTTTTCTACTAAACCGCTGTAGGTAGCACAAAACTTTTAGCTCGATGCCTGTCACAAATTTATGTGACGCCCGTTGATAAGCAAAAAATCGTCAAAATCACTTCCGTTACCGAGATCGAGAGACCAGCGAAAAGTAGTTTTTCAAGCTGGCTGGACACGTTTTCGATCGATAATCTAAGATTCTGTCGCGTCACAAATTCTGAAATAAGGGTGTTTAGCCGTCACATAAAGTGCCCTAATGACCTAGTTAGATGCGAGCTATTTTGAAGATGACAAATCTTCAAATTAGCTCTCATTTATATATAACACCTAGCTGCGCCCCGCGGTTTTACCCGCCTAGACCGGAATAAAAGGTAGCCTATATGATAAACCAGGTAGCTATCTACATACTAAATTTCATACAAATCGGTCCAGCCGTTTGAGCGTGAAGAAGTAACAAACATACACACTCACAAACTTTCGCCTTTATAATATTAGTGTGATTAGTAGGATAACAGCCAGTCTGATTCACATCCTTTGTGATAAAATTTTGCTTTTATGAAATGCTAGTCTAATAAAATCTGAAAAAAAAAAATCAGAAACATTTGGCAACCCCGCGGTTTTCCATTTGACAAAAAGTCTTCGTATTCGTGAAAAACTGCAAAATCAATAACTTTCGCAACTTACTGGTGATACTTCGATCGATGCAACGTTATGGCCTGCTCGCATGGTATCACGACTCCAGTCACTGACCTCTATTTATCTATTAGTTAGTATGAATAGCTAGCTAGTCATTCTAACTAATAGATAAATTATTATTTACTTTTAGTACAATGAAACTTGAAACAAAATGACCACAGTTTGTTTCATCTGCAAAAATGTCAACTTCCCTCCTTGTATTTATTACTATTGAATAGGAAAGGACCTCTAACTAAACTCTTATTAGCCCATTATGTCCCCGTGTGGGGAAAAGGTCTCCATCTTCCTTTCCCACACATGTCTGTTCTCTGCCAATGTCACACATTCAATCTACCTAGCCTTTTCCCAACTATCTTGCGGTCGGCTTCCAGTCTAACCTGATGCAGCTGAATTCCAGTATTTTACATGGAGCGACTGCCTATCTGACCTCCACAACCCAGATACTGGGTAAAACGATACCCCTTGGTAAGACTGGTTGTCAGACTTTCGAACTTCTGACGACCCGTAACGAGTGTCAAAGATCCAGGATTGACAGCCGGGACCAACGGCTTAACGTGCTTTCCGAGGCATGGAAGAGTCTTGGTATGTAAAGATGCCAATGTCACACATTACTAATTCAATATTTACTCATCCCTCTTTATTTTAATAACAGAACAACGTCGTCGGCTACTTTGTTCAAATCGAGCAGCTGCTCACCAACGCAGGCTACACTTATGAAGACACCCTCATCGTAGCCTGCCCAACACCGGAACAGGTGTCCGTCTTCATTTCTTCAGCCAGTCTCATCAGCCACAGTGAGCCAGTGCAGCCTTACGGCAGTAAGATTAAGCAGAGTGTTATTAGGAAGCCTAGTGTTACTAGTGTAGCGGAGAAGGAAGAAGTTGCTGTTGCCATGGAGGCTACACCTATTACTATTTAAGTAGAATAGAGGTAATTCGCGATAGAAGAATGCATGTATGTAGTATTTACTCAATTATAATTGACGATTGGTGCAAAGCATTAGTGTGTTACTGCGTCGGCAACACATGATTTGGAAAACTCTTGTAATTCTTGCCTGTATTGTGAAATAATACACTTACATGTATGTCCATGTTGTTTAATGTGTTCGCTGTTAAAATATTGGGCATGGCGCATAAAGCATAGCCAATGAGATTAATTATTTATTCCAAAAAAATGTAACTAATTTATCCTACTTGATTATTATATTCTAGAAATAATTCAAATATTATGCTGTGGCGAAATAAAAAATATCAAATACAGAATCACTCAAGTTTATTTACACATTTATTTCTTACTGTCCTATAATAAATACAGTATTCACCAAGACATCGTGTTTTATTACAATAAAACGACAGACTTTGGGAGCAAAATGTTTAATGCTTTTTTCGATCTTAACTGATTTAAATAATGTTTCTAATGTACAACTATAACTTTTTACACCCTAAGCCAGTACTGTCCAGCACGGATCCTAGTGTAGTCTGGCAGACCTTCAGTAGGACCAACGGCAGCGACAGCAGGGCAGCGGTCATACAAGTACTTGTAGCACACATCACGTACATTCTGTACTGAGACAGCTTCAATACGGGCATCCAACTCATGGATAGGGATGCGGCGATTATAACATAACATTTGACGGCCAATGTCTTCACAAACAGGGGTGGTGCCATCAAGCTGGAGGAGCATGTTGGTCTTCAGGAGGTTCTTAGCACGCTCAACTTCTCCTTCAGTGACAGATGTGCAGAGCTTCATCCATTCCTTCTGGATATTGTACAGCATATCATCAAGCTGCAGAGATTCAGCTACAAAGTAAATTCCCCAGAGTCCAGTGTCCTTGTAGCAAGTGTTGAAGGATTGGAAGCTGTGGCAGAGGTTGCCAGCAGACGCAGCACGGGCCAGGAAAGAGGCATTGTTGACACCACCACCCTGCGAGCGGTCCCAAGCTCCAATAAGAGTGTTGGCAACCATCAGAGGAATGTTGTCTGCAGCAGTCCACCCTGCACCTTCAACAGCGATGGCAACGTGAGCAAGGGGCATGGAGTCATCACGCACCCTAATCTCAGATCCAGTGTAACGGCAAGGCGCCAGCTCTACATCTGAAACAGTGTTCTTCAGTCCATTGAAATTCTTGTTGGCCAGGTCTACTAACTTCTGGTGGTCAATTCCACCAGCTCCAGCAAGAACAATGCGGGCAGGCTGGTAGTGAGTCTTGATGTAGTTCTGAAGGTCGGCCTTGGAAATCTTCTTAATGTTCTTAGTAGGTCCAAGGATAGTCTGGCCCAAGGGTGTACCTTGGAAGGCAGTGGCGTGGAGATGGTCAAATACAACTTCTTGCAGGTTACTTTCAACATCTTGCATTTCGCGAAGAATCACACCTCGTTCTCGTTCGATTTCGGGTTCTGCGAGCGATGAGTTCTGAATGATGTCAGCAAGGATCTCAACGGCGGCGGACACGTCGTTAGCAAGGCATTTAGCGTAGAACACAGTCTGCTCCCGAGACGTGTAAGCGTTCAGATGGGCGCCCATGTTTTCTACGAGAAGTTCCAAGTCTGTTTGCGACCTCTTACTTGTACCTTTGAACGCCATGTGTTCAAGGAAATGGGCAACTCCATTGTTTTTGGAGTTTTCGTACCTGGATCCGGCGTCAATCCACAGTCCTACGGTGGCGGTCGCAGCACCGGAATCTTCAGACGCAACGCGGATTCCATTATCTAACACTGAGACTTTTGTCGGTGGGACGTTCACAAGTTTTTCCTTGTAACCTGCAGCGGTAGCCAAACAACGCACCTGATTGCCCTGTTTTGAGACTAATCTCAAAGTAGTCGCCACTTTCAACATCTTTGCTGTGATTCTGATCCTTTTTGTTGTAAATTTTTGCTCGCAGATTTACGTAATAAATGGGCAATAGTTCCAAGACGTCAAAAAAGGTTGAAGTGGAATGTTGCCAAGACAAACTTTCAAAAACAAAATTTAATGCTCTCAGATTTGAAGAACATATTATTTCGTTTTCTACTCAATCATCTGAAATAAAAATTATTTTCAAATCTCTTTCCACTACATAAATCAAGCAAATCGGTGTTCTTTTGTATATTTCCTATCCATTTCTATCTTTTATTTTGCTACCAAATAAAGTTTTTCTAGTTAACTGGCAAGTTTCAAGATTTCAAGTGTTATAAAATCATTCCGTTTTTTAATATTTTTTAGGTATAGGGAGCGTGCAGGAACACTGACTTATAAATCATATGGCCTGGGCATACCTACAAGAAAAACGTGCCATACCTACACTTCACTGAGAGGATAAAATGGCGGATAATAGGGTAGCCCATATCGATATCTCTTTATTAAAAACATCGATAAAAGTAGTAAGAAGAAGAGAAGAAGAAGTAAGTAGAAGTAGTAGTTTTTTTTTCATATTGTTACGGTACAATATCAACGGCTATTTTTACCAGTGGCATTGAGGTAATATGTTACTACGTAATAGAGAGGCTATCATAAAAGCAAAGGAAATGCTACATTTTGACAAGAGTAACTAATGTTCGCGCTAAAACAATAATTAGTCGTCTTAACAAAACAGTATAGACACGCAACGCTAGAACTCTTCTAAGGTGTAGTTTTCTCGCGACCAGAAGGTCAGAAGCGCCGTGATTTTCCAGAACCCCGCATTATGTAGTTTCCTTTCTACCCGACTGCGCGCCGCAAGGGAGGGTAATGTGTTTATCAGCCTATGTACATATGTATTTATGATTAAATGTATGTATATTTGTTACTTTGAGGTGTTTTAGAGACCAAATACGTGGGCCGATTTTGATCATTCTTACGTCAATTGATTTATTTTAATCTTGCGAGTGCTACTAATGACATGACAGTAATCAAAATAAAATATGGCGACCACCATACGCCTTATATTGTGAAAAAGAAAAAAATGTAAGTCGACAAACTACTAAGACAACTAACTAAGTGGGATATCAAAATAAAGGGTTCGAGGAGGCGATTCCAAAAATCCAACTCACTGAAGTGTATAAAACAAAAAAACGGTCGGTGTTCCTGTTTTGTGTCTTCGTTTTTTGACACCGACTTCCGAAATTAAAGTTATTTTGCACTTTTTTTGGAAGTCGGTTCAATTTTTTTGTAAAAAAGTTTTTTATTTTTCACTTTTTAGTTGTGGTTCCCCATTAAACTGTTTTAACAATTCATAGACATACGATAGCAGCAATCGCGGTTGATTTGCAGTAAATTTTTGAAGAGTTCCGTTGTCTGTCTCCGAAACCCATCATCAGATCATTTTTAAATTTAAATGGGACCATTTCGGAATAAACCCCTTTCGATCAAAAAAAGAATTTTGCAAATCCGTCAATATATGACGGAGTTATGCCCGAACATACATAAAAAAAAAAAAAACATCCGAATTGATAACCTCCTCCTTTTTCGAAGTCGGTTAAAAAATAAAAAACATTTTTAAAAACCCGACTTAAAAAATCAAATGAAAAGTTCCAAACAAGTCAGTTTTCAAGCAGTCTGATGTAGTTGGTTGCATGGAATCAATAATTGAACTAAAATAACTCCCACCAACTTGTTTTTCAGCCAGGTTTTTTTTAAATATTTTTTTTTTTTATTTGAAGTCAGTTTTTTTTAGTGTCTTGGAATTTATGCTTTTAGCTATTACAAGAAACGAAATGCAGTAAGTAGGTACATCGAATACTTTGTGTCAATTAAAATGAAAAGTAACAGTGTTAGTGTTATTCTAGAGCCTTGCGTTAAGTAGACCTTCGAGACGGAGGCAACAAGTTCAAAGAAAACAAATGACGCTGAATCCGCAGTGGGCTTCCGGCACGGACATCTCCAATACATACGTTTTCTAACATATAGATGATTTTCGGGTTTTAATTAAAAGTCAACAATAATTATAATAAAGTCTTTATATTAAACAAATCAATCTCATTCATTTCTGAACAATACAATTTTGTTCAGGTAATTTCTGTGTGATATTCTTTCAGTAGAGTAGTAGTAGTTCTGCCCACAATATTTGTATCTCAAATTCATGTATACCTTTATTACACTTTTAATAAACAAAGCTTGGGGTTTTGAATTTAATAAATTTCTTTTCCTTTTAAATCTATCAAAGATTTAAAAGGGAAAGAAATTATTACTGAAGAGATTTTTTTTTCGTTTGTTTTCTAACTTTCTCATAAAGTCTCTTTTTGGACTTTTCTTCTTGGACTGTTTTTGACATTTGTCCTTTAATTTCTTAATCATTTTTAATAAAAATAAAATAAAAGTAAGCTTTAATAGATATTGAAGACAAGCGAGAGATATCTCCCACACAGTCTTAATTCAGTCGATGACTTATTATCATTGAGATCAAATTCGCAAATAATGATGACAAGAAAAACTGAAGCTAGTCATACCGATAAATCTGGCGCAGCAGAGGTGCTAGCGGCTAAACCTAGTGCAGTGGAGGTACTAACAGCCAAATCTGGTGCAGCGGAGCAAAGAGTACTATAAGTATACATGAATTGTTTTTGTTGACATCTTTTTTACAACACTGATTGTTTCCAGCAAAATTTTCTTTTTTCGTTTATTAGCAGGCAGCCTTGAAAGTAAAACGTAAAACCAATAAAGAACCATAATAATATAGCATTATCGATAAAAAAAATGTCATGCATGCACTACTCTATCCCTACAAAAACAAGAAAATGATTTCATGAAATACAACTGTTAAAAAGAAAGGCAAACGGGAAATTATGAATGCTTTTTACATAAACTCTTCAACGAATACAGAATCTTTTGTTTAATAACTAAATCTAAAGATATTTCAGCTAAAATTAAGTATACGTACTGGTGCAAAGTTATGTTCGGGTGATTTCCGCTTCTTTTGATGCCAAATCCGATTATATTGCAATTGAGCATCTTGCTATTGACGACTTCCACTAAATAACCGAGTTCAAACGCAATAACACAGCAAAATTACTCCAAAATTCACAAAATATATCCATTGTTTACGAGCATTTGACAGTGACGTACCCAACTTTGGTACCAAACACCGAGAGGATAAAATGGCGAACTGGCCGCAAATAGGTTTTTTAATGACGATAGGAATGAAGGGTTGCCATTATAGTAACTGTCAAAAATACTACTAGCCTTTTTCACTGGTATGCAAAATTAAGAAAGTTAAAAAGAGATAGCAGTATTTTTATGATTTTGGCGTCAATATGCCACATATTTGTATAACTGTTTTTTCTATAATTAAACATGTCCAGTCCACATAAGTAAATGTGCAGGAACTATAGATGGCGGCACATAAACGTCATAGTCAAGTATTTCTACAGTACAAGTTGCGGATTTCACTCACTAGATAGCAGTCTACGTTACGCGTGCTGCATGTGTGTATGATGCGTGTGTGAATACATATATATGGCACGGACGGAAATGTCAATGACAAGTTTTTAAAGGGTAAAAGATTCGAATTTACTCCACTAGATAGCACAGACTACGCCGTGCACGTTCCATAAAGCAATATACATAGAAATATTAAAAAACGGAATGATTTTTCGCATAGAAAAAAAAATAAAAAAATATAAATAAAAAATAAAATTCGTTATTTTTGTTTATCAGAAATATTTAACAATTTGCCATAATCCTACTTACGACTGTTTTATCTATAAATTTTTTATTTCACTTTATTGTCGTCGTGTCGTTGAAAGGGACATCTCTATCATCGCATTTGTCTTTCCGTTTCACGGTCGCTCGCTGAATGACTGTTTCCAAATCGGACTATTTTGTGATAAGACCATCTGAAACGTTATCAAACCTTCTTGGCTGATGATAACCTAATCAGTTCAAACCCAATTACAAGAAAACAATCACGTCAATGTCATAATTTGCCTTATCTTTCAATGGCCAGAGTGTAATAGTAATTTAAAAAATATCAAGTACCTAACGTTCCGGAGAAAGGAACGGCATGTTCAATTACTCTGGAAATCGTTCATTTTTTATCGCACGTAATTCGTGGGATTATTACGAGAGCAACGATGTTTAGTGACGATTGCTTTAAATTCAGTTTCGTTAAAGATTTCTGGGAAAGTGTGTGCCGGTAATACATAGGTGTGAACAGGGTCCCCCCAAGATGCTATCAAAAGTTTTATCTGTGATCTAGTAAATTCGTCATGTCTGCAATGAAGAACCCTAACCCTTCGTCTACGAAGGCATTGTTTAGCCACATCAAGTACGAGCACCTGGTAGCTGGTATATCAGGTGGCGTTACCTCCACACTCATACTGCACCCGCTGGATTTAATCAAAATTAGATTTGCTGGTGAGTGTTGCGAATTTTTTTTCACGTAATTACCATGTGAGGTCTCGTGATTCTATAAGGTTAAATATTATCGATTGGCATACTGACACTTGTGTAGTACGTGTTCAGTGAAAGATAATTTATTAATTAGGGCTGGATTATTTACCCTACGTAATTTCCAACCTTGAACTTCACATAGTGAAAGTGAAGAGACAAGACTGCTTTGTTTACATTGCACTGATAACTTCCTCAATGATGCAACTTAAGACAGGCTGACTGTGTCTGTTGCTTCATGCTTTATGAATTGTTAAATAAGTGTTTGCTGCCATTATTCCCTTCACTATTTTGAAATGTCTGCTCAAGTTATAGGCATGCAAAGGTACCATAAGCTTATTCTTAATTTGAATTTTAAATAGACAGTAATCATTTCTGTATTGAATCCCAAGGCGCAAGGAATTCTTGAGAATACCTTTTACCCTTTCTTAAGAAACAAATCACCATAGTACAGGGAAAGCTAATACCAAATCCTCTTTCTGGCTACCTGAGTATATACAGACAACTTTTCTGTACTGGGCAAAACTGTAAGGATGAGCTCAGTAGTGGTTTTTGGCGGGATTTCTTAGAGTGAAGTTCAGTGGCTGTTTTAATTATTCGCTTATTGATTCCTAGTGGATATTGTGATGTAAAATTGGTGTAGTTTTGTGTCTCAAGTGTCTATGCAACTGGACAATATGTGGAATCATTGAAACAGGCACAATCTCGGTAAAATGGAGCTGAGAATTTTACTGTAGTATTGGCTACCTCAGCGAAGTTTGCCGAGAAGGCTGACTCGACACATTTGTTGCCAAATACTGCAAAATACATTAGAATGTGTTGCATCTGCATTCTAATGGAAAAAGAAATGTTTTTGCACCTAATTACTATGTATCCGACTGAAAGACTTGAATCTATGGTCATGAATAAAAATTATTTAAAAAAAAAAGAGCTCAGTAGCCAGTAGTGGAAAGTTTGTCTTTGCCCACTTTCTCTATCAATGAGAGTGCTTCAATTAGAATATTATGCAAGTTAATGATGACATATCTCTTTTGTTCCTTTAAAATACACATGTCATGAATTCTCAGTGTTTCATAAATAAAAACTTTACAAAAATGTACATATTTTTGAATTGTTAATGACTTTTGCAATTCATTTTTAGTGCCAATATCAACATACAATGTTACATTACAAAATGTTTTGGTAAACAATATTCTTCTTTGAATCATAATAATTGTGCTTACCTACTCGCTAAGTAATTTTTGATGCATTACAATTAAAACTAAGTGAAAATTATATTCACTTTGCTAGGAAAAGCCTTTCTTTTTCTTTTGAATTCTGTCAAATTCAAACAATTTTCATATTCACTCATAATTATTTGTTTGCGTTCCATAAGGTAAAACAGGATGTTAACAAAAGTGCTTAGAGCTAAGAGCCGTTGTAGACCCTGTCAGGGCACAGCAAAAATTGTTGTTTGATGTTATAGCTATTACCTATTTAAAGTTAAAAATCTGTATGGTAGAAAATAAACTTAAAATAAAGTTATACGTGAAATCAAATCTACTTTTTTATCATAGGCATGCATATGCATTATCAAGTCTTTGTTGTCAAAGTCCCTATAACAATTTTTTTTTAATAGCCTTTAGTGTTCCACTCCCGGGCAGAGGCCTCCCCCATATCTTTCCAGACTCTTTTCTTGCACCATCACAAACCAGCCATTGCGGTTATCTCGCCAACCCTTTTACCCTAAAACATAGTTAATTTTATTTGTAGATAGTGCTAATACTCCACTTTTATTACAGTTAACGACGGCCGGACCGCAACAGTTCCTAGGTACGATGGACTCAGCAGTGCATTTGTCACTATTGTTAAGAAAGAGGGAGTGAAAGGATTATACCGAGGAGTCACACCGAATGTCTGGGGATCAGGCTCTGCATGGGGCTTCTACTTTTTATTGTAAGTATTTTATTTCTATGTTTATCACTTGTCTTCTCTATTTTGTTCTTTATTAATTTTAATTGATGACTCTATCTACGAATTATAATTTACTTTTCCTGATAATCTGATATTGTAACAATCTAAATTCTGTAAGTAACTAAAACAATCCCACTGCCACTGCCTACTTGTCACATTCTACATATTATATGATGCCTAGAATCATCAAAAAAACTGTCATAATAATGCCAAGTTTCTCATGTTTGAATTTGTATAATAACTAACTACTCTATTTTGTCCCACTGCTGGCCTCCCTTGACCACACAACTCGTCGGTAGGAGTCAAGCTCGGCCCGCCATTTTCGCCTTGGGCGCGGTCGTCTGGCAATTAATGGGACCCATTCCGTGGTTCTTTTTTTTGCTCATTTGAATTTTTGTAATAGCTGTTATAAATTAGTACAGGAACATCCATATGGTACACTTTATTGACACACAAAAAACGAAAGTTTCAAACACATTTCTCTTATCAAGAATGTCGTTTACTTTATGTGAATCTGATATAACTGATAACCTGACACACCTTTACAATAATCACTGACTTTTACTAAAGCCTTACGTACACTAAAGCACGCTAACCTAAGCTTAGTACACTGAAGCACAGCATAGCAAAGACAACAGAAGCATGCCAAAATCATAAGACTTTTTAGTCTTGTGTAAATATTTTCATCATCAGCCTTTTAATGTCCCCACTGCTGGGGCACAGGCCTCCTCTCTGTGATCACCACGCGGGTCCAATGCGGGTTGTTGGATGTCACGTGTTTTCGAATTTTTAGAGGATGTGCCGGTTTCCTCACGATGTTTTCCTTCACCGTTTTGAGGGTGATCAAGGGCAATAAAGTTCTGGCAGGGTTTTGGGAGTCTTTAAAAGAGTCACAGCGACCCTGGCACAGGGAACTGAAGGAACACGGGTAGGTTTTAGTCAGTAAGAGTCTGATACACCCTCCCGCTCCACCCGGAAAAGTTATTTGATGAGATTACACCCTCCCGCTCCACCCGGAAAAGTTATTTGATGATTTGGCAACAGTTTCTATCATCTTCCCTCCACAGCGGTGGACAGGTACCCGTGGCATGATAACATTTATCACTTAGCAGCACCGTCTAATGACATTGGTATGGTTGTGTGAAGACGAGGGATGAAACACATTTAACTAAAAGAGTTATGAATGTAAATGTGAATGGATGGAGATTGGCCTCCCAAAGAAAAGATGGATGGATTGTGTGAGGAGTGATATGAAAGAAAACAGAGTTAGCGACAGCGTGACGGCTGACTGGGCAGAATGGAAATTAAAACGTGTTGCGCCAATCCCAATTGACATGGGATAAGGGCAGCAAGATGATGACCATATACATTTATATGATCATGACGTTATTTGGCCCTCGTATTTCCAAACGTATTCTAAGTTATGGGGACGCTCCTATTGTCAATATCCAGGCAAACTTCCAAACCTATGCATAAAGGTATTTTTATGATGTAATCTATATACAAAATAGCTTCTGCTAGGTTACGCTCGCGTGTAAGTCGGAAACTAGCCCTCAGGAATATATGTGTTCCATTTAACTCATTAAAAATGATACAGCAGTTTATGCGTTAAAACGTATCAGACAGCGTACCTTCGCATTTATAATATCCTTCGTTATAAACTTTCAACCGTCACTTTAACCCGTTCGGGGATGAATTTCCAAAAATCCCTTCTTAGTGCATACTTACGTCATTTAAGGAACAGTTGTGCAAAATTTCACGCTTCTAGACCCAGCGGTTTCTTACTTTATATTAATTATATTAATATTTTTTGCGACCCACTCCGGCTTCACACGGGAGCTTAATGATTCGACACCTGTCTACGTACCTATATGATTTTTTTTTCGTGATTATTGGTCCAGTGGTTTAGGCGTAAAATGTAACACACAAATAAACTTACTTTCGCATTTATAATATTAGTTAGGGATCAGCATGGATTTGACTGGCTATGTGGTTGCTATCTGCCTTGAAACAGTTTTTGTGAATACTGGCATATAACTTCATAGTTATGTACTATGTAATGGTGCATACCGTATGCACCATTACATAGTACATAGCTATGCAGCATACGTATTGTATCGGCCCACGTGCCATGACTAAGCTCTTGGCTGATGCGCGAAAACTTGCGGTGGCAAATATTTGTAGGACCAACTGCGTAACTATTGACCTAAGCTGTAAGTGCTTGTATGCACAACACTTACACTCTTATTTATAAAAATCGCTAAACATATGCTTAGTGTTACAGCTCACAATTTTATGACCCATTAATATTAGTGTTTTTAACCAGTGGTGCTTGACAACTGGGCTTACCCCAGTTGTAAATACCCCCTTTGTGCCTAATGGCCTAGCTTTGTTCTGTCTCCCGTTTGATTAGGAGTGGAAATTATGTTTTTCTTACTCCTGCGCTGTCTTTTCTGATTAATTTCGTTGCGGGACCCAAGGCAGTTTAATTGTTTCTCTGGGACTCGTCGAGTTTCATTGCCTCGGCGTTTTTTCTGGTGGTCGCCACTGTTGATTCTGGCTTACAGAAGTTACAGTGGTTTGGGAATAGTGTGGCAGCTAGTCCCAAATAAATAAAAAAAGATGTTTACTTTAAATACTGATTAACGGATTCTAAATTCAAATTCTTCATAGAAAAAATTGAATTAAGAACCTGCTAATCAGTGTTTAAATTAATCAAATGGATTTTTTTAAATAAGGTCTTTAACACCTACCCTAACTACAGGCAAGGAGAAAGTCATTAATAAAGTAAAAAGTCAATAAGGGATATCTATTTGAGAGCGATAGATATACTAAGCATGCATTTCGTTCATCCTTGTCACATGACGTCACACACACAGTAAACTAATTTTTTCCGCTAGTAATAAATCTGTGTTAATGGCAACGTAGAATTCTCAATGCATTATTATTTAGAAGTCTATGAATTTCAGTACTTTGCATGAGCTGTCGTCGTCGTATTTGAATTTGGCAAGATTTCCAGTTTTATGAGTGGGTACGAAGTTCATTTAGTAAAACGGAAGTATACACCGTAACTCGAAGACTGGGTTTTAGAAAACAGTTTGGGTATAAAGGCTAGAGCTAAAAATAATAATCACTACAAATATTAGGTCCCCCACCCATGAAATCAGCGTTTTGTATGGAGAATTTGAAAGAAGTTGCATTTTTCATACTAACATTTTCTTAATTTATTTAACAACTAAGAACACTAATGTTTTAAAACTTTTATGCAATAATGTTTAAAAACTAAGATAACGTATGCCACTAGATTAAGCAACAAGAATAAGTTTTGGCTAAGTTAAAACAAATAGTGGTCATTTCTGCTAACAAAAAGAACAGTCATTTTTAAGGTATTATTTTTGTTTATAGAACTATAAGTAAGTAATAAGGTTTTTTTACTATTGGCAGTTGTCTATGACGGTCATTATTCGATATAATATCAAGCAGTTGATGAATATTTTAATTCATAGAAGTGACGAGGTTTTCTATTTGTGAGAAAAAAACGCCAATGTCATATGTAAGTACCCAATATTATAAAACAATGTCCAACGCCGCGTCTGTCTGTCGGTTTGTTTGCGATAAACTCTTATAACTACTGAACGCATACTCATGCGGTTTTCACCAATAGACAGAGTGATTCATAGGGAAAATTTAGGTGTATAATTTGTACTCGTGTGAAGCTGGAGCAGGTCGCTAGTTATATTATAAATTATGGAGCCTAAAAAGAGACAATGATAATATATTTAAATGTTGCCTTTTAATAAATACTGAGCGCAACTTTTAATGAGATCGTCAGGGAATTTAAATGATGTTAGTTCGCACATTCAAGCGCACTATGAAAATATTTAGCCAAAAGTCTTGACTTGCCAGGCATTGCCCTATTGACTGACTTCGGTCTTGGGACATTCAGGAGACTTGTTATTGTTATAAAAGTTATTCATATATTATACCGTGTAATTTTAGTAGTGTTAAAATAACAGGGGACAATAAAACAAAGAGCATTGTTTCAAAATCAATGTTGCCACAACGTTCTGAAAATGTCAACAACCTTATTACGAAAATATTAATTAAATCTTTAGACGTTCGTTTGCGACTAAATTTATAATTGTACCGTATTCCACGATCAGCCGTTTCTACACACGGTTTTGCTTATTGCTAATCAAGTAATTAGCAACAAAGATAACGAAATAATCTTTCTGTATCTGGGCCCCGGTCTGCCCCCCTAAATCCGGGCCTGCCAAAACTGAACAATCATTATCATTGCATAATTGTTTTGTCTGTATGTTTCATTCGATTAGATAACTTTTAAATGCTGCGGTCGTGGATATCCATCCATACGCACAAAGCGTTTTGAGAAAACATTCATTGCACGTACAGCTAGAGAGTGGAATTCTCTACCGGAGTCTGTGTTTCCTGTAAGATACAACCTGGGAGTCTTTAAGTCAAGAATGAATAGGTTACTTCTAGGCAAGCGTGCTCCATCTTCGACCACATCATCGCTTACCATCAGGTGAGATAGTGGTCAAACGCGAGCCTATCAAACTTAAAAAAAAAAAAAAAAAATATTATCTATAACTTCAATCTCTTATTACACCGGACTTATCATAATAACTTTACGACAGGTGAATAAATTATAAATACGAATGTTTGGATGGATGCATCTTTGTTACTCAATCACGACAGAACAGTTAAATGGATCTGTATGAAATTGGGCACACAGATAGATTATAGTCTGGAATAGGACATACGACTATAATTAATAGGGGGGAAGTACATATTAATTCCATACGGTTGAAGCCGCTAGCAGAAGCTAGTAGCTATGTTATGTGTATGCGCACAGTTGTATTTTTTGTTTACAATTATAACAGTTGCTTGACAATGAAACCGTAAATTATCCGTCACGTCCGTCCGTCCATATGGCTTAGAGAAACCGCTTGTAATTTTCCACAGCACGAACATCTTAAAAAAACCCTACCGAGTACAGATAAGGTATGTATTTATACATATTCTGCCACCAAATAAACAAACATTGATTGATAATCAAACTATTGTTTTTAAATAGAACCATTGATTAGTTTTTTGCGAAAGTAATTAGGTGAGACGACTTTCCCTGCCATCTATTTTAGTCACAGGAAATAAACTCGTTGCAAGTGCGAAAACAATTTCCTAATAAGATAACTAAAAGTAAATATTGAAACTATCGGAATGCATACACTACAATGCCCACATAACCCACACTGCGTGTAAGCAAACTGTTCTTAAACGTGACTCCTGCCTCACGTGTCTGTCTTGAATCGATTGTTCCGCTGAATATCGCCGGCTACAGAGCAATCTATTGATTCTTATCAATAACATGTGTTGCTATGTGACGTCATTATCTGTTTAAATATAAAAAAAAATTGGCGTGTTTCCTGATATTACGAGAAATCTAATATACAGGCTGTAAGGTACATGAACGCACATACGTGTACTAGTGATTCAGTACATGATTCCGAAAAAAATATTTTTTTTTCGGTCCAGAATCATGTACTGAATCACTAGTACACGTTTTTTTTTTTTTTTTTTGGGGGGTGGGAAATCATCTCATGACTTCTTCCGCTCTAGGGTGGAGCGGAAGGGCGTGTCAGACTCTTACTGACTAAAACCCACCCCTGTTCCTCCCTGCCTTACGCGCCCGGGGGCGAGGTAACTCTTTCGAATTTATCCTCCACCCCCGGGCACACGTATTCACTTTAAACTGTATTAAATCGTTATACCTATCTACCCCAAAGACATTTTAAATGAAAAAATTTAATTAATTATTTTTTCATTTAAAATGTCTTTGGGGTAGATAGGTATAACGGTTTTATACAGTTAAAAAGTGTTTTTTTTTTTTTTTTTTTCAAAAATTAGGAAAAGGCTGACGAAAAATTCCAACGCTAGAGGGTCCAGAATCATGTACTGAATTACTAGTACACGTATGTGCATTCATGTACCTTACACCCTGTATAAACATCTCGTGTGACGGTGATTGTGGTTGCACTCCTCCGAAACGGCTCGACCGATTTTAATGTGTCTAGCCTCCTATCCCCAACTTCTCATTTTTTAAACGCAGAACAACGTTTGCTGGGTCAGCTAGTATTCAATATAATCTTGAATAAACAGGCAACGAGATACTTTCTTCAAGCAAGTGTGATTTTATACTAACCGCATCATCGGTTACATCAGATGAGATATGCATGTGTCGAACACGATCCTATCAAATAAAACGGTATTGCATTGTGGTATGTTTTTTTAAAATGATTTCTATGCAATAAGTAAAACAAAATAAAGTCGCCTCAGTTGTATATAGAAGTTGCCAGGTCTTAAAGCCTGGCAACAGAAATAAAATCAGTACGGCATTGCATTCTGGTATGTTTTTCCAGGCAGAATACAGATGATTTATATGCAATAAGTAATACAAAATAAAGTCGCCTCAGTTGTAAATAGGGGTTGCCAGGTCTTAAAGCCAAAAACCCGCAGTGGCAGACCAGCCAGTTTAGCCGGATAAATTGGGTAAAACGGCCGGACATCCTTAATTTTTTAGTTTCGGATAACACGACAATTATTTTTTTAAGTAAAACAAGGCTTTTTTTATTATTTACCATAAAATCTTCTTAAGTTCTAATGAAGCAACCATAAAAAATGTCAAATTTAAAAAGCCTAACAACTAACAAGGCTTTAGGCTTGAGGCATTTTTTATTGTTGCTGTTGGCCCGACACGCAACAGAAAAGCCTTACTGTGTTCGGCTTTATCCGGATGTCTGGCAACGCTACGTGTATACAGGTTATGGGGAAGCTCTAATACCTCAATGATGGTGTTCTAACGACTTGACAGCATGATCTTTGGTTGAACTGCACGTCAGAGGAGCAGCACGATAACGAGACCGGGCATCGTGAAGTCAATGAGCGCCATTATGTTAGTATGTGTCTTTGTAAGTTAGCTTAAATTTTGCAAATATGGACTATGTATGTAATGTCTGAAATTAAGAAAGAAATAAGAAGATTATTATTTAGATAACTGCAAGTTGCCAAATTTTAATTTCTCTTACTTTTCAAAACTTTTCTGTATACGTCAACAAAGCACTGATGCTTTATTGACTTATAAAGCGAACACAATTTATGCGCCTGGTTTATTCTTCTTCGTGGAACGTTTTATTTTCCCTCAAACTTGAATATGGCGCCCCTTGACCTTGCCGCCCGGGGCAGGGGCCCTGGTCCCCTAAATTCGGGCCTGCCAACACTGAACAATCAAAACATTAACAACAACACAAAAGACTTCAGACTCCTTTCTGGTATTGAATAAACTAACTCTATTATTCTCTCCTTACACAAGTGAAAGATAATAAGACGGTTGCCAGAGGACAATGGAAGACGAAAACCTGTTACGCCGACCCCAAGAAACATGGGACATGGCAGGAAGATGATAATGATGATATTCAATCCCTTTGGCTCAAAAGCTAACAATTTGCAATATTAAACTTCGCTAAATTCGTCTGTTGCGTCGTTCGTCCATCGAATTAGAAGCTCAAGCGCATTATTCTCAAAATAACCCCCACCTGACCATTAATGAGTTCTACTTGTCGACGTACTCCATAAAATGATTCGAGTAGGAAAACGCCCTAACACAAAAATGGGGGCAAGAAGGTGATCACAAAACTTCGTTCTGTACCTATGTCCTTGATTCAAAAGCGCGATGACGTCTAAAGTCGCGGGAAACACCTGTGTGAGGGACACACGGAACCTGGATGTATGCCAGAAGACAGAGTAGTACCCAACAATGGTTGATTCCGGCCTAAAATTATGAATTTTCCTGTATTCTTCCTGCAGTGATTCTGTGGAGGATGGAGCCCAGCAGGATAGATAGTCTAAAAGTTGATACTAATAAAAATTGTGCAGAAATTCCTATTTAGGAACACCAATGTACAAATGGACATTCTACACGAAACTGCAAAAACGTTGCAGTTTCGTGTAGAATGTCTATTTTGGCACACTGCCAAGTCACTCTAGGTTGCTATTCGTCATACCTCATCCCTTTGTCTGCCTTTTTTTTTTGTCTTCCTTAATCTGTTGCTTTCGGGAATCCTTTGGTCACTTTATTTCACCGTTGCATTGAGACGTAACGTCTCGTTATCCTCATCCGTTGTTTTAATATAACACCTATGTATATGTACTACGGTAGCTCACGTGCCATTTTGTGAAATCTGCCAAAATAAACAAACGTCATACGTGTCAGCAGTGAATGGGTATTTAAATTTAAATGATACGTTACATTTATCGCATTTTGAGGTTTAAATATTATAATTGCATTTTAGAAGAGTAGGTGTTTCATAGAAAACATACGACAATGTTTAAATTATAAAAAAAGATGTAAACCTAGCAAAAAAAAAGCTGTAAAATTATTAAACAAAAAACATTACTGTCTATTGAACATATTGAGAATGAAATACTCATTGAAGTTGGTAGCTCTCACCGAATGCATAGCAGGATAGGTATGATTGCGAAAAAATATTCAGGATATTTTCTAGTTAGTTGTTGTCCAGCTCTTCGTTAACTACGTACAATAGGTCACTAGTACGTGACGAATCTTGCGTCATTTACTAACAAACAAATCTTGTCTCACTTCTGAGACTTCTTGGCTCATAAAACATACGAGTAGTTTATGCCCAAACCACGTGTCAACACAAAGGATATCTATGTATCTAGCCTTTTCATCCGACAGCAGAGCAAAAATGCCTAGTCTTTCCCCCCTCACTTCCCTGATAATTTGGGCCAGTCCTGTCGATAGGAGTTAAGCTCGTCCTGCCATCTTCACATATTTTATACCAGAATCGCCAAAGCCCGAGGTTCAATAGTTCAATGGGAATTAGCCACTCGCCTTATAGTTATTTTAGCCCATAGCTTATCAATTTTGGTGGTCAAAGTCAGTCGTAACTTTTCCAAATTATCCACCATCAAATATTTCAGATTAAAATCAAACCAATTTCTCCGCAGTTATAACGCAATAAAAACATGGATCCAAGGCGGGAACGCGCGGACCCCCCTAGGCCCTGGCCTGCACATGCTGGCCGCCGCAGAAGCCGGCGTGCTCTCCCTCGTGATGACGAACCCTATCTGGGTGGTGAAGACCCGTCTCTGCCTCCAGTACAGCGAGGAGAGTGTGACTGACAATAAGCGGTACAAAGGCATGATCGATGGCCTGATGAAGATCTACAGGACTGAAGGGATCCGCGGACTATACAGGGTAAGTAAGCCTTTTTAAAAGTTAATATTTATTACCTACTTTTGTTATTTTAGATCCGATTTTAGATGTGTGTTTGGGCGTTGACGTTACACGAATTCGGTTTCAGCCCCCTTAGCCAAATAACTTTTATAATAGCGCTAACGCTATGCAAGGAAATATCAATGTCCATGTGTGTGCAGGTAATGACCTGCGGAGAGAACTGTTACCTGACTCACGCCCAGTAATGTCGTTGCCATAAATTTTGCACGAAGCCTTAGCGTTAACGTCAGAAAAGTATTTTGTCTAACCCCCCAGAACATTTTTGTTTCGTGCGGATTATACCTACCCTGGTATCGTTTTACTAGAGAAAGGGGTTGGCAGCCCTTTTCCTTCAGCTACTATGAATTGGGAGTATGGTTGTCCGGATAAAGTCGGACATAGGCTTTAGAGGTGACGGACGACGGTGTCTTAACCTTTCCGGCTTTTGCATTTTACATTTTACCAGCCTCAAGTGATTAGAGTTTTCTCTATAAAATTTTATACGACGTAATTAAATCGCTTTAAAACGATATCTAATCGCTCTGCAGGCTCTATTGTTATAAAATGTTTCTCGTTAATTGCAGCTTGCAGCTAATAGCTAAAAGATCATTAACCTTCTTTTGAGACGAGCTCACAAATTACTCAACTTAAACCAGTAAGGTTGAAGGTTCCGTATTGCGTCAATACCAAATGAACGTTGTTGAACCGTATGACTTAATATTAGGAATAGAGAATGTCGGTAACGAATTCATTTTCGTTTTCCCAACGCTGAGAGTACATCTCTTCCATTACATGTAATTTTTCCCGGTTCTGAGCCTCAAGCCAACTCTTTCCTGCTAACTTGTCTTCACTTGGCTCGTGGAGTAATAGCTGCCAATAAAGTTCTTTCATCATCCTCATGTCCTTTTCCCAATTAACATGGGGTCGGGGCCTTTATTAGAATCGCCAAATTTAAGAGGCAGTGGGCAGGGGGATATTGCTCGCAGAACAAATGGTCAATGGTGCCGAATCGTTGGAAGGCCACAAGGTGAACCGATGACCTGGTGAGGGTCACGGGAATCCGATGGATGCGAGACGCACATTACCTGTCATTATGGCGACACTTGAGGGAGGCCTATGTCCAGCAGTGGACGTCTCTCGGCTGAAATAATGACGGGGGTTTTTATTTGCCATCTCAATATTCACCGCTTTCCTAGCCACAACATCTTTCACACATACCATTCAATCATTTCGTCCGTTCAAGCGTTTTTGCCATACCTATTATTGGAATAAAATGTAACAGCTCACAATTTTAGGACCCATTAATATTAGTGTTTTTAACCAGCGGTGCTTGGCAACTGAGCTTACCCCAGTTGTAAATACCCCCTTTGTGCCTAATGGCCTAGCTTTGTTCTGTCTCCCGCTTGATTAGGAAAGAAGTGGAAATTATGTTTTTCTTATTATTACGCTGTCTTTTCTGATTAATTTCGTTGCGGGACCCAAGACAGTTTAATCGTTTCTCTGAGACTCGTCGAGGTTCATTGCCCCGGCGTTTTTTCTGGTGGTCGCCACTGTTGATTTTGGCTTACATAAGTTAGTTTCTTTTTTTTTTTGTGGGGTGGGAAATCATACAATGACATCTCGAGCTCTGGATGGAGCGGGAGGGCGTGTCAGACTCTTACTGACTAAAACCCACCCCTGTTCCTTCCCTGCCTGAGTGCCCAGGGGTGCGGTAACTCATGTTGAGAATTTATCCGCTACCCCTAGGCTTGCAGGCACCGGCCACGATGGGCCCCGTCAGTGGTGGCTGACACTCATCTCTTTGAGGCGCGCGTCGGACACAACGAGTCGTCGACTCACGGGCCTGTTGCTGATCGGACGGCGAGCTACCCACTGCTCGCCGTCCGCAGGCCCGGGTCTGCGGTGGCCGGAAATCGTCTCGCGACGTCCTACGCCCAATACCTCTCCTGAGGTGGTAGCGGCCGGGCCGTGAGGGCCACTCCGTTGAGCTTCCTTCACGCGTCCCGCCTCCGCCTTCGCGAGCATTACTGCTTCGCAGAAGGCGGAGACTGCTTCCCATTCCCTTTCGCTCCGTACCATGGTCTGAACCAGGGCCGGGCGTGAGAGATCGCTGCCACCTATCGCATCCACGAGGACACGGCGGTGCTCCGCCCAAGCGGCCGCATACCTCCACCGTATGCTCCACCGTGTCCTCTGGGCGATCCGCACAGTGGTAACACCCGGGCGTTTCCTCCCGCCTGATTTGATGCAGGAACCTCCCGAAACAACCGTGTCCGGTGAGGACCTGCGTCAGGCGGAACATAAGTTACAGTGGATTGGGAATAGCGTTGTATTTATTTATTTATTTTTACAATTTTAAGAAAGCTTACAGACTAATACAAGTACATGGTAACGAAATAATATCAACTGACAATTGCTAATTACAAGCTTCCACATTTATATTTAGAATAGGTCGTAAAGTATTTTTCACCCTCCTTTTTTAATCCCAGAACAACTTTTGCTAGATCACCTAGTCGTTCTACATGTTAAAAAATCGTTTTGTATTATCATATCTGAAACTAGGGATATTGTTAACATCAGTAGTTTGATATATCGCTGACACTTTATGATATGACGTGACGTCATCATTAATTTGTTTCACCAGTGATGATAATGTAGAGTGGTTAATAATGTTATAGATAGGCCTTTATTTGTTCAGTGTCATAATGTATGAAGTTTAGTGTTCCAAGAGCTTATTAAAAACTAACTTCTGTCAGCGGCTTGGCCCGCGTGCCAATGCACGCGTTTGACCACTATCTCACCTGATGGTAAGCTATGATGTGGTCGAAGATGGAGCACGCTTGCCTAGAAGTAACTTATTCACTCTTGACTTAAAGATTCCCAGGTTGTAGTTACCAGAAAACTCAGACTCCGGCAGGGAATTCCACTCTCTTTGTGCGTGTGGGTGGGATGTCCACCATGTACTGGGGGCCCATCGCCGTACGTGTTGTGGTCCGATGATGGAACGGGCTTGGCGGAATTAAATTGTCCGATTCTGTCGCACACTCGCCAAAATGCAACCGATAGAAAACCGACAGGCTAGCAACTCGGCGTTGATGCTCAAGACTTTGGAGCTTTGACTCGACGAGCTTATCATTGCCGATGTTCCTCTTGGCGAGCCTCTCAAGTGCATTAAGCTGGTATCTGGCAAATCCGTCCCAAAGATGACAGCAGTACTCCATACACGATCGAAGTTGCGCTTGATAAGGTTTGCGCAGCTGTTCCGGCGTGAAGTACCGTCTCACCTTTGCTAGGATCCCCAACTTTTTGGCAGCCACTTGTGCCTTTGATTAGGCTGTGCGTTGATAATAATATATCAGTCAGTCAGTAGTTTGAATTTAATATATACAGATGTTAAATTGAGGAATCCTAAAGCGCTATTTCAATTAAATAGACCAGTATTTCCTAAACTATGGGTGTGACCCACCTGTGCGTCGCGAGCGAATGTGAGATGGGGCCCTGAAAACCGATGCTAAAACTATGATGACAAAATATAGGATCTCTTTAATTAAATAGCACTGCTTAAATAGTAATGACAAGGAGTGCTTGTAAGATAATCGATTGTTATTATTATAATTTTTTTATGTATGTCCGCCGATTTCTCTGTCAATTGAGGACCTATTTTCAAAATTCTTTCTTTTATCCGATAGAATATACTCCCGAGGTGGTGGTCCCATATAAATTTTATCGAAATTGCTTCAGCGCTTTTTGAAAAACTGAACAAAAACGAAAATTCTGGGGTATAACAACTAAAAAGTGAAAAAAAAAACAACCGGTGTTTGTATTTTATTTATTCCTTATTTGACACCGACTTCCGAAATTAAAGTTGTTTTTTAATTTTTAGTGTATTTTTTTTTGGAAGTCGGTTGTTTTTTTTTTTCTTCATGACAACGAAGAGTTGAGTCCCGTATTTATAAGTTTTTGTTAGGTGGGTCGCGGTCCAGTTAACTTTGGGAACCACTGTGATATTATTTCCCACGCTTTTAATGTTTAAGGGTGAT
The DNA here is from genome assembly GCA_951329385.1 of Polia nebulosa. Lineage (NCBI taxonomy): Eukaryota > Metazoa > Arthropoda > Insecta > Lepidoptera > Noctuidae > Polia > Polia nebulosa. Next base: position 7,611,834 of record OX589588.1, on the reverse strand, counting down.
TTTCAGTTTTTTACTCTTAGCCAAATACAAAACAATCACCCTACTGTCCTTGCCTCATCTCACTTGGGGTCGGCGCAACACGTTTTAGGGTGGTTCACCCTAAAACGTGTGTCCTGGCGTTTTGCAGAAAATAATGTTGGAGTGCTGGCGACAGTGACGAATCGAGGCAAATTCAACGTTAAAACACTAGTATTAAAGTACACTATTACTACTAGGCAATGAACACTACTAGTGTACTGTGCACTGCTAGTGCTTTAACCTTTATAGTCCCGATGACAACCCGGGCTGTCACCGGGCTTCTTCGACAACCCGAGGTTAACGATTGCTTGGAAAAAAATTTAACCTCTTAGGATCCGAAACTCAACTGAGTTTGAAAACAAAAAAAAATCAGCCTCCTACCTCTTAAGATCCGCGGACAAACCCGGGTTGTCGAAGAAGCCCGATGACAACCCGGGTTGTCATCGGGACTATAAGCGTAAAAGTTGAATTTTCCGATTTGACGATTCGTCACTGTGTGTGAGATTCACACTTTACTCTTTCATTCTCCCCTGTCAACCGCCAAGCTACGAGTATCATTCACTCGATTGGTTACAGTTGCAAATTAATGCTGGTTTTAATCTACAAGCTAAAATCAAACTTATGTAGGAATAAAACGGTTCGATTTTATTTACAGAATAATCAGGTCCACCACATGTCTGATAAGATTTGAGGTTGCTATGAACTACTTAAATCACGTGCAGATAGAAACAGCTGCGAACAATATTAGTTCAATCTAGAATTCTAGATTATATTTGCTGATATTATTAATTATTTTCCTCTTGACCAATCATGAGCTGTTCACAGTTTCATTATGATTTAAAATAACCGTAAATATGCTAAACGCTTCGCGGAAATAGAGACTTATGGAAAATTCAAATATATTCATGACTGTATTTTGTTTAAATATCTTGATATTAAGTGTGTCTTTACTTTGACTCGAGATAAAACATATCGGAAGGAGGGATGATTGATTTCAACATCGATTGAAGGGAAATCTGTTATGATAGCAAGTGATTTAACACTTTTATCATTTTTTCTGCCAATCTCTTCGCTTTTTAAGTGGATTAGCCACTATCTACTCCCGTTTATAGGGTTCTGTACCCGAAGGGTCAAAGCGGAACCCTATTGCTGTCACTCACGTGTCCGTCTGTCTGTTCTTCGTCTGTCACACAGGTTTTACAGCCAAACGGTTTGAGCTACAGTCTTCAAATTTTCACAGTATAAGCATCTTCTTGACCCAAGGCTTCTTGGCTCAAGTGTATAGCCATACATTTGGTACGGAACCCTAAATGTCCGAAGTCCGACACGTTCTTGGCCAGTTTTTAATAAATAAACAAAGTCTTGCTCCAATTCAAACTTTCACACGATGAAGTTGTATCAAAACCAATACAGTAGTTTTAGAGTTAGCTCAAATATATATCAAAATTCATCACTCCTATGCTGCGTGCTGGACATATCAAATAATTATGCCGGGCATAGCATAATCTATGTATTTATTCTAAAAAAAGCATTCAAATTTTTTGCTTTGTAATTATAATTCAATATTTTATACATACATATATAGTTTTTTTTTGTTCTTATGTAAATATAGCAAAAACCTAGTAATATCAGGGACGGAGGAAATTGAGGCCTATATTATACTGTTATGAAACAATTGACGTCAGAAACAATAAACAAAATACATGTTGTTAAGATTATTTTGTCACGATCTACAAACAGACCAACTAGATTAAAACTGTAGGCAATGACTGATATATTTCTGAGATTAAAACAGCGTTGGACACGACCTTGTGAAGGCTCCTAAATACTGTTGCGACCCGACATTTTGACAACGATACAATGAGTTTTTATAGGAATGGTTCTCTGTAGAGCAATCGATAGCCATAATCAGCTAATAATGTTCCCACTGCTGGGACACAGGCGTCCTCTCTGTGAGATGGTGTGGGCCATAATCCACCACGCGGGCTCAATGCGGATTGGTGGATATCACTATCATGTCTTCGAAAAATGTTAGGTTCTTGCACATGCCGGTTTCATTACACTTTAAAAGAGACTTTGACCTCTGAGTTTGTTTCGGTGTTTCTTCTCAGGGTAGTCAGCTAGGAAACACCGGCCTCATCTAGCTTAAACTGACAAAAACCATTGACGTGTAAAAGTGTTCCTTGTAACCTATTTACTGAATAAACATCATTTATCATTTATCGATCTTTTCCTTTACCGTTTTGAGAACAGTGGTGTTGAAATATTTAACACAGAGTACACTACATCACTTTACTTGAGAGCAGTGGTGGCCCAGTGGTAACGGCCGCGTCTTACAAGTTGTAGGTCGTGAGTTCAAACCCAGGCGGGCGCTATCCCGGGACTGCGGACGGCGAGTAGTGGGTAGCTCACCGTCCGACCAGCACTAGGCCCGAGTCGACGGCGCGTACTGCTCCACGCGCGCCTTGAAGAATTATCATTAAAATATGACGGGGCCCGTCATGGCCGACGCCTGCCCAGGGGTTGTGGATAAATTCGAAACAGAGTTACCGCGCCCCTGGGCAGTCAGGGCAGGGAAGGAACAGGGATGGGTTTTAGTCAGTGAGAGTCTGACACGCCCTCCCGCTCCACCCAGAGCGGGAGAAGTCATTGGATGATTTCCCACCCCACAAAAAAAAGCCTACCTACTCATTTTTTTTTTTGCATAAATTTTAGTATTCACTGAACATTAATATCGAACGAACGGGAGATGTCACTGGATGATTGCCCGGCAGGCGCTATACTTTGTGTAAATTATTTCATCACCACTGCTCTCAATACGGTGAACGGACACATCGTGATCAAACCGGCATGTCCTAGAACCAAAAATTCGAAGACATGTGATATCCACCAACACGCATTGGGCTCGCGTGGTGGATTACGGCCCAGACCCTCTCACAGAGAGGAAGCCTGTGCCCAGCTGTGGGGACCCCATCAAGGAGCGCTGTCCGAAATTAGACGCATTATTAATTAATTACACATAAAAGAACAGGTATTAAAATAAAACACAGACTAAGTTATAAATAATTAAATGATCTTTAAAATGGTGAAGGTTTCTTAAAAATACGCTTTATAGTTTTTGCGTGATTCTCACTTTTTTTTCTGAGTTAGACACAACTTTACAAATTAATTACACTATGTTATAAAAATATAATTTCAAATATTCTCAGATCAAATTACTACGGAAATTGTCTAGATTAACATATTTTTTTTTTAAGAAAAAAAAAATACAACCGACTTCCATAAATAATACTAAAAAATCCAAAATAACTTTAATTTCGGAAGTCGGTGTTTCTAGTTTGGTTTCTTCGTTATTTGACACCGACTTCCGAAATTAAAGTTATTTTGGATTTTTTAGTATTATTTATGGAAGTCGGTTGTATTTTTTTTGTAAAAAGTTTTTATTTTTCACTTTTTAGTTGTTTTACCCCATTCTAAAACTAAATTAATAGTAAAGTTAAGCCCGAATTGATAGCCCTAAAAATAGGGAATTTGAAAAACGTAGTTGGTGAAATTAGGGTGTATCTGAGTGAACTGTACAAATCTGTATACCCTTTCAGAGCGCATCAGCGTGATGTAATGTTGTGAAGTGGTGAAAACAATATACAGACATGCGATTGCAGCAATTCTGGAAGGTTAGCTATCATTTATTGAAGAGTTCCTTTGTGTATCTCCGAAGTTCTCATCAGATTTTCACCAAATTAAAATGGGACCAAATGTGAAGCAACAGCTTTCAAATAAAAAAAAAAATCTTCAAAATCGGTTCACGTACTAAGAAGTTATGAGGTAACACAGTCGAATTGAGAACCTCCTCCTTTTTTTGAAGTCGGTTAATAAGACTAGCCGTTTAGACGTGATGTTAAATTAAAAACCATTAAAAGTCGTATAACCGCCTTGCCTTAAAAGGTGATGATGACACAACATCAACAGAACAGTCGATGCAACAAACGTGTTGTTGCTACGCGCCGGTCTTCAGGAACCTCGAATTATGGAAAGGTTAAAAAAAGAAATTAATGAATTCATAACAAGACGCTACGAACTAGACTAGAAAAGTAATAGGTTAATGTTTTCAGCGACTTAAGCTTTCTATAGCAATAGAATGTTTAGAACGTCTTCAAACGATTATGCAACTAAATCATGACTCATGCTTCGCAGAATTTACGGAGAAACCCACGAACTATATTACCTTCGTCATGTTGCCTCTAATCCGAGGGAAAAAAGTCGCAACAGATTGGTTCAAGGACCTAGAAGGTTTGACGTCATAAAGCTATTATGTTAACCTTGATAGATACTTGATGGATGATCAATTTACTGACACGAGCGTGCAGTCAAGTCGAGTGAAGCTTTCGATATATCTCCTTGTATTTCTGTCCTTTAGGTGGGAAAGGTTAGATAAAAGGCAGTTGCAAACGTCTGGAGGACTTTACGTAGTTTAATATGTTTCCAAATTTAGAAATCGATTTGGCTTCTAGCTAAGCGGCCATGACACTATTGGAAAAGTTCGACAAAGCAGTAGTTTTTTATTGTTGATAGGTACGCGGTTGGAACATTACCTCACCTGATGGTAAGCGATGAGGTCGAAGATGGAGCACGCCTGCCTAGGCAAGCTTACTTGCTTAGGCAAGGTTACTTCTAGAAGTAACCTATTCACTCTTGACTTGATTTTTTTTGTTCCTTTTGGAACAGGTTAAGGTCAGAAATCATGCTGCCTAGTCATCAGTAGTGTATTTTTTTTACATTAGAATGCAGATGTAACACATTCTAATGTTTTTTGCAGTATTTGGCAACAAATGTGTCGAGTTAGCCTTCCCGGCAAACTTCGCTGAGGTAGTCAATATAACAATAAATATCTATTCTCCATTTTACCAAGATCGCGCATGTTTCAATGATTCCACATGTTGTCCAGTTGCGTAGACACTTTAGACACAAAACTACACCAATTTTACATTACAATATCCACTAGGAATCAATAAGTGAATTATTAAAACAGCCACTGAACTTCGCTCAATAAAATCCCGCCAAAAAAAAAACTCTTGACTTAAGGTGAAAGCTCCAGGGTAGGCCGCGAAATTCAATTTTTCTTACGTTTTTTGCAATTTACAGGTCAGTGTCAGGTTGAATCTTGGTCAAAATTTGATTCGCGGCCGTAGCAAGTATGTGTTTACAGAACTGTAATCATTAAAATCATCAATACAACTCTCACAGTTAGAATTGATGCCAAATGTCAAAATCTGACCCGCAAATTCCAAAAACGTAAGAAAATTTGAATTTCGCGGGCTACCCTGGAGCTTTCACCTTAAGGCGTATATATCCGCCAAGTGGCGCCCTCATTGAATAAAAAATCGTAGCAAAGCGTAAAAAATAAAGATTATAGAAAAAGTAGTAAGCTAAAGTACCAAAGACGGCCGTTTTTGGTACTTTTGCCTACTACTTTGGATACGAAACATTTTGAGTATTTTTTTAACCACGTAAAAATACCTTATCCTATTTGTAACAAACGCAACATAGGATTCTTTAATCTTTATTTTCTATGCTAAGATACGATTTTTTATTCAATGAGGGCGACACTTATGGGGAGGTAGGCCCTTAAAGTCTCCCAGGTTGCAGCTATCAGGAAACAGAGACTGACAGGTAGTAGTAGGTTCGAAATTTAACATTTTCTACCCGAAAGAAGGATAGATGTGGGTATTAAAGTGCCGACTAATCATTCAAAGGAGGTTTTGTCCCATAGACAGCCGAATTTGATGGATGAGATTGCTATCTTGAATTTAAAATTCGCTTATCAATATTTCAACTTTGTATATGGTTAGCAATTTTTATAAATAAGGCTGAAAGTTGGTCGAAATAAGGTTTAAGTTTAGGAAAGGAATAGCCAGAGCCGAAACCTAGGCTGGCGGGCGGTCGGTATGCGAAGCAGTAATGCTTGCGAAGGAGGAGGCGGAACGCGTGAGGTAGACTCAACGGAGAAGCCCTCACGCCCATAGCAGCCGCCGCAGAAGACGCCCTGGGCGTCGGGAGTCGCAAGCCGATCTCCGGCCAACGTAGGCGCGCGCTTGCGGACGCCGAGTAATGGATAGCTCAGACACGAGAGTCGACAGCGCGTAGTGTTCCACGCGCGCCTCAAAGAGATGTCACAGTACCTGACGGGGCCCGTTAGGGCCGATGCCTGCCTGGGGTCTGAAGGAACAAGGGTGGGCTTTAGTCAGTAAAAGTCTGACACGCCTTTGGTGAAGCGGGAGAAGTCATTGGATGATTTTCCACCCCAAACAGTCCTTAAGGCAATAATCAATAAGCTACTGCTAGGCAAGCGTGCTCCATCGTCGACCACATGAACGGTTACGACCTGGTGAAATAGTGGTCAAACGCGAGCCAGTAAATAAGGAAAATTTAAAGCTTTTGAAATTCCAATCACATGACTTAAGTTACCGACAAACCCCAAACCAAAAGAAAACAACATTATAAATAATTTTCCTGTAAATGGAAATATGTATTTATGATCTATACTGTGGCAAATACATGTTTTTTTCTTTCCTTCTTTCATGCTACCGAGAAAGGTCATAGAATATACCATGGATATTATCAATGTATGTAGGTCAACATTAGACCTTGGTATATCTTGGTACCCATCCAAGGTAACAAGTAACAAGGGCCCATAAAATAAGCATGTAGAAAGCTTTGTAAGGTCGACATGACATTTTATGTGAATGTCTCCAAAGTTGAAGAGAATTAAATTGTGATAATGAATATTTAGAATATAATATGATGGAGTCAACAAGGATAAAAATAATTATATTTATTAATAATTCAGGCTTAACAAATGAAGTTGGGTTTTTCAAAGACGATGATTATCTTAGCTTAAATTAGTATTCCTGGATATTTTAATTATAAATAATGACTGAGTTAATGCCCTCTCATAACCTACAATGTTGCCCACCTGTAATATCTTAAAAGACAATAGGCTAGTTTCCAAAAATATAATTATTCCGTCAGTAAGATTACCAAAATATATTGTATACGTATTTTTTCTTGTGTCTGGTAAACCAACGTAAAAGCAACGGTAAAGGACGATACAGTGCGTTAAAATTTGGCGTGTCGTCACCCTTCGATACACTTTGTACCGTTTAGTGACGTAACAAGCTCCCACTCCTGAACTTGGCAGATTGATTTTTCATTGGTTTGATAAAGCAAAACATACGTGTCCATTATTTTTTGATAATCTAACATAATTACGTACATAACATAATTATTATTTATATACCCAGGAAACAAGCCTATTATTTAGTGGTTGAAATTAAGAGGCCGTACCTGAAATTTTGCCGATTTCGCTCATTTACGTGATTTTACAGACGTGATTTTACAGTTAAAATAATGTATTTCTAAAAGTTTTAATGCACAAGATGAAGGATTATTTCAGTTATGATCTAATGTATGAGCTAGTTTTTTTTTATTTTTTATTATAATTACGATAAATCGACCACAAACCGACGATGGTTTTGTGAATTTTGCTGTAAGGGGTTTAGAATATCACATAACTACGAATCGTTTTGTCGTGTAAACGGTATGAAAAATGTTGTTGCAAAACTTGTACTGTATGAATACTACTACATAATGTATGAATTACTTTTTACCACTTTCACAATATTTAACTTAGTCAAATTTTAGAGAAAATGGCCAAAGAATTGCTTTTTATTTTGGCTATTTAGAACTCTCGTTTATAAAATTAAAACAGCAAAAACTAAACTTTAGTTCACTGTCAATCCATTTTTTGTAAAAAAAATGTAAAAATACAAAAATTTGGCAATAAAAAATCTTTTAAAACAACCCAAATCTCGACTTATAATACGCAACACAAGCTTCGAATCTAACTCGTTAATTAGATCATAATTGAAATGATCTTTCATGTTGTGCATTAAAACTTATAGAAATGCATTATTTTAACTGTAAAGTCACATCTGTAAAATAACGTATTAGTGAAATCGGCCAAAATTTCGTGTACGGCCTCTTAATATGCATATGTAACAGCGTCTTGTACGCGAGGTAAATAGATAGACAGTACAGATATACACCTTTCTTGTGTTTTAAACTTTAGCGGCCCGCCCCGGATTTTCCTGGGTTACTTATATACATTTAAAAGATAGCCTAATTGCACCTGGAATAATGTACCTTTCAAATGGCGAAAGAGTTTTTCAAATAAGTACAGTGGTTCCGGAGATGCCTCCACATATACGAGAAATTCATACAAAATTCATACACTTGATGATACGAGGGCGGGTCAATAAGTCCGTGACTTTTGGAATAAAACACAGATTTTTTGATAAATAAATCATTTTATTTTTCAACGTAGTCTCCCTTGAGCTCTATACACTTTGTCCAACGCTTCTCCAATTTTTTTATCCCTTCCAAAAAATATGATTTGTCGAGGTCCTCAAAATAGGCCTTTGTTTGCGAGATGACTTCATCATTAGAGTCAAATCTTTTGCCACCAAGCCATTTCTTCAGGTTTGGGAACAAGAAGTAGTCACTCGGAGCCAAATCTGGAGAATAGGGCGGATGAGGGAGCACTTCATAGCCCAATTCATGGATTTTTGCCATGGCAACTGCACATGTGTGCACCCTTGCATTGTCTTGGAGGAAAAGAACTTTTTTCTTGGCCAAATGAGGTCGGTTTTTTTTCAAATCGTCATTGAATCTGTCCAATAAGTTGGCATAATATTCCCCATTGATTGTTCTTCCCTTTTGATGGTAGTCAATGTGGATTATCCCGCGTGCATCCCAAAAAACAGTCGCCATAACTTTATTGGCTGACAAACCCACCTTGGCCTTCTTTGGCGCCGATTCACCCTTAGAAACCCACTGTTTTGACTGTTGTTTGGTCTCTGGTGTGTTGTGATGGATCCATGTTTCGTCCACGGTTACAAAACGGCGCAAAAACTCCTCCATATTGCGATTAAACAACGCCAAACCTTCCTGTGAAGTTGTTACACGATTGCGTTTGTGGTCGACTGTGAGCAAACACGGCACCCATCTTGCGGAAAGCTTTCTCATGCCCAAGTGATCATTCAAAATTGAAACCACTGAGCCATGCGAGATCCCTACGGCTTCCACAATCTCTTGCACTTTCAATCTTCGGCCGGCCAACACCATATCGTGAATTTTTTCGATTGTTTCGGGTGAAGAGACCTCAACTGGGCGTCCAGGACGTTCGGCATCTTCAGTGCTAGTACGGCCACAACGAAATTCAGCAAACCACTTTTTTACCATTGAAATCGATGGTGCAGAGTCCCCATAGTATTTATCAAGCTTAGTCTTGGTCTCGGTAATGGTTTTTTTTTTCGCAAAAAATAATGCTTAATAAGCACACGAAATTCACTTTTTTCAATTTTTTCCTCAAATTACTGGGTAGTCTGATAAAGATAGCTGTCAAACACAAACTAACTGACGCAGCAAGTTCAAATTTTGACAGGAGTCAACTGACAGATGCCTGTTGACAGGAGTAGTGTTGCTTTTTCAGTAAAGAGGTCAGAAATTCAAAAAGTCACGGACTTATTGACCCGCCCTCGTATTATTAAACAAAAAACTTTTTTACAAAAAAAAAACTTAAAAATTCGGAAGTCGGTGTCAAATAACGAAGAAATAAAATACAAACACCGACTTCCGAATTTAAAGTTATTTTTTTAATATTTATTGTATTTTTTTTTGGAAGTCTGTTTTTTTTGTAAGAAGGTTTTTTATTTTTCACTTTTTAGTTGATATACCTCAGAACTAAAAACCCAATAACATGGAACGTGGAATTTAAATATTTGGAGAACACAAAAACGTCATCAAGATATATATGCCTATTTTTCGTTTTTGTTCAGTTTCTCAAAAAGCGCTAAAGCAATTTCGATAAAATTTATATGGGACCACCTCGGGAGTATATTCTTTAGGATAAAAAAATTTTGAAAATCGGTCCACAACTGACGGAGAAATGCGCGGACATACATAAAAAAAAATGAAAACATACATATAGTCGAACATAGAACCTCCTCCTTTTTCGAAGTCGATTAAGAATTAAACATATCAGAGAAAACGAGTAATTTGGCATACTAGGTTGTCGATAAGCTTGTGTGACACCCGATGTCGGGGGCCGAGGTCTTATATTTTTTTAATATTATAAACAAATATCACTTATCTCCATGCCAAAGTAAGATTCAATATGACTCCTCGATGCTCTTATTTAAAATGAATAATAGTGGAATCCAAGTAGATATTATTATAATTGGGTCTGTTTTGAATCCAGTTTAAACCGGTCAGCTGTTATTCACACCCGTTCACAGTTCATAGATATGGAATTCGGATTGCGATATATCTTTTACGTTTGTAATATATTCAGTGTATTAACTAATAAGGTGCGGGCCCGCAAATGTGTTTTATTTCTGTTGGTATCAAGATTGAAAATGTATTGGCAGTTCAATTTACGGATATGTCAAGGAGAAATGTGTTGAATATTATGAATGTAGATAACTATAAGAACAGGGATGAAGGATGAATAGAAAAAGATGATGTGGCTAAAGAGGTATTGCATTGAAATGACGGCTCTTAAGGCGCAGTTATACGACTTTTAATGGTTTTTAATTGAACATCACGTCTAAACGACTAATCTTATTTTTTTGAAAAAAATATATGTTACTCTTGACTATTGCCGTCGTAATTTGATCTCAGAATATTTGAAATTATATTTTTATAACATTGTGTAATTAATTTGTAAAGTTATGTCTAACGCGGATAAAAAATTGAGAATCAAGCAAAAACTATAAAGCGTATTTTCATGAAACCTTCACCATTTTAAAGATCATTTAATTATTTATAATTTAGTCTCAGTATTTTAGTTTAATACTTGTTGTTTTATGTGTAATAAATTAATAATGCGTTTAATTTCGGATAGCGCTCCTTGATGGGCGAGTCCTATTACTGGGTGGACAAACGACGCGTTACGTGAGCTCAGCGCAGAACACGCAAGCTAACCACTCAAGGTCATTGGCAGCTAATAGCGCCTTAAAGATGTGTATGGAAAGAAACGAACCCAAATAATTGAGGTTAACGCAGAAGAATGATGAAAATAATTCAGAGAGGTGAGAGGAATAGGACTGGTTCTTGGGTTCAAAGATAATAGGTAATTCTATTTAGTCCCTAGGTTAGATTGTCAAAAAATATAGGATAAGTATATATTTTTTGCTTTACCAAATCAATCGATAATTACAAATATAAAAGTTCTGGAGTGGGGGCTTGTTACGTCAATTGTAGGTAAAAAGTGGTAAATTTTTAAAGAAATTTCAGTGCACTGTCACACATCGACTTCATTTTTAGGGTTCGGTACCCAAAGGGTAACCAACGGGATGGACCTGTTACTAATCCTCCGCTGTCCGACCGTCCGTCTGTCTGTCAGCGGGCTTTATATCATGATCCGTAATAGGTAGATAGTTGAAATTTTCACAGAATGTGTAATTCTGTTGCCTCTTTATCAACAAATAATAAAAATTAAAACAAATTAATAATTAAAGGGGGCTCCCATACTAGATACCTTATTTTTGTAATTTTTTTGCTCGATCTTAATAATGGCAACAAGTAGACGCTTATAATCTTCTACGATGGTACGGAACCCTTCATGCGCGAGTCCGACTCGCACTTGGCCGGTTTTTTGTTTACATGACAAAAGAGGAAATAAGTGTTCAGTAATTTTTGGTAGGCAATCTAACTAGAGCTAATCTAACTAAGAGCAGTGGTGGCTCAGTGGTATTGACCGCGACTTTACAAGTTGTAGGTCGTGAGTTCAAACCCAGGTAGGCGCTTTACTTTGTGCAAATTATTTCATCACCAATGCTCTTAAAACGGTGAAGGAAAACAACGTGAGGAAACCGGCATGTCCTAGAACCAAAAATTCGAAGACATGTGACATCCACCAATCCGCATTGGGCCCGCGTGGTGGATTACGTCCCACACCCTCTTACAGAGAGTAGGCCTGTGCCCCAGCAGTGGGGACATTAAAAGGCTAATGATGATGAATCTAACTGACTAACCAAATAAATTTATTTAGCCACCTTTAAGGAGCCAAAGCAGATTTTTATCCTGGAAACTGGAGTGCTGTCGTTCTAGTTCTAAATCTGAAGTAACCTTCATGGAGTTTAAAGTGAACAATGACGAAACTCCGGTGGCGGTTGCAGCTATGTTTGCATATTGTTAAACCCGGTTTTAGCCGATGAGTGCCTGTTCTGTTATCTTGGTTCACATTCGTTCGTAATTTAATTAATATGTGTCAATGGAACTATTCACGCTTGTTTATTTATTTACTAGCTTCTGCCAGCGGCCGGGTGGAATTTTATTAGCCTAAGTTATTAAGGCGCAGTTATACGACTTTTAATGGTTTTTAATTGAACATCACGTCTAAACCACTAGTCTTATTTCTTTGTCAAAAATTTATGTTACTCTAGACAATTCCCTTTGTAATTTGATCTGAGAATATTTGAAATTATATTTTTATAACATAGCGTAATTAATTAGTAAAGTTATGTCTAACGCGAATAAAAAATTAAGAATCACGCAAAAACTATAAAGCGTATTTTTATGAAACCTTCACCATTTTAAAGATCATTTAATTATTTATAATTTAGTCTCAGTGTTTTAGTTTAATACCTGTTGTTTTATGTGTAATAAATTAATAATGCGTCTAATTTCGGACAGCGCTCCTATTATTGGGTAGACGTACGACGCGTTACGTGAGCTCAGCACAGAACACGCAAGCTAACAACTCAAGGTTTTTTGACAGTTAAAAGCGCCTTAAGCAATTGCTGGTGAGCAAGTTTCACTCCGTCGACTAGTAAAATTTATAATAACCACTTTTATCATTTATTTATTCTTTCTTTCTCAAAGCATTTTCAAGAAAAAAATTATTGATAGTTTTTGCGACGGTTAAAAACAAAATGAGCTAGATGTTTAAGATAGTATTTAAGTGTAACTGTAATTGCCTACCTAATTAATAATGTACCTACACAAGTAATCTGTGGAAACGTTGCGTTTTGTACATTTAATACCATATTTAACTGTAACATATATTGTACAATTGTTTGCTTTTTCCCAAATAAATAAAATAAGTTACTCATTATTTATTTAACTGCCAGTAAAATCATATCAGAATCGGTGCAGCCGTTTCGAAGATTAGCCGGAACAAACAGACAAAATTATAAAAACTGATTAAACATTGCTTAAAAAAAACTATTATTTTGAACAAACAGTCAATTTTATTTATTTGTATTCATGATAATAAAATTCCACGCGGGCGAAGTCTAAATAAATACACATATGACCATTCCAGAATGTCATAATATAGAGAAATAAATCGATTGATCAATTGTTGTGATGTGGTCGGAATCCATTGCAATTGATTAAGGTGTGTCATTGATTTTATAAATCTGTAAAACCGTTTATTTATTGGCAAAACTGAAACAATACTACAGGGTGTAACGGAAAGGTGTGGTCATATTTTAAGAACTGCATCTGCCCATCGATATGAACAACTTTCTTCAAGAAAATCCGAGGAAATTCTAAAAAATTTTTTTTACCTCCCATACAAATTATTGATCAGCTGATGATAACTTTGTATGGAAAGTCCATTTTTTTTTTTGGGAATTTTCTATTTTTTCTTAGAAAAAGTTGTTTATTTCCATGGGCAGAACCGGCTCCTAAAATATGACCACACCTTTCCGTTACACCCTGTATATTTTTAAATATTTCTTTAAGAAAAAATCGTATAAAACATTTAATAATATAAAAAACTGGTCAAGTGCGTTTCGGATTTCGCATATTAAGGGTTCCAAACCAAATATTGGTATTTGTTAGTAAAGTATACGCAATAATAAACATTATCACCTTTCAAGTTCATAGGTCAATGGGAAGTTAAAATATTCTTCGTAACAAAATTTTATGACAGACGACGGACGGACAGACAGACGGACACGTTAGTGACAACAATAGGCCTCCGTTTGGACCTTTCTGGTACGGAACCCTAAAAACTGTATCGCAACGGTACCGGGAACAGGGACCAGGGCTCCAGAGACAGGAACCTCCTAACAATACGCTGTCCAGAAGTAAATGCTTTTTGAATCAAGCCCTGGATCCAGCCACCTACCGAGACCCTTCTTTTTTTTTTTTTTGGCGGGGTGTGAAATCACCCAATGACATCTCCCGCTCTGGGTGGAGCGCGAGGGCGTGTCAGACTCTCTGACTAAAACCCAACCCCTGTTCCTTCCCTACCCTGAGTGCCCAGGGGCGCTTTAACTCTGTTTCGAATTTATCTACAACCCCTGGGCAGGAACGAGAGCCTCCTAAGGTGTTGGAGGAGTCTCGTGGCTATTAAAGCATTGGCTGACACGACTATCGCTGAGTCCACAACCCACATATCAACAACCTCGCGAGCCAAGTCAAAATACTTGCTTTGCTTAACATTCTCGGCTTGCACGACGTTTTCGTCATGCGAGACGTTTATTTTACAAATATTGTTATTAATAATATAGGTACGTCTGAAATGACCAACCTGCCTTGAGCAAGCGTAGGGTGATTAATGCTCGTGCCTTCTCTGTATGAGAAGAGAGCAGTGGGGCAGTATCAGGCAGCTAATAATACGAAACAATGTAGCTTTGGCTCGTAAACTATTTAGGCATGCATATGTATGAAACTGTGAAAAAAGACATCGTGAGGAAACCGCTTTGTCCTAGAACCAAAAATTCGAAGACATAATGACATCCACCAACCCGCATCGGGCCCGCGTGGTGGATTACGGCCCACACCTTCTCACAGAGAGGAGGCCAGTGCCCCAGCAGTGGTGACATTAAAAGGCTGATGATGATCATGATGATGTATAAAATTATCAGGCCACAGCAAAAAATAAAAATAATGTCGATTTTTTTCTTCATGTTGTAACTCGACCAAAATTAACCAAAATTGGTTCTTATAAGGTTGAAAAACTTCAGAGACACAGAAAATCTTTAAAATAATTACAGCAATGAAGTCCTTTTCATAATATTATATTATTAGCTAATGTCCAGATGACGTGGGGTTTTTAACAAACATGTTCAATTACTTGGGGTTTTTTCAAAGTAATCATACTTTAGTTCACAAATATTTGTTTGGCGTAAGTAGTTACATACTGTAGGATACTATTTATGAGAAATCTACGTATTTAACATACTACGTTAGGTACTACAAAGATTAGAAAACCAATGTGTACTTAGAAATTTTTCTACAAGTAAACTCATCTTACTATCCTACTAATATTATAAATGCGAAAGTTTGTATGTTTGTCTTTCAATCACGCAAAAACGCCTGAAGGGATTTGAATAAAATTTGGCACACAGATAGATTATAACCTGGATTAAAACATAGGCTACTTTTTACCATGCAGGCGACGCTGCGGGCTGAAACTACTCTATATATGTATATAAAAATAAACCCCTATTTCTCCTGGTCATGCTATAACTTGAGAATGGCTGGACCAATTTCGCTAATTCTTTTTTTGTTGTGTTTGTTATTGTCAGGAGAAAGTTCTTATGAAAGAAAAAATTAAGAAAGTTACGCAGAAAATTGGAAAATTTCAAAAAACTTAACAATCTTCGCGAGTTTGACAGTTCGCGCAACAGGACGTCTGTCGGGTCAGCTAGTATTAAATAAAATATAATATTATAAAGAGGTAAAGTTTGTTTGTAGGAAGTAATACTGAAGCGATTTTGAAAATTCTTTCTTGCTTAGATATAATTATTTTCGAAATCCACGCGGACGAAGTTGTGGTTGAAGTGTTAAGTCCACCTATGTACCTACATACTTTTTGTGCATTAAATGTTAGTAAATAAAAGCTAGTATTGTTAATAGAACAAAAAAAAAAAAAATTAAAAAAAAAATTAAAATTAAATAAATAATTAATAAAAATTTAAATGAACTAAAAGCTATAAACAATAATTTTTACTGGTTTCGTCCTACAGCTTTAGCAGCAGACTATTCTAGAATAGTCCGATTTTCGACTTTAAAACTCTATATGTGCCGTTAGGTATTTTCGTTCGAAGGCTGAAACTACCCGAATTCAGTTACCAAACTTAGGCATTGAGTGGAACAAAATTAGATTGTGACAACCTTCACATACATATTTGACTGGTTGACGACGCCTATTAGACGGCCATGTAATCCTTTGTTGTCTGAAACTAAGCTAAACATATAACATCCACTTTTCATGCCTTTGAATGGAACCTGTCACTTACGTCTCAGAACTTATAATAAGTTTCAGATTTTCATGTCAAGGCGTCTCTTTTTGCAGTATTTTCAACTTGACCGCCCGTAGAGGTCAATTTCATGGTTGTTATGTCTTATAAAATGTCTAGACTGAAGTACACCTGTCAGGTACCGCGGCGTTACCTTTCGGTAACGCGACTATAGGTTTTTAATAATAATAATTAATATGAATAATAATTATATTTATTATTAATATTTTTTTTCGCATGTGCTCACTGGTGAGGCGTTGAGCGGTGACGTGAGAAGTAAAAAAAAAACTGTGCAAAAACGAAACTTTTTTACAAAAAAAAAAAACAAGCAACTACAACAATTGGGAGTCGGTTTTTTTTGTATTAAAAGTTTTTTACTTTTTAGTTGTACTATACCCCCGAACTAAAAAACCCAATAACACGGAACGTGAAATTTAAACATACTCGTAATTGGACAAAACCAAAATGTCATCTATGTATACCTACGTATTTTTCGTTTTTGCTCAGTTTTCCAAAAAACGCTGAAGCAATTTCGATAAAATTTATATGGGACCACCTCGGGCGTATATTCTTTCGGATAAAAAAAGAATTTTGAAAGTCGGTCCACAATTGACAGAGTAATCGGTGGAACATACAGTTGAACACAGAACCTCCTCCTTTTTAGAAGTCGGTTAAAAATATTTCGTGGTTTGATTCACTGCATAGTAAGCAAGCAAGTGTACCTTTTTTTTGGATAGGAAATCATCAATTAACTGCTCCCGCTCTGTGTGAAGAAGGAGCGGGAGGGCGTGTCAGACTTACTGACCAAAACCCACGCGTTCCTTGTCCTTCAGTTGCCTGTACCAGGGTCCCGCTGACTCTTCCAAACACTTCCTCGACCCTGGCAGAAGCAAATGTACCTTCGATTTGATATTTAAATTCATTTAAAAAAAAAACAGACCACGCGATCCATACAAATGACTCGGTTTAATTGTTACCACATAAAAAGTTAATTAGTTTGTTCGTTTTTCAAATTAAACATTTTATTCTGTGGAAATGTGAAAATATTCGGTCATCACTAAAAAGTGGTATTAGATAAACGTTTTTTTTATGAAATAAGTACGTAATCTTGACGTAAATAAATCACATTACTTATCTGTTATGTATGACTGTGATGTCATTGATAAGGCGTTAAAAGTGTCCACAAATATTTACGTGAATTGCAACTATACCTACATGATTTTATTGCAATAATGTTGTTATGTTATCTACATTCATAACTGTAGTATACTGAAGCGTATTGAAAATAAAATCCATATTCAGATAACACCGTAAGAAAAACGGGTTTTTAAAATAGGTAGGTAAGTATATGATTTTAGACAGGAATAAAAATTGGCCCGGTTATAATGGCTGCGGCTGTGGAAAGTTTTCAAATATGTCTTACAGAAAAAAGTAAGTTCCTACATTATTGGTTTTATGATTTGACCTATTAGAAATCCGAGTGAAACTAATGATGACAAAAGAAAGAAAGTTGGATACCTACTCATTATCTCGAGATTGCCAACAAAATAATTATTTTCTAAGTAATTATTTTATCTTAAACATAATATGGGTTAATTCATTGGTCACCAATGGTCCATCCTTACCTTTGCCAAACAATGTTAATTAAAGTGTGTGTGTCTTTATGTACGCACGTAAGAAGTTATACTTCTTTGGCGTAACAAGATAAAAAACCAAGTCACAAAGTTTACAAAAGGAAAACAATCATTCTTCATGAACCACAGACTTCAGCTAACTTCAGGGTGTCGGTTTTTTGTGACGGTGTGCGCGCGCTTCGTAAAAATTTACACACACACTTTTTTATATCATTTTGCACGTCCAAATTACCAGACACAATAGATTTTATTTGTGTCTCGATCACGAGGTGACTGCCGGACTGTAGAACATAAATAAGTTCGAAAGACGTAGCCATACATAGGGTGTTTATTACACCAATGGATCGATCTGGTGCCATTGATCGATGGTAGAATGCATTAGTCCACGTCGATCGATAGTTTCTATTACACCAATCGATCGACGGTCGATCGATAATATAATGAATTAGTCGACGTCGATCGATAGTTTCTACTAGGTACACCAATCGATCGATCGTCGATCGATGGTAGAATGAATTAGTCGACGTCGATCGATCGTAGAATGAATTAGTCGACGTCGATCGATAGTTTCTACTAGGTACACCAATCGATCGAGCGTCGATCGATGGTAGAATGGATTAGTCGACGTCGATCGATAGTTTCTACTAGGTACACCAATCGATCGAGCGTCGATCGATGGTAGAATGAATTAGTCGACGTGGATCGGTCGATTGTTTATCGACCGGTACCCGACGATCAGCCAAAGCTATACCCATGGCATCAACTCCCTTACACTATACTTACTATTCCTTCAAGTGGAATCCCTTACACTATACTTACTATTCCTTCAAGTGGAATCATACGCCGTGAATACAATACATACATTAACTTCAAACAGGAACAAACCAATTTCCATCAATTTCAAATGACGTACAATGCAATACAATATGCCGTCGTTTTTTTGAAGAGCACTTTGTATTTAAATGAAAAATGATTGATGTAGCCTTGGCAGCGTATGTTAGATCGAATTCGAGTCAGTTCTACTCAGTTGACAACAAATTTCTACCCGACTACCTCAGAAGGAAGGTAATGTTTTTGGTACAATCCTTTTCACTTCGTGTTTCTCATTACTGAGGGTCGTGAATCCAACGTGAACTCGTTCTTTTTACGATGCTTTCTTTAACGTTGTGAATTTTTACAATACAGATTTTAAAATATGGGTGTTCTCGTATGTTCTTAAATAACTGAAGAAATTTGAAATAAAGTACGAATGACAGAAGAGAATTGTAAGAACCAAATCCCCCAAGTTTTGCCCTCAAACAACATGGGATAAGGGTAGGAAGAAGACGATGATGATTTGAAATAATATATATTTCTTATTATTATTAGTACACCACTCCAATCCTTCGGGTAATATACGCGTGAAGCTTTTTTTCATTCTTAAGAGGGAACAGGGGCTGCAAATCCCCATACAAATTTATTTCCCTTTTTTCTTCCTGACTAATCCCTCTAGAGTAATCATCTTTTTTTCATAAATTTAAGGTCTGCTGTGGACATGTCCCTGTCATTTCCTTTTTTTCAGCAACTAATAAGTAAAGAAAATATGACCCTCCAAAAATTACAAAAAAATGCCCCATTTTTACTGCTGTGATTAGAGGTCTACCAGATAGATTCGAAAAGATTTAACATAAAAATTTTAATAGGAACCTAGACATGCTCTTTCTTAAAAATTTTGTGCCAAAAATAATTGAATCGGCTCAGTTTTCAAGGAGAAAAAAGGGGGAATACGAAACGTCGATCTCGTCAAAAATTTTGTGATAAAATCGGTCTGAGCTGCAGCTGTCCCTATCGCACTGTACGGGGGCAGGCTTGAGGCAGCGCAACGGCAATAGTTTCTTCAATTACCTTCCATTTTTCAAATTCCTCGCAGGCCCCGTTCCCTCTTAATATGTCATACTACTTAGTACCCATGCACAGCAGAGACGATCCGTTTTCATTGACCAAATAAATACCTATTGCCATCTAAAAGGAACGAATACTTATTTACACAAGTCATTGCAGGCTCTAGAATTTGTCTTAATTAAGCTATCAAAAATCTGTCTTAATAAAACACACAAATTAATTAAAAAACAAACCTGTTAAAAAGTAATAACAGCATGGATCAATACAATAAATTTAAAATATGGCAACTCGTGTCACCCCATCCCTCCAGGAATGACCTAGATTGCAATCGGGGAAGCGTGGGGCTAAAATCGATAGTCTACGCCCTAGCATTCATGGCGACTGCAGCTCGACGGGAGTTACTGCCGCCATAAATGTTCATTTAAGTGGTTGAATTTATCGTTCGAGTGTTTTAGTACTGTATAATGAATTACGCTGGTTACCCAGCATTTCGGGTATTGTTATGTAGGCTGTATAGTGGTGATATATCTGGTGCTTTTTCGATGATTGACTCTTAAACTCTTTAGTGGACAAAGAAATTAAAGACTCGTTGAGTTTATTTTTGGGGATTTCCGTAATCGTGATGTTATTTTTCAATGTTGTATGCTTCTTTGTGTTGAGGAGGATGCTCAGAAACTTCGGTATTTGATTTCGAATACAGGTGCGTTCTAAAGTATTTTATATGAAATGAAGTACGTAGTTGCGACGCCATTTGCAATTGCGTTAGCTGTTGCATACATTTTCCTTTTCTTCTAGGCTGTTCTGATGAATCATATTGATGTTAAGCCTCGAAAGAATAAAAAGTGTTGTTTTTATTAACACGTTGCTGCCCCCCTGTTGAACAAAGAC
Organism: Polia nebulosa; assembly: GCA_951329385.1. Taxonomy (NCBI): domain Eukaryota; kingdom Metazoa; phylum Arthropoda; class Insecta; order Lepidoptera; family Noctuidae; genus Polia; species Polia nebulosa. The sequence continues at coordinate 7,591,094 of OX589588.1, read as the reverse complement.
CTAAATAAATGTGATGTTAATGTGTAATGTGGTACGTTCCAGGGCTTCGTTCCCGGCATGTTCGGGGTGTCTCACGGCGCGCTGCAGTTCATGACGTACGAGGAAATGAAAAATAGGTACAATCAGTACAGGAACCTGCCGATTGATATCAAATTGGTAAGTCTCATTTTTATATAATTAGTATTGTGTGTCAAAATCGTTTTAGCTCTACCAAACTTGGTAGAATCTTGGTTGGTTGGTTGGTAATCTTGGTTTTGGCTCTAATCTTAGAGTTATCAGACTTCTGGGTAAACTCGCTCCATCGTCGACTTTGTCTCTGTCACCTCTGACCTAGACTAGAGTCAAGAGCAAACCTATCTAAAAAAAAAATTAACAAAGAGATAGTTTATAATGTTGATGTATTATTTTATTTAAAAAAAATGTAAAGTGCATTTAAGATATTTCTCTATAGGAACCATCCTACAGTTCCTTTAAATGGGTGAATTTTAACTAAGACAAAAAAAGGATTTTGATCTTTGATCTTTGCAAAAAGCATTCATTAAAATACCCTGTATCCTTTAACTAATTAATAATATGTATAACTTTTCCATGAAAATAACCTTGAACTTTTCATGCACAATAAAACACCTAATTAGTAGGTATTTGTTCAGAATAAAATTTAAATAATTTTCTTAATAACATTTAAAGATGCTTTATTGTCTATGAAGTAATAAGCCTATAAGTTTCATTATTCTTTGGCAATTTATTACAACCTTGCCATTTAATGGTCAAAATTTTAATGGATTTAGGGAAAATGTGACATCAATCGAACGTTGAGGTAGCCATTTTGTAGTGGACAGCTGAATTGAATCAGAAACAAAGCTTATATAACATATGGACACGATAATAATTAGCATGTCTTTGGTAAATATTTACACTACATAATTCAATATGATATAATAGATGGAAAATTTAATAACTAAAGGCAATGCTGGTTAATTTACTGAAGCAATAGTCACACGCTAACTGAACTGTTAAAAACAAATGGCTTTTTGCTACCAACTAATCAAATAAATTCATAACTTGCGAGGAAGGATACCTTGGACTCTCACTCATTACAATCTACAAATAACTGCTAGGATTATTATCAATCAAGCAAAACCATGGCGTACACTAATCAAAAAAGTTTTACACCACTTGTTTTTAAAATATTCTTGTTTTTTGTGTTCAGGGATTCAAATATAATAATATTTATTAAAAAAAGAAATTATTTTTCCTGTAAGTGGTGCAAAAGCGTTTTAGATTAGTGGACTTTCTATTAATAACACTTATTAATACACTTTAACACAGGGTTGCCATTTAACAAAAATTACCCGCTACGGTTGTACTAACTCAAGGTCATTTTATTGCCATGATATTGTCCTCGTTTAATGTCGACCGACTATTGTGATAGTTCTATACTAATGTAAATGTGTCATTATGGTAGGACATAGCATGAATGTGTCATTAATTATAATAGGACATTTATGACTTAACGTTTGATCTGTTAAGTTTATGTTTTGTGTTCTTTGTGTTGATGCCTTTACTACTACACAGGGTATCCATGTATGGACTCCAGTCTCTCACAAAGGATCATGTTTGATGTATTTCAATTATTTTATTTATTTTTTTATGTACATACTGATGTGAACCTTTGTGAAGAGTGAAATAAAAAAAAAGATAATGATTATGTGCCTATGGCACTGTAATGTTGGATGTTTCTCGTAGACATATCGGTTTGGTTAGTCTTGACTCGTTGACTGCTCGCACCGATTTAATAGAAATATTATTTTATATTTGTTTTGTTTGGATGATTGTTTTACGGTACACTACTTTGGTACATTATAGTAAGGTCAATACTTAAACTAAAGAATACCAGTGGATTTTCTATATTATTAACACTATTTAAATTAAATTTTTATCAATAACTTTGTAGGTGTGATGAAAATGGTTCTAGGGATAGTGGATAGATTCTGAAAATGAGTTACCGCACCCCTGGGCACTCAGGCAGGGAAGGAACAGGGGTGGGTTTTAGTCAGTGAGAGTCTGACACGCCCTCCCGCTCCAGCCAGAGCGGGAGAAGTCATTGGATGATTTCCCACCCCACAAAAAAAAGCCTACTCATTTTTTTTTGCATACATTTTTAGTATTCACTGAACATTAATATCTAAGTTTAGTGCCTGTGAGTAACTGAGGGTTATTCATTCTATATGCCAAAGTTAGCGATGATTTTATAAAGTAGTATCATAAGAGGAAAATAGGTACAAAATACACACTTATGAACAATATTTATAAAAAAAAAACCGAAATAGGTACCTATTCATCGACTATCGCGAGGTTCTGTCAACATGTCTTCTGAATATAGCCAAATGATTACTAACTTTTCGCTACTCTCAAATTGCAGACATCGGTAGAGTACCTAACGTTCGCCGCCATCTCGAAGCTCATCGCCGCCGGCGCCACGTACCCGTACCAAGTGGTCCGGGCGCGGCTGCAGGACCAGCACCGCACCTACGACGGCGCGTGGCACTGCATCAACGAGACATGGAGGTACGAACGAATCAGAGGCTTCTACAAAGGCCTAACGCCGTACCTCCTACATGTAACGCCTAACATATGCCTAGTTATGCTCATTTGGGAGAAATTCACCAATAACGATTGAGTCTATCGACATCTGATGGGAAAACGCGTATTACACTATTTATCGATACTTTTTTAATTGTTTTTTTTTTCTGTTTATGTTTTTGACAGTTCGCTTACAGGGTTTATTATGCCGCCGATCTTGTTTAGTCTTTTATTTTCGATTGACTTTGGAGTGTTAAGGTAAGCGTTTAGTTTTAAGCGGGATAATTTATTGTTTAGACTATGGACCTTATTTTTAAAATAAATTAAGCTAATGATTAGTTTAAACACAGATTAGCAGATTCTTAATTCAACATGTTCTACCTGGAAGAAGGATAGATGTGGTAAAGCACTGGCTGTTTTGTCGTATAGACAACTGAATTTTATGGATGAGACATGCTATTTTGAATTTAGAATCCGCTTACCAGTATTAAAACTAAGCATTTGATTAATGAGTTTTATAAATAAGGCTGAATATTTGTATAGTAAAATTATGCATTTTTTGTTTGTATTGTATCATAACTAACATTGACATGACTTTGACAGTTCGGAAAAGGATTCCCTAGTTTCCCCGCATTCAAGTAGAAGTTTTACTAATAATAGTTATGACTTTAGCTGTTTTTGGCAAAGTTACCGCTAAAGGGACAGTAGTTGGCACGATTTCAAAGCGAATTTCGTAATTTTAATAGTGATGGATATGTATTTCCAAATAATATAATGAATGTGAAAATGTTTTGAGAAATTGTAAACCTGTGTATAGAAATTATAATTAAAACGAGTTTTTTTTTATTTGTTTTGCAGTCTGTAACACAAACTTAATCTTACCCGCGATGCGAATTTATTTTATGTATCTCATCAATTAGTTAGTAAACTGATGCCTAAAAAAAATGTAAAAATATAGTTAAATTAGCAAGTTCTGGCATGCAGATTGTGTTACTGACTGTACTATAATAATATTTTATTAAAATGTAAAATCTGTCTCACGACATATGTTGTGTTTTGTTTTTATTTATTTATTTTTCTAACAAAATTAGTAATCTCTTGTAAATAGTAGTCCGTACTCTTTCCCATCAGATAGTGACTGACTTAATTTTAAATCTGGCAATACCCTGACAAGAAGTGTTGCCAGGCGTAGCGCAATTTAGTTTTAATTTATCAATTTTTTGTGATAATAGGGTATGTACTTAAACTGTCGCGTTTCCCGAAGTATTTAACATTTTAAAAGTAAAAAGACAAGTTTTTCTTTGATATAACGTTACATGTGTGGTGAGACGACGTTAGGTTCTTTATTATGTAAGATAGTTTCGTTTCCGCTTGCTCACAAATATTAATAAAAAATAAAAACAAAAAAAAATTGTAAATGTATTTTTCTCAAAAATATTGTGACGTTATGCAAGTATGAAGCTAATCTGTCTTAATTCTAAAATTATTAAATGTAACCCGCCTTTGTTGTAAGTCAAAAATATTTCATCTCAAATATAAGAAAAAAATGATAAAAAATTTTTTTATCATCCCCTTTTTCATCATAGCAAAGTGTAGTACAATCACGCACAGCAGTCGCTCGTTCAACTTTTATCATAAGTAGGGACATTGTAATTTAAAATACTCTATTTATTTCATACAAGATACACTTAGTGACGGCTATTACGTAAAATTTAGACGACTTAAATATTACAGTTAACGAAATATTTATATATTGATAATATAAAAAAGTTATATTGACACGTGGATCGAAAAAATACATACACCAAATAAAATGTGATTAAAAAAGTAATTTGAAATCATTAGATGTTGTTTTAATGTACGGTTTCAATGCTAGAGAGGTGCGGAGGAGTGAACCTGCTATAAGTTTTTGTATAGTCTGTGTCAAACTTGATGCTTTGGCAAGGATGTGGTATAGAGAGTAAGTACCTATTATGTCGAGCATTTACCGACATTTTATCGTAAGCGACATCTTTTCAAAAATGCGATTTATATCATAAGCGAAGGAGTTAAAAAGTGACTTTTGTCTTGATACACATAGTTCGGTTTATTTTTATAGCCATTGTAGTTTGACACAAGCTATATTTTAATAAGTACGTAATGCTAAAGGCAGCCAGGCAAATTGACAGACGTGTGTAAAAATTACATTCGTGAACGTCAAAATGACAGCTGTCACTTGAAAGTCGTGACCTAACTGCCGCGAGCATTATGTGCTTAGCTGTACTGCTTTATTGTCCGTTTTTGCCACGTATAATATTTTATTTACTTGTATTCTATTATTATTTCATTTTTAAAATTAATCTTGTGTTGTGATGTCATTCGCTCAAAACATATCTACTTAAATAATATGACCTCTCAAATAACATTTTGAATGTGTTTTCCCTGCATATATTTTCGAAAATAAATTTAGTTCTCTTTTTTTATAAATGTACTTGATATTATAAAGGCCCAGAGAGTAGTAAATGTTTACTTAAGTGTCGCAAACATCTGTTCTAAGGACACACATGATAAGTTATTATTTTATAATTCCTTTACAGGGTGTAACGGAATAATGTGGTCTTATTATAAAAACTGTTTCCACACATGCAAAAAAAATTGTAACCTTCCGTACGAAATTATCATCAGCTGATCAAAATTTGTATGGAAGGTACAAGTTTTTATTTGGGAATTGAATATGACTTCCTTGGATAAAGTATTTTCATTTTGATGTGCAGAAATAGTTTTTGAAATATGACCACACCTTTGCATTACACCTTGCATAAACCTATAGTACCTAGACGCCAGATAAATATGAAATAAAATACATTGACCTTTCTCTAATAACTCTACATCATAGGTACCTGAACAATTAAATATGAATCGTTTTTCCGACAATCTCTCATCAATTCTTACTCTTTCAGTTAGAATTGATGTCAAATGTAGTATTTCATGACATCATGACATTTGGCATGAATTCTAACTGAGAGAGTTGTATTGATGATTTTAATGATTACAGTTCTGTAAATACCCTGCTACGGCCGCGAATCATATTTTGACCAACATACAACCTGACACCTGCAAATTGCAAAAAACGTAAGAAATTTTGAATTTCGCGGGCTACCCTGGCGCTTTCACCAGGATCACGAGAGATGTTGATTCGGGACAGCTTTGTGTCATTATTTCCAAATGTAGGTGGGTCAATGACCGTTATTCCACGTTTATCTGGCGCCTACTATAATTACTACAATGGATCAGGTAGTACTTCTTTTTGGACCTTTAAAGTAATATATCCATATAATTTAAACAAAATAAAAAGTACTATTTTGCAGTCTCCTTAACACCTAACATTTCTCTAGCGTTGGGACCACTCTGTTACGATTATTGTCTTATTCGGTGGCTGGCCACATAGCAATTTGTAAGACATAAGAAATAATCAATTATTATTAAATTTTTATATAATCACTCAAGATCAATTGTTTCAATTCGCCTATTCAATTTGTTTCATCAATAAATGATAGCAAATTGACAATGAGTTTGTTTATTTCATCAAAGTATTTCATGATTCGCTTCAAAAAGCTTATTCATTTTCAAATTTTCTTTCGCTTTTTGTTCGAAGGATGCATTTTTTTCTTCTATTAACGGTTAACTAAAATCTATAGCTTGAACAAATTAAATAATATTTCACAACAAAATCATCGTTATACGAGGTGGTTTCCTTTCAACACTTGATTGATCTCAAAATTAAATTAATTTAATATGCAGAAATTGCAATTTTTTATTGTATCAACAGTAGTCGATTTTACAAATAAAGAAAATTACTAAAATCATAGTTCTATCCTGCCTGCATTACCACAATTTTCAATATTATTGCCATCAATTCGAAAACTCCATAAAAAGTGTATAAAAATTATTCAAAACGAAATTTGGTGTTCAAGGTAAGTTCCATGCACATTAAAACACCATTTTCATCAATTCTAACATAATTTTTCATAATTTCCAGACACGAAGGTTGGCGTGGCTTCTACAAGGGTCTCAAACCGAACATAATCCGAGTGTTGCCAGCTACAATGATAACGTTCTTGACTTACGAGAATGTTTCCCACTATATGTTGAACAGATCACGCGAGATGAAGCTGCCCGTTTAAAGGAATAATGTTCATTTTATTTTGTTGGTCAGTTGGCATTTTTTTTTGTTTTGTTTATTTCGATTTGAACAACAATGATTTTACAAGTGGTGATGAATAGGGAAGTCAATAATGAGCGGGATTTTGGTTTGTCTAAACTGCAATAACTTCTAACATTGCCATCTTAGTAGTTGTAGGTTAGTTATTTTTTTGGTTTTAATCGTATATATTCTATTTTAATTCATATCTACTCGTTATAATAGTACAATATTGTGCAATGCAGTTTGGCAGAAGATTTACGCAGGTAATTTATAATAACGTGTAATTTGTTGAACAAACAATAAAAAAAAATATATCAAATAGAAAAAAAAAAATTGCAAAACCAACCCATGTTTTGAATACCGCCAAACTAATATCAAACTCACTATTGTTTAATATGGCAACCTTATTTAATTTGTCTCTGGCTTATCATAAAGAATGCAACTGGTATAGTAGTATATTTTTTTTAATTCCTGCTGTAAATAGCTATCTTTCTATCTTGTAAATAAGCGACTTGTAATAAACACAGTCGACTACAAAAAGGCATGCAAGCTGTAGATTACTTGTTAAGTGTCGGTTACGGCTAGTAGTAGTTATTTGTTTTTTTTTTTGTGTAGGTTATAACCAGAGGTCGGAATTAGGTAGAGTTATTTCATACAGCGAAAGAATAAAGTGGATATGCCTCAAATCCTGAGATTAATTTTAAAGAGCAGAAATAGTCCGTGATTTATTAAATAAAAAAGCTACTTACATTTACAAAATTTAAACCACTGCACGCGCAATGTTGCCAAATTTACATCAACGACATCGGATGTCCGAAGTTGCAAAATACCAATGCGCACACGCGCGATGTTGCCACATTTGTAGTTTACGCAACATAGCTTGTGAGAACAAAAGAAAACAATAGATGTTTTTATTATTATTTATTTGTAATATTGTTGCCCATACGGGATTGTCCATTAGAAATCTCGGGAAGATCCATATTAATATCAACATTTCGATGCTCGTACATAAATAACTCTACCTAATTCCGACCTCTGGTTATAACAAATTCTGCCGACCAAAGAAAAAGGTGGGGCATCTGCCGTTTTAGTTAAAATTGAGGCGTTAAATTTACATATTCGGGCATCAGGAAAACAACCAAACTTTTAGTGGTATATTTATTTCCATGAGCTTCCATGCTCCAGTTACAAAAGATAAAGTTTTGTATCGCAGAACTATACTGTTCAATAACTCAGATATTTTTTTATTTCATTTTGTGTTTTGGTGTCAGATACGCCCTTTTGAATTTTGGAGGCAATATTTTAGGCACACTGATTACGAGGAATGAAGAATTGCGAAATTAAATTATAATAAATAGGATAATTAAGTTAGAAATAAAATAGTATAATATTACAATTGAAATAATAGTTTTAAATTATTATTTAATTAAGTTAATTGGAAACCTATGAATGGTGGACAGCACGGAGCATTATATTTGCTCAATAAGGATGTTTCCTGACTGATTCGAGTTTTTTAGGAAACCCTATTATATATTTAGATTATTGATTAAAATTAGGTAGGGTAATAAGTCGTTAAGTAGGTTTGTGAGAGCATTACGGTATGTATATGGTGACCGGGAACTAACACTCTATCCCCCTATAACTAATAACGAACTAAAGTAAGATTTTTTGTTATTTTTTTTAAGAAATTTGGTATTAAAGCTGAATAAAAATACAGTGGCACTCCGGGAGTGCCGATAGAAGTGAAAATTTGAACAAAAATGCTCAACGCGCCTAAAAAAGTTTTCACTTCAATCCGCTACGAGATCCGCTACGAGTGCTACGCGTCGTAGCACTCGTAGCGGATCGCGTAGCGGTGTCGGTAACAGTGTCGCGAGTTCAATTGTTTATTCCCATCTCAAAAATGTCCAACACGCCTAAAGAAGTTTTCACTTCAAAAATACGTTACCAAGAGCTTATCTAAACGAGAAGAAAAAGCGAAGGTTACGAAGGTTGACTGGTAGAAGAACACCTATGTACTCCTGTACGTGAAGCATAAAAAAATAAATAACACTGAAATTATAAAGTTGAGTGTATAGGTTACTTCCAGGCAAGCGTACCATCGCCGACACGTCATCGCTTACCATATTTTTTTTTTTGATCATTTGCCTAAGTGCCCAGGGGCGCGGTAACTCTGTTTCGAATTTATTCGCGACCCCTGGGCAGGATCGCTTACCATCTTAAGATAGTGGTCAAACGTCAGCTTACCAAAATCGACCTATAATATAGGTAATATCAAAAAATAAACATCAGGTGTCAATCTCCATCTCGTTCGGATCACCATGTGATACTGAAATGCTCAAACAGAATCTAAAAGAGCATTCATGCTTCTCTGATTATAATTGTCAGAACCAGCGCTAATTATGCATAGGTTTGCTAATTATGCCTCAGTGAAGTAAGGATGCACTTTAGCGTTAAATATAATACAAGGTAAGGCTTATAGTTATGTTTCATGCATGATATCTTGAAACTAGACACGAAAGGTCTCACTACAAGAGCTTACACACTTTCAGCTTTCGTCTAATGTCAATCTAACATGAAACTCCATACACAAATGTGTTTATCAGTTGTTTAGACTGGCGCCATCTACAACGTTACTTACGAACTACAAAATCAGACCTGACGTGTCACACGAATCTTGCATGGTGCAGTTATCCGCGCGTATGAGACATACGATACCCCGACAACAATCATTGGCTTAATCGTGTAGTTGCTTATTTTCTTAGTTTTAACTGCCCTGCCGGAGTCTGCCCTGATAGCAACAACCTGGGGAAGACCCCCCCTAAGTTAAGATGGAATTGGTTACTTCTAAGCAAGCATGCTCCATCGTCTACCACATCATCGCTTATCATCAGGTGAGATAGTGGTCAAGCACGCGAGCCTATCAATTATGTAAAAAAGGCTTTAATTATTAAGGATAACAAAAAAAAAAGTCTAGCTGCAAGTTAAGCAAAAGACGACATCATAGGTTGACCTGCCAGAACTAAAGAAAAACAACCACTGGGCAGTTGCTCATCAAACACAACACCCGTCTGGATGGAGGATCCTCCCTTTTCTATGTAGGGGGAGGAAAAAATGACGTATTAAAAAAACAAAGTCGAATTTCATCCGTCGCAGTGGATGTTGACCGGCTTTAAATTAGGTAATCAATTTATTCCGGAAGGTTCATGTGAGAAAAAATAACTATTAAAACTATTAATAAAGAAATTTCGATGTTTTGCCAAGTCCTGATATATACAACCAGCCGTCTTTAAGACAAGAGTGAATAGAAAAGTTGTAAAAACCGTGCGAAACTAGCGTGGGTCACTAATAACTGATAAAAACAATTTGTTGATAGAGAGGGTTTATTATTTATTCATGTCTTATTTCAAAATATCGTGCAAAGTTCTTTTCTTTTAGGAAACGCGCAAATGTAAATAGAAGCCACGTTATATAAACGTTTACCGTTTATTAGGATAACTTAGTATTAGAACTTAGGTTTAGCATAGCTTATGTAATTCTTAAGGGCTTTCACGAAAAGCATTTGACAGTGAACATTTCATCGAAAACCCAACGTCTGGGTACTGGTTAGTAAAACATAACCTTATGCGTTCTGCGTTAGGATTGAAATTAAAACAACACAAGTTCATTTGTCGCTAACGCTCGCTTGAGAACACCTGAGCACGTGAATAAGATCTTTCAGTCCAGAATAGAGATAATAACAACGTAAGCTTATACTTTTAAGTAGGTTTAATCTAGAAAATAGATAGGATATTTAACTAGGCTTAAGTTTTTTTTTTCTTATTACGAAAAGCGCCAAAAATTGTAAAAAATTGACGCAATTAAAGGTAACCCGAGGTTGAAAATGTAACATATTAACTAATAATTAATTAAGGTTTAAAATATATTATACTTAAAATTTATTTTAAGACTAAGGACCTTCTTTATAAAAAATATAATCAGGATTAGTTTGTAGTAGATTTCTTTTGTGGAATCAAATTTGCGGTTTGGCTTTGGATTAGTATAGAATAGGTCTTCTTTAGTTAAAAGTTAGACAACTGTTTTAAACCTGACTTCCTGACCGACGACGCCCTGATGGTTTAAAAGTGCCTGTAAATGGTTTAGCTTCAACTTTCTGACTGACTGTAAATGGTTTAGCTTCAACTTTCTGACTGACTAACTGACTGAGTTTAAATGGTTTAACTTCAACTTGCTGACTGACTGACTGACTTTAAATGGTTTAGATATCTTGTAAATAAGCGAATTGTGAATAAACACAGTCGACTACAAAAAGGCATGCAAGCTGTGGATTATTTGTTAAGTGTCGGTTACGGATAGTAGTAATTATTTGTTTTTTTTGTGTAGGTTATAAAAAAATCTGCCGATCAAAGAAAAAGGTAAGATGCGCCCTCTTGGATTTTGGAGTCAATATTTTAGGCACATAGATTAAGAAGGATGAAGAAATGCGAAATTAAATAATAAGGACTAAAGTGATTAAGTTAGAAATAAAATAGTATTAGTAGTAGTTATTTGTTTTTATTTGTGTAGGTTATAAAAACATAGGTCAGATGCGCCCTCTTGGATTTCGGAGTCAATATTTTAGGCACATAGATTAAGAAGGATGAAGAATTGCGAAATTAAATTATAAGGACTAAAGTGATTAAGTTAGAAATATAATAGTATTATATAATAATTAAAATAATAGTTTTAAATTAATATTTAATTAAGTTAATTGGAAACCTATGAAAGGTGGACGGCATACAGTTTTATATTTGCTCAATAAGGATGTTTCCTGGATATAAAAATAATAATTCTATTTAGTTCGTAAGTTAGATTAACAAAAAATATTGGACACGTATTGTTTGCTTTACTAAACCAATAAAAAATTACAAAGATAAAACGCATCAAAGTTCAGGAGTGGGGGCATGTTACGTCACTAAACGGTACAAAGTGTAGCGTAGCGTGACGTCACGCGAAATTTCAATACACTGTATCGTCCTCATTTTTGGTGTATGTGACAAAAGAAAAAATACGCGTCCGAAATTTTTTGGTTATCTTACTGATGGACTGATTCGATTTTTTTAGGAAACTAGCCTATTATATATTTAGTTTTTGGTTAAAATTAGGTAGAGTAATAAGTCGTTAAGTAGGTTTGTGAGAGCATTACGGTATGTATATGGTGACCGGAAACTAACACTCAATCCTCCGAAAACTAATAACGAACTGATATAAGAACTTTTGTTATTTTTTTTTAAGAAATTTGGTATTAAAGCTGAATAAAAATACAGTGGCAATCCGGGAGTGCCGATAGAAGTAAAAACTTGAACAAAAAATGCTCAACGCGCCCAAAAAGTTTTCACTTCAATCCTCTACTAGATCCGCTACGAGTGCTACGTGTCGTAGCACTCGTAGCGGATTGCGTAGCGGTGTCGGTAACAGTGTCGCGAGTGAAATTATTTTTTTCCCATCTCAAAAATGCTCATCGCGCCTATAGATGTTTTCACTTCAAAAACACGTCCCAACTATTTAGGCATACCAAGAGCTTACCTAAACGACAAGAAGAAGCAAAATATCGATATTCTTCACCAAGCAGGCCCTAATGTGTTTTTAGTACGTTTATTACGAAGGTTGAGTGGTAGGAGTCCTCCTATGTACGTGAAGCATAAAAAAATAAATAAAACTAGAATTGTCAAGATGAGTGTATAGGTTACTTCCAGGCAATCGTACAGTTCTCGCCAAACATCTTGGCCGCCCAGTTGAATTTCCGATGCGCAAGGCGCAGCGCGAGTATGAGATTTACTACTGCGCAGCCATTGTAGCGAACTTCAGAGCGGCCAAGAAGTGTGGCGAAAATTGTACCATCGTCGACCACGTCATCGCTTACCATCTTTTTTTTTGTGGGTTTAGGATATTTATTTTGTGATGGAAAGGTTTTATTATTTATTCATGTCTTATTTCAAAATATCGTGCAAAGTTTTTTTCTTTTAGGAAACGCGCAAATGTAAATAGAAGCCGCGTTATATAAACGTTTACCGTTTATTAGGATAACTTAGTATTAGAACTTAGGTTTAGGATAGCTTAAGTAATTCTTAAGGGCTTTCACGAAACGCATTTCACAGTGAACATTTCAGCGAAAACCCAACGTCTGGGTACTGGTAAGTTAAACATGACCTTATGCATTCTGCGTTAGGATTGAAATTAAACAACTTAAGTTCATTTGTCGATAACGTTTGCTTGAGAACACCTGAGCACGTGAATTAAGATCTTTCAGGCCAGAATAGAGATAATAATAACGTAAGATTATACTTTTAAGTAGGTTTAATCTAGAAAATAGATAGGATATTCAACTAGGCTTAAAAGTTTTTTTTTCTTATTACGAAAAGCGCCAAAACTTGTAAAAAATTGTCGCATTAAAGGGTATCCCGAGGTTGAAAATGTACATATTAACTAATAAGTAATTAAGGTTTAATATATTATACTTAAAACTTATTTTAAGAATAAGGACCTTATTTATAAGAAATATAATCAGGATTAGTTTGTAGTAGATTCCACGGATTTTTTTGTGGAATCAAAATGCGGTTTGACTCTGAATTAGTATAGAATAGGTGTTCTTTAGTTAAAAGTTAGAAAACTGTTTTAAACCTGACTTCCTGACCGACGACGTCCTGAGTTAAAAGTGTCTGTAAATGGTTTAGCTTCAACTTTCTGACTGACTGACTGTAAATGGTTTAGCTTCAACAATCTGACTAAATGACCGGCAGTAAATAGTTTAGCTTCAACTTTCTGACTGACTGACTGTCAATGGTTTAGCTTCATTCTGACTGACTGGACTCCTTTACATTTTAAAATTTTCTGTATAGTAAAATAAAAATAAATTCCTTGGCTTTGATCACTAAATCATTCAAAAGAAATTCGGGCCTTGTCCACTTTTGTCAAAATTATAATAAATAGAGTATTAAGGTTTAAAATATGATATTAATATTAAGATGCGCGTAAATGCTGTACTTAAAAATCGTGTTATAGTGAAAATGTGAAAAAAAGGACTACTTAGGTTTAATTGCCTATCTATAAGACTAACTAAATAAGAAGTATGGGAGCGTATGTGGAATAAGGGCAAGAAATGATGAATGATGATAGTTTGAGCTATTATTTTTAAGCATTACCAAAAGCATTTGACAGTAGACACTCAGAAATTTTTAAAGAGGAACGCTATGACACATTGAATAATAAACCTTAGAATTAGTTTGATACGGTGCAATGTTTGATGAACATTGATGCTCACAACAATCGTACTCATGCGACCTCGAGTACGCTCGCGATCTGGTTGTTTGCACTGATGTTACTGGGGTCTGTGTTTCTTGATAGCTATAACCTGAGGATCTTTAAGACAAGTGTGAAAAGGTTAGTTCTAAGCAAGCGTTCTTCATCGTCGACCACATCATCGCTTACCATTATTTTCAATTTCAAGTTTATTATTCAATGTGTTGCTCTGCTTCTTTTTGCTACAAGCTAACAAGCAAAAATTTTTTGTTTTTTTTTTTTAAATTGAATTTTATAAAAAATATTTCAAACCTCCCTAATAATTCTTCAGATAATTTTTCTCTGACGATTAAAAGTGGACCCCAAAATTTTAACATCTCTGTTTCAATAACGCTTCTTATTCATTAGGCTCCGAGAAACTCACCTGTGAGTTTGAAAAAAAAAAATTAAATTAAAAAAAAAAAATCGGCTGACAACCCGGGTTGTCGTCGGGCTTCATTCGACAACCACCCGGGTTGTCGTCGGGCTTCATTCGACAACCCGGGTTTGTCCGCGGAGCCTAAGAGGTTCATGTTTTTTTTGTAGGATAAAACTTAAGTTATTTTTTAATTTTATTGTGGTTTCTGAAAGTTAGCGCGTATAATCATGATGATTGAAATTATTGAAAAAAAGAATATGTATAACTCTGGGGTGATGCACATTAAATTATATTTTAGAATGGTAAACCAGTTAAGGTATCTTATTTTTTTCTTAACGCGATCTTGTACATTTTAAACGCGTGTGTTTCTATGTCTATAGTCCGAAATAGTTTGTGAGGTTTTAGAATAAAACATTAAATTATATTTTAGAATAGTAAACCAGTTAAGGTGTCTTATTTTTTTCTTAACGCGATATTGTACATTTTAAACGCGTGTGTTTCTGTCTATGGACCGAAATAGTTTGTAAGGTTTTAGAATAAAACACTAAATAAGATTTTAGAATAATAAACTAAATAAGTTAAATAGTGTTATATAAATAAACGCGAAATGAATGAATGTTGCCGGGATAAATTAATTAAAGAATTAAGATTTCAGAATAATAAATTAGAGAAGGCTAGATTTTTATTTCTATCTTTGTAGAAGTCGTTCAGATGCAGTATACCTATATCAAAAAGAAGCTATTGTTTAGAAGTAAAACTTTTTTAAGCACGCTTGACTTGGGGAGGTTGGTGAATGCATGAGAGCGTTACGAAAAGTGTGATCGGGCGAGGCGAACGGAAAAGATGGAGCTAAAGAAGTTTTACTTCAGTCGTGTGGTCTAATCTAGTGCAAGGTAGAAACGCGGAGTACGTTCCGATTTGTTACAATATTGATATTTAGCGACCACAGCGCCAAAAGGCGTTCCGATTCAGTTATCGTGTTCGTCGTTAATAGTGCTCAGCACTTTTTGATTTGAATTTTTGTACGAAACGCGAACTCATTTGTAAATACATTTCGCGTTTTGGAAAAGAAGAAAACAGCGGTCATATTTGATAATAGAAATAAACCTAATATAGGATAGATTGTAATTACTTTAAATACTGTTAAATAGAATAGAAATATATATATAACAAAATATTATCAAGTCTTCAGCTAAAACATTTTCGCGTGCTAGGGAATTATATGATCTAAATATTGTTGCAATTATTATTTTTTTAATTTTTGATCCTGATTCTGCGGATGTAACGAGCTTAACACCCGTTGCTCAAAATCAATTTTCGTTCAAAAAACTGTTAAGAATTTTGCCATTTCCATTCATCATCATCTTAATCGAAAGATCTGGGCATATATGTACTTTAATGGCCGTGACGTCACATGTCAGTGTCTCCTTTTTCTGTTACTTAAAAATCTCTTGTGGCATATTTGAAAGGTTGAACTTACTTAATTTTGAACGGATTTAATACATTCTTTCTTTTTTTGATTTTGGACAAGGTACATTTTCAATTAAATAAAAAAGGTGGGTCAAGTACCCTTTCTCGCAGGTATACGTCAGTCTGTGTTTTCTGAAAGCTATTATAACCTGGGGGTTTTTAAGTTGAGTGTAAAACCTTTTTAAACTCAACTTAAAAACCCCCAGGTACTTGTAGTAGTGGTCAAACACAAGTTTATTCAATAATAATAATAAAAGTTATAACGCAAACAGAACTATCACTGTAACACGTAGAAAATGCTTTACTGAAGACTTAAATATAATAAGTACTCTAGGATAACTTGATTTTTACTTTCTTTAATGATGATTTTAAAACGATTTTTTCACAGAACGCGGAATTCTTGTAAATAATTATCCGCGTTCTGGTAGAACGTGGACACGACCAGAAAATTAATAGTTTTTAATCTAATGTAAGTTTTTAATAAGTACTCTAGGATTAGCATATTTTTCTTTTAAGGTTACTAAGTTAGAGTAAATTAGTATTATATAGTTTATTTTAACTAATTAAAATTACATAGGAGCTAAGAAACTGAAAGAGTTTGGCACACGGTATTTAGGTAATATTCTGGCAACCAAAGTTGCGCGTTCATATTTCTTTTATAGTGTTTACTGGTTTTGCATTAAGCCAGTATAAGGACTCCTTATTCCCTTCCTTATTCACACCACCTAAGTTAAAAATAAAACCTTTTTTAGTTTGTGTTTGCAATCGATTTGAAAAATAGATGTGATTATGTGCTATTATGAAGACTCCAAGATTTATTCCTGATTTTCTTGACTGACGAATTTAAATTGGAGAAGAGACAATAACGGTAGGTAGGTTGAAGGCTCGAAACAAATTGAATAGGTTACATTTTGTGATTTCGTTCTTAGAATACTTCTTTTTTTAAATTTATTTTTTGTTAAATGGGGTATCTATAAAGTTAATTTAAAACATGGGTCACAAAATAAATGTAAGGAAATAGATTTTACAAGTGTAAACCATAAATTAGATATTTCAAAATTCGAAATTGAATGCAACCGTTTTTAGGGTCATATGTAACAAATTGACACTCAAAAATCTGCTTAGATTTTATAACGCTAAAGTCTATATTAATAAGGTGGCAATGAATGTAAATTAACTGAGATGGTGAATTAAAGCACAAGGTTTATTTTGCCTTTTTACCAAATTTAAATATAGTTATTAGTCTCAGAAGTACATGGTTGTTAAAAAAAAAGTTTTGATTTCACTCTACGAAAAAACCCGCCGTCACCACAAATACAAAATATTACTAAGATTATTTAGTTTTAATTATTTTTTAAATATGAAATTGTAAGTGCACGTTTTTCTCTAGTGCACAGATTCATTTTAGAACTGGCTGTGTCCGCACTGAGTTCCTTTTAATTTATTTAAATACATAATTTTATTTATAATCTACCCCAAAGACATTTTTGAGTTAAACTAAGTAAGTATGTTTTCTGTAGGTGTAGGGTAGTAATATTTTTGTGTTTTAAATAATAATTGTAAGAACTTTAAGTCTGTACTCATTTGCTATACACATCACACAATATACGAAACTTGTCACAAAAATGAAATTACTTAAGTTCGTAATAATATAAATAATTGGAGATTGTTGTTAATTGGTGTCATATAAAAACTGTGTCTATTACAATGTATGTATGTTGTATTGTAATGTAAAATGTTATAATCAAAAGCAGTATGAAGGCCATAATAGCCGATCAGTGGTTTTAGACTGGCAACTGAGTGTTTGTCGGTTCAAATCAGAATTTTAATGAACTTCACTATTACTTTACCTAATACTGTAGGAACACTTAACAGCCAAAAATACTTTAGTAAACCGAGGTAAGCTATAGTTTTTCAGTGGCCTGTTAAAAACTCCTGTTGAGAACATAGGTCTAGTTGATGTCAGTCAAATATTAAGCATTGCTGTCAAATAAGTTTATAGTTAATAAAACATTTTTTCAAACCAGCTATTATACCGGGCTATCTTAATTAAATGTGTACACGAAATGAAGAGTTCCTTTCTCTGGACCTAATCTTGAATGTCGATTCAGGTCATGCTTGTCATAAAAATGCATTGTCACCAGGTGTATGCAAAATTTCAGCTCGATCGGATACCAACAAATGGTCGAAAAATGGTTTGCAAATGACGGACAACTAACAAACATACATACGAACAGTGCAAGTTACATAAATGCTTGTAAAAATAATTACTTATTTTTGTTATAGTTTGTGAGAGACTAGATGATATTATTGAGCCAAAGCAAACTGGTAGGCCAGTTGAACTATAGTTGTATACTCAATTCTAGAGTATCTTTTAGAGAAAATTACAACAACATTAAAAATAATAATAATTATTATTAATTAATTAATAATTATTATTAATTATTATTAATTAATTAATAATAATTATTATTAATTAATTAATAATAATTATTATTAATTAATTAATAAAAAAATTTGAATTAAGAATCCGAGATAATTATCAAATTTTGTAACAAAAAACTATGTTGTACAAGAGAAAGTTCAAATTCCATTACAATCCATATGTTTTTAGGGCCTTTTTAAATACAAATAGTCACCTAAAGTAAATTTAAAATATACTACCTATGCTAAAGTCGATTCAAATTATCTCGAATTATAAATTCAAGTATATTCTTTAATAATCCGCTTTGTCGTAAACCACTGCTGGACATACGCTCCTCCCAAGGAAAAGTTCTTCTTATATTACACTTGACTATGTCAAAGTTCTTGTATGAATGTATGTAGATTAGTTGTTTTTTTGGTGTTTAATAAACGTCCTAATAATATTTGTGTATTTTATTCCGTTTATATCGGTCCAGAAACGAGTGTCAGTATTATAAAGACTGACACTCGTTTCTGGAACGATTAGCATCTTATCATCCTTTAGTGGAATCAATAATAACAAGAGTAAATGAAACCCCCAACCAAAACTATTTCAGTGATTATGTTATTCACAGGTATCTCAATCAGTCAGGGGCCCAATTCTGTGAAATAACTAACTTGTCAATACTGTGTCGGTAGTGTGTCAGTGGTGTCTCAATAGAATTGTCTTTGACTTGCCACTGTAGTGCCATTGAAACGCCATAATAAGACTATTGTAATAATTGGTAGTCTGGTCTACTATAATATGTCAATATCATTTTAAAGTTTTTGCAGAATACCTATTTTGCAACAGTGGCAAAATAATGTCTGTTGTGTGTCGATAGAGTGTTGATGGCGTGTTGCTTAACTTAAAGTTACAGAATCGGGCCCCTGAGCTGATTTCGTGTCAATGACTGCGAATGTTCTCGACCTAGACAACTTTCCTATACGCGACATAAACAATCTAAACAATCTAGTAATACAGCATGTAACAAAAACCCTGTCCGATCCTATAAAGGCGTATTCCTGGTTTAACATACGTACTAGAAAAAATAGTAAAAAAAAATGTAAGTAACTCATAAAAACCAAAAGTTATAGATTTTTTATGTTTATAAAATATGCGAAATTTAACACTAAATATGGCGAGTTTTCTTGACAACACTCCACCAGTCGGCGAAATCTTTTCATTTTTACTTATTTTTATTTCAAACGATACCGTCCTGCACTAGCCGCTCTGTAGGCACTCTGGGTCGCTCAGGCGGCATCTTTGAAACGAAACAGTAGGTGAACTTTGTCGAGCGCTCAGTGTTGCCTTTGATAAGTTTTTCTTTTTGTTTTAAATTAATTATTTTCATTGGGGAAAAATAATAATCTCATATCCATTAAATGATTACGTATATGTGTACGCAGTACGATACCAAATATCCCCTTCCCCAAATATAGCCTTCAGGATCGGACAGGGTTTTTGTTACATGCTGTATATGCTCTGGGGACGTACCAAATAAGTCAGGCCAGGAGTTATTATGGCGAACATGTGAGGGGCGATGGTTCGTACTATATTGAACTGTACAGGAAGGACAGGTTAACTATTAATTAAATTAAATTAAATATAATTTATTTCAGGCAATTATTAAACCCATATATAGAGACATACTCTTAACTACTACTAACTACCGTAAACATTAACAAAAATAACACAGATAGAATATTAAAATAAGTACACAAATACAATTACTAAAAATATATATTACAAGTCTTTACCTCTCTTGCAAGATGGACGACACGGTACACAGCTTTTACAATTGAGGCGGTGAGCGCCAGAGAGGCCTATCATTTCCAGACACAATGTAAAATGCTTTGTGTCTGGAAATGATAGGCCACTCTGGTGCTCACCACCTCAATTTCATTCCTACTCAGGGTTACCCTTGTGTAGAATGACTCTCTGAGTTTACTTAGCAGCGCGGCAAAGCCGGCAACGTTGCTCTCGGCGAACATGTCAGTCGCACTACACCGCCAGGGCAAGTTCATCATAGCCCGGAAAGCATTATTATACTGTACACGAAGAGTGTTATAAGCACTCCTCGTGTACCGGTACCAAAGTTGGCTGGTGTATAACGACTGACAGTAGGCTCTGAACAGCGTCACCTTAACTTGATTCGAGCAGTGATAAAAACGTCTAGCTAGCATATTGCTTCTACAAGCAATACTGCGTCTCTGTCATTCCAAATCATCAACATCCGATAAGTTTTCTGTTACAATATGCCCGAGATATTTAAATTTTGTAACTATTTTTAAATTAGTTCCACCTAAACTAATAGGGAGTATTACATCAGGGCCTTTCTTATATTTAAAAATCATAACTTCCGTTTTATTTACATTGTATGTCAGGTGGTGTTTAGTTGCGTACTTCTCACAGATGTCTATTAGTTTTCTGAGGCCACTGACCGACGGACTAAGCAGCACCATGTCGTCGGCGTAGCTAAGGTTATTAACGCGCACACCACCGACTTGGCATCCGACTCTGGTGCTGCTCAGCTCCTCGATCAACTGGTTTACATACAGGTTGAACAATACCGGTGACGTCAGACCACCCTGTCTCACTCCACTAGTTAGCCTGTAATTCTCTGACAGTGTATTATTCCACTTAACCTGATTGACTTGATTAGCATACCAGAATTCTAAAATGTTTACTATTTTCGGTGGTACTTCTGTTTTTCTTAATTTTTCCCACAGTATATTATAATTAATTGAATCAAATGCCCGGCTTAGGTCTAGAAAGCATGAATAAACTGTTGTATTCCTATTTAAGTACTCGTAAACTGTATTTTTTAAAGCAAAGATAGCTAGGTCGGTGGATGAGCCTCGTCTGAAACCAAACTGAGCGTTGTTTAGCGGTATGTTCTTTTCATTCAAATGTTTCATGATTATGTTTTCAAATACTTTAGAAAATATAGTGGCTAACGAGATAGGTCGGTAGTTCGATGAACTGGATACGTCACCGGTTCTGTTTTTTACAATAGGAACAACAACAGTTCTCATAAAATCTGTAGGTAAATAACTGTGATCGATACATGAATTAAATAACAAAGCTAACTTCTCAAAAAGTAATACAGATGCAAATAGAAGGTGCTCGACACTTAGCCCATCGTGGCCCGGAGATTTGCCGCGTTTCATTCCCCCGACACATCTAAACACATCCTCCGCAGTGACGTGCAGCGCAGCGGTGGCAGTGCACTCTTCACGCTCATGTAACGACACCGTTGGCGTCTCCGAACCACAATAGGCCTCGCGACTATCGGAAATGGAAAGGGCAGACTGAGATTGAGGTGTAGGGTTAAATTTATCAACAAACAAATTAGCTATACCAGATGGGTCCTGATTGCCGTTAATGGACATAGGCCTATTTAATTTATAATTTAATTTGTTGGTTTCCTTCCAGAAATTTCCGAAATCCTTGTTATATCTATGCGTGGCTATAATATCCATTTTTATTTTTGTTTCGTTCAACTGACACCATCTTATTTTATTCTTAAAAACCTTTTTGCTATGTATCATATCATCGTATAATTGACCCTGCGTAGGGCGTCCATAAAAGTTCCACAATTGATAATGCTGCCTTGCTACAGTATGACACTCTGTTACATGATAGTTCCACCCAATAACTGGTTTTTGTTTGTTAGTATGTGTTTTACCTCGATACGAGTGTTTTGCAGCTTTCGTTATACTATTTACTATCTGATTATAATATGTATCAATTAAACTGTGATGTTGATAATCTTTGCATGAATCTACTTTACAGGCAATAGTGGGCCACTCACATAAATCTAAATACTTAAAACATAGGTTTGCATAATTACATTTTTGTTCGGGATTTCTATCACCCCATATCACCTTATTGATTGCGCTACTATGTGACTTATCTATCTTTGGTATTAACGTATCAATATTACATTTAATTATAATAGGGAAATGATCCGACCAATATACATCATTTGAAATAGAAATATTGTCAACAATTTTTAAACCGGCCTCAGTAACAATGCAGTGGTCTAACCAGCTCGTGGTTCCGTGCGCGTCACTTAGATATGTAAATGAATTCGAAGATGAACCAAGTAAGGCAAGATCAGCACAGATCCAGCTCTGGTCTTGACAAAATTCCAGCATCTTACCTCCGAACAAACTACTTGAAAGCGAGACATCCGCATTAAAATCACCGAGCACTAGCACTGATTCTGTATCACTCGTTTCAATGACCGCACTTATAACACCCAAACATTCCGTAAACAGAGGCAGATTATCCGCGTCCTCCGTAGGCATGTACACCGACATTACTATGAAGCTGCGTCCGTCCGAGAACTGGATACTTACAGCTGCGACGCGCGTCGAGCCTGTGTCGATTGGTTTTACGTTGGAAAATACCGACTTTTTCCATAATATTGCTACTCCCCCGTAGGGTCTTCCTTTTAACACGCCAGTCGTCATATCTATCGCTGAAACTCCCTGACTGGAAAAATCGGGATGAATTTTGTCTAGATAACCTAGGTCATCTGGTAATAGCCAATGTTCCTGGAGCGCAATAATGTCGTGTTCTTCACACAGGTCGGTAACATGGTTCACACATCGTTTTACAGATCTACAGTTAAAGGAGACCATGCTAGTTCTCATTGTTATTCGGTCTTAAAACTGCGTTTAAACGTATACTTCCTGTATTCCACTCCACAAGGCCAAAACTCGGGGCTTAGGAAGATACTTTCCTTGTCTTGGTAAACAGTAACTTTAAATGAAGAAAATGCAGTCTCTTTATATTGGACAAGCTTTTCAACTTTTTCGACCGTGTGTCCGTAATCCTTAATAAAATCGGTACTATATCGGTTTTGGAAATATTTAACATCGATGTCATCAATCCGTGGCTGCTAGCTATTCGAATCCAGTCGCGACATTGACGAGAGCGCACATACTTCGAGTATCTTTTAATAGAAGGGCTTAATGATGGCGTAGCAGCAATAAAAAGGCATTACTGTAGTTCCTGTATTTCTGGGAAGATAACACTTTTTTGTTGTAGCCACGTCCTGTCTGTGTTGAGGTTCATGGCGTAGGGTAACAAAACCTATGTCCTCTAGCTCAATTTCTGGATTACATAATGAGACATGATGTGGGAAGAGAGACGAGTAGTGATGATGAGTATGTAGTTTATTTATAAGTGTAACACAGACACACGTACTTAGAGTTAATTATTAACACAGCCTGTCAAGTGGTATAACCTTAGATCATCGATGTCATAACAGTCCCGCCGGACGCTACGACATGGCGCTGTACGACTACGTCACGATTCTAGATCGCGGTGTTAAGATTCTCCGTGAATTAGTGACCCTCAACAGATTAATTATGGCACCTTGACACTAGATGGCGCTGTACGACTACGTCACGATCCTGAATCGCGGTGTTATGACTCTCCGTAACCTAATGACCCCCTAAGGGAATTGTAAGTTAAATCAAGCTATTTCTCCTGCTATCAGCGAGGTGCATCGGCCCCAGGGAGTAAAAGTAAAGGTGTCACTCAGGTCGACCGACGACTACCGTGCCTTGACAAAGGCACTAAAAGACCGGAAGGTTCCCTTCCACACCTATACTCTTCCGGAAGAGACGCCGACGCCGACCAGAGTGGTTATAAGACGTGTCCCGAAGGAAATCCCGACCGACGAGATCAAGGAGGATCTCATTTCCCAAAAAGTCCCCGTTATGGCGGTACACCGCCTTCGCAGAGCTAGAGGTGGCGACGAGTACGACATGGTACTCGTCGTTTGCGAACCGACAGAGGAGCACAACCCGATCTTTAAGATCAAGTCGGTTTGCTCATTGTCAGGCATCTCGATAGAGAAGCCGAACAAGCCCTCCGTACTAGGACAGTGTCACCGCTGTCAGATGTACGGTCACGCGCAGAGCAATTGCTTTGCGACACCCAGGTGCGTCAAGTGCTTGGGTGAACACGGGACGGCGGACTGCCCCCGCCCGAAAGACCCCAAACAATGCACAGAACCGCCTAGCTGCGTTCTGTGCGGTCAAACGGGACACCCGGCAAACTACCGCGGATGCCCCAAAGCCCCAAAGATGGCTCCCAAAGTCGTCAAGCGCCCAGATACCCGAGCGCCTCGCACCTCAGAGAGCTTCGCCATGGAGCAAGCTCAACCACCAGCGAGCGTTCCCCGCACTGGTGCCCCCCCGCCCCGCCCCCGTCCCAGCGCCTTCGGCCAAAGCCACACCAGTGCCGGCCCCCGCTTCCGCGCCAGTAGCCCAAGTAGTTCCCCCGACTGGAGCGCGCCGCATTGCGGCCCCGGCAACAATGCCAGCTACTCAGCCCCCCGCTGGAGACAGCGACAAGAGTGTAGGCCACACCATTCTAGAGGCCTATCAGATGTTTAGAACTCCCTTAGCTGCGATCATTAAGCAGACCAAGAAGGCAGGGCAGTACACCCCTGAGGCAGCCCATGAAATATGGGCTAGGTTCGACAGTATCGCCAAGGTACTGGACCAATTAGATTAGGTTAGGTTCCATAATGTATAGCAAATGTAATGCAAAAACCCTTAAGCCAAGAACCCTAAAAATGGGGTTCTTCAATTCCAATGGTAAAATCTCGGACCAGAGGGATGAGATCGCCAAGTTCCTGCGAGAACAGCAGCTAGACGTTTTCCTCATACAGGAAACATTCTTGAAGCCCCACCACAGAAGCCCTAAAATTGCCAACTTCCGTATAGTTCGCAACGATAGGACTCGCTGTCACAAGGGAGGGACACTAATCTATTACAGGAATGATCTGTATTGTGTCCCTCTAGACCCTCCCGCCCCGCGCTCTCACTTGGAGTATACGGCCTGTAGGCTGGGCATGACTTGGTCATCAGCCGATAACCATCATATCCGCCTATATGCCGCCGACATCAAGCGAGCCTGACGACCCAATCGCCCTGACCAGCGATATCACAGCCCTCTTCGGCATGAGCGACTCCGTTATTATAGCGGGAGATCTCAACGCCAAACATCTCGCATGGAACAGCAACACAACCAAGGCCAGAGGCAGGTTTTTGTTCAACCTAGGCGCATCCCTCAACTTTGACATCATCGCCCCGATGAGTCCAACTTGCTTCCCACACGACCCCCGAAAAAGGCCCAATGTCCTGGATATAGCGCTTCTAAAAAATGTAAACCTTAGGTTACAATTGATAGAAGTAGTTCATGAGCTTAACTCAGACCACCGCCCGGTGATCATGCACCTAGGCTCCCGCTCGGGCCAGGACGATCCCAGCCGGCCCCCCCCTAGCCGAGTGGTTACCGACTGGAGGAAAGTAAGCGACAGACTGAAATCCACCACGTCGACCCACTTGGACTCCATCCCCGACCACATAGCCTCAGTCGCTGACACGAGGGCAGCGATCGACTCGCTTACAGATCACGTACAATCCATCCTGAACGATTGTTCAAGGGAGGTACCAGTAGTGGAAGACCACCGCTGGAAACTCCCGGAGGATGTACGGAATCTTATAACCGAGAAGAACGCGGCCATCCGTGCGTATAGTAACTTTCCCTGTGACGCGAACAAAGCCCACATGCACTACTTACAGCGAGCTGTGAGGAAACGCATTGTGGAGCAGCGCTCGGCAAGCTGGGAGAAGATGCTAAGCGAACTGGAGCCCACCCACCAAGCCTTCTGGCATCTCCAGAGGAAACTTAGGTCCACAGAGGAAGTCATGCCTCCTCTCATTCGTCCCGACAATAGTGTGGCGTTCGACAACCAGGAGAAAGCGGAATGTCTCGCTGACAGCCTGGAAGCCCAGTGTTCCCCCAGCTCTCAACCAGTAGACCAGGCCCACCTCGAAGAGTTGGATGCCGAAGTCGAAAGGAGAGCTTCTATCCCACCTGTTCAAGACCCAGATGACCCCCTCCCACCCAACACCCCGGATGAGGTGGACGAGGTCATCAAAAGACTTCAACCCAGGAAAGCCCCAGGCTCTGATGGCATAACCAACAGAGTAATCAAACTCCTCCCCGCCCAAATTATTATTTTAATGACCGCCATCTTCAATGGCGCACTAACTAATAACGTCTTCCCTCAGAAATGGAAACAGGCCACGGTAATTGGAATCCCCAAAGTAGGCAAGCCCAAGTCTAATCCCTCCAGTTACCGTCCCATTAGCCTACTTAATGCGCTCGGTAAAATCTACGAAAGGCTTATTTATAAGCGGCTCAAGGATTATGCCGAAGCCAAAAGTCTGATACCCAACGAGCAGTTTGGATTTAGAACTGAACACTCGTGCGTCCACCAAGTCCACCGTATTGTTGAGCATTTAAGCGCCGGCTTCATGCACAAATATATAACGGGCGTCTTGTTCTTTGACATAGCGAAGGCGTTTGACAAAGTCTGGCACAACGGCTTAATCTATAAGCTGTACCAAATCGGAGTGCCAGATAGGCTCGTGCTCATCCTACGAGACTTTTTGTCAAATCGCACCTTCCGCTATCGCATAGAAGGAGAACTCTCCTCCCCCTGCCCCATCCGGGCAGGAGTCCCTCAGGGCTCCCCGCTATCACCCCTGCTGTTCACCCTATTTACGAGCGATATCCCCAAGAGTAAAAAGACCGAGTTAGCACTGTTTGCTGACGACACGGCTATTTACTGCACCGGGAGAAGTCCAGTCGCAATAGCCCGAAACCTCCAGTCCGCGGTAACCAATTTGGGGAAATGGTTCAGGAAATGGAGGATTGAAGTGAACCCCGACAAGAGTCAGGCGGTCCTCTACTCGAGGCCGAATCACTTCATCTCTGCCCCCCGCCCGATCACCATGTATGGCAAGCCGATCTCCTGGGAGAAGCAAGCCAAATACATGGGAGTCATATTAGATAAACATCTAACATTTGCCAAGCACATAAGTAGCGTTCGCTCGCGGGCCTACTTCGCGCAAGGCAGACTCCATAATTTGGTGTCCGGCCGCAGTAAACTGTCACTCAAGTGCAAACTGCGGCTGTTCACCACGGTGATCCGTCCCATCATGACGTACGCCTGTGCTGTCTTCGCACACGCCAAGTCACATCTCCTCCACAAGATGCAGACCCTGCAGAACCGCTTCATCCGCAGAGCAGTGGGAGCCCCCTGCTTTGTTCGGAATAAGGAGCTGCACGTGGATCTCAGACTCCCCACCGTCCAGCAGTTCATGAAACGCCTCACCAAGCGTTTCTTCGAGAAGGCTGCCAAACATAGAAACCCCCTAATCGTATCGGCCGGCCGATACATTCCCTCCCATATTAGTAACATTCGCCGACCCCGGCACACATTAATCACACCCGACGACGCTACGACCCTGCTCCAAGAGAGCCGTAGGGAAACTAGCACGTTGAAAAAACGCAGACCACCGTCCTTCCGTCCTCGCCGCCGAGGACCGTCGCGAGACCCCACGCAGAGTCAAGCAACCAGTCCCTTGATAGAGCCAGCCCGCGCCGCTGTGCCGATAGTTTCAAGCCCGCCCGCATGACATATTCACACGACACCGACTCACACCGCGACGCGGCGTGTCCTATTCCTAAGTTAATATAGGTACGTCGCGAAGCAACCTGACATACACACACTCCCTGTCGTGCGAGGCATGTCCGAACACAGCAGGGGACTTAAGACACAGAAATCCCCCCAGTCCCTTTGCTCAAGCCAGCACGCACCGCTGAGCTGTAGTTTTTAAAAATTCGTCCACAAAATAGTCAAAACATGATTCAGCTGTCCCTTGAGGCCCTCCCCCAGCGACGCCCTGAGCCGAGGTCCGTACCCCAAAGGGGGTGCCCTCAGCGTAGTCGCTTGTAGTTTAAGTATAAGTCCTGGCTGGAGGCTTTAATAATAATTAAAACCACCACGGGCACGTCCGCTTAAGCAGTCGACAACCGCTATGGTTGAACTGCGAGTATCATACACAAAAAAAAAAAGGTGCATCGGCGGATCTAGTCCTTGTGGGGAAAGGTCACGCGGGACACCCATGATAGTTTGGTGGAGTAGCCGAGCCTATATATAATTTTTGCATTAGAGGACTAAGTCCCCAGCCCTCGTCCGAGCGGACTCAGCTGTGTGGACCTGCGCCTATTTTATATAAAGTTTTTAACGTCAAAGTATCATTTGTAAACACTGTAATCCTGCTGCAAAATTAAACGTCTCGCGTTATCTTCGAGTTTCCTTCACTTCTGTGACGACATCGACCAACCCGCCTACAAACTGGCGACCAACGGTGGGCACGACCAAAAACCGAAGTACGTCACACGAATTCACACGATCCGGAAGAATTACGTCAACAATAGCAAGAGGGAAAGCAGACATGTCGGTGACCATGACTGACGCTCAGTTCGAGGCGCTGCTATCGAAGCTTTCACCGGGAAGACACGGCTCTTTCACCACCTGCAAAGCAGAATTCAACGGAACGAGGGATACCGAAGTGACAGAGGCATTTTTGGCGGCAGCGACTGTTTACAAACAAGTTGAAAACATAAGTGATGCAGAAGCGCTCACTGGATTACCACTGCTCCTCAAAGGTGAAGCTGCAGTGTGGTGGCAGGGAGTAAAAAAACATGTCTCCACATGGGCAGATTTTAAGGAACGTCTGCGCCATACTTTTGCTCCAAGGAAACCTGCCTTTGTGTTATTTCAAGAAATCGTTCATGAAACACAAGACGACCACACGACCACTGAAAGTTTCGTGGCACATAAGCGAATGCTGTTCGCTCAACTTCCGGAACCTGAAATATCGGAATCCCATCAACTTCACATGGTATACGGTCAGCTGAAACACGGAATACGTGACAAGATTCCACGCAACTCCGTTAAAAGTTACGACGAATTACTAGAAGCTGCTCGGGGCGTCGAACAAATGTGGAATGACAGGTTGGATGACGGAGACAAACGCAGAGATGAGAAGCCCAAAACTAACTCAAAAATGAAAGTGAAGTGCGAATTCTGTCATTTCTTAGGCCATGCTACCGAACAGTGTAGGAAGCTGAAAAAGAAGCAACAAGAGTTAGAAGCAACTGGATCGGATAAGGTTCCTGAGGTCCCATCCAAGGATGAAACTCCTACCAAATCTACGCAGGATCCATCTCCGTTCGCACCCAGAGTGTCATGTTACGGCTGTGGTACACCTGGCGTAGTTCGCAGTAGTTGCCCAACATGCTGCACAAATAAGCAACGTTCAATACAGTCGGCAAACTTAAGCTTTTGCCCGGTTAATGTCCAATCGGATGTAAGAAACACGCTTAAGACTCGGTTAACAACCGCCCCGGTATTACGGCAGGCCGATAAAACAAAGCCCTACACCCTCGAGACCGATGCCAGTAGCTACGCGCTTGGAGCAGTTCTGGTCCAGGGGGAGAAGGAAGATGATCACCCGGTTGAAAATACGGAAGCCATGAAACACCTGCGAAGAAGAGGACGACTTAGAAAGGAGAGAGTTGTCAGCACGCCTCTCCCTGGAGCTAAACGAGGACGAGGACGTCTTAAGAAACAATAGCAACCCATTATCCAGTCCTTCTCGCCGGGACGTCATCGAGGACTGAGGGGGAGATTGTAACACACGTACTTAGAGTTAATTATTAACACAGCCTGTCAAGTGGTATAACCTTAGATCATCGATGTCATAACAGTCCCGCCGGACGCTACGAGATGGCGCTGTACGACTACGTCACGATTCTAGATCGCGGTGTTAAGATTCTCCGTGAATTAGTGACCCTCGACAGATTAATTATGGCACCATGACACTAGATGGCGCTGTACGACTACGTCACGATCCTGAATCGCGGTGTTATGACTCTCCGTAACCTAATGACCCCCTAAGGGAATTGTAAGTCAAATCAAGCTAATGGCTCAATTACACCTTCCGATTTCAAGGGACCCAATTTAGGAAACAGGAAGGTGTAATAGCAGTTGGAGCAGTTAGTGTACGATTTAGTGAGATTGGGACGTCCCGATTTGACTTCCTAAATTGTGTACGATTTAGGATAGTGTAATCGCATCACCCCGATTTAGAGCTAAGTGTTGCCAATTTAGAGACTTTGTCGCTACAAATGGGGTAGTAGTATTTTGGTTTGTGTTTAAAATTAAATTAAATTTCACAAAGTCCCTTTCCCAGAAAAAAAATCTGAGTCCGCTCTTTTTATTTTTAAGTCTGCTCCTGGTAGAATCAGTTTTTAAGAGACTTTAGAGCGACTTTTGATATTCTGTTTAGGGACTCGAATTTGTAAGAGTTGGCAACACTGCCGACTTAGGAGTTCAATTTAGGATAGTGTAATTGCTCGCTTCCTGCTTCCTAGTTAGTTAGTTCCTAAATTGGGTCCCTTGAAATCGGAAGGTGTAATTGAGCCTTAAGCTAATTCTCCTGCTATCAGCGAGGTGCATCGGCGGATCTAGCTAGTCCTTGTGGGAAAGGTCACGCGGACACCCATGATAGTTTGGTAGAGTAGCCGAGCCTGTATATAATTTTTGGATAAGAGGACTAAGTCCCCAGCCCTCGTCCGAGCGCCGCCGAGCGGACTCAGCTGTGTGGACCTGCGCCTATTTTTAACCGACGAAAAAAAGGAGGAGGTTCTCAATTCGACCGTACATGTTTTTTTTTTTTTTTTTTTTTTTTTTGTGTATGTTCAGCCCTCACTCCGTCATCTATGAACCGATTTTGATTATTCTTTTTTTGTTAGAT
The DNA here is from genome assembly GCA_951329385.1 of Polia nebulosa. Taxonomy (NCBI): domain Eukaryota; kingdom Metazoa; phylum Arthropoda; class Insecta; order Lepidoptera; family Noctuidae; genus Polia; species Polia nebulosa. The sequence goes on along the minus strand of OX589588.1, from coordinate 7,560,012 downwards.
AGGGTACACCTCAAGGGTGGTCCCATGTCAAGGAAATCAGGATCTGACAATGGAATCCTGACAAAATTGAGAGAAAACCTCGAAAATTGTGGGCAAGTTTAGCGTTTCTGTATGTGTGTTCAGCCCTCACTCCGTCATTTATGAACCGATTTTGATTATTCTTTTTTTGTTAGATAGGGTACACCTCAAGGGTGGTCCCATGTCAAGGAAATCAGGATCTGACAATGGAATCCTGACAAAATTGAGAGAAAACCTCGAAAATTGTGGGCACGTTTAGCGTTTCTGTATGTATGTTCGGCCCTCACTCCGTTATTTATGAACCGATTTTGATGATTCTTTTTTTCTTAGATAGGGTATACCTCAAGGATTGTCCCCAGTTAAGGATATCAGGATTTGCTCATGGGATCCTGAAAAAATTGAGAGAGAACCTCGAAAATTGGGCACGAATATTGTTTCTGTTTACTTTTCATAACTGAATCAGGTATTTGCATTTAGGAACCATCACATCATGAAACTGAGCTGATGATGGAAACCATACCTTTCCGAAACAGTAGAAGTCAGATATAAAAACTGGTTTTAGTGACAAATACCACTTAATATGCTTTGACGAAAAGACGTCTTTACAATATTGGAGGTAACCTCAACTGGTCAATATCCTGGGAACTTCATGGAAGGATTGTTATATCATCAGCTCAGTGGCAAGAGGAATGATGAAGAATTAGAAATTAGCCTCAGAGTGTTAAAAGATGATGCGAGCCACAAAAAATCATGAAATAAAAAACTTTTTAACAAAAAAATTAACCGACGAAAAAGAACTAAAAAGCAAAAAATAAATAAACCTTTTAAAGTCTTGAGTAATGAGCATATTTACCTACATAAAATATCAAATTTTATATAAACTAATTTTGAGTCGGCGCCAATTATTAAAATGATTAATTACCTACTTACAGCCTTCTTCATTTGTGAGTACTTATAAAATTTAGATATTTAATAATCAGATTGTTGTTTGGCGCCGACTCAAAATTAGCTTACTTATATAAAATTTGATATTTTATGTAGGTAAATATGCTCATTACTCAAGACTTTAAAAGGTTTATTTATTTTTTGCTTTTTAGTTCTTTTTCGTCGGTTAATTTTTTTGTTAAAAAGTTTTTATATAAAGTTTTTAACGTCAAAGTATCATTTGTAAACACTGTAATCCTGCTGCAAAATTAAACGTCTCGCGTTATCATCGAGTTTCCTTCACTTCTGTGACGACATCGACCAACCCATAAGTTTTTTTTTTAAGAACTCAATAAATAGTTTTAGTTTCAGTTTTTTTGTTTGTATCATTTCTTTTTTGTAAGAATATTTTAAAATTTGGAAAAGTTAACCAGAAAACCTATCCTATAGTCCTATATAGCAAAACTAACGCGTATCCATTCGATCCGTGTATCAGTTTTTTTTTTACTAGTTTTAGTGATAAAAACTGCCAGTGAGAAAAAAAAATAACAGTAAAAACCAACTTAATCTATTTTATCAATGGAAACCTGAAAATATCACGTAAGATTATATTTTCATGTAATAGGGAATATGCATGATATTTTTTATTTGTTCTATTGAAGACTTATTAACTCTAGTGAACAAATATGAAGGAATTTTTAAAATATCATCATCAGCGACGAAGTTATAAAGCATTAAAGTTGATAATTAGAAAGAGAAGTCCGACGTATTCTTTGATTTCAAAGGACATGACGCCCATACAACTGTCATAGAAAACAACTTTTTCGAGAGAGGGACAGATATATTTGTTTAAAATTGTTATATCTCGTTTAATTTTCGATCAATTTTGCTTTCACTGTTTGTACTCTATTTTAGTATATTCATCGATAAACCGGTTAGATAACAAATATTTTTTTCATGCATATTCCATATTAGAAATAAAAGAAAAATAGGTAACGCCTGAAAAAAAGGTACTAGCAATACTTCCAAGATAAATAGTATTATCTTCGTTCGATTACGGTTGATAGACCTGGTTCTTTTTGCTATTGATTTCTCGTATTGTCCTCTAAAACATGTAACCTAGGTTTCATTTCTGGGGAAAGGAAAAAAAAGTAAATCATACCAATTAGTTGCATTGTCCAAACGCATCGGAAAGCCATAATAATTAAATTAACAGTTTTTAAGTAATGGTGTCAAACTACGACTTTAGTTATATTTACGGTCAATTTACTTTTTTAACAGTAGGTATGTCTATCAGTAGGTATGGTTTACATGCAATCTGGGCATCTTCTCGTAATACGAAGTACAGAAACCTATCACAAACACACGACGAGTTAAGACGTATGTTTCAATATTTAAAGAAGGCTAGATTATTTGAGAGCAGTGGTGGCCCAGTGGTATTGGCCGCGACTTACAAGCTGTAGGTCGTAAGTTCAAACCCAGGCAGGCGCTTTACTATGTGTAAATTATTTCATTACCACTGCTCTCAAAACGGTGAAGGAAGGAAAACATCGTGAGGAAACCGGCATGTCCTAGAACCAAAAATTCGAAGATATGTGACAACCACCAATCCTATTAGGCCCGCGTGGTGGATTACGGCCCACACCCTCACACAGAGAGGAGGCCTGTGCCCCAGCAGTGGGGACATTAAAAGGCTCATGATTATGATTATATGAAGCACTCATTAATCGTACGTACACCATACACTGTGACTAGGTAAAGGTACCTACAAATTGTATTATTGCCAGGACACATGCCTGAAACTGCCTGGTTATAAAAGCTGCACTTCTCTGTTTAGTAACTCTCAAAACTGGTAACTGTCATTTATTAAAGAGTAGGAAATTGACAATGATAAAGAGGAGCTTATTCTACCTAGGCAGCTGAATGTTAACTGATTTGTAAAATAAAAACAGAGGCTAGACAGAGAAAGCAAGTAATATTTGAATTTGAATATAAAAAACTAAGTATGAAAGAATGTAATTTAAATTGAGGTCCTAAAACCAACAAGGCTTAAGCTGCCTTGTTACAAAGTCTTCCCTACATACCGATACCACCGCTGTTTCTTTCACATTAGGGGCCTTATTTATCTGGACGGCGAGTAATGGGAAGCTCGCTATTCGATAAGGACCAGCAGGCCCTGTAGACAAAGTAACATCGCTTCGTAGCGAAACGATATCTAAATTCGTCATCGTCTCTGAGATATCGATAAACATTTCCTAGCGTTAGCGTTCCTTCGTTATCTTTTTTGGCGATCACGATCGAGGCGAAGGCGAACTCTGAAAGCGCTGCTTGTCTACGCATTTGTATGGGATAAACACGATAGCAATTCGTTTCTATACGGTTTCGTTACGAATTATAACATCAATCTCATACATTTTAGTCTTTTCTAACTTCGTTATCGTTTTTAAATTGTTACTTTGTCTAAGCCCCCTGGCCCGAGTCGACGGCGCGTAGGTTTCCACGCGCACCTCAAAGTGATGTCAGCAGTACCTTACGGAGCCCGTTAGGGCCCATGCCTGTCTGGGGCCGCGGATAAATTCGAAAGAGAGTTCCCGCGGCCCTTGGCACAGTCAACTGAAGGAACAGGGGTGGTTTTAGTCAGCAAAAGTCCCTCCCGCTCCACCCAGAGCCGGATAAGTCATTGTATGATTTATCACCCTCCAAAAAAAAACTGAGTAGCAGGTTCTTATTTTAAAATTTTCTACCTGAAAGAAGGGTAGATATGGGTGATAAATGTGATAATGTACTGACTAATCATTTAAAGGAGGGTTTATCGTAAAGAATTGGATGGATGGATGAAACGTTAGTTATCTTGAATTTAGAATCGGTTAATCTGTATTTAACACCTCAAGGCCCTGCGTCGACGAGAGGCGACAGCAATCAACACCGTCGTCGGGCCCCGCCTCGCCATAAGCGGCGGCAGTTTCGCGCGCTTTAAAACTCTATTATTACTAATAAGGAACGATTTTACTCCGGCAGTGCTGATCCGGCGGTGCACCGGCGGTGCGGGGCGACAGTGTGGATCGCTGTCGCCCCTCGTCGACGCAGGGCCCTAACGGGTTAAACTAAGCACAATATGGTCAGTGTGTTTTATAAATAAGGCTGTAGGTTACAAAACTGAGAGACACCTGTCTCTGCCAGTAGTAAGAGCTAAGCTGGTGGAGACAGAAAACTGGAGGGAAGTTGCCTCCTTCGGTGAGACCCTGATGGTTCAGAAGGAGGCCGCCGAGCGTGATCGTGTGAGGGCCGATTCCGTTCAGAGAAGAAGGCGTCGAGGAGGCAACCGCCTCGACGCCTAAGGGTCAACTCACACCAAAAGAGCGTCGAAGCGCAGCGCAGTTTCAGTGTCATATGAATTTTAGCTTTATTTTCATTACTACAATACTTATTACAAACTCGAACGTCGCGCGGATGCCCGCGGCGCCGCGGGAATTCCGGCGACTCGTTCGTTTCTCATGCGATAATAAGTATTGTAGTAATGAAAATAAAGCTAAAATTCATATGACACTGAAACTGCGCTGCGCTTCGACGCTCTTTTGGTGTGAGTTGACCCTAACACGCCGAAACCCCACCTGCATAACTTAATGCAGGCAGGTCTTTGGAATCTCTGGCACTCAGATTGGGGACTCAGGCCCTGTAGACAAAGTAACATCGCTTCGTACCGAAACGATATCTAAATTCGTCATCGTCTCTGAGATATCGATAAACATAATATCCTAGCGTTAGCGTTCCTTCGTTATCTTTTTTGGCGATCACGATCGAGGCGAAAGCGAGAAAGCGCTGCTTGTCTACGCATTTGTGTTGGATAAACACGATAGCAATTCGTTTCTTTATGGTTTCGTTACGAATTATAACATTGTCTACCAACTTGCGATAACGATGTCGACAGTCGACTGACCACGTGACTTAGCGCGGTTTATGCCAATCTCATACATTTTAGTCTTTTCTAACGTCGTTATCGTTTTTAGATTGTTACTTTGTCTAAGCCCCCTGATTGCCAACCGAAAGATTCCAGGGAATACGGCACCACAGGGATCACGTCCTGCCGTGCACAGCGAGGCTCAGGCAGGGGAGACCCCTTTACGGTCTCCTCAGGGATGTGCCCTAGCAGGCGTTGCACAGAGGGGGTCCCGGAGTGGTTTTTTGAGAGGTAACGGGGCTCCTTCCATGTGCTGATGGTGATCACCGGGTGGTTTTAGTGAGGTGAGAATCCCACAGTCCCTGGTCTTTTCCTCAGAAGTCCAGGCGCCTTTTTAAGGTTTCCACTGAAAAAAAAAGGTTACAAAACTAGACTATGTAGTATCTATCCCTCTTCTTTTCATTCATAGCAGACAATTCTGTACGGAAACACAATCAACCCATTGACATAAAGCGACCAAATTAATCTTTGTGTCCACAATAACCTGCATTGTTCCCATTATCTTTAGCAGTTGACTTGATATCGCTTGAACCTTAGTGAAATGGAAATAAGGTTTATATTGTGCTCGCTAGGTTCAATTTTGTTGAAGCAGATAGGTACTTAGGTAATTTCTCCGTAAGTACTGAATGAAGTGATTCTTCATACTGGCTTGGTATAAATACAGTGCTCGCTTGTAATCTTGTCTTATTCCGTCTGATATTGCCAGGCAGAATTTTCTGTTCATTTCCTGTTTTAAACCGCTTCAGGCAATCCTTTCCAATTCTAATACAGATTAATTGACTAGGTACTTGCATTCCTACTCAGAAATAAGGGGAGTTCGTTTTTGTGATAGAACCCAATAATCTATGTTAGTTTCATGTAATCATCTAATAAAAGCCGAGTGTCTGGTATGGTACAAGGTGTCTACCTTCCTATAAAAACATGTAGCATCTTATTATTTCTTTAGCTCGAGTTATCTACTTCCTCTAAGTGTTTTAGGGGACTGAAGCCACGGATGACCACGATAAAATTTCAGTACCTAGCAGTAAAAATACCAATCCAAGAACCACCACGGTCCCGTAAACCAGTAATTTTAAACATAAACATAATCATAGCGTTATCTACGCGCAAAACATGTGCACCGCAGTCGCTCGCATCGCGGCAGTCACCTCACGACAACCGGACAGATGTTTACGTCAAGAACCTCCCGTGCCTTTAAAAAAACACAAACCACACTGCCCTAAATACCGATCAACCAAGAAGTTACAATTTGCTGTCATGGTAAGTACATTTTTTATACAATTATTACAACGTTTAATTATTCGTGTTTTTGTTGTCGTAGTGCCGCATTGCACATATAGATGGCGCTGTAATTAATTTCTTTTGTTTTACCTTTGCGCGGCTAATGCACCTTTCCTAAAAGTGTGTCATACAGTAGCATAAAAGGATGTTCAAACATGCCTAGTTGCGTTATATTTATGTTTATAAAGTTTCTAACACTTGTAAAGTGTTGATATACGTTGTACGACTGTTATCTTGTTCTTTATCGGTAGGTTAGTACTCTGTAGGAATTAAAATTGTACCTATTTACATAGCTATTACTTTGTAGTACGTTATCTTGTCATTCATAGGCGTGATATAGATAAATAAACACGAGTTTATCGCGACATTTTCTTGTTTCTAATTCTAAATTATTGTAGGTAGGATATGTTAGAAAATAATGTTTTCACAACTAAAACCGTACAGCCTACAAGCAAGCGTTTTAACCATCTAACAAGATGCTAGGTATGCGTAATTAGACTAATTTTAGTATTCGGACTACAAAGTTAGTGTTGGAAAAAAAATGCATAAGCAGGTAAGTGTATTACGAGATCTAAGGATAATCAGACTTTTTATTTAGGAAAGGGTAAAACGTTAGATTAAATGGAACATATTATATAGGATCCAGCTCGTTTGTGGAGGACGCTAATTTAAATAATTACATTTTGAATATACTTGACCTACGCCACTAGAATATGGCCAGGTACTTATTATGCTAACACTATCTATGCATGCATAAATAGGTAAAATAGATAAGTCACACAAGACCAGAGCTAAGTACTGATCTTTCAAGTACCTGTTGCTAGTTGCTAGTGCTACCATTTAGATAGAACTTCATAGAGAGAAAAGTACTACCTACCTACACCAAATCTTTTTCGTGCTACCATAGGCCACGAAAGAGTAGGTAAGCGGTCGGTAAACGAAAAAAAACTGTTTTATACAATGATAATATATAAGTACTTATACGAAAAAGAGGAATAATATTGATTTTATACAATTAAAAATATACCGGCCAAGTGCGTATCGGACTTCGCACATTTAGGGTTCCGTACCTTATGAGGGAAATCCATATTTTGGTATTTGTTAGTAAAATATAGGTATAAACATTATCACCGAAGTTAAAAAATTCTTCGGAACAAATTTTAGTGACAGAAGATGGACAGACGGACACGTGAGTGACAGCAATAGAGCTCTGTTTGGACCCTTCGGGTACGGAACCATAAAAAGTGGGAGTACAATCTAGCTATTTTAGTATATTATAAACTTATGCATAAATAAACTTGGGTATATTTTTTTCGGTTCTACTTCTACGACAATGCTTCGAATGCCTGAATTAAAAAATAGGTAGCTAGGCTGCTCGGAGTAGAGAGCACAATCTTGCTTAATAAAAATTAACAAAATTGTTGATTTACTGATTGATTGTTTACTGATTTTTGCTCTTCACGAGCAAAAAATAATTTTGTCTCATTTTTTTCGATAAGTATACGACAGAACTACGAGGGCCTACACAAACACAATCAGATAGTTACTACAAGTAAAGTGCTAAAGCTATGCGTAAATGTCTCACTGATGCCCAACATGGATCGCAGCCTGGTCGCTCCGTAAGCCTGAAACTACTAATTCATGTTAACTTCATATTCAGTAGCTTACCCCTAAGACGACCCACTGACCACCATTTTTTACCTACATTATACAGGTAGGTACGACGACCCATCGACCACAATTTTTAACCGACTTCAAAAAAGAGACTGTTCTCAATTCGTCTGTAATTCTGTATGTTTTTTTTTTTTGTATGTTTTTACGCGATATCTCCGCCATTTGTGAATAGATTTTGATGATTCTTTATTTGTATGATAGGTCCTACTTCAGAGGTGGTCCCATATAAATTTTATCGAAATAGTTTCAGCACTTTTTGAAAAAATCAACATAAACAACAAATATGTATACACAGATGACGTTTTGGTTGTCTCCAAATGTTCAAATTCCATGTTATTGGTGTTATCTATTCGGGCATAACTTTAAAATTTAGTTTTACTTCTGGTGTACAATAACAATAAAAAAAAACAAAAGTGAAAAATAAAAAACTTTTAAAAAAAAATACAACCGTCTTCTAAAAATTGCAAAATAACTTTAATTTCGGAAGTCGGTGTCAAATAAAGAAGAAACAAAAAAAAAATATACACCGACTTCCGAAATTAAAGTTATTTTGCAAATTTTGAGAAAACTTCTTTAGGCGCGTTGGGCATTTTTGAGATGGGAAAAAACAATTGAACTCGAGCGACACCGTCACCGTCACCGACCGTCCGACCGCCACACGTTTCGCTAATTTGGTTATTTTTGCGATTGGACCATGGACTTACCGTTTTGGAGATATTTATGATTTAATATCTCGAATCGATCGCTACGCGATTCGCTACGAGACTGCTACGTCGCTACGCATCTTAGCACTCGTAGTGGATCTGCTCACGGCAGCCAGTAAAACCTAAACTACTATTGAATACCCGATAAATATATTGGATATCGTCCGAGCCACCGTCAAAATCTGTTTGCAAGACAGTCATCTAGAACTGTCGCCATAGCCGAACCGCCATCCCCAGTTTATCGTATTCGTAGTTTCGTACTCTAAAGGTCTGACTACCGACCCCGAATTAAGTGATGTGTTTGCGGACGACTGGAGATGCGTAATATATATAATAAAATTTATAATATCGTGCTCCATCTTCGACCACATCATCGCTTACCATCAGGTGAGATGGTGGTCAAACGCGTGCCTATCAACAATAAAAACCAAAAAAAAAAAAGATAAATAATGCGTGCTTTTCTGGTATTCTGTGAAAGAACGTATGCGAGTGTGACCACTGTTCCATGTTCATTTGTTATTTAAATTATATTCAATGTTAACATATTAATTCAAAATATACTAAGTTATTATGATATATAATTCAGTTAAGTATAATATAATAATCAAAATCAATTGTATTTAAAAATTATATACCTACCTAAAACTGCCAACTTATTTATTTCTGAAGTTAATTAGGTAATATAACTGGCTTTAAAATTAAGATTTCTACCCTTGGTCATCATCAGTTAGGGCACAGGCCTCCTCTCTGTGAGATGTGAGAGGGTGTGTGCCGTAATCCACCACGCAGGCCTAATACGGGATGTCACATGCCTTTGAATTTTTCGAAGGTTCTAGGACATGCCGGTTTCCTCACGATGTTTTCCTTCACCCTTGATCAGTAGGTATTTTTTTTATTTATCATTAGTGATTGCTGTTATCAGTGCGGCGCCAACGACAATCGTAAGGTTTCCACGGGTCAGTTAGATATTGGTAGCGACATGGTCATTATAACTCATTAATATCTTACAATGTAGTTATATCCGTTATAGGACAAACAGAGACTTATAAGCAAGTAGGGTGACAGTGTCAGCAGATGTTCCTCATTGGTTCATATAAGGATATAAATATGGTCTTCAAATTGCTTTGAAAAAACCTAAAATCCGATTAGGTGTCATTGAACTCAACATTAAATGGGATAAACTAATGATTGGGTCAACAAATGGTGTTACCGTAGTTGTAGGTATAGGTACTGACTCGACTCGGCTAAGCAAAAAATACAACTCTACATTAGCATCTACACGCTAGTAAGGCGAAGAACAGACCAAACCTCGATTCGCGAAAAAAAAATACTAAAATATGCTGTTCTCTATTCTGTCCAGTTACGACTTGTATACTTATTCATGGAACACAATTGAACAGCTGTTTATAATAGGTGCAGTATTTTTAATGGTGTTGTCTGATTGACTTCTTAGCAAAATGATGCATTGTATAAAAATCGTTTATAACATCATATACTTATGTAAATTACAAGGATGCCAATGTTCGGAAAAAATTGGTTTATAATTCAGACAATTAGTTATTTCACCCCACTCAACGAATAGATAAAATTATCAATATAATGGAAATGTGGAAAATAACTAGGCGATGCGCCTTCAGTGGGATTAAGTGATATGCCACTTGTGTCTCACCTCACCTAGTTTCGTTGTAGGTTAAAATGCTATCTATTACCTGGTATATACGATGCCAATACCAATGCCAAATAAAATCGGCTGTACCTAACAATTCAACTCTTTATGATACGAGGAAGGTGTTCTAATTCGGCTTGCAAGATTTGTAAATAAAAAATGAAAACATTGGTAAATTTTGGAAAAACCTAAAGGTGAGTAGAGCCTTTACTAGTAACAAAACAACGAGCATTCGCTGTTTTTAAATTAACTCCAACGACACTTCGAACATGATGCTCGATGTTTTGTTACAACCTGATTTTAAAAATAATTGAGCGTTTTGGTGTAACATTTTATCGAGCAAAAGCACGCAACTTGTAGGTCCGACATATCAACATAGAGGTAAATGCTCACTCGCCGTGAGCATTACGTCGAACACAGCGTCGAACATTCTCAAGAACGATACATTACAGAGAAATGCTTTAGAAAACTGAGCATTTGTCTGTATTGTACCGTTCGTAAGAACGTTACATTACATTGTAATGCTATAGCAAATGCTCTAGTCAATACTCACCTTTACAGGACTTTCCACTAAATTTCAAAGAGGACCTGGGGCCCAATTCTGTAACTTTGAGTTAAGCAACACGCCATCGACACTCTATCGACACACAACAGACATTATTTTGCCACTGTTGTCAATATGGTATTCTGCAAAACTTCAAAATGATATTGACATATTATAGTCGACCAGATTACCAATTATTACAATAGTCTTATTATGGCGTTTCAATGGCACTACAGTGGTAAGTCAATGACCATAAATTATTTTATAGAATAGCAAATGTCTATGACTATTCTATTGAGACACCACTGACACACTACCGACACACTATTGACAAGTTAGTTATTTTACAGAATTGGGTCCCTTTTTTTTTTTTGGAAGGCTGTAACAGCGGATTAGAAAAAAATGGTGTGATTTAGTGTATTTTAATGTTCGGCCTTAGAAAAGGATACCATTTCAGAAGGTAGTTGCAATGACGGTAGTGAATCCGTCTACAGCTGATACTCTTACTCGTATAACTTGAGAAATCGAATTTTTTTTTTTTTTGGAAGGCTGTAACAGCGGATTAGAAAAAAATGGTGTGATTTAGTGTATTTTAATGTTCGGCCTTAGAAAAGGATACCATTTCAGAAGGTAGTTGCAATGACGGTAGTGAATCCGTCTACAGCTGATACTCTTACTCGTATAACTTGAGAAATCGAATTAAGGCGCTTATTTATACGACTTAATTCTAATGGTTTTTTTATTGAACATCACGTCTAAACGACTAGTTTTATTTCTTTGAAAAAATAAATAAATATGTTACTCTAGACCTTCGTAATTTGATAAGTGAATATTTGAAATTATATTTTTATAACATAGTGTAATTAATTTGTAAAGTTGTGTCTACCGCGGATAAAAAATTGAGAATCACGCAAAAACTATAAAGCTTATTTTTATGAAACTTTCACCATTTTAAAGATAATTTAATTATTTATATTTTAGTATACGTGTTTTAGTATAGTACTTGTTGATTTATGTGTAATAAATTAATAATGCGTCTAATTCGGACAGCGCTCCTTGATGGGCGAGTCCTATATAGTACTGGGTGGACGTACGACGCGTTACGTTAACTCAGCACAGAACACGCAAGCTAACCACTCATGGTTTGGCAGTTAATAACGCCTTAATAGTGTAAAAAGGTCCTTGAGTGACACAAGCTTTTGCCTCTGAAAAAACTTGTGTGATGGACGGATAAAAAGCTCTGTGAAAAACTGTGTCAAGGACGGATGATAGTCCTTATATAAAGTCCGTAGTGAAGACCACTATAAACTTCACGCGGTCAGACCTGTGAAGCCCCGCGGCCAAATCCGGGTTGTCAAATTGAACCCCGACGACAACCCGGGTAGACAGCCGATTTTTTTATTTTTTTATTCTCTTTAATTTTTTTTTTTTGTCCGACTCACCAGTGAGTTGCGGGGCTTCACAGGTTAATTTTAAAACTCTCGTCGCATCCATAACCTACGAAGTCCACGAGATAAAAATATGTGGTTGAAGTACATACTCGTACTTGTAGATAAACTGTGAAACTATATTAATTAATTTTAAAACTCTCGTCGCATCCATAACCTACGAAGTCCACGAGATAAAAATATGTGGTTGAAGTACATACTCGTACTTGTAGATAAACTGTGAAACTATATTAATTAACAGAGAACTTATACTATTTATACGATTGCGAATTTACGTCCAATTTCACTATCTCAGAATTCGTCACTAGCCCACCCAGCGTAAGAGGCGATTTAATTCAATGAATGATTTATAATTATAACCAACCACTAACAGCATTGTTATTGTTAACTGCACATTGACCCACGTTGCTAACCGCGGTAGACAATCTTTTACTGAAAATTAATATTGTATTGTATTGCAAATAGGCATTTAATGTATTCTCAGTTATCTTCAAAGAGGGCAGACAATGATGTACGCCGAAGCTTATTTCGCTGCGTTCAATAGATAAGGTTACTTGTGCGTGCTCGGTTTTAATTTTATAAAGTTGGCTTTTCGCGCCAATATTTGACATTAGTTTTTTTTTTCTAGCAGTGTGTAATAAACGACAGTGTTGGCATTATCGATAAAAAAGATTGTCTTTAGCTACGTCACAAGAAGTTTTTCGCGTTAGTGCACTAGAGTGAGCGTATCGAAATGCTAGCGGGAAATATTTTGTTCGTGTTATAAAGTGTTTGTTTTAAATGTAAATTAAAATATGATAAAGCATCTGAATAAGAGCACAGTACACGAGCATTTGTTACAAAAAGAGAAGCTGCTCGAGTCTAAGACGAAGCCGAAGTACAGTGGCAATATGTCGACCACAAGGAACGGGAGGTGGCTGCAACAGGTGCGTTTTACTACTACCCCGTTTTACTATTTTGTAATAAAATTTGTAATGCACACAATATCAAGGACAGGTTAGTCACGGCCTCGTCACAGCCAGAATGTAGTTTTGTATACGACTCGACTTGTATACGAAGTATGCTGAGTAGCGGGCATAGGTTTTTGAAAAGAATAATCATGTATAAATCGTAAGAATTATCTATCCTTTTTTTTTTTTTAAGAAAACGTTGCCCCACACTAATTACTCCTGTATCGTGGGTGCGTTCACAAACATGTATACTCACATACACATGTCACCCAGACCCGGAACAACTATCTGTATGTCATACAAACATTTGTTCCGTGCGGGAATCGAACCTGCGACACGCAGCGCAGCAGCCGAACGCTCAACCACTGCGCCAACCGTGTCGTCAAACCATTTCATTTTTGGGGTTCTGTACCCAGAGGGTCCAAACGGAGCCCTATTGCTGTCACTCACGTGTCCGTTTGTACGTCTGTCTGTCTGTCCGTCGTCTGTCACACAGGTTTTACAGCCAAACGGTTGGAGCTACAGTCTATTTTTACAGCATAAGCATCTTGTTGATCCAAGGCTATATAAATAGTCAAAAATACATTTGGTGCGGAACCCTAAATATGCGAAGTCCGACCCGCACTTGGCTGGTTTCTAACAGACATAAACCTCTTCACTTGTGTTGGAAAAATGCATTAAAATTGTCCTAAACGTTTTATCATACCTTTTAGGTAGACGTGTATGAATACCTAACTCATTGTATCTAACTGTATGTAATGGATTTCAGGGTTGGACAAGGATTTCTGTTAACATACGATTGAAATTATGTTTTTCTTACTCCTCCGCTATCTTTTCTGATTAATTTCGTTGCGGGACCCAAGACAGTTTAATCGTTTCTCTGGGACTCGTCGAGCTTCATTGCCTCGGCGTTTTTTCTGGTGGTTGATTCTGGTTTACAGAAGTTACAGTGGTTTGCGAATAGTGTGGCGGGCCAGTCCCAAAATAAAAAAATCGAATGAAATTAGTTTCATTTAATATTTTAATAGAATTAAAGTATTTAAACTTTAAAAATGATGGGCCATATATTGTTGGCATGGGTCGTTTTCATTTATAAGTTATAGAGATTTAGTGCCCTTAGGATCACTATGTTTTTAAGGAATGGGCATTAAGGCGCAGTTATACGACTTCTAATGATTTTTAATTAAGTATACATCACATATAAACGACTAGTCTTATTTCTTTGAAAAAAAAAAAATGTTATACTAAACAATTCTTTTCGTAATTTGATATGTGACTATTAGAAGTTATATTTTATATCATAGTGTAATTAATGTGTAAAGTTATGTCTAACGCGGATAAAAGTTAAGAATCACGCAAAAACTATCAAGCGTATTTTTATGAAAACTTTACCATTTTAAAGATATTTTAATTATTTATCTTTTAGTGTACGTTTTTTAGTATGATACCTGTTGTTTTATGTATAATAAATTAATAATGCGTCTAATTTCGGTCAGCGCTCCTTGATGGAAAAGTCCTATTACTGGGAGGACGTACGGCGCGTTACGTGAGCTTAGAACAGAACACACAAGCTAACCACTCAAGGTCATTGGCAGTTATAGCGCCTTAATTTGGAATTCATATATCATAACACCAACACACACACACACACACTAACACAAACACCACACAACACACACCACACCAGCCCAACACTAACACTAGTTTTTTAAGTAATTTGTTACTATCCCTATGGACGTAGTCTGAAATTTTTATTTTTATTATTATTATTCCATTTATTTAATCTTATATACATACAATTTACATTTTCAAATATTTAGGTACTTACATATAAAAACATAAATAAATACAAAAACATTTAAAAATATAAAAAGTAGTAGCCCACCGGTATCGGGAATAGGGTCCAAGCTACCGGTGGTCAGGGCTCCTGAGAAAGGAATCTCCTAACAATACGAGCCGTGTCCAGGAGTACTGCTTTCTGGATCAAGCCCTTGATCCAACTGCCTAACGAGAGCCTCCTGAGATGTTGGTCGAGGCTCTTGGCAATTAAGCCATTGGCCGTCACGACTATCGGCACAATGACTGCTGTATCCACCTCCCACATGTCGACAACCTCGCGAGCCAGATCAAGATACTTTGTTTTTTTATCTCTCTCAGCCTTCACGAGGTTCTCGTCATGAGGGACAGCTATATTATATATTATATTATTATTATTATTATTATAAAACGAGTCCTAGTGTCTGGAACAAAAATTAACGGGAAATTTTTCAAAAACGCGTTAGCTAATGTGATTTGTTGAATTAATTTTTAACCGACTTCAAAAAAAGGAGGAGGTTCTCAATTCGACTGTATTTTTTTTATTTTTTTTTATTTGTGTTACCTCATAACTTTTTACTACGTGAACCGATTTTGAAGATTTTTATTTGAAAGCTGTTGCTTCACATGTGGTCCCATTTTAATTTGGTGAAGATTTGATAAAGAACTTCGGAGATACACAATGGAACTCTTCAATAAATGATAGCAAACCTTCCAGAATTACTGCAATCGCATGACTGTATATTGTTTTCACCACTTCACAACATTGTATCACGCTGATACGCTCTGAAGGGGTATACAGATTGGTACAGTTCACCCTGAAACACCATAATTTCACCAACTATGTTCAAATTCCCTATTTTTGGGCCTATCAATTCGGGCATAACTTTACTATTCATTTAGTTTTAGAATGGGGTACAACAACTAAAAAGCAAAAATAAAAAACTTTTTACTAAAAAAAAATACAACCGACTTCCATAAAAAATACTAAAAAACGCAAAATAACTTTAATTTCGGCAGTCGGTGTCAAATAACGAAGAAACCAAAATAGAAACACCGACTTCCGCAATTAAAGTTATTTTGCGTTTTTTAGTATTTTTTATGGAAGTCGGTTGTATTTTTTGTAAAAAAAAATTCATAAACCAATACCATCACTACCATTTAATTTGAAATGATTTCTTTTAATGAATAACATCTCAATTCAAGCCTTCACCGCGAGATTTTGTATAGAAAAGACTGACAGGTCAAGGGTAGGTAGATACTCGTACACAAAAATCTTTTTCACAAAAAATAGAACCGACTCCCTAAAAAAAAACTTTTTACAAAAAAAATACAACCGACTTCCATAAATAATACTAAAAAATGAAAAATAACTTTAATTTCGGAAGTCGGTGTTTCTAGTTTGGTTTCTTCGTTATTTGACACCGACTTCCGAAATTAAAGTTATTTTCCTCTTTTTTTGGAAGTCGGTTGTTTTTTTTTAACCGACTTCCAAAAAGAGGAGGTTCTCAATTCGTCTGTATGTTTTTTTTATTAATTTTTTTTTATGTATGTTACCCGATTTCTCCGTCAGTTGTGAACCAATTTTCTAAATTCTTTTGCATCTGAAAGAATATACTCCCGAGGTGGTCCCATATAAATTTTATCGAAATTGCTTGAGCGCTTTTTGAGAAACTGAACAAAAACGGAAAATACGTGTACGTCGATGTTTTGGTGTTCTCCAAATGTTTAAATTCCACGTTCCATTATATTGGGGTTTTTAGTTCTGGGGTATAACAACTAAAAAGTGAAAAATAAAAAACTTTTTTACAAAAAAACAACCGACTTCCAAATAAAAAAAATACACTAAAAATTAATAAATAACTTTAATTTCGGAAGTCGGTGTTTGTATTTTACTTCTTCGTTATTTGACACCGACTTCCGAAATTAAAGTTATTTATTAATTTTTAGTGTATTTTTTTTTTGGAAGTCGGTTGTTTTTTTGTAAAAAAGTTTTTTATTTTACACTTTTTAGTTGTTATACCCCAGAACTAAAAACCCCAATATAATGGAACGTGGAATTTAAACATTTGGAGAACACCAAAACGTCATCTAGGTATACGTATTTTTCGTTTTTGTTCAGTTTCTCAAAAAGCGCTGAAGCAATTTCGATAAAATTTATATGGGACCACCTCGGGAGTTTATTCTTTCGGATAAAAAAATAATTTTGAAAATCGGTCCACAACTGACGAAGAAATCGGCGGACATATTTAAAAATAAACATGCATACAGTCGAACATAGAACCTCCTCCTTTTTTGAAAGTCAAATAAAAATACTGATTGTTGCTAGTTTTAGGAGTTTGTGTCATGCAAAATATACAGACCTTATCGATATATACATTATCTACTGATATAAACGCGAAACTTAGATTAAAACGCGTGTAATACCGATTAGTATTGCGTTATACTCGGTACAGGATAGGCACAGTATTCTATTAACTAAGTATTACTAAAATATAATATAAGATATTATTATAATATCGTTTCATGTCCGCTTAAAACGATAATGAAGCATAAATAAAGACATTTCAATGCCAATAACAGCTTTTAAGATAAATAACAACTAAAGGTCATCAACCTATAAATAATAATTAATAACGTTGTGCTCTGTTAAAAAAAAAAAAACTGATTTCAGCAATAGTGATGTGTTTTTCTAAATAGATATCGATTGTTTGGTGATGTTTTGGTGACGTGATAAAATAATAGTTTTAAAACTGTAATGATGTATGCTGAAGAGGCATATGACGCTGAACTAAGTGGAACTTTAAGAGTAAGTGGTTTCATGGCTTATCTATACTAATACTAGCTGACCCGACAGACGTTGTCCTGTCTTAGCTATGACCTATCAAACGCGCGAAGTTTAAGTTTTCTGAAATGTTCTAATTTTCCGCGCAACTTTCTTAATTTTTTCTTTCATAAGAACCTTCTCCAGACAATAACAAACCCACCCGGGGCTGCGGACGGCGAGCAGTGGGTAGCTCGTCGTCCGATCAGCACCAGGCCCGTGAGTCGACGGCGCGTAGTGTTCCACGCGCGCCTCAAGACGGCGCGTAGTAGGTATTCCACGCGCGCCTCAAAGAGTTGTCAGCAAAGGACGGGGCCTGCCACGGCCAGTGCCTGCCCGGGGGTGGAGGATAAATTCGAAAGAGTTACCTCGCCCCCGGGCGCGTAGGGCAGGAAGGAACAGGGGTGGGTTTTAGTCAGTAAGAGTCTAACACGCCCTTCCGCTCCACCCTAGAGCGGAAGAAGTCATGAGATGATTTCCCACCCCCCAAAAAAAACAAAAAAAAAAAAAAAAAAAAAAAAACGCGCGCCTCAAAGAGATGTTGTCAGCCACCACTGACGGGGCCCATCGTGGCTGGTGCCTGCATGCCTACCGGCCGGTTACCGCACCCCTGGGCACTCAGGCAGGGAAGGAACAGGTGTGGGTTTCAGTCAGTAAGAGTCTGACACGCCCTCCCGCTACACCCAGAACGGGAGAAGTCATTGGATGATTTCCCATCCCACACCCAAGGGAAATAGTGATTATTTTTTATTTAAATCTATACTTAATATTATAAAGAGGTAAAGTTTGTAAGGTTGTAGGGGGATTACCCCCTACATCCTTACAAACTTTACCTCTTAATCTCTGGATCTGCTGAATCGATTTTGAAAAACTTTAACCAATAGAAAGCCACGTTATTTGTGAGTGTCTTAGGCTATAATTTTTTTAAATCCACGCGGAAGAAGTCGCGTACGAAGTGCTAGTAGATTATAAAGAAGTAAAATTTGTTTGTAAGTTTGTACCACCTAGGTTATCTCCTGAACTGCTATACCGATTCTGAAAATTCTTTCACTAGCAGAAAGCTACATTATTTGTGAGTGCTATAGGTTATAATTATTTTTTAAATTCACGCGGACTTGGTCGCGGGCGGAGAGCTAGTTTGAAAGAAAGATCAATCAATTTGCCTAGTCTTTTCCCAACTATCTTGGGGTCGACTTCCAGTCTAACCAGATGTAGCTAAATACCAGTATTTTACATGAAGCGACTGCTTATCTGCCCTCCATAACCCAGTCTCTGGGTAATACGATACCCCTTGGTAAGACTGGTTGTCAGACTTTCGGGCTTCTGACGACCTGTAACGACTGTCAGAGATCCACGATTGCCAGCCGGGACCAACGGCTTAACGTGCTTTCCGAGGCACGGAGGAGTCTTTGTATGTAAAGACGGTCACCCATCCACGGACCAACCCCGGCAAGCGTAGCTTAACCTGATGGATCGACTCGTGCGGCTGTTATTACTTTAGCCATGAGCTAGTTGTCTTAGTTTGAAAGAAAGAGAAGAAAGAAAAAATATTCAGTGTTCGATCTATCTGCCTTATGCCATTATGGGTCTGGTTTCCAGTTTAAGGTGGATGCGCCAGGGTAGCCCGCGAAATTCAAATTTTCTTACAATTTTTGCAATTTGCAGGTCAGTGTCAGGTTGTATGTTGGTCAAAATATGATTCGCGGCCGTAGCAAGTACGTTTTTAGAGAACTGTAATCATTAAAAAAAATCTTACATTTGGCATCAAGATACCACCTGACACTGACCTGCAAATTGCAAAAAACGTAAGAAAATTTTAATTTCGCGGGCTACCCTGGAGCTTCCACCTTAACCAGATGTGTCTGAATACCAGTATTAACATGATACCCCATTGCAAGATAAGAGTAGTTAGATTTTCGGGCCTCTCTGACTACTCGTAACGGCTGTCAAAATCTTAAAATGACAGCCAGATGTCAGCATTAACTGACGGGGCCCACCAGGGCCGATGGCCGCCAGGGTTGTGGGAATGTTTGAAAGAGTAACCTTGCCCATTTCTTTTTTTTATTTTTTTTCTGGCACGGTACAGGCAACTGAAGGAACATGGGTGAACGTTTTAGTCAGTAAGAGTCGGACAATGATGACTTCACAGCCTAAAAAACTAATCTGGCCAAGTGCGTGTCGGACTTCACACATTTAGGGTTTCGTACCGAATGAGGGAATTATCAAAAAAAAAAATACTGATTTATCAATACATTGGTATTTGTTAGTAAAATATAGGTAGGTACATAATAATAAACATTATCATCAACAAGTTCATAGGTCGATGGGAAGTAAAAAAATCTTCGGAACAAAATTGTGTGATAGTCGACGGACAGACAGACAGACGGACAGACGGGTAGACGGACAGACCGACAGACGGACACGTGAGTGACATCAATAGGGCTCCGTTTGGATTAATGACTTTCTCTTTGGTTTGGGCCCTTCGGGTACGGTAACTAAAAAGGATCAACTTTTTTTTTTGTGTGGTGGGAAAACATCCAATGACATCTCCCGCTCTAGGGTGGAGCGGCAGGGCGTGTCAGACTCTTATTGACTAAAACCCACCCCTGTTCCTTCCCTGCCCTGAGTGCCCAGGGGCGAGGTAACTCTGTTTCGAATTTTTCCTCAACCCCTGGGCAGGCATCGGCCATGACGGGCGCCGTCGTATTGCTGACAACTCTTTGAGGCGCGCGTGGAACACTACGCGCCGTTGACTCTCGAACCTGGTGCTGATCGAACGGCGAGCTACCCACTACTCGCCGTCCGCAGGCCCGGGTAAGGATCAACGATTTAACGTGCTTTTCGACGCACGAAGGGGTCTCGGTATCTAATTGTAGTCATCCATCCACGGACTGACCTGCTTGACATGACTTGACTTGAAATTCGAACTGTGTGTTTGTGATTACGGTGTTTCGCTACGAGCCACGAGCCCCTTTTCTAGAACTCTAATTTTCACAGTTCATTGACTGATTAATCGTCTATTCACCATAGTAAGGCTTCTTTAAATGCTGTTAAGTTTCTGCTTAGGTATCTACATATGTGCCTTAAGTAGTTCCTACCTTTGAAATTAACTATCGATAAAAGAATACCTGCCTATATTAGGCTGGACTCACACATTCTGAATTCCCCTCTGAATATTCAGAGTCCGAATCCATATTATTAATTAAGAAAGCCCTGAACAGCATACAATTTCGAGAAAATCATAATCTGAAAAAATCAAAATGTGCCCAGGCATAATAAAATTGTATGCTAATCCACGATTCTGAATTCATATTAATATTTTGAGTATTTTTACAGCCTACACAAATGTTCTTTGGTATTGTTCGTCGAGGCATTGAGCTCCTTAGTAGTTCTATGTTGAGCTATTCGACTACTGACAGATGTTTGCACTGACTCGATAGGTCCACTAAAATATGTGTGGTTCTTTCTTCAAAAGACCATTACAGACACTAATCTGCATGGTCCTCAGCATAATGTAAATGTGAGATCTATGTAGGTCATTACATTCGCGTAGATTTTATTATTGTCTGGCAGTTTCAGTACTTTTGCGCCCTACCCAAATGTCCTTACTTTGGTATTGTCCGTCGGTTCGTTGAGCTCCTTAAAGTCCTGAGTTGAGCTACACAATAACTGACAAATGCTTGCACTATTTAGACAGTTCAACTCAAACCTGCGTGGTGGTTTCCTCAAAAACTCATCTCAGACATTAACGTTCTCATTTGATTTGACCATTATACCATATTGTATGGATTAGAACAATTTAAAAGAGAGTTTGACCTCTGAGTTTGTTTCGGTGTTTCTTCTCAGGGTAGTCAGCTAGGAAACACCGGCCTCACTGACAAAAAACATGACGTGTAATAGTGTTCCTTGTAACCTATTTGCAAAATAAACATAATTTTTGGCATTTAAATTGCTTTAAAAGTGCATCACAGATTTGATGCGCACTTTTAAAGCAATCTGATGTATCTAGTTAGTGCTAACTGCATCCGACTGCTTGAAAAGTGACTTGTTTGGAACTTTTTAGTAGTGAATTATGTTTTCGGACATATTATATATATATATATATATTTTTACGTACATACTTCTCGAAAAACATCACCGTCCTTCTGGGGCTGTCGGGTAAAAATAACCTAGAGGTTGAGTGATCAGTTTGAGGTAATTTTGCCAAAAATATTGGTTGTGCACATATTGGCAAGATTCGCACAAGTCACCTTTGATAAATATGTCGCAGCGAGTTTCCGCTTTTTTATGAACATGATAAAAGCAGGTGTGTTGAAGCGGAGCCATTTGATAATATTTAAATAATACCTAAACTCTTATCCTACTTAATATTATAAATGCTAAAGTTTGGGTGGATGGATGTAGACGTTTTTAACCACCAACTTCCAAAAAGAGGTTATCAATTCGGATGTAAGTATTTTTTTTTTTATATGTTCAGGCGTAACTCCGTGATTTATAGACGGATTTGCAAAATTCTTTTTTTTGTTCGAAAGGGGTTTATTCCGGTCCCAATTGAATTTTTATATAGATTTATGAGGAGTTTCGGAGACATACAACGGGACTCTTCAAAAAATTACAGCAAATCAACTGCGATTGCTGCGATCGTATGTCTATGTAGTATTAACACAATGTTATGGGAAACCACAACTAAAAAGTCAAAAATAAAAAACTTTTTTGCCAAAAAACGAAGACGCAAAACCAGAAACACCGACTTCAGAAATTAAAGTTATTTTGCACTTTTTTTGGAAGTCGGTTCTATTTTTTGTAAAAACGTTTTTTACTCAATCACGCCAGAACAGCTAAACGTGGCTCAAAGATAGATTATAGTCTTACTCTGGAGTAGCATCTAGGCTATAATTTACTTTTCAGGGTTCCGTACCCAAAGGGTTCAAACGGAGCTGTATTGCTGTCACTCACGTGTCCGTCTATCTGTCCGTCGTCTGTCACAAAATTTTGTTCCGAAGAATTTTTAGCTTCCTTTTGACCATGAACTTGAAAGGAGAACCCCAAACTCCACTTGGGCCTGGCGTTACAGGGCTGGAATTTGGCCATAAATTAGAGCATCTAGGAAGGTTTCACGACCTCAATTTTCACGTCTCCCAGCAATGGCCAAATTGGTAAAATCAGACAGTGTTAACCTATATTTTAGGTTATTTTTCTACTTCTGAAGCTTTGTTTCCTACGTAAATCTGGAACGGGCACACGCTAGGAATAATAATCATTTCAAAGGGTCGTCGTTATCGAAATCGCTCGTCGCCGTGTGGTGCCGTGCTGCAGCGCCTGCAGAATATCACTGAGGTTTTAGGTACATAAAAAACACTTAGGCTTTCAGTTTCACTTAGAGCTCTAAGGTTTACAGTAAGACCAATCTGATAAATCTGAAGTGAGTGACTTCTGATTTGGCAGGGTACGGTATCCAATGTTCAAGCGAGGGTCAGTCAGAAGGCAATCAATTTCGGAGCCCAGTATTCGAGCGGAGATGTTATGAAATATTAAATCCCGAGAGTTACGGAAAAACGCATTTACTTGCGCAAAAACTTTTTACAAAAAACTTTTTATAAAAAATAGAACCAACTTCCAAAAAAAAAAACAAAAAACGTGCAAAATAACTTTAATTTCGGAAGTCGGTGTTACTACTTATTTTTATTCGATATTTGACACCGACTTCCGAAATTAAAGTTATTTTCCACATTTTTGTTTTTTTTTGGAAATCTGTGCTTTAGTTGCAAAATATAAATCAATTTGTAATTCTGGTTCCTCATCAAATTGTGGTAACAATACACAGATATATGATTGCAGCAATCGCGAGTCATTTGCTGTTAGAAATTGAAGAGTTCCACTGTCTATCTTCGAAGATCTTCATCAGATCCTAATGTATTATATACGTACTTAAACCGTCCTTAAAAAATATGCATTTGAATAAAGGAAACCCCATCCAAATCAGATCAGCAGTTTTCGAGAAAATTACGGACTAACAAGATACATTCATACATACGGTTCGAATACAGAACCTCCTTTTTTGAAGTCGGTTAAAAATATGCATTTGAATAACGGACACCCCATCCAAATTGGATCTGTATTTTTCGAGAAAATCGCGGACAATCAAGATACATAGATACATACGGGTCGAATACAGAACCTTCTTTATTGCAGTCGGTTAAAAAGGGAGTTGCTGTTGACTAGTGCAATCCGTGATGCAATCGATTTTATCGATTATTTGTTTTAATGGTGCTTACGTTAAAAATCAATTAGATTCCGGATTTTTTATTTTACATTGATTTTAATACCTAAAAAAACAATAATATTAAAACAATGGTGCATTATTTAATTATCTGTAACCGTATGGATTTCCACTAAATCGATCATATTTTATTGATATACCTAATGCCAGCGTTTGTGAAGTTAGTGACGTATAATGGAATAAGTGTGTGACGATTTACAAAGGTTGTTAAAAACAAAAAAAAAAATCTAGGTACTTATTTTCTACATCTGGCCATTGTTATTGAGCTGCGATTTAAATGGGTTAATTAACCAAAATAGACGATTTTATTGGTATCTGATTCGTGTAACAGTTAGGCCCAGAAACGGGTTTCTCCTTTGGTGATAATGTTTGTTATTACGCATAGTTCACTAACAAATATCAATATATTGATAAATCAGATTTTTTCATTGATAATTCCCTCATTAGGTACGGAACCCCAAATGTGCAAATTCCGACACGCACTTGGCCGGTTCTTACTAATATAATACAATATAATTATACTTCCGGTATCGACATATGAAATTATATTAGTATCTACTTGTTGTACCTGGTTACTAATATTGAAGGGCTCAGCATATCGTGTAATATAATTTACTAAGGCCAGTGAAAGATAAAAGTTAATAACGTTCACAATAATGTCTTATCATTTGCGTCACATAGCCTGAACTACAATATACCTAGCAAATGAAGAATGAATGAACTGGGCTTCACCCGCGTGAAAGTCAGAAATTATCGCAAGGGAATATACGCCCGGGATTGTCAAATGTCAAGTTCAGTTCGTATCGATAATATTACTATTTTACTTTACTTATTCTATGAGTTTTTTGGCGAAATCGTGTTGGAGTAGACTTTGCGGCGCTCGTACACTAAAACTGTTCATTACACATTTCATCATCATTTCAGCCGAAATACGTCCACTGCTGGACAATGGCCTCCCCCAAGTATCGCCACAATAACCAGTCCTGTACGTCTCGCATCTATCGGCTACCCGCGACCCTCACCAGGTCATCGGTCCACGGCCGCCACTACACATTTTGTCAAGTTTAATTTATCTCCAGACTATTTTCATCGGAAAATGTGTTGGAAAGGAGATATTGTCAAAAAACTGATTTTGGGAGCAATTTTTCCAATATGGCGGCGTGAGCGGCAAAGATTGGTAAAGTGAAAATTCGAAAAAATCACACCGAAATATATAAAACCACCAATTTTCAAAACTGCCGGAAAACTTTCCAGGTAAAACTACCAAATGACTGGACTAAATCTTCATGGATACATTCCGTCTGGGGAGAACGGAGAGCTATGTCGGACTCCTACCGACTAAAACCCTACAGTTTTTACCGCTACCTTGAGTCAGGGGCCCAGAATATCATTACATCCACGCGCTCCCCCAACTCGTATCAGCACGTCATTGCTAGCGGGACCTACACCTAGTGAAGTTAAATATAATAACAAGCGAATCGCTGCAGTTTCACACGAGTGCAAATGTCGGTGAATTTTCCAAAAAAAAAAACATTTATAAAATCTTGGCCTGACACTATTGTCACAAAAAAAAAGCATCAGATTTCATAAACATGTGGCAATTGATATTTTGGTAACTCGATGTATTCCCGGCCGGACGTGATAGTGTTATATTTGTAACAATTAGGCTCCTGAGGAAGCCTAGGCGAAAGGAAAATCTAAGATTTTAATTTCAAAGAAAAACCATGTGAATCTTTAGTAAAAAATTCTGGGAAAAATTCAAAAAAATATTGTGGCGCAAAAGGTCACAGTCCTGCCGGGAATACGTCAAATTACCAATAAACCTGTAGATAGAAATATATAAGATCCTTCCAATGAGCGCACAATGGCTAGTTTTCATTCCCCTCGATCATTTTTCAGCTGACTACTCAATATCAAATCAATGTTGGAGACATGGTATCCCCACGTTTAAATGAAATATTTTTTTCTTCTACGCAACAAAATTATACCCCAAACTGATACGCGGGAATCGAACCATGCTTCGTCTTCGCAGTTAGGTACCGATACTGCGTCACTGAGGTTATCAAAGGTATTTCTAGCTGTTCTGCGCATATTTTTTTCAGTTACGTTGTTTTATGACTCTGCGTAATTACTTGAATTTTAGGCTAATTGTGTAGTGTAGACTAATCAATTAAATAAGACGTATTTTTTTCTTTTACCAAGTGAATTGACTACCTACTTCGAATTACTAAGGGCAATTTAATATTGTTAGTCCTGTTCTGTCCTACAACTCAAGCGGTTTTTCACAGAAAAAAACCAGCAAAGAGCGAGTCGGACTCTTGCGCAAAGGGTTCCGAACAAATCATATTTTTTTTAAACTGCCTCCACATTATAGGTTTCCCTGTAATCTATAAGTAAAGAACTACTTTCCGTATTTTTCAAAATTTTAGGCCGAATGGTTTCGGATATAAGGGGGAATGGTAATTTTTCATCTATTTTCTTAAATAACTTCAAATTTATATATATTAAAATAATGAAAAAAAATACATTCGAGACCCTCACAATGTGCCCTTTCATTTGACTTGTCGCGTGACAGTCTATAAAACTTTGATTTTTAATTTTTCGATTTTTACCCCAAAAGTGACCCCCATATTCCAAATTAATTTATTTAGGGTTAACGTCCGTGTTTGGGTCTCAGATATTCATATGTGTACCAAATTTCAACTCTATCGGTCCAGCAGATTCGGAGCAAATTGGCTGTGACAGACGGACAGACGAACAAACGGACAGACAGACAGACAGACACACGGGTGATCCTATAAGGGTTCCGTTTTTTCATACGGACTTTTGGAACCCTAAAAACATGGATATATGTAAAATTGTTGGAAATGACGTGCAGCCAAGGAGTGGAATTTCCGGAGTCTGTGTTCCTGACAGCTATGAACTGAGGGTCTTTAAATCAAGTTTACTTTTAGGCAAGTGATCCATCGTCGACCACATCAGAATGTGGTCAAACGCAAGCCTGTCAATAACATTGGAAAATAAAGTCGGCCAAGTGTGTGACGACTTCTCACATTTAGGGTTCCGTAGCAAATGAGGGAATTAACTATGAAAAAATCTGATTTATCAATTGGTGTTAGTTAGTAAAAAAAATCGTAATAGTAAACATTGGCACGGATTCTCTTGTTCAATATCTAAACTAAAATTAGAGAATTGCTATCTTTTACTAAAAGGCAGAGCGAGAAAAGGACGGCTATAGCTATGCACTAAGTTAGAGATGTCAAACTAGTTTACGCCTTGCGCTTCGCCGTGTTTTTAGACGACATGTTTTTACATGGAAATATTAGTTCAAACTAAATTTGACAGCTCTAATTTACGTCCGTCTCTTTCTTGTTTTATTAGAGAGAAAAAGATAGTAATAGCCTAAATTAAGTTTAGTTTGTGCATAACAGAATCAACACCATTATCACCCAAGTTCATAGGTCAGTGGGAAGTCAAAAAAATCCTGGAACAAAATTTTGTTAAGGACGAACAGACAGACAGACGGACACGTGAGTGACAGCAATAGGGCTCCGTTCGGACCCTTTGGGTACGGAAGCCTAAAAACCAACAAATCCAACAATACGTATATAATAACGTTTAGAGCACTCTCAATTCCTGGACGCTAAACGGTTTCTTTACGAGAATATGCATGGCAACACCTTAACCTTGCCTTTGTTGTGTATTATCTAGGGTCCTCCTTATATAAAATTCCCATTCATCTTAGGGTTCCTCGGCAAAGTGGTCAGCACATTACACGTCGTTACGATGATCATTGATACTTCCTGTATCGTACTATCATTGAACGAGTTTGGACATCTTGACTCGCCTAAAACGGGTCCCTATTGTACCTCGTTTGGTTTTGACTATCAGTCTAGGGTTCTATTTATGATAGCCAACTTAACTGGATAGGATAATCTGTTCAGTAAGGTAATTTAAGAAAAAACTTTTTTACAAAAAAAAAACAACCGACTTCCAAAAAAGAATATTAAAAAATAATTTTGATTTCGGAAGTCGGTGTCAAATAACGAAGAAATAAAGTACTTGCAAACATCGACTTCCGAAATTAAAGTTATTTTTTAATTTTTAATGTATTTTCTTTTTTGGAAGTCGGTCGTTTTTAAAAAAAAAAAAACTTGTTTTTATATTACCTTACTGTACTACCAATAACATGGAACGTGGAATTTAAACATACTCTTAATTGGAGAAAACTAAAACGTCATCTATGTATACGTATTTTAGAGTTTTTATTCAGTTTTTCAAAAAGCGCTGAAGCAATTTCGATAAAATTTATAGGGGACCACTTCAGGAGTATATTCTTTCAGATAAAAAAAGAATTTTGAAAATCGGTCCACAACTGACAGAGAAATCGGTGGACATACATAAAACAAAAAAAAAAAACAAAGTCGAACATAGAACCTCCTCCTTTTTCGAAGTCGGTTAAAAATAGAATTTCAATCATCTTTAATAAAACGTTGCTACCTACTCGTATTATATTTTTACTCAGACCTCTTGATATCTAGTTCAATATTTAATTCTGATTATGTTGTACAAGGAAAAGAGGTAGACTGGCAAAAAGATGGATTGATGATATTATAAATGTTAGAGAAGCTATCTGGTCAACAAAGGCGAAAGACAGAAAATAATAGAAACAGCTGGAAGAGGCCTAAATGTCACAGACACGCTGATTACTAATCCGGGAAACTAGATTTGTTAGTTATTTTATTTATTTAAGGAAAAATAATCAGTAGCACAATAAGAATTACTCATAATATATATATTAGATTTTAAACAATTATACTACTTACTACGTTCTCCACAGATTACAATTTAAAGTATTTAAAACTATAGCTTTTTTTTTTTTTTTTTTTTTTTTTTTTTTTTTTTTTTTTTTTTTTTTTTTTGTTCTCCACAGATTACAATTTAAAGTATTTAAAACTATAGCTAGTAACACAGATACAATACCTATATAACGGTCATTGTCCTAGAACTAATATCTGGATTTTAAAATATACATAGGTCAAAAAGAAAGAGTAGATTTTTGTAAAAAAAAAAAAAAAATGTTATGCATACATTGTACCCGGGCCTGCGGACGGCGAGCAGTGGGTAGCTCGCCGTCCGATCAGCACCAGGCCCGTGAGTCGACGGCGCGTAGTGTTCCACGCGCGCCTCAAAGAGATGTTGTCAGCTACTACTGACGGGGCCCGTCGTGGCCGATGCCTGCATGCCTAGGGGTAGCGGATAAATTCTCAACATGAGTTACCGCACCCCTGGGCACTCAGGCAGGGACGGAACAGGGGTGGGTTTTAGTCAGTAATAGTCTGACACGCCCTCCCGCTACACCCAGAGCGGGAGAAGTCATTGGATGATTTCCCAACTCACAAAAAAAAATACATACATTGTAGTTTTATGACAGCACTACTATTATGTTGTACAACGGTTGTAAAAGACGTGCTGGACAGAAACCGGTGGAGGCAAATCATCCGCTCCAGATACAGCCCTGATGCTGACCACGATACTCAGACATGAGGGACCGACCGAGATAATGATGTTGTACAAAACAGTTTCATTATTATTGCAATCATGTTTTGGGAATTTTCTTCTTTTTATTTTAATTTTATGTTTAAATGATTCGATGGCAGCATAGTAGAAACGGACATCTACATTTTTGCGAAAATACTTTTTTATTACAAAAATGAGCTTATTTCAACCCTATCTACAAGTCTTTATTAAAATTATTTCAAATTTTAATATAATTAAGAAAATCTGGCACGTAAATAAGGACATCTACACTCGATTAAAAAAAAAAACATATATACGGTCGAATTGAGAACCTCCTCCTTTTTTTTCGTCGGTTAAAGAACCGCCTTTACTTCGGAGCTTTGACAGATGATTGAAACGTAAAAAAAAAACATCTGTCACCCGTCAATCGTGAATTTTTATTTTCGCCTAATAATAATCCTTTTATTTTTAAAAAAATTATATGTTTCGCGTGGTTTGAGAACTAAATAAATGATTTAACTGACATAAATAGCTGAAGTTTGGTGGTAGATAAATGTGTAAGTAAGTTGATAAATTTCAAGTAAATAAAGACATCTACGAAATTTGGTTAAAAAAATTACCTACATTACTACATTATTTCAGTAAAACTACGATATAGTGATTAATTCTCTTATAAAACCATTATAGAAGGTTATTTTAATGCATCATAGGAAATTTCATGTTAATCAGTCCACAACTCTCAAAATAGTCACAATTTTGTACTAAATAGGCTCTCCTGTAAAATTGCGATTTTGTAGATGTCTACTTCTACTTTGCTGCCATCGATTTGTTGAATCCTAGGTACTTGAAGAACGTTGTCAAATAAGTTTATATTTAATAAAACATTTTTTTTAAAAAGCTTTTATACCGGTGGTCTCAATTAAATGGTTACACAAAATTTCGTGTCCATGCTGTAGAGCATTGAAGAGTGCCTTCATCTGGAGTTAATCCTGGATGTCGATTCAGGTCATGCTTATCATAAAAATGAATTGTCACCAGAACTAAAGGTATATGAAAAATTTCAACTCAATCGGATACCAACAAATGGTCGAAAAATGGTTTGCAAATTTTGACGGACAACTAACAAAATACGAACAGTGCAAGTTAAATAATAGCTTGTAGATTAAACCCGACTGTAAAAAACAACTAAAAAGTTACAAACAAGTCACTTTTCAAGCAGTTTGTTGCGGTTGGTGGCAGTTATTTTGTTTCAATTATTGGTTTCATGCCACCAACTGCAGCAGACTGCTTGAAAAGTGACTTGTTTGGAACTTTTTAGTTGTTTCTTACAGTCGGGTTTTTTGAAAATATTTTTTAATTTTATTTTCTACATTTTATTGAGTAATATTTTTGGAATCACCAGCTCGAACCTTTTATTTTGATAAGTTCGTCGACTTTAATTTTTTTCTTTTGACTTGTATTTTGATTACTTTCATGTCTTTAGTAGCACCCGCAAGATTAAGACGAATTAATTGACGTAAGAATTATCAAAATCGGCCCACGCGTTTGGTCTCTATAGTGCCACAAAGGAACAAACATACATACATACACAGGCTGATAACACATTACCCTCTTTTGCGTCGCGCAGTCGGGTAAAAAGGAGAAACTCGCGATTAGTTTCAACTAAACTCAGTTCATGCGTTTAATCGAGATTAGAGCTTCATTTTGCGTTTCACCGAAAACTGGGCGTTTAGTATTTAAACCAAGGCTTAAACTAGTTTAGTTTGTAGTGGTGAAACGTAAAATGAAGCTCTAATCTCGATTAAACGCATAAATTGAGTTAAGTTTAACTAATCGCGATTAGTTTCATTGGTGAAATCGCCCTTAGTCCCCAAACAAAGGAGAGTCTCGTCTCGTCAATGTGGTGTAGATATTAATTAGCCAAATCATTTTCATACAGTTCACCCACTGACTGATTGTTTTATTAAACGTTTTAATAATAAAAAGATATTTTTGATGTCACGTTTTCACTATTTTTGAAGTGAAAACTTCTTTAAGCGCGTTGTGCAGTTTTGAGATGACACCGCTATGCGATTCGCTAACGAGAGTGCTACGACGCGTAGCTTGGGCATTTTTATTTAAGTTTTCACTTCTGTCGGCACTCCCAGAGTGTCACTGCTTTTTTTTCCAGTCATTTAGCTAAGTAATTCTTTCGAAAACCAAATAAGAAAATGCAATGTAAAAGTGATGAAAACGATTTTGTCATACCGTAAAAAATGTACGAAATTACAGCAGTTCATTGGACATTGCAAACCTAGCCTTGGCTAGGTACAAAACGTTTGTGCTGTATACCGAGACGGAAGTCTGAAGTTTGGACAAGTAAACTACTTTTTATGGTTCCGTTCCCGAAGGGTCCAAACGGAGCCCTATTGTTGTGTCCTCTGTCTGTTCGTCCGTCGTCTGTCACAAAATTTTATTACGAAGAATTTTTTAACTTCCCATTGACCTATGAACTTGAAATTTGGTGAAGTTGGTACTGTTCATTATTACGTATACTTTACTAACAAATACCAATATATGGTACGGAACCCTTAATGTGTGCAATCCGAAACGTACTAGGCCAGTTTTTTTTTTAATATTCATAGGCTCACGCTTGACCACTATCTCACCTGATGGTAAGCGGTGATGCGGTCGACGATGAAGAACGTTTGCCTAGAAGTAACGTATTTTACTCTTGTCTTGAAGACCTTCCAGGTTGTAGCTATCAGGAAACAGGCTCCGGCAGGGAATAAGGCAGTTTTCTAAAAAAATCTAAATACAGTTAGATTACCAAAAAATGTTAGACACGTATTTTTTCATTTTTCACGTAAACAAAAAAATTAGGACGATACAGTGCGTTGTTATTTCGCGTGACGTCACAGTGTGCGACACTTTTTACCACAAAGTGACGTAACGAGCACCCACTCCTGAACTTTGATTCGTTATATTTTTGTCATTTTTCATTGGTCCAAAGCAAAAAATAAGTGTCAAATTTTTTAAACAATTTATTTAGCTTAAGGAATACATATTATTCCACATCACGTCATAGCTGACAAGATCGAAAGCCTTCGATAGGTCCAAAAAACAGGCAAAGACGTGCGTTTTTTTATCCTTGTAGTACTGCACAGTCTGCTTAAGACACAATATAGCGCTTTCAGTGGACAGCCCCGACCTAAATCTAGACTGAGCGTCATGCAGTATTATATAGAATTGTTATTTTCATTGCACTGCTTAGCTGTACGCTTTTACAAACATTTCAGTTTTTTGGTGTTTACCTATTTAGGTACTTCAATTAAGAATCAATATAATATGAAATAAGTATTGTTGTTAATTGGGTCCAATGGATTTAGTACTGTACCTACAGGGTACAACGGAAAGGTGTGGTCATATTTTAAGAACCAGTTCTGCCCATGGGAATGAACAACTTTCTCTAAGGAAAAATAGAAATTTCCCAAAAAAAAATGGACTTTCCATACAAAGTTATCATCAGCTGATCAATATTTGTATGGGAGGTAAAATTTTTATTTGAGAATTTTCTCAGATTTACTTGAAGAAAGTTGTTCATATCCATGGGCAGATGCAGTCCTTAAAATATGACCACACCTTTCCGTTACACCCTGTTTATAGGTATATCGATGTAATATCTAATTATACATTTATCTTGCAATGTATATAAAAATAGTGTTTAAAATGCCGATTTAAACATAGTTATTATCATAAAAAAAATTAAGTCCGATGTCCAAAAATGTCTATCAAGTAGGTACCTAATTTTATTATAAAAGTGCGTCCAATTAGGCGCCATCGTAAAACGTATCCGAAATAATTACAAATTATAAGAACTATATTTATTGTTTACATTGATTCTTTGACTTTCTTGTATAATTATCTCATTAGTAAATAGATACCAAACTTATCTTTAATACGTCATTTCATTAACCGCGTCACAAATTCCAATCATTTAGTTTGCGATGTATTTTTGAACAGGGAACTAAAACTACCATAAATAGGCACATTATTACCATAAATACTGTGCGTCATTTTATTTTTCTTAAATTTTGAATAACAAGAATAGACAAAAGATGTCTATTCCTATATTAAAGTAATATTTTACGTTACCTAAGAATAAGCAAGTGCCTAGATCTGACTGTGAGCTTAGAATGAAAAGTCTTTAAGTTAGGTAATCTAGGAATAGAATAGAAATTTTATTAGTGGTTGCTTCTCAGTATTTGGAACATTTGAAAGAAGTTTGTACCCGCAGTTTCCCACCCGTGCCTGTCTCGCAGGAGCTATGCATTTTTCCGGTGAAAAGTACTAATCAGCGATAGAGTAGCTCATTATCAGCGATACAATTTTCAAAATCATTTCGATACTTCTAGACATAAGGCACCTTATGCAGAGGCGTTGACTTTTTGAAAATTTCGTGGGTGCTCAGCTCGTGTTCATTTGACGACTCGTTTATAATAACTGGCGGAATGCGAGAAGGTGAAAAAAAAAAACAACCGTGGAGAATATATTACTGAACTCTTTTCTATGGCAGAGAGTTATAAGCTTCATACATCAATATACAAAGTAGTTCAACCATGATAGGCATGTATATTAAACAGACTAAGATTATAAACTCGATATACTTAAGTATTTGGCATTTATAATGCTTGATCTACCACGCAATTGAAGGGCGTCAAGTTAAACTAGATATCTACTCGCCAGCATTAATTTAATCCCCAAAAAATCCACGAAATAGACACTACGCGTCCACAATTTGTGACCCCGTCCCGACTTGTTGAACCGTGTGTAGACAACTAGGCATTTGTAGGGGCTCGCGTTTAACGATGGAGAAACCCCACAAGACATACCTAGCTAAAGTACTTTTGATAGACGGACGACATTCAGCGGGTACGGAATAATACCGTATTATGGGCCGAATGGAATCAGGCGGTAACACCAGTTTGACGTACTGAAGTACTTGGGTGTACGTTGAATTTTTCCGGTAGTTTAAGGAGTTAGGCTGCTGAAAAAAGTTCGAATTGTCACGCAATGTGGTGATAGTTTTGAGAAAAATTAGATTCAAAAACATCTCAAATCCTAGATATCGTAATTATTTTTTTGTGATCGTGAATGTGTAGATTTTAGAGTGATGCAGTCGTGTTGCAATTAATGTATTGTATCTACAATCATAAATATTAAGAATGTGTGAATTTTAGAATGGACTATCTGTAGTCCCTAAGTGTACACCTATGTAGTTAGATGATATATTGGAGATTTGAGGTAGGTCGTTCACATTTTCTTCTTCATTTCTGTATGTTTTGCTTATGGCTGTGCCAAGGGCGGTAAGCTTCATTAGTTAAATCATGCGTAGGCGGATATCATATCAAAATTAACATACCAATCTATAATTGGCCTTCTAAAAAATCTTTGCGTGCATGTAACTAAAGTAGGCAGATATTATATTATTTGAATATTACGAAAGATTAGACACTGATACCGGCCTTCGACTTAGGTTATGAACCAGAAAATGAATGGACTATGATAGGTGTCTGATTTCGATCGCAATAAGTATATTAATTTAGTATAAATTTCGCCTTTCAATCCTTAAGACACTTTGACAAATAAAAATCTTAATCACTCTTGTTAGTGACTGGAGCAAGGACCACTGCGGTTCACGGCCTCCGATATGCGCTGGGTGAGATGACTCAATTTCTTATCATATTTTGATTGCTCTTCAGTGCACGCACTATAGTTCATTTCGTAACTAGCTCAACAGACGTCCTGTTAAGCGCTCTCCGTAAGTGTGAAGTGTTTGGAATCTTTTCAATTAGTGCTTTAATTAAGTTAATCAACCACGTCGTAGCTAGTTGTACTTTGTCAGTGATCCGTGGCAGGTAGGTATCAGGGAACAAGGCTGCGGGCTGGACGCCGGCGGCCGGCACGGCAGTCGAATCGGCGCGCTCGTGGAGACCATGCGGGACGAGGAGCCCCCCCTGCCGCCCCCCTCGCCCGCGCCCCCCGCGCGCCTCGTGCCCTCGCGCCTCCGCCGCACTCTACACACGCTGCGGACGCCGTTCCGGCCTGGTTCGCCCTTCCACATCGGCTTGATCAAGCGCACAGGCTCCTCCAAATCCGTCGCCTCAGACGGCGAGATCGCCCGCGACGAACGCACGATGCGTAAGCGTAATAAGAAACAACGTGACGCGGCATCCGACGCATCACGCAGCACCGACAGCTCGCCCAGCGTCGACAAGAAGAAGAAAGATCAGGGCAGCTTTATGCGCCGGATGGGCAGCTTCGGCAAGAAGAAGGCTAGCGAGTCACCGCAAACACCCCAAGAGTCACAAGCTCAACCCACAGACTCGCAGCCGACCACCGCAGAATCAACGATAGAACAACCCCTAACACCACCCCCCGAACCTGAACCACCTACCCCGGAGCTGCCTACTCCTGAGGTGCCTGCTGCAGAGCCGGTGAGTCCTATCGCAGTAGAGCACCCTGTGGCGACGCGCCCCTTCTCCAAGGCAGCGTGGAAACGCAACAGCGAGCCGGAGATGGAGAAGCCGGTGGAGGACCCCAGCCCGGAGAGTGCACTGCGCAGGCGCATCGCGTTCGTAGCGCAGGCGTCGGCGTGCCTGTCGGAGGACCACGACGACGGAGAGAGGGGAGCGGCCGAGGTGGGGTCGCTGGAAGAGGCGGTGGCGCTCGCGCGCGTGCGGCTGGCCGCGGCCGCGCCGCCCTCGCCGGCACAGTCGCGCGACACCGACACGGAAGAGGAGGGGTACACTGACGCGATGCCGGCGTACGGAGACCTCATCGAGCCCGACGGCTCCGGGACCGACGCTCCGGTGAGTGTGAGCGGCGACTGTTGCGAGCGCGCGCTCAGTGGCCGAAGGGTCGCCGAGCGATGCGCGCGCGCCATGACCTTCGAGGAGGCGGGTGACGACTCCTACCTCACAGTGTGCGAGTGCTGCGGCTTCAGCGCCGAGACGGCCGTGTTTGTCCCAGTACGTTACATTTCACGCTAGTTTTCAGCGGACGTCCCGCGGCGCGATGCCATTCGTGAGTACGAACTGCTTGCTCATGTGCGCTTCGCTTTAACAAATGTATACTTCATGCGGTGTTTTGTTTGTACAATTGCACGCATTTTCTTTTGTGTCGCAACGGTAGAAACTCCCGACTACTGTATAGTTAGACGTCGAAAACAAAATATACTTAGTACCTAACCTATAGCTACGGCGTTCACGTGTAGACAGTTTAATTAACATCATCTTTAAACATTCTATTTCTAAAAACATTATTTCTAATTTTAGTTTTTCTTTTTTGACGATTACACAACAATTCGAAACCCATCAAAACTACTTAAGTACAAAACGGGTTCTTGACGAGGCTATATAACTTGATATTTATGTGTTTCTAATTAAATCAAACGTTCTGGTAAGTCTTTAGTCACTTCTATTTATGTAAATTGATTATTTATTTGTTGTGTGACATACTTTAAATGAAAATAATGCAACAATAAACATAATTTATTGAGACAATAGAAAACTGGCTTAAATGTTGTTATTTACAAACAAAACTGTGCCAGACATTTGAAGATACCTAACAATTGCCACTAAAACTACCTACTAGAATATTACGAAAATTAATTTGACATAATTACGTAGTATTATTTAATAAAGATTTTGGTTATAACTTTTCTTACATAATAACGATTTATAGATGAAAACAGATACACGTTTTTGCAATAATTTTATCTAGTACCTACCGTATTTCACGTTTGTCCTAATAACTTTTCTAAGAAAAATTAGAAAATTCAAAAAAAAAAAACGGACTTTTCATACAAAGTTATTATCAGCTGATCAATATTTGTATGCCGGTTACATTTTTTTTTTGAAAATTTCTTCAGGTTTTTTGAATAAAGTTGTTCATATAGCTGGCAGATGCAGTTCTTAAAATATGGCTTACAAAAACGGCCATTTATGACACTTTTGCCTACTACTTTGGATACGAAACATTCTGAGACCTGTTTTAACAGCGTAAAAATACTTTATCCTCTTTGTAACAAACGTGACGTTGGATTCTTTAATATTTATTTTCTATGCTATGCTACGATTTTTTATTCAATGAGGGCGCCACTTGACCGGTAGTAGACCCTTACTATAGAACAGGTGTTATTTTATCTGATAGCAGCGTTAATCTTGCTGATCGCTCTTTAACCTTGACTATAGCTAATCGCGAACGTTACTGGCTAAATAAGTTTACTGTAGATGCACCGCTGCCTACCCCATAAAGGCAACTGCATGATGCTGGTGGTATCTCTTCAGTGTTCATATATGGAACATTCTTATCTATGGGGAGTATACCCGTATTCCAAGAAAGTATCCTCTTTGGTCAAATCTGTCTGCCCCCGAAAGATGTTTTTTTTTTCTACTTGGATCTAACACGTGATCTTTTGTGTCAACACGTGTAAGCCTAACGATCTTTTGATACAACATCTGATCTGACCATACTGTTCTGATCAGGTACGTCTGTAGGTAGGTTTACCTACTTTATTTCGCCTTTGGTTAATTTCCCTTTCACTAAATCTATTGCATTACATTTTGAGGTTGTTAAACTATCTTTTGTGTAACGCAAGATATTTCGATACCTCTTGACTTACTTAAATAATCGATTTCTAGTCAATGACGTCACCTCATTCAGTCGTAAGAACTGGTTTGGTCACATTTTTCCGTGATAATAATTTTGTGTCAATAGGAAGGAATATTTTATTAGGTTAGTCAGTCGAGTACTGTACTTAACTTTACTATTCATCATGTCATCTCCGCAAAAATAAATTGAACCTCCCGTACATTTTTTTTTTACTTTTGATAGGCAATTTGACCAGCTGATGATAATAACTTTGTACTTACAGAAAGTCATTTTTTTTGGGATTTGTCTATGACTTCTTTGGAGAAAATTGTTCGTTTCTCGATCTCTCGCTCGTATCTGATCTGAAATAATAATATGACCACTCATTCCCGTCCTGTATTTGCTAACGTCTCAATAGCCACCTCCTCTCCAGCCATAACATCTCACAGAATCCATCCATCGTTTCTTGCATTTTAATGGAGGAGAATTTGGAATATTTTTAAGCGACTTCAAAAAAGAGGAGGTTCTCAATTCGTCTGTGTTTTTTTTTTTGTATGTTTGTTACGCAATATCTCCGCCATTTGTGAATCAATTTTGATGATTCTTCTTTTGTTTGGTAAGTCATACTTCAGAGGTGGTCCCATATAAATTTTATCGAAATCGATTCAGCACTTTTAAAAAAAAACAACATAAACAAAAAATATGTATACACAGATGACGTTTTGGTTGTCTACAAATGTTCAAATTCCATGTTATCCATTCGGGCATAACTTAAATATTTACTTTTACTTCTGGTGTACAACAACAATAAAAAAAAAAACTAAAAAGTGAAAAATAAAAAACTTTTTTCAAAAAATACAACCAACTTCTAAAAATTGCAAAATAACTTTAATTTCGGCAGTCGGTGTCAAATAACGAAGAAACAAAATATATACGCCGACTTCCGAAATTAAAGTCATTTTGCAATTTTTAGAAGTCGGTTTTATTTTTTGTCACATTCTAATTCTAACATTATTATATCATAAGTAATGGTGTCATAAAGTTACAAAATTGTTACTGTTAAACTTAATTAAATGCATTTTCGTTTATTGAACAAGTTCTTAATCGCTTATGTTTAAAATTCCACGAAGTCGTTTATGAAAACATTTTATTTAATGAAATGGTTCATGAAATGGTCATCATACTTAGCCCCTTAATGTCCCCACTGCTGGGGCACAGGCCTCTTCTCTGTGAGATAGTTGTGGGCCGTAATCCACCACGCGGGCCCAATGCTGGTTGGTGGATGTCACATGTCTGAAAAGTTTTGGTTGTAGGACATGCTGGTTTCCTCACGATGTTTTCCTTCTCCGTTTTGAGAATAGTGGTGATGAAATAATTTACACAAAGTGTCTGCCTATGTTCGAACCTAAGACCTAGAACTAGTAAGTCGCGGTCGTTATCACTGGGCCACCATTCTTCTCAATAATAGGGAGGATTCCAAAAAAATATATAAAAAAAGGGTAAACAAATAATAATTCTATTTAGTACGTAAGATAGAATATAAAAAAAAAATGGACACATGTTTTTTGCTTTATCAAATCAAAATGTGTATGTTGTATCAGGTGAATGTCCATGTTCCATACAATTCTATCACAACCAAATGGCGAAGATGCGAAGGCTGTGTTCAAATTCATGGCCCACGTCTTGTGAAAGTCAAATAGTTTTGGATACGATGGGACTGACATACGCTATGCGTAAAAGTCCCTTTAAATAAATAAAGAAAAAAAAAACAATGTTAAAATTACAAAGATAAAACTTAAGTTCAGGAGTGGGATGCCTAGGGGTAGCGGATAAATTCTGAAAATGAGTTACCGCACCCCTGGGCACTCAGGCAGGGAAGGAACAGGGGTGGGTTTTAGTCAGTAAGAGTCTGACACGCCCTCCAGCTCCACCCAGAGCGGGAGAAGTCATTGCATGATTTCCCACCCCCCACAAAGTTCAGAAGTGGGGCTTGTTACGTCACTTTGGTAGTGTGACGTCATGCGAAGTTTCAACACTGTATCGTCTTCATTATTTGTTTAAGTACGTGACAAAAGAAAAAATACGCGTCCGATATTTTTTGGTAATATATCTGACGGACAAAGATTTTTGAAGTGAAAACTTCTTTAGGCGCGTTGGGCATTTTTGATAACCGATCGTCGTAGCACTCGTAGCGGATTGTTTTCATTTGAAGTTAAAACCGACACTGACACCGACACCGCTACGCGATTCGCTACGATTTCGCACTCGTAGCGAATCGCGTAGCGGTGTATTTGTAGCGCATCGCATAGGGGATTTTGTACAATTTTTCACTTCTGTTGGTATTACCGGAGTGACAGTTTTATTTTGTTATCTACCCAATTCTCTTGACCCTATTTATTGGGGTCAGCACTCCTCGTCTACTTCCATTTATCTCATCATCTCCATCGTTACATTCTTACTAGCCTCATCTATCACACAATCCATCTATTGTTTCTTTGGTATTTCACCACCTTCGTATATCTATCCACATTAGACAACCTGAGACATGCATTGTAATGGTGGAAAAGTTTGTAAAATCAGTCACATACTAATATCTTATACCATTATTATATGATTAGCAATGGTGTCACCGATTACAAAGTTGTAACCTTTCCAGTAACTGCATTTTGTTATAATAAACAAGTTCTTTAATAGTTTTTGGTTTAAATTTCATTAAGTACATCAGTTTGACATGTTTCTCATTCTTTATTCTTCAAGTTATATATATTTTTATTATAACTTGAGGAAAGAAGAATAAGAAACATCTCAAACTTCAAATAAATATTTATTTTTGACACACAAAGATGCATACAATCTGCCTAGCCTTTTCCCAACTATCTTTGGGTCGGCTTCCAGTCTAACCGGATGCAGCTGAATACCAGTATTTCACATCAAATTTGATGCATACGTATATATGTATTCTATTACTTCGTTTCACTATTTGAGTACGTAAACCTACCTAATTTTGAACTCTGTTTTTTTTATATCATAAAAAAGTATTTTTATTATTATATTCACATATTTCACATAGATATCAATTATATTTGAAATATTTCTCCCAAAAAATCTTATAAAAAAAGTAGTCAGCTGGTGTCGGGAGCAGGGTCCAAGCTACCGGCTGGTTAGGGCTCTAGAGACAGGAACCGCCTGACTATGCCGTATCGAGGAGCATTGCCTCATGTTATTATTTTTATAATTTATAATTATCTTATAAACGAGCAATTCTTGTATATAATACCTATAAATATAATCTGAATCTCGGAAACGGATCCAACAATTTTCATGAAATTTAGTATGCATGGGCTTTTGAGGGCAATAAATCGATCTAGCTAGGTTTCCTTTCCAAAAAACATGATTTACCAAAAAAAAAACCCGGGCTACTATATTTTAATTGTCTTACGCCAACATTGGCACACATGGTGTTCATCTTTCATACACCTGTCTCTATGTACCGTCATCTCAATAGCCAGTTCCTATTTAGCCTTATCATAACTATTGAAGCTTCAACATGTTCTGAATAGGTGGTTGTGTTGAGGGATCCTCATCATTATCATCGACTAACTTCAGCCTCAGCTGGCCTCTCTTTTTGTGCCAATGCCCGCTCTCCAGTGCCACAGTATAAATATCTACTAGTATTGTAACTCGGCCCTGACCTTTAAATAATTACCTACGGCTGCGCGGTACGTAAGCACGCGATAGGGCTGCCCGCCTCCGATATTTTAATTTCATCTAGTGTCGGGGATTGCAACTGCAGATCACCACTGTTTCGATTTCGTTTACTTTAATTGCTGGAATAAAACCACTGAATATTTTGGATCTTCATTTAATTCTGCCAACCAACTTGTTCCCTTTTCGTTATTTTTACAACGACCATCGTGCCATCGTCTTTTTCTGCTAGTGATACCAACTCTAAATCAATGTTGCCAATTTCTAGATAGTCTGGACTCTACACACAGATATTATATCCACAACATCAACCAACCTGAGTTTCTTTCTAATTTTGTGATAGTTAATATTATATTGCTTACTGAAATAAATGAAATTCGTTGTGAAAGCAATAGGAAGTGTTCAATAAAAATACAAGTTGTGTTTTTTTATTAGTAGATTGAATAATTATAAATTTGAGACTGAAAAATATTTGCGCCTCGACTGAGACGTGCGAAAAGCTTTATTATTAAATTTAATAGTATAAAAAATCCGCATTCGGATAACTATCTAGTCTAGTCTATAACTTCTCTTTGCCATATTAAGTTATAAGTACTTGTACTTGTTTCAATATTATATTCACAAAACGCACGCGAAAACTATCTTACCGCGCACACCGTTCGTTCGTCACTGCTGCGGCGCAATCGCGACTGTTTGTGTACCGAGTGTTTACCGAACTTGAGGCGCGTAGATATGACTCGCATTTCGACCGTTTGTATGAAGATAGAATACTGGAGATATTTATACTGTGCCAGTCCCCACCTCATCCAGGTGCAACAATTTTTTTTTGCGTGAGTTTCAATTTCGGCTGAAGGAAGGGACGCCGAACATTTGATTACGGGTACAGTTTCTGGTAAAAACCGTGTTTAGGTCGGACACTAATTTTAAGTTATTACCTCCACCTGACTCGATCAAATCGACAAGTACATTTTATTATTTATTGAGAGTTTTTTCCCTTGTCATGGCGACTGAGTCGAGTGGCTTCAAACGGACTCAGAAAACAGGCATAAATTAATTAATTAATTAACGTAACTGCCTACCAGTATCTAATAATATAAATAACTGTATAACCAGTTAGATACTGATAAATATGTAACAGTCAAATCACACCAACAGATATTAGCGTAAAAATCCGGCCAGGTGCGTGTCGGACTTCGCACTTTTGACACTTCGCACAAATGAGGGAATTATCAAAGCAAAAAACTGATTTATCAATATATTACTATTTGTTACTAAAATATACGTAATAATAAACATTGTCACCAACAAGTTCTTAGTCCAATGGGAAATTAAAAAAATGTTCGGAATAAAATTATGTGACAGACACCGGACAGACAGACAGACGAACACGTGAGTGACAGCAATAGGGCTCCATTTGGACCCTTCGGGTAAGGAACCCTAAAAATGTACTTAACATTATGACTATTTTTAAATGTTAAATAACGCGTTGACATTTTGTTTTGCGAATGTTTTAAGTTTAGTTAGACATTATGTACTTAGTCTAGTTTTGTTAAGTGTTTAAGCCAAAATTGATTTAATTCTAAGACAAATGTCTTAGAATTAAATCAATTTTGGCTTAAACACTTAAATAAACTAGAATTAATAATAAAACAATAGTAATGTCTAATATTGATTAACAAGGAAACTATAATTAACTTAACTTGTTATCTATCAAGGAGATTAAAATAACCATGCGTAGTATATTCACTTTGTAGTCAATATTATAGATCAAAAATTCAAAATTCGTGCATTTACATAGCAGTTTTAAGATAAAATGAATCGTTATCTATGTTATCTTAATTGTTTTATGAGACAAGATAACATAATAATATCATAATATGAAAAAAAAAATATCGATGTTTTTTTTCCGACGTTTTCGACTTCTAAATACGCCGAAAGGGTATATTATACCCACGCTTTCGGCGTATTTAGAAGTCGAAAACGTCGGAAAAAAAACATCGATATTTTTTTTTTTTTTACTTTGCGCCGTACTAGGATTACTCCTGTATCGTGGGTCCGTTCATAAGCATGTAAACTAACATACACAAGACAACCAGACCCGTAACAACTAGCTGTAGGCCATACAAATAACTTTTCCGTGCGGCAATCGAACCCGCGACACGCAGCGCAGCAGCAAATCGCCCAACCACTACGCCAATCGTGCTTTAAAAAAAAAATGCAGGTCAAGCGATATGATTGGCTGAAGCAAAATTGCATTTGCATTTACATTTAACCAATCACATCAGCTCACGCGCGTTTGACAATTTGTCACGTCAAATTTGCCATATTTTTTAACCGACTTCGAAAAAGGAGGCGGTTCTATGTTCAACTGCGTGTTTTTTTTTATGTTAGTATGTCCACCGATTTCTCTGTCAGTTGTGTGTGTGAAAATTATTTTTTTATCCGAAAGAATATACCTACTCCCGAGGTCCCATATACATTTTATCGAAATTGCTTCAGCGCTTTTTGAAAAACTAAACAAAAACGAAAAATACGTGTATATTTGATGACGTTTTGGTTTTCTCCAATTAGGAGTATGTATAAATTCCACGTTCCATTTTATTGGAGTTATTAGTTCTCGGTTATAACAACTAAAAAGTGAAAAACAAAAAACTTTTTTACAAAAAAAAAAAACAACCGACTTCCAAAAGAGAAAATACACTAAAAATTTAAAAATAACTTTAATTT
Organism: Polia nebulosa; assembly: GCA_951329385.1. Classification (NCBI taxonomy): domain Eukaryota; kingdom Metazoa; phylum Arthropoda; class Insecta; order Lepidoptera; family Noctuidae; genus Polia; species Polia nebulosa. Next base: position 7,515,340 of record OX589588.1, on the reverse strand, counting down.
CGGAAGTCAGTGTTTGTATTTTATTTCTTCGTTTTTTTAACACCGACTTCAAAAATTAAAGTTATTTTTGTAATTTTTAGTGTATTTTCTTTTTTGGAAGTGGGTTGTTTTTTTTGTAATGAAGTTTTTTGTCCTATTAATTAGGTCTAGATATAGGGAACTAATTGTAAGGCACCGTTATTCCTCAAAAACACATTTATTTTGAATTAGCTTCTGCCAACGGGTTAGCCCGCGTGTAATTAGTACTTCCCTCACTATAAATTATAACCTGTGTGTTACTAGCTGCGCCTCGCGGTTTCACCCGCGTAGACCGGGATGAAAAACCTATGTGTTAATCCAGGGTATAAGCTATCTACATACCAAATTTCATCCAAATCGGTCCAGCCGTTTGAGCGTGAAGAAGTAACAAACATACAAACACGCACACAAACTTTCGCCTTTATAATATTAACTGTGTGGTTATATTATATAATATTATATTATTTAATAGGAAGTACGATTAACATATATCTGTAAGTACTTATTTTAATGAATGTGAACTCAGAGCTGTGACCCTCATTTATTTTTTATCTTTAAAAGTAGAGCGAGAATAATAAAGGCTGTCTTCATCCACAGATCGGTAATGTCTGATGTTGATAGCATATACACAGGAACAGTCAGCAAAATAAGTCGATAAGCACTGCTACTTTCACAGATCTTCGAACTGAATAAACACAAAATGTTTGAACTCATTATCTACTTTGCATTTCATTATTATAATGTCTTAGGAAAACTTACAGTTAATACAAACAGGGTTACTTGTTTTCTAAAAAACTTTTTTACAAAAAATAGAACCGACTTCCAAAAAAAGTGCAAAATAACTTTAATTTCGGAAGTCGGTGTTCCTGTTTTGTGTCTTCGTTTTTTGACACCGACTTCCGAAATTAAAGTTAGTTTATTTTTTTGTAAAAAAGTTTTTTATTTTTCACTTTTTAGTTGTGGCTCCCCATTAAACTGTGTTTGTTAACAATTCATAGACATACGATAGCAGCAATCGCGGTTGATTTGCTGTCAATTTTTGAAGAGTTCCGATGTCTGTCTCCGAAACCCATCATCAGATCTTTTTGAAATTTAAATGGGACCATTTCAGAATAAACCTCTTTCGAACATAAAAAGAATTTTGCAAATCCGTCAATAAATGACTGAGTTATGCCCGAACATACATAAAAAAAAAAAAAAATACAAACATCCGAATTGATAACCTCCTCCTTTTTCGAAAACCGGCCAGGTGCATATCGAACTTCGCACGTTTAGGTTTGCGCAACATAAATGAGGGAATAATCAAAGAAAAAATCTGATTTATCAATATTGTATATGTTAGTAAATTATACGTATAAACACTATCACCAAATTTCAGGTCAATGGGATGTTAAAAAATTCTTCAGAACAAAATTTTGTGACAGACGATGGACGAGACGGACACGTGAGTAACAGCAATAAAGCTCCGTTTGGACCCTTCGGGTACGGAATCTTAAAAAATGAAGACTAATTACAAGTTTTCACTTACGGTTTAAACGAATCAGTGTTCCAGATGATAGATTTAATATACTAGAATGTATACGTGTAGCCAAAACTGAAGTTGTTTCTTTAAAAAATTGTACTGATACTAATAAAACTAAACTTTTGAAAAATATCTAAAATTTTGTGTAGATTCAGATTGTAATGAATATTTTCCTCAATGAATCTGTACTAATATTATAAAGAGGAAAGATTTGTATTTTTGTATGTAACGAATAAACTTAAAAACTACTGGACCGGTTTTAACCATTTTTTCACCAATACAAAGCTAAATTATCAGCGAGTATTACAGGCTACTTTTTATCCCGGGAAAAATAACAGTTCACGCGGGATAGGTCATGGGAGCTAAGCCGCGAGCAAAGTGCTATATGATATAAAGACATAATAATTATGTGTAAATTGAATTTAAGTAGTTGCTGACCGTACTTACCGTCTTCTTTAAACATTTTTTTTACTTAAGTTGTCATTATATTTTATTAAACCTGTAAAACCCCGAAACTCACCGGTGAGTCGGACCAAAAAAAAAAAATTAAAGAGAATAATAAAAAAAAAAAAATCGGCTGTCAACCCGGGTTGTCCTCGGGGTTTAATTTGACAACCCGGATTTTGCCATGGGGCTTCACAGGTTAAGGCGCACATAAATGCCAACGCCCGAATGAGTGATTAGCTTGCGTGTTCTGTGCTGAGCTCACGCAACGCGTCATACTTCCACCCAGTAATAGGACTCGCCCATCGAGGAGCGGTCCCAAATTAGATGCATTATTAATTTATTATACATAAAACAACAGACATTTGTACCAAAACACGTATACTAAAAGATAAATAATTAAGTGATTTTTAAAATAGTGAAAATTTCATAAAAATACGCATAATAGTTTTTGCGTGATTCTCAATTTTTTATCCGCGTTAGACATAACTTACAAATTACACTATGTTATAAAAATATGATTTCTAATATTCACATATCATATTACGAAAAAAATTGTCTAGTATAACATATATTTTTTCCAAAGATATAAGACTAGTCGTTTAGACATGATCTTCAATTTAAAATAATTAGAAGTCGTATAACTGCGCCTTAAGTAAATGCTTTCAACTAAAATATTTTACTCATTCATCATGTTAAGACAGTTGGTACTTGTATAACATAAAACAAAGAGGACGCTATATGAAAAAAATGACTCATTTACCTAATTATTCTGCTCTTTGAAACTTGTTTGTTTTAATTGGCAGATATACACTGTTTTTGTCTGATGTCGGTCAGGAAATCAGATATTCTAAAAGCTGCTAAGATAAAAAAGGTAAAAACAACTTTAGTAATCAATACTATCTTTACTGCATCTTCTAAATGTTAACAGATATGCATCCTATAATCTAGAACCTACTCTTATTACCAAGACACGTGTATGTGATGGTTTTTAGTCGTGATTTGTGTGAGAATTTTAGGTTTAAATATTTTTACTTTATTGCTCCATTTTTTGAATAAGTATCCACATGGTTTCGGCTAGAAGAAAAAAAACTCAGTAATTTTCATTAATTTAATAAAGCAATGTAAATGTTAAAAATAACCTAAATAGTTATTTTAACATTTACACTTATTTATACAGCCTTAGACTATGAAAGGTTATAGACGGAGTGTCAAAATCCAGATACCAGAATGAAAAGCCGGCTTGTATATGTACACGCGAAATAAGCTCACATAGACAAAATGAGAAGCCGATACGTCATCGTTACGTTCGCCAAGGTCACTCACACATTTTAACGATCCTGTTTCATTTAATGTCCTATGACGTTCCGTATCCCTTTCATACTTAGTCTAAGTATACAGCTTTATTTGCTTAGTATAGATACTGATTAGGGGATTCTAAATTCAAATTCCCCATAGAAAATTTTTAATTAAGAACCCGCTCATCAGTGCGATCTCGGTGAATTGAAGCTGAGAACCGAAAACACTGACTCGATACATTTGCTGCCAAATACTGCAAAAACATTAGAATGTGTTAGGGTGTTATTACATCGGTCGATGCCATCGATCGATGGTAAAATGCCATTAGTCGAAGTCGATTGATAGTTTCTATTAGATCAATCGATCAACCGTCTATCAACCGTCGTTATAACACCCTTACATCTACATTCTAATGGAAAACATAGTGACTATATTCTGTATCTAAAAACAAAATACTTTCTAAACTTGACACTGGCTAGATACACAAACCGCGCGAAGGCCAAAATTAAAAAAAAGGCCCAAGTAATTTTTTTTTATTTACTCCGAAAGGAAGGCTATAGTCTTTTGACCATATTGCCTAGTCTTACGTAGTGTATTTTTATTTTCTTTTCCATTAGAATGCAGATGTAACACATGATAATGTTTTTTGCAGTATTTGGCAACAAATGTGTCAAGTCAGCCTTCTCGGCAAACTTCGCTGGGGTAGTCAATGCAACAATAAAATTCTCAGCTCCATTTTACCGAGATCGCGACTGTTTCAATGATTCCACATATTGTCCAGTTGCGTAGATACTTGAGACATAAAACTACACCAATTTTACATCACAATATCCACCAGGAATATCAATAAACGAATAATTATAACAGCCACTGAAATTCCCTCGAGAAAATCCCGCCAAAAAAAACTCCGGCCTAAGTAAAAAGTCTCAATTGCAGAGCTATTCTGCAATAACTCCTTGCGAAAATGGTGAAAACAATTTTTTGAAATTGACACTGCCTGGTTGACAACCAATATTTTTAAAAATTGGTTGGTTGGTATTTCAAAAATCTATAACGATAGGATTAATCCTATCTCAATAGGATTAATCCTATCGTGAGATTTATACGTAAAATATTGTACATTACTGTCTTTTGTCGTATAAAGTGGAGTCGACCGGGAATAATTTACATTACAATGATACGTACATACCTAGTTACTTACTAGAATATGCGGGCGTCTGACTGGTTAATCCTTGTCACTTGTCCTTTCAATAAAACAGCTATTAAAACCTTAACGTCTGTGCATACAATAGATCTTAGAATGTAGTAGAAATTATGTTAAAATATTAAAATTTTACATAATTTACTTAGATGCAAAACTCATATAATGATCCATGCTAAATTAGTTTCTTAAATTGCAATAGCTATCAGAAGAAAAGGTGAAATTATGTTAAAATATTTAAAACATTCAACATACCTACATATTTATACACTATGTATTTTTGTCTAGAGCCATCTTAACAAAAATCTTTGCAATGAACTCAATAAGCAGTTTACCATGAGCGATGCTAGATCATAAGTATTCTTAAAAATTCTTAGTTTCGGAAGTCGGTATTTGTATTTTATTTCTTTCTTTTTTTGACACCGACTTCCGAAATTAAAGTTATTTTTAAATTTTTAGTGTATTTTCTTTTTTGGAAGTCGGCTGTTTTTTTTTTGTAAAAAGTTTTTTATTTTTCTCTTTTTTGTTGTTATACCCCAGAACTAAAAACCGCAATAAAATGGAAAGTGGAATTTAAACATAATCGTAATTGGAAAAATCCAAACGTCATCTATGTATACGTATTTTTCGTTTTTGTTTAGTTTTTCAAAAAGCGCTAAAGCAATTTCGATAACATTTATATGAACCACCTCGGGAGTATTATTCTTTCGGATAAAGATGAATTTTGAAAATCGGTCCACAACTGACAGAGAAATCGGTGGACATAGATACATAAAAAAAAATTAAAAAAAATACATACAGTCGAACATAGAACCTCCTCCTTTTTCGAAGTCGGTTAAAAAATACAAATTAACCCTTGAACGCCCGACGGCATACCCGTATGCCGATCCAGATTACGCGGCTTAAACCTCTATTATTAAATAACTAAAGATCTTATATCCTGTGGCATGGTGCACATGCATTCTTAGATAGTTATTACATAGTGTTAGAAAAAAAACGCAACACGAAACGCAACGCAAACGCAGAAACGCAATTTTAAAAAGCCGTTATGTTGTTTTGATTTCGTAATTTGAACGCCCCCGCAACGCCCCCGCCTCTTATCGCAGTTTGACATATTTACGACCGGGCTCATAAAAAACAACTTGCTGAGGTTTCTATTGGAGCGAGGCACTTAAAGTAAACTTTTTTGGGTTGTTGAATAAACAGACCTTAGAATAACATGTAAACAATACTTGTAATTCAAGAGTTGAATTTTATTCAAATTCTGTTATCAACGATTTGTCGGGAATAGTGTGTGTGTGTGTGTGTGGGTAGTTGTTAAAACCACTGTATCAATTTACATGAAATTTTGCATGTTGCACTATGAATAGACAAGTAATAGAGTTGTTGTGTTGGAGTTGTAGAGTCCGATATCATATTTTCCTATTATTCACACTCAAAACTTCAAATTACGAAATCAAAACAACATAACGGCTTTTTAAAATTGCGTTTCTGCGTTTGCGTAGCGTTTTGTGTTGCGTTTTTTTTCTAACACTATGTAATAACTATCTCAGAATGCATGTGCACCATGCCACAGGATATAAGATCTTTAGTTATTTAATAATAGAGGTTTAAGCCGCGTAATCTGGATCGGCATACGGGTATGCCGTCGGGCGTTCAAGGGTTAAGAACACTTTAGTTTTTATGTTGCCATCACTAGAAAGGAAGCGGCCAGTACGTGAAAGGAAGTGGGTCATAGAGAAACCTCATAAATGAGGAGAAAATATAAGTTAATGGGTTGGAAAATTTGATAGTTCAATTAGCGCTTTTATCTGGCTTCATGAAATTGATACGTGTTTACAGACAGATGGTGTGAACGATACGGTAGGTTTAACCCTGTATTATAAGTTATTTCTTCCACTTGACTTAAACAAATTGACAGTATAGCTTGTAATTTATTTACATTAATCGAGGTTGTTTTTGTTATATTTCAGAGCGACTGAGTCGAATGTAGTGGAGGAGATTTCCTTCAAATTGACATAGAATAAAGAATTAATCTCACAAGTCACGAACTCACGACTAAAAAAAAGCATGAGACGCACGTCTACCGGTACGTTTCATTTAGCAATTTAGACGAGTCTTTCATAATCTCAAATAATGGGTGCTTACATATGAAATTGGCGTTTTTTTCTCATAAATAGAGAACCTCGTCACTTCTATGAATTAAAATATTCATCAACTGCTTGATATTATATCGAATAATGACCGTCATAGACAACTGCCAATAGTAAAAAAACCTTATTATTTATAGTTTTATAAACAAAAAAAAATACCTTAAAAATTACTCCTCTTTTTGTTAGCAGAAGTGACCACTATATTTGTTTTAACTTAGCCAAAACTAATTTTTGTTGCTTAATCTAAGTGGCATACGTTATCTTAGTTTTTAAACATTATTGCCTAAAAGTTTCAAAACATTAGTGTTCATAATTGTTAAATAAATTAAGAAAATGTTAGTATGAAAAATGCAACTTCTTTAAAATTCTCCATACAAAACGATGATTTCAACCTAATATGTACCTGTGTTCCTCCAGTTTCTTTGGGATGAGACGAGGCAGAAATACGTTCACATTTTCGTACTATAATCATGATTTTGTGTCCTGAAGGGTCATCTCGTAAAATAAATCGTCTCGTTTAATGCATTTTTTATACCAAATTCTAGTACCTTACCTAATTCTGAACATAATTATGTACATAGTTGCAATTTTAGGTACTATATTTTCTGACTTTTAAAGATTAAGGAGGCCATTTTTAATTTAAATGCAACATTAATTAAGTCATTTGTACGCTTAAAGACGCTAATCTAAGAACAATCATTAAGTTCTCCTAATGGATTTCGGTGATTCATTTTTTACGGATTATGGAATTGCGTCATTAAAACTAATAGGTAGTGGTCTTGGCGGATTAGTAGACGACAAAACAACAAAAGATTTCAATAAATGCATTAACATTGCATAATGGGGCTATTTATGTGAATGCACTAAAAAAGAAATAAGTATGGCCGTTACAATAATATCTACATCCTAATCAATGATTTAAATTTTTAATTATTTTATTTAATACGTGAAGCAAAAGCTTTTTACTGTACTCCTTTTACGAAAATTACGCGGACGAAGGAGTATGAGATTTGGTACAGTTAAAGTTTTTTTGGAGAAAGAGTGCAGAAAGCTAATATTTTTATAATAAAGTATACCTAGTAGGTACATATGCAATAGAAATAAATTAAATTAATAAAAAAAAACATAATACATACACTACCATGCGTTTGATACGTATTTGTATATACTCTTTTGTTTATGGTTCAGTCATGTCATGTTTATGATCTGACAATAAAACCCATTCATTCACAACATTCAAATTGAAAATTTAAATGAATGAAGGTCGAATCGAAATTTAAATTAATTATGGTCGATCACCGGGCGACCACTACCTTTCTTTTAATAGTTTTGAAAAAGAATAATCCCGATATGAATTGAAAGTAACTCTTCCTCTACCTTTCAAAACATTTCAACATGAAAGTAGGTCTACTTCGTTCTAGTTTGTCTATGCTCAAAACTTTTAACAGTCAAACCTCAAAGGTCTCAAACCGTCATGTCTAAGCCATTCCCTGTGGCATGCCAGTGCCAGTCGGTTGGAGGTCGTCACTGATGCGTGTAAGACTGTAGGTAGGTAACCTAATCCCTGGGCTAGACTTACCGCAGCCGCGTCGCGGTTCCAACGGTTGTGCAATGTGCATTCGCTGACAATATGTGACTGCTGCAGTATCGAGTTGGTTGTCTATGAATCTTAAGAATTAACAGTAAATCTGCGAAATTATTGCAAATGTTATGACATTGTAACAAGAAAAAAAAATTCTTCATGTAAATTACATGATCTTGTAAGAATGCTATGTGCAGTCTTACACTGTATGAACGATCACTATCTGTACCTATGTGTTTTACATAAACACAATCCGATAAAATTACGATGGACAGTTGAAAAAAAAATTCTGTCTATAAAGAAACTGCTCTACTAGGTACTCATAACTTTATAAGCGAAGCAAGCAGACCTGTGAAAAACATCTGTAAACTAAAACCCCGGCGAACAAAAAAAGATCTGATGTTGATATAGCCAATACCTACATCAAAATCAGTACTAATATATTTCAAACTATCGAATTTTATCTTCAATCAACGATGTAACACAAAGAGAATGGCACTTATATAATAGGTAACTTAAGAAGATACCCACAGAAGATACCTACCTAACAGGCTAGCACCTACCTACTTACATTGCATATAAATGTCAAAAAAGTTAGCGACAGTAAGATATTATTGAGAACCATATTATTTTATGCAGTTTTCACAAAAACCAAGTGATACACACATAAAAATTGTTTTATTAACGCTTAAAAGACACTACGCCTAAAGTCACTCTTTCTTTAGGATGACAAATGGGGCTATCTTAAACCCTAAAAACTGCTAAAGCCTTCGAAAACTTTCAATGCCCTTGCCCCGGTCAAGGGAAAAAGAACCGGAAAGTAAAAAATGCGTCTTTATTTATCAAATCGACACAAATATTGAATCGGTTACTGGCCAAGGAGTGCAAATGACAAATACTTATCCTTATCAGGTGCCCGATAAGCATTATCTTTCCACTCGACGCGACTTCATAAATAGCTGGTCATCGGACCGACTCGATAGTTTGTATTCGAAGGCTGAACGATTAGGTTCGTGATCCGATTAAAATAAATAAAAATTGTCTATTAGCGCTCCAAATTCAAATTAAAGCCGCGCCCAATTTTGTGCAGCTTTTTAAATATTTTTTTTTAATAAAAAGGAAATATTTTTTTAATTTATCAGGATATTTTAAAGTATTTTTATTTAATGGAAGATGAGTGAAGCTAGCTAAAGTTTAATACATAGTGAGATGTGGTATAAACATAACGAAATCGAGAATATTCCGTATCGTGCGTGTGATTTACTTTTTTGGACTTACTTTTGTGTTTCTTGACGACTTGTTTTATCATAGAGGATTTCTGATTGAAGATGTCTCCCAAACAGAAAGCCAGCAGTAGCGTGAGTTTATTTAATACTAACTCCTGATTTTATCTAGTGTTTAACAAACTAGGTACTTTAGTCTGAAAACTTGTCAAACTTTGGCGTTGAACTAGGGGTTGACACGTTCATAACTACTAATAATTCTCTATTCAGGAGTTTTTGGCGGGATTTTGTCGAGTGAAGTTCAGTGGCTGTTTTAATTATTCGTTTATTGATTCCTAGTGGATATTGTGATGTAAAATTGGTGTAGTTTTGTGTCTCAAGTGTCAACGCAAATGGACAATATGTGGAATCATTGAAACAGGCGCGATCTCAGTAAAATGGAGCTAAGAATTTTATTGTAGTATTGACTACCTCAGCGAAGTTTGCCGAGAAGGCTGACTCGACACATTTGTTGCCAAATACTGCAAAAAACATTAGAATGTGTTACATCTGCATTCTAATGGGAAAAGAAATTAAAATACACTACTAATGACTAGGCAGTATGGTCTCAGACCTTAACCTGTTTCAAAAGGAACAAAAAAAAGAAAAAAAATCTCTATTCAGAAACAGACCTTACTCGACTTTTCTTTAAAAAGTATTTTTGCTTTAAAGAAAATATTTTTGTTAACTTGGTTCTAGTTTCAGTCTTAATTGAGGTTTTAGACATTGATTTCTCATAACAGAATATTCGCTTACGATGAGAAACACTTGTTGTATACATTGCAAGCGTTCGTAAGGAACGAATAGCGGAATGGCATGCAATTTTATACTTTAAAGTTAGCAATAAATTGGTTTAAAAAAAAAAAAAACTTTAATTTCGGAAGTCGGTGTTTCTGGTTTTGTTTCTTCATTTTTTGAAACCGACTTCCGAAATTAAAGTTGTGTTTTTTTTAGAAGTTCTTCTTTTTTTGTAAAAAAAAAAACTTGTTTTGGTTGTGGTTCCTAATGAAATTGTGATAATAACAATACATGTCTGTCATGTCGTGTCGCGAGTCATTTGCTGTTGTGATTGAAGATCTTCATCAGGTCCAATCTCAATTTTATACTTAAACATTCCTTGAAAGATATCCATAACATAACGAAAACCCCATCCAAATCGGATCAGTAGTTTTTGAGAAAATCGCGGACATACAAACATACATACAGATCGAATACATAACCTTCTGTTTTGAAATCGGTTACAAAACTATATGAGGGTTAGTCATTTTTTTAATTTTAGTTAGTAAAACATTCAATCAGTTTGGTTTTTTCGCATGTGGGTAAACCAAAATAAAGCTAGTGAGACAGTTCTATCTTTGACAAGTTCGTATTAAGTATTGAGAGTTGAGACATTATTTCTATGAGATATTGCTATCGAAGGCAATTTGTTGTTTCACTTCTATTTTATTCTTGCTTTTATCCTTAATTTAATTTAATGCTTTTTAAGGTTTTTTAAGAACAATGTTACCTACTTATTATTATTACATTCTATTAACTTGCAATGTTCGTATATTAAGTTGTCCGCTTCAAAATTTGCAAACCTATTTTCAACCACTTGTCGGTTTCCGATAGAGCTGTATTTGGCATACATATGTAAGTCCGGTGACAATGCAATATTATGAAACCATCGAGCTGATCTGATGATGGCGCCGGGATTTAGGGACTGGAACTCCCTGATGGCAAATGGTAGGACAGTTGAATTTGGGCTAGTGTGTTTTGTTACCGTGAGTTCTTTTCATTCCACTACACATGTTGACGAAGATCAAACGCTCGATTAAAAAAAATACTTTTCATTTATTTACAGTACTTATATAGTTATCAAGATACCTATAATTCAATAGTTGATACCTACCTACCTAAATGATTTCTATTCTATTCTTTCTATTCTATTCTATTCTATACCTATGATGATCAATCTCATTCTTACGTAATTTTATTGAAAGTTCGCTTTATATTAATTTCCAAAGTAATAAAAGATGATTTTAAATGTTAAAAACCTTACATTGGCACCTACCGATTCTGTTGTGCACAAACTAAACTTAATTTAGTCTATTGCTATCTTTTTCTCTCTAATAAAACAAGAAAGAGACGGACGTAAATTAGAGCTGTCAAATTTGGTTGAACTAATATTTACATACAAATTAAGGGTTAGGTTAGTTACATGTAAAAACATGTCACACGTAAACTAATTTGACATCTCTCAGTTCATAGCTACAACCGTCTCTTTCTCGCACTGCCTTTTAGTAAAAGATAGCGATTCACTATTTTAGTTTATTCATTGAACAAGAGAATCGGCACCAATTAATCTATAGCGTACTAAATTAAGTTTCTTTTTTTTAACATTATGATGTCGTTATCTTTGGCAGTAAATATTTGAATAATTGACCTTTTCCGAAGTCTTACATAACTAACATGAGAGTAATAAAATTATGTAATTATGTCTTAAATAAATTATTACATGACAATTAATTGTTATCGTTAGTAACAATCGCTAACTCTTAATACTAATTAAGTTTTTGTGAGGCCCAATAAAAAAATGCAATCTTGATACGGTTTACATAAATAAGAGTAGTATCGTAAGAATACAGTAGTAATAATAACAGTACTATCTATAACTATAGTTTTTGTTTTACTACAGTTTCTCACCAAAGAAAAGAAGGTTAGAATTAAGAGCCTAACTCCGCATAAGTGGCGCCCTCTTTGAATTAAAATAACATATCTTAGCATAGAAAATAAAGATTAAAGAATCCTATGTTGCGTTTGTTACAAAGGGGATAAGGTATTTTTGCGTTGTTAAAACCGAACTCAAAATGTTTGGTACCCAAAGTAGTAGGCAAAAGTACAAAAAACGGCCGTTTTTGACACTTTTTGATGCGAAACATTTTGAGTCCTGTTTTAACAAAGTAAAAATACCTTATCCTCTTTGTAGTAAACGCACTATAGGATTCTTTAATATCAACTTTCTACGCTTTGCTACGATTTTTATTCAATGAGGGCGCCACTTGGCGGATATATACGCCTTAATCTTATTACTACCTATCGTAACTTATATAGGTACCGTAATCCACTGATCCGGTTATTGGATTAAGTTATGCTGAGGTGTTGCTATACCAAAAAAGCTAAGTGCTCTATGTCATAGTCTATGAAGTGTTATTTTACAAAAAAAGGAGGAGGTTCTATGGTCGACTGTATGTTTTATTTTTATTTTTATATGTCCACCGATTTATCTGTCAGCAAAATATATCCGAAAGAATATACTCCAGAAATGATCCCATATAAATTTTAATGAAATTGCTTCAGTGCTTTTTGAAAAATCAACAAAAACAAAAAAATATGTATACATAGATGACGTTTTGGTCTCCTCCAATTACGAGTATGTTCAAATTCCATGTTCCATGTTATTGGGGTTATCAACTCATAACACTAGCAGCCTTATTTATAAAACTCGATAACCAAACGTTTAGTTTAATCCTTCAACGTCCCATAGCGTGCGGGAGACGAGACACAATTGATTTTCTTTTGTGTCTGTTTCTCCGGTAACTGACAAGTACTGCCTAGCGGATTCTAACTAACAAACTTGATACTGATTATCATGGCAGATATTCAGATCTATGTGCTGGGTGAGCAAAGAGTTCAGCAGTGTGACAGCTCGGGCAGTGGATGCAGCAGCAGCTCGACGAGGACGTTTCACGCCCTCACTTCAGACTAGGAAGTAACTCAGCACACCCGTTAAAATAAGTGAAGTTCGACAAGCATTATAATTTAAACAATCATGTATACAAACAAACAATCAATATAATGACTCATTTTGACGTATAAATTGATATTATGTTGATCGATAACAAATTATTCCACTGCTTTTTTCCACGTTTACAATAAATATGTGAGCCCGTCCAAGCAAAAAGGGTCCAATAGTGGGGTATTGAGTTTAGACTAGATTCGGTATTTAGACTAAATAATAAGGATTAAAAAAATATTCAAAAACTGGCACATTTTTTTTTATCAGACATTTGAAGTTGAAACTCTGAAGAAGCATTTGAGAAAAAACACAAAAAAAAAAACAAAAAGTTTAAGCAAAAAAGACTGGTAATACTCAGAAACATCATATAAAGTCATTTACTATATGAACTTGTAGATAATTGAGCATTAAATTGCGCCATAACACCAATTTCAAGTCGTTCGTGGTGCACGTTCCGACTCACTATTTGATGACCTTCCTCAAGGAAGAGTTTTGGCCGAAAGGTGTGCAGGGCCTGTAGACAAAGTAACATCGCTTCGTAGCGAAACGATATCTAAATTCGTCATCGTCTCTGAGATATCGATAAACATTTCCTAGCGTTAGCGTTCCTTCGTTATCTTTTTTGGCGATCACGATCGAGGCGAAGGCGAACTCTGAAAGCGCTGCTTGTCTACGCATTTGTATGGGATAAACACGATAGCAATTCGTTTCTTTATGATTTCGTTACGAATTATAACATTGTCTACCAACTTGCGATAACGATGTCGACTGACCACGTGACTTAGCGCGGTTTATGTCAATCTCATACATTTTAGTCTTTTCTAACTTCGTTATCGTTTTTAAATTGTTACTTTGTCTAAGCCCCCTGTATCGGCGTTTCCGCGGCCAGCTACGCGACAGCTCGCAGCGTAACACGACGCCCGTCACTTCGTGTGCAGTAGTTTTTTATGTTTAGGTATTTTTTTTTGTACGCCCACATAATTATAAAAATAGGCCTCAAAGATAGTGTCAATGATTCATGATCATGACATATTTTTCTCGCATTATCAATAATGCTAATAAAACAACGCTATGTTTAATTGTTTACGCTCTTATACCGGTAAATGTAACTGTTGTTATCTTAGTATGAAAGATAGCGTTCCTGAGACCTAGATTTACGCAATAGGAGTAAAAACACTAGAACACATTAACAACAGCTGAGGTATGTTACTCAATATAGGTAGCTGGTCTGTGAAAAAAATGAGCTACTCATTTGTTTCACAAACCAGACAACTTCGAAATAGGTTCCGTATTCAGTCAAAGATGTCGAGTCGTTCATATTGAAAGCCAACCAGCTTTACCTACCTAATATTACCTAGTATCCGATCGACACACGATTTTTAGCCGAGACCGAAACCGTATCCGAATTTTCGGCTTTCGGCCAGTTTCGACCGAAACCGAAACTCACGTGGTGATAGAGAAATTGGGTTGATGACTAAAAAAAATCTAATTGGTATGTCAGTTAGATTACCCAAAAAATACTGGACACGTGTGTTTTCACATTGCGTTGAAATTTCGCATGACGTCATGTCTGAGTTAAAATTGTACCACCTTTTACTCTAAAGTGATGTAAGAAGCCCCCACTTCTGAACTTTGATGCGTTTTATCTTTGTCATTTTTCATTGATTTGATAATGCAAAAAACACGTGTCCAATATTTTTTGATAATCTACGGACTAAATTACATCTTTTTTTTCACTGGAATCATCCGTATTGACAAAAAATAAAAATTTTGACTTGAAAGTTATCAGACACATTAAAACTTCAGCCCTTACTTTCATAGTTCTGTTGGTTCTGAGTTTGTTTCAGTGTTTCTTCTCAGGGTAGTCAGCTAGGAAACACCGGCCTCATCTAGCTTAAACTGACAAAAAACATTGACGTGTAGAAGTGTTCCTTGTAACCTTTTTACTGAATAAACATCATTTTATCATTTATCATAAAATACTAAATAAGTCAATAAAACGATGATTACCTACACTCTACACATAAATTATTACACACATATATCAACAAGTCAGTCACAACCTTCAGCTCAAAAAGCTAGTTTCGTTCAAGTAGAATATTCGGTCACTTTTTGGCCGAAAACGAAACTCGAGCTGAAACCAGTTTTTAAACCGAAACTGGCCGAAACCGAAACCGATACATAACATATCCTTTTCTCTATTAAAGGTGCCTATGTGCTGCAACGCTAATATCTGGCAGGCTTGCAGCACACTGAGGGAATGGGAAACTATCACCTCCTTCTGCAAAGCAGTAATGCTCGCGAAGGAGGAGGTGGAACACGTGAGGGAGATGGGAGACTCAACGGAGATGCTCACGCCCTCAGCTGCTGCCGCAGGAGACGCCCTAGGCGTCGGGGGTCGCAAGCCGATCTCCGGCCACCGTAGGCGCGGACTTGCGGACGGCGAGTAATGGGTAGCTCGCCGTCCGATTAGGACCAGGCCCGAAAGTCGACGGCGCGTAGTGTTCCAAGCACGCCTCAAAGATATGTCAGCAATAACTGACGGGGCCTGCCGATGCTGATCCCTGCCTAGGGATCGTGGATAAATTC
Organism: Polia nebulosa; assembly: GCA_951329385.1. Lineage (NCBI taxonomy): Eukaryota > Metazoa > Arthropoda > Insecta > Lepidoptera > Noctuidae > Polia > Polia nebulosa. The sequence continues at coordinate 7,499,492 of OX589588.1, read as the reverse complement.
GAAAAAGAGTCACCACTCCCCTTGGCACAGGCAACTGAAGGAACAGGGGTGGGTTTTAGTCAGTAAAAGTCTGACACGCCGTCCCGCCCGCTCCACCCAGAGCGGGAGAAGTCATTGGATGATTTCCCACCACCCAAAAAAAAAGCTGCTGGCTTGCAGCACACTGCCTTTAATCTGTGAAAATTCGAGCTTGCCTGAATGACATACTAACAATCTATTTTCTTTCAACCTTCAGCTGTGCAAAAAATTAACAAGAATAGATGTTATCTGTCTTACATGTGACTTTAAGTAATTGTCCCACTCTACCCACGTGTATCGGTTTTCTAGCTTGTCAATCTAGTTCTGTACTTATTCATTTATTTTTATTTATCACTTTTTTGTTTACTCCGAACTGAATAAATTAGGCTGATAGGATTTGATGACATGATATAGGAAGATTCCCCACCTCATTTCGATCGAACAAAAACTATGCTATCATTTCTCAATTGATTAATTGACGAGTCTCGAGGTTTCTCCTTTATCAGTGAGAAACGATGACAGAGGTAGGTACCTACCTACATAGATAGTAGTTAGGTATGTTGCAAGTCTATGACGTCATAAAAACAAACGTATTCGTTTATTTATTCAAGTAAACAGTCGTCTTCTGATAAACTTCAAGGAATTGTGTGCGTTTTGACTGGTAATACATTTTCCTGTGGGTAACTACCTACTAATGAAAATTTTAGCAAAGATTAATTGTTATTTTAAAACAAATAATTACGAAAGGAATTCGTCGGAGATTTTCCAAATATACGGAGCTCATAAAACAAACTCCTTTGTTAATTCCTTCGGCATCCTCTGCACCCCACTGCCTCGATCCCTGCATAGTTATCCACATGATGTCTACCTTTATATATTATAAGCACTTACTGCTCCATTTATTGTAGAAATTGTAAGTAAAAGAAACTTTTTTACAAAAAACAACCGACTTCCAAAAAAGAAAATACACAAAAAATTAAAAAGTAACTTTAATTTCGGAAGTCGGTGTCAAATAACGAAGAAATACATACAAACACCGACATCCGAAAGTAAAGTTATTTTTTAATTTTTAGACATTATGCGGATAACTATGCAGGGACCGAGGAAGTGGGGTGCAGAGGGTGCGGAAGGCCCCCCAAATCAAACAAGGGGGAATTAATCTGGCACAGATGATAATACAATAATTGATAAGTTTGTTCCATTGTTCTGACCAGGATCTTCAGGATCAACGATTTTTACCTTAAAATCATAAAATCTAGAAGAAGAAGTTTGTCCCCTCCGTCTTGGAGTCTTCCGCGGTCTCTGTAACTATAGCTCATATAACTAACCTTAGCTAATTGATAGCCAATTGAACTGATGAGCGCTTCTTAATTGCAACTATGAATTCCCCTTTGCACATGCAACACAGCCAACTGCCTATAGAACTAAGCTGATTCATTATAACCTAAGTATGATATATTTCTATGAGATAAACGGTTTAATAGATCATGAAGGATCATAGCATGCAGCACGCAAGTAATAAGATCATAATTTACATTTCTGACAACCACCGTGTGTAAAGAATTAAATAAAAATTATAAAATCGTGGATACATCGCACTGCCACTTTCGCTTCATGAGCTTTTAGCTAAATAAAGTTCTAATGTGTTTTACCATTTGAATACCCCAGTGGTTTACCATTTGAAATTTTTAACCTACTTCAAAAAGGTTATCAATTCGGATGTTTATACAGGGTGTAACGGAAAGGTGTGGTCATATTTTAGGAGCCGGTTCTGCCCTAGAAATGAACAACTTTCTCTAAGGAAAAATAGAAAATTCCCAAAAAAAAAATTGGACTTTCCATACAAAGTTATCATCAGCAGATCAAAATTTGTATGGAAGGTAAAACATTTTTTTTAGAATTTCCTCGGATTTTCTTGAAGGAAGTTGTTCATATCGATGGGCAGATGCAGTTCTTAAAATATGACCACACCTTTCCGTTACATCCTGTATATATATGTATGTGCGCATAACTTCGTCATATAAAGATGGATTTGCAAAATTCTTTTTTTTTTCGAAAGGGGTTTATTCCGAAACGGTCCCATTTAAATTTCATATAGATCTGATGATGAGATTCGGAGACAGACAACGGAACTCTTCAAAAATTACAGCAAATCAACCGCGATTGCTGCTGTCGCATAAATATGCATTGTTAACACAATTTAATGGGGAATCACCACTAAAAAGTGAAAAATAAAAACCTTTTTACAAAAAAATATAACCGACTTTCAAAAAAAAACAAAATACTTAGTGCAAAATAACTTTGATTTCGGAAGTCGGTGTTTCTGGTTTTGTTTCTTCGTTTTTTGACACCGACTTCTGAAACAAGTTATTTTGCCTTTTTGTTTTTTTTCTATTTTTTTTTTGTAGCAAATCGACATATGGATTTGTGGCAGGCCAAGTCTTATGTATGTACTCGTACCAAACACCAAAGCCACAATTCTGTTGCTTACCACCTGTTGTAAGCGACATAATTTGCAAATTGTTGCCTACCCCTTCGGTGAGGGCAGAACACCGCCGTGTCCTCGTGGATGCGATAGGCGGCAGCGACCTCTCGCGCCGTGCCCTGGTTCAGGCCATGGTACGGAGCGAGAGGGAATGGGGGGCCGTCTCCTCCTTCTGCGAAGCAGTAATGCTCGCGAAGAGGGAGGCGGCACACGTTAGGGAGACTCAACAGAGGCAGAGTCGCCCTAGCGCCCTCAGCAGCAGCCGCCGCAGGAGACGCCAGGGGCTGCGAGACGATCTCCGGCCACCGTAGACCCGGGCCTGCGGACGGCGAGTAGTGGGTAACTCTCCGTCCGATCAGCACCAGGCCCGAGAGTCGACGGCGCGTAGTGTTCCACGCGCGCCTCAAAGAGTTGTCAGCAAAGGACGGGGCCTGCCACGGCCAGTGCCTGCCCGGGGGTTGAGGATAAATTCGAAACAGTTACCTCGCCCCTGGGCACGTAGGGCAGGGAGGAACAGGGGTGGGTTTTAGTCAGTAAGAGTCTGACACGCCCTTCCGCTCCACCCTAGAGCGGAAGAAGTCACAAGATGATTTCCCACCCCCCAAAAAAAAAAAAAAACCCCCTTCGGTGAATCCAGAAGGCCAATTCTCGTACCTAAAAATGTTCAAATTCAACGAGGGCTATCGTATTTGATTTCGCCACTAGAGGCGCTAGTGTAGAGTGAGGTCTTCGTAATGTCAAATGACATTGCTTGTGGGCTTTATTTACATTTTTTTAAGATTGTTATGAATACTTTGCAATAACCGGCTAATGATAGCAGAGTAAGATACGGTTCTTTCAACCTTCCTTTCTTTTTCGAAAAAAATTGGGACTGTGCAGCACAGCCGCATGCGGCATACTGATAGTTCATCGCGCTTTGTAAGGCTTAGGAAATTATATTAATTAGAACTTCTTTTCGCCAACCGATGAGCACAAAAACGGTAGCCCCAGATTCAAGTCGCAAACTCGTCTCAAATTGGGATAATTTTTAAAAATATAGAAATTTAAAGACGGAAATAAAAATTCGGAACTTAACGCAAAGTTTTTAACTGAAAACGTCACATAAAACCTACAACCAAAGACACCAGCACCTTTCAATCTAACCTCCTTCTTTTTCTGTTCCAGTCACACGCATCCCCCAGCGCTGAGCGTAGAGAGCACTTGTACAAGATCCTGGTGATAGGAGAGCTCGGCACAGGGAAGACGTCCATCATCAAGCGATATGTGCACCAGTTCTTCAGCCAGCATTATAGAGCCACCATCGGAGTCGACTTCGCGCTTAAAGTACTCAACTGGGACGCGAATACCATCATTCGTTTGCAGCTATGGGATATTGCGGGTGAGTTTTTTTTTTGTTAGTCTGCGCTGGCGCACAGCTTGACAAAGGCCTTCACTTCTCCATCTTGCAGGATGGATAATATTGATGTTTTGGCTTGTTGAAGTCTTACTATGTCATCTTAAGGCGCTATTAATAGCCAACGACTTTGAGTGGTTAGCTTGCGTGTTCTGTGCTGAGCTCACGTAACGCGTCGTACGTCCACCCAGTAATAGGACTCGTCCATCAATGAGCGCTGTTCGAAATTTGACGCATTATTAATTTATTATACATAAAATAACAGATATTATATTAAAACACGTATACTAAAACATAAATAATTAAATTATCTATAAAATGGTAAAGGTTTCATAAAAATACACAATAGTTTTTGCGTGATTCTCAATTTTTTATCCGCGTTAACAAATTAATAATACTATGTTATAAAAATGTAATTTCAAATATTACACATATCAAATTACGAATCGAATCGAATCGTCCTGTAATCTGTATAATTCTGTCTCTTTCATACTGGAACCATCATGGTTCCAGTATGGCTTCGTAAGCTACCTTTTTCGAGTGGAAGTTTCTATAGTTTCACGCATGCATTTCGAGTACTCATATAGGAAACAGCTTTATTTTTAACTAATGATTGAATGTGAAAATCACGAATTCCTACCCAGAAAGTCTACGTTACAACATGGAACATAAATTCAGATGTAGATTCATATTATTCGGCGACTAAACATCCTTAGGTCTCGACACACAAGACTTCTATAAATCTATATTCAGGACCAGTTTATAGCGACGTAACATTACAAAGTGCCCGTAGTGAATGGACCTAGGTACCCTCCCATTGAGTTACTTCCTTCTATTATCAGATAGACCTTGATTAATAAAGGTCCATTGTTGATTATTACTTGATCAAAATTATGGTGTTTGGTCGGTGTCAGACGTAACGTCGTCTTTTCGTCTATACGTTGACATCTCACTTCGTCATTTTCGTGAATTACGTCGACATCACTACATATTATAATAAAAACAACGTCCTCTGTCGCGTCTGTCTGTTTGTACGCGACAGATCCAAAAACTACTGAACGGATTTTCATGCAATTTTCACCAATAGGCAGATTGATTCATGAGAAAGGTTTAGGTGTATAATTTGTATACGTGCGAAGCCGGAGCGGGTCGCTAGTAGATTATAAAATATTTTCATCGGGAACGTTTTTCAATGGAATGTTGTTTTTTTTTTTTTTTTGGGGGGTGGGAAATCATCCTTTGACTTCTTCCGCTCTAGGGTGGAGCGGAAGGGCGTGTCAGACTCTTACTGACTAAAACCCACCCCTGTTCCTCCCTGCCCTACGCGCCCGGGGGCGAGGTAACTCTTTCGAATTTATCCTCCACCCCCGGGCAGGCACTGGCCGTGGCAGGCCCCGTCCTTTGCTGACAGCTCTTTGAGGCGCGCGTGGAACACTACGCGCCGTCGACTCTCGGGCCTGGTGCTGATCGGACGGCGAATTTTCAAAAAACCCGGCTGTAAAAAACAACTAAAAAGTTCCAAACAAGTGACTTTTCAAGCAGTCTGATGCAGTTGGTGGCATGAAATCAATAATTGAACTATAGTAACTGCCACTAACTACATCAGACTGCTTGAAAAGTCACTTATTTGGAACATTTTTTACAATCGGGTTTTTTTATTCCTCAGTTAAAAGGTAACTGACTATTCAAAAATCGGCCCTTAGTCTTCAAAATGTTATATAGGTTCTTGAATCATATCCTTCAGAGTTTTTTCGACTTTATCAGTCGCATATAAAAGTAAAAGACCTCTAAAATACCAAAAAGGTATTACGTACATATTATTGCCAAACTTTTCATCAAAATTCGGATGTCATATTTTGGTTTTTCGACGACTTGTCAATACTATTTTATTTATTAAGTAATTATTAATCTGTCATCATAGTCATGTATTATTATTATACTCTTTGATAGTCATCATCATTAAACCGTTGGGGAATAGATACAATAATATTAACAAAAATAGTGATGGACGAGGAATCTGAAGCATTTAACATCGTGTTTGCACTTACTTTTGTATTAATGGGTTTATTCTGTATGACTTTGATATTTATAGTCTAGTTAATACAATTTTAGTTCAAGAGTTTTTAAAATGAATTGAATACGAGGGTTAGTTTTCTTCGGATTTTCTTTGTGAGTAGTAGCAAGTATTTACGCCGTATCTTAACGTATTTTTTGCTAAAATATTAATTGGATAGATCATCGCCTGACAGCTGGTCTACATTTATAAACCCTTTGCTCTTTGCTATAATAATAATAATTCAATTATTTATTCGAGTAACACAACTCCTAATATTAGTAACATTTTGACTTATATCTAACTAAATTATATACAAATAATGAAATTAACCTAATAAAGACATGGCACATATCGTTACTATGCAGCAAGTCCAGCAGAAATTTTGCAGCACCGATTAACGATCGCGCAATCCAGTCGGCCAGAGATCATTTTTAGGATGCTGATGGTGCCGCCCTTCACCCTGCGTACCAGAGATGCGCATCTCTTATGCATTACTTTATAAAAGCAATCTACGCGGGCTTCTGCAATCCCTGAAGCACTACAGAATCGCGGCAACCCATCAGCACTCGAAACGCATTGTTATATTGGACTCGGAGGGCGCTGTATGCCTTTAGTGTAAAATGAGTCCACAGGCTACACGCGTAGAATGAAGTACAATATGCACGGAATAATGCGATTTTGACTTCACTCGAACGGCGTGCAAACCTACGAGCCATCGTAGACCGCGCCCTACGCTCCCGTTCGATGTCAATATCATTCCTGAGGTGGGCAGTCAGATTGTGCCCTAGATATTTATTATTATAAAAGTCATAAATTGACAAAATCGTCACTTTAGTAAAATTAGATAGATTTTGAAAGCTCCTTTATTGTGGTTGAAAATATGGGTCTTTGCATTATAATATACTAGACCCGGCTTAGCACAGTTGCAAATTATATACAAACCTTCTCCGTTTATCGCTCTTTCTATTAGTGAAATTCAGAAGTTTAGAAGAAATAAGCGGAGAAATAGACAGAAGCAGATATTAAATTGGTTTTATACTATTTAATAATAATAATAACATAGTGACATAGTGGTGATAGATCGATTAGAGCGTCGCACAATGATTATTGATATAGCTGTCCCTCATGACGAGAATCTCGTGAAAGCTGAAAAAGATAAACAAACAAAGTATCTTGATCGGGCTCGCGAGGTTGTCGACATGTGGGAGGTGGATACAGCAGTCATTGTACCGATAGTCGTGACGGCCAATGGTTTAATAGCCAAGAGCCTCGACGAACACCTAGGAAGCTCTCGTTGGGCAGAAGGATCAAGGGCTTGATCCAGAAGGCAGTACTCCTGGACACAGCGCGCATAGTTAGGAGGTTCCTCTCTCAGGAGCCCTGACCACCGGTAGTTTTTTTTTTGTTTTTGGGGGGGTGGGAAATCGTCTAATGACTTCTCCCGCTCTGGGTGGAGCGGGAGGGCGTGTCAGACACTTACTGACTAAAACTCACCCCTGTTCCTTCCCTGCCTGAGTGCCCAGGGGTGCGGTAACTCATTTTCAGAATTTATCCGCTACCCCTAGGCATGCAGGCACTGGCCACGATGGGCCCCGTCAGTGGTGGCTGACAACATCTCTTTGAGGCGCGCGTGGAACACTACGCGCCGTCGACTCACGGGCCTGGTGCTGATCGGATGGCGAGCTACCCAATGCTCGCCGTCCGCAGGCCCGGGTCTACGGTGGCCGGAAATCGTCTCGCGACGTCCTACGCCCAGTACGCCCAGTACCTCTCCTGCGGTGGTAGCGGCCGGGGCCGTGAGGGCCACTCCGTTGAGCTTCCCTCACGCGTCCCGCCTCCGCCTTCACGAGCATTACTGCTTCGCAGAAGGCGGACACTGCCTCCCATTCCCTCTCGCTCCGTACCATGGCCTAAACCAGGGCCGGGCGCGAGAGGTCGCCGCCACCTATCGCATCCACGAGGACACGGCGGTGCTCCGCCCAAGCGGAGCAGACCTCCACCGTATGCTCCACCGTGTCCTCTGGGTGATCCGCGCAGTGGTAACACCCGGGCGTTTCCTCCCGCCCGATCTGATGCAGGAACCTCCCGAAACAACCGTGTCCGGTGAGGACCTGCGTCAGGCGGGACCACCGGTAGCTTGGACCCTATCCCGATACCGGTGGGATACTATTTTTAAATGTTTTTACATTAATTTTTATATGAAAATATTTAAAAATGTAAATTGTAAGTTTATAACAATGAAATAAATGGAATAATAATAATAAAAAAACCTTTATTTCTCAGTAATTGCATGCATATCACATATTTCAATTCAATTCCAATTATAAGAGAAGAAACATATTTTGTAACTATTTTACATAATGCTATATCTAAATATGACTTTAAAAAAATTCAATGCGTATTATGTTAACATTATTTTTGAATTTTCAACATTTTGAATTATAATTTAAGTACATAAACATATTTTGTAACTACATTAACATTAAATATAATCAAAACTAAATTACACATTAAAAATAATTAAATAATTGAGATCATAAAAAGGGCAGAAAAAAATTAAACAAATAAATCAAATCGAATTAATAAAAATAAAATCGAGTTATTATTATTCATTCCTAATCATTAATTAGTTTTATACTATTTAGAGATTATATTTTCTCTCTTATCTAACATATTGTCGCTTTGTCAGGTCAAGAACGATTCGGCAACATGACTCGCGTGTACTACAAGGAGGCCGTGGGTGCGTTCATAGTGTTCGACGTGTCGAGGGTGGCAACCTTCGACGCCGTGGTCAAGTGGAAGAATGACCTCGACGCTAAGGTTCAGCTGCCAGATGGATCGCCTATACCTTGTATATTGTTGGCTAATAAGGTACATGCTACTAGAATCTTTGTTTTTTTAAGTCTTTAATATTCTGTATCGTTAACTGCAATTGTTGTTTGAAAGATATTCATTTTTATGTTAACAATATTAACAATTTGGAAATCTGTCTGATCTGTTTAAACCAAAGATATCGTTCTATTTTACTGGCTAAGCAAATCTATTATTTTGCCTGGAAAATAAATGTTTCTCATGCTAGTTATATTTTTTTATACATTGATGATTGCATAAAATGTTAGAGATTTTATTTTTCGTAGGTCTATTATAAAGAACATGTCTAGTTTGGTGACTGAGTTGTCTCCCAAGTAGACGTTTTCTTTTTAAAATCCCATCAATATTAATACCTATAAGATCTGCTTTTCTTCTCTTCAGTGCGACCAACAAAAGGAAGGCATAGTGAACTCTCAAGCCAAGATGGAGGAGTTTTGTCGCGAGAAGGGATTCGCGGGCTGGTTTGAGACGTCAGCCAAAGAAAACATCAACATCGAGGAGGCAGCCAGGTCACTAGTTAATAAGGTAAGGTTCTATATTTATTTTCCCATGTTTTATTTCCGCGGTTTTTGATTAATTTCGTTGCGGGATCCAAGATAGATCTGTTCTACGGGGCTCGTCGAGTTTCAATGCCTCCGCGCTTTTTTGTTCACTGTTATTTTGGATTTTTGGAGTTACTGTGCTTAGGACTAGTATGGCAAGCTTGTTCCATAATTCCAACTTTTTTCAGGTTCCTCCGTCAAGGACCATAATATATTGATAAAATATACACGTGTACTACACGAATCACCACTACTTACTATTCGATTCTAGGACTGCGACGGTCCTAAGATGGTTCCTTGGGGTTTCCCGAACCCATTAAAACTTAAAAGTGAACTCACTTCCGAGTTATCGATTTTTGTTAAGGTGCTTATTTTTTTTCCATAATAGCTATATGCTTTTTTTTACCTCAGTACTAGAGCTTCAAATGCAGTGTTCTACGGGGTGGTACCAATCGAGATTCTTTAATTTTGTCAACATAATAACAAAAAATATAATAATTTACGAGTATTCGAATGCTTGTCACTATCTATTTATATGGAAATAAATCAATAAGCAAACACTAATGAAATAACTACAATATATCAGAAATAATCACCATAAAATCAAATGGACCGTCACAATAATGTTTTTATAATTGATAGCGTTTTAGTTGCCTACACAAATGAATAAATTCTAAGTATAAATCCTCCATTGATTCGTTCTACTATAAACCCGTTTTAGAGTTATTTTAGAATCACTAGTTTAAAATTTATGGTAACCTTGTCACATACCAACCTTACGGAAAGTTTCGGCGGTAATATGAATAGGAAGTGGGTTTTAAAGGTTGTGCAATATGAGGTTCAAAACATCGTGTTTCTTGTAAACTTTACCGGTTTGGTAAGCTTCGGTTTGTCTTAATTAGGTTACTTTCAAGAAGTATTCAAAAAAGTGTTTTTATTTCTCATAGAGGTAAAGAGAGTTGGGGACTCTTAACAACATCGCACACGGGAAGCAAAGAGGTTATTGGACAGTAATTCACCTTCATACTGGTGTCCCTTTTTAGATTAATTCTATATTACGTAAATTTTCGTTGAAGTTGATAATTTTATCTTTGAAAGCATTCCCGTCCACATTTCGTATTAATAACTTAAGATGAAATACCTTTTCTCCTAAGCATATTGTGAAATTATTTTGCCATCACTCCTTCAGCTTAATATTAATATTCTCAAATCCTCTATAATCACTTCAGTTTTAATCCCTCATATTCTAGTAGCGTGCTGCCATTAATAATATTAAATAAATTAACCTAAGGAATTTGGACCGTTTATAATAATATTCATATTTAGAGGTCTGGTCAGTTCTTTTTTAATGTTGTGCAATACTCTGTAGTCATGATAAACACGCTTGTTCTTTTTTATACCATAGAGCCGATTCCATCTATGGTTGGCGGGAAAATTAATGTTAGTTGTGGCCGTTAAAAATATCTGTCTTATTCTTAATGACTGCTGTATACGATGACATATTGTAGGCCCGTTTTGGAGGTAATGATTGATAAGGATAGGATATTTTGTTGCTTTGATGAATGACTTGTCTTTTGTTGGTTTAAAATCATGTTTGGCAATCTTTTTCTCTACACATTTACCTACTACTAAGGTCCAATACTTTCTGGCCTCAACAATAAAATGATGGATAAAACTCAAACCATCACTATTATTATTTTTCAATATAGTCTCCCCTTTATTTCAATACTGTTTTTATAGCGCTTTATTAGACATTTCTATGCCCTTAAAAAATAGTCTGACTTTTGCCCTCAAAATGTGACAAATCTGCTGATTTTACCTCATCATCTTCCCAAACGAAATTGTTTCGCCTGTTCTTTTACGGTGGAGTACGAAGGGGAAGAATGCGTACCCTGTATCCAAACGTTGTTTGATTTCCGCCAGCGTCTTCCCCTCTTTCACAGCTCGATGCTCAATTTTATGTATTTCGAATTTTTAATCGTCACTAACTTTATCTTTGTAACAAAATTAAATAATTAAATAATTTTGTTTTGTATCAATGTTTTGTAGGCCGCAAACTTTTGGACCTTACTATGTAGTTAGCGTTAGGTACATATTTAGATTACTTTACTATTCTACTTGTTGTTTCCAATAGCTTTCACGCTGTCCTTATGTACCTACGGCAACCTAGGTACTTCTTTTCCACTATTTTTTTCAGTTTTCCATCTATACATAAATTCCTTTACAGTTCGTCCTTCTCCAAATTCTGGCGCAGTTAAACTTGAACCTAGGGATTTTATTCTGTTACCTAATATGGTCTGCAATGATTTAAGTCGTTCAGGGTCAAAATGTTCAATTCTCAAAATGTCCGACGGTGTCAAAATGTCCAAATCGCAAAATGTAAAATTCTCAAAATGTCCAATTTCCAAAATGTCCAATCTTTGAGAATGTGGTAAATACGTTCAATAACTCATCAAAGCGCTTTTTTAATACTTATGATTATGACAAACAATAAATACAAAATACTGAAAGAATCAAAATATGTTTTATTTATAAGTAACAAATTAAGACCAGAGAAGACCCACAACATACCCGAAATCACTATTTTTATAATTATAAATTGAAAAAAACATGAATAGGTCTAGAATTTCTTTTATATGTATAAAAGAAAGTATTTTTTATGTCTTACCTTGGTTATATAAAATTATGTTTAATGTTTGTTTCAATAAAATTTATAGTTATAAAAATTAAAATGTTATTATTGTACTTTTTCTATTACATTATTAAAAAAATAGTGATTTCGGGTATGTTGTGGTCTTCTCTGGTCTTAATTTGTTACTTATAAATAAAACCTATTTTGATTCTTTCATTATTTTTGTTTAATTATAGTGTTTGTCATAAGTATTAAGGCCCCTCTCGCGGTCCAGTGGCGCCCTCATTGAATAAAAAATCGTAGCATAGCACAGAAAGAAACGGCCGTTTTTGGCACTTTTGCCTACTACTTTGGATACGAAACATTTTGAGACCTGTTTTAACAACGTAAAAATTCTTTATCCTCTTTGTAACAAACGTCAAGTTGGATTTTTTAATATTTATTTTCTGTGCTATGCTACGATTTTTTATTCAATGAGGGCGCCACTGGACCGCGAGAGGGGCCTTAAATAAGCGCTTTAATAAGTTATTGAACAAAACCACATTCTCAAAGTATGGATATTTTGGGAGTTGGACATTCTGACCCTGAACGATTTTAGTTCGGAGCATGTTGTTGTTTAGGTAAGTCTTCCGTAAATATATTAATAATATTATGACACAGCCCTGACATAATATATATGGATCTCAGTCAAAAAAATGCCATGGCCTATAAAATTGGTTGTCAAGAACACACTTTTTGGACTGTGTATTTTATAACATTGTGCAATATTTCTACTAGACTCGTTACGTAGGTGACCAAATATTTGAAACTACGGATAAAATTAATTTATTAGTATGCAAGCTGTTTTAGGAACTCGTTTAAAAATAATTAAACTGAAGCCTAAATGATCTTAAATGTGGCTAAATTGCGGTTGAATGGCTGGAATGTCAAATTAAAAATCTTGTTCATATCTAGATGTAATTTGCGATCTTGAATTAATTAAGTCCTTCGGATATAAGTTATAGTTGGTAATGTCTTGGATGTCACAAATCCTTATTTTTAGGGTTCCGAACATCCAAATGTAAAAACGGAACCCTTATAGGACAACTCGTGCGTCTGTCTGTCTGTCTGTTTGTCCGTCCGTCTGTCACAGCCAATTTACTCCGAATCTACTCGACCGATTGAGTTGAAATTTGGTACACACATGAATATCTGTGACCTAAACACGAAAGTGTAACGTAAATAAATGAATTTGGAATATGGGAGTCACTTTGGGGGTGCAAATCAGAAAACTAAAAAAAAAAGTTTTTTAAACTGCAGATGAAAGGGTTTGTTTTAAGAATTCAAATATAATTTTTAAGTTATTTGAGAAAATAGATGAAAAATGACAATTCCCCCCCCCCCCTTTATCTCTGAAACCATTAGATCCAATTTTTTTTTAAATAATACAGAATGTAGTTCTTTACTTATAGATTATATGTAGTTTAAACCTGGCAAATATGATTTGTTCGGAACCCTTTGCGCGTGAGTCCGACTCGCTCTTGGCCGGTTTTTTAAGATCTTGAATGTAACCATTTCAAAACTTGACTAATTAGCTTAAGCTTTTTGTGCCAGAACTGTATGCGTAATTGCGTAGGTATCAAAAATCTTAACTTTGACGCATGATTGTCGAAAACTGAAAGTTAATCTAACGTGTCACTAAAAGCAACATCCTTCATTCACGAATATTTTGTATGGCATGCGATTGGAGAAGCCTGGTTCATCATCATCATCATCAGCTTTTTAATGTCCCCGCTGCTAGGGCACAAGCCTCCTCTCTGTGAGAAGGGCCGTAATCCACCACGCGGGCCCAATGCGGGTTGCGGCCTGGTTAGTTCACCAGAAAATTAACGCAATACCGGTCCATAGAGTGGTTCTAGGATTTCAGTGTTTAGTTGAGGGTCAAATCAATTAATTTACCCCTTACCTACTAATAAAATAACATTTTCGTCTTTCCAGATACTTTTAAACGACAAACTACTCCAGAGCAATGACAACAGAGATGGCGAAAAATTCGCGCTTGACCACAAGATTGCCAACGGCGAGAACAGTCGGGACGGAACCACCAAGTCCTGCTCGTGCTGACCAATCACCGGCCGCCATTCGTAAAATGGCCCAATCACAACGCGTCACACAAAACGCTTCCTTATATAAGGACCAATCACGTTTGATTCTAAATTTTTAAACTTTCTATTTTGAAATGCACTTTTTTTTATTTTGTTTGATTGACGTTAGAATAAAAAAAAAAAAATTAGACATTATGAAAATTCGACTTTGGATTTATTTTGTAGAACTATTTTTATCTCAATGCAATGCAATCTGTTATTTCGTTCTTGACTTTTCTGCGGACTTATTTTTTTTTAAGAATAAATCTTTATTTTTCTGTTCAATCCTTTATGGTTTCGTCTTCCTTCTAAGCTTTTTTACAAACTAATTCTGTGTACTATAACGATTAGTTATTATTTTTGTAATAGGCCGCCATATCTCGACTATTTGAAGAGGTTGATCAAAGTGCCTATGATCGAATTTATTTTGTTTAAGTCTGTATTTGACTCTTTGAGAAGCTGTATAGAGTCACTTGTGCCATTCGGCTGAAGTCATAAATATATGGTATATTATGATAGTGTACTACTTAGACGGTTATTGTAATAAGTATTATCTACTTATTGTATGAGAGTGTGAGAGTTGTTACTGTAAAATAAAATGTTTAGTGATGGACAAGACGTGGTTTTATTGATATCCTATTTCTTCATTTGCATGAACAGCATGTGAATATTTCCCTCACATATTGATTTAATTCTAGATGCATGGGAGCTTTCAAAAAGCACGAAGTCTTGAAGTAAATTTTAATAGAATCCAATTATTTTTTTTTGCATTTCTAAACATAGCTACACCACACTTTCAAATAGACGACAGCAAATGTCTTAAAGTAAGTTCAAATAGGTAAGCCACAGTTTTAGAAGCGGTCTGTGAAAGTAAAAAGAAACAAAACTAACAGTTGAACTCTGTATCAAAACCTGTCCGAATACCTTTGGGACACGGATTAACATAACGCATCCGAAGAAACTTAAATTCATAGCAGTTTATCTTAAGTAATGGGTGTGTGATAACGCCGACGTGATGTTAATAGTGTTAGTTTTGTTTTTATTACCAGTTTAGTCTCCGAATTCCTGACTGTTAAGGACAGAGGGTCGTTTTATTTTCACGATAACGTTTAATTTTTTCACCTTGATTACGTCTGAGCCTGAGAGAAAGCGGTGTACTCAGGGCTTTTTTTTTGTGGGGTGGGAAATCATCCAATGACATCTCCCGCTCTAGGGTGGAGTGAGAAGGCATGTCAGACTCTTACTCACTAAAACCCACCCCTGTTCCTTCCCTGCCCTGAATGCCCAGAGGCGCGGTAACTCGGTTTCGAAAGTGTACTCGGGGCCTAATAGTGTAAAAAAAATAAAAGGGCCTAGTGTGAGTTTTTTTAACGCACTCGATCGCGTAGTAAATGTCAATTTGTACTAAAACTGTGTAAGCGCCGCCTGCTGACAATAACGGGTAACCTCTTTTTTAGGGTTACATTCCCGAAGGGTCCAAACGGAGCCCTATTGCTGTTGCTCACGTGTCCATCTGTCTGTCACAAAATTTTGTTCCGAAGAATTTTTTATCTTCCCACTGACCTATGTATATGAACTTGAAAGGTGATAATGTTTATTATTACTTTATTTATTTATTTTATTTATTTAGGCAACCAACAGCGATACATATAATATATTACAGAATAAATGTGTCACAGTATTAATTAATGACCAATAATAGGTTTCCCTTTTTATCTGGGACAAACATAATGCGAACGGATAGTGAGAAAATGAAATTACACAGTTCAGAACAGTATTATTTAAAGTTAAATTTGGAACAAAATTTGAAAATTTTAATTGAAATATGAATCGAAATCAATTGCATGTCATTTGCTTTCTTACTTAAACTTTAATAACAAATACACGGAACGCAACACGCGCGCGGTACGGAACACTTGGCCAGTTTTTTCTGTACGACGTGACTTAAGGCCCCTTTCGCGGTCCTTTTTTTTACTTTTGCAAAAGTGCCAAAAACGGCCGTTTCTGACACTTTTGCCTACTACTTTGGATACGAAACATTATGAGACCTGTTTTAACAACGTAAAAATACTTTAACCTCTTTGTAACAAACGTGAAGTTGGATTTTTTAATATTTATTTTCTGTGATAAGCTACGATTTTTTATTCAATGAGGGCGCCACTGGACCGCGAGAACGCCCTTAAGAGTCTATGTTACCTCAAATGGCTTAGCATGATCCTCCGTTATGTCGATAATACTGCAGCATTAATTTTGAAATAAATATATGGCAAGGTTGAGGATCAATGTTAAGTATTATAAACCTCAAAAACACGATTCCATAAAATTTTCTCGATAGAAAAAAAATCCAAAGTTACCTCTAAACCGAAAACAATAAACCGCTAGCATTCAAAAAATGCTTAAAATTAGGTCATGAAACTTTGCATACTAACTGAACTTACTATAAAGCAGGTCCTACAAGTTTTTTTATTTTTAAATTACCATTATTTTCACAGTAAAAATAAAATACCTAAACTATCACCTAAACTATGCCGTCTTGAAGCTTGTTCCCTGGCGCCCGACGCCCCCGTTCAGTCTCGCTGCGGCTTTCGAACGGGAGGGCTGTGTCGCTTGCGCTCAGAGCACACATTACGCAACAAGACTACGTAAAATACAAATCTTGTAGTACTTATACTTATAGTGTTGGTGCAATGGGAAATAACCATAATAAAAATAAGAAACGAAAGGGTTGGCGCAAAGAAACTGGAAAACATGATAAACGTAATGAAGTAAGTATATAGCTACCTATCTACTTACAGTATTAGTGATTACAAACATGTCACGTTTGGTGCAGTGGCAGGTGATTGGCTGCTGCGTTAGGAGTTGCAGGTGTTTCTGCATGTGAAGATTTGTGTTTGTAAACGCACCTTTCACGATTCAGGCGAAATCCAGGTGTCCACTTTTTTTTTTGATAAAAAATGTGAAAAATGGGTGTCCAATTTTGTAAAAAGTTAAAAAGTTCCCTAAATAGGTTTGTTGTTGTTTTGACAATATACAACAAATAGGTATCTATGTAGTACCTAATTGTTTTTTTTTATAATGTTGCCGACTCCAGGATTTCAACTGAATCGGAGACGGTGCGATTACAAACACAAATCTTCACATTCACAAACGCGCAGATCCGACACAACTATCTGTAGGCCATAAAACACTGATCTGTTATTATTATTACTACACAGTACACATGGCTATATAATTTTGACGGCACGGTTGGCGCAGTGGTTGAGCGTTCGGCTGCTACGCTGCGTGTCGCGGGTTCGATCCCCGCACGGAACAAATATTTGTATGACCTGCAGATAGTTGTTCCGGGTCTGGGTGTCTTGTGTATGTGAATTTACATGTTTGTGAACGCACCCACGATACAGGAATATTCCTAGTGTGGGGAAATTTTTTTTAAAAGACAAACAAAAATCAATTTTTTTTTTTATCAAGCTATAAATTTCCAGTATAAGCTGATCTCACATTGTATAGGAATTCCGTACAATGAGAGGTCAGCTTGTACTGGAAAATTATCCCTCACCATCAAATACCAATTCACCAAATTTGTATTTCAATAAAAAATGTAGGGTGGGTAATTGTTATTTGTTATTCATAGGGCAAGTCTGCTTCTATGGACGATTTAGTCTTCTTTTGTATATTTTTAGGGTTCCATAGCCAAATCATAAATAAAAATATGTGAGGTCTAGGTAGGTATTTATTTGTCCCGTGTGATTGTTACAGGACCAGACGGACGGAGGTATGAACTCCGAAAACTGTAGAAATAAATTCGGACGAAACAAATCTTCATGTGTTACAAAATATATAATTGTAAGTACCTATCTATCATACGTGTGTGATAATCACGAAATTTGCTGTTCCCCCATGGCACTACCGCTTGGTACTAACGCGTAATGGTACTATCACGAAATCGGCGAATTCATAATAAAATTTTCATAATGTTGGACTTTTTAGGGTTCCTTATTATTTATTCATGTTGACAAAATTATGCTGCCGGGGTCGCGAGTATATTTGAAAGAGAGTTACCGCG
Source organism: Polia nebulosa (assembly GCA_951329385.1). Taxonomy (NCBI): domain Eukaryota; kingdom Metazoa; phylum Arthropoda; class Insecta; order Lepidoptera; family Noctuidae; genus Polia; species Polia nebulosa. The sequence continues at coordinate 7,481,309 of OX589588.1, read as the reverse complement.
GCTCTTGGCACAGGCAACTAAAGGAACAGGGGTGGGTTTTAGTTAGTAAAAGTCTGAGATGCCCTCCCGCTCCGCCCAGAGCGGGAGGTCATTTTTTTATATTTTTTTTTATTATAATCGTTTATTAGGAACAGAACAACAAATACAGGCAGATAAAAAAACAATGTACAACGATGGTAGCTGCAAAAGTTTAAAACTTTGGCGCAGCCACCAACGCCCATCACGCCAGTCATTGAATGATAACATAACATACCCCAAAAAAAGTGTTTTATAATGAATGTTGTGTTTTCTTGCAGATCACCTGAGAACATGAGCTGTTCACTGAATATACACAATCATTGAAATCAAGCGTCCCATTGCAGCATTCTAAACATCTTTGGACGAAGCTAAGATATAGATAAGATAGAAGTAAATTTTTGGAGAAAAACTCAAAACGGACTTGTCGTAAATAAAAAACATCCTTGGTATATACAAGTGCAAGGACAATTACATATCATCGGTACAAAAAAAAATGTATTTTCGGAATAAGGTCTGGATGCGACAAAAAAATCAAAGTCGAAATTATAGAAAGATGACCAATATTTCTGAAATGGAACTAAAATTAGAACATTTTTATAAAACATGCATGTTACCTGAGCTATGCAATTCCAGACATGTTCTAACTATGTAAATTAGAAATTTAAGCGATTAAAAATAAATGTTATTTAATTTTGACTATTTTTAATTACTTTGAAAAAAACTTATGGTATTTATCATACCTACCTACATACCTACCTGCATACTTACCTACTTATCCTACCTATACCTACCTATCTTATATTTATACAAACCTTGTCCTGAGAATCACGAACACAACAAAAAAAGAATTATGCAATTTGGTGAAGTCCTTCGAAAGATATACGCATACCTACATTTCGGCGATTCATTCTTATATAGATGCATAATAACTAAGAAAGTGGTAATACAAGGAGAAAGCTACCTATTATAAGATTTTAAAATGGCACAGCGTAAACTTACTACCAAGCCAATGTACCTACAGAACCCTCAGTGCAATGGTGACTCGCACTTGACTAGTTTTTTGTAGCTCTACTGCTACTAAACCGACTCTAAACCACTGCATAAATTCTACAATTTATGTAGTGGTTTAGAATCGATTTTTCTAACCTATGTATACCATATGTATGTATACCTAGGTACTTGCATATACCTACAACCTACATAATTACCTACATGCGCAAACGGCTGTCACATAACATACATACACGGCTAAAACTATAAAACGCAAACTTACTACAAAACTAATTGGCGGAACCCACAGCGCAAAGTTAGCTCGCATTTGACTAGTATTTTATAGAAGTAGGTAGGTAAAATAAAATAGTGTGCACGGCTAGACATCACCTATACCGTCCAGTATAAGCTGATCTCGCATTTTATAGGCTTTCCGCACACTGAGAGGTCAGCTTATACTGGAAACTGATCGTTTATAGATACATTGAAATTGTATTTTCGATATAATATATAATTTTATATTCATAAAATGACAAGTTAAAATTAAATTAGATTGATAATTTTATTTCTTAGTACTCGTCCGATAATAGTGTAGTTTACTCTAACGAAATCGCTTCGACCTCAAGGCCGCGCGTGTCGCGTCTCTGCGAGCAAAAGTGTGCGAGCGAGATAAAGAGTGCAGTGGCACGCGGGGAAGTGGGGGCGAAATTAGAATTTGAGCTGAGATGGTATAGGCTCTTAAGCGATTCGAGTGCGTTAAATAACTCACACTAGGCCCTCTGATGAGCACAGAAGAAGCCAGTTCACTTTCGATTTGAAGGCCAACGGGTTATAGGTAATAGGGAACACAGTTGCCGGCAAAGTGTTCCACAATTTGGCTTTGCGTATAATGAATGTTGAAGACAAACGCTAGCGTAGCGCGGATTGTATGATAATCCTGCAGTCGTCGGTCGTATCGTTTGAATATGTATGCAAGGCAATTACTGACCGAAACAGGCAAAAGTGATGGGAACAGTGGCGTAGCCAATTCAATGGAGCCCTGTATAAAAAAAAATGGAGCCCCTTTTTTAGCCGACTACGGTAAAACCCAAATGGGTTATTATTATTATTATTTTTTTACAAAATAGGCTCTACCAGAACTATCGCGGCAGGCCACGACGGAGATGGCGGAACTAAATGTATAAGTTTGGTCTAAAGAATACAATCTCGAGCCGTGATGGCAAGTTTCAGATCTACTACTAGGTAGAAGTTTACAGACTAGAAATTTCGATTTCGTAAGCTGTCAGCATTTTCGTGATCTGGGGTACTTTTTGAAAAATACTCTGTTGTTATAAGTCTAGCTCCTTAAAAAAGAAAGTTTACGAGTATACTGATGGTGCTTCAGACTCAACACTGTTTGGCACTAGCAGCGAGAGCTATATAGCTATTATAAGCAAACTGTTAAAACTTTACCCCTTGTTCCCCTACTCTCATAGAGATCCATCTCTTTCTTTCTGCTGCTGTTAAATATAAAATAGCTCTAGTGCAGGATTGCATTCCCTAGTTCTGTCCATACAAGCAGGAAAATGCGCGCAGTCTTGAAATATGGAAGCCCCTACAGCAATGAGATGTGGATAGGTTAGGTCATGATGGAAGAGCGAACTCAAAAACGGGAGTATCCTGACTAGGATACAATAAGTCTTCATTGAAGACGAGCACTTTTACTGGAGCATTCTGGACTAGGATAAGTTAAGTTTTCATAGTGATTTAAGAGAATCTATGAACGAGCGAAGCGGGCAAGTAAATATAAGCGTTCTTTCAAATCATCAGTTAATTAATCAGTCATTTTCAGTTAATTTGAGGTAGTAAACTATATTTAACGATTTGGTGCTTCCACATTGCCCCTTATCATTGATACGGCTGATACCGCAGTAGCTACGCCCCCAGAAAAGAAGATGTAGGTATTTGGAAAAAATATGCTTACCACTTACCAGAAGGCACAACGTTGGAAGGCCTTCCTCAAAGTGGGCCGTCGTAGGTGGGTCTCCTTACGCGAAAATTACAGGGCCGGTCGATGGGAAGACGCTTGGAGGCGGGTCTTTTTCATTTCGACCATCATCATCAAGATTTCATTTGAAACGTTGATGATGATGATCGCATTTAGACCGAACACCAATGTATTACTGAATTAGACCATCATCATTGTCATCATTTACTTACTTAACAATCTATTGCTGGACACACTGAACTCGGTCACACTCATCCAGCTGCCCGCAACGATCATCGCTCCATATTATTGTGATGGTGTACATCACTGTAGATTTTCCATTGTCTTAAACAGTCCCTGTCCATATCTATGGGAGTAAATGATGAATGGTGTAGTACGAGTATAGTAGCCCTCAAAACAATTACTTTAGCGGAGGTGCATTTGACAAACGAGGTGTCGCCGGTGGTCTTGACAAATACAATGCGGCGCGTTGGCGATCGTGTCGGCAGTGAGTGATTTGATACCGTTATCAGATTCATGATGCCTATTAAAACTTCGTAAGTTATTTGTGATTTATTTCTAACCCGGGCCTGCGGACGGCGAGTAATGGGTAGCTCGCCGTCCGAGCAACACCAGGCCCGAGAGTCGACGGCGCGTAGTGTTCCACGCGCGCCTCAAAGAGTTGTCAGCAATAACGGAACGGACGGGGCCCGTCATGGCCGATGCCTGCCCGGGGGTTGAGGATAAATTCGAAACAGAGTTACCTCGCCCCCGGGCACTAAGGGCAGGAAGGAACAGGGGTGGGTTTTAGTCAGTAAGAGTCTGACACGCCCTCCCGCTCCACCCAGAGCGGGAGAAGTCATTGGATGATTTCCCACCCCACAAAAAAAAACCGAAAGCCTGAGCATAAAAAAATCGGCAGTCATGCGGAATGACAGAAGTGAAAACTTTAAAATAATGATTTTCTAAAACAAAACAATGCACAGTAGGTATACACAAATTAAACTTTTGACGTGGTCAATTTAACTTCAAGGGAGAGATCAGGCGCAGCACCAACAGCTTTTCGTGGTTACGTAACTCCTGAGTGCTTCTGAGAAATTCCTAATGGAAAACCCTAATAACACGTTTTGCCAAGCCTGGGAATCGCAGGCGGCCCTTTTTCACTTAAGACCCCAAGTTGGCTTGGGAATCTAACTTAATTCGACTGAAGTCGAACCAGATGCAGTTGAATACCAGTACTTTACATGGAGTACCTGCTTATCTTACGTTCTCAATCCAGTTACCGGATACCACTGGGTAAGACTGGTGTTGGATTGTCGGGCTTTCGAGAGAAAAAAACTTCAACTACAATGGCTTCACTTGCTTTTCGAAGCACGGAGGAGTATCAATATGTAATGGATGTTCACCCATCAACGAAGTGACCTCAGCAAGGTTTGCTTACCCTTAAAGGACTATATACCCGTGTGTCTTGTATTAGTAGTCCAATGAAGGGAGAATATTATGCTGTCGGGCAGGGTTCACAACAATAATACCTATATATTTAATTACTTACATAGTTTAAAAAATAAAAATATAAATAATACTAGCTTCTGCCAGCGGCTTCACCCGCATGAAAATAGTACTTCCCGCCATTATAAACTTTCAACCCCTTTTTCATCCCCTTAAGGATTGAATTTCAAACATCGAATCGTTGTGACAAGAGCGCCTACGCGAATTTAACTTTCAACGACCAGTCAGCTTGCTGGAGTTAACTGTTTTTTTATTTGTGTTAAATTAGATTAGCCATTAGTTTTAAATCAACATTAAAATAGACAAGAACCTCCTGTGAGACTATTCCTGTATTATGTTTGAAATTATTGGCTCCGTCACTCGCTTCATTGGAAGACCAGCATTAGACAACATCTGTCTGGAAAAATTGCAGAAATTATTGGCTCCGTCACTCGCTTCATTGGAAGACCAGCATTAGACAGCATCTGTCTGGAAAAATTGCAGAAATTAACCTTTTTGGCGCAGCCGTGAGACACAAGCTTTGTCATTTTTTTTTAAAGATTTTCACGTTGTTCCCCATTGATGTGATATTTGGTATTTATGGCGTATTCCTCGAAGCGCACCAACTATGAAACGCACCACATGAAGCGCACCAAAAGTATTCCTCGACACGCACCATCCAGGTGAGCTTATAGGAAATCTATTAAAAATTTTATAATTAAATTCCTCGAAACGCACCAAGGATTAAATATAGTGAAGAGCTTGAAGGATTCGTAATAAATGATATCGATAGACGTTTTAAAATTCAACTATCCTAATTTTTTATTTAATATACCAGGAAAGCAGAAATAAACTGGAACTTGGTGCTACTACTAGCTCAATAATGATAAAAAATACAGGTTTTGAAATTGAATCATTTGTTGTTTTGAAAAGTAGGTACCAGGGTGACAAAAATGAACAGAAAATAGGCGCCTAAACGGTAACGGTTCCATAGTTTGATCACGAAACTGCGTATTTCACAGGTTTTTAAACAAAACAATCTTTCACTCCCACAACTAGTGACTTTAGAACACAACAAAACAAGAACAAAATATTATGCGTAATATTCGATGTAAACAAGTTCCGGAAATGCTCGGCGGGATTCGGAATCACTCGGTGAACGCGACTCTCTAGGATTCAACAGAAGCGGGCAAAGACTGGGGCACAATATTTGGAGGGTAAAATATATATATATATAAATAAATTTAGATCTATTATTATATAATAAATGCGACATTTAGAAATGTTACAAGTTTTCCTATCATGGAAGCGGGGCTGACGACAGCGGCTCGTGTCTGGTGTGCACTGCTCCCCGCACCGCGCTCTACTCCCCGCTGTAAGCTCGTCGAGTATAAATATATTTAGGATTCTTAATAAAAAAACGTGCATTATTTGTTATCGATATTTTCTATAAGTTAATTCATGATATGACTCTATTCACACCTTGTCTATTTGGTGCGTTTCAAGGAATAAAAAAATAATATTTTTAATTTGATTTTGTTAGCGCGAAGAAGAAGAAGGTGCGTTTCGAGGAATACTTTGGGTGCGTTTCAAAGTTGGTGCGCTTCGAGGAATACCCCACTTTTTTATTTAATTTGCGTGAATCTGGTGGCTGTCGCGGCATATATTTTTTTTAATTATTAGGGTTCAGTAATAATAATAATTAATAATATAATAATAATTTATTGACCATAAGTCAGTTTTACAAAGTGAAATATACACAATTAAATAATTAAAAAATTAATAGACACAGTTAAATACAAAAATAAAATAAATTGATTGAAGGCCTAAAACTGGTCATTTTTAAATTCTCTGACTCCTAAACTAGGTGTAAGTTCCTGTGACTTAGGAGTCAGTGATCCTGCGTACAAACAAAGCCAATCAAAATGTGTCAGTCATTTTACAATAAATAATGGATAACAGTAAAAACACAATTGAATTAGAATTATAAAACCAATATAATTATATCTTAATTTAAAATTCAGCATTTTAAGCGCATGAAAAGTATGTTTGTGTGTGATATGTGTAAGTGTGTAAGGGTGTTTTGTATGTATCACCGTAAATTAATGCATGTTACCCAGCAGAAGATCCTCAGTGTTATCATGAGAAAGTGTTTGAAGGTAATCCCTAAGTAGATTTTTGCATTGGGATTTCGTGTACTGATAAATCTTTAACTTTCAGTACCCGAAGGGTAACCAACAGTACCCTATTACTAAGCCTCTCCTGTCCGTCCGCCCGTCTGTCTGTCAGCGGGCTGTATCTCATGATCCGTAATAGGTAGATACTTGAAATTTTCACAGAATGTGTATTTCTGTTGCCGTTATAAAAGTAAATAATAAAAATAATAATAAATTAAAAATTTAAGGGGGCTGCCCTACTAGCAAGTTGTTTTTTTTTTTGCTTTTTGTGCTCTATCTTTATAAAGGCAAAAAAAAAACTATCAACGTACATAGTATATTTTGTACGATGGTACGGAACCCTTCATGCGCGAGTCCGACTCGTACTTGGCCGGTTTTTTGTTCTTTTTTAGGGTTCCGTACCCGAAGGGTCTAATCGGAGCCCTATCGCTGTCACTCATGTGTCCGTCTGGCCGTCTGTCTGTCTGTCTGTCCGTCGTCTGTCACAAAAAATTTTCCGACGATTTTTTTAACTTCCCATTGACATAGGACAACTTGGGTGATAATGTTTATTATTACGTATATTTTACTAACAAATACCAATATTTGAAATTCATCTGCCCGCGCCTTTTACCAACTATCTTGGGGTCAGCTTCCAGTCTAACCGGATGCAGCTGAATACCAGTATTTTACATGAAGCGACTGCCTATCTGACCTCCACAACCCAGTTACTGGGTAACACGATACCCCTTGGTAAGACTGGTTGTCAGACTTTCGGGCTTCTGACGACCCGTAACGACTGTCAAAGATCCATGATTGACAGCCGGGACCAACGGCTAACGTGCTTTCCGAGGTACGGAGGAGTCTCGGTATGTAAAGATGGTCACCCATCCATGGACCAACACCGGCAAGCGTAGCTTAACCTGATGCATCGATCCGTGCGGCTGTTATTACTTTAGCCACGAGCTCCCCAAATACCAATATTTGATACGGAACCCTAAATATGCGAAATCCGACACGCACTTGGCCGGTTGTTCTCTGTCGCTGTCATTTAGTTACTGAACCATGAAGTGTGACGAAATACGCAAGCACTTCCGCACCCCTGCCTAAGGTACATAGCTGAAAAACACCGGGTGGTTTTAGTCAGTATGAGTCCGGCAGACCCCTGCCACCCGCTCACACCCATGATGATTTTCACACAAAAACATTGTGACACAATACTAAAGCCTGTAGGGCTCCAGGGGCGCTGCTGTAGCTGTGAGCTGTCTCACTCGCTGGCTGCGAGAGTGGCGTGAGTAAGTGTAGGTACTATGATTTGATTGTGGAGTGTGGGAAGGGAAATACGTTGGGATAGCGAACTGTACTTTTATTATAAACACAAAATAAATACATGCAAGCGCCCACTTCGACGGGCGCGCTAGAACTCTCTAGAAACAATCGCTACTAATACTTTCTTTTCTACAATATTATCGACTGCCAGCAAGGCCGGTGCCCACAGGCCGGCTATAGGCTTTTTTTTTTTTAGTCTGTGTATACAATTGCCTCAATACCGACCCAAATAACATAAGACTACGGCAGGCACTACTGTAAGTACTTAGATTTAGAAATAATTGACAAGTCAATCAACATCCAAAGAACTTTAATGCTATTAAATGTTACGTTTCTAATTACATTCTATTTCACAATAATGACATCATTGACTCATATTTTAACGATTAAAGGCAATTTCAAACTTCAAATTATAAAATTTATATACATTATCAGTAACATAAATAAGATTTAATTTTTCAGCTCAGCTGTTCCTTATATGCTACTTATTTGTCGTTATTTCCTATGTTAAATACGTTGTTAATAGGTATTAGAACAAATAAATAAACGATTATGTTAGGTTGACTTTGGAAACTAGAGAAAAACGAATATTTTCTTATTGTAGGTAAGTATGTTAAAAGTTCAATATTTAATCTATCAACAGCTTTATTGACCACTAGCTACGCCCCACGGTTTCACCCGCGTAGATCGGGATAAAAAGCCTGTAAACTCAGGGTTTAACAGAAAAAAAAAACGAAAAGGGTAGGTATAAGCTATCTACACACCTTACCGGTCCAGCTGGCGTATTTGACGGACAGAGCCGTCATCTACCCCGGTCATCAGGGAGTATGGAACCGGCGAGAGATGTCGTGCGGTGTTCCACAGGGATCGGTCCTGGGGCCGCCCTTGTGGAACATCGGATACGACTGGGTGCTGCGCGCCGACCTCCCCATTGGCGTCAGCGTAGTGTGCTACGCTGATGACACGCTAGTCTTAGCGCAGGGGAGGTCGCACGAGGCGGCGGCCGACCTTACGACACGCGGGGTTGCGACAGTCATAGAGAGGATCCGGCAACTGGGACTCGAGGTGGCATTGCACAAGTCCGAGGCCATGTGTTTTCATGGTCGTCGGAACGCGCCACCGTCGGGTTCCCAGATCACGGTAGGAGGGGTTCGCATCGGCGTCGAGGGTACGATGAAGTACCTGGGACTCGTCCTCGACAGCCGGTGGAACTTCGTCGAGCACTTTCGACGTTTAGCTCCCAGATTGGACAGGGCCGGGGCCGCCTTAAAGCGGCTCCTACCCAATCTGAGGGGGCCAAACGCCTCCTGCCGTAGGCTCTACGCGGGGATCGTGCGCTCCATGGCCCTCTACGGAGCGCCGGTGTGGGCGCGTTCGTTGAAGCAGCGATCAGCTCGCCAGATGAACGCGTCCCAGAGGGTCATGGCGATCCGTATGATCCGAGGATACCGCACGATCTCCCGCGAGGCTGCGAGCCTCCTTGCCGGACTTTCACCATGGGATCTGGAGGCAAAAATCCTCGCGCACCTGTACGAGTGGCGCGAGGAGGCCAAACGCCGGGGCGAAACTCCGCTGCCGCGACAACTCGCGGCTCGGCGGACGGAGCTCCGGCAGGATCTCATGGTGACATGGAGAGAGCGACTGTCGCAACCCAGCGCTGGGCACGCCACCATTGAGGCGGTAGTGCCCCTCTTTGAGGCTTGGCTGGAGAGGCGCCATGGCAACCTCACCTTCCGCCTGACGCAGGTGCTCACCGGACACGGCTGTTTCGGGAGGTACCTGTGTCGTGTCAAGGCGGAGGTGACCCCTGAGTGTTTCCACTGCGAGGATCGCCCAGAGGACACGGTGGAGCATACGGTGGAGGTTTGCCCCGCTTGGGCAGAACACCGCCGTGTCCTCGTGGATGCGATAGGCGACAGCGACCTCTCGCGCCGTGCCCTGGTTCAGGCCATGGTACGGAGCGAGAGGGAATGGGAGGCCGTCTCCTCCTTCTGCGAAGCAGTAATGCTCGCGAAGAGGGAGGCGGCATACGTTAGGGAGACTCAACAGCGGCCGAGTCGCCCTAGCGCCCCCAGCCGCGACCGCCGCAGGAGACGCCAGGGGCCGCGAGACGATCTCCGGCCACCGTAGACCCGGGCCTGCGGACGACGAGTAGTGGGTAACTCGCCGCCCGATCAGCACCAGGCCCGAGAGTCGACGGCGCGTAGTGTTCCACGGGCGCCTCAAAGAGTTGTCAGCAATAGGGACGGGGCCTGCCACGGCCGATGCCTGCCCGGGGGTGGAGGATAAATTCGAAAGAGTTACCTCGCCCCTGGGCACTCAAGGCAGGGAGGAACAGGGGTGGGTTTTAGTCAGTAAGAGTCTGACACGCCCTTCCGCTCCACCCTAGAGCGGAAGAAGTCATAGGATGACTTCCCACCCCCCAAAAAAAAAAAAAAACCGGTCCAGCTGTTTGAGCGTGAAGAATTAAAAAACAGACACACTCACAAACAGTCACTATTATTATTTATAATATTAGTGTGATAAATGTGACTATAGGAAGAGCATACTTTTTTATAGCCTGTTGCCGTGGGACAGCCCAGGCCCACCACTGGCCAAAGGCCTCCCTTCCTTCTTTAAATTCCTCCCGGTTTAGCGCAAGTGTGGACCAATCCTAGCCGTAGGCGTCTAGCTCGACCCCCCATCTCAGCCTGGGTCTGCCGATTTGTGGTTGACTTAGTCCAGACTTAAATGGATAAAATTGAGCCAGGAAAATTAATTTTCTACGAAAATTGACTTCGTAGGTCAATTGTCGTGATTTTTTCAATTACTCTGATATCTTAAGACTTGATCTTGGCATCCTTATTAACTGTATGCTTGACAAGACAATGATTTTAATAAGTTGTTAACTTTGGACACCTCACAAAAAAATAAACTAGTTGTAGGTATCGAGAAGGCAGGTTACACGCAAGTTCACGTCGCCTTAGGCTTACAAGAACGTGACAAAGGTATGAGGTACTTCTAAACACCAAAACAATTACTCCTACTACAAGCATAGCAATGCTGCTGTGTTCTGTTTTAAGTCAAATGGTCTAAGAATTTACAAGAGCCGTTCGAAAAGCTAACAATTTTCCTTTTTACAACGCAATCATGATGGCATTGACGCGTCATAGTAGGGGGCTGCTCTTTACTTGACCTCTTTGTCTTAAGGTGAATGCTCCAGGGTAGCCCGCGAAATTCAAATTTTCTTATTATATATAAAATTGTCTCTAGATTTATAATCATTAAAATCATCAATACAACTCTCTCATTTAGAATTGATGCCAAATGTAAGTATTTCATGAAATCATGACATTTGGCACCAATTCTAAATGGGACAGTTGTATTGATGATTTTAATTATTATAATTCTATAGACACATACTTGCTACGGCCGCGAATCAAATTTTGACCCAGATACAACCTGACACTGCAAAAAAAACCTGCAAATTGCAAAAAAAGTAATACAATTTGAATTTCGCGGGCTACCCGGCAGCTTCCACCTTAAGTTCTAGGATTTGGATGTACTCTATAACTATTTAGGATGGGTAGTAAGAAGTCCTTAGTTTTTAAATGTAATTGATGATCATCAATTTGACTGATAACGATGTGTATGGTTTTAATTTTTCACAGCGCATCTAGGCTTTTTAATTTTCTCTATAAACTATTCCTAAATATTTATGAAACAGTTGGGAAACAGTGTTCCAAACTTGTTTTAGGCCTGGGACCGCATTGATTTTTTTTGAGTTCCGTACCCAAAAGGGTCCAAACGGAGCCCTCTTGCTGTCACTCACGTGTCCGTCGTCTGTCACACAGGTTTTACAGCCTAACGGTTGGAGCTACTGTCTTCAAATTTACACGAAGTCCGACACGCACTTGGCCGATTTTTTATTATTAGTCACTAGTCAATAGTTGATTACAAAAATAAACGTATAGATATCATCAAAAATTGTAGCCTACTTTTTCTTTAAAATCAAAAGTAACAAGCCTTTTCATAGAAAACACTATTTTCATCAATGTGATTTTTGAGCTTAAAAGTTTGAATTTCATACCTTTTGAGGACCATATTTTTAGCTCACACCAGCAGTGGTCCGTAGACCACAGGTTCAGGTCCACAGGACCACAGGTTCAGGTCCACAGGACCACAGGGCTTGTGCAGCAATGCGAGCAAAGTCTTTTCGTCTTTTTTGTCTTTTTATAGAAAAACGTTGTCCCATACTAGGAATTACTCCTGTATCGTGGGTGCGATCACAAACATTTAATCTCACATACACAAGACACCCAGACCCGGAACAACTATCTGTAGGCCATACAAATATTTGTTCCATGCGGGGATCGAACCCGCGACACGCAGCGCAGCAGCCGAGCGCTCAACCACTACGCCAATCGTGCCGTCAAAGTGACGTAACATCACCTAAATCTTTGTAGACACACGAGCAGTTGACGAGTGTATAATTACCATGGCGTGTACTGTACGGTGCGGAGGTTGTGAACATAACATTTTTTGCTTCCATCAATCAGCCGTGACTGCCGTGAGTGGGCAATCTTTTGTTTCGTAACATTTATTATCTTTCGGTTTGTGAACCCTTTGTGCTATTTAAGGTTGGAGTAATTTACTAGTTAAAATAGCTATCATTGTACACGTCATTAGTTAAGTTAGGTATTTATTTATTTATTTACACTTCATGCAACTAAAGTACAAATGCGGACTTAATGCCTTAGGCATTCTCTACAGTCAACCAAGGGTGGTGGAGAGATAATATGGCAGGTGCATAAAAAAAAAAACAAACAAAGCAACACCAAGTAGAAATATAAAAAGAAAAGTGAACGAAAATATATATATTAATAATAAACATACATATATATTTAATATAATAACTACCAATAAATATTTATATATATATATATATAAAGTAATAACTAAGGTTTTTGAGACGACTCTACTCCTTGTGTAGAAAATAATTCCGCAACTTCCGCTTAAATGCATCCTGACTGGTGGCCGTCCTGATATCGAGAGGCAACAAAATCAGAAGTATGAGCAGGGCAAAGCAGTAGAAGATTATTAGAAGAACGCAGATTCCTGCCGTGTGAAGAACATAGATATTGAAAGTGAGATATAAGATAAGAAGGAGGAGTGGGAGAGTTCAGTAGAGAGAAAAGTGTAGTCAGAGCCCGCAAACTTCTTCTCTGGCGAATGGGCATCCATTTGAGCTCGGACCTGTGGTTCGAGACATGGTCATATTTCCTCAAATTAAATACGAACCGGATGCAGTTGTTGAGGAGCCTATCCAGCTTATCCAGTAATACCGCATTCAGGTCAAAGTAGCACACGTCACCATAGTCGATTATAGGGAAGATTAAAGTCTGCACAAGCATAGTCTTCGTCTTAGCAGGCAAAAAGTCCCTCAGACGGTACAGACACCGCAAAGTTCCGTTGACTCTTTGACTGACACTTGAAACCTGACTTTGACAGCCAAGCGTCGAGTCAAGATGCAAACCGAGATCTTTTTCGCTAGGGCTGATGGGGATAACGGCACCATTGAAAATAATAGGAGGAAGAGAGTTAACCACCACTCTACCCATCATGCGCGAGCTTCCAATAACTATGGCCTGACATTTTGAGGGGTTTACAGACACCCCAAATCTACCAGACCAATCACGAATTGCATCCAAATCCCGGTTTATATCCTCCACAGCGTCTGACAAACCTTCCACCCGAGCAGCTGTGTACAATTGAAGATCATCGGCGTAAAGATGATACGAACACCGAATACAGTGAGTTATAAAATTTATGAAGATGGAGAATAATAACGGAGAAAGAATACCGCCTTGAGGAACGCCAGCATCCAGGTCACGCCAAATCGACGAATTCTCGTTAACGCGCACTGACTGCCGACGTCCCCGAAGATAAGAAGAGAACCATTCCAGGGCCTCGGAATAAACCATAAGATGTGAAAGGGTTGATAGGAGAATATCGTGACTGACGGCATTAAAGGCATTGGAGAAATCAATTAACACCAAAACAGTAACCTTGGTATCCTCCATAGCCTTTCTAATAATAATAATATTCCACAACTATCACACAACGCCATCTAGTCCCAAGCTAAGCAGAGCTTGTGTTATGGGTACTAGACAACTGATAAACATACTTATATATTTCTAAATACATACATATTATAGATAAATTACACCCAGACACAGAACAAATAATCGTGCTCATTACACAAACATTTGTCCTGGGTGGGAATCGAACCCACGACCTCCGGCATAGCAGTCAGGGTCACTAACCACTAGACCAACAGGCCAGTCAAAATGTCCCCAGTCACTTTCAGGAGAGCAGAGGTAGTACTGTGGCCAGGCCTGAATCCAGATTGGCACGAGCTTATTAGATTATTAAGGTGAACAAATCCTGAAAGCTGCTTGTGGACGCAGGCCTCAAGTACTTTGGACAGAAAAGGAAGAATGGAAATTGGTCGAAAATGATTCGGTAGGGAAGGATTATTGATTTTAGGAAGTGGACGAACGTAAGCCATACGCCAAAGGGATGGGAATTGTCCGGAATCAAGGGAAACATTGATAGTGTAATCGGCGGAAGAAGAAAGTCGAGGACCAAGGTGACCATGTAACGACTGATGTCGTCACAGGTATATACCTGATAACATTTTTTAAGATGATAGGATTGATCGTCAGAGTAGCAAAGTGACTAGTACACTTTGCTACTCTGACGATCAATCCCATAATATTCACACGCAAAGCTTGAAAATTGAATTCTACATGATAACAAACTGAAAATTTCTTCATTTTCAGAAACTGGATTAGAATATGTCGAGAATTTGGTGCTAGCGTATACCTTTTTTTTTGTGGGGTGGGAAATCATCCTATGACATCTCCCGCTCTGGGTGGAGCGAAAGGGCATTTCAGACTCTTACTGACTAAAACCCACCCTGTTCCTTCCCTGCCTGAGTGCCCAGGGGTGTGGTAACTCATGTTAAAAATTTATCCGCTACCCCCTAGGCATGCAGGCACCGGCCACGATGAGCCCCGTCAGTGGTGGCTGACAATCAGCTCTTTGAGGCGCGCGTGGAACACTACGCAACGTCGACTCACGAGCCTGGTGCTGATCGGACGGCGAGCTAGTCACTGCTCGCCGTCCGCAGGCCCAGGTCTGCGGTGGCTGGAGATCGTCTGGCGACGTCCTACGCCCAGAGCCTCTCCTGCGGTGGTAGCGGCTGGGCGCGTGAGGGCCACTCCGTTGAGCTTCCCTCACGCTCCTCCGCCTTCGCGAGCATTACTGCTTCGCAGAAGGAGGATACTGCTTCCCATTCCCTCTCGCTCCGTATCATGGCCTGAACCAGGGCCGGCCGCGAGAGGTCGCCGCCACTGATTGCATCCACGAGGACACGGCGGTGCTCCGCACAAGCGGGGCAGACCTCCACCGTATGCTCCACCGTGTCCTCTGGGCGATTCGCGCAGTGGTAACACCCGGGCGTTTATTATTAAAATTATGCATTACCTGATACAGGAACCTCCCGAAACAGCCGTGTCCGGTGAGGACCTGCGTCAGGCGCAAGGTGGGGACGCCGTGACGCCTTCCCAGCCACTCCTCAAAGAGGGGCACTACCGCCGCAATGGTGGCGTGCCCAGCGCTGGGTTGCGACAATCGCTGTCTCCGAGTTCACCGAGCCGCGAGATGTCGCGGCAGCGGGGATTCACCCCGGCGTTTGGCCTCTGCGCGCCACTCCCAGAGCAGCGCAAGGACCTTGGCCTCCAGATCCCATGGCGACAGTCCAGCAAGGAGGCTCGCCGCCTCACAGGAGAGCGTGCGGTATCCTCGGCTCGGCCTTTTGGGACGCGTTCAACCGGCAAGCTGGTCGCCGTCTGACGGAACGCGCCCACACCAGTGCCCCGTAAAGGGCCATGGACCGCATGATCCCCGCGTAGAGCCTCCGGCAGGAGGCGTTTGGACCCCCCAGATTGGGCAGGAGCCGCTTCAAAGCAACACTGGCCCGCTCTAGTCTGGGGGCCAAACGTCGGAAATAATAATAATAATATAATATAATACTATTTTTTATATTTTTAAATGTTTTTATTTTTTTTATTTTTTCATTGAAATATTTAAAAATATAATTTATATGTATTTACAAATGAATAAACGACATAATAATAATAATTTATTTATTGCGAGTAACAATGAGACTCATAAAATGTTAGTAACAAAAACAAACTTAAATAACTATGTTAGTGACATAAAAATAACAAAAACGTTGACAAACAAAATAACCATTGCTTCAGGATTCCAGCTGAAATACTGAAGCAACGATTCACACAACACAAAAACAAACAACACAACAAATTATTTTTACTTAATTATTTAAAAAAAAATATGGAACAAACCTAGGTATTTTTTTAAATTTTACTGGCTGTTTATACACTCACAAGACCACAAAATTTTATTTTTGTTATATTTTTCTTTATTAGGTAAAAAATTTTGTAGCCGACTACCTAATCAAATCTATTTTACAAGCTTTTGTTTAATATTCATACCGGCCCCAGGGAGGAAAGCAATTTTTACTATAAGTCTTTCCCGCCCTAGGGAGGGAAGCAGCCTTTTCCACCCGCTACTCAATTCAAACAAACATTACATTCCGAGTGTGGTGAGAAATGAAAAAAATGTTTTCAATAACGCCACGGTAATTTGTGGATTGGTCTTCCTCTTGAGGTATTTCCGCGGAGCTAGGATATGGATAGCTTCAAACAAAAATTAAAGAGAGCTCCCATCAAATAGGTTCAGCAATGCACCTTTGTTGCCCCAGGACTTTTATGTAGATGTCAATAGGCGGCGGCGGTGACCACGTAACCATCAGATGGGCCGCCTGCTTTCTTGCCACACAGCATGAAGAATATGCTTGTTACAGGTAGAATTAAAACTCATGGTGGATCGGAGCACACCACGGGTCGCTGAGCAGTAGCAAATTCTTGCGACAGTGGGGTTGAGGGGTACTGCGCAGCGAAACGTGAACTTCACTCATGTCATTAACTTTGAATCAAACTATAAGAAGCATTACGAGTTGATGACTAGGCTTCAGTAGTTGGAGAGACAACAGAAAATAAAGACATTCTATGTATATCTAACAGGAATGACACCTCTTAGATATTCACTGAAAAGTCATCATCTGGCTGGTATGTTCTGAATTATATTGGGGTCGGCTTCCAGTCTCATCAGACTGATGCAGCTGAATAGATACCAGTACGGAGCGACTGTGTCGATTTTCGTTGACAAATACCAAGCGTTATTACTTTATATTTTTGTATATTTTTTCCCAAATTAGGGTCAGGTTAGCCTCCGATTTAATAAAGATAAGCTGTTGCAATGTGTCGCAATGTCATCATTCTCATCAACATGAATATGTATGAATCTTACACTGGCTTGTGTGGGCTAAGATTAAGGGCGTCTTATGATATTTACATTATTTATAGTTCGGTGACGAGGAATGTTTTTTAAATTCAGCGAGATAAGTGGCTGTGGTAAATATGTCATGAAAAACAGATACTATTTTATTTTGCGTTCTTTCATCTGTATTTCTCAGTAGCAACTAGTGGTTCTGGAATAGGAATGATTCTTGGGTACAAAAATTATAACTCCTTTAAGTCTGTAAGTTTTATTACCAAAAAATATTGGACACGTAGTTTTTGGTTTACCAAAAGAATATTAAATGACAATGATAAAACGCATCATAATAAACGCCCCTAAAATCTATAAGTCCGTGATTAGACCTATCGTACTGTATGGATCAGAATGTTGGGCTGTGAAAAAGACGGATGAAAAAAGACTGCATGTGGCGGAGATGAGAATGTTGAGATGGATGTGTGGAGTAACGAGAATGGATAAAGTGCGAAATGAGTACATTAGAGGTAGTTTAAAAGTGGCGCCAGTCACAGAAAAGTTGAAAGGGAACCGCTTATCTTGGTGGCAGGCATGTAAAGAGGAGGGATGAAACACATGTAACTAAAAGAGTTATGAATATAAATGTGGATGGATGGAGAGGGAGGCCAAAGAAAGTATGGATGGATTGTGTGAGGAGTGATATGAAAGAAAAGGGAGTTAGTGATAGCGTGACGGCTGACAGGACTGAATGGAAGAAAAAAACGTGTTGCGCCGACCCCAAGTAACATGGGATAAGGGCAGGAAGATGATGATAAAACGCATCATAATACGAGAGTTGTTAAGTCACTTTTAAGTAGGTATAAAGTAATATATTTTTACGTAGATGTGAAGTTACGCGAAATTTCAACGTCCGTAGAAAAAATACATGTTCAATATTTTTTGGAAATCGAACTGGCGGACCAAATATATATATATATTTTTAGTCATCTTAGTTTATGGTAATAGGCTTACCCTTTATTTGGAGCTTAACTGAACAGTGGGTGGACACGCCTTATTTTTGTGGGGTGGGAAATCATTCAATGACTTCTCCCGTACTGGGTGGGTAAAGCTGTCAGACTTTTACTGATTAAACCCCCCCCCCCCCTCCGTTCCTTCAGTTGCCTGAGTACCCAGGGGGGCGCGGTAACTCTGTTTCGAATTTATCCGCGACCCCTGGGCAGGCATCGGCCATCACGGGCCCCGTCATGTGTTGCTGACATCTCTTTGAAGCGCCGTCGACTACTATAGACACGCCTAGCGCTGTCTTTCTCTTCGAGGGTAGATACCAAGTGACGGAATGATGTTTTAGTTTTAGGGTTCCGTACCCGAAGGGTCCAAACGGAGTCCTAATAGCTGTCACTCACATGTCCGTCTGTCCGTCGTCTGTCACAAAATTTGGTTCCGAAGATTTTTTTAAATTCGCGTTGCAATTCCTATGAACTTGAAATTTGGTGATAATATTTATTACTACGTATATTTTTTTTTTGGTATAGTGGGAAATCATCCAAAGACTTCTCCCGCTCCACCCCTGTCAGACTTTTTACTGGTTAAAAAACCCACCCCTGTTCCTTCCCTGCCTGAGTGCCCAGGGGTGCGGTAACTCATTTTCAGAATTTATCCGCTACCCCTAGGCATGCAGGCACCGGCCACGATGGGCCCCGTCAGTGGTGGCTGATACTAATCTCTTTGAGGAGCGCGTGGAACACTACGCGCCGTCGACTCACGGGCCTGGTGCTGATCGGACGGCGAGCTACCTACTGCTCGCCGTCCGCAGGCCCAGGTCTAAGGTGGCCGGAGATCGTCTGGCGTCCTACGCCCAGAGCCTCTCCTGCGGTGGTAGCGGCCGGGCACGTGAGGGGCACTCCGTTGAGCTTCCCTCACGCGTCCCGCCTCCGCCTTCGCGAGCATTATTGCTTCGCAGAAAGCGGAGACTGCTTCCCATTCCCTCTCGCTCCGTACCATGGCCTGAACCAGGGCCGGGCGCGAGAGGTCGCCGCCACCTATCGCATCCACGAGGACACGGCGGTGCTCCGCCCAAGCGGGGCAGACCTCCACCGACCCAAGCGGGGCAGACCTCCACCGTGGTACGGAACCCTAAATGTGCGAAGTCCGGCACGCACTTGACCGATTTTTGTTTCGATACTGTAGTATTTGTCAGTCTAGTAACAAGTGGATGTAGTAGAAAAACTGAATCGCTTATTTTTATCTCTTCACGAGAGACTGTCGGGAGTAGGTATCGTTTCAATAGATATTAAATTACTTAATTGTAACTCATTAGTCAAAACTTGACTAACTTGACTTATAAATAAAACTATACGTTGTTATAGTGTGCCTTTTATTTTTGATGCTTATCTTGCAATGCAATAGATATCTTGCATTTGAATTTTAATTAGTTTGATATGTATTATTACTACTCTCATTAAATTATTTTCGTGATTAATTAATTTTAAATAGGTGGTCTGTTTTTGCAGCTGCTAAATTCTATTTTGATGCGTTGTTTTGATTATGTATCTGATATCCTCTTAATTTTAATGTTTTTTGCTAATCTTTTTCTTAAAGGTCTTGCGTATCCATTCCACACGACCTGTCAGTGTCGTTATCATAATTATAGCCAATTTATATTTTATGGGATTTCATAAAACTCAATGTTGTTAGGGTTCCGTACCCGAAGGGAAACCAACGGAACCCTATTACTAAGCCTCCGCTGTCCGTCCGTCCGTCTGTCTGTCTGTCAGCGGTCTAATGAACCGTAATAGGTAGAAAGTTGAAATTCTCACAGACTGAATTTCTAGTGCCGCTATAAAAACAAATAATAAAAAATTAAGGGGAGCCCCAAACAAGAAACGTGATTTTTCGGTTTCTGGTACGGAACCTTTCGTGTGCGAGTTCAACTAGCACTTGGCCGGTTTTTCTGACCTTCAGAAATCATCATTAAATTAACCCGGTAAGAACAACCTCACTCTTATTCAGCTGCTTAGCCTATAAAGATCTCCTAAATTTGGCAGTTTAAAGTTCAGTATTAGCAATATTTTATCATATTCATCTTAGAGGTTTTCCCAAATATTTAGGGGTCGACTGCCAGTATGATCGGATGCAGCTGAATCGGGATACTTTACATTGGATCCTGCTGCATTTTCTGAGGTAATTTTTCATACAGAAAGCTGAAATTCTCTGTTACTATAAAATTCGTACTAGCATGGGTCAGAAAGAATCTTGTGATTTTGTGACTGAGCTCTGAAATTCAAAACAATTTTTTTTTATACATATTTTATTAAATTGTTTAAAGTTAGGTTATAAATAGTTAGGTATTAGATAGCAATAATAAATATCATTAAATATTTATAATAATTAAAATTAATTTGATTATAGTACCCTAACTATTGTATTATATTGATTAATTTATTGTACTTATTGTATTTTTGTCTACACGCTATCGCAAAAAAATTAAATACCTTAAAAAAATATATATAAATGTATTATATTAAATATATAATACATTTATTGTAGGTACCTACTAAGTGGCATAGTAAGCAATGTGTAGATACTGTTATATAAAATTAGTTCACAACATTCTATCTCATCTCATACGTATTAATCAAAGAGATACAGAGAGGAAGATGACACAATTTATGCGTTTTCGCTAGCACAGAATCGAAGCGTTGAATAACTTATATGTACAATATTATTATTGTATCGAAACTGGAAATTACGGCCTCTCACATCATATAGATTATACATATGTATTACGAAAGTCTTTGTCAGAGGGCATGCAGCTATGTCTTCACAAATAAACTCTAAAGACTTATTTTTATCAAGTGTAACTGTTTGTAGAATGATTTCGGTATTTACTGAGCCCGTCTGGTTCATTTCTCTGTGTTTCTCATTAATTGTTGCCACAAGCCACAATTTGTAGTTATATTTTTAAATGATGTTAATTAGTGTTTTTTAGTTGTACACCAGTGTTTTTTTAGTGTTTTTAGTGAGTGGAATGGAGTTGGGCTCGGTATGTTGACGTTCTTTGATTTCGAAGTGATTTTGAATTAGTATTTATTTAATTTTATTTATTGAAGTGTTTTATTTTTGCGAGTATTTCTTGTGTAAAGATATCAACAGTATCTGTTAGGAATCCCAGTTATTTCTTTTAAAGAAATTGACATTTTATGGACCCAGTAAGTGTTTGTTTTTAATTGCTAAACAAATGAAGGATGAACCTCGAAAGTAAATTGCAACTATGTGAATGACAATGAAACGCTTATTATTTTGATTATGTTTTTCAAAGCAGATAGTGTAGTGTAATAACCTCTACATCAGGTACGTTATTTGCAGTACGATAAGGAGCAGGAGAATGATGTCGTCATCAGAATCAAAGGTCTTAAAGTCTGGACGCCAGAAGAAAAGTTATGGTGGAGGAGGAAACCTACGAAGACTAAAGCTGTGATTCTTAATAATGGTACCTATGTGAATTTTAATGATAAAATTAGACTGGCGGTGACGAACACAACAAAAAATTATTGTGGTACATTTTTGTTATAATATTTATTCGGTACGGTATTAGGAACCAGATATTCGTAAGTCGTAATAGGTACTTACTAATATCCTTTTTAAGTAAGTACCAACTTCTAGGCTAACAAAATCAGAATTTGTTAAAACTCTAGCTTCCGCCAGCGGCTTCGCCCCTCTTGCCCCCCATTATAAATTATAGCCTATCTGCTATTTCAATTTCATGCGGATTCGTTGAGCCGTTCTGGCGCCATTGGGTAACAAACATCCATCCAAACTCATTTTTAATACTAGCTTCTGTTAGCGGCTTCGCCCGTGTGGAATGCGTACTTCCTACATTGTAAATCAGTATCTGGATTACCGAACTTTGATCGGTTTTTACACGGATAAAACGACGATTTCTAAAAATGAAACGCGCAGCCATCTGGTTGAATTCGCTATTCAATTGTACGGCCGATAGTTAATAGTCCAGTCAACGAGGGTATTTGTTGTATGGAGACTTCCGAAAAAATCTCCCGCCTATAAAATTTGGCATGTGATGAAATTAGGTAATACAGATGTACAATAATACAACAAATTTTGTTACGAGAAGTTAGATATTTTTACCTCAACATGAAAATCACTTATAACTCTCTGTGAATATTTCCTCAGTCTGAAATACTTTCTGTATACTCGTACGTACGTATGTACGACTTAGAATAAGTATGTAAAGGCATCCAACATTTTTTCGATTTCAAAGATACCCCAAATTTAACTTTAACATTTTGCACTATAACTTCTACTGAAAAATTGATCTGCTAATTTTTAGTTTTTTAATATGTTTTGATATCCTTAAATACATTTCTTTGTTTAGTTTTCCAAAAGATTTTCCTTTTTAAACATATTTTTTTGATTTTTGCTTAATAACGTAATGCGAAAAATATCTCCATCTATTTTCGTATCTTTATTAGTCATATGATTTTATAATAAAACAGATTTAGTCTTGCCCCCTAATGTACCCAGACCCCCGGAGCTAAACAGTCCTGGTGGAGCCCAGAACTAGAATGACACCGACAAAAACTGAGAAAGCTTTTCAACAGAGCCATGAACACAAGATCGCCAGGCGGATGGGACCAATACAAAACTACACGCAAAACCTACAAAAACCTGATACACCTAAGAGGAAGGAACGGCTGAAGGCATTTCTGCACTAACATTGAAAATATATATATATAATTATATATATATATTTTTTTTTTTTTAAAACGTTGCCCACACTAGGAATTATTCCTGTATCGTGGGTGCTTTCACAAACATGTAAATTCACATACACAAGACACCCAGACCCGGAACAACTATCTGCAGGTCATACAAATATTTGTTCCGTGCGGGGATCGAACCCGCGACACGCAGCGCAGCAGCCGAACGCTCAACCACTGCGCCAACCGTGCCGTCAAATATTAATCAGGCAATGAGGGTCAAAACCTGTCTTGCCTCAGGAACAAATCAGACGAGACCTACACAATTAACGACGCAGAAACAAGCGAATTACTTCTAACAACCAACTTCCCAGGCTGCCAGATTGCAACCCAACAAAGTTGGGAACCATATGGTGAACGAGCTACGAGCGGCCTGGACTGGGATGTGGCTGCTGAAGTCATTGACCAAGATAAATGAACATGGGCAATCAACACCTTCCTACCTTTCAAGGCAGCAGGAAGGGATGGCATCTTTCCAGCCCTGTTTAGATGGAGCGGAGACTCACTAGTGGAGCACCTGATCAAGGTCTTCCGTGCATGTCTAGCCCACCACTACATCCCCTTGATCTCTGCCCGGGGGTGGAGGATAAATTCGAAAGAGTTACCTCGCCCCCGGGCGCGTAGGGCAGGGAGGAACAGGGGTGGGTTTTAGTCAGTAAGAGTCTGACACGCCCTTCCGCTCCACCCCAGAGCGGAAAGAGTCATAAGATGATTTCCCACCCCCAAAAAAAAAAAAAAAACATCCCCTTGATCTGGCGCGAAGTTAAAATCATTTTTATTTCAAAACCCGGCGGGGGTGACTACACCCACCCCAAATCATTCAGACCCATAAATCTCACCTTATTCCTCCTGAACACTTTAGAGAGACTACGGGCAAACCATCAGAAACCAAATCCCAATACTAAAACCCTAACACCCTAATCCACACACTTAATGCCCAGGTAAATCAACCGAGTCGGCACTCCACAATGTAGTTGCACGCATAGGCAGTGCCCTTAAAATCAAAAACCCTACACTTGTTGCCTTCATTGACATAAAAGGTGCCTTTAAAACAAACTTCGCCAGCATCGGAGAGGCACTGGCCGCGCACGGCGTTGCGCCAATCCTTGCATGTTTGCATGTTGTGTACCCACACTACATGCTAAAATACTGAGCTATTCAATTTACTGTGAACACCACCACAAGAGGCATCGTAAGCAGAGGCTGTCCACAGGGGGGCTGCTGTCACCACTCCTGTGGAACTTAGTCGTAAACGAGCTCATCACAGAGCTCGCTCTGTGATGCTAACGGCCTTTACTCGGCGGGTTACGCAGATGATATAGCTATCTTAATCGCCGGGCATTTTGGGGGTGTCTTATGCGATCTCACAAGGAAAACCTTCAAAACAAACGAGAGCTGGTGTGCAAAACACGAGCTCTCGGTCAACCCCTCGAAAACAGAACTGATAATGTTTACCAACAAAAGAGTCCTAGAACCCTTTAAACTAGCTAAACTCTTCAACACCGGACTAACAGTCAAAGAGGAAGTCATGTACTTAGGAGTGTTTCTCGATAACAAACTGCTCTGGAACAAGAATTTTGACTAAAAACTCAACAAAAGCACAATCGCACTCTACCAATGCAAAAAAATGTTAGGAAAAACATGGGGACTCTCTCCAAAGATTACGTTGTGGCTCTACACAGCCGTGATCAGACCAATGCTGACCTGTGGCTCTCTGGTGTGGTGGACGAGGACCAAACTCTCAACCACCATTAACAGGCTACAGAAGTTCCAAAGCCTGGCTTGTTCAGCTATCACCTGCTGTATGAAAACCACCCCAACAGCAGCAATGGAGATAGCCCTTCAATTACCCCCTAGATCTATTCATACAACAGGAGGCAGCACTAGCGGTCATCAGGCTTATGCACCTTGGCATATGGGGCTAGAACCACACCAGTGCTCACACAGGCATCCTGGACTGGGCGATTGAGTATCAACCTTTTATCGCCGCCTCGTGTGATAGAACACCCAATAAACCCACTTTCAACAAAAACTACCGCATACAGACAGCAGAGGAAGAAAGGTACCAGTCAGGAGTCGATGAAGTACGCATTTACACAGACGGCTCAAAGACACAAAACGGTTCAGGGACTCAACATTAACTTTAACATACCACTAGGCAAACACAGCTCGATCTTCCAATGTGAATGTGTCGCCCTGACACAAGCGGCAACAGCTGTAAAATGCTTGGGGATACAAAATTTCGGGCCATTGCCTCTTGACCAAACATCTTTTCAACCTAGGTGCCACGGACAGCTTTACCTGCAGAGGCTGGTTTGACGCTGAGGAATCAGTCGCTCACGTCATCCTGGAATGCGAGGCCGTGGCTACCCAACGTGCACAAATCCTCGGAACAGTGAGGTCGCTACGCGAAGCCTGTGAAACTCCCAAGAAGCTTCTACGCTTCTGGGCGGAGTTAGGCTGGCTATGTTAGCCAGGACCCCCACGCACAACGGACAAAATGAGAGTCTAAGTGCGGACAACGGAGTCCTTATACTACTAACCATGCGAAAAAAGGTGAATAAGCAAAATAATGTTTACACCTGTTGAGGAGATGTGGAGTTAATTAAGCGCCTGCACACGGCACACACATTAATTCGCTGTCGCCTTCCTTCGTCATTTTTAAACAAACGTTCCTTGCACAAGAGTAGGTACACAACTGCTCCGTTTCGTACTTCGAGCGACACACAAAAAAAAGCCGCCCGCGCCCGCCGCCGCGCACCGCTGCGCGATCGCCCCGCACCCCTCTTCACTCCCGCGACTGGTCGTTGCTAACCGACATTATTGAGAATATTGAGATTGTAAAAACATTGGTAATAGGCCGAATTTCCATTGGATTATTAAAATTGTTATTAAAATACAGCCACTCATAACTAATAAACGTATTGAATTAACCAGAGCAATTATTCACATGACATAATTAAGTGAAAATGAAAAATAAAATGTTCTAAAGGAAAATGTTTTGAATAACTTAAAAAAGCTATTTATTTTGGAAATAATAATAATATGTTTATTCATCAAAAATTACAGATAGTTACAGCAACAAACAGTGGGTAGAGAGTAAAACAGTTAATCAGGTTTGTAGTAAAATCTGTACTAAACATTTTTAAAACCCTGCCTCTCAAACTAGGTTATAACCTGTGTTTTGAGAAACAGTGTACGACCACAAAATTCTTATACACTATTACTGTTACAACATTTAATGAACGGTGTCGTACTACCGCTGCCACTGCAATGAACTATGTGATTCTGTAATAGTTGTGTCGTGTATATTTGTGTGGGAGGGTGTGTATGCATGTAGTGGAAGGTGAGTGTTATGTGTGGTATTGTGTGCGGGGGTGCGTGCTCGCATGTTTAAATTTGTGATGTTATGATAATTACACCTTACCACCTAATAGTTAGCACCTAATGGTGTGCGTGAGAGATTAGGTGGTGTATGTAAGTAGAGACTCCGTGTAGGCATAGTCCCTTTCTAGAAGCCATTCTTTTACTTTAGTTTTTACCGCGTGGGTGTTTAGTTTTATGATTTTTAATTGTTTATTAATTTTATTGTAAATATAATTACTAAGTGTATAAAATTGATGCGTTGCAAAAGTGGTTTTATGCTGAGATCCAGTGATGAGTTGTAATCGCTTATTTAGATTTGGCGGTGACAGTTTAGCTTGAGTAAAATATAACCATATTAAGAAATAAAAATAAGCAGGCCAATTTTTCAATATAGGTTCTAGCACAAAATGTTAAAAGTAAAATTTAGAGTATATCTCAAATCGAAAAAAATGTTGGATGCCTTTATTTACCTATTCTAACTAATACATTCGTACGTATACAGAAAGTATTTTAGTCTGAGGAATTTTTCACAGAGAGTTATAGGTAGACAATTTTCATGTTTAGGTAAAAATACCTAACTTCTCTTATCAAAATCTTTTGGCTAATTTGATATTTTTGTAATCTGTGTTACCTTAATTTATCATAGTACCTACTCTCTGGCAGGGGAATTTTTCGGGTTACATAAGCCTCGTTGATTGGGCTATAGGATAACTTCAAGTTAAATGAAAAATGATGAAAGATAGAGGTTATTAAGAAGAAGAAGAGAGGTTATCTATACATATAAAATGCTTTGTCCTGAATGACTGACGGATCAACGCACAGCCTAAACCGCTGATCGTAGAGACCTGTAACTTGGAGGGTGTGTTGTTTGTATAACGTAGGCATCCGATAAGAAAGGCTTTTCCGAAATTCTACCCTTAAGGGGGTGAAAAGGGGGGGGAAAGTTTGTAAGGGACAACGTGATTCCTTGGTCCAATTTACTTCAAATTTTGCATAAACTCTTTTTAACAGAATTAATGAAAGACGTGTTTCGTATTTTATTGAAATGCATCCCCTTACGGGGTTAAAAAAGGGTAGAAAGTAATTTTAGCGGTGATTTGCTTCGAAGTTGATATTGTTACGAGCTGGGTATGGGATAAATTATTTTACACCAATTAATTTACTAAACATTCTTTATTAACTCAATAACTTATTTAAACAAACACTAAATCGCTAATATTCACTATTCTCTTCGTAATCGCTTGTATTCACTTCCGTTCGCATCCGTAGTCGAAAACAGACTGACTCTCTCGCCCACCGTCCGGCCTATTTATACAGTCATGGAAGTTTCTAGAACATTGTCGAACTATCCTATACTGGAATATTCTAGAAACAAACAAACAACACAAAACAACAACAACAACAATAACTCAATATTTAATAAATCTTTTATTTTCTAATAATTAATTATAATTTTACCCATAACATTGCAAATCACAAATCAAATTAAACATTCAAAATCATTCCATAAAATAATCAATCAAAACAATAAAATAAATTAAAATCAAGTAAAATTTGTAATCAAAATTCAATAAATATTAAAATCAAATTTAAAGACTGTGTAATGGCGCGTTGATCAACTCTCTGGTCATGGCATGCTAAGACAGACCCCAGAGGTCTAATGGTGTGCCTTGTAAAGTTTTGTAACAAGAAACTTGTTTTGATGAATAAATAAATAAATAATAAATAAATCTATGAACTTCTACACAGTACCACAATGGAATGTTCTCGAATGTAGTGGAAACTTCTGGAAACTTCGACTACATTCTCGAACGTTACAGTGAAATACGTTCGACGTAACAATATCAATACTCCTTATTGCTTTTGATTTACATATTTTTTTTGACACATGATGCCTGAAAAATCAATCTGATTTTATTAAAAAAGGTTAAATCTAATGTGTATTGTTTTTCGCATTTTTTTTACATTTATTTTGTCTGTGTCTATTTTTATAAATGGGAGCAGAGTTGGTTAAGCCATCAATGGGAAATTAATAAACGTTATGTACTACTTTTCCGTACGCTTTCTTATTTGTTGTACGGCACACAAGAACACTCAATGGATATTCGTAAAGAAATTGTGTGTCATGTGACGAACAATTAGGATGAATTTGCTGTTATGTGTAATTTGTGGTTATGTCTCATGACCGTCATGGCAACAATCATGGGACAAAAGAAGATTAGGTACGACTTTACTTAATCTGCCGTGGAATTAAGGGATGAAATTTGGGGAGGAGGGGTACGAGGAAAACCCCCTTTTTCTTGATCAATTTTTAAAAATCGGATTTTGAGGTTATATTTACGTAGTTTTTTTGTCGATTTAAAGGGAGGAAGGAAGAGGGGGGAAAGTGTAAACCCCTCCTTATGTAGAAAAAGTTGTGGAAGCCCGTCCCCCTTTTTTTTTTAAATACCTATATTACATATTATTTATACCTATTTTATTTTCATGTTTAATTAACATTTAAATCTCTACACTATAAATAAAGATTGATATTTTTTTTAAACTATAAGAAAGTATTCAAACATTTGAACATAATAATTTATATACTCTAACAAAATTAAAAACGTAAAAAACCAAATAAAAATCCTATTACAACCATTTTCGACTTCTACGCGGACGAAGTCGCGGGCAAAAGCTAGTTAAGATATAAAATCATAAATATCTCGAAAACGGTATGTCCAATCGCCGAAAATTTTAAAGGCAACATAAAGATCGCAATGGGTAGGAACCGTTCTTGATGTACCATCTAAAACGTTGTTTAATTAATATTTATTTTATAGTTACTGGATGTATTAGGAGAGGCGAGTTTGCTGCCATAATTGGACCAAGGTAGATATTATCAAGAATTCAATAGATATACAATTTTATCGACAAAGTCAAGCAATCCATGATAATATTATTTAACCTGTGAAGCCCCGCGGCCAAATCCGGGTTGTCAAATTGAACCCCGACGACAACCACCCGGGTTGTCGTCGGGGTTCAATTTGACAACACACCCGATTTTTTTTTTTTTTTTCTCTTTATTTTTTTTTTTGTGTCCGACTCACCGGTGAGTTGCGGGGCTTCACAGGAAAGGTTTAAATATTTTGTCAATGAAGCATCACGCTCTATAATGTTACTAATCAATCTTTTGACTTTTAAAAGAAATCGTTTCTATGTTTATCTTTTGCCTGGAAAATCTAAGTTTACTTAACTTGAAACTTTAATTTTGTGCAAAAATACACAACTAGCCTATCTACTCTTTGTCTTAAGAATTTTTCATAAATATTTTAAGTTTTAACAAAGGTTTTAGTTTTATGGGTTTTAAGTTAGTTTAACAGTTTATAAAATTTCCAGCGGTGCCGGAAAAACAACTTTCCTAGTGTCCCTAGCAGGAAAATGCACTCTACCGTCAGAGGGGTCGGTGACCTTATGGGCGCGAAATGTCAAGGACTGCCCGGGAGCCGTGGAGATCGTCCCTCAGCACGAAGTGTTTATGGACGGGCTGAGCGTCAGGGAACATTTGGTGTTTATGGTCAGTTTACGTTTAGTGTTTATGGGCTTCCTGGTTTGAATGTTAAGAGAGTTTTGGCGCGGTTTTGGGTTAGGTCGATTTGGGGTTAGTATGGAATAATAAAGATAAAGGGAAATTTTTGGCGGGATTTCTTCGAGTGAAGTTCAGTGGCTGTTTTTATTATTCGCAAATTGATTTCTGGTGGATATTGTGATGGAAAATTGTAAAGTTTTGTGTCTCAAGTGTCTACGCAACTGGACAATATGTGGAATCATTAAAACAGACGCGATCTCGGTAAATTGAAGCTGAGAATTTTATTGTAGCATTAACTACCTCAGTGAAGTTTGCCGAGAACGCTGACTCGGTACATTTGCTGCCAAATACTGCAAAAATAATGGAAAACATAGTGACTGTATTATCTAAAAACAAAATACTTTCTAAACTTGAAACTGGCTAAATGCACAAACCGTGCGAAGCCAAAATAAAAAATAAATAAAGATAAAACAGTTTAGGAAGTATTTATTTCATCATGATTGTGATAATATTAGATCATCGATTACCTACGCTTTTGTGTTAGATGCATTAAATTCCATTATTATTTTGGTTGTCAGTCGCTCCGCACTTTTGCATAACGATAGTGTAAATGTCAAGATACTTTGAATTCATTAGAACAAATTAAAACAATGCTTTTGTAGCACGCTGCTTAGATAATAGTAGCTATTATCAAGTTATGCAAATATATATCTATTATTATAAATCAAAAAATATCCTGCTTCTTATAACTTTCAAGTCTTGATGAAATCAATAATATGTTAGATGGAAAGCATTATGTTTTTTTTTTTTTTTTAATTGATATGTAAAAACAATGCAATAAAAATAATTTATTTGAACTTTTATTATGGCAGAAGTATTCTTTGTCGATGACGGCTAATTTAAATTGATTTTTTTTTTGTTTTTTTAATTTTGCAACACTGGTATTTTTATCCTAGAATGCCAAACTCTGAATAATAAAAACGATTGCAAATGATGGATGATTGAAAAGTAGGAAATTCGATTTCAACGTTCAATGTTCCAGACAGAAATGAAGCTAGGCAGCTACGAGGACCCTCGGAATCAGGCCACTCTGAACAGTTTGGTAGAGGAGTTCAAGTTGAAGCCCCACATTGATACTCCCGTCGGTGGACTATCGGGGGGTGAGAAGAGGTTGCTGTCTCTGGCTACCACGGTAAGATTACTGATATTAATCAGGCAGGCTGGGAGAAGAATTAAATCTGCCTGCACTTGGTTCTTGACTCCTGGAATGCCTAGCTGGTTAGAAAAAAAGCAATACTTACTTCTGTACTTTGGGTTACCGTTGCAAAAGAATAAAGATAACATAAGATTGTTAGGTACATAGTATATCCAGCGCATTAGATATAGTTGTCATATCTCACCAAGGCGGGATAGTCTTGGATGTGTGTAGATTCACGACGCCTTTTTTCTTAATTCTTTATTGTACACCACATCTTAACATAAAATACAGTCATTACTCAGTTCATGTACCTTTGTACATGAACTGTGTAATGACTGTATTTTATGTCACTCAACTTTGAGCAAACCTTTGAGTGATAGAGTGAGGTCACATTCGAGGGTAGCGTTTTTTGTGTGCTACATCCAAGACCAATCCGCCACACACGGTGTAACGGAAGGGTAGCGGATAAAGTCTTAACAGAGTTACCGCTCCCCTGGGCACTCGGGCAAGGAAGGAACAGGGGTGGGTTTTAGTCAGTAAGAGTCTGACACGCCCTCCCGCTCCACCCAGAGCGGGAGAAGTCATAGGATGATTTCTCTACCCAAAAAAAGGGTGTAACGGAAAGGTGTATTACGTAGTATATATACGGTAAAACTAAGGAAATTCTCAATTGTTTTTTTTACCCCTCTTACATATTGATTCAGCTGATGATAACTTTGTACGGAAAGTCTAAAATTTTTTGATGTGAAACATCTATAGCCGCACGTAAAATCGATTTCTGGCGTGGCGACGCATGCCGTGGCGACGCGTCGCCACGCTATACGATGTTTTTTTGTTTTGTTATTACACCATCAAATAGTAAGTCACTGATTAAACGAATTAAGTAGTCACGATTTGAAATAAATTCGTAAATTTTTGTATTTAATGAAAATAAATGTTTATTCAATAAAGAGTCATCGTTATCTGGAAAAAAATCGTAATATTTTATTTTATCATTATGACATATTTAGTTCCTATCACAATATGTTCTTTTCTGCATATTACTTTTACAAAATAATGTCGATGTTTCACATCTGCCAGGCGTCCCGTGACGGCTCACATTTTTTTTTTTTTGTGAATTTTCTATTTCTTTTTTTTTTGAGAAAGTTTTTTCATTTCCATGGGCAAAACCGGTTCCCAAAATAGGATCAAACCTCTCCGTTACACAAATTTCACAAAATTCACTTCAGTTTGCAAGTGCAAAACATTTTTAACTTCCTTCGAAATGATCCAGATTGCACCCATGCTGTCTCATAATGACGTTGCGATAAAACATTTTTCTCCAAGGATAAGAGAGGGAGATCATTATAATCTCCTTTCACAGCTCCTCTCCGACCCTCAAATCCTGATCTGTGACGAGCCCACAACAGGATTGGACAGTTACAACGCGCTGCTCGTGGTAAGCGTCCTGAAGAAGCTGTCCACCACCGGCAGGGTGGTTATCTGCTCCGTGCACCAGCCGTCCTGCGACCTGTTCAAGGAGTTCAGCTCAGTACTGCTGATGGCTGAAGGGAGGCTGTTGTTCCATGGCTCGCAGAATCAGTGTAAGGATGTTTTTGAAAGGTTAGTGAAACTTTGCTATGAGT
Organism: Polia nebulosa; assembly: GCA_951329385.1. Taxonomy (NCBI): domain Eukaryota; kingdom Metazoa; phylum Arthropoda; class Insecta; order Lepidoptera; family Noctuidae; genus Polia; species Polia nebulosa. The sequence goes on along the minus strand of OX589588.1, from coordinate 7,448,429 downwards.
TGTACATTGCTAGTGAGATTTATTTGCATGCTCGCTTATGCCAGGACTTAGTCCTTCCCCCATTAGAAATTATTGTTATTCTGATGTATAAGCTATATTATTGTAAAATTTCATCCAAATCCGTTCAGTAGTTTTTGCTTGAAAGAGTAATAAACATCCATACATCTTCACAAACTTTCACATTTATAATAAGTATATATTGGGTTCCCACCTATGAAATTGGCGTCTTTTTCTCACAAATAGAGAACCTCGTCACTTCTATGAATTAAAATATTCATCAATTGTTTGATATTCTATCGAATAATGGCCGCCATAGACAACTGCCAATAGTAAAAAAAAAACCCTATTAAGACTTATGGTTTTATACAAACCACTATTTGTTTTAACTTAGCCAAAACTTATTTTTGTTGCTTAATCTAAGTGGCACACGTTATCTTAGTTTTTAAACATTATTGCATAAAAGTTTTAAAACATTAGTCTTCTTAGTTGTTAGATAAATTAAGAAAATGTTAGTATGAAAAATGCAACTTCTTTAAAATTCTCCATACAAAACGCTGATTTCATAGGTGGCGGACCTAATATTAGGTATAGTAGGATTGTAAAAATACAGTCGTGTCGATTGAAAACTCTCGAGTTTTTCCAATATATAAAGAATATGAAAAAGAATAACTGGAAGCTACAGTGACCGAGTTACTCGTTGCAATTTGTGACTGTACACACGAAAAAGATCAACGAAAATAAGGAGTAGAAAATATGCTAAACCCATTTTGATCTCACAAAAAACGGCTTAAATCTTGTAACTCCTACTTTTTGAGTCTATCTAGTTATGTCATGGCATCTAAAACCCTTGATGGGGTTTAAAACAATGGTTAGGTCAGCTACAACCTAACCACATATAAAAAAAATAAAACCGTTTATTTGGGTATCAAACCATACACAATTCAACAAAATCAAATAATAAACATAATATGTATATTGTAATCAAATAATAAAGTCATTAGAACTAAAAAAAAAAGTGTGTGTGTACTTACCCTAGTAGCATTTTCTGTTGGCATCAAGTGGCCAACAGTGGGGAATCCGTTGGGATATAGTTAGTTAGATTCCCTACATCAAACTTACAATGACCCAACGCAGTAAATTCTTATCATTATACCAACCATTTACCAACGTTGGGCCAATGCTACTACTGCCTACCTTTACTTAAAAGCTGTTGGCGTTTTTGCAGTGCTTATAACGTAGACCCTACAAATATCAACTGCATTGGGCCAATGACTGCCCAATGCAGTTAAATATTATCATTACGCCAAAGTTTTTACAAAACGCTCCATATTTTCAAAATGGTTGTTCGGATGAAAATCTTTTCAAGAAAGAAATTGTTGCTCTACTCGAAAACCATGAGATAATGAAAAAAACTCGAAAAATTATTAAAAAAAAAAATTATCGCAAAATTCTTCTAAGTGTCGGGCCGGATCATCAAAGGACTTAGTAAAATTTTCAGAGATTTTTTTTTAATAGATTTCTGCCCTTTTTATTGTAGCACCTTACTAACCTTGTCCATAGAAACCATTTAGGCTCTGAGAAGCATGGCCCTCCGACGCACCGTTCCCGAGTTATGGGCCTCCAAATTTTATTTTATTTTTTACAAAACGATCCATATTTTCAAAATGGTTGCTCGGATGAAAATCTTTTCAAGAAAGAAATTGTTGCTCTACTCGAAAACCATGAGATAATGTAAAAAACTCGAGAAATTATTTAAAAAAAAAAAAAAATATTGTAAAATTTTTCTAAGTGTCGGCGATCATCAAAGGACTTAGTAAAATTTTCAGAGATTTTTTTTTAACAGATTTCTGCCCTTATTATTGCAGCACCTTACTAACCTTGTCCATAGAAACCATTTAGGTTCTGTGAAGCATGCCCCTCCGACGCACCGTTCCCGAGTTATGGGACTCCAAATTTTATTTTATTTTTTACAAAACGATCCATATTTTCAAAATGGTTGCTCGGATGAAAATCTTTTTAAGAAAGAAATTGTTGCTCTACTCGAAAACCATGAGATAATGTGAAAAACTCGAAAAATGATTGAGAAAAAAAAATGATTGCAAAATTCTTCTAAGTGTCGGGCTGGATCATCAAAGGACTTAGTAAAATTTTCAGAGATTTTTTTTTACATATTTCTGCCCTTTTTATTGCAGCACCTTACTAACCTTGTCCATAGAAACCATTTAGGTTCTGTGAAGCATGGCCCTCCGACGCACCGTTCCCGAGTTATGGGACTCCAAATTTTATTTTATTTTTTACAAAACGATCCATATTTTCAAAATGGTTGCTCGGATGAAAATCTTTTCAAGAAAGAAATTGTTGCTCTACTCGAAAACCATGAGATAATGTGAAAAACTCGAAAAAATATTGAGAAAAAAAAATGATTGCAAAATTCTTCTAAGTGTCGGGCTGGATCATCAAAGGACTTAGTAAAATTTTCAGAGATTTTTTTTTTACATATTTCTGCCCTTTTTATTGCAGCACCTTACTAACCTTGTCCATAGAAACCATTTAGGCTCTGAGAAGCATGGCCCTCCGACGCACCGTTCCCGAGTTATGGGCCTCCAAATTTTATTTTATTTTTTACAAAACGATCCATATTTTCAAAATGGTTGCTCGGATGAAAATCTTTTCAAGAAAGAAATTGTTGCTCTATTCGAAAACCATGAGATAATGTGAAAAACTCGAAAAATGATTGAGAAAAAAAAAATGATTGCAAAATTCTTCTAAGTGTCGGGCTGGATCATCAAAGGACTTAGTAAAATTTTTTTTTTTTTACATATTTCTGCCCTTTTTATTGCAGCACCTTACTAACCTTGTCCATAGAAACCATTTAGGCTCCGAGAAGCATGGCCCTCCGACGCACCGTTCCCGAGTTATGGGCCTCCAAATTTTATTTTATTTTTTACAAAACGATCCATATTTTCAAAATGGTTGCTCGGATGAAAATCTTTTAAGAAAGAATTTGTTGCTCTACTCGAAAACCATGAGATAATGTAAAAATCTCGAGAAATTATTGAGAAAAAATTGAGTAATTGGAGGGTAGTCCCAAATAATACAGTTACAATTTTGAGCTCTCATATAATTAATTTAATAAAATATTAAAAACAACTTTTAAATGCAAGAAACATAATAAAGTAGTACATTAACCTCTGGTGCACTCAGTCAGTTCATCAAATCTCCTTGACACCACTTCTCTACACTGCAAACACTGCTCTTTGCTGAAATGGACCTGTACTCCAAATCGTCAAGCACTGTGGAGGAGCTGTCTCCTACATTTGCTTCAAGAATGTCACAGTATGAGGAAGACTTGAAGAATGCCAGTGGTGAAGCTTCACATAAGACTATTGCCAGCCTATCCAAGGACTTCACTGAGTTGAAGACCCTAGTTTGGAAAACATTGAGTTCACTGAAATCCCAGATGGAGTTGCTTGTGTTTGGCTGGATAGGCACGAAATGACAACCCGTGCTAAGGTTCTTCTGTTGCATGGCCTGAGTGAGGACAAGGGAGCAGATCTAAGCAATGGTTTCCTGAAGGTTTTGTCGGAGCGTCTGGAAATGGCCAACGTCGCCTCTAAAGATATAACAGCCTGTCACCGCCTTGGAAGCAACACCAGCAAACTTCGTCCCCTCTTAGTTAGATTTGAAAGCCGCATCGTAAGGAATGAGGTGTGGCGAAATAACAACCAAGCTGAAAGGCTCTGGTTTAACGCTTTCTGAGTTCCTGACTAAGCTCAGACACGATATTTTTATGAATGCTCGGAAGTACTTCGGAATACATAAGTGTTGGACGTCTGAGGGGAAGATTGTCATCCAGGTTTCCGAAAAATCGCGACGGAAGATTGAGTTTGCTTCGGAATATCAAGAACTTGTGGCTCAGTTTCCCGTTGCTGAGCCCTCAGCCGTAACTTCGAAGCCAGTGCCCGATAAGAGAATTTGCTAGACAGTAAAGTGATGAGTCTTCGTTGCGGGTCTTCCATTTTTCTGAGTATATAATATACTAGATACTTATAATTTTTATGTTTTATGTCGTTCATGTGTCGGTCATTCAATTTTTTTAGTTTTTTGTTTTGATTTGATTTTTTACTTATGTTATTATTGTCATTTGACATTTAGACCGTTCGGTGTTACTCAAAGTTTTCGTTCGGAAACATACTAACGTGTATTTATTTTGTTTGGACTACAGGCTTTTTATCTTTTAATTATAAAACTAATGTAGCCGGCGAGTGCATCGAGGTTTGAGTGCTGAAATTATTTTTTTCTTGTTTATTGTTAGATTACTTAAATCTTTTTAAAATTATTTATTTATTTTTATTGTTATTTGTATTTAGTTAAAATGGAAATGGACTGGTCACATGATGAGATCAACAACAGGAAAGTGGACTAAAAAAGTAACAGAATGCTACCATGACCTCATTTACCTTTCCTATAACATTTGACTTCCTCAACGCAAGGCCAAATTTCTCTTTCTTCGCAGTTTTAAAAACGTTGATTTGGAGCGTTTGAGGGCTGATGCGGGTGGGATTGACTGGTCTTCTGTGTTCACCGGCGAGAATATGGACTCTATGGTGTCAGTTTCCAGCAGTACTATATTGTATTTGTATGATGCACCCCTTAAAAAGGTAAGAGTCAAACACCTTCCTGCACCATGGCTTTCCCCAGCTATAAAAAACCTGATGGCGAAACGTGATAAGGCCAAGCATTTATACAGGAATCGGGCTACTGAGGAAAACTGGGACCTTTATAAGAAGATGCGAAATCGCTGCAGTTGTTTGTGTAGGAATGCCAAAAGGCATCACATTCACAACTCAATTGATAACTTCAACCCGACACAAGTATGGCAATTTTTAAAGACTATTGGTATTGGCAAAGCCTCTAGCAAGAGTTCTACTGATAAAATGGACCTCAATGCACTTAATGCGCACTTTTCTACATCACCAATTATACTCGATATCGATGTTAAATCTTCGACTCTCAATGATCTTTCCAATCTTCCTTTACCAGCAAATACTTCTTTCACTTTCCACCCAATTACTGAGCTAGATATTAAGAAATGTTTTCAATCCATCTCCATTAAGGCGTTAGGTGACTATGGTCTTCAGTTCCAAATGTTCCTACCTATTTTGAGTGAAATAGTTCCTGTTGTAACTCACATAGTAATTTTTTCTCTTTTCACTAACACGTTTCCTTCTGCTTAGAAGAAGGCTCACGTCTTACCACTTCCTAAAGTTTCAAATCCCTCTTCTCCATCTCAGTTCCGTCCAATATCCATCCTCCCAATTCTTTCCAAAGTTCTCGAGAGCGTTGTTCAGAAGCAACTGTCTTGTTATCTATCCTCTAATGGCCTGCTGAGTCCTTACCTCTGGTTTCAGACCTGGCCATAGCACTGTGACAACTCTTGTCAAAATAACTGACGATATAAGACTGGCTATGGAAAACAAATGCTTGACAGTGTTGGTTTTACTGGACTTCAGCAGTGCCTTTAATTCAGTTTACTTTGACATTCTCTTAGGAATCCTTTCCTCCCTTAATGTCTCTGCGCCAGTAATTGAGTGTTTCAAATCTTATCTTCGAGGCCGCTCGCAGTATGTTCGGTCTGATGAGGATTTCTCTGAATGGTGTGATTTGGCTGCGGTTGTACCTTAGGGTGGCGTCCTCTCTCCTCTTCTTTTCTCAGTTTTTATAAACGCTATCACTAAGGTCTTTACTTCTAACTATCATCTCTATGCAGACGACTTGCAGTTATACCGTCACTTTAGAATGGGTTAACTCGCTGAGGCTGTGGATGCCATCAATGATGACCTTGAAAATATCAACAAGTTGGCTAAATCCTTTGGACTCTTACTGAACCCAACTAAGTCGCAAGCTACATGCTCAGCCTTTTAGATCATCAGTCTCTCCCGCCAGTAGTGTATGATTCGGTGCCCATATTGTACTCGAAAAGCGCTAAAAACCTAGGCGTCCATATAGACACTAACCTCTCTTGGGAGGTTCATATTGCTGACGTTAGTAAGAGGGTTTTCTACTCTTTTCAGTCTCTTAAACGTCTCCAAAAATTCTTATTATTCTTCCATTTCACACTAAGGTCACTCTTGCACAATTTCTTCTCCTACCGCTAATAGACTATGCGGATGTCTGTTTTCTAGATGCAACGGAGGCACTTCTTAACAAACTCGAGCGGCTGCAGAACTTATGCATCCTTTTCATTTTTGGCCTCCGCAAGTACGACCATGTGTCGAAGTTTCGGACCAGATTGAGGTGGCTGCCAATTCGGCATCGCCGAGATACCCATATCCTATCTCTTCTCTATACTATCCTGCATAATCCTAATTCTTCTCAATACCTTCGTGAACGGTTTGAGTACTTCGTTCCGAGGGGTAAACCCTATCGCACTGCCAATTCTCTTCTCCTTCATATTCCGCGTCACACTTCCAGCCGCTATAATGGCTCCTTTTCTGTTACTGCATTGCGTCTCTGGAACTCTCTCCCACACTCCCTACGCGACAGTCCTTCTCTAGATGTCTTCAAGAAGAAAATAAAAAAGCACTTCCTTTCAAATTGACATAATATTAGTATTATATTGGTATTAATATGTATAATATATATTTAGAATTATTTATGTAGGTTTATAAGTATTGTACACTGAATCCTACCCTCAACAGTGATCTCTCTCTATCACTCAAAGGTTTGCTGGGAGAAAACTCAACATTTAGTTAAGCTCGCCTTTGTACATGTATTGTGTAACCATATGTAATATGTAAAATTTTTGTGTACAATAAAGAATTAAGAAGAAGAAAAAAATTGCAAAAATATTTCCAAGTGCCAAAGGATTTAGACAAATTTTCGGAGTTTTTTTTTTAACTGATTTTGGCTATTTTTATTGTAGCACTTTATTAACCTTGTCCATAGAAATCATTTAATTTAAGGTCTGAGAAGCATGGCCCTCCGACGCACCGTTTCCGAATTACGGGCCTCCAAATATTTTATTTTTTAGAAAATAAATTAAAATTTGGAGGAAAAAGGAAGAAAAAAGGAAAGTCTAAACCACCACATCTAGTGGAAAATCCACTGAGTTGGCAACACTGTGATGTGATAACACTTTTAAAATGGCGTCGTTTCACATTTGGTTTCACTTATCGGCAATAGCCGGTAAATTATTGTAAGTGTTAATTTAAATAACACTTATTTATATCAGCGAAAAATATGTAATAATAATAAAATATGCATAAAAATTATCTAAATCACTAGATATACACAAATCAGAAAGACAAAAAAAAAAAACGAACTAACTGATGACTAGGCAGCATGGTCTCTGACCGTAGTCTGTTCCACAAGGAACAAAAGCCAAAAAAGTGACAGACGTCAAGACGTGACAGTTATTTTTTTACTTTCGGAATGGTAGTTTTTATTAGAAATAATGTTCCAAATATATAAATATACTTAATAGATACTAATATCCGTTTAGTGTGTATAAAGTGCATTTTTTTGTGTAACACGAGTTCAAAAAGCTTGTGAGAATTGAACCTTTGTGGTATGGATGAAAATAGAAGGAAATGTTTAAGTGTGACTGTTCACCAGCCAAACAAAACGAAAAACTGTTCCGCTTTCCTAAAACCCGGAGTTTGAAACCTTCGTATTCTGAGGCTACTGCAAACAGATTGTAAATAAATCATTTGAATACATGAACATAATATGCAACTTGGAGAAACTGTGGTGAGTGCCCTCAGAGATGTTGTTGTTATTGTTAGGTGACCTTAAAAAGGGCTGTTGTACATGGCTCTGAAGAGAGCTGTTTGGATTTACCATTGTGGTGAAAGGAATGATCAGCTAGACTCTGCGTTACCAGCTGCTAGCCGTCCAGGGTGTGCAGGGCGTTTGGAATGGCAAAACGATATAGTTAACACCACTCGGGAAGGCTCCTTTAATGCACCCCTGAAAACCATGGGAAGACCAATACCACCCAGCTCCTGACTTCTTAGAACCCAGGGAACACCTGCCACCTGGACGTGAACTGCAGTGGCCTATATGGAAATCACTCAATGGGTTGCAAATTTAGGTAGGCCGCTGCAAATACAACTTGGTAAAATTCATAGACTGGTCTGATACCCAATGTGAGTGCGGTGCCCCTGTCCAGACCATGAATCACCTACTGGGTATCATCAACGACAACAACAGCCCCGGTATCTGCACACCTTAATAATAAATGATTATTTTACAGATCGACTCTAAAGTCAGACAAAAATGTAAAAAGGCTGAAAGTAGATCGGAATTGGCTTCAACCGTTATAGGAGTAGAAACCGAAAAATGGACAAGGAAGTTCGTCCTTTTCAAATTGACAGTGATGGCCATCTGCTGCCAAAAATAATTTTACCACCAGTATGTACTCTTATACAAGATTTTAATGTTGGTAAGTAACAAAGTTTGTCACTTGTAAGAAAATATAAGATTTCAAAATATTTGTCAGCTAACTTTTACTATGGGACCAACCTCAAAATAAATAAAATCTATGCATATAATATTTAATATTATTTATTTATTTAATTAGACAATTAAGTTATTATTTCAGTAACAATAAGTATTCACAAAATTATTACAATACATAGAAATATAAAAACTTAAAACTTATCAGCCCGGGATTGAGTCTGACAATTACTTGACCATTTTTTACCCGCAATTTTGAGGTTGATTCTTTAGCAAAAATTGCTTGTGTTGGTAGGTTATGTCACCCCCTAATATAAAATACAACAATCCTACATCCTACTAATATTATAAATGTGAATGTTTGTATGTTTGCCTGTCAATCACACAATAACGGCTGAAGGGATTTGAATGAAATTTTGCACACGGGTAGGTCACAGCCTTTTTATTTTTGAAGTTATAATAATAATAATAATATGATTATATTATATAATATTGATATGGGTATCGTGTAGGTTTTCGGGGGTGCCGATTGCAAATCTGACAGTCATTTTAAAATCAAAGATGGCCACTTTTTCTCAAACATTCGATATGGGTATCGTGTAATAGGTTTTTGGGGCTGCCGATTGCAAATCTGACATTCATTTTTATATCAAAGATGGCGGCTGCCACTTTTTCTCAAAAATTCGATATGGGTATCGTGTAATAGGTTTTTGGGGGTGCTGATTGCGAATTAGACATTCATTTTAAAATCCAAGATGGTGGATGCAACTTTTTCTCAAAAATTCGATATGGGTATCGTTTAATAGGTTTTTGGGGTTGCTGATTGCAAATTAGACATTCATTTTAAAATCCAAGATGGCGGATGCAACTTTCTCTCTAAAATATGATATGGGTATCGTGTAATAGGTTTTTGGGGGTGCTGATTGTGAATTAGACATTCATTTTAAAATCCAAGATGGCGGATGCAACTTTTTCTCAAAGATTCGATATGGGTATCGTGTAATAGGTTTTTGGGGGTGCCGATTGCAAATCTGACATTCATTTTAGAATCCACGATGGTGGATCATTGTTTTTCTTAAAATTGTGAATTTATTTTACTTTAAATCTATCAAAAGAAACAGTAGTAGGCATACTGTTTTTGAAGTTATACTTCTTTAGGTACGTTAGGGCAAAATGATGAGAGTAAATTTTTACGATGCTCGCGCACACCGTCACAAAAACCTACAGCCTGAAGTTAGCTAGAACCGACACCGTTAAGTTAGCTATGGTCTGTGGTTCATGAAGAATGATTGTTTTCGTTTTGTAAACTTTGTAACAGTTTGGTTTTTTATCTGGTTTTGCCAAAGAAGTATAACTTCTTACGTGCGTACATAAGTACACACACACTTTTTTATATTGTTTTGGAATCTTCTATCTAGGAAATGTATTACTTTATTATTATTATTATTTTAGATGTCATTGCCCAATGTCTTGGACACATTCAAACCGCAATGGAGGACCTGAAGCAAACTCAAAATGATATTTTATTGAGAATATCACTCTCCTTCAACACATGTGTCTAGTGCAGCCACTTTGCTGGTAGATATATACATACCATTAAAATCACTTGACGATATTAGATAAATAGAAAATTGGCTTGAAGATGAAGAACACAAAGAACAATATTGGTAAGTACAATATTCTGATAGAAATATACAAGCTTTACAAGCAAACAAGACCACTGGACGTACTGATGATATACTATGTAGTTATAATACTACTATTATATGAAATTTGATAGATAAACGAGTATACATACATTGTTTTACGTTTATTTATGATTGCTTATTGACTATGAGCCGATAAATGTTTTGGCCTATGTTGGTGGCAAAGGAACTGCCACAATTACCAGAAGAAATCTGGAACGGGTTTTCACCAACTCTCTGGCAATTCAATGCAACTGAACTGGATAAAATAATATAATATTCCACAACTATCACACAACGCCATCTAGTCCCAAGCTAAGCAGAGCTTGTGTTATGGGTACTAGACAACTGATAAACATACTTATATATTTCTAAATACATACATATTATAGATAAATTACACCCAGACACAGAACAAATGATCGTGCTCATCACACAAACATTTGTCCTGGGTGGGAATCGAACCCACGACCTCCGGCATAGCAGTCAGGGTCACTAATCACTAAACCAACAGGCCAGTCCAAAATAATAAGTTTAGTTTGAAAAATTTACAATTATTGTCAAAAGTCATTGAAAGTAGGTATGACTATGAAAATTACAGATAATATTAGATATATTTATGTAACCATATTAGATTCATTTATTTATGGAGAAGCTCGTGGCTTAAGTAATAACAGCTGCACGGGCCGATCCATCAGTTTAAGCTACGTTTGCTGGGATTCATGGATGGGTGACCATCTTTACATACTGAGACTCCTCCGTGCCTCGGAAAGCACGTTAAGCTGTTGGTCCCGGCTATCAATCGTGGATCTTTAACAGTCGTTACGGGTCGTCAGAAGCCCGAAAGTGACAACCAGTCTTATCAAGGGGTATCGTATTACCCAGTAATATTATTTGTGGTTTATTATTTATCGATTGTGTTATTCTAAATGAAATGCTAAAGTACTGCTTCGTAATATTTACAGTTGCAGTGTAAAGAAACAAGTTGGCAGAGACAGCAACTGATGCTGGAATCACAGGTGTCATAACAAACTGGTTTAGATTTGCTAGAGATCGAGATGGCGGAAGAGATAACAGAAGAATATGATGAAGCTAATAACAGCAGCTCTACACGACAATATTCTGGACTATCTGCAAGAACAAAGAGGCGTCATCTAAATGCAATAAAAACTGAATTAAGAGGTAAATTAAGGATCAACGATAAAAGTAATGTTACTAGTAATAATGCAGGTACTAATTCATCATTTATTAATGAACATCATAATAATTGTATATCAGAAAATTATACTGATGATTTTAATGCCGAGGAAATCACTTTCACGCGTAATATATCTACTGGTTAAATTGAAAATGCTGATTTTAAGGATACTGATCTTACCTGTTTGATCTATAATTAAGGAGGTGGTAATTTGGAGGTAAAATTAAACACTGCACCCGCGGGTTTTAATGACTTAGCGTCATATTAACAAATGGCAAACATACAAATGACTCATTGTCCTCAAAATTAGGTAGAACTAAATGATGCCCTAAAAATCTAGAAAAAATATATGTTTAAGTGTCAAATAGGTACTAATTTTTTAAAGGCGAATTGAAATTTTGGAGCCCTTACGTGGAGATTCTAAATGTGGGTAGTCATCTTGACATCAGAATGACTGCCCAATTTTTGAATTCATTTTCTCAGTTATTAATTAGGTACCAATTATTTAAACAAACGTATCAAATAGTAGCAAATAGGCATTAGATTTTAGTAATATTTTAAAGCTGATCGGTCATTTTGGCCAGTCATTCTGATGTTCACAAGTGTCGTTAGTCACGTTTTGGTCTGTATTAGTGTCAGCCACTATTTATTTTTCTAATAAAAAAGTTTCTATGAATGTATGATTTTCTGCATTTTGTAATTAAACGCAAAAATAGCATTTTTTTCTTTATACGAGTAAGTTTATTTTTGTAAAGTGTCATTCTTATGATTGTGCTGTATTCGTTTCTGTTTCATTTAAAAAATACGACTATTTTGAAATTCAAAGTGACGTTTGTCAGTCACGTTTTGGTCTGTATTAGTGTCAACCACAATTTATTTTTCTAATAAAAAAGTTTCTATGAATGTATAATTTTCTGCATTTTGTAATTAAACGCAAAAATAGCATTTTTTTTTATTTATATGTTTATTTTTGTAAAGTTCCTATGTTATGATTGTATTGAATTCGTAATGTTTCATTTAAAAATACGATTATTCTGAAATCCAAAGTGACGTTAGTCAGTCACGTTTTGGTCTGTATTAGTGTCAGCCACAATTTATTTTTCTAATAAAAAAGTTTTTACGAATGTAAGGTTTTCCATTTCAACACATCCCAATATTTTTTTTCATGTACAAATACAAACACAAATTACGACTACTATTACAAATTAGTTATAAAACATGCATCGAGAAAGATCTGTAGTTCAAAAACACTTCATCACGAGTTCATTTTGCATGAAGTGTCAGTCACATTTACATTTGTTTAAATAAACCTTAACTTTTTTAACCTCTCAAGTCCGGGACGTGTCACGTTTCAGCATATGTCAGTCCCCGTTGACAGGCGGCCATCGTGTAACTACAGACTTGGTCAGGTTCCGTGTGTATGAACCTTGTTACAGGTCTAAAGACCTTGGCTAATAGTGATAATAGCGGTTTAAAACGCGTGAATCGGGTTTTTGGCAAGGCAAACTAGCGGAAAACTAGCGGCACACATGAGAGCCACCGGGGTTATAAAGTACACATTTATTACCACGGAGGTTTAATTAAAGGATATTTATACAAAATTACTGAAATTAGTACTATAAAAATAGTGGAATTCGTAAAACAATGCAAAATAAAACTCAAATCGTGTCAAATGTAGAGTTAGTCACATATGGCATTACCCTAACATATTTTTTGGAACAGTGGTGGCCCAGTGGTGACTGTCGCGACTTACAAGTTGTAGGTTGTGAGTTCAAACCCAGGCAGGCGCTTTACTTTATGTAAATTATTTCATCACTACTGCTCTCAAAACGGTGAAGGATAACATCGTGAGGAAACTGGCAAGTCCTAGTACCAAAAATTTGAAGACATGTGACATCCATCAATCTGCATTGGGCCCGCGTGGTGGATTACGGTCCACACCCTCTCACAGAGAGGAAGCCTGTGTTCTAGCAGTGGGGAGATTAAAATGCTGATGATGATGATTTTTTAATTCTAATTATATTTGTACCACAGCTGTAATTCTAAAATACTACACTTAAGGCTAACTTCACAGCTATCCGGGAGACCCGTACGGGCCGCCTGTAAGGGATCCCAGAACGGAGACTTACGTAGGCGCTAGAACATCGTTTCACAGCGACGCGGATTGGTCCGTATGCGACCCGCTCCGCGTCGCTGTGAAACAATGTTCTAGCGCCTCACGTATGTCTCCGTTCCGGGTGCCAGTACGGGCGGCCCGTACGGGTCTCCCGGACAGCTGTGAAACCAGCCTAACCAAACCCTAACCATTTGTCAACTGTAGGCTCTACAATGGCCCCCCCCAGGCCCAGTTGTTGGCCCCCCCCAGGCCCAGTTGTTGGCCCCCCCCAGGCCCAGTTGTTGGCCCCTTTTTGGCCATTTTTTGTGGGCCCTTTGGTGTGCCCTACCTCTATTAGATGGCCAAATCTAACAGTTGGCCAACCCACGAAGTGCACGTGGCCCAACTGAATGCCCACAATAAATGCTATTAGGGTATGTACGCACGTAAGAAGTTATACTTCTTTGGCGTCACAGCGTACACTATAATATTTTGGCGTAACAAGATAAAAAAAACTGTTACAAAGTTTACAAAAGGAAAATCATTCAGACCATAGCTAACTTCAGGGTGTCGGTTCTAGCTAACTTCAGGCTGTAGGTTTTTTGTGACAGTGTGCGCGCGCATCGTAAAAAATTACTCTCATCATTTTTCCCTAACGCTCCAAAAGAAGTATAACTTAAAAAAAAAACAACAATAAGATTAAAATCCACAGTCAAAAATTACGAGTATAAATGTGTTTTCTATTTTATTATGCTGGTTGTGATTTTTTTAATACCTAAAAAAAAACATGTAAGTGTAGGTACACCAAAGGCCAAAACTATCAAATTAATTATACACTGATTTGTTCCGGAGCTCACAACATTTTGTTGATCGGCAAGACCATTATATTTCATTTCCAAAGCATTATGTCATTATTAGTTCGATTTTATTTACACTTTTTTATTTCTTCACAACACAATTTATTACCGTGTTTGTAATAAAATATTTATTGATTTTATTTGTTATTTTTTTAAGGTGTTGCAATCGAAATGAACCGAGAATATTATCATAACTAGCACATTCAGTTGCTAATGCTCTTAGTATCTTTTTCTGACACTAAGTGTGAGTCAACGCGCGTCTAATAAAACAAATTATTGATTTGTCTGCATGCATCTTTAAAAAGTTAATAGTAAAAAACATTTTTAAAAACAAGTTTTTAAATACATACACAGAATTTCGTGTCTACGCTGTTGCCCTTTGGAGAGTTTCTCTATCTGGAGCTAATGTCGATTTAGGTCACTTTTACCATAAAAACTACGTAGGATATGAGGAAGTGGATCTAATTCAGCTTGTAAGATTTGACCCAAACAAACAAATATTGCAAGTTAAATAAAACCTTGTAAATTGTTGAATTTATCTCCATATACAGCGTCTAAGGCTATAAAAAACACCATTTGGGGTGGCTTTAAAGCAACATTTCGACATTTCACATGCTAATTGAACCACCCGGCGAGCTATCGGTCGTAAATTCATTCTTATGTAACGTTTATGACTAACATTTAAAACATAAAAGTAATTAAGTTGTTGTTCCTACTTCTAGACAAGAAAATATCAACAGGGTGTGGATAATAAAATAATAAATATGCGACAAATTGCGCTGAACATCCATATTTTACTTATAAAGCGATTTTTTTTTCGATTAAATTTTTCGTAGCGGCGTAGACCCTGAATATTTAATAAATCTGTCGTTCAAACACAAAACTAATGATTTTATATTATCTATAAGTTATTTTTCTCTAATTTGGAAAAAAAATAATTGCCTTTATTTGACACACCTGATAAGCAGGCGTGTTTTACAAATGCACTTTTTTTCGTAGACGCGGCACGCAACGATAAAAATTCATATTTTTTTACTAATGAACAAGATTGGTAGTCGACCATTAGTGCTTAATGTTATTGATTTAAACAGTGTCCAGCTACCGACAAATTTCTCGTTTCCAGCGTAGGCCTGCGGTGCCCACTGAACTACAATCCGGCGGAATTCTACATCAGAGCCGTTTCTAACTCCAATGGTAATGTTCAGAGATTGGTGGAAATTTCCCAAGACCGGTTGGAGTACTGTGACGGTACTGGTCCGGTGCGACCCGATTTGGTTCACTGTTATAATAGAACGTGAGTATGTTTTGAGTAATTTAATGAAGATGAGCTGTTTGACTACGTGAGAATACTTTTTGTGAAGCGTAGCTTCGTGTTGCATTGCATCAGAGCTATTTAAATTGTTTGTGTGTTGTTTCTAATATTCTTAGAATATGACTATAAGAAGTTGGATTTTACACACCCATATTTCTCAGTCGTTTCACCTCGTTTCTCAGAAAAAATCCTAGAAGTTTTTGAAACTTAAAAATGTTAAGACCTTTAGGATTTTTTCTGAGAAACGCTTGAGAACTATGGATTCAACTTCGGTTTAAATAACGTGCGTTTATAATAATAATAATAATAATTTCATTTATTTCAGGCTTTATGCCCATATAAGTAATTCAAATACATACATACTTCAAAACTTTCAATAAAAATAAATAACAGATGCCAAACAAATTCAAAGATGTCAAAAAATTAAATTAAAAATGTCAAAATTTGAAAATTAAATTAAATAATAATAATGATTTTAATTCGGGTGGCATAGACCCATAGAACCCATAGAAACCTTATTCTAGTATACAATATCTTTAAATTTTTATTTGCCATGACTGGCCACACCCACAAAAGACTTGACCCACTGGTTTTGAAAGGGACAGTCAAAACGTGCCGCTATTGCGCTCAGAATGCCGTTGTTGCTACCCCGTAAACGGACCAGCAGGGAAGCTGCTTTTTTGCGCATGATGGCCTGGAAACCATCAGCGCGCGCTTCAGCAAACATTCCAGACGCGCTGCACCTCCACGGCAGACCCAACAACATCCTGAATGCATTATTGTACTGAGTGCGCAGGGCTCTGTAGGCTCGCTGCGTATATCTCACCCACAGGCCGCTTGAGTAGAAGCACTGGCAATAAGCTTTGAATAGCGTCACTTTCACTTCTCTCGTGCATCGTGCGAACCTGCGTGCGAGCATATTAGCTCTCACCGCCAGAGCCCTGCGCTCCCGCTCAATATCCTCATCGTCCCTGAGGTCACCAGTCACAATGTGACCCAGATATTTAAAGGCTTGAACCTGCTTTAGGGCTATTCCATTGAGAAATACAGGAGGCACATGGGTAGGCTGTGGTCGGCCTGATTTAAATACTAAAATTTCACTCTTTTTAGAGTTATATTGTAACCCATGCGCCTCCGCGTACTTCTCACAAATGGACAAAAGTTTCCTTAGCCCGCTTATGGAGGGGCTCAGCAGAACCATATCGTCTGCATAACTAATATTATTAAAACAAGTGTCATCAATGTGGCAGCCGACATGCGTGCTACTGAGCCGCTCGACAAGCTTGTTAACATAAATGTTAAATAATAGAGGTTAGCTTAAACCACCCTGCCTAACGCCACATTCTAATATAAACTCATCCGACAGCGCCCCTGCCCACTTCACCTGGTTTTTCTGGTTTGCATACCAATACCTCAGGAGAGAGATACACTCCCCCGGCACACCCGCGCTGCCCAGCTTATCCCACAGAAGGTCGTATTCGACACGGTCGAACGCCTTTGACAGGTCCAGGAAGCGCGCGTATACCGGCGTTCTTCTGGCTGTATAGTACCCGACAGCATGCTTTAGACTTAAAATAGCACTTTCAGTAGACAACCCTGCTCTGAATCCAAACTGGGCATCATGCAGGTCGACCACTTTCGCGAGGTTGGCATTAAGCATGCTGTCAAGCACCTTGGCTGCAGTAGTGGCCAGTGAAATGGGCCGGTAGTTAGCCCTGTCAGATGAGTCTCCCGTCCTATTTTTTAAAATAGGTACCACAATAGTACGCATGAGCGCAATGTTTAGTTGTGATAAGGATTTTTCGAGGAAACGATTAATTATTTACACACATAAAATGATAACGGTCAGTCAGATCTTTAGTTTGATACACAGTGATGTTACCAAGCTAAAGATCTCTCTGTCTCAAAGATATTGTTCTACGAATGAGCCAAAACCATAGTAACTTTATGTATCTAAATTTAGCAAGCCCTTGAAGTGAAGAGGTTCTTTCTAATTCCTGGAAGTCCTGGCAGAATCTAGAAGTATTTGAGCAACAACTAAAAAATGCTACATTTGTTTTTTTTTTTTTTTGTATTAGGTATAGCTGCGCTAAAACACGTGTCAACGACAAGGCCATTTTGTTTTTTGATAATTAAGTTCAGTTTTTATGTTGAGTTCTAAGGCTTGACGTTGAAAATGAGTAGGTAGCTATGAAGTTGGAGTGAGATATTTATGACCTATGTTTTTTGTATGTACAGTGAGCAAAATTAATAGGTGCTTAGGGCGTAGCGAACTTTCAACACCTGCAACATTTTGACAATTACAAATGTGCGCTGAAAATGGTCGTGTCTCTGTAACTTATATCCGAGCGCGTCGAGCTTTAGCTTGAGGGACCTCATGGGACATCAGTACAATAGTAAAGATTTGTGACTGCATTTTACAGATATGGACAAGAAATAATATTACAAATTCATTGCTTCCTAAGCCTCAAACACGTGTCGTAGCAAAGTGCAAAAAACTCAAATGTCCGAGAAGGACATCTGAGGCTGAGCATTTTGCCGTGTAAGTATACCTGATATGTAAATGACTGACTATAAAAAAAATAATAAACTCTCAGTTGCCTCACACCTAGATAGGCAGATACTATTCCTACTAAAAACGTTAAATCAATCTAAAACCTAATAGTGCTGATATTTTATAGTCATAAATAATTAAAAGCTCATTTAAAATGTGCATCTATTAACTTCTGGAGCAGATGTCGTATTTAAATATAGAAAATTATATTATATACTGTGAAACGACTCTTGCTATTGTTGATATGATAATTTTTTGAATAGAGAACATGTTTGATTTTGTTTTTTAAATATTGAGGTCGTCTGGTGCGAGGCAGAGAAAAGGTCACGATCGTCCGCCTAAGGGTAAGCACACACTAAGTCGAGACGCGACGTAACGTTGCGCACTTTCTAGAATAACGAGCGATACAATACAATATGTAACTTATATTAACTACACAATGGTACACATTTCAGAGAGATAATTTGAATAAATCCGCCTAGCTTTTTCCAAACTATGTTAGGGTGTGCTAGATGGGAGTTTAACCGGATGCAGTTGAGCACAGTTTTTTACATGGAGCTCATCCTATACCAGCCTATCTACCTTTTTTTTATGTATGGAAATCCTCATGGAGTTCCTGCGGTTCCAGGAGACCCCTGCGCCCCAGGATAGGCACAGGCGCTCTGTCAGACTCTTACTGACTAAAACCACATGGTGTTCTGCAACTACCTTTGGCTTAGGCGCTGGAGTGCTTGCGCATTTCATCACGCTTCCGCGGCTAGTTATTAATCTGCATAAATTTATGTGTACTCCGTCGCCTTCTGCGGCCGCGTACGTCCGCAATTCCTCTAGACTAGAGAGGCGCCCGCGGAACACTACGCGCTGCCGTCTCAAGCCTTTGTCTGTTCAGGTAACAGAATCCCCAAGTCTATTGCCTGTAACAGACCCTGTGACAGCCTGTTACCCAGTTACTGGGTAACACGGTACATCTTGACAAGACTATCAGTTAATGTATTTTGATTGATTTTTATGTCTACTGTACTACCGTAACGGCTGTCAAAGATCTTCAAATGACAGCCAGGATCAACGGCTTAATGCTTTCCAAAGCATGGAGAAGTCTTGGTAAGTGATGAATGGTCACCCTGTTATTATGTAGCCACGAGCTTTTTGTATGTTAAGTAAAATTCAACATTGTAGCGCTATTTTATTTAAAAAATGCGCGCAGCGTCGCGTGTCTGTGTGGGCTGCCCCTAAGTTTGTGCTTAAAGGTGACTTAGGTTCACGACCTGCTTGCAGCTCCAATCTGTCTAGCAAAGTGTATAATTATTTTTATTAATTATAATGTCAGGCTTTCTGAGTGCTCACGTGATGAATGTTGTGCTATACGTACAACCTGAGGGTCTTTAAGTCAAGAGTGAATAGGTTACTTCTAGGCGAGCATGCTCCATCGTCGACCACATCTTCGCTTACCATCAGGTGAGATAGTGGTCAAGCGCAAGCCTATCAATGGTAATGGTAAAAAAAAAGTCTTTTACAAAAAAAAAACAACCGACTTCCATTACAGAAAATACACTAAATATATAAAAATAACTTTAATTTCGGAAGTCGGTGTTTGTATTTTATTTCTTCGTTATTTGACACCGACTGCCGAAATTTAAGTTATTTTTAGATTTTTAGTGTATTTTCTTTATTGGAAGTCGGTTGTCTATTTTGTATTTTTTTTTTTTCACTTTTTAGTTGTTCTACCCCAGAACTCAAAATCCCAATAACATGGAACGAGGAATATTCGTAATTTAAGGAAACCAAAACGTCATTTATGTATAAGTACATATTTTTCGGTTTTATTAAGTTTTTCAAAAAGCGCTCAATTTCGATAAAATTTATATGGGACCACCTCGGGAGTATATTCTTTCGGATAAAAAAGATTTTTGCAAATCTGTCCACAACTGACAGAGAAAACGGTGGACATAAATAAAAAATAAAATAAACATACATACAGTCAAACATAGAACCTCCTCCTTTTTCGAAGTCGGTTAAAAACAGGACCCACTTATGTGTATAGAACGGTTTGGAAATAAGCTAAGTTTTAAATGAGCAATAGGTGTATTGGGATTACACGTACTGTACGATAGGACTCGGGCTTCTACCTTGGATCTTTCCCTATTTTTAACCGACTTTCGAAACAGGAGGAGGTTCTATGTTCGACTGTATGTATGTTTTTTTTTTTATGTATGTCCCCACGCATTTCTCCGTCAGTTGTGGACCGATTTTCAAAAAAAAATTTTGTCCTAAAGAATATACTCCCGAGGTGGTTCCATATAAATTTTATCGAAATTGCTTTAGCGCTTTTTGAGAAACTGAACAAAAACGAAAAATACGTATATCTTGATGACGTTTTTGTGTTCTCCAAATGTTTAAATTCCACGTTCCATGTTATTGGGGTTTTTAGTTTTGGGGTATAACAACTAAAAAGCGAAAAATAAAAAAACTTTTTTACAAAAAAAAACAACCGACTTCCAAAAAATAAATACACTAAAAATTTAAAAATAACTTTAATTTCGGAAGTCGGTGTCAAATATCGAAGAAATAAAAAACAAACACCGACTTACGAAATTAAAGTTATTTTTAAATTTTTAGTGTATTTATTTTTTGGAAGTCGGTTGTTTTTTTTGTAAAAAAGTTTTTTTTATGTGACAATCTTAGACTATGAAAGGTTATAGACGGAACGTCATTGGACATTAAACGAAGCAGTATCGTTAAAATGTGTGAGTGACCTTGATGAACGTAACGATGACGTATCGGCTTCTCATTTTGTCTATGTGAGTTTATTTCGCGTGTACAGCTACAAGCCGGCTTCTCATTCTGGTACTTCAGATTGCTGGATTTTGACACTCTGTCCCCTTGTGTGTGACCTTTCATAGTCTGAGGTGGCAATCTTCGTAGATACATCAGTCCGGGTAATAAAAAGGGCTATTTTTGGCTTTAGGAGCTACGAAATCTAAAAGACATTCCTTATCTTTCAAAGTACTACCTATATACGTGCACAACTCAGCAAACAACTCATAAAGGGGGCAGCCGCCCCCTTTAGAAAGAGGCTTGATATACCGTAGCAGGTGGCGCCACCTGCTACGGTATTTATATACTGCTTTTGCTTCGTTTAATTTCATATATACCTACCACTGTAGTTAGGTTAAACAGTAGGTTGTAACTCAACCATGTGTCTGTACTAACATACAAAAAAAAGGGTGTAAGGGGAACGCTTCCAAAGCCAGAACGTAGATAATATACAACCTACATGCAAACAGATACCAGTGATGTTTCGCTTTATTTCGGAGTCGCGTCGCGTAGACGTGGGGTCGTTGGCCGCACGGCTGTAGGCGAGAGCGCGCGCGCTTTGAACTCGAGGAATGCGCGGGCGTCAGCTGATAGATTACGAATATTACATTGCATGATAAAGTTATAAATAAAAAAGTGTCTTTAACTGCAAATATTGGTTTCATTTATTTGTTATCACAGTACAGTGTACGCAAAATGCAAAAAAAAATAGTTTTTTTTTCAGATTTTTTATCATAACAAGAATCACTAGCCTTATCACCTGTCTCCGTTTTCGGGAGCGTTTACCTTACACCCTGTATATTATACTAGCTTCTGCCAGTGGCTTCGCCCACGTGTATAAAATTATCCCAAGGAAAATAGTGTGTTATGCTTTGTTCTAATCCAGAATATAAGCTACCGTGGTACCAAATGTCCTCGATATCAGTTCAGACGTTTGAGCGTGAAGGAGTTATAAACAAACAAACACATACAAACAAACTACCGGCTTTATAATATTCGTGTGATGTTTTATGTGGTCTTTCTTACAGTATACAAAGGAACTGGTTCAAACAAGTACATCTATTATTATGGAGGCTGTCTTTGACATTGAAGAGGGAAATAAAGAACCAACTTATACAATTGTTTATATCTGTGGTAAGTTACCGAAATTATTCTTGACTAGCTTTTTACTGCGGCTTTTACTCGCGTGCCCTATCCCACCGTGAAGCTTTTTCAGTGACATTGTTTTCGTAATATTTGTATCACAAAGTAACTTTATACAAAATTCTAAATAGGAATATTTTTCAAATTCGTTCAAATTGAAGTAAGTTTGATGATTAAGGCTACTGGTGTGTAAGTGGCGCCCGCGCAAGAAGTAGGCAAAAGTGTCAGAAACCATTGTGGCAGTTTTTGGTACTTTTGCCTACTACTTTGAATACGAAACATTCGGAGACCTATTTTAACAACGTAAAAATACTTTATCCTCTTTGTAACAAACGTGACGTTGGATTATTTAATATTAATTTTCTATGCTATGCTACGATTTTTTATTCAATAAGGGCACCACTTGGCCAGTAGTAGTCCCTAAATGAACTTTAAAAACTGGTGAATGGGGAAACTATTAAGTAACAGAAAAAGGATGCACAGACTGACTTATGATGTCGCCGCCATTAAAATACACGCGTACAAAAGAGATAGCGAGATTTCCCCACCAGCCTCTCATCCTCTTAACAATATGCTGTTTTCAGATAAAGACTTATTTTAAGTGCTATTCGTTGTTTCATATAAAATATAGTACAAACATAAACAAAGGAGAAACCCTATTGAATCGATACTTCGAGAGGATTATAATACCTTTCACAAACATAAAATAAACAGTTTTACTTCTATACAACATTAGTTCACGTTTGCACCTGATAAAGGTCGCCTCCACCACCACTAACTACGACTTCACAGGTGTTTTGCCAAATCTAGAAATATCATAATGATCACCTGTCAGTAATTAATTAGACAATTAAATTAATCACCTGTTTTTAGGGTTCCGTACCTCAAAAGGAAAAAAGTAACCCTTATAGGATCACTTTATTGTCCGTCTGTTCGTCAGTCAAGACCCTTTTTCTCAGAAACGCGTGGAGGTATCAAACTGAAAGCGGAATGCACATCTGCCATACAAAAAAATGCCTGAAATGGACAGAAACTATTATAAGTCCTTAATTCTATATAGAATAAAATATGTATGCACTAGATAACTGTGCACTAGTTGTATAAAATAGTTTGATAAGGATTATTAGACGATTCCCTTTTGGCTGAATGTCACTTACCTACTCATGTCAAATAAACACGACCTTCATAAAAATATTAGCGGATATCAAGTTAAATATATTGTGTCCGTTGTATTTTTACCCTAGTTATACAAACTTAAGAATTATTTCATTATACCTATTTTATTCTAAATAGAATTAAGGACTATTAGTAGTTTCTGTCCATTTCAGGCATTTTCTGGGCATTATCCTTTATTATTATTTACTCAAGTCTGCAACCCCTTGGAGCAATGAAAAAATCTAACTTAAAACCGTATTTTTGTAGTTAGATCACAAAAAAAAATGTAATTACAAATTTATTTACTGTTGGTAAACTGACCGCTATCTATGTCGATATATGGGGACAACAGTTTTCCAACGGCAAAGTTGGAAAACGAGGGTTCCGTACAAACTTATTTGTACGGAACCCTCGGTGCGCGAGTCCGACTCGCACTTGGCCGTTTTTTTTCTAAAGTTGATATTTTATATATCCTGGTCGGCAAGCAGATCTCTTTGACATACTTTTGGCCACCCATAGCTTTTCGCCAGGTGCTTACACGTGCTAAACAACAACTGGTTTGTTTCCTTGTTTATCTTATCAAAGTTCAAATGTGTTTAGTTTCTAATGTGTCTACAGTCTAGATTTTAGATTGGCTAAATTGTATTATTATTTTAATGGTTTTGACCCGGATAAACAAAAACTTCCTAAATAAACAATCTATTTCTGTAACAAAATCCTTCAAGAAATTTGTAAACTTTATGTGTATAGACAGGCAGACACAACTTTATGTGTATAGACAGGCAGACACGACTTCATTTTATACCTACTGTTACGAAATCTTCCGATAAAAAGGTCCAAGAACACCAGCATATCTTAATATCATATTACTTAGCTTAACATAATACCATATTAGCCCATAAAGACCTCCTCTCTGTCTGAGGGATTGGACCGTAATAGAGCCTTGTGCCGGTAGAACTGATGTCAAATCCCATGACTTCGAATTTTTGTTTAGAGCGTTCTAGAGAACATGTTAGTCCAGTCAATTTACCGAAAAAAATAATCACTAAATTTGGTTTTTTGGGGATTATGTAGGATCGATAGGGGGATGTGTTTTGAGCATACATTCCAATTTGAGGGATTCTGGGGAGGTCAGCTCAAGGTCATTTCGATGAAAACGCGTTTAATTCGATATCTCGAGAACGGTTAGTGTTAGGCAAAAAATTATGGACACCTTTTCTCTTCTAAATTATATTTACTAACTTTTTTATCTGTAACTTTTTTTTATCATCAATAATTTTCAATTTATCACTTCCGAAAGGCAAAAATTTTACTATTTTTCTCCTTTTTTTTATTTTTCGCCATTTTCTCCCCAACCGTTCAATTTTATTAAATTTTACCGATTATCAAAGTGTAGATCTTCTAAATACGGACACCTTTTTCTTAAACTTTTTTCTGTAATGCCAATACCTTAGGAGTTATACATTACTTTGTCGAGCGGGATAATAATGTGAATAAGGATTACAAAAAGAAGTAAATAAATAATTGAAACTGTTTCACACATTTATTGATAAAAAAATAGGTTCTTAGTTTTTTCTTAGTTCTTTTTTTATTATTCACTTCGTATGCTCAGAATACACCGATCAATACATCGATCCTTCATAATCCCCAAAAAACCAAATTTAGTGTTTTTTTCCCATTGTTAGCCGTATTTTGACTGGACTAGATTTCCTTCCAGTATTTCTCTTCACCCTATTTGAGAGCAATGTCTGCCTGAGTTCGAGCTAACCAACATCTGGCCTGTTTTACTGATACTTTCTACGAGAACAATCAATCTGCCTAGCCTTTTCCCAACTATCTTGGGGTCGGCTTCCAGCCTAACCGGATACAGCTGAATACCAGTATTTAACATGGAGCGACTGCCTATCTGACCTCCACAACCCAGTGACTGGGTAATACGATACCCCTTGGTAAGACTGGTTGTCAGACTTTCGGGCTTCTGACGACCCGTAACGACTGTCAAAAATCCACGATTGACAGCCGGGACCAACGGCTTAACGTACTTTCCGAGGCACGGAGGAGTCTCGGTATGTAAAGATGGTCACCCATCCATGGACCAACCCCGGCAAGCAGCTCGTGCGGCTGTTATTACTTTACACAACAACAATACAATACATGACAATATTCTTCTTCACACAGGTAGTAACCTCTATGGTCCTCGGAGTGGCCTACGTGGGGGCTTCGGGGACCACTCAGCGAGGAGTCCAGGAGATTAGAGGCTTCCTCTGGCTGATAACTAGTGAGGTGTCCTTCGGGGTCTCCTATAGTGCCCTGTACGCGTTCGAGTATGAAATCGCGCTGTTCAAGAGGGAAACGGGAGTGTATAAGTGCTCCGCTTATTTTTTTTCGAGGTTGTTGAGTTTTGTGAGTATAGTTTTAAACCTTTTGATAATTTAACAATTTCAATAAAGTTTACTTTAGTAAGTGTAGTAGGGATGATGCTGGTAACAAAATAATGATTATATTTAGTCCATTAGTTAGATTATCAAAAAATTTGGACACGTATTTTATTCTTTATCAAATCAATACAAAATGACAAAGATAAAACGCATCAAAGTTCAGGGATTCTCTTTTCTGAACTTTGATGCGTTTTAAGTAAAAAGTGCGTTTTAAGTTAACGCTTTTAAGTAAAAAGTGGTACATTTTTAACGAAAGTGTGACGTCATGTGGAATGTCAACGCACTGTATCGTCTTCATATGTTGTTTATGTGACAAAAGAAAAAATATGTGTCCAATTCGAAACAGAGTAACCTTGCCCCTGGGCACTCAAAGGCAGGAAGGAACAGGGGTGGGTTTTAGTCAGTAAGAGTCTGACACGCCCTCCCGCTCCACCCAGAGCGGGAGAAGTCATAGGTTGATTTCCCACCCCCAAAAAAAAAAAAAAAAGGACTATCTGTTACCTTAACTTACTTCACACAAGAGCAAGACAAGAGCCACTTTCTGACGATTAACTTCTTATTTAAATATGTAGCATGGTGATATTCAAAATTCCCTTATAAACAGCGTGTAAAAAGACTCATCACATAGCCGTCAACTACGCATACTGTAAATTTAACAAAGTAGCTTGACGCAAAAATTATTGCTGGGAAACAACTCTTATTTTTAGGTACATAAAAAGCTATTTATTTCGCGCAATGTAACGCAAAGCCAGGCTACAAAAAAAAAAGGCTAGCGGAGTTCAACCCCGCCCCTTTGCTCTAAGCCACGTAGGTACTTGTCGGATACGTTTGACATTCATTGCGTTTTTTTAACTTAAAATGCGTAATTTCGAAAAAAAAAATCTTAAGTTCACGTAAGTAATGTTTGTTTCGAAAAAAGTTTAAGTAGTATTATGAATTGCGACTTTGACCTTCAATATCTCCAGAAGCAGTGGATTCTTAAGTATGTTCTAGTGGAAAAAAAATATTCTTCAAATAATGGGTAGAA
Source organism: Polia nebulosa (assembly GCA_951329385.1). Lineage (NCBI taxonomy): Eukaryota > Metazoa > Arthropoda > Insecta > Lepidoptera > Noctuidae > Polia > Polia nebulosa. The sequence goes on along the minus strand of OX589588.1, from coordinate 7,421,691 downwards.
TATATGGCTTTCGGCTTCGGAAACTGTGTTTTTACACCCGATATCGCTGTTTGTTATAGCAGTCAAGAAACGATGACCCTTAGCGTGGGATAAAATACTTCTACAATTTACCTACTTACCGTTCCACCCACAGATACCACGTTGCATCATATGGCCGATAACGTTGGTGTCCATCGCGACTCTAGCCGTGGATCTTCCTCACTACATCATAACGGCTACGGAGTTCACCATTCTCTTGATTCTTAGTGCAATTCCTGCTGTTGCTTATGGTAAGACAATCTGTTCAAATACTTGTAGACCTACTAAGTATTTAAGCTGCACTGCAATTGCATCTGTACTTAAACGATTGCTTAAACGCCTACGCACACCGGGACGGAATGGCAGAGGATTTAAATTTTTACCAAAGGACATTAAAACTTATCTAGTAGGAATACGACTTAAATTCCAATGTTTTAAATGGATTCCGTGGCATCGAAAGGGATTTCTTGACACGGCATTGGAGAGCGCGCTAAGGGATCCCGCGGCGGGATGCCGCAGCGCACTGCGGTATGCAAAATCCTCTGCCATTCCGTCCCGGTGTGCGTAGACCTTTAATCACTAAGCTTGAATAAACGGAGCCCTATTGTTGTCACTCACGTGTCCGTCTATCTGTCTGTCCGTCCGTCGTCTGTCACAAAATTGTGTTACGAAGATTTTTTTAACTCTCAATGACCTATAAACCTGAAATTTGGTGATTATGTTTATTATTACGTAAGTATACTTTACTAACAAATACCAATATTTGGTACGGAACCCTTAATGTGCGAAAGCCGACACCTATTTGGCCATTTTTTTTTAGAAGTCGATTCTACTTTTTGTAAAAAAAAAAACACTTTTTAATTGTGGTAACAATACATAGACAAACGATCGCAGTTATCGCGAGTCAAATGCTGTTAGTTATAGCAGAGTTCCACTGTCTATCTCCGAAGATCTTCATCAAATCCTAATGTATTAAAGTTCAGGATACTAAAACCTTCCTTGAAAAATATGCATTTGAATAACGAAGACCCTATCCAAATCGGTAGTTTTCGAGAAAATCGCGGACAAACAAGCATACGTACGAAAACAGAACCTCCTTTTTTGAAGTCGGTTAAATATGATCACACATTGCCGTTACACCTTGTACAATTGTCTTAAGTGTTGCTGGTCTAAAGATGTTCCTAGCTCTTAGCTTGTTGCTGTGCGATGTGTAGGTACATGCTGCAGTACCAATACGACCCAGATCCCTTAATTGACTCTCAACCGAGCATTATTCATGAAGTTCTTACGCAAATAGACAGTTACATTCTATGAGTAGAAACTAATATTTTTTTCACCTAAGTACACATTATTGTAGGTATCCTAGATACATCTAGGATACGACGACGACGTCTAGGATGACGTATTGATTTTCTCCAATTACGAGTATGTTTAAATTCGACGTTCCATGTTACTGGGGTTTTCGTTCTGGGGTATAACAACTAAAAAGTGAAAAAAAAAAACTTTTTCAGAAAAAAAAACATCTGACGTCCAAAAAATAAATTCCTACACTAAAAATTAAAAAATAACTTTAATTTCGGAAGTCAGTATCAACAAAGAAATAAATTACAAACACCGACTTGAAGAAATTAATATACTTAAAGTTATTTTTTAATTTTTAGTGTAGGTTTTTTTTTTTGGAAGTCGTTTTTTTATGATATATTTGATGTGAGATGATCTGGAAAAGAAATCTAACATTGTATATAATTGGCATGGATCATTCAAAGATCTTTAGTCGTGGAGGTAGACGTAGAAGACCAAAAGTATGACAACCATACTTACCAAGGCGTATAGTCTTACCCAGATACTTGGACGGGGAGATCATCTCGGCAGTCACTTTATGTAAAATACTAATATTCAGCTGCATTCGGTTAGCTTGCATAGTTTAATTCCGCCAAGCCTGTTCTATCGTCGGAACACTAGACGTACGGCGATGTGCCACCGGTACAAGGTGGACCCTCACGCACAAAACGTTTCGGGAACACATTCATTGTGCGTACAGCTAAAGAGTGAAATTCCCTGCCGGAGTCTGTATTTCCTAATAAAACCTGGGGGTATTTTACGAGTAAGTCAAGAGTGAGTAGGTAAGATAGGTACTTTTAGGAAAGCGTGCTCCAATGCCGACCACAACATCGCTTACAATCAGGTGAGATAGTCCAGCGGTCAAACGCGAGTCTGTCACTAGAAAAGAAACGGGCCAGGAGCGAGTCGGACTCGTACGCAAAGGGTTCCGAACAAATCATGTTTTTTTTTCAGGTTTTTTTTTCTTATAAGTTTTCCTGTAATCTTTAAGGAATAAAGTAGAGATTTAGTAATAAAGTAAAGATGGTAGTTCCATCGTGTATTCGAATCGCGGAACATACAGAATATAATATAATACAATAGAAATAACTTAAAAGATATATATACAAACTAACAATAATACCTAACATGTACAAATGCGTATGAAAAAACAACTCACTGAGCATCAAAAAATTCATCCACATCGCTGTCAATGGAAAAAGTGCCCAGAAAGCTAGCAGCATTGCCACGTTGAATAGCAATGCTGAATCGTTGGCCAAAGAAAAGCCCAGCCCTCTGGTCACGTGAAGAGTCGACTTGTATTTTTTTCAAAATTTTAGGCCCAGTAGTTTCGGAGATAAGAGGGGGGAGGGGGAATGGTTATTATATTTAGCTTAAAAATTATACATTTTAAAATAATGAAAAAAAATTTTTCCAATCTGTACCGTGCTACATAACAAATGAAAAAAAATTTTTGAGTCCCTTTACAGTAAGCCCTTACTGTAAAGGGACTCAAAAATTTTTTTTCATTTGTTATGTAGCACGGTACAGATTGGAAAACTTTTTTTTTGTTTTCCTTTTTGCACCCCAAAAGTGACCTCCATATTCCAAATTTATGAATATACATGTGTGTACCAAATTTCAGCTTAATCAGTCCAGTAGATTCAGAGCAAATAAACTGTGACAGACGGACAGACGGACAAACAGACACACGAGTGATCCTATAAGGGTTCCGTTTTTCATTCGGACTTTTGGAACCCTAGAAAGCATGGAAGCTGACCCCAATGTAATTGAGCTTAGCAGATAATGATGATTGTTAACATATTTACTGTGTCCGGCGACATGTGAGTGTACTGTATGTGCACCTCTACTTTAACCCTTCGAGAAATACTCTCGTGATGTTATGTTACTGTCTTCACCAGGTCTAGGCATGGCAGCCCTCTTCACCTCAACCGGCATCATAGGCGACGTGATGCCCTGCGTCGACCTGCCACTGCTCCTCATGTCAGGAGCATTCCTTAGGCTGTCATCACTGCCTCCCTGGATGTTCCCGGTCAAGTACATCTCGCATTTCTACTACTCTATGGATGCTATCAGCAATATTTATTGGAGACAGATCGAGTTTATCGGTAAGTTGTTGCTCTAATTTAAAGATTTCCTCATGAGCTCAGATTAAGAATAGACTAAGTATTGTTTTAGATCTTGGTTGATGGTGTTAATTAAGAACTGGAATTGAAATATGGAAATTAATCTTATTATTATTATTATGAACCTGTGCTGTCCCACTGCAGGGCAACTTCCCTCCTTCCACTTTTCCGGGTCTTCTGCAATTTTGGGCCAGCCCTTTGAGAAGGAATCCAAATCATCCCGCCATCTCTTTCTGGGCCTGCCGCGTTGTCGTTTCTTTGCGTTCGGGATCCACTGTGTGGTAATCTTTGCCCACTGCTCCTCCGACATGCGGCAGATGTGATCAGCCCAGTTCCACTTTAATCTCGCAGCTGTGTGGCTAACGTCCGCTATTTGTGTTTTAGAACGAAGTATAGAGTTTCTAATTCCGTCTGTGAGTTTGACACCCAGTATACTTTGTTCCATAGCGCGTTGGCAGACTCCAAGTGCAGACTTTTGACGATTGGTAAGAGACCACGTTTGCGCCCCATAGGTGAGGGTGGGAAGAATGAAGAAATTAATCTTAACTTTCTTTAAAGAAGAATGCAATGCAAATACAATTTCCCTAACCTAAAATGACTTACTCATCTCATATTTTTGGTGATTATGGGTAACGGGTGTCGCTGTCATAGGTCCGTTTCTCGGTCGTCGATATTGATCATGATTTAGTGTTTTTAGTTAGCATAAAAATAGTAGGTATTTATCAATGACTTCTAAGAACTGCGGTCAATTTAATACCTAATGGTATATAAAAACCATGCTTTAATAGACTGTTGATTGTCCTTCACATGCTTTAAATATCTTTAGAGTACTTAATTCACCAGTATAAACTAAACGATAGAATTTATCCTTCAAAACTGTCCATTGAAGCGTTTCTCAGTATCTTAGAAGATTAATGATGTGAGATACTACTACTGATGATAACATATTAAAGAAACCTTTTATAACACCAAAAGCATTTTAAACGATTAACTGAAGGGCCGCTATTCATCATTGTACCATCATTTTATCGTGAAGATCCGACTTAAAGGTCGGTCGTAAATTATTTCAAAACTATAAATTATATCTTACGCCTTCTTATTAAATTTTAATCTGTTATTTTATAAATTCACAAGTATGTGCTAAATGGTTGAAAATGATTAGATATTTTGAAATGATTTACTTAAATATATTAGAATAAGTAGTCATTATTAGTCAAGAGTAGAAATTTCTGGAGTGGTGACCACGTCGAAGACGTAGCGTTGGAAGACCAAATTATCGAAACCGTTCTAAAACTTTTCAACACTACTTACGACACTAATTATCGTGTCACCGGTGTCACAATAACTTTCATAATTAGAGACACTCACGGTCGTACAGAGACACTCGGTGTATACCCTGAGTGTACCGTGTATAATGTCCGAGTCTAAACTGAACACAACCCGTGGCGCGTCCAATTAGCAGACACAATAGATTTTAACTGTTTCTTGCCCACCCTGTGTCCGCTAAACGCGCAGAGGCGCTGTGTTACATTAAGTTGATGAAATTATTTTTTATATTTTGACATGTTTTCTAGATTGCCCTACAAACGAGACTATGACCTGCGTAAAGGATGGAGCAGCGGTCTTACTAGAAAATGGTTATGTTCAAGACTTCATTCTTCAAGATTCCTTAGGATTTATTTTATTAACTTTATTCTGGTGTGCCCTGGGGTACCTAGGATTGAAGAGAGAAGAAAGAAAAGGCTATGCTTATTAGAATAAGATTTATTTAACAAATAAATTGTTGAAAATACCTGTTTTGTTTTATTGTATTTTCGTAGAAGTAAAAAACAATATAGAAAGTATTATGACATAGTTCTGAGGCATTGGCGCCAGAATAATCAGTCTTAGACGCTTAAATGAATATATTATCAATTTGCATTATATTTTAATCTAATGGCTGCGCACAGGTGCAACTTATATACACAAACCTGCCACGTTTATCGCTCTTTCCATTAGTGAAAACCGTTACCAAATCCATTGCGTTGTTTAGAAGAAGTGAGAGGAGAAACAAACAGATGCAGACAGCGACGTTGTTAAGAGATAATAAATGACGACACGGTTTTTTTTTTTTTTTTTGGGGCAGTTGTTGAGCGTTCGGCTGCTGCGCTGCATGTCGCGGGTTCGATCCCCGCACGGAACAAATATTTGTACGGCCTAGCGATAGTTGTCTTGTGTGTGTGAGTATACTTGTTTGTGAACTCACCCAGGATACAGGAGTAATTCCTAGTGTGGGGCAACGTTTTTTAAAAAGAAAAAGAAGAGAAAAAAGAAAAATGTCGCCACTGCTGGGGCACAGGCCTCCTTTCTGTGAGGGTGTGGGCCGTAATCCACCACGCGGGCCCAATGCGGGTTGGTGGATGTCACATGTCTTCGAATTTTTGGTTCTAGGACATGCCGGTTTCCTCACAATGTTTTCCTTCACCGTTTTGAGAAAAGTGGTGATAAATTAATTTACACAAAGTAAAGCGCCTGTCTGGGTTTGAACTCACGCCCTACAACTTGTAAGTCGCGGCGGTTACCACTGGGCCACCACTGCTCCCTATAAATAAAATTACCTATAGTAAAATACAATAGATGTTCAGACAAGTCAATTATTTACAAGTACACACGTGTCCAACAAAACTACAAAATACAATCTTAGTAGGTACAACTTAATTTGGGCAGCGAGATCGTCTAAAAATAGTTGCCTCCAGTTTTTTTTTTTTTCTTTAGTTTATAGTTGAATCACTGGCCGGTTCTATGCGGTTCGACTAACTACGTAGGTTTTATTTTTTAATCTGTCTGTGCTTGTTTGTAAGCCTCCCACGCATTCGACCTTGTCCACAACAAAACTATATTAAGTTTTTGACGAAATATAAAAAGCTCTATACATTTATGTTAGATGGTAGGTTAACTTTGACGAAAAACGGGATAAAATGCCTGTAAATTGTTGCAAGTGCCAAAAAAAAGGTAGGAAAAGGTGATACATTTACGCCATTTTAGGGTTCGCCCCATGGTAAGTTTTTCTTAATGATAAGGACAATGACGCCTTAAGCCCGTATATAGCCGCCAAGTGGCGCCCACATTGAATAAGAAATCGTAGCAAAGCGTAGAAGATAAAGATTAAAAAATCCTATGTTGCGTTTGTAACAAAGAGCTTAAGGTATTTTTACGTTGTTGAAACAGGACTCAAAGTGTTAAGTATCCAAAGTAGTAAGCAGTTCTGTAATACTTATATAGGCTTAATTGATTTAAATGGCTTATCTTACACGGCTCTAGCATAACCAATCATTTCAACACTTGGGTGGCAATAATGATTGATGTTATTTTTCTCTCCGGCTATTACATCTAACAGTATAATTTGTCAACCGATTAGATGAATTTTCGCTATTCAAAGTTTACGACTATAGAGTCTATATTATCTATGGTCAGGTATAAAAGGCGCCTCTGCTCTATGGCCGGCTATAAAAAGTCCGTTACCAAAAAGTTTAGGTATGAAGGATGTTGTAATATTATGCAACTTGTTCTGATGTTGAATGAACTCTATTTTGTTCAAGGATGCTAGTGACGTTTTATATTCGACATGTCTCTTAACTAGATGTTAATTAATTATGGATTAAGCATTCCAATTGATTGTTAAGTTTTTTAATGATCCCATAGCAATAGGTAGTATGCCCACTTAAGGCTTAGTTTTAAAGCCGCCCTTTTCAAAATGCTTTAAATAAACAATGGGCTTATCTATTTTTATGTCTTTTGAAATATTTAGATAAAAAGTAGGTTCCCCATTCTGTCATGAATCTTGGATCACACACAACTGACTGATTTAATAGTAATTTAGACACAAATCTTGTTTTAAATCGTATTTTATGACTAAGCCTCGCCAAAAAAACATCTGGATTTTTATCAACTAAAAAACCGGCCAAATGCAAGTCGGACTCGCCCACCGAGGGTTCCGTACCAACTTGTAGGTATGTAAATAGTTCGTCCATCATAGGAATCGAATCTCGAACAAACTTAACTTTGCCGTTGGAAAACTGTTGTCCCCATACATCGACATAGGTCGCGGTCAGTTTTTCAACAGCAATTAAGTTTGTAATCACATTTTTTTGTGATGTAACTACAAATTTACGAATTTTGGATTTTTTTCCTTTACTTGTGCTCTATGCCAAATTTCATGATTCTAGGTCAACGGGAAGTACCCTACAGGCTTTGATTCTCTTGAGAGTGTCAAAATATGCAGCATAAACGGCCGTATCTTTTGATTGCGTTGACTTAGAAGTTTGATTTTTTCACTACTCCAACGGATTGCAGATTTGCAGACCTAATTATTTGATATTAATTTCAGGTTGAAACCTCCACACGTTCCTCAGAAAAGGGTCTTGACATATACTTGATAAGGGTTCCTTTTTTCCTATTGAGATATGGAACCCTAAAATCACTGACGTAAGTCTCTATCATTTTATTACTACCACTTTACAAAATGTCTTTATAAATAAGCCACAAAATCAATACACAGGCGTCCCCCGACTCCTCTTGACCACCATAGCAAACGCCACAATATTCCCCACACAGTACATAATCACTAAACACACACAGTTTCTCCAGAAGTTCTTCTCATCATACCCGAACCTGGTCAACACACCAGCGCCTGTCCTGATACAAGGCAGGCCTTCTGCGTCCACACAATTGATCGTGTCAACTAAATTCCACTGCAATACGGAGATACACTCGGTCCCATAGTAAAACCCTGAGATATACCGAAGCCAGGAGAAGTATGCAGGCGCTGTGGCTAGGTTCAGGTAGATTCCAGAAAACATGAGCCCTATTAAGTCGTAGGGAACTGAGATAAGAGCTGCAGTCTCCATTTTGTCGAAGGTTGCTGATAGAAATGAGCCTGGAATGTCAAAAATTTCTAAGATTCCATTTTTAAATAAATTTTATGGGTGGCAGGAACCTCCAGAACCCACTTCACATTTAAAAATAGACTTGGTTACAACGTCTTTATATTATAAAAATCTGCTGATACCACAGAACAGAAAAAAAAGAGAGAGAGAGAGATTTTTTCTGTCCTGTGCCTGATACTATTGTTTGTTCAAAAAACTCTTTAAAGCTTTACACAGAGGCGGTTGCTTTGATAAAAGCATTGAATTTTTGTACGAGAACGGGAATTAATTGAACAATGGAAGATTAGAAGAACTTCATAATTATGTTGGGTACAGTAATGACAAAATAATGAAAGACAAAAAAATCAAAAAAGGCCTGTTGGTAAGTAATCATTAGTAAGCAGTTTTTGTCTACTTGTGTTGAGGATTAGCGGGATAGGGCTAAACAACCAAGCTACAATGAAAGATGTATTTAGTTTGCACTTACATGCAGGCTTGCAACTAAGACGAAGATGGTTGTATATGAAACCCGACTTAGGTCTTCATTTAGTACTTACGTTCGTGCATTTCATCAAATCAAGTAGGAGTTGGGTAGTGCAGGATAAGGTAAGAAAAGCAAACGACAAACACGCATATAAAACTTCTTAAAGTTTATTGAGCCAATTTATCAGATCTCTAAAATTATTGCCAATTCGTAAATTTTCAGTTGAATTAAAGTTGAGTTTTAACAAAAAAATAAATGTATTGCGTACACTCTATTACAAAGACCACAAATATAAAAAAAAAACTTATTTAAACTAAATGTCACCCTGTTCACCATTATGGCATCGGGCGAGATTCCAAGCAGACATACGAATGATGCTATTGTTAAAAGCTATTTACAATTGAACTATTTTCTAATATACAGGTGTGCCCCTACTCCTCTTGATAACCATGAGGAAGGCAATGAAATGAGCTATGCAGTACATACTGAACAAACACAGACAGTTACGCCAGAAGTTTTCTTCGGCGTACCCAAATCGATTTAAAACCTCGGGCCCCGTTCTTATACAAGGCATACCATCGATTGCTACACAGTCAATGGTTTCGATGGAATCCCATTGGAGAATGGAGATGCTCTCGACGCCGTAGTAGAATCCTGATACGTATCTAAGCCAGGACAAGTAAGGTGAGACGCTAGCTAAGTTGAGATAAAGGCCAGAAAACATAGTGCCAATGAGGTCGAATGGTACGGATACCAATGCAGCGGTCTCCATTGAGTTGAATGTCGAAGATAGGAACGAGCCTGGAATTTGGAAAATGGAATACCAATTATAAAATGAAGTAATTTTGAATTTAGTTTGAATTTAGAATTTGGATGCCTCATTTGTTGCCATACGTTAAAAAAAAAGTTTTAATTGAATTTAGATGATTTTGGCAATGCGCATGTTTAGGCTTTATCATTTCGGACACGAGGCTATAGACAAAGTGTCATTCTATCAGCGAGAGCGATTTCCAAAATGCCAAAATGTAAGGGACATTTCGATAGCATCCCATACATTTTTGACTTCTTGACAATCGCCACTGCTGATAGATTGTCACTTGTCTAGGGCCTCTGCAGTCCTGTACTAAAAAGTAAATAGTCAACACAAATAAAGCAATATTAGTATCTTACTAAATGCAAGGTAAACTACTGGAGATTACTCAAAAGGGAAAGCTCAGCATATTTACAAACTGTTTAGACTTACCATAGGCGTTCGCAAAGTTAGCGCACAGGATGCAGACGAAGTTGAAACCGAGCCAGCCCATAAACCCGCCGTGCAGGCCAGCCACCAAGAAGACGAGCGTCGAGAAGAGTGTCGGCTCTATTACTGCTCGGGGTATCTGGAAAAAGAAGGAGTATGGATCTTAAGATATATTTATTCAAGTAGTAAATAGTACCTACACCTTTAACCGTAAACCATTAAATTCGTTGCTTTGTCTTTAGTGTGGTTTTTGTTAACCTTTTCTGCTGGTTCTTGGGTTTAATAACATCGCAATGAACAATGTTTACTATTTTCAGACTTAATTTACAGGGAAAGTCCTCTTCCTTTTAATGGACAAGGATAGAAAAGGGAGTCACGTAATGAAATTACAAGGCCTAAAAAATTCATATATTTTAAACAAAACATTGCTAACGAGTTGTTCGAAAATATTTGACCACGATTTTAATTGACAACTCTGTCTTTGATAACAAACTTGAAAACCATAAAGTATAAAATATTCCAAAACCACTAGATACGATGTAATGATGTTAACCGTAAAAAAAAACTGGTTTTAAACATCTCGACTGCTGCGCCGGTGTCAAAGGGCCTCGTTCAAAAATTAGAAACTTTCCAGCTCATTATATTTACATCAAATTATTTAATAGCTTCTGTATACAAACGCTAATGAATTATAGCTTTGGACAATGATAGAAAAAGGTAGGATTTGTTGGAACTGTTAAAACAAGCAACAAATTGTTTCCCATTCAAAGATTCAGATAAAGATCATTCGCTGGGAAAAAAATAATGTATACAAAAACCTCAAAGGGCATTGTAGTTTGTCTAATCAGGCCCATTCGGACTCCTTCATCATACATAACATATTGTATCTATAAGCTGAAGTGGCTTATTACAAAGTATTGAATGGACTAAATGAAAACCCTTCTATACTTTAAAGTTCTCTTTCGCATTATCCTTTACATTAAAACTAAAATAACATTAAAGTCAAACTTACCCAAAAGATCATTTTCGATAAATAATAAGGCAACGGTGAATACAATCCACTAGCAGTCTCTCTCAGCAGTATGGGAACCTCACCAGGGAACGTGATGAATACAGCATAGATGAAGAGGAATATCGTCTCCGCTATCGTGAGGTAGAGGAGACCTTCCACGTTCTGTATGTCACGCTGGTCTAGTTGTTCAAAATGGCCGTTGTAGGGAACTGAGATTATCAGGCCCACGAACTATAGGGAAAAAGACAGACAACATTTCGGTTAAGAACTGCCAGAAGTCAAAAGAAACCAGAATGATGTAACTGAATCAGGAGCAAGAAAAAAACATAATATTGATAGAAACAAAAGGCCAATAAATATATATGTCGAAGTCAAAAGGGTCCAGTAGTAGGGACAGGTAGGAGGGGGAGGGGGGGCAGTAGGGTTTTCTTGTATTGAGTTAAGATTAGATCCGGTATCTAGAAATTAGGATTAAAAAATATTTAAAAACTGGCACATTTTATCATATCAGACATTTGAAGTTCTCTGGAACAGCTTGATTTGAGAAAAAGCATATTACTCCAATCAAGTTTCTTTCAATTAGTATCTCTTAAAAATTTCTGGTATTCATCTCGGTAACTAAATGCCGAGAACCGGACCCTTTTTGCATGGACGCCACATATAGCCAGTGGAACATGAAGATGATGAGTTTGAAACTTACCATAAGAAGTAAAAACTCGGCAATCCAAATACTGTAGTTTCGCTTTAACGCATGTAAATTTCTCCACATCAGCCAGTAGAACTGTACGAAGTAATTCACTTTGACTCTGTAATACAATGATTATGTAATACAACGCTCTATAGGATAGTCGATGAAGAAATCTTCTGAATGCATGAAATGCCAAAGATTTATTAAATAACATTTTAAGAAGTTTCAAGATACCCGATGGATAATTAAAAATAGACAACTCAAATATAAATAAAAATATAAAAGATTTAAACTATTTTGGACGTGGTGCATAGTACTCTAAAGAAAGCAGCTACTATGCAGAAATAAGAATACAAGTACTGAATTATGTAACAAATCTATTACTCAATACACTATATCCAAAAGCTAGAAGAAATGTTACTTAATCCAGTGAAATACTTACAGAGTTAAATATCGCTCGTAATATTGATCCTGAAACAAAGCATATTAAAATTAATGAAATCATAAATATTTGTTTGCCGGGACATTTAACAATAATTGTTAATGTTTTACAAATCAAACCAAAATTTAAAGTTTTGACACTGATGTACCTACATAATCTACATTTTTTATATTGCCGTGAGAACGATATAAATATTAGACCAATAAATTCATTATTTATTTTAGTATTAGCATATTGTTGGTTTAACCATATTATAGAATTAGTTATATTGCTTATAAAGAATTTATGAATAATGTCTTGGCAGATGTTAGTATCTTGAAGACTGGTAACTCATTTGCCATTTATTAAAAAGTTTATATCTTAACGATCTCGAGATTAAGCAAAAGATTAGTACAAGTTTGGATCGTGAGAATAGCAAGAACTTTGTTATCATTGATTGTAGGTACCTACTCCTATTTCAGATAACATTTTATGACTATTTTATGTCTGAATCCTGTTTTAAGCGTAAAACGATCTGCCATTTTGATATATCTCCTAAATGGTCATCCAATCTAATCCATCAGATCAGTAGATAAAGATAGATTGACCCAATAAAATTTCAAAAAAACAGATACAAGTAAAAAATCTAAAAAACATAAAATAAAGACTGCAAAAAGTTATCTAAAAATTAACATTTTTAATTGCAAGGCACTCTACAAGCGCTGTTCTATATAGAAGAAATATTAAGATTAGATAATCACTTTCTCAATTCTTTTAAAATTAATTATATATTATTTGATATTGTAAACAAAGTATTCACGTACCTTTTCATCAGTTTCACCGTTAAAGTACTCAGTTTCATCTTTAACCATTCCAACTTTACTGTCAATCTCAGCAGCGATGTCAGAACGAGAGTATTCATCACAGATTTTTCGGATTCGATCCCGACTCTCCATCTCCTTGTCGGCTTCGACACCCAGCAGAGAAATGTAATACTCTGCTGCGTTAAAACCGAGAGGACACTTGAAGCTGAGGCTGTGGAAAAATTTTTACGATATGATATGGTTTTAACCCATAATACTGGGCTGGGTGGAAGGAAAATGCGCTCAAGGCAGAACACCAGTAAGACGTCCAGACGCAAATAAAAAGGGTTTTGGAGGCAGCTTGTACCGAGACAATGCAGGAGACCACAAAACTAGGAAGCGCGTCGCATATGGTCGTGAAACAACGAAGAAGAAAATGCATATACTCGTAGTCTCTCATTGTCAGAGATCCTGATCAAGTAACTCGGATAGGTACTGATAAATCTAAAATAGGATTACAGAAAGGAATACTGGTTAAGATTGCCTAGGCCATGAAAGGCATTCAATGCTACTGCATTGAATTACTTTCATGACATTTTCATGACATGAGTTTAGTTGTAGTTGGGTTTTGTTTGGTTTCTGTCTTAGACATTACTGTCTAAGATAGTAAACTTCTGACTTGGCAAGAGTTTCTTTAAATAAGATCAGAAGATGGATATTATAATAACTGGCTGTTTATCGCCCTTTATGCATGTATGCCGCAGAAGATCTTTGCTCGGTAAGAATTGAAAACGGCACTCCAAAAAATCATTTAGGCGTGTGAAACAATCAATTAGTGTTGATTTCGAAAAATATAACTAAATAATCATTTAAATCGATTATTTATACAGGTTTTTGAGTTTCCTAATGATCTAACATAATTATGCTAACACATAACACCAATGTCCGCTGAGCAATAATTAGAGATTTTCTCAAATGATAAGACATTTCTAGTTCTAGCATATTGTCTATACTAGTTTAATCTTATCCGCAGCTTATTATAAGCAGTAAATATGCAGTTCATTAAACCTTGACTTTGTAGTAGGTATCTGAAAATAGAATCGTTGTTTAAGTTCTTAATTTGATAACGGGATTGTCAGTGTCATTTTACCCGACTGCGCGACGCAAGGGCCTACGTATATGTATGTATTGTTTGTTCTTTTGTGGCGCTTTAGATACCAAACGCCTGGGATTTTAACAATTCTTACGTCATTTGGTTCGTCTTAATCTTGCGAGTGCTACTAAAGACATGACAGTAATCAAAATACAATATGGCGACAACCAGGCGCCATATTGTGAAAAGAAAAGAAATCAAGTCGACGTACTAAATTAAGTGGGGTATCAAAATAAAGGGTGCGAGGAGGCGATTCCAAAAATATAACTCACTACAATGTAGAAAATAAAAATAAAAAATATTTTCAAAAAACTCATTATAAAACAACTAAAAAGTTCCAAACAAGTCACTTTTCAAGCAATCTGATGCCAGTTGGTGGCATGAAATCAATAATTGAACTAAAATAACTGCTGTGGGTGAATGGGAGTCGGGCCTTTGGCTACAGGCACTACCGTCACCCAACATTGGTACTATGCTGAGTGACGCCACTTTCCGGATCGCTACATGTTTGCGTCTGGGTGCTCTGAGTGGAGCTCCACATCGTTGTCAATGCGGTGAAGCAGTCGACCGCCTCGGACACCATGGACTGATAGCACGGCACGCCAGCATTAATGACATCATGCGTCGGGCTCTTGTCACCGTCACAGTGCCAGCTGTTTTAGAACCCAATGGCTTGGCACGTCACGATGCGAAGAAGCCAATGGGAATGACCATAATGTCTTGGAAGTTGAGTAGGCCTTTGGATTGGGATGCAACATGTGTCGACACCCTTGCGCCATCCCATATTCTTAGCACGGCGGGCTGTGCTGGGGCGGCTGCTGCAGGTGCAGAAAACCTCAA
Source organism: Polia nebulosa (assembly GCA_951329385.1). Lineage (NCBI taxonomy): Eukaryota > Metazoa > Arthropoda > Insecta > Lepidoptera > Noctuidae > Polia > Polia nebulosa. The sequence continues at coordinate 7,406,661 of OX589588.1, read as the reverse complement.
ACAGTGCAAATATAACAACCTTATTGGGAGTTACATGTTTGAGCCGTTTGGGGTTGAAACACTAGGGCCATGGGGTCCGAGTGCTCATCGAGTTTTTCAGCATATCAGCAAGCTGTTAAGTCGACTCTTCACGTGACCAGAGGGCTGGGCTTTGGCCAACGATTCAGCATTGCTATTCAACGTGGCAATGCTGCTAGCGTTCTGGGCACTTTTTCCATTGACAGCGATGTGGATGAAGTTTTTGATGCCCAATGAGTTGTTTTCATACGCATTTGTACATGTTAGGTATTATTATTAGTTTGTATATATCTTTTAAGTATTAAATAATAAATGAAACTGTGTATAGCACAAATAAAAATTCAAATAGTCGATGCTGGTACATCGCTAATGTTTTTCAATATCCATCGTCATCTCACATCCTTTCCAGCCTTATCACGTTTCTGCCAGTCCATATAATATCGTTTTCACAACTATCCTTAAAAAAATATATAGTTATAGGTACACCGGTGGATTAGGGAGTATCTAAATAACGTCACACATAGGTAATAATAGTGCAAACTTAGAACATTGAGTGCAATCAGGCCAATAACCTTAACTTACGACTTCTTGTCTTTTAGGCGAGTGGATCAACATAAATAGCCAATATAGAAAATTAAAATAGATCGCTTATTTTATTTTTTCTATAATAGCCCAGCTATATTGTTTTTAAGCGACAAGAAGGTTATTCCGTATAAATTCATACACGTGCCTCTCCGGTTTTCTAAAAGAAAATAACAAGCTCAGAGCGACCTTGAATTTAAAAGCTTCAAGCTCCTAAAGTTTTTTTCTATTAAAAATGTTGATACATTTTGTTTTTTGTAATTCTGTGACTGCTTGACTTACACACGAAAGCGTTATGTACATTTAAATTTATTTATTTATTTATCAATAACATTTATTTATTATTCATATATGCAATTTTCGACATCCTTGTGTTGTTTATTTTTGCTAAAATGCACGTGTTTTCTTATTGTATTCCGCTAATAGCTTTAGGTAGTTAAGATATAAATATAGAATCCTCGTGTTTATGATTTGCGCTTTTGTGGTTTTTAAGTTATTCAGGCCTTGATGATTCAGCCGTATTTCGGTGGCAGGGTGGATGCGATAGGTGGCGGCGACCTCACTCGCCCGGCCCTGGTTCAGGCCATGGTGCGGAGCGAGAGGGAATCGGAAGCAGTCCCCGCCTTCTGCGAAGCAGTAATGCTCGCGAAGGTGGAGGCGGGTCGCGTGAGGAAAGCTCAACGGATTGCCCCTCACGGCCCCGGCCGCTACCACCGCAGGAGAGGTACTGGGCGTAGTGGGCGTAGGACGTCGCGAGACGATCTCCGGCCACCGTAGACCCGGGCCTGCGGACGGCGAGCAGTGGGTAGCTCGCCGTCCGATCAACACCAGGCCCGTGAGTCGACGGCGCGTAGTGTTCCACGCGCGCCTCAAAGAGATTAGTGTCCACCATGTGTGAGCCACCACTGACGGGGCCCATCGTAGCCGGTGCCTACATACCTAGGGGTAGCGGATAAATTCTGAAAATGAGTTACCGCACCCCTGGGCACTCAGGCAGGGAAGGAACAGGGTGGGTTTTAGTCAGTAAGAGTCTGACACGCCCTCCCGCTCCCCCCAGAGCGGGCGAAGTCACTGGATGATTTCTCAACCCCCCAAAAAAAAAAAAACAAAAACAAAAGGGTGGAGGCAAGTGCGTGAATGGCTAGAATGTGAGACAGTGCATATTGTAAAAGTGTTCCTGCAGTTTCTGTCAGTTCATGAGGTCCATAGGATGTATGGTCTCCTTGAGCTCTTTTTATGAACAATGCTCTGTTTTGACCACGTGTTATGGATATTTTATTTCACAAATATTTCTTACTCATTTCAATCGGACATCAAAATGTCTACCTAGTTATTAATATTCTTTTACCTTGTACTATGACCAATATAGGTAAGTATATCAAGTTTTCACGAGCCCATGATGATGGCCTTCAAATTAACTAATTTAAGATGAGTTAATCAATATGTATCTTTTAACTTTATCTCGAGTAGTTTTAGATTACACAGATAGCCCTTATTTAAATATTAAATGGATCCTTATCAGTTTCATTAATGGATATGTTTGACAAACACTAGGTCTGTTTATAGAAGTTCGCTTATTTAAATTAATTAACAGGGCACAACATGGTGAAGATTAAGAAAACGGTGGTTATAATAATCAAGTTGCGTTGGCTTTCAAACTATTCTTATTTCCATCATAAATTGTGATATCCTGGGTAAATCAACTGTCGACATTTATTTGACTCTACTGAATACGAAAGTTGATATTCATTTCCAATAGTATTGTTGGGAGCAGTGGTGATGAAATAATTCACACAGCAAAGTAAAGCGCCTGCCTGGGTTTGAACTCACGACCTACAACTTGTAACTTGCGGCCGTTACCACTGGGCCACCACTCTGGTATTGTTATTTGTATAATGTAAATTGATTTCTAAAAATACTTTCCATTTACATATAACTGTATTTTCCTACTAATTTGATAAATGTGAAAGTTTGTGAGGATGTACGTTTGTTACTGTTTCACGCAAAAACTACTGAACGGATTTTGATGAAACTTTACAGTAATATAGCTTATACATCAGAATAATTTATGGTTCCGCACATTTAGGGTTCCGTACCAAATGTATTTTTGACTATTATGGCTTTGGGTCAACAAGATGCTTATTCTTTGAAGATTTGAAGACTGTAGCTCCAACCGTTTGGTTGTAAAACCTGTGTGACAGACGACGGACAGACGGATACGTGAGTGCCAGCAATAGGGCTCCGTTTGAACCCTTCGGACACGGAACCCTATTAAACACCATGTAAGGTTAGGCGACCATTCGTAGGAAATCTAATTCAATTCATGTAAAGGGCAACCTTAATAAGACCCATCATGTTTGTTTGCCATTGAACATAATACATTCAAGGGCCAACTTAATTAAAACTTAATAGCTTATGATAATTTGGTTAACTGTTTCATCAAAGTTTCTCAAGTACGGCAATCATCTTGATTGCATAACCGATGATTTACAACACTAATTAAAGACATCAAGAAACCATTGTCATTGGTTCAACAAAAAGAGACATGAATACAAATGAAATAATTAAATTCATGTCTCTTTTTTTTTCAGGCAGTTGTCCCACCGCCGCAGTGGTGGCCCAGTGGTAACGGCCCGCGACTTACAAGTTGTAGGTCGTGATTTCAAACCCAGGCAGAAGGCAGGCGCTTTACTTTGTGTAAAGTATTTCATCACCACTGCTCTCAAAACGGTGAAGGAAAACATCGTGAGCATGTCCTAGAACCAAAAATTCGAAGACATGTGACATCCACCAACCCGCACCGGGCCCGCGTGGTGGATTACGGCCCACACCCTCTCACAGAGAGGAGGCCTGTGCCCCAGCAGTGGGGACATTAAAAGGCTGATTATGATATGTCCCACCGCCGCGGGCGAGGAAAAGACTAACTATTGGCTATTTTGACGCTCAAGAAACGTACAATAGATATACATACATTCCGTGTAAACAAAAGAGATGCATATATGTATAAAATATAATAGTTGATCACTGACTGTTCACACCGCCAGGCGCCGGCGAGGACTCGCTCCACAAGTTTGTCGCTGAGTGACAAGAGCTATCAAAGCTTGACTGAGCGAGTGCGCTCAGCGATGCTCGCTCGGCGGTCAGAACTCGCGCCGAGAGACCAACCCGAGCGAGTTTTGCGAGTAATCGCCCGTCGCGTCGAACACTCGCTTAAGGCCCTACTAACGGTCCAGTGGCGCCCTCATTGAATAAAAAATCATAGCATAGCACAGAAAATAAATATTAAAAAATCCAACTTCACGTTTGTTACAAAGAGGATAAAGCATTTTTACGTTGTTAAAACAGTTAAAACATGTTTCGTATCCAAAGTAGTAGGCAAAAGTGTCAGAAACGGCCGTTTTTGGTACTTTTGCCTACTACTTTGATTTTGATAATTTTTTAAGATTTATTTTCTGTGCTATGCTATGATTTTTTATTCAATGAGGGCGCCACTGGACCGTTAGTAGACCCTTAAAGCCCAGCGACTAAACTATCGGAACTACCACTCGCTACTCGCTGCTCGCCAACTCGTTTTTAGTTTGAAGGTCTACTCGCTCATCGCCGGTAGTGGGACAAGTGCCTAACGATGCAAAACTTTTCCTGGTACCACGTTTGGACCTGACTATAATGTGCTTTAGAAACCAGTTGGTGCATAAAACGCATAATTAACCAACTTGACTAAATTAAAACGCAAATAAAATATTACAAAAACAACCAGACAACTTGGTGCGAGAATATTGATATGGATAAGACGGCAAATATAGATAAAAAGCTAACTGCACGTGTTGGTAGTGATTTGAAGATTCTAGAAACAGTGATAGCAATCTTAAAACCTAAGAATATTATAAAACACAGACCGAGCTTTAGAAGGAGTCTGCCCCACAAGGCCAAACTTTTTCTAAAACTCCATAACTTTGTTAATTGTGGGCGCCCAAGCAAAACGAGTCCAGTAGTGGGGTATTGAGATCTGGAATAGTCAATTGATAATAAGGATACCTTTTCCTCGTCTACCGGACACAATGGTGGGTGAGACACATTTAAAATCTATTGAGTCTGCTGTTAAAACAATATTCAAAACCGAGCAAATTTTTTTTTCTCAGACATTCGAAGTTGAAACTCTGAGAAAAGCTTGATTTAAGAAAAAGCATTAAAATCAAATTAAGCAAAAAAGAATTTTCTGGTACTTAGAAACATCATATAAAGTAATTTCTACATGAACTTATAGATAATTGAGAGCAGTAATTATTAATCAAATAAAATCGCGAAATGCAATTTTTCACTCAACTTTACAAAACTGCGTTTATCCCGGTAACTAAATGCCGAGAACTCGAGCCTTTTTGCTTGGACGTCCACATATGATTACGGCCAAGTAGGTTATGTTGATTCCTTTCTGATAAATAATAATAACTCCAAAAGTTTAGTAGACATCATATTTTTCGTCCAACACTTGGCTTCATTCGTTACCCTGCAGAAGTTGTTAAGGTACTTACGATGCAAAGAACTCGTCAGCTTGCTCAATAGTTCCGTGGAAGGCTATCCGTCCATTAGCCAATAGCACAACTTGGTGGAACAACTCGAAGACACCAGAAGCCGGTTGGTGCACTGAGCATACGACCAGTTTTCCTCCTATGGCTAGTTTCCTTAGGCGGGACACTACGGCGGCTGCTGCCCAACTGTCCAGTCCAGTTGTTGGTTCATCACAGAATAGGATTGGAGGATCGTTTAAGAGCTGTAGAAGAGGGTCTATAGTTACTGTCGTGAACGCCAGCTCACGAATGCTTTCATACATTTGTGGAATGCTTTGATGATTCTAGAAGTGATGATAATTAAGAGAAACTTTTGTCTTTATAGCTATCTTTATTTACGCTTACTTGTGTTAAGACTAGGTCACCAAAATTCTTTATCATTTAGTGTCGGTTCCTTAAAAAAAAAGCTTGTCTCACCCATTTCTGGGACGCGCAACAAATCAAGCGACATCAGACACTTCATTTTATAACAACGGTTTTAACATATGTGAACAAAATATAATCAGTATCAGACAATAGTAATGTTTCTTTGTCTCTTACCTGTACAGCCAAAGCAACTCTTTTCCTCTCTCCACCAGACAGAGCCTTCAGCTTAGTTTTATTACAGTTGTTGACTCCGAGCTCACTCAGAAGAAGTTGAACACGCCTTGCTCGCACTATTTTAGTCGATCGTTTATCCATCATCATACGAGCCTGCACAAAAGACGGTTTAGTGACATTAATATATAGTTGCTCAATGACTACGGCAAACCCTCACTTAGAGAGGCTGCCTCAGTCTTAGCTTGTGATGCTCATGAACTTTTTACTAGAAATACTCACAATTAACCTAGTACCTACATAAATACATACGTAGATGGATTGTGTGAGGAATTATTTGAAAGAAAAGGCCAAAAAGGGATAGAACGTTTTGCTCCGACTCCAAGTAACATGGAACAAGAATATGAGGATATAATGATGAAACTTAGTAGCAAGGTAGCAAATAATAAGGATCTTCTACATAAAGAAGCGATTCTTTTATCGACGACTACGTACAGTACATCTTTATTTATAACCAGCAGGTGTATTCGCTAACTCAGTTCACAACAATTTGATAGGCACTATGCAGTACACTACTGCTTTGACGTATAGGAAAACTAAAATGTACTACGTAGTGCCTATTATTATCGATGTCCACCGAACAAAGCAGCAATGTACTGCAAAGTGTCATGTCAACTCGGTTAGTGAATACACCTGCAGGTAAGACCAACAAAACAGTGGTCAAAGCAAGACCGTTTACCATTAATAACTAAGTATTGCAATTCTTTGTACCTGCCAAGGTACAAGAATTTCATCAAGTTTTGAACTACTTAGTTACACACGACATTGGAATTTAAGCACGTTATTACTTAATTATTAACCTTTAACCTGAACAAAACAAATTATTTAGATTGAATTTAAAATGATATCGTGAAATGTCAAATTATTGTGATGTAAATCAAGTATCAGATAAGCATCTGAGATGTTATCAGTAACTCAGAAACATGATGAATAATATTTTAATTAATTATTTTATCAACCTCCTTCTGTGTGATAAATATCAATAAGGCAAGGTATAGAGCGATAATCGAGAGTCGAATTTTATAACACAATTTAACAACGAAAAAGTATTGGAATTTTTTAAGCAACAATTGGTTTACTATGTCAATGAACTTCTTTGAACCTTTAACTAATCTTTGGGAAATTGTTAACTAAAAGGATGATGAAACGTTACCCACTGATGTGGTTTAAATAACAAGAAACCAGAAGGTACCTATTAACTGAATTACGTTTGACATTCCAGAGTTAAATGACATCTACATCAACAAAGTCGTTGAATAATGTTATTTCACGAATATGTTTTTTAAAACTGATGGAATGGTTAAATTAACATTTTAATTAAGCGCATTTCAAAATTATTGAAGACAAAAAATCCTACCGCATTCTCATCTCGAAGATGATTAAATCAATCGAAACAATAAAGTGTAAAATACCTACCTATATTCAATAGAATAAGATTTAATAAAATCTTACCTAATAAAATATAAGCAAAAAAATTATAAACAATAACTAATGAACAGTAAAATTATCTGTATGACGAAAAATTGCTAATTTTAGAGGAAAGCATAGAACAAAATATAGCGTGGGTATAGGCCACGTATAAAATGAACCGACAACATAGTGAAGGGCCTGTATACGACAAAGAAGTTACGTGGGTAGGCTCAACACTAGGTTAAAGAATCGAAATCATGGTGGAATACGCTGGATTCAGGCAGTAGTCTTTGTAGTGATGAAGGCCTCAATCCAGCAGTAGAAGTCTTTCATCTGAAATGATAATAATGAATCTTACCATAAACTCCATATGTTCAGAGACAGTCAAGTCTTCAATAGCCAAGTCTTCCTGTGGCACGAAGCCAGAGATCCTGGAGATGAGGTCTGCACCAGCCAGTCTGCCATTCAGCATGAGGTAGCCGGTCATAGCGCTTTTGTCTCGACGACTGATGGCGGCTAGTAATGTGGTCTTGCCGGCACCACTGAAGAAGAAATAGTTTTTCAAATGTGTTGCACGGATATGTTCATGATATTTGAACCATTATTAAAGGAAAAAAAAAGAGAGTGGATGGCTATAAGAGTAGGGGAAGGCCAAAGAAACGATGGTTGGACTGTGTGAAAGAGGATATGGGTAAAAAGGGGGTGACTACAGAGATGACGACTAATAGAGAAGTATGGAAGAAAAAGACATGTTGCGCCGACCACAAATAAATTGGGATAAGGGCAGGGAATGATGATTAAAGGAAAAATAAGGACTGAAGAAAGCAAAACTTTGAAAATTTGAACTTACCTAGAGCCCATTAAAGCGACTAAGTTACCGGACGATACGATGCCATTTACTGAAAAGAACAACTTTCATGAAAACTTGAACAATAGGCTTATATTATACACAATCCTAACCCTCGAATGTGATCTCTCTCTATCACTCAAAGGTTTGCTGGGAGAAAACTCAACTTTACGTAAAGCTCGCCTTTGTACATGAACTGTGTAATTATTGTGTTCTGTGTTAAGTAAGACGTGGTGTACAATAAAGAGTTATGAGCAATAACGAAGTACGTAAAACTAAAAATTAATATTCTGAGCAAGGTTTATACCAGTAAAGTGGCAAGCTGATTATACAGGGTGGCCAGTTTGAAAAACGGCCATTTCTGACACTTTTGCCTACTACTTTGGATACGAAACATTCTGAGACCTGCTTTAACAACGTAAAAATACTTTATCCTATTTGTAACTAACGTGACGTTGGATTCTTTAATATTTATTTTCTAGGCTATGCTGCGATTTTTTATTCAATGAGGGCGCCACTTGGCCGGAAGTAGACCCTTAAGGGAGCTTAAACGTCGAAAACCGGGCGTTTAGAATTGGTGAAATCGGCCCTTAGTTACTAACTCATAATCTTAGTTATAAGAAGAATAAGAACAATCGTTTAAAATAATAAAATTTATATAATGAACTGTGTTTTCTTTGCATTTAATAAACTGGGAAGGTGTCGGATTTTCGTGGCCTTTCCTAAGAGGTAGCAGTAAAATCCACTACTTGACCTTAAAATGATTTATGTAGTCTACAAGCTTGTTTGCATATATTACAAATACTTAGGTATCGTCCAATATACCTATACCTAAAACCAGAATATATGACCAATCTGAGGCTTCAAGCCCACTTTATAACAGATGTTTTAGAAATACTCCATCTCAATTGGTCGGATTATGCAATAATTTATTTAATGACCGGTTCTATGTTTTTAAATGACTAATTAACATTGTGGTAAAACATCATAATTGTATCGTTAATTATCTTTCTGTATAAAACTTTTTTCCAAAAAAATACAAGCACTACCAAAAAAAAAATGCAAAATAACTTTAATTTCGGCAGTCAGTGTTTCTATTTGTCACCGACTTCGGAAATTAAAGTCATCATTTTTTTGTTTTTTTTTTTTTGGAAGTTGGTTGTATATTTTTGTAAAAAAAGATTTTTTATTTTTCTGTTTTGAGTTGTTGCACCCAAAACTAAATTGTAAAGTTATTCCCGAATTGATAGCCCCAAAAACATGGTATTTGAACTAACTATTTGAATTAAAATTAGGGTGTATCAGGGTGAACTGCACAAATCTGTGTACCCCCTCAGAACGTATCGCGTGCGTGATGTTATGAAGTGGTGTAAACAATAAACAGACATGCGATTGCAGCAATTCCAGAAGGTTTGCTATCATCTGTTGAAGAGACCGAAGTTCTTCATCAGATCTTCACCCAGTTTAAACGAGACCACTTGGGAAGTATACGCCTTTAAAAAAAAAAAAAGATTCTTAGAGTAATCGGGGAACATACAGAAAAAATAAAAGATTCCGAGTTTTTTGAAGTCGGTTAAAAAGCATTTCAACTTCAACTCCATTAAAAAATTCAAAGTCCTGACTGACTGCCTGACTGACTGATATATCAACGCACAGTCTAAACCGCTGGTCTTATAGACATGAAATTTGGAGGGGGTGTTCTTTATGAAGAGTAGGTATCCAGTAAGAAAGGGTTTTTTTCACTGACTGTTGAAATTCAACCCTTAAGGGTCGGAGCCCCGCCGTGTCCTCGTGCAGGCAATCGGCGACCTAGCGCTCCCGGCCCTGGTTCAGGCCACGGTACGGAGCGAGATGGAATGGGAAGCAGTCTCCTCCTTCTGCGAAGCAGTAATGCTCGCGAAGGAGGAGGCGGAACGGGTTAGGGAGAGGCTGCGACAACAGCCTCGCCCTAACGCCCTCAGCAGCAGCCGCCGCAGGAGACTCCAGGGGCTTCCGGCGCCGCGAGACGATCTCCGGCCACCGTAGACCCGGGCCTGCGGACGGCGAGTAATGGCTAGCTCGCCGTCCGATCAGCACCAGGCCCGAGAGTCGACGGCGCGTAGTGTTCCACGCGCGCCTCGAAGAGTTGTCAGCAAACAGGACGGGGCCAGCCATGGCCGATGCCTGCCCGGGGGTTGAGGATAAATTCGAAAGAGTTACCTCGCCCCTGGGCATTCAGGGCAGAGAGGAACAGGGGTGGGTTTTAGTTAATAAGAGTCTGACACGCCCTCCCACTCCACCCATAGCGGGAGAAGTCATTGGATGATTTCCCACCCCACAAAAAAAAAGGGTTGAAGTTCGAAAAACCCTTTCTTAAGGCGCTATTAGCTGCCAACGACCTTGAGTGGTTAGCTTGCGTGTTCTGCCCTGAGCTAACGTAACGCGTCGTATGTCCACCCAGTAATAGGACTCGCCCATCAAGGAGCGCCGTCCGAAATTAGACGCATTATTAATTTATTACACATAAAACAACAAGTATTAAACTAAAACACTGAGACTAAATTATAAATAATGAAATGATATTTAAAATGGTTAAGGTTTCATAAAAATACGCTTTATAGTTTTTGCGTGATTCTCAATTTTTTATCCGCGCTAGACATAACTTTACAAATTAATTACACAATGTTATAAAAATAAAATTTCAAATATTTTCAGATCAAATTACGACAAAGATAGTCTAGAGAAACATATATTTTTTTCAAAGAAATAAAACTAGTCTTTTAGGCGTGATGTTCAATTAAAAACCATTAAAAGTCGTATAACTGCGCCTTAAGGGGTGAAAAAGGGGTTCAATGTTTATAACGGGGGCAGTACTAATACCACGCGGGCGAAACCGCTGGCTGAATCTAGTTTCTAATAAAAGTGGAAACATAAAGGATTGATATATTTGTCTATTGTTAATGTCAAGTATCTATTGTTAGAAAAATGAATAATTTATAAACGATCTTATTGATCTTTAATTGCTATAATTTATGTATTGCATTAAGTTTTCTATTCTTCTTTTAAAGGTTTAAGAGAGCTTTTAGCAAAATTATTAGATCCTGTTCTTAATGTTTCTATTTGTTCGATTTATTTGAATATTGTGCAATAATGCTCGCCTTTATTTATAAAAAAGTTGTTTAATTAATTCTTTAAAAACTGACATTCGCTTAAGGCGCAGTTTTACGACTTCTAATGGTTTTCAATTGAACATCACGTCTAAACGACTAGTCTTATATCGTAGAAAAAAATAAATGTTACTCTAGACAACTTCTATCGTAATTTGATATGTGAATATTTGAAATTAAATTTTTCTATCATATTGTAATTAATTTGTAAAGTTATGTCTAACGCGTATAGAATTGAGATTCACGCAAAAACTATAAAACAGATTTTTATGAAACCTTCACCACCTTTTAAAGATAATTTAACTATTCATATCGGGTTTATAAAGACAGAAGCCGAAAGCCACATGTTCTACCCATTTTTTTCCATTAGACTATATCTGGGAATCGTGGTTCTGGAGATATTGAAGGTCAAAGTCGAATTTTTTTTTTACTTTTTACGGAAACGAATTCCAAGTGTTATTTTATTACTAAACTTTTTTCCATACAAACGTTACCTGAATTTTTGATTTTTGTTTTCGAAATCTCGAAATTACGCATTTTTAGTTACAAAAACGGAATGATTATCAAACGTATCCGACAAGTACCTACGTGACTTAGAGCGAAGGGGCGGGGTTTAACTCCACTTGCCTGGGTTCGAGTTACATTGCGCCGTTTCCCCGCAAACATTTTTGCGCAAAGCTCTTTATTAGACGTACAGTATACGTAGTTAACAGCTTTGTGATGTGTGTTTTTACACCTTGTATTTTAGTATACGAGTTTTTGTATAATACCTGTTGTTTTATGTATAATAAATGAATAATGCGTTTAATTTCGGACAGCACTCCTTGATGGGCGAGTCATATTACTGGGTGGACGAACGACTCGTTACGTGAGCTCAGCACAGAACACACACAGGCAGTTAATAGCGTCATAAAAGCTAAGCAAAGAAACTAATATAATTCAGCATGACTGTAAAATTGCGAAACAATAGTAATATAAAAAATCAAATCAAATAAATGTAATCAAATCAAACATTCTAAAACTACTAACATGTTCACTTAGTACGTACAGTTGCAAGGGATTATTCTATTGAGATGTAAAATTATTTATCCCAGTTGTCAAACTTGACACTTAAGACTCTTAAGTATTTAAAATACCTATGCATTTTATATCTAACATTCAATATAATCAGCCTTTTTATGTCCCCATTGCTGGGGCACAGGCCTCCTCTCTGTGAGAGGGTGTGGGCCGTAATCCACCACGCGGGCCCAATGCGGGTTGGTGGATGTCACAATTGCCTTCGAATTTTTAGTTCTAGGACATGCGAGTTTCCTCACGATGTTTTCCTTCACCGTTTTGAGAGCAGTGGTAATGAAATAATTTACACAAAGTAAAGCGCCTGCCTGGGTTTGAATCACACCACTGCTCTCCTAACATTCATCATAATTTATTTATTTATTTAATCCTTTAAGCATATGCCTACAAGTATACGCGCCGCCCGCCGCGCCGTATGAAATGACTATATTTATTGTATTTTAAAAAGCTACGTCGAACGTTTTGCATACAAAATAAATATATTAAAGTAGCACATAATACATTACACAGTCGAAAAACAAGAAAATTAGAGCATTAAAAAAACTGGCGAAGTGCGTGTCGGACTTCGCACATCTGGGGTTCCGTACCAAATGAGGGAATTTCCAAGAAAAATCTGATTTATCAATTCATTAGTATTTGTTAATAAAATATACGTAATAATAAATATTATCACCACATTTCAAGTTCCTATGTCAATGGGAAGTTAAAAATTCTTCCTAACAAAATTTTGTAAAAAAACTGACTTTGGGTTGCTTCTAATTCCTTTGTCTTCCAATATTTTTTAAATCCAAAAATACAGTATTTGTTTACTCAACGAGCTCTAAACAGCGAGAGGTACCCCATTCGATGGGACAAGTCTTTTTTTTTGCGCTCCCTTTTATCTGTATGGCACTTCGAAAAAACCTTTTTTTTTTAAATTGATAATTTGTATGGCTTTGAGTCAACAAGATGCTCATACTGTGAAAATTTGGAGACTGTAGCTCCAACCGTTTGACTGTAAAACCTGTGTGACAGACGACGGACAGACGAACACTTGAGTGACAGCAATAGGGTTCCGTTTGGACCCTTCGGATACGGAACCCTTAAAACTAAAAAAAAATATTCCATAAATAACTAAAAATAAACAAAAACTTTATTACCTACTTTGGGGTTTCCCAAAAAGACTTAAGAAATAAGATCTTGTTGCTCTTTATAACCATACGACTAATTTATTCAGTACTACAGTAAAACATTCTAATTAAAGATTAATTAACTCGATGAATATGCATTGTTTTGCTTTTTAAATATAGGTCCCAGGTGCTGCAGTTCATTACCAGACTATTATTATTTATTATATTGATTTTTATTAACATTAATTATGATTATGAAGCCACCTGTTCATCATCTTAGTGACCATAAATAAATTTGTGTGCGGATCTCTTAGATTGCCTTTTAAACGACTAATGACTATCAGCCACCTGTTGCTTATAAAAATAGAACACAATTTGATTGTCTTTGGGTGAAGCTCTATGAAAAAAGTTTCAGTTCCGGGTCTAAATGTAGGTAAGCAAGATACATTATTTCTTGTTTCAAATAGGACACTGAGGTCGGACGGTTGGTAGTTCTGGCTTTTAAGTTTCATCTGTCATTCTACATCGCAATTATCGCTACTAACTATGTAATTTGAGACTTAAAAAAAAAGGGTTCTTGTAACTAGTGTTTTGCGTACATCCAAGGAGTGAAATTCCCAAGCTCAGCCAGGATTTCTGCTTCCTGATAGCTGTAACCTGGGGATCTTTAAGTCAAGAGTGAACAGGTTATTTCTAGCCAAGCGTACTCCATCATCGACCTTATCATCGCTAACCATCAAGTGAGATAGCTGTCAAACGCGGGCCTAACAACAATAAAAAAAAAAAAAAATGCGAGCCTGTCATAAATAATAAATTTAAAATAAAAACGGATAAGTAATACTCAAATACATACCACCATGTAACACCCTAATCTCCTCATAAACAGCGGACCTCCACATACTGGTCTGCGTCTTCTTCTTCCTATAAACGGACAGGTCTTTCCACGCCAGTGTCAGGTTGCTGGGACTATCTCCAAAGCCCATCTCATCGTCCTCCCAGTTGACCACCGCTCCGGTCAGCACATTGCGCGTGGGCAACTTTAGTTCCGTGCCCTTCATCTTGATGTTACGTCATTGGCACTAAAAAAAAAGAAAATTAAGTTGATAAAATATTAATAAGCCTTACGTTTCATTTGTAATTTGATGGTATCAGATTTCAGAACTGTCATTTTGCATTAACAGCTGTGCATTGATTGTTAATTAGAGCTAATTTGAGATTTAATCAATAATTCAATACCCACGATTATTGAATTGTTTGTCAATCGAGGTTATTATAATGACCCAAAAATAGAAGGAACTGTATGACTGGAATGACACTAACGGCTACTGACGAGAGGTGTTTGGAGTAGATTTGCTTATAGTACTCAAACGTAACAAAGTAAAACTTGAAAATTATTTAGGGTAGTAGGTATAAATGTGGATGTGGTACACTTAAAGAAGAAGCCAAAGAATAGATGGATGGATTGTGTACGGAATATGAAAGAAAAGGGAGTCAATAACAACGCGGCAACGTGGTTGACAGGTGAGAATGGAAGAAAACGTATTGCGCCAACCATAAGCGGACAAGGGCAGCCAGAAGATGGTAGTGATGAAGTATATTCCAACATAATAAGGTTTCTTTTGACGTCTCCGCATCAACCCGAGACCAAAGACTAGGAGACCGAGACCAGGGAATCTGTACAGGAGGTACTTCATGCGTTGTTCAGAGCCCCTTCAGGGTAGTCTTTTAAAAGTTCACGGGACTTCCAAGTGCTGATGATGATCACCGAGTTGATTTTATTGAAGTAACAACCTCACGCTCTCTGGTTTTTCCCCAAAAGTTCAGGAGCTGGAGGAGGTTTTCCCTTGACAAAAATAATTAAGATGTTACGTCTCTCTGAAAGAACGCCCTGAATGTTATTCCTCGTCAAATCCTGATTGTTGACTCTCTTGTTACTGCTGTACCGCTGAGTATGATATAAAACTACAGCATACAATTGGGATATGTCTGAAAGTAGCACCAGTGATTGAAAAGTTGTGTGGAAATTGGTTCTCATGGTATAGGCGTGGGATACTGAGGAGGAGTAGAACAAAGAAACGATCAATAGACTGTTTGAAAGATGATATGGCAGACTTGACCAATGTCGTTCAACCCGCTAGGAAGATGGTGACTACTGAGGTGATAACTATGAGGAAGTAACGAAGAAAACATGTAGCGCCAACTCTAAACACATAATTTGGCAAAGAACAAGAGAATGAAAACTTATTAAAAAATATTTTTATTTTGCCGGTAAAAGATCGCTTTTAGCGATAAGACAGCCCATTGTTACACCCTATTAATTCTTAAGCTCCTATTTTAATTTGTTATGGTTTACAATAAAGATTATATCTTTATATCTCTGTGTGTTGTTGTAATTAACCATCTCCTATAGGTCATAATTAGATTCTGTAAATACAGCAGTCTGTTTTAGACTAATCTTTGTCGGTAATAAACGTTCGCGTACAGTGGTCCTATTCATACTTAATATAAGTGTCAATGTAACTTCTTATGCTGCTTCCTTAGTAAGAACGTACGGCATGTTAAAGGTTATCATAGCATCAAATATACTGAGGGAAATATGTTTTTTTACGTTTTTAGTTAGAGAATCCTTTCATTACCAGGTACGTATGTTCTCAGTCATAACAATTCTTTTGGCAGGGGCGCCTCGGGAACTAAAGGCGCAGTTATACGACTTTTAATGGTTTTTAATTGAACATCATGCCTAAACGACTTGTCTTATTTCTTTAAAAAATATATGTTACTCTAGACAATTTCCGTCTTATTTTGATCTCAGAATATTTGAAATTATATTTTTATAACATAGTGTAATTAATTTGTAAAGTTATGTCTAACTCGGATAAAAAAGTGAAAATCACGCAAAAACTATAAAGCGTATTTTTATGAAACCTTTACCATTTTAAAGATCATTTAATTATTTATAATTTAGTCTCAGTGTTTTAGTTTAATACTTATTGTTTTATGTGTAATAAATTAATAATGCGTCTAATTTCGGACGGCGCTCTTTAATGGGCGAGTCCTATTACTGGGTGGACATACGACGCGTTACGTGAGCTCAGCGCAGAACACGCAAGCTAACCACTCAAGGTCGTTGGCAACTAATAGCGCCTTAACAGAAATTAAAAATTTGTACCACAAAGGCAATTTAGACTGTTCACAATCCACAAATCATCAAATCAATAGCTCGTGCAGCTAAAATAAATGTTTTCGCCTATCGGAAACAAAGCAGTTGGAATGTAAATCCAAGGCATTAAATACAAATTTAATAAATTAAAGTATCTTTTTTAAACGAGTTTATCAAGTGTAATGGAAAGTACTCACGGTAACAAAACACACTAGCCCGAATTCAACTGTCCTATCATTTGCCATCAGGGAGTTTCAGTCCCTACATCCCGGCGCCATCATCAGATCAGCTCGGTAGCATCATAATATTGTATTATAACCGGACTTACACAAGTATGTCAAATTTCAGCTCTATCGGAAACCAACAAGTGGACGAAATATGACTTACAAATTTTGAAGCGATCAACTTTTGCATACGAACATTGTAAGTTAAATAAAAGGTTGTAAAAAATATGTCGGATATTTGTTTCTTATCCTTTCTTTCTGATAACGAGCCTTAGTGTACATTAGAATTGGTCACGCCGCAATTGCGGCGGTAAGGTCCCTCTTTGAGGAGTGGCTGGAGAGGCGCCACGACATCATCACCTTCCGCCTGACGCAGGTCCTCACCGGACATGGAATTTTCGGGAGGTTCCTGTGTAGGTTAAGGCGAAGGGAAACGCCCGGGTGTCACCAATGTGAGGATCGTCCAGAACACATGGTGGATCATACGGTGGAGGTCTGCCCCCCTTGGGCGGAGCCCAAACGCGTCCTCGTGGAGGCAACCGGCGGCAGCGACCTCTCGCGCTCGGCCCTGGTCCAGGCCATTGTACCTACGAAGCGAGAGGGAATGGGAAGCAGTCTCCTCCTTTTGCGAAGCAGTAATGCTCGCGACGGAAGAGGCGGAACGGGTGAGGGAGGCTCAACAGAGTCGCCCTCACGCCCCCAGCAGCAGCCGCCGCAGGGGACGCCCTGGGTGTCGGACGTCACGAGACGATCTCCGGCCACCGTAGACCCGGGCCTGCGGACGGCGAGTAGTGGGTAGCTCGCCGATCGATGAGCATCAGGCCCAAGAGTTGACGGCGCGTAGTGTTCCACGCGCTCCTCAAAGGGTTGTCAGCAATACATGACGGGGTCCGTCATGGCCGATACTTGCCCAGGGGTCGTGGATAAATTTGAAACAGAGTTACCGCGCCTTTGGGCTCTCAGGGCAGGGAAGGAACAGGGGTGGGTAAGAGTCTGACACGCCCTCCCGCTCCACCCAGAGCGGGAGAAGTCATAGGATAAAAAGTATACCTTAGAAACTATGCATGAATAAACCAGACAACACCAGTTGCAGAAGGACCTAGAATCGCACCTTGTGGAATTCCAAACTGGCTGGCAGAAGAGATCTTGATATCTGCGCGATTATAATTAAACTAACTACGATTCGTTTTAAATCTATTCATAGGAAAATATAGAAACTAACGGTCGTCGACCCTAGCCATATTTCCCGCCGGAATCTTGAATCAACGTCTCATAAAAGAAATAACCATATCCTGTCCAGTCCTAATATCAATTGATACAAATTGTATTCGTTTCGACACCCAAGCCGACATGATGGACTTAGCAACAAAAAAATATTCTATGAATAAGGGAAAAACTAGCTTTTTGCTTTTATTAATCTTGTTCTATTAGTTTTGGTTAAATTACAGACTAGTTAGTTCAGCCTATAATGATAGGCTTTGAATAAAGTGCGGGTAAGTAATATAAATTGGATAATGACTATGTGATTGTAGGATAATTTGATGAGCAAGGTTCATTAGATTTGAAAAACCACATCTAGGTAGGTTCATTATTAAAATGGGCGACTAAGGCGCAGCTATACGACTTTTAATGGTTTTTAATTGAACATCACGTCTAAACGACTAGTCTTATTTCTTTGAAAAAAATATATGTTACTCTAGACAATTTCCGTCGTAATTTGATCTGAGAATGATTGAAATTATATTTTTTATAACATTGTGTAATTAATTTGTAAAGTTATGTCTAACGCGGATAAAAAATTGATAATCACGCAAAAACTATAAAGCGTATTTTTATGAAACCTTCACCATTTTAAAGATCATTCAATTATTTATAATTTAGTCTCAGTGTTTTAGTTTAATACTTGTTGTTTTATGTGTAATAAATTAATAATGCGTCTAATTTCGGACAGCGCTCCTTGATGGGCGAGTCCTATTACTGGGTGGACTTACGACGCGTTACGTGAGCTCAGCGCAGAACACGCAAGATAACTACTCAAGGTCGTTGGCAGCTAATAGTGCTGTCCAACTCGCGCAGCAGGATTTGCTTTCGAGAAGGTTTCTTTGTTACAGTTTGAGTAACCTTCTCATAAAATCTATCCTTAATTTCATCAGCCTTCTGGATAAGGCTGATGAAATTAAGGAAGTTATCTGTATCTAGATGAAGGCGCAATGATATTACCCTTTCTGATATGTAAACCGGATATTCATTCAGTCTTGATGCTATTTCGGTCTTAATAGCGAACCTAACTCCAGACCGTCTAAGTTCGCTCACATCAGTTCCCTGAATTTGGTTGTTTCCTTGTTGTGTTCCCTGAGTTTGGCAGACTCCGGGAAAAGGTATTCCGTTCACACGACCTTAAATTACAGACAAAGGTCAACGTATACACGGCTATCGTCTTGCCGAACGTACTTTACTCTTCCGAGACGTGGTGCGTGTACAGAAGACATATACGTGCATTACACCGCTTCCACCTTAAGTGCCTCCGCGATATTTTGAACATCAAATGGTCCGACCGGGTTAAAAACACGGATGTTCTACGAAGGGCTAATGTGTGCGGTATTGAGGCCTATCGAATGCGTTGTCAGCTGGTCTGGAGACTATCTAAGGATGTCTGACGAGAGGGTGGCTAAGCGCATCTTCTTTTCTGAACTCAAGGAAGGCAAGCGGAAACAAAGCGTCCAGTTCCTCAAATATAAGGACGTTCAGAAAAGAAATATGAAGAGGGTCCCTCGCTGGGAGGTGTTGGCAAAGGATAGACCTGGTTGGAGACGTTTGATTAAACAAAACGTCTATAGCTTTTTACACCAGCGGAAGACAGATCTTCCACAATAAGCCGCCCTCCAACATCCAATACTATTACGACAATGGTATTTTAACGTGTCCGCACTTTACAGCCAAGATTGGCAATATAAGCCATATTAGAGCACAAGACCGCAACCCACAGTAGCACAGAAGTTAGTAACCGTAGCCGAAATCGGCATGGGATATATTAAACTAACAGAGCTAACTTAGCTGTGATAGTTTTCCTTCTAATTTCGTTATAGACAGGGTGTAAAAAGACACATCACAGAGCCGTTGACTACGCATACTGTACTTCTAACAAAGTAGTTTTGCGCAAAAATTATTGCTAGGAAACCAGGGAAACGACTTTTACTTTTAGGTATAAAAAAAATACTATTTTTTATTGCGCGCAATGTAACGCAAACTCAGACAAGTGGAGTTAAACCCTGCCCGTTCGCTCTAAGCCCACGTAGGTACTTGTCAGATACGTTTGATATTCATTGCGTTTTTGTAACTGCAAAAGAAAATTCGGGTAGGTAATGTTTGTTAGGAAAAAAGTTTAGTAATAACACTTGGAATTCATTTTCGTAAAAAAGTTAAAAAAAAATTGCGACTTTGACCTTCAATATCTCCAGAACCAGTGGATTCCCAGGTATGGTCTAGTGGAAAAAAATGATCCAAATAATGGGTAGTATATGTGGCTTTCAGCTTCGGAAACTGTCTTTTTACACCCTACCATCACGATTTTTTTTCGTTCGTGTGGTGATATTGACTACCAAATTTCAAATTCATTTATTTACATTACACGACCGTGACAACTCAATCGATCCAGTAGATTCTGAGCAAATTGACTGTAACAGACGGACAGACAGACAACCACACGAGTGATCCTATTTGTGTGATTTCCGTTTTTCTTTTGGCATTTCGAAACCCTAAAAAATCGAAGTACAAAAGAAACAAAACGATGAATAGTGTAATGAAAGTAATGATCATTCACACATACATTACCAAGAATCGGGGACAATCATCATCTTCCTGCCCTTATGCCATGTTACTTGGGATCGGCGCAACACGTTTTTTTATCCCATTCAGTCCTGTCAGCCGTCACGCTATCACTAACTCCCTTTTCTTTCATATCACTCCTCACACAATCCATCCATCTTTTCTTTGGCCTCCCTCTCCCTCTCCATCCATCTAAATGTATATTCATAACTCTTTTAGTTACATGTGTTTCATCCCTCCTCTTCTTATGACCATACCAAGATTAGCGGTTCCCTTTCAACTTTTCTGTCACTGGCGCCACTTTTAAACTACCTCTAAAGTACACATTTCTCACTTTATCCATTCTCGTTACTCCACCGATCCATTTGAACATTCTCATCTCCACCACATGCAATCTTTATTCATCCGTCTTTTTCACAGCCCAACATGCTGATCCATACAGTACGACAGGTCTAATCACAGATTTTCTCCTTTAACTTGAGGGGCATCCGTCGGTCGCAAGTTGTTCCAGTGACCTGTCGCCATTTCATCCATCGTGAGTTGATCCTGTGTGTTACGTCTCGTTCTATATCCATCCCCCTGAACAAGCGACCCGAGGTACCGAAAGTCGGAGCAGATTGGTATAGACGTTCCGGTGAGAGCTACAGGCATAGGACTGGAGAGACCGCCGAAATCGCAGAACAAGTATTTTGTTTTGGTTCTGCTCAATTTCAGGCCAACACTCTGCTCTGGACCTCTTAGCCGCTTTCGACAACCAGCAGAATGTTATCACAAACAACATAGGTACACCAGAAAGCCTCTTCCTGGATGTCCGACGTCAGAGCGTCCATTATCATCACGAAGAGGTAAGAGCTGAGGGCCGACCCCTGGTGCAAACTGACTGCTACACTGAAGCTGCAACTGCCCACTGCAGACCAGACTTTGGCATCGACTGTACATCGCTCGGATCAGCTGCACATACTTCCCAGGCACACCTTTCTCCTTAAGGGCCCACCACAAAACCTCTCGAGGCAGTCGGTCATATGCCTTTTCGAGGTCAACGAACACCATGTGCAAGTTTTTATGCACAGCTCTGTATTTTTCGCACTGCTGGCGGATAGCGAAAATAGCGTCCGTTGTACCCCGGCCAGGCATAAAACCGAACTGGTTCTGTAAGATTTCACTCTCTTGTCTCAACCGCTTTTCAATTACTTTTCTACTATGTGACATTAGCTTTATCGGGGACAATAAACCTAGGCAATTTGGACGAGAACCGTCGCGGTTACACGCAAGGCCAAAACTAAACGTACCAATTTGAGACGGAACTAGGTATTATTTTATAGCTTTTATTTTTTTCTCGAATATTTCAGCTACGACGTCAATGGGATCCGAGAAATTGCCAAACTGGTTAAGTTAGTTACAGGTTCGATTGAATAGTTAATTTACAAGTTAAAAAATATCGGCAGACTGTTAAAATCAACATTGATATGATTTTCATTCGATAGTTTGTCTGTGTTATGTGTCTATCTTATTTCCGTTTATCGGACTCATATCCGCTTAGCAACGTTTAAACTAGACTAAAGCCAATTAAACGGTCAATGTATTTGTATACAGTCAAGGTCCTCTAAGTGTTTTCCCTTATATGTATATAATTTATTTTTTTATTAATTTAGCCTATACTGTTTCACTACTGGAAAAGCCTCCCCTAGGTCCTTCCAGATACAGCTACTCTTACAGAATATCAATTTATTTGGAATCGAGACAGCATGTCTACTTCTTCGATCTCTATATTACCTATATCCTTGGTAACCCTATTTTAGTTACATGACAACTTTAAGAGTAAATTATTTTCCTTCAAGCTGGTTGCCTCACCTTTATGTCAATGTTCTACACCTGATTGCGAATACGAACAATCCTTACATCATATCCTATGGGAGTGTACTCTTTGGCAAACTGAGCGCAATATTATGTTGGATAGTATTCAGCCTACGTCTGGAGTTGTCTATTACACGGACCTTGTGGAAACTAAAACAAATTTCCGTGCGTTCAAACGTTTTTGCCATACCTACTATTGGAATAAGTGTAACAGCTCACAATTTTAGGACCCATTAATATTAGTGTTTTTAACCAGTGATGCTTGGCAACTGGGCTTACCCCAGTTGTAAAAACCTTTGTGCCTAATGGCCTAGTTTTGTTCTGTCTCCCGCTTGATTAGGAGGGAAGTGGAAATTATTTTTTTCTTACTCCTCCGCTGTCTTTTCTGATTAATTTCGTTGCGGGACCCAACACAGTGTAATCGTTTCTCTGGGACTCGTCGAGCTTCATTGCCTCGGCGTTTTTTCTGGTGGTCGCCACTGTTGATTCTGGCTTACAGAAGTTACAGTGGTTTGGGAATAGTGTGGCGGGCTTGTCCCAAAAAAAAACCCTATTTTAGTGCCATTTTGCCGTCATCTCATTAGTTCATTTCTAGCCAGCCAAATCATCCTGCATCCAATTCATTCAACGATTCCTTGTTATTGGCCTAGAAAAGTTCAGTTGAGTGATCTGAAGTAAAAAACCGGCCAAGTGCGTGACAGACTTCGCACATTAAGGGTTCCGTACCAAAAGTACGTAAAAGATAAAAGAAAAATCTGAATTATCAATGTATTGGCATTTGAAATATACGTAATAATAAACATTATCACCAAATTTCAAGTTAATGAAATAGGTCAATGAAAGTTAAAAAAATCTCCAATATTTTTTAAAACAAAATTTACAGCATTTATTTACTCGACGAGCTCTAAACAACGATACCTCACTCGATGGGGTTGGTTAAAATGTTTGATGGGATAAGGTTAACAAGATGCTTATACTGTGAAAATTTGAAGTTCCAACCGTTTGACTGTAAAACCTGTGTGACAGATGACGTAAGTATAGGTAGACAGACACGTAAGTGACCGCAATAGGGCTCCGTTTGAACCCTTTGGGTACGGAACCCTAATTAGTGGCTAGTCTAGGTAGTCGCGTGGCTTTTTTTCCATACACCTAGTCTAGCAATAATTTCTACTAAATGGCCACATCACTTGTAAGGGCTCCTTCATTTCAACATGCCGATTGATTGAACAATTAGCTTAACTTATGTTAATTATTCCATCTACATTGGAATTCGAATAAATTAAATTGTAATATAATATTATGAACTAATTAACTCATTGGTAAGATTAGGTCAACGCTCAAACTTGACGACACAAAAAAAAATGAGCTTTGCTTTTTACTCACTTCAAATACGAACGAGATGTCAATTTTTTTATCACTATTCAAGCTACCGAGTCTAATAAACGTTGACATAATTCTATATATAAACCTATGAAAGAGGCCAATGGAACCCCAAGCCAGATAGATTAGAGGAAGACTCAAAAGTGATTTAACTTTAAACTCTTCATGCATTAACGAATTAACTTTTTATTGATTCTTAAAAGTAGGATAGTAATTCAAGATATTAGAGATATTAATCACTGGATTTTTTTTTAAATATGCATCATATTCTAAATCTTAGCTAACGTGTCTCATGCAGTAGGTACTGAGATTTGAACGTTTTGAATATAAATATGTTATGATAGTTAATTGGAAGCAATTTTGGATATACAGTTCTTACCAAATGGCGTTTCTTACAAGGAACACTTCTAACCCGAACTAAACTATATGTTTGATGAGAAATCTCCTGAATTGCATGCCGCGTTTGATTGCAAAAGGCAGGGAAGGAACAGGGGTGAGTTTTAGTCAGTAAGAGTCTGACACGCCCTGCCGCTCCACCCAGAGCGGGAGAAGTAATTGGATGAGTTCCCACCCTCATCCAAAAGAAAAGAAAAGCCGTCACGCTATCACTAACTCCCTTTTCTTTCATATCCTCACACAATCCATCCATCTTTTCTTTGGCCTCCCTCTCCCACTCCATCCATCCAAAATAAGACTAGTAAGTGGGGTTAAATATATCGTAGAAATTCAAGCAAGCAAGCAAGCAAACAGGACCAGGAAGTGAGGCAAGTAATTCAATGTTAGGGAGAGCGCGGTCGCTTTCCACCGCTGGTAACTTAACCGCAGGCGCAAGTGTCAAGTTACCACAAGTACGTGCTCACATTCTACGCGTCAATATTGACGGGAATGAATTAACTTTTGAATTGATATGTTGGACTAGAAGGGCATGCTGCGGTTAACGACTTTGATTAGGTTTGACGAGCGCTGAAGAAAATGTATGGCAGAATAATTGGTTAATTTTGACAGAGTGGAAGCATTGGAATTTAACAAATAGATAACTCTAGTAAATATAGACGTCTTATGGAATTACGAAACGCGTGATACGCTGGTACCATGTTACTTAGGGTCGGCGCAACATGCCGACCCTAAGTAACATGGTACCAGCGAGAGACGATGATGAAATGGAAATGAAGTCAAAGTCTGTTTATATGAATTAAGGTCCAGAATGTGAGACTCGAATGACGTAACTAAGACGCACGTTGATCAACAAAACTTGGAAGTTTTTTGGGTAAACTATATATCCAACTAAACCTTCTAAAATTACTATAATAATTAGATATGGTTAAGCTGAAGAAGTAGATCGGAACCTGAATAAGGAGAAAAGATGATAACTTACAGTACTAAAACAGTTTCAAGATAAGAGGAACATAAGACAATAACAAAAGAATGATTTCAATTTGATAAAGTTGTTACGAATCCAACATGAACTCATGAAATCCATGAATATCAAAGATCGTGATTTAAATAGTGACATAGATATTAAAGTTTTTAATTGTTACTATTTTCCGTAGGTCGTTAGCATTGCATTCCTTAACCTAAACTACCAGGTTACTAGAGTACCTACATGATTTAACTGATTTTATTTAAAGTCAAGAAAAATGACATTCTTCCGCGTCAGTGAAGCGTCAGCAATGATTTACGTACTTATATTTAAATAACTTTCGTATTGATCGCCCAAAAGCACCTGAAACATTTTTTTTCAAGGGTACCGTAATGATTTTTAGAAAAATAATGGAAAAGTTTCGCAACGAAAGCATGAAGAAATAAGTCCACCCAATAGAAAAAAATACAATCAACAAATTGCATCACAAACCAATTTGTGACAATTACTAATGCCCAAAGAATTCGATGCGTCGAAGAATTATTTTTTTAATTAAATTCCCATTTGGATGGCAACATTAACATCGCTGGCGTCTCTTGGTACTATTGCACAACAATTTAGGACGGGTTCTGAACTCTCATGGCCAAAAGGCAGCAACGTGACTTATTTTGACGGAATGTAGTTAAGATGAACTGAAGAAAACAACCATACATTTTTAACTGATTTGTTTGGGGAACTTACAGGGCTTTTCAGGGGCTACTGGTTACGTACTGTCTGTCATGAAAATTAAATAAGGTTCGACCTGAGTATTTACCGATTTTGAAAATTCTTTCACCATTATGAGGCTACGTTATTCCTGAGTGACATTTAAGCTATATTTGATTGTGATTAAGGACGCTAGATGGCGCTACGTGCCTTTCAAATCATTTTAGCTCCCGAGTATCTACCCGAGTTTCAGTGACTAAGTATAAGAACATACTGAAAAGCCACAGAATATAAGAAAGCTTACCTGCAAACTCATCATTAAGAAACAATAAGCTTTATTCTTCCTCTGTTCTAGATTTCAGGCCAAACACCTTACAGATAAGATAATAAATTACCTTGACTGCGTATAAAACAATGGTTCAGATGAAGCGGTCATCAGGACATAGAACTCGACAGTGTAGTACTAACAAAAATGTAAGGTTAAGGTGTACTAATAAATATATAAGAATGCTTTCCAAAGAAATCGGTGATAATTAGATATTTGATTACATCCCAAATAATTAAGAATATAACTTAGTTTACAAAATGGGCTTTGAAAATCTGAAAAATAAACGAATGAACTTTTAACTGCCCAGTTAAATTTGAACCAGAACTTAAAGAAGGTATATTCACGTGTTTGTATATTATTCTATAGATAAGTATACAATCCAAACATACAACTAAAACATCATGAAAATGAAAACTTCATACAAAACTTACCGGTAAAAATCGAAGGAAGCTGATTGTTTTACAATATTTATTGCAAAACCGTATGTTAAACAAGTAACATTATCCACTGAGTTTCAATTCAAAGTATCAAACAACACTAAACTGAAAACACTTATGCCCTAAATGAAAAGAAAAAAAAAACAACGATGTACTCTGGATACGGTTAAAGAAAAAAAGATCGGCAAACGTGTTGCGCTGTGGAGCCTCTACGAGCGACTGTCAACCACGGGGAAGAGCTTGAGACTTCCTAACTGATTAACAAAACTGTAATTAAAATAATGAACTATTTCACATTCCTATTTAATAATGCATTTTGAATAATGTGCTAAGTACTTACTTAGTGCTGTTTTTTTCGCTGCGGACGTAGTGGAAATTGTGGACTGTAGAGCAAAATAACAATCAGAAATTGGCGCGAAGCAAAACTAGTTTGACTAAATATTGAATATTATTATTGAAAGAAAATATCCAGTTTTAATAGAGATAGAAAGTATATATAATAGGTTAATAAAAAAACTGGCCAAGTGCGTGTCGGATTTCACACATTTAGGGTTCCGTACTAAATGAGGGAATTTCCAAGAAAAAACTGATTTATCAATATATTGGTATTAGTTAGTAAAATATACCTAATAATAAACATTATCACCAACATGAAAAAAAATTTCGTAACAAAATTTTGTTAAAAAAGCTGAATTTGGTTGCTTCTAATTCCTTTGTCTTCCAATATTTTTTAAAACCAATAATATAGTATTTGTCTACTCAATGATACCTCATTTGATGGGATAAGACAATTTTTTTTTTGCGCCCCCCTTTATCTGTATGGGAGCTACCCTAAACAACATTTAAAAAAAAATGACAATTTGTATGGCTTTGAGTCAACAAGATGCTTATACTGTGATTTGGAGACTAGCTCCAACCGTTTGGCTGTAAAACCTGTGTGAAAGACGGACAGACAGACAGACACGCGAGTGACAGCATAGCTCCATTTGGACCCTTCGGGTACGGAACCCTAAAAACCGGCTAAGTGCGTGTCGGACTTCGCACATTTAGGGTTCCGTACAAAATGAAGGAATTATCAAAGAAAAAATCAGATTTATCAATGTATCGCCTTTCAAGTTGGAAGTTATAAAATTCCTTGTAACAAAATTTGGTAAAAAAAGCTGATTTTGGTGGCTTCTAATTCCATTGTTTTCCAATATTTTTCTAAACCAAAAATACAGTAATTGTTTACTCAACGAGCTCTAAACAACGATACCCCATTCGATGCGACATGTCATATTTTTTTTCTAAATAAATAATTCTTCGGCATCAAATTTGGTGACAGACGACGGACAGATAAACGGACAGACAGACAGACACGTGAGTGACAGCAATAGGGCTCCGTTTGGATAATTTGGGTACGGAACCCTACAAATGATTTAAAAATAAATCTATCCTGTACATACCGGTTAGCAAACTAAAACTACATAGTTTTAGGTTGTATTACGATAAGTTCCAAGTTACAAAATGGTATTTAATGAAAAGGCTCTATATAGGAAAAATTGATGATTATGTAGGTACTGTAAGATCCCAAAGCACTCTTACAGGCTGCAGGGACCCTGGGACGCTCCTCGTGACTCTGGGGGACGTCACTTAGCTCGGCGACTGCGAGAGGACTACACGCTGGGATCTGACTACGGGCGAATAAGGGAAACTTCTGAGGGCGATTTCAATTGTATTACGAGTATATTAAGAAAAAACTTTTTTACAAAAAAAACAACCGACTTCCAAAAAAAAATACACTAAAAATTTAAAAATAACTTTAATTTCGGAAGTCGGTGTTTGTATTTTATTTCTTCGATATTTGACACCGACTTCCGAAAAGTTTTTATCTTTCGCTTTTTAGTTATTATACCCCAGAACTAAAAACCCCAATAACATGGAACGTGGAATTTAAACATTTGGAGAACACAAAAACGTCATCAAAATATGCGTATTTTTCGTTTTTGTTCAGTTTCTCAAAAAGCGCTAAAGCAATTTCGATAAAATTTATATGGGACCACCTCGGGAGTATATTCTTTCGGTAAAAAATGAATTTTGAAAATCGGTCCACAACTGACGGAGAAATGCGCGGACATACATAAAAATAAAAAAAACATACATACAGTCGAACATAGAACCTCCTCCTTTTTCGAAAGTCGGTTAACAAAAGAGAAACACGTATGCCCACTTCCTAGGGCTAAACTTCTATCTAACTGACACATACGTCAAGCCTATCATTTTAAATATTCAAACGGCTTTCCAATAAGTCTAGAACATTCTAGTCAACCAGTTAAGGCTGGTGCACACCCGCTAATATAAGGCTGTGTATACAATCGTCACAGTACCTACCTAGATTAGTAAGAACTTAGTAGGTAGGTACCTAAGAACTTTTCTTCCATACATCTTTCATCATCCATTCCACACAAAGATATCATCACAATTGCATAAATAACTAAAAAAATATAATTAGTACGTCAGTTAGATTACCAATAGTACAGACAGCAGAGGCTTAGTAATAGGGTCTCTTTCGGTACGGAACCCTAATAAAAAACTTTTTTCAAAAAAAACAACCGACTTCTAAAAATTGCAAAATAACTTTAATTTCGGAAGTCGGTGTAAATATTTTTTTGTTTCTTCGTTATTTGACACCGACTGCCGAAATTAAAGTTATTTTGCAATTTTTAGAAGTCGGTTGTATTTTTTGAAAAAAGTTTTTATTTTCACTTTTTAGTTTTTCTTTTTCTTTTATTCATGTTGTTGTACACCAGAAGTAAAAGTAAATATTTAAGTTATGTCCGAATGGATAACATGGAATTTGAACATTTGTAGACAACCAAAACGTCATCTGTGTAACATATTTTTTGTTTATGTTGATTTTTTTAAAAGTGCTGAATGGATTTCGATAAAATTTATATGGGACCACCTCTGAAGTATGACCTACCAAACAAAAAAAGAATCATGAAAATCGATTCACAAATGGTGGAGATATCGCGTAACATACATACAAAAAAAAAAAAACATACAGACGAATTGAGAACCTCCTCCTTTTGGGAGTCGGTTAAAAATGAAAAGAGAGAAGTGCGTTAAAATTTAACATGACGTCACACCTGAGTTAAAATTGTAAGTTTGTAAGTACCACGTTTTACTTAAAAGTGACTTAGCACACCCCCACTCCTTAACTTTGATGCGTTTTATCTCTGTAATATTTTATTGATTTGATAAAGCAAAAAATACATATTCAATACTTTTTGATTTAATCTAACTTAGAATAAAATAGAAAAGGGACTCCTTTGTACGCACTTAGACTCTCATTTGGTCCGTTGTGCGTGGGGGTCCTGGCTAACATAGCCAGCCCAGCTCCACCCTGAAGTACAGAAGTTTTCTAGGAGCTTAACAGGCTTCGCGGAGCGACCTCACTGTTCCGAGGATTTGTTCACGCTGGGTAGCCACGGCCTCGCATTCCAGGATGACGTGGGCGGCTGATTCTTCGGCATCGAGACACGCCCTGCAGAGAGGGCTGTCCGTGATGCCTATATTGAAAAGATGCTTGTTTAAGAGACAGTGCCCCATAATTGTCCCTATCATTAATTTGAGGTCATTTTTATTAAGGCTAAGCAATCGTTTGGTTAGTCGTGGGTGCAGGCTCGGCATGGCCAATCTCGACTGCCTACAGTCTGTTGCCTGTGACCATCTGTAGTTGTGGAGATCAGTTGATCTCTGGCGTATCC
This sequence comes from Polia nebulosa, assembly GCA_951329385.1. Classification (NCBI taxonomy): domain Eukaryota; kingdom Metazoa; phylum Arthropoda; class Insecta; order Lepidoptera; family Noctuidae; genus Polia; species Polia nebulosa. The sequence goes on along the minus strand of OX589588.1, from coordinate 7,376,291 downwards.
ATGTACGAAAACGCGAGTAAGGCAGGGGAAGAAGTGGGTACGGGCCCAGCACTGTCATCTCGGAACCTCTCTTCGCAAGTTCGTCCGCGGCGTCATTGCCCAGGGATCCACTGTGCCCCCTGATCCACTGGAGTGTAATTCGGTTGGATGCCTAGGGCCAGGTGACACTCTAGAATCAATCTGTTGTTTGTCTGTCTGTTTTCTAAGGCTTTGAGCACTGCAAAGCTCATCATTCTCCTGCCCTTATCCCAATTTATTTGGGGTCGGCGCAACATGTCTTTTTCTTCCATACTCCTCTATTAGTCGTCATCTCTGTAGTCACCCCCTTTTTACCCATATCCTCTTTCACACAGTCCAACCATCGTTTCTTTGGCCTTCCCCTACTCTTATAGCCATCCACATCCATACACAAGACTTTCCTCACGACATTTTCTTCATTCCTCCGCATCACATGCCCATACCACGACAACCGATTTCCACACAACTTTTCAGTCAGCGGTGCCACTTTCAGACTTGAGCACTGCAAGGCTGTCTGATACAAATCTAATGCCATAGTTCTGTATCCCCAGACGCTTTACGGCCGTTGCCGCTTGCGTCAGGGCGACAGTCTCACACTGGAAAATCGAGCTGTGTTCTCCTTTAATTTAACTTACAGACTAAATAGAATAATTATTTTTTTACCCTGGAATCATATCAACAACAGTACTTAAAATACAGCAGAACTAACTTTGAAATATCAACAAAATAATTGTGGATAATTGACTCTTGGTGCACGAGGCCGATTTTTTCTATTTCACGAAGGCGGGTTGATCGTCGGATGTAGATTTACGTTTGTCATTCACGTACACATTGTATCCGTGTCATCATCAGCCTTTTAATGTCCCCACTGCTGGGGCACAGGCCTCCTCTCTGTGAGAGAAGGTGGGCCGTTATCCACCACGCGGCCCCAATGCGGGTTGGTGGATGTCACATGTCTTTGAATTTTTGGTTCTAGGACATGCTGATTTCCTCACGATGTTTTCCTTCACCGTTTTGAGAGCAGTGGTGATGAAATAATTTACACAAAGTAAAGCGCCTGTCTAGGTTTGAACTCACGGGGTGCGTTACCTTACTTCGAAAAGTGTAACACCGAATAACACGTCCCCGTAAGTTTACTATAACGAAAAACTTAACAACGAATGCACGTTACCACGAAAAACTTAACGCCGTAGCCATGCGATCTCGAATAACAAAATCTCGAATTCACCAATTCAAATCACTTAACAACGAATGCACGCTACCACGAAAAACTTAACGCCGTAGCCATGCGATCTCGAATAACCAAATCTCTAATTCAGCAATTCGAATTACTTAACAACGAATGCACGCTACTACGAAAAACTTAACGCCGTAACCATGCGATCTCGAATAACCAAATCTCTAACGAAAAGTCAGCAAAAAAAATATTTAATCCATCAATTAAGAGCGCGATTATTTATTCAAAGAAAAGGCGCAATTATTACAAATAATTATACTACTATTATTATTTCTTCGTTATTTGACACCGCCTTCCGAAATTAAAGTAATTTTTAAATTTTTAGTGTATGTTTTTTCTTTTTTGGTATTCGGTTGTTTTTTTTTGTAAAAAAGTTTTTTATTAGTACATTGAGTAATTACTAAGTATGCCTAGTATTAACAGTAGTATAATTATTTGTAATAATTGCGCCTTTTCTTTGAATAAATAAGCGCTCTTAATAGGGAATATGCATGAAAAAAATATTAGTTATTTAACCGGTTTATCGATGAATATACTTAAAGAGAGTACGAACAGTGAAAGCAGAATCAAAATTGATGAAAAATTAAACGAATTATAACAATTTTAAATAAATATATCTGTCCCTCTCTCGAAAACGCTGATTTCTATGTCAGTTGTATCATATAGGCGTCATGCCCTTTGACGTCAAAGAACACATCGGACTTCTCTTTCTAATTATCAACTTTAAAGCTTCGTCGCTGATGCTGATATTTTGAATATTCCTTAATATTTGTTCTGTATAGTTAATACGAGTAAGTCTTCAATTTAAAAAATAAAAAAAAATATCATGCATATTCCCTACTGTTGGATTAAATATTTTTTTTGCTGACTTTTCGTTAGAGATTTGGTTATTCGAGATCGCATGGTTACGGCGTTAAGTTTTTCGTAGTAGCGTGCATTCGTTGTTAAGTAATTCGAATCGCTGAATTAGAGATTTGGTTATTCGAGATCGCATGGCTACGGCGTTAAGTTTTTCGTGGTAGCGTGCATTCGTTGTTAAGTTTTTCGTTATAGTAAACTTACGGGGACGTGTTATTCGGTGTTACACTTTTCGAAGTAAGGTAACGCACCCGAACTCACGACCTATATCATGTAAGTCGCGGCCGTTACCACTGGGTCACCCACTGCTCACTTGTACCCGTGCGTAAGCTATTTTTAACCGACTTTCGAAAAAGGAGGAGGTTCTATGTTCGACTGTATGTATGTTTTTTTTTTCAGTATGTCCGCCGATTTCTCCGTCGGTTGTGGACCGATTTTCAAAATTCTTTTATTATCCGAAAGAATATGCTCCCGAGGTGGTCCCACATAAATTTTATCGAAATTGCTTTAGCGCTTTTTGAGAAACTGAACAAAAACGAAAAATACGTGTAACCTCGATGACGTTCAGCGTAGTGTGCTACGCTGACGACACGCTGGTCTTAGCGCAGGGAAGAGCGCACGAGGCGGTGGCCGACCGTATGACACGCGGGGTTGCAACAGTCATAGGGAGGATCCGGCAACTGGGACTCGAGGTGGCATTGCACAAGTCCGAGGCCATGTGTTTTCATGGTCCTCGGAACGCGCCACCGGCGGGTTCCCAGATCACGGTAGGAGGGGTTCGCATCGGCGTCGAGGGTACGATGAAGTACCTGGGACTCGTCCTCGACAGCCGGTGGAACTTCGTCGAGCATTTTCGATGTTTGGCTCCCAGATTGAACAGGGCCGGGGCTGCCTTGAAGCGGCTCCTACCCAATCTGAGGGGGCCAAACGCCTCCTGCCGGAGGCTCTACGCGGGGATCGTGCGGTCCATGGCCCTCTACGGGGCACCGGTGTGGGCGCGTTCATTGAGGCAGCGATCAGGTCGCCAGATGAACGCGTCCCAGTGGGTCATGGCGATCCGCATCATCCGAGGATACCGCACGATCTCCCGTGAGGCTGCGAGCCTCCTTGCCGGACTGTCACCGTGGGATCTGGAGGCAAAAATCCTCGCGCACCTGTATGAGTGGCGCGAGGAGGCCAAACGCCGGGGCGAAAGTCCGCTGCCGCGACAACTCGCGGCTCGGCGGACGGAGCTCCGGCAGGATCTCATGGTGACATGGAGAGAGCGACTGTCGCAACCCAGCGCTGGGCACGCCACCATCGCGGCGGTAGTGCCCCTCTTTGAGGAGTGGCTGGAGAGGCGTCACGGCGCCCCCACCTTCCGCCTGACGCAGGTGCTCACCGGACACGGCTGTTTCGGTAGGTACCTGTGTCGGATCAAGGCGGAGGTGACCCCCGGGTGTTTCCACTGCGAGGATCGCCCAGAGGACACGGTGGAGCATACGGTGGAGGTTTGCCCCGCTTGGGCAGAGCACCGTGTGTCCTCGTGGATGCGATAGGCGGCAGCGACCCCTCGCGCCGTGCCCTGGTTCAGGCCATGATACGGAGCGAGAGGGAATTGGAAGCCGTCTCCTCCTTCTGCGAAGCAGTTATGCTCGCGAAGAGGGAGGCGGCATACGTTAGGGAGACTGGACAACAGCCGAGTCGCCCTAGCGCCCCCAGCCGCAGCCGCCGCATCAGACGCCAGGGGGTTCGGGCGCCGCGAGACGATCTCCGGCCACCGTAGACCCGGGCCTGCGGACGGCGAGTAGTGGGTAACTCGCCGTCCGATCAGCACCAGGCCCGAGAGTCGACGGCGCGTAGTGTTCCACGCGCGCCTCAAAGAGTTGTCAGCAAAGGACGGGGCCTGCCACGGCCGCTGCCTGCCCCCCGGGTAGAGGATAAATTCGAAAGAGTTACCTCGCCCCTGGGCACTCAAGGCAAGGAGGAACAGGGGTCGGTTTTAGTCAGTAAGAGTCTGACACGCCCTTCCGCTCCACCCTAGAGCGGAAGAAGTCATAGGATGATTTCCCACCCCCCTTTTTCCATGTTATTGGGGTTTTTAGTTCTGGGGTACCTATAACAAATAAAAAGTGTAAAATAAAAAACACACACACAACCGACTTCCAAAAAAAAAATACACTAAAAATTAAAAAACTACTTTAATTTCGGAAGTCGGTGTAAAATAACGAAGAAACAATACAAACACCGACTTTAAAGTTATTTTTTAATATTTAGAGTATTTTTTTTTTTGTGGAAGTCGGTTGTTTTATTTGTAAAAAAGTTTTTTTCTGCGTCACCTAGCGCTCCTATATAACTTACGCAAACACAAAAGCCTGTACGAGAACCTACTCACACATTCAAGACCCGCCTTGGTGAGATAGAACCACTTTAGCCTTTTACTTTTAGTTCAGGATTTGGTCATCCTCTATACTCTTGAAAAATGTAGATTAAGTAAGAACAAAATACCATTAATACCTACTAGTCCTCATCCTGACCAAATTTTTTTTTGTAACATAACATTTATTTGTTTATTTTCTCCCACAAGTAACAAATGATATACAGTTCATGATCAAATATCGGCAATGATAGCCAATCTAAGAGGAGCCTAGCCATCGACGCGGGAGATATGACCTTTTTTTTATTTGTTCAGGGAAACCTTCAAAACTGAACTTTTAGGGAAAAAATATATATACCAGAAATATACAAAATTATATACAAAAATATACAAAAATATATACAAAAATATGTTCATATATATATACCAAGGAGTGTGGGATTTTTACCTCACCAAAACCACCCCGGTGATCACCATCAGCACATGGAAGAGTTCCCGTGACCTCTTTAAAGACCACACCGGAACCCCTACTGTACAACGCCTGCTAGGGCACATCCCTAGGGAGACGGTAAAGGGATCTCCCGTGCTGTGCACGGCCGCACGTGATTACTGTGTCACTATCTTTCCTGGAATCACTTAATGGGTGGACAGAGTCCCCACTCTGAACCGCCTTCCTTAAATAGAGCAGACTGGGTTTCGGCGTCAGCGCACACTAGCCGCTTAGATACTTTAGAATTCCTGCGGCGGCCTACCAAGACATCCCGCGACGGCGAAGTCCCGCGGCATGCCGCGTCATGCCGTATGTCTCGAAATAAATACGAGGATACCGCACGGTCTCCTGTGAGGCGGCGAGCCTCCTTGCCGGACTGTCGCCGTGGGATCTGGAGGCCAAGATCCTTGCTATACTCTGGGAGTGACGCGAGGAGGCTAAACGCCGGGGCGAATCGCAACCCAGCACATGGCCCGGCCCTGGTTCAGGCCATGGTACGGAGCGAGGGGGAATGGGAGGCAGTCTCCGCCTTCTGCGAAGCAGTAATGCTCGCGAAGGCGGAGGCGGGACGCGTGAGGGAAGCTCAACGGAGTGGCCCTCACGGCCCCGGCCGCAGCCGCCGCAGCAGACGCCCTGGGCGTAGGACGTCGCGAGATGATCTCCCGCCACCGTAGATCCGGGCCTGCGGACGGCGAGTAGTGGGTAGCTTACCGTCCGATCAGCAGCAGGCCCGTGAGTTGAGGGCGCGTAGTGTTCCACCCGCGCCTCAAAGAGATGATTGTCAGCCACCACTGACGGGGCCCATCGTGGCCGGTGCCTGCATGCCTAGGGGTAGCGGATAAATTCTGAAAATGAGTTACCGCACCCCTGGGCACTCAGGCAGGAAAAGAACAGGGGTGGGTTTTAATCAGTAAGAGTCTGACACGCCCTCCCGCTCCACCCAGAGCGGGAGAAGTCATTGGATGATTTCCCAAACCCCAAAAAAAAAAAAAGGCTCACTTCGTCATCGCTCACTCTCGTAAACCGATGGGAGGGCAATGCGACAAAAGTGGAGAGAGAACAGGCTCATAGGTGGAGATTGGCTCTGAAGCCAATAGCAAAATGTGCTTTTAATTTTTCTGTCACTAAGAATTATTTAGGTAATGGAAAAGCCCAATAACACTTTTCCGACTTCGGATGGAATGGAACCCAGGACCTCACGCTGTGCAGTGCTCTTGCGACCGCGACAGCTAGGTAATAAACTTGAAGCAATCACCTAATTCGAATATTTCACACACATATTTTTGCCTTGATGAATCATCAACAAAGAGTTTGAATTAGTCTAATAACTCTCTGCCATAGCCATCTAGCGGAAAATTGCTGAACTACGACCACGAGCACTCACGCCAGAAACCATTTGTATAGTGTAACACATACATTTTCATCGATGAATGGTTGAACTGTACCACTAGAGATAAGGCTTTCATCCCAGGAATCCTAGTCTCAAAATTTTTGGTATTTTCGAGACTTGAGATAGATACTTTCAGTAGCGGGAAAAACGAGACTTTCGAGACTATTGCAAAAGTAGGTAGGTTTCATACGGTTTACTATTGCTATGCATAAAATATATTGACATAAAATACATTGGCATAACCAAATTACGCATAACAATATTAGGCATAACTGTTTTGGCATAAAGTTTATTGCCATATATATACATATACAGTTGGCATAACAATACTGATGCATTATTTTATAAGGCATACTGGTAAAAAGCTTAATTTATTAAAGCATAAAATAATAACGCATAACGTTAAAAACGCATAATGATATTAACGCAAGATCTTTGGAATAAAATAATAAACCCTAATTATAATTCCTAACGGTAGTAGACACTGTGTTGTATAATCAATCATTATTGCTCCAATGTAATGTGTAGGCGCTTCACGCGTCGGTAGACAAAAGTTCCATTTTTGTAAGTATCTCAAACTATTTAGTGAAGTCAATTACTGTTTGCTGGCACTGGTCAACTTGTCAATAATTACATAATTTAAAAAAAATGGAAAATAACGTGCATACATTCGAAACCACAAGAGGAGTTATTAAAATAAATATAAACGCTTACATATACGAAAAAAAATCGAGAATATAATAACAAATATTATCATCATCCTATTTAATCTCCCCACTGCTGGGGCACAGGCCTCGTCTCTGTGAGAGGTCGTGGGCCGTAATCCACCACGCGGGCCCAATGCGGATTGGTGGATGTCACATGTCTTCGAATTTTTGTTACAAGGACATGCCGGTTTCCTCACGATGTTTTCCTTCACCGTTTTGAGAGCAGTGATGATGAAATAATTTACACAAAGTAAAGCGCAGGCTGCCTGACAAGGGTTTACTGTGTGAAAGGCAAGCCGGATTTCCGGACTAAGATAGGCTCACGCTTGACCACTATCTCTCTTGATGGTAAGCAAGGATGTGGTCCTCGATAGAGCACGCTTGTCTAGAAGTAACCAATTCACTGTTGTCTTAAATACCCCCAGGTTGTAGCTATCAAGAAACAGTCTCCTGCAGGAAATTCCGCATCTTAAGGCGCAGTTATATGCCAATGACCTTGAGTGGTTAGCTTGCGTATTCTGTGCTGAGCTCATGTAACGCGTCGTACGTCTACCCAGTAATAGGAATCGCCCATCAAGGAGCGCTGTTCCAAATTAGACGCATTATTGATTTATTATACATAAAACAACAGATAGTATACCAAAACGTGTACTAAAAGATGAATAGTTAAATTATCTTTAAAATGGTGAAGGTTCCATAAAAATATGCTTTATAGATTTTGCGTAATTCTCAATTTTTTATCCGTATTAGACAATAAAGAAATTAATTACGCTATGTTATAAAAATATAATTTCAAATATTCACATATACCAAATTACGAAGAAAATTGTCTAGAATTGCATATATTTTTTTCAAAGACGTATCACGAGTCGTTTAGACGTGATGTTCAATTTAAAATCATTAGAAGTCGTAAAATTGCGCCTTAACTATACTGAACGCACAATAAATGTGTTCCCAAAACGTTTTGTGCTTGTTGGTGGGATGTTCACCATAAACAAAACAAAACAAACTGGAAAACTAGCTGTTGGGGATGCGTAGCCAATAGTCAAATGGCAAAAATGACACCTTATAATTTCGCCCTGTTCGTCTGCGGTCCATCTTACCGTCGTCGGGAACATCCAGACGGTAAGTTTTAAGGCGCTATTAGCTGCCAACGACCTTGAGTGGTTAGCTTGCGTGTTCTGCGCTGAGCTCACGTAACGCGTCGTATGTCCACCCAGCAATAGGACTCGCCCAACAAGGAGCGCTGTCCGAAATTAGACGCATTATTAATTTATTACACATAAAACAACAAGTATTAAATTATAAAACACTGAGACTAAATTATAAATAATTAAATGATTTTTAAAATGGTTTCATAAAGATATGCTTTACAGTTTTTGCGTGATTCTTAATTTTTTATCCGCGTTAGACATAACCTTACAAATTAATTACATTATGTTATAAAAATATAATTTCAAATATTCTGAGATCAAATTACGATGGAAATTGTCTAGAGTAACATTTTTTTTTTTTCAATGAAATAATGCAAGTCGTTTAGACGTGATGTTCAATTAAAATCCATTAAAAGTCGTATAACTGCGCCTTAAATCTTTGTTGGTCTGTGTTTCCAGATCATAATCGAAATTACCTACATGGCGCCAAAAAAGTCCGCCTGATAGAATACTGCCAGACGTTTCTATTAAATCCCGAAACATTAGATTTTTCAGAGATTTTTTTTTTTTTAGAGGGTTGTGGTGTCCCAGTGGTAACAGTCGCGACTTACAAGTTGTAGGTCGTGAGTTCAAACCCAGGCAGGAACTTTACTTTGTGTAAGTTATTTCATCACCACTGCTCTCAAAACGGTGAAGGAAAACATCGTGAGGAAACCGTCATGTCCTAGGACCACAAATTCGAAGACATGTTACATCCACCAATCCGCATTGGGCTCGCGTGGTGGATTATGGTCCACACCCTCTCACAGAGAGGAGGCCTGTGCCCCAGCAGTGGGGACATTAAAAGGCTGATGATGATGAGATTTTTCAAACACGGTCATAGACAGGGTGTCTATGGGAAAATGGGTTGATTCTTACCGCCCAGAGTCAAGCAAGATTCATGATTGAGTCGAGACCAACTTGATATTTAGGTAAACTGCTAACTGCCTATCTATCTACGTTAATTCACGTCGCGGTAAGCTACTCATGCAACAGAAATCATGTAAGTAGGTACGTATCTACTTACATAAATAAATAGGTAGTACATATACATACATTTATGGTATCTGAAAACTCGATCCGTATTTTACGACGGAAGGGTACATATAGAAGAAAGCAAATAGTGAGGTGACCTACCCACTGAAAATATTATTTCTATTCAAATAATGTGGCTACAGTAAAACGTGATCAGTGCAAACGAATAAGTAGGTTTAGATAACTTATATGAAATGCAAAAGGTTTTATTTTTTAACCGACGAAAAAAAAAGGAGGAGGTTCTCAATTCGACCGTATATACATTCTTTTTTTTTTGTGTATGTTCAGCCCTCAGTCCCTCACTCCGTCATTTATGAACCGATCTTGATGATTCTTTTTTTGTTAGATAGGGTATACCTTAAGGGTGGTCCCATGTCTAGGAAGTCAGGATCTGATAATGGAATCCTGACAAAATTGAGAGAAAATCTCGAAAATTGTGGGCACTTTTAGTGTTTCTGTATGTATGTTCGGCCCTCACTCCGTTATTTATGAGCCGATTTTGATGATTCTTTTTTTGTTAGATAGGGTATAACTCAAGGGTGGTTCCATGTCAAGGACATCAGGAGCTGATCATGGAATCCTGATAATATTGAGAGACAACCTCGAAAATTGGACACGAATATTGTTTCTGATTACTTTTCATAACTTAATCAGGTATTTGCATTTAGGAATCATCACATCATGAAACTGAGCTGATGATGGAAACCATACCTTTCCTAAACAATAGAAGTTAGATATAAAAACTGGTTTTAGTGACTTTGAAGAAAAGACGTCTTTAGAATATAGGAGGTAAGCTCAACTGGTCAATATCCTGGAAACCTCATGGAAGGATCGTTACATCATCAGCTCAGTGCCAAGAGGAATGATGAAGGATTAGAAATTAGCCCTCTGAGGCTAATTTTATTATTTGGCGCCGACTCAAAATTAGTTTATATAAAATTTTATATTTTATGTAGGTAAATAAGCTCAATACTCAAGACTTAAAAGGTTTATTTATTTTATGATTTTTAGTTCTTTTTCGTCGATTGAATTTTTTGTTAAAAAGTTTTTTATTTTATGATTTTTTAGAAGTTATGTACATAATTAATTAAGAAATATTAATGTAGTAAGCAAGCGATTATTTACGAAATAAAAAAATCGTCTGATCTACCTTAATAGTATAGCTTCTTACAATAACAGCACCGAAATATACACAGGGTTTTATTTCCATTAGCCAACAATAAATGAGGCATAATTAAAACATCAATCATTTTGACGTTAACAAAAACTTAACCAAAAAGGTAGGTATTAATTAAACGCACATATTTATAAAAAAGGTTGAATGCGAAAATTATAGAACATCAGTGCGGTATCGTTAGTTTGCAATAAATTGCCACTTGATTTTTCACTGGTAAAATTAAATTAAAAAAAAAAACAAATATGAAAAAAATAGGTTATAGATACCTATTTAGAACCTTATGTTTCGCGCTTTTTAATGGCCAGTTACCTTGCATATCCGCAATGAAAATAAGTGAAACTATACTCAAATGCCCTTGAGCTTTTACAACTCGTTGCCTCATTGAAAATATTTTTTTATTCATTTATTTCACACTGGTTCTATGATTCAAAAATAGTCCATTACAAACTTCATTCCAAAATAAAATAGGTTTTTAAACAGTGCATAATTAGCAGTCTGTCTATAGCTTGTCAAAGCTTTCACTCGTTTTTCGTCATTCATTTGTTTTTAAATGTGGAAACCTATAATTTTGGACGTCGAGTGCATCGTTTGCAACAAATCGTTGCAAAAGATCAATCACGTCAATCCTAGAGACGCACCGCAGAAAATGGGCAAGATTATTAGGCTAAATAACAACCGACGACTTAGGACGCCTAATTGGTCCCTTGAAGAAAAACAGTACCTACTCGAGTTAATTAAGGAACGAAAAGAAGTTGTTGTTACTAAAAACAACAATGGTCCAAACCATTCTGAAGAAAAAGACATCGCATGGAACGAAATACTACGAGCGCTATCCGCTAAATTTGGTTGTAAGTTTACTGGTAGTTCTATAAAGAAAGTGAAGACGCAATGGCAGAATATGAAGAGAATAGCACGTGAAGAAATAGCTTTAAACGGACCTCAACTACATAACTATTCCCGATTATCTTTAGAAGTGTGCAATATCCTTGAATTAGTTAAAGATGGCGTTATAAGTGGAGAAAATGCTAACATAAATGAATCTTCATCTTCAATCACAACTAATATTGAAATTAAAACTGAATGTCTAGATGAGTAAGTAAAACCTCTATTTGTAATCAATAGTAATGCATTACATTATTAATAGATATAAACCTACATACCTTAATGTCATCACTAGGCATCCTTATTAATACGTTTACTATCTTTATGTAAGGCACTAATCACTAACTTTTTAATAGAAATGCACAAAAAAATATTAATCAGAAATCTCATAAATGTTTGTTTTGCTCTGACAGTTATATTTCAGTTTTGCTTTTTTTTTAATTACGTATCTTTTTTTTTTCAGAGACTTACCAGTGAACCAACCAAGTTGTAGTGGTATTGATAATACCTCGGCCTCTGTAGATGTTGATATGCCTCAAGACAAAACCAATAGTTCAACTCAAATGGAATCATCAGCATCATCAGTTTCTGAGCAAAACTCTGAAGCAAATGATTTTGATGCACCAGAAGAAAATATTCCAATTACTGATAGTAACAGAAGAACTGTCGCAGCTATGACTGATTTACCTTATGATAATGTGGATGAAGCTTATAAGAATACAACTCCCTTTCACAGAGAACTACAAGAATATTTCAAGTGAGTGATTAACTTTCGTCTTTTAATTACCATTAAGTAAGTACATCAATTTGATTGTAGATAGGTACAGTTAGCATCGTACAATTGAAAACAATTTTTGAAATGAAAACTTCGCGCGAGTTTAATTGTTTTTTCCCATCTCATCAAACCGCCCAAAGTTTGATGAGATGGGAAAAAACAATTAAACTCGCGAGCCACAGCCACCGACACCGCTACGCGATTCGCTACGAGTGGTACGTCGAAGCACTCGTAGCGGATCGCGAGGCATGTTGGGTATTTTTGTTCAAGTTTTTGTGTCGGCACTACCAGAGTGCCACTGTTTTCTAAGTACCTACCTATAACAATTCTACTAAGTAAGGACTAAATATCTATTTTTTTTCTCTTATAGGTATTCTGCAACAGAAAAGCAAATGAAGATGGAGACACTAAAAGAAGAGCGTCAAGTTATGAGAGCCATGAGAGAAACTGCCGAGCTGAACAAAATTATTGCAGAACAAAAGTTAAAGCATATCCTGTGGGCGAAAAAGCAAGAAATGGCGTAAGTTTTATACTTTGTTCAGTACAACGTATTATTAGATTAAATTAAGTATAAATAAATTATATATACTTTAATCTAATTACACATTTACAACTATTTATTTATACAAAGTAGGATATGTTTCAACATTTTCATTACTTTTAAATGTTTAAAATTTTCGCTTTCGAAATACACAAATATTAATATATTTAACGTCCTTGTAACAATTCCTATCTTAAATTCAGTATTTCCCAATTATTCGTTGTTTTCGTTTTGAACGTTTTCGATAACTGTGCAGTGAGCGCAAAAGCCAGGGTTTCAAACATGGCGCATACCTGGAGGCAGGTATATTCTCCCCGCGCCGCGTTCCGAGACACGCCAACATCGCTACTAGTGACCACAGCGCTAAAAAACGTTCTTAAATATCTATGTCGGACGGAACGGCTGTTGACGCGCTAACAGCGATATTGGCGTGACTCGGAACGCGGGGTCTATTTGCGACGCACAACATACCAATGTCTACTTCGCTTTATTTTACTGTCCAAGGTTCAAAATCAGTTTTTTGAACTGTGTATTTTCAGTTAGTTCTAAAACGAAATTCATTTGACCGTATACCAGGCGGTGTTATAAATTTATAAGTCTCGCGTTTCAGAAGGTTAAATAGTTAATAGAAATGAAGTTAACAAAAATCAGTTTTTGTGCTGTCCGACGTATGTAAGTAAAATAAGCTTCACATGCATAATGGATGCATGCATGCACGAAATTCATAACAGAAATATTTTTTGATTTATACTATCAACATTATTTTTTTCAACGGCTGTTTCTCACTGCTAATGTTCAGTTAAAGATAGAATAAAAAAATGGATCAGTGATGGGTAACAGGTATAATTTACGGCTCAAGAGTAAACTCCAACAACCTTCCAAAGTCATTTTGACTCTATGAATATATCAGTGTATGCCTTCAAATTATTTGTGTTTTCTCGTCAACACAAATATGAACACAAAAGTAAAAAAAATAAACAGTAAGTACCGTTAAAATCGCGGTATATAAGCGTTTTTCGGCTAAGCTGGACTTGTAATCTGCCGTGGAGTTGGGAATTCATATTTTCTTTTCACAGAAAGATCATAATATTAGAGCGGCGAGTGCCAGACGTAACGACTATACAGGGTGTAAAAAGATACATCACAGAGCCGTTAACTACGCATACTGTACGTCTAACAAAGTAGTTTTACGCAAAAATTATTGCTGGGAAACAACTTTTATTTTTAGGTATGAAAAATAAAACAATTTTTTATTTCGCGCAATGTAACGCGAACACAGACAAGTGGAGTAGAGCCCCTTCGCTCTAAGCCACGTAGGTACTTGTCGGATACGCTTGATATTCATTGCGTTTTCGTAACTACGAATTCGTAATTTCGAAAAAAAAATCGAAAATTCAGCTAATGTTTAGTTGAAAAAAAGTTTAGTAAAACTTTGACCTTCAATATGTCCAGAACCAGTGGTTTCCCAGGTATGGTCTAGTGGAAAAAAATATCCAAATAATGGGTAAAATAATTATGTGGCTTTTGGCTTCGGAAACTGTCTTTTTACACCCGATATTATACTATTATAGAAAAAAAATTGTCTGGTTCAGAAAATGTATTATAAAAAGATTTAAAAAAAAAGTCCACAACTTTTTCTTTAAACAAATAATGCGATTTCAATAAAATCATAAAAAATGGGGTTACCGCACTTTTCCCTTAACAGGGGAGGGGTCTACAATCCCTCCCCCAAAATTCATCCCCTAGTTCCACGGCAGATCAAGTAAAGCCCGTTTCTCTTTTTATTTTAGTTGTGATGAAGTTATGTTTTTATTCGTTGAGCCAATAGGCTCAACGAATAACGTTGGGCGTGTTGGATAGAATACTATCCAACTGCTGGGTAGAAGCTTACTCATTTGTTATTTTCAATGAGAAATTGCTGAAGCATTTTGCTGCTGCCTGCGCTGACCCTTACGCTGTTAGTAGTAGGTACGTTCATGGCCGTTGTGAACTTTATTTATTAAAACATAAAATACCTCATTCGAATTGATCACACTTGATGCACCTCTCAGAAATTCGAATTGTGCAGCCTTAATCTTCGGTATAAAAATAAAAGACAAATTATAATTCTACGTTTTTCTGGCCCGCGGTGAAAAAAGTTGGCCTTGGTATGAATTATATTACGAGGCGGGTTGTGCACTGGCCGGATCTCTGCCCTGGGACTTGGAGGCGAGAGTCCTCGCCTCGCTGTACGGTGGCGCGAGGAGGTGCGGACGCGGGGCGGTGAACCGATGCAGCGCGAGATCGAGTTGCGTCGGTCACAGCTCCGGGAGGTCATGGTAGCGGAATGGCGGGACTGGCTTTCGCGCCCTACCGCCTCGCTACCGTCAACGCGATCCGACCAGTGCTCGACGAATGGCTCGGGAGGAAGCACGGCTCCCTGTCGTTTCGGGCAACGCAGGTGCTTTCGGGGCATGGCTGCTTCGGGAAGTACCTGTCGCATAAACAGAGAGCCGGACGCTCGGTGCCATCACTGCACCGACTGTCGGGAGGACACGGCGCAGCATACACTGATGGAGTGTGCAGCATGGGAGGAGCAGCGCCGTGCCCTCGTATCCGAAGTGGGACCCGACCTGTCGCTGCCAGCCGTCGCTCGTTCGATGGTTGGGAGTGCCGAGTCGTGGAAAGCGGTGATCTCCTTCTGTGAAGCCGTAATTTCGCAGAAGGAGGCTGCGGAGAGGGAGAGGAAGGCCATGGCCACTCTCCCGATCCGCAGCAGGCGTACCGGGCGTCGCCGGAGGGCGGACAACGCCCTCTTCCAGCCCCCCTAAACAGGTCCGGAGGGACGGCGGACTCGGGATCATCCGCCGCCCCCCATCCAGCAGGACCCGAGGCGGCGGCGCGTAGTGTTCCACGCGCGCCCATATTAGACGTCGCGGAGAGAGGAGAGGACACCTCACTCTCCCCGCGAGCCAGAGGTGGCCCGCATAGGCGCATAGGAGGATCATGGAAGTCGTATTAGCTCTCACGATCCCCGGTCCAAGTGTGGGACGGAACACCGGGGTGGTTTTTAGTCAGTAAGAGTCTGACAGACCCCTTCGCCTGCCCCGGGCGAAGGACATCCATGAGGATTTTCCACCCCGGCAACAAAAAAAAAATGGTATAAATTATATACCTAAATAATTGCACCTTACACTGTTACATTTTAAAAATAATGTTTGCATTGTTTTACATAAGAAATTATATCATCCTTTTTGTCGCACTAAAGACACTGGCTGGTTTTCATACAATGTTTTTTATAACCTACGTCAAGTCCCTAGTTTTGAAAGGAGACAAGTTAAATCATTGTGATATCTCTAAATGATTTAATTTGTTTTCTAGCCACATTTTAGTTGTTTTCTTTTAAAAAAGACATGGCCGCTGTTCCTTAGAAAAAATGCTTATATAAGCGGACGCTTTTATGCTGGCTAAGGTTAGTTCTTCAACGTTTGTTGTATGTTTTGGATATCTTTTTCATGATTATTATGTTCTTACCTGGCTCTACGGTTATGTACGTTTGTTTTGTAATCTGAGTGTATGGCCTTAAGTATGTTTCTGTTTTTATATGATACAAAATCAACATATTGATTGCACTTTGAATGTGAAATAAACCGCACTTCGTCGTCTTTATATATCGATCCTAGCCACGGAGTAAGTCAAAATAATACTTACGGACAAATACAGCGTGTCAAATGATAACACTCACTACAGTTACTACTACGAATGTACAGGGTACTTCTCCTCTAGGTACCCTGTAGGTACTTATTCCCATTCCCTGTTCCCTTGATAGTTATAAGTTGAGTTAAAGACGTATTCATTTATTTTAATCAAAGTCTATATATATCTATTTATCTATATGTAGCAAAACTCAATTGCAGAATGTATGTAAGCGCATCATATATAGTGCTCTGTGGCGCATCTCTTCAGAACGGCTGCACATATTTGGCCCACTTGGCAATTTTTTTGTTGTCATGTTTGTATTTGTCAGGTCAAGGTGAAAGAAAATTTTGGGAAACAGAAAATAAAAATATTGCACTCGTGTGAAACTGGGGCGGGTCACTAGTTTAACATATTTAGGTAAAAATGCCAGGTGTCTAGTCGCGACTAGCTGACTGGTGATTCCATGTTGAATCTTGTAAGAATTATAAAAAGGACGTTAATATTTTGTATAAAGTAGTTTAATTTGATTTGTTTAAGATTGGATACAATCTTACACAACAGGTAATATGTTCCAAGTCAAGTATACAAGTAAAAAAAATGAATGCAGGAAACAAAATGATCTAAAAAGCCAAATATTTGGTTCGCATGCTTGCTCGAAAAAACAACATTATCTTTGGTATGGTATGATGCAGGGTAGGTGACCTGTCAGATTTTCCAATAACCATCAAAAAACTTGCAAAAAACTTTTCAATAACTTGGAGAATTCGACAGATATTAGTTTTTTGAATCAATTTACACTTTTCAATCATGAGTTTCATACCTAGAACAAGGTCAACTCTGTCCCGGGCTATTGTTAGCGTAAGGTGAGGATTTCTACCGGCATGTTATGTTACGCAACCTTCTCAAAGTAACCATTTTTTTGCTCTTGTACAATACTTGCTAAATTTAAATCATCGCCAGCACTACCTATATGTCAGGTTTCACTTTCGATCATGATTAATTTCATCAACGTCAATGGTACATCATTTTATATTTAATTCTATTTATAGACTGTATGACAATTTACTTTGGCCCATAGGCCCGTGTCAGAGTATATAAACCGACAGCCGATGTTTTTTCTGCGCAGTGTTTATATTTCCAATATACCAAGCAAAGCAATAGTGCAAGATATTTTCCTAAAGATTAGTATTCTTATCAACCAGGTAGGTACTTGTTTACTTCTCTGTATTCCGTCTTAGTCTCAAGAGATCTTTTGTGAAATTGTTTTTTTCGCTTAGAACCTGAGAACAGTGTATAACTTTAACACACCTAAACAAAGAAAATCATCGAATATTGATTCCCAAATTTACCGCTGTTTTTAAAGTATTTTGTTTCTTTGTCCAAACAATGGTATTACTTACTATGTTTTAACTATAGAAATAAATCAATTGTTTGTTATGCATGCACATCTGTAAATTGTATTCTTCAAGCCACACAACAGCTTCTTATCGTTATACAATATCTAAAGTATGCTTCAATGCTGTTATTGTATTGTTTGTAAGAACGCGCATATCGAAACTTGCTTGCTATGTCTCCTGCTAAACTTTCTATCCCATTCTGCCCTGACAGCCATTACCTTGTTATTCTCTCATTTTTCAAAACTTGATACTTGTGAAACAGTCATCATTTTTTATTTAAAATCGTTAAAAGGTTATTAATCTTTCAAGTTGGGAGTTATTAGATACACTTCAATGGTAACAAAACCAGTATAATAAACCATCAGATGCAGTAAAAATTACTTAAAATGTTAGGTCAACTCAAGGTCAAAGTATTACCACCAGCATGCCCGTTACTCTACTTAACTTTTACATAGGAATCAAAGAACCCTGGAGTGCAATATAGACAATAATCATTAATATTTGTTAATTGCACTACAATTTCATCATCCATGATCCATCACTGCCTGAATAAATATGACTGTCAAGTTTAAAAATAGTTGTGATGCAGGTCTTTCATCTGTTGCAATCAGTTGCCAGAATACAAAATCACTTGGGTGATCTATATAATATTATATAGCTTGTTTGTCATTGATCTGTGTTAATAAATTGTTAGTAGGTTTACTTTTCCAACAAGTCAGTGTGAAGTTGCAACTTAGTTGGTACTAATTATAGATATTCGACTTCACAAAGGTGGGTTGGTCTTGGTTGTGTGTGTAGGTAGTATGGGGACTTTTTTGTCCTCACTTAGACATTCGGTTCATTGTGCATGTAGATTCACGTGCACATTGTTTCTGTGTGTGTAAGCTATATTCTATGACATGGAGCACTCTGAGCTTATGCACACAGAAAAACGTGTATGTGAACCTACACAACAACAACCCTCCTTCATGAGATAAAAGAACTACTTCAAGTTTTAGAATGATTTATTTTTGAATCTTTATTCTTATAATTAAGTAGTCTGTATTTAACATTACTTTGTTTTTTGAACTAGTCAGAAGTTTCTGGACGTTAGACAAATAACTTTTCTGTTAGCAATCACTCTTGACGCTTAATACAAAATGTATGGCAATGACATTACTTGCAGAGAGAACTGTCACATGACTTCTTTACTTCATGAGGTAATGTCATTGCCATACATTTTGTACTAAGCGTTAGTGTGAACGCTAACAGAAAAGTAAATTGTCTAGGGGGGCTGGTCAGTTAGTGTTGTATTGACAGTGTGTTATAATATAATATATATGTCTAATGTGTTCAACTGCACCACAGTTAAAGAATTTTAAAGCAGTGTGTTTTAGGTTCCCCAAACATTTTCCTAGAAAAAAGTTAATCCTTATTTCTGCCTTCAATTTTTACTCAATCACCAATCTATTGATTTCAGAATGTACAGTGGAGAGCCCGGATCTGGAGCTGGCAAGGGAGGCGGCGGCGGCGGTGCCATCCGTGAGGCTGGCGGTGCTTTCGGCAAGATGGAGGCAGCTAGGGAAGAAGAGTACTTCTACAAAAAGGTAAATTATCATGTAGTATTTGTTATTTAGAATGGTGGCCTTTCCAACAATGTTGGGAAAAGTTAGATTCATACAGCTTTATTTATAAAAATCGCGAATCATGTGCCTATTTTAGTTCAAATTCTGATAAGCGTATTCTAAATTCAAAATAACCTACTTCTCATCCATCAAATTCAAGTATACAGCATGTAACAAAAACCCTGTCCGATCCTGAAGGGTATTACATGGTAAAGTACTGCATACACATATACGTAATCATTTAATGGATATTATGAGATAATTGTTTTTCCCTAATTAAAATAATTAATTTAAAAAAAAAAACAATCTTATCAAAGGCAAAGCCAAAACTGAGCACTCGACAAAGTTCACCTACTGTTTCGTGTCAAACATGCCGCCTGAACGAGACAGAGTGCCTACAGCGTGGCTAGTGCAGGGCGGTATCGTTTGAAATAAAAATAGGTAAAAATAAAATGATTTCGCCGCCCGGTGGAGTGTTGTCAACTTATGAAAATTTGCCATATTTAGTGTTAAATTTCGCATGTTTTATAAAAATAAAAAAACTTTAACTTTTGGTTTTTAAGAGTAACATTTTTTTTACAACTTTTCCTAGTACGTATGTTAAACCACAGATAATATAATACTATCGTACAGTTGCCTCATCCCATACAAAAAAACGGTACCGCCCTGTTTTAAGTTTAACAGTTTATCCATTCGCCTCTTTAAAATTTGAATAATAACACATTTTGATACAGTAAAAGTGCTATGAAGTGCCAAAAATACTATAAAATAATTTCTCAACGTGTGAGAATATATTGGTAAGACTTTAAAATAAATTCATTCAGCTTGCAAGCCGTCGCTGCTAACACCACCTAGCGAGGTGAAGAGGACGGGCCCGAACGAAGAACAAAAGTTACTTGTGCCAGACGAAAACCCGTACTTACGGCGGTAGCGTTTCTTTGTATGGGGTGAGGCATCTGTACGCTAGTATTATATTATCTGTGCCAGTTGTTTATTTTTTTTTTTTTATAAATGAGGCCCATGTTATTTAACCACAACATCGAGTTGTCTGCTGCCTGTCCAGTAGATTCTGATGACTTGAATCAGGTTGTTTATCTACATTTGCCTGAAGTCAAACTCATGCATGCTTGTTGGCATTAGTTTTGCGAGCAATGTGCCCCATTTGGGAACAAGTTGGCAATTATTTGGGCTATGACGTATTTTTGTTCTTGGGTCTTGTAGCCCACACCTCATTTCTGAATTTGATCATCTAATCTAAACTAAGCGTAAGTTGGTTGGTTGGTTGGGTGGTCCAAGATCCTTAAGGCTCTACTACCCCTGCCCAGGGGTTGTGGATAAATTCGAAACAGAGTTACCGCGCGGGCAGGGAAGGAACTGTTCCTTCCCTGCCCTGAGTGCCCAGGAGCGCGGTAACTGACTGAAAGAGTCTGACACGCCCTCCCGCTCCACCCAGAGCGGGAGAAGTCATTGGATGATTTCCCACCCAACAAAAAAAAAAAAAAAGCGTAAGTTGGTAGGTTCAGCCGGAATTAGTACACTGGCTCTATTGGCATTTTTTAAGGCTACTTTAATCGTTATTCTAATTATGCCTAACATCGTACAGTAATGCTGTTTAGGGTGATGTACAGGGAAGCCTGCGTCATTCAAATTTTCTCACGTTTTTTGCAATTTGCAGGTCAGTGTCAGGTTTTTTTACCAAAATATTATTCGCTTCCGCAGCAAGTAGGTACGCATTTACAGAACTGTAATCATTAAAATCATCAATACAACTCTCTCAGTTAGCATAGATTTCGAGTTCGAGTATTTCATGAAATCATGACATTTGACATCAATTCTAACTGAGAGAGTGTTGTATTGATGTTTTTAATGATTAAAGTTCTGTAAATACGTACATGCTACGGCCGCGTATCAACCAGCAAATTGCAAAAAAATTAGGAAAATTTGAATTTCGCGGGTTACGCTGGCGCTTCTAAACATTCTTGTAAACATCTCTAAACATGACGTTAACGTTTTATTTACTAATTTTCAGCAAAAGGAACAGCTCTCCAATCTGAAAAGCCACTTGGGTCAGGAGATCTCCTTCCACCAGGACCAGATCAAGCGCCACGAGGATGCCATACGCCGTCACAAAGAAAAGATGGCCGAAGTTGATCCGAAAAACGCTTAAAAACGAGGTGCCATGCAATCGGGAAACAGTTTGAAGAGAGTTGTTTAACTTAATTATGTTTTAAGAATGTCAACTTTTTGCTTTTATTTTGTTTAGTTGTTATAGAATGTTGAACTACAATTACATTGATGGTGGCATAGTAACATTGTGTTTGATTTGTATTCAGTATCCAATTGTGGTCAGCTTAAGGAAACTTGTCCAGGATACTGATTATAGTTTTGTTTAGTTAACTAAACTGTTTTTAACTGGATTTTAGGTAATTATTAATAGAGTTTCCTCAAAATTGTATGTTATAACATTCTAACTAAAGGTGTAGGTAAACTAAAAGCTAGTTTATTATTCAGGGTGTAACGGACAGGTGTGGTCATATTTTAAGAACCGCTTAGATTACTATACTATTTAGAAGAACCGGTTCTGCCAATGGAAGAGAACAACTTTCTCTAACAAAAAAAATTGATAATTTCCAAAGAAAAATTGTGCTTTCCATACAATCACCATCAGTTTTTTAATGTCCCCACTGCTGGGCCTTCAGGCCCAGCAGCTGGGCTGGCTGCTGGGTCTCTGTGAGAGGGTGTGGGCCGTAATCCACCACGCGAGCCCAATGTGGGTTGGTGGATGCCACATGTCTTTGAATTTTTGGTTCTAGGACATGCCGGTTTCCTTACGATGTTTTCCTTCACCGTTTTCGCAGTGGTGATGAAATAATTAACCCAAATAAAGCGACGTATAACTTGTAAGTCGCGGCCGTTGCCACTGGGCCACCACTGCTCCCAAGTTATCATCAGCTGATCAATATTTGTATGGGATTTCTTTTTTTTTTGAGAATTTCCTTATGTTTTCTTGAATAAAGTTGTTCATATCGATGGGCAGATGCAGTTTTTAAAATATAACCACATCTTTCCGTTACACTCTGTATAGGGTTACTGGTAACTAGACGTATTCCCGGCAGAACGTGAGAGTGTGTAACATATTTATAACAATTATTAAGCACCTGAGGAAGCGTAGGCTGAATGGAAACCCATGGGTTTCGAGAAGATCCAAGTTTTCAATTAGCAGTTTCATAGAAAAAAAGTAGTAAATAATTTGGCAAAAAATTTTAAAATAAAAAAGGAAGTCTCGGGTTCTTAATCGTTGCAAATAGGTACACTCGCGTCCTGTCGGAAATACGTCGAGTTACCAATAACACTTCTTTTTTTTTTGTGGGGTGGGATATCATCCAATGATTTCCCCCGCTCTGGGTGGAGCGGGAGGGCGTGTCAGACTCTTGACTAAAACCCACCCCTGTTCCTTCCCTGCCTGAGTGCCCAGGGGTGCGGTAACTCATTTTCAGAATTTATCCGCTACCCCTAGGCATGCAGGCACCGGCCACGATGGGCCCATCAGTGGTGGCTGACACATCTCTTTGAGGCGCGCGTGGAACACTACGCGCCGTCTACTCACGGGCCTGGTGCTGATCGGACGGCGAGCTACCCACTGCTCGCCGTCCGCAGGCTCGGGTCTACGGTGGCCGGAGATCGTCTCGCGACGTCCTACGCGCAGTACCTTTCCTGCGGTGGTAGCGGCCAGGGCCGTGAGGGCCACTCCGTTGAGCTTACCTCACGCGTCCCGCCTCCGCCTTCGCTAGCATTACTGCTTCGCAGAAGGCGTAGTACCAATAACCCTGTGTTAGTTAGTTACATCTCCCCTTTTTAAATAGTCCAGTGCAATTAGGTTTATACCTCGGAACCCAGCTATAATGAATGCATTTAGATGTTTCCGGATTTTTTGAATTTCTTACACTAAAAAGTAAAAAGTTTAGCTTTTGAAACCTTCCGATAACGTTTTTTTTTTTTAAAGAACTGTCCCATGAAAATTATGCTATTTCTATATTCCTTTTACAGCTATATTATTTTATTCTGCATGAAAAGGGATTTGGGAGAACCATAATTTTTCGTGAAATTTTGATCCCCATTCACAGATTTTCAAAATAATTTACAGTTGTCAAGAAAATGGCCATTTTACATAAAACATTTTTTTTTCTAATACTGATTAAAAAACGTCTATTGGCCCAACCATTGGCATATTAAAAAAACCAAAAATTTAGAAGTAACTTCTTAAAAGATGGGAAAACATTTTTGCGATCTGACCTTTTAGTACCTACTCGACGCTACACTACAACGATGGTTGGTCCAATGTAAGTTTTTGATCAGTACAGTAACAGGATAAAAAAAAAAGTTCTGTGTGGTATACAAAATGTATGGGAATAGATTTTTTGCAATTTCTGACGTTTTTAGTACTCCAACCTAGATTGGTGAGAGGACACGGTGGAGGTCTGCCCCGCTTGGGCGGAGCACTGCCGTGTCCTCGTGGATGCGATAGGTGGCGGCGACCGCTAGCACCCGGCCCTGGTTCAGGCCATGGTACGGAGCGAGAGGGAATGGGAAGCAGTCTCCGCCTTCTGCGAAGCAGTAATGCTCGCGAAGGCGGAGGCAGGATGCGTGAGTGAAGCTCAACGGAGTGGCCCTCACGGTCCCGGCCGCTACCACCGCAGGAGAGGTACTGGGCGTAGGACGTCGCGAGACGATCTCCGGCCACCGTAGACCAGGGCCACGCGCGCCTCAAAGAGATTAGTGTCAGCCACCACCACCACTGACGGGGCCCATCGTGGCCGGTGCCCTCATGCCTAGGGGTACCGGATAAATTCTGAAAATGAGTTACCGCACCCCTGGACGCTCAGGCAGGGAAGAAACAGGGGTGGGTTTTAGTCAGTAAGAGTCTGTCACGCCCTCCCGCTCCACCCAGAGCCATTGGATGATTTCCCAACCCCCCAAAAAAAAATAACCTAGATTGGTGCCCTATATGATTTTATCAGCATTAGAAACAGTTGTGAGTAGGTATGTGACTGAGAACATGGTAAAAGCATGCATGGTAAAGCAGATTCTGAATTCACGTACGAAAAGAAGATTTATCGAACACAGCTAAATTTATTATTTTTAACCGACTTCAAAAATGGAGGTTCTATATTCGACCCGTGTGTTTGTAGGTATGTTTGTTTGTTCGCGATTTTCTCAAAAACTGCTGATCTGGTTTGGATGGGACTTTCGTTATTCAAATGTAGGTATATTTTTCAAGGAAGGTTTTAGTTTACAAAACATTAGGATCTGATGAAGATCTTTGGAGTTAGGCAGTGGAACTCTTCAATAGCTAACAGCAAATGACTCGCGATTACTGCGATCGTTTGTCTATGTATTGTTAACACAATTTAATGGGAAACTACAACAAATAGGTGAAAAATATAAAACAAAAAAAAAATAGAACCGACTTCTGCTATTCAAAAAACGAAAAAACAAAACCAGGAACCCCGACTTCCGAAATTAAACTTATTTTTCACTTATTTTGTTTTCTTTATGGAGTCTGTTCTATTTTTTTCAGTGCCAACTCACTGTACATATCATACAGTGAACTGTTGATAAGATACGAAACGAACAATATTTTTTTATAATATGGGTACGATTGAAACACCATCTATTGTAATAAGTTAGTACTGTGATGACCACGTCTCAAGTAAAAAAAAGAATCCATCTTTAGTGATGCAAGTTCCAAAATCCCAGTTATAACACATTTATCAGCACCTTCATACTTATAGTTTGCATATAAGGTTTACTATTTTATTCTATTTTAGTTTAATATAAACTCTACTGACATTTGTTGTGGCAACAGATGGCGCTTATTCAGAATGTTCACAGTGCTGAGTGCACGATGTACCTCAGAGTCAGCACCTCACTCACAGTCTGTCTTTCTCAGGTATTTGTATTGTATTGTATTTATGTTCTTGTTCATCAAGGTTGCAGAAATGCAGACTGCAGACAGCATGCTACTGAAACTTATACAGCACTTTCGCTTTTAGCTGAATCCTATTCTCTGTATAAAAACTTTACTAGGTACCAAAAATTCAATTTGCCTGTAGTTAAATAAAAGTAGGGACAGAGCTATCGGCTCTGTCTTGGCAGGGAATAAATTGTATTGGACGTATTTAGATAGCTATCGCACGACTTGTTGGTTTTGGCGTACCTATCTTCAATGTTATACAGACGGTCGTCGCCCTAGCAAATAATGTTTCTGTCTTGCCCACGACCAAAATTAGAACAAGTTTCTTTGTGAGAATGCGTCTGGGAAACGACAAAGCTGCAGAGTAGGCCCCGTTGCGTTGCGTTGATCGAACGTAAGGAGAATTAGGGGCCTGTTTTTGTGAACGCGACGAATGGGCTATTATTCTTCAACGTAATAAATAGGAGTGCGTGACGCGAAATATAGCTCCATCGACCATCGGGCGACGACCGAACTCTCACACGAGCGAAGTTAGCAGCGAAGTAGCCGCGTGCGGGGCGCGCGCCCTCAACGCACTGAACCGAGTGCCAAGCGCTACTCACTTACTCAGTTTACTACAATCGCAAACCGACGCCGCATGTCGTTTCGCGCGCCGTTTCGACCCGTGTGTATGGTGTTAGTGCAATAACATAACAGCAAATTGTTTTGTGCTGTGTTATTATTGTGTGATAGTGAAATACTGCTGGAGCGACCGTTCCGGTTCACATTGTTGTGATGCATTTGAGGATATACCTATGGCTGTCTTGTGTAGTCCTCGCAGGATACGTTCGAGCGACAGAGGTAAGGGGGACCGTCTTAAATGCGGCACTCGCCCGGCTTTTTGTTGTGTGAACACAGGGAACATGAGTTTGGTCTCGCTGAGTTTAATTTGTACTAAAGTTGCAATACTTGCGTAACTGTTTTCAATGTCAACATAGTCAACAGAGTTTTCAATGAGAGAGTTAACTTGTGAGTCTGTATGTGAATTAACGTGAGTCTGTATGTGAATTAACGTGTAAACGTTAACGTGCGGCTGTGATAGGTTGGTTACCTTGAATGTGCGGTAATCGCAGGTAAACAATCGTTATCGCGTTCGTTCCCATCGATTCGTGTCGCGTTATTTTGTTTCCGTATCAGTGACTATCGCTGGATAGTGTGCGTCGTGGTGTAAACACAGACGGGTCATGAATGGGAGCGCGCTGTCGCCCACGTTTTGGGAGAAAGCTGAGACACCGCACACCTACATAACCAGCAACTGCGGGCACGGGCGTATAGATTGCCGTGAACCCATTACTGTGTTATTTATTAGTAACTTCTTACTAACGAACTCAATTGCTGCACTGGCGAAATAGGGCTTTTACTACAAATCTGACTCATAGAATATGTAGGTAAGTAGATGTCTATATACTCAGTAATACCCAATCATCTACCTACCTTAGCAGTAGCACCAATAGCAGTACTTGTACCTACCTCATAGCAGATTTAATAACCGAGTGTGTACGGTACTTGGAATCTATAATTAACGATTTTATGCTTAACTTTAATCATCAGTCTCACGTGACCTCACTTAGTAGACCTTACACAAGGTGAAGTACTTCTTTAAGTACCTACCTACATATAAAATTATTCTTGAGGATTTTTTTAAGGATTACCTAGGTACTAAGTTCAGTATTTGTAAATTAAGATTGGATAAAGCTATATTTATATAGTCCGTCTGTTAACCAATCATTGGCCAACAGACGGGCTCTCAACATTCAACAGAATTAATAAGAATAGAATAGGTATTATTACTCAAGTATTACCTAAATGTTCTGTCAGTTCTCTCTAGACAGGTTATCTGCCTATGTCTAGCCTTTTAAAGGGCTCCTTAATCTTTCCAATCGAATCCAAATAAATCGGAGCCTTGGATTATAGCTACTTACGTAAGTTAGGCTACCCATTGACGGATACGTACACAAAATGATATTTGCATTTTGTGTACGTAGCCGTCAATGGGTAGATTCGTATAAAACATACTTAATTATCTAGAAGTAACTAGGTATCTAGTATCTACACAGCTACATACCACTTAAGATCAACCTATAGATATTATGATATCGTAACAATTTGGCTGTCATAC
This sequence comes from Polia nebulosa, assembly GCA_951329385.1. NCBI lineage: Eukaryota > Metazoa > Arthropoda > Insecta > Lepidoptera > Noctuidae > Polia > Polia nebulosa. The sequence goes on along the minus strand of OX589588.1, from coordinate 7,348,821 downwards.
TTAAAATCTGCCCTTTTACAAGGCCCAATAATAACTAACTCGTAATCTTCAATCCAAAATAATTATCTAAAATATGTAACCCACGAATTAATGAATTCTTGCATCAATAGCTCGGAGGAATCCGATACCCGAGAAGCACGCGGTATTTAAGTAGGTATGCACTTTCCTTTCATGTTGAAGGTATGCAAACTTTATTGCTTCACATTAGAAATACCCAGAGATCATAGGAGTAGAGATGTCAATAATAGGTATTTCTGAAAATAAAACTGGTCACGTAAGGACACGAAATACTACAAAATTGCTCAAATATTATACAGTAGGCGTCTGCCAGCGGTTTAAAATTTTTTTTAAAAAATCAGCCTTTTATTGTCCCCACTGCTGGGGCACAGGCCGGGTCTGGGTGTCTTGTGTATGTGAGTATACATGTTTGTGAACGCACCCACGATACAGGAGTAATTCCTAGTGTGGGGGCAACGTTTTTTAAAAAGAAAAAGAAGACAAAAAAGAAAAATGTCGCCACTGCTGGGGCACAGGCCTCCTCTCTGTGAGAGGGTGTGGGCCGTAATCCGCCACGCGGGCCCAGTGCGGGTTGGTGGATGTCACATGTCTCCGAATTTTTGATTCTAGGACATGCCGGTTTCCTCACGATGTTTTCCTTCACCGTTTTGAGAGCAGTGGTGCTGAAATAATTTACACAAAGTAAAGCGCCTGCCTGGGTTTGAACTCACGACCTACAACTTGTAAGTCGCGGCCAATACCACTGGGCCACCACTGCTCACTGGTTTTGCCCAGCGGTTTTGCCCGCGAGGAATTAATAGTTCCCCCATTCATCATTCTCTTGCCCTTATCCCAATTTATTTGGGGTCTGCGCAACATGTCTTTTTCTTCCATACTCCTCTATTAGTCGTCATCTCTGTAGTCACCCCCTTTTTACCCATATCCTCTTTCACACAGTCCAACCATCGTTTCTTTGGCCTTTCCTTACTCTTATAGCCATCCACATCGTTAATAGTTCCCCCATTATAAATTACGAGTATATTATAATTATAAACATATAACCACTAAAAGAAAGGCACTTGACTTACAGCTAAGAAAGCTATATTGGCTCATGAGAATAAAATCCCAGGTTACACTGGAAAATAAACTCCTTCTATACAAGTGTATACTCAAACCAGTCTGGACTTATGCTGTACAGCTGTGGGGCACTGCATCCAAATCCAAAATTGAGATTCTACAGCGCTTCCAGTCAAAAACCCTACGTATGATTACTGGAGCACCATGGTATTTGACAAATAATCACCTACACCGTGATTTAAAAATCAAGCCTGTTAAGAGGCCTCTTACAGTCCACTAGCGCCGCCAATCGAAAAAATGTCATAACTCGTAAATAGAATCAAAAATACAAAATATGTTCTATTATTAGTGTGGAAAAGGCAATAACGTAATTGTATAACACCTTATCAACAATGAAATATAGCTGTTTAGCTAAATCGTGCATTCAAAACATAAACGGCCGTTTTTGTTACAAATGCACGATTTAGCTAAACAGCTATATTTCAAGTGTTGACAATGTGTTATAAAATTACGTTATTGCCTTTTCTACACTAATAATAGACCACATTTTGTATTTTTGATTCTATTTACGAGTTATGACATTTTTTCGATTGGCGGCGCTAGTGGACTGTAAAAGGCCCCTTAAGGAAGAAATACAGGATTCTTTACTGCCCTATTGCAAAAGAATAGTAAACCATCCAAACCAATTGGCAAAAAGTCTAATGGCAGAACAACCAAACCACACATTTAGAAGACTTGAGAGATATGCTCCTCAAGATCTTCTCTAACCCAAATATAAGAAAGCCATAGTAGATGACATATCATTGGATACTGTACCATGCACGCCATAGTTTTCAAAATACATAAAATCCAGCTTAATGTCGACAGGACAGCTTGCAGGAAGAAAATGAGATTAAAAAAAAAAAAAAAATTATAGCCTACTAGCTGAGCCCCGCGGTTTTACCCGCCTAGACCGGAATAAAAGGTAGCCTATATGTTAATCTAGGCTATAAGCTATCTACATACCGAATTTCATCCAAATCAGTCCATCCGTTTGAGCGTGAAGAAGTAACAAACATACACACTCATAAACATTCACATTTATAATATTAGTAGGATATGCTTTACCAGACTATAATCTATTTCTGTGGCAAATTTCATCCAGATCCCATCAGCTGTTCTGGCTTGATTAAGTACCTAACAAACATCAATTCAAACTTTCGCATTTACAATATTAGAAGGAGTGTAATCATTATAAAGGTCTACACAACACTACACTTTTCATCCATTATTTTATCAACACGAAACTCACACTCAATATGATTTGTCTATTAATAAAACAACACTAAACCAGATGTTCATTTAAGTGGTCATATCAAACGTACTATTTTATTACCGACTCTAGAGAATAGATTGGGCATAATAATATTAAGCTTCAATGATCTTTTATTTATATACCTAGTTTGACCTTGATAAAAATGTTAGATGATATTGGCAGGGTGTTCCATACGAGATAATATCCCCTTAAGGTGAAAGCGCCAGGGTAGCCTTCGAAACTCAAATTTTCTTACGTTTTTTGCAATTTGCTGGTCAATATCAGGTTGTATGTTGGTCAAAATATGATTCGCGGCCGTAGCATATATACGTACGTACTTACAGAACCGTAATAATTAAAATTAGGAATACAACTCTCTGTTAGTATTAATGCCAAATGTCATGATTTCATGAAATACTAATACATTATAACAGAGTTGTATTGATGATTTTAATGATTACAGTTCTGTAAAAACGTAAAACAAAATTGAATTTCGCGGGCTACCCTGGCGCTTCCACCTTAATGTAATAAAAGAGGAGGGTCACAGTCGCATTCAGAAAATGTTCAATGTTGAATGTATTCAATAAGAACTGGTTTACTTAAAAACCAAAGACAAAATACGTCCCTGTCTGCCATTTCTGCCAGGTGCAATAAAGACCATTTAAACTTAGGTTTGACAATGCCAAAGTGGAATAAGGTTTTGTTTAATTTAGCCGTCCGTTTCTAACCCTAATTATGGTTAATCGGATCGGTAAATCTGCTATCAAACCCCATGGTCATCATCATCACCATCGTTTCAGCTGAAAGACGTCCACTGCTAGGCATAGGCCTCCCTCATGTGTCACCACAACCAACGCTTGGTCCAATGCGTCTCGCATCCCGCGACCCTCACCAGATCATCGGTCCACCGTGTTGGAGGCCTTCCAGCGCTGCGTCTTCCAGTACGCGGTCGCCACTCCAGCACCCCACCCCCCATGTTAGCAGATTGTGATTGGCTGGCCAAAACAGAAACAACTGACCTTGTCTTAAGGAATAGGAGGTCTTATCTTGTATTTCTTAAGGCGCTATTAACTGCCAATGACCTTGAGTGGTTAGCTTGCGTGTTCTGTGATGAGCTCACGTAACGCGTCGTACGTCCACCCAGTAATAGGACACGCCTATCAAGGAGCGCTGTTCGAAATTAGACACATTATTAATTTATTACACATAAAACAACAGGTATTAAACTAAAACACTTAGACTAAATTATAAGTAATTAAATAATCTTTAAAACGTGAACGGTTTCATAAAAATACGCTTTATAGTTATTGCGTGATTCTCGATTTTTTATTCGCGTTAGACATAACTTTACAAAGCAATTACACTAAGTTATAAAAATATAATTTCAAATATTCTCAGATCAAATTACGACGGAAATAGTCTAGAGTAACATATATTTTTTTCAAAGAAATAAGACTAGTCGTTTAGACGTGATGTTCAATTAAAAGTCTTATAACTGCGCCTTAAGATGTGACCGCAATAACGACGAGTTCACTACGCCTGCCCCAGGATGCCAGATTCCATGAAGATTTCCACACGCCAAGAAAAAATCAGTTACGCACCAACTAGCTAGGAGATAATTTTCCAGAAGAATCCACGATGCCCTTAATCAGGTTTCATTCACATCTTTATCTTTTTGGTAATCTTACAAATGCCTAAGTAATAATTATCCTAGAAATTCTTCAGAATAATTACTGCAACCCACTTGAACTAAACCGCAATGCACAGATGCCTAATGCCAAAGAATAAATTGAAACCACGCTTTGCATTTAAAATACCTACCTATGTGAAATGTTGAGCGGTTAGAATATAATTTTGTGTTGACAGATAGCCTACGCTTTTGCGGATTTAATACCATGTATCCCTTCACACTTTTAAGTTTAAATAATTCATTATTGCTCAGTACAGTAGATATCGGTGTAGAACTCCGACAGTTTATACGACGAGTCGTTTTCAAAATGTCTGGTGAAAGCCAGGAACATAATTAGGTAAGTACCTAGTTCTCTGGAATGGAAAAAGATGAAAAGAATCGTGTAAACTCTACTATAACCACAATTGAGAACACAATCACAACGTTATTTTCAATTCGAAAGACTCCACCAATCATGCAGGATTAGGTCTTAGAGGTAGCTGGAATAGGGCTAAGTTGGCATATCTAATTCTGATTGATCAAAATGTAGGCATAGCTTACGTGAGAAACAGCCGCGACTCTATCGCTAGCAAGAATGCCGCACAGTTGGCACTATCGAGACATAAAATGACGATGGACTCTAAAGAAACACCAACATAACAAAGCTAACGGCTTGCAAGGAGCCTAATCGCTACCAAAACCGTATCAGTACGTTTAATAGGTATCCTTGTTTACTGAGACTAAATCCGAGTCAAGTAAAAGTTGATGTGAACTACAATGGATTGTTCGTGTCCTAATCATTGTTACTTTACTATGAACGGCTCTCCCGACGATAAACACCAACTCAGCCTACACTGGGCCCGCGTCGTTGATTACGGCCCAGTCCCTCTCTCAAAGAGGGGACTTGTGTCCCAAGCAATCGAGACATTATAGGCTAATGTTATGCTCTCCATAGCCGTAGCAAGCATCATGTGTGCGCCACAAGACGACTCCTCGAATGAACCAGATTTGGTGTTCAGAGACCCATTATTATTATTTTTTTTTTGTGGTGGGAAATCATCCTATGACCTTTCGCTCTGGGTGGAGCGGAAGGGCGTGTCAGACTTTTACTGACTAAAACCCACCCCTGTTCCTTCCCTGCCCTGAGTGCCCAGGGGCGCGGTAACAGTTTCGATTTTATCCATGTCCCCTGGGTGCCAATCAGCCACACTAACAAACTGCTGACTGGTTATTCTTTTACTCAGGTATTTATATTCCCTTATATGCTAGCTTGTGCCACACAGTCCACTACACTACATACTAGGCAAAGATGTGTCAGATTTTTACGTAACAAAGTTCTGGAATTCGTGTTACTAAAACTGGATAAACAGACATCAAATTCATGTTTTATCAATGCAAATATTGCTTATCTTTTGCAGGTGTGTCAACATGTTACGCGTCTCTAAACGTTGCTAGTGAATTGACATAATATTTAGAGTTCGAAATGATAAAAAAAATATATTTTCAAAAAACCCGACTGTAAAAAACAACTGAAAAGTGACTTGTATGGAAGCAGTTATTTTGGCAGTTATTTTAGTTCAATTATTTAAGGATTTCATGCCACTAACTGCATCAGACTACTTGAAAAGTGACTTGTTTGGAACTTTTTAGTTGTTTTCAACAGTTGGGTTTTTAGAAAATATTGTATTTTTCTATTTTCTACATTTTAAGCAGTAATAGTAGTACTTAATATAGTTCGTCTCGACTTTAATTTTTTTTTTTTACAATGTGGCGTTTGGTTGTCGCCATATTTTATTTTCATTCCCATCATGTCTTTAGTAGCACTTGCAACATTAAGACGAATCAATTGCCGTAAGAATTATCAAAATCGGCCCACGGGTTTTGTCTCTAAAGTGCCACAAAGGAACAATCATACCTACATACATATGCTGATAAACACATTACCCTCCCTTGCCTCGCGCAGTCGGGTAAAAAAGGGCTCAGTGGAACCTAAAACTCATGAATTTATAACAAGCCACTTGCTAGTTTGTCCAATTTTGTACAAGATACATAGATAGTCGACTAAGCCGTTACACGTGTCACGGTTCGGATTATCTAGTGCTTGCCAGACCGCTAGAAACTCATTCGAATAAAGAATTAAACTGTATTGATAGAATTAAATAGTGAGTATGTGTGTAGAGAGTCTGTGAGTGTTTTTAGATTAGACCGAATGTCTTTTCTCATCATAAAAAGTCTTAAAACCAAAGTTTTCGAAAAATCTACTGAAATAGCCGCTTTAAAACACAAAAAACATTTAATTGCTCTATCTACTTCTGACCAACTTATTTTGGCTCTGGCATACGCACTCTCTGCGAGTGAGGTCACCAGTCCTATCTCCATAGTTCCATACCATCCCACAATAGGCGTAGTGGTTGATTCCAACATGCGTTCATTTGCTAAGTGGCACTGTCATTATCGCTAAGTCTAAACAGAACTAGATCAATGACATGAATGACGTTAGACAAAGTGACGTTCTTTGAGCGATAACGATTGTCAAAACGTCCTTAAGACGCAGTTATATGTCACTTGCGTGTTCTATGCTGAGCTCACGCAACGCATTGTACGTCCACCCATTAATAGGACTCGCCCATCAAGTCCCTGTCCCTTATTAGACGCATTATTAATTTGTCTATACTAATCTGTACTAATAGTATAGAGGTTAAGGTTGTAGGGGGTAATCTCTGGATCTACTGAACCGATTTTGAAAATTCTTTTACCATTACAAAGGCACGTTATTTGTGAGTGTCAAAGGCTATAATTTTTTGAAATCCACGCGGACGAACTGCTAGTTTCAAATATTCACATATCAAATTACGAAGAAAATTGTCTAGATATTTTTTAACCGATTTTTTTTTTTTTGTATGTATGTTACGCGATTTCTCCGTCAGTGGTGAACCAATTTTCAAAATACTTTTTTTTTATCTGAAAGAATATACTCCCGAGGTGGTCCCATATAAATTTTATCGAAATTGCTTCAGCACTTTTTGAGAAACTGAACAAAAACGGAAAATACGTGTACCTCGATGACGTTTTGGTGTTCTCCAAATGTTTAAATTCCACGTTCCATTATATTGGGGTTTTTAGTTCTGGGGTATAAAAATTAAAAAGTGAAAAATAAAAAACTTTTTTTATAAAAAAAAACAACCGACTTCCAAAAAAAAAACACTAAAAATTAAAAAAATACTTTAATTTCGGAAGTCGGTGTCAAATAACGAAGAAGTAAAATACAAACACCGACTTCCGAAATTAAAGTTATTTATTAATTTTTAGTGTATTTGTTTTTTTTTTTTCAAATAAATAAGACTAGTCGTTTAGACGTGATGTTCAATTTAAAATCATTAGAAGTCGTATATCTGCGCCTTATTGTATAGGATTAACATAGCTATCGATTCCTCATGTTGCGGTGAATTGCAAACATTTTTGTCTGGGCGATCGTCGATCCTTATCGCTGATGAATGTCACTTTGTTTGGACCCTGAACGTCATACATTGCGTTTTCCTGGAACTAGCATTAAATTCCACTTATCTTTTATTCAGTAAGGCACGCAATGTATCGATTGTCTTTTTAACAGTCGAGACACAGCTCGCGAATTCCACTTCAACTATTAAGTCGGGGCACGGGCATCGTTCGATTTGAGTGTTGTTGAGAGACTATGGGCCAAAATGTTATTAGGGACTACCATGTTATTGCATCAGAAAACGGGTGATTCAAAGCTATTGTTGACTCATGAATACAAAATGTAGAAATATGCACTGGTTTCGGAAACCTCTTGCTAGATCATGAAAAAGGGAATCTTGTGAAGTAGACGAGCATGAGAAAAACATAGGTACGGAAAAGATTTTTGAATAAATGTGCGATTAAGGCGCAGCTATACGACTTTTAATGGTTTTTAATTGAACATCACGTCTAAACGACTAGTCTTATTTCTTTGAAAAAAATATGTTACTCTAGACAATTTCCGTCGTAATTTGATCTCATAAAATATTTGAAGTTATATTTTTCCATCATAGTATAATTATTTTGTAAAGATACGTGTAACGCGGATAATTAATTGAGAATCAAGCAAAAACTATAAAGCGTATTTTTATGAAACTTTCACCATTTTAAAGATCATTTAATTATTTATAATGTAGTCTCAGTGCTTTATTTTAATACCTGTTCTTTTAAGCGTAATAAATTAATAATGCGTCTATTTTCGGACAGCACTCCTTGATGGGTGAGTCCTATTACTGGGTGGACGTACGACGCGTTACGTGAGCTCAGCATGCAACACGCAAGCGAACCACTCAAGGACATAGGCGCATAAGGCGCGAACAAGTCATTGGAAAATTTGAGCATAGCCAACAGTAGGACATTATGATGGCACAACACAATATCAATATTGTAACCAACAAAAGAAATAAACACTAGGTAGGTGGTAACATCCAGAACTCCAGGCAAGTAACAAAGCAATAATAAAATTTGTCAGAGCGTGCCATGCACTAGACAAAAAGAGGGCTCCGTCAATAGAAATAAAAGAGACTGCACAGTCCGACTTGCAGTTGGGACCGGAGTGATGCCGCTTGGTAACTAGCTGTCGCGAAAGGATTTCTTTTTCTTTTTTTTTCGCTATGGAAAATGGCAGTTGGAATTTTATGCTCGATGGTTAAAGCTCAATAATTACACGTTCCGATTTCAAGGGACCCAATTTAGAAACAAACTAACTAGGAAGCAGGAAGCGAGCGATTACACTATCCTAAATTGAACTCCTAAATCGGGCTCCTAAGTCGGCAGTGTTGCCAACTCTTAAAAATTAGAGTCCCTAGACAGAATATCAAAAGTCGCTATAGTCTCTTAAAAACTGATTCTACCAGGAGCGGACTAAAAAATAAAAAGAGCGGACTCAGATTTTTTGTCTGGGAAAGGGAATTTGTAAAATTTAATTTAATTTTAAACACAAACAAAAATACTAATAGCCCATTTGTAGCGATAAAGTCGCTAAATTGGCAGCACTTAGCTCTAAATCGGAGTGATGCGATTACACTATCCTAAATCGTACACAATTTAGGAAGTCAAATCGGGACCTTTCAATCTCACTAAATCGGACACTAACTGCTCTAACTGCTATTACACCTTCCTGTTTCCTAAATTGGGTCCCTTGAAATCGGAAGGTATAATTGAGCCATTAGATGGTGAGTTAGAATTTTTTTCTATAGTCATGTTATGATAGTAGTAAAATTATCTTGTAAGTGATGTTTATTTGAATTGAATTTTATACACTTGCAAACCAGGACAGTAGTTAATACCGCTTGGTAACTAGTTTTTTTTTTGTTTTTACTTTTGGGTGGCTGACTTTTGACCACTATTTCACCTGATGGTAAGCGGTGATGTGTTCGACGTTGGAGCTTTTGACTCTTGACTTAAAGAGGTAGCCCCCAGGTTGTAGCTATCAGGAAAGAAAGACCCCGCCAGGGAATTCCACTTCTTATGTAGCTGTACGTACACAATGAATGTTTTTAAAACGTTTTGTGCGCATGGGTGAGTGTCCCCCATGTACCGGTGGCGCATCGTCGTACGTCTAGTGGTCCGATGATGCCGCGCGCTTGAGCTGTCGTGAAGGGACATTTTAGGGTTCCCTATCCGAAGGGTCACAACGTAGCCATATTGTTGTCACTCACGTGTTCCTCTGTCAGTTTGTCCGTCCGTCGCCTGTCACAAAATTTTGTTACGATGAATTTTTTAACTTCCCATTGACTTATGAACTTGAAATTTGGTGATAATTTTTATTATTAGTATTAGGTTTATTTTACTAACAAATACCAATATTTGGTACGGAATCCTTAATTTGCGAAATCCTACACGCACTTGGTCAGTTTTTTTCATTTTCTCAGTTAAAATTTTGTAATCTACGTATAGTTAGGTTTTTTTTTGTTTGGGGGGGTGGGAAATCATCCAATGACTTCTCCCGCTCTGGGTGGAGCGGGAGGGCGTGTCAGACTCTTACTGACTAAAACCCACTCCTGTTCCTTCACTGCCTGAGTGCCCAGGGGTGCGGTAACTCATTTTCAGAATTTATCCGCTACCCCTAGGCATGCAGGCACCGGCCACGATGGGCCCCGTCAGTGGTGGCTGACACTAATCTCTTTGAGGCGCGCGTGGAACACTACGCGTACGCGCTGTCGACTCACGGGCCTGGTGCTGATCGGACGCGGACGGCGAGCTACTCATTGCTCGCGGTCCGCAGGCCCGGGTACGTATAGTTAGGTTGTGATAGAAATAATGTAACGATACTTCAAACTTGCCTCCAAATGTTTCAACTGAAATGCTTTGTGATTGAGTTTGAACAGTGTAAAAGTGATGTTAATTTGTTACACAGTCATGAAAAACATTTTCTATTTAATTATTTATTTATTACTTTGTTATTGGAAATCTCTATTAAGGCGCAGTTATACGACTTTTAATGGTTTTTAATTGAACATCACATCTAAACGACTAGTCTTATTTCTTTGAAAAAAAAAAATTATATGTTACTTTAGACTATTTCCGTCGTAATTTGATCTCAGAATATTTGAAATTATATTTTTATAACATTGTGTAATTAATTTGTAAAGTTATGTCTAACGCGGATAAAAAAATGAGAATCACGCAAAAACTATAAAGCGTATTTATGAAACCTTCACCATTTTAAAGATCATTTAATTATTTATAATTTAGTCTCAGTGTTTTAGTTTAATACTTGTTGTTTTATGTGTAATAATAAATTAATAATGCGTCTAATTTCGGACAGCGCTCCTTGATGGGCGAGTCCTATTACTGGGTGGACGACATACGACGCGGTGAGCTCAGCGCAGAACACGCAAGCTAACCACTCAAGGTCGTTGGCAGCTAATAGCGCCTTAATAAAATAGATAGGTACCTATTTTATTTAAAGTCTGTCAACATTTAATGAAAATATGTTTTGAAGTTACATACTCTATTTATCCATTGAAAGTCACATTGAAAACGTTGTCTATTGCACCTACATTATTTTATAGGACAATAAACAGTATGTGGGCTATCTATCTAAACAATAGCAGTAACTATATTATTCTTTTGAATATATTAACCACAGCTATCAATACAAACTGTTCGTATATGTACTTGTTGTTTAATACCGTTAAAATATAAATTATTGTCAACATAATTCTTTTTTTGTTCTCTAGGTTTTTTTAAAAGAGGAAATTATTAATTATTGCTTTAATATCTGTAAAGTTTATGATTATTAATGAACGTTTTCCATTTCATGAAAACATTTTAAATACTAGGTAGGTACTTGACGCATCACCTACTTACCTACGTGGCAAATTATTTACCTTTCATGTATAAACATGAAAGGTACCGACAAACTAAATAAAATAATTAAACTTGAATATAAAAAAAGTACGCGTTTCGACATGTTTCAGTACCTACATAAAACCAAATTTTTACTTTTTAACGACTCAAAACAAAAGTAAGTATAGGAGTTGTTAATAGGTAAAGAAGAACCAATAGCAGAAATACCGACTTCCGAAATTAAAGTTATTTTGCACTTTTTAGCGTGTTTTAGTAATAAAGTACTTAGGTTGTATTTTTTTTTTAAGTTTTTGTTTACACATTCAATTGATGGTAAAGGTTCAATTACACTATCCAATTTCAAGGAAGCCAATTTCGGAAATCGGAAGGTGTAATAGCAGTTAGGAGTCCAATTTAGTGTAGTGTGATCGCTAGCGTCCAACTACCTAGTGAAAATTGAATCATGTATACTATCGGTCGATAGTAAAAGAAAAATAAAAAAAAAGTAAAAGAAAAAATAAATACTACAGAATCCAACGTCGCGTTGGATTCTTTAATATTTATTTTCTATGCTAAGCTACGATTTTTCATTCAATGAGGGCGCCACTTGGCTGTTAGTAGACCCTTAAGCGATGAAGCAACCGAGCATTCTGTACGCTTGCATTAGTTACCAAATAATTTGTCAAAAAAAAGAAAAGAGAAGTCCCATAGCTAGCCCACTAAACCCTATTACAATACCACTAAGTAGAATCGAAAAAAAAAACTAAAGAATGCTAAGCGCCACGCCATCCCGCATTCCCGCCATACCGCCATCTTGTCACTCTGACAGCTACCTACCATGGCGGCGCAAGGGCAGTGGGGACTGAGACGTGCGAAAATAGGCCGGACGACCCTCCCCATTGTTGTTACAGTTTTTGTTACCCTACTGACCAGGGGCCCAATTCTGTAAAATAACTAACTTGTCAATAGTGTGTCGGTAGTGTGTCAGTGGTGTCTCAATAGAATAGTCATTGACATTTTGGTATTCTACAAATTGTTTATGGTCATTGATTTGCCACTGTAGTGCCATTGAAACGCCATAATAAGACTATTGTAATAATTGGTAGTCTGGTCTACTATAATATTATGTCAATAGCATTTGGTAGTTTTTCCAGAATACCAAATTTGCAACAGTGGCAAAATAATGTCTGTTGTGTGTCGATAGAGTGTCGATGGCGTGTTGCTTAACTCTAAGTTACAGAATTGGGCCCCAGAAGTGGCTCGGTTTACGGTACAAAACGTAAAGATGTCGGTTTGTAGAATTAATTTGTAGCTAAGGATAAGGACTCTGAGGCTGCTGTTGTCAAATTAGTAAAAAAAAGTAGTTGCTAGACGCAACACTTTTCCGCACGATTGCAGAAATAGAGTAGGAACTCGCTGTGCGTAAAATACCACAGCATTGCGAGCTTAAGGCCCTACTCACGGTCCAGGGGCGCCCTTATTGAATAAAAAATCGTAGCATAGCACAGAAAATAAATATTGAAAAATCCAACTTCACGTTTGTTACAAAGAGGACAAAGAATTTTTACGTTGTTAAAACAGGTCTCAAAATGTTTCGTATCCAAAGTAGTAGGCAAAAGTGCCAGAAACGGCCGTTTTTGGTACTTTTGCCTACTACTTTGTATTATATCAATACATTTAACAAAAAATAACTTTATTATCATCTCCAACTTCGCCACAGAGGTTATCTGCCCGCGATCTCAAGTTTTATTTAATAAAAACTAATAACAACGTAATATCGCAGTAACGATTATTTCAAGTTAGCAAGAGTGTGACTTAGACTATGAAAGGTTAGTCATCATCATCAGCCTTTTAATGTCCCCACTGCTGGGGCACAGGCCTCCTCTCTGTGGGAGGGCGTGGGCCGTAATCCACCACGCGGGCCCAATGCGGATTGATGGATGTCACATATGTCTTCTTCGAATTTTTGGTTCTAGGACATGCCGGTTTCCTCACGATGTTTTCCTTCACCGTTTTGAGAGCAGTGGTGATGAAATAACTTACACAAAGTAAAGCGGCTGCCTGGGTTTGAACTCACGACCTACAACTTGTAAGTCGCGGTTGTTACCACTGGGCCACCACTGCTCTCTAGAAGGTTAGTGTGATACAATAAACTAGTTATGTCCAAAACAAACTTGGTTAGATCTTAAACCATTCTAGTTAGGTACTTATGTAGAAAACTGGATACATATATTTCTTGTCATAGTTACGCAAGTCTAGTACGGGTTTGCTCGCAGACGTTCACTTGTTTTTTGCAGATGATTTATAACTCAGTAGACATGCAGATTGTTACCTAAATGGACGTAAATAAAAGTAGGTAGATAAGCTAAGTATTGTGTAACAATATGCGCTAATCAGTCGAGTTAACACGATTGTTAGGCCAACCAATTTATTTTATTATATAGGTAATATATTTTGTTGTTTAAGTTTACAACCATCATCTTAATTAAACCCAGCCAGAGTAATTTAATGAGATATCCTCCACAATATGACATAGTCTTTTTCTTTGTCTTGATACTCTTGTCAGAGTAATCTTATCACGTAGTGACTGCTGCAGGCTGCAGAGGTCGATGTGATTCGCCCCACGATTCTTCGCCACATCTCTCTGTTGCCTGACATCCTGGTGCACTCGTACAAGTGACCACAGCCAGTGCTGAATTAGTCACGTAGCAAGAGGGCTCACGCTTGGATGTTCAAAACAAGTCAATATATCTATACCTTACGAAATCTAACCAATATCGGATTTTCCAAAGACAATGTAGGTGCGCTGCCCATAGGCCCATCGTTACCTATGAACCCCGCGGTCTATGAGAAAAATAAACAAAGAAGTTAAGTTTTAATACGTTATCATTTTACAATGATTTAGGGGGTGGGGCCTTGGTAGAATTTGCTACAGGTCCCAATTTGGCTTAAGGGTCTACTACTGGCCAAGTGGCGCCCTCATTGAATAAAAAATCGTAGCATAGCATAGAAAATAAATATTAAAGAATCCATCGTCACGTTTTTTTGTTACGTTGGTTTTTGGTACTTTTGCCTACTAAGTACTTTGGATACGTAACATTCCGAGACCTGTTTTAACAACGTAAAAATACTTTATCCTCTTTGCATTTATCAGTAATAAGAAAGAAAATATTAAACTCTTCAGATTTCCTAAATCATCCATCACCCATCTTCCATAAAATACTCAAGCACAACAGAATACTCCAACATTTCTCTAAAACCATGTTATCTTAAAGATGACCAACGATTTCCTAACGAGATAGCGAGCGAGATAAAAACAAGACATTCACATCGAAACTCATTCATGCTTAGGGACATAGACTAGTGGTGATTCATACAAGGCTACCTACTCACCTTGATATAATCTTATGCATATACATATGTATGTACATATAGAGAACTCCCACATATTATATCAAAGTGTTCGAAGATATACATATTATTTAATATTAGGGAGTGCCTCCGCAGCCGGCGCCGTGACCCAAAATTGCAGCCGGCGCTGACTTTGAAAAAAAGAAACGGAAAATTGGTTTTGCAAAAAAAATCTTATATGCAGTTAAAATGTTACAAATAGGCATAAACAATAAAAAAATCTGTTCTTTGCATAAAAATCTTCAAAAACAACTCCCAAAAAATTCAAATATTAAATAATATTATTCAAATATTAAATATTAAATCGCGTGCGAGCTACTCGTACTTTTGAATTTGCAACCACAAGCGTATGGATAGCGGACGGAGAGGTACTGGGCGTACTGGGCGTAGGACGTCGCGAGAGTGCGAGACGATCTCCGGCCACCGTAGACCCGGGCCTGCGGACGGCGAGCAGTGGGTAGCTCGCCGTCCGATCAGCACCAGGCCAGTGAGTCGACGGCGCGTAGTGTTGCACGCGCGCCTCAAAAAGATTAGTGTCAGCCACCACTGACGGGACCCATCGTGGCCGGTGACTTGTGGATAAATTCGAAATTGAGTTACCGCGCCCCTGGCCATTCAGGGCAGGGAAGGAACAGGGGTGGGTTTTAGTCAGTAAGAGTCTGACACACCCTCCCGCTCCACCCAGAGCGGGAGAAGTCATTGGATGATTTACCACCCCCAAAAAAACAAAGCGTACGGATCACTAGATCCAATCACTCGGCTAGCTCACTTGTTACGAAAAAGTTGAATTAGGGAGGTGTAATGTACTAACGGGTCGTAAATTAGAAAAGCAGACGGCTGCAGAGGCACTCCCTTAATATTATAATAGCCTTTTTGTTAATCCAAAGAATATTTAATAATTAATAATATATCTGTCTCAATTTTGAGTAAAGGCCTCCTCCAGGGTTCGATTTGTCTATATCTGTTGCTTTAGTCATCCAGCTGCTTCAAACAATTCTTTTTTATTTCGTTTACCCTTTACCCATCTCTCCAGTGGTCTACCTCTCTACCTTATCCCTTTGGGTCATATTTAATATTATATTACGTAATTTGTTTAAGTAAACGCACGCACGTGTAAGTAAAATTTGTTTCCGCTATTTCGGTGAAAGAAAATTCGTCTGTAGAATATCTTTTGTGCCTTAATACACATCCAAACGAGTAGTCTTATTTCTTTGAAAAAAAAATTAAATGTTACTCTAGACAATTTCCGTCGTAATTTAATCTGAGAATATTTGAAATTATATTTTTATAACATATTAATTTGTAAAGTTACGTCTAACGCGGATAAAAAATTGAGAATCACGCAAAAACTATAAAGCGTATTTTTATGAAACCTTCACCATTTTAAAGATCATTTAATTATTTGTAATTTAGTCTAAGTTGTTTTATGTGTAATAAATTAATAATGCGTCTAATTTCGAACAGCGCTCCTTGATGGGCGGGTCCTATTACTGGGTGGACGTACGATGCGTTACGTGAGCTCAGACCCCTTAGCCAAAATACATTTCTGTTAACGTTAATGCTAACGCTTCGTGCAAAATGTATGGCAAAGACATTACTGGGCGTGAGTCACGTGACAGTTCTCTGTCTAACGCTTCGTGCAAAACGTCGTTGCCACACATTTTGCACGAAGCGTTAGCGTTAACGTTAACAGAAAAGTTTTTTGTCTAACCCCCAAGGGGTCTTTTTTTTTCTTTTTCGTTAAAACAGGACTCAAAGTGTTTCATATCCAAAGTAGTAAGCAAAAGTGTCAAAAACGGCTGTTTTTGGTACTTATGCCTACTACTTTGGATACGAAATACTTTGAGTCATGCTTCCACAACGTAAAAATACCTTATCCTCTTTGTAACAAACGCAACATAGGATTCTTTAATCTTTATTTTCTATGCTAAAATACGAATTTTTATTCAATGAGGGCGCCACTTATGGGGAGATAGGCCCTTAACAGTTCATGATGATATAAAAGAAGACAAGAAAATTCCTAAAACGCTGCATTTTCGTTAGACTAGAAAACTGACATAAGAAAAATATATTCTCCAATTGATGTTAGTAAAAGTCGCATCAATACACGCCCAGTTGGTTACGAGCTTAGCACTATAGTAATACAGACAGACGCGGTTCATATAGTGATACGGGCTTTTAACGTAATTAATAAACATATGGCTCTGTTTTTGGGTCATGCTTGCTTTTGCTCTTATTTTGTTTATGTTTCATTTTTTAAGTGGTAGCAAATTGATTACTTCTTTCAGTCTATTTATTTCTGGGAATATCGAAGTAGGGTTGGAGTTTCGTTACGTTTCGAAGTTGTGTACTCCAGATTTTCCTTTACAAATGTAACTTTTTCGTAAATCTTACTAATATTATAAATGCGAAAGTTTGTATGTTTGTGTTTCAATCACGCAAAAACAGCTGAAGTATCTTCATAGCACTCGACTGGGTAACAAAAATCACGGTGACAAAAATCACAAGTCAGCGGTTAGCCTAAGTCTCGACTGCTCTATGCAGTCCGTTTATCTCGGCCGTATTTGCTAGTTACAATAATTAGATATAACAACTTTTTTACAAAAAAAAAAAATGACTTCCAAAAAACAAATACACTAAAAATTAAGTCGGTGTTTGTATTTTACTTCTTCGTTATTTGACACCGACTTCCGAAATTAAAGTTATTTTTTAATTTTTAGTGTATTTGTTTTTTGGAAGTCGGTTATTTTTTTTGTAAAAAAGTTTTTTATTTTTCAATTTTTAGTTGTTATACCCCAGAACTAAAAACCCCAATAACATGGAACGTGGAATTTAAACATATGGAAAACACTAAAACGTCATAGTATACTTACGTATTTTTCGTTTTTGTTCAGTTTCTCAAAAAACGCTGAAGCAATTTCGATAAAATTTATATGGGACCACCGCGGGAGTATATTATTTCGGATAAAAAAAATAATTTTGCAATCGGTCCACAACTGACGGAGAAGCAGGCGGACATACATAGAAAAAAAAAAAAACCTACATACAGTCGAACATTAACCTCCTCCTTTTTTTGGGTAAGCGAGGAAGAAATACATCTATCAGTATGGTATTTATTGAATCTGCTTTAATTAGACTTCGTTAGAATAAGTTACGATAAATTTTATAATAATTTAATTGTAAATATAACATTTAAAAAATAAATTTTGCACATAGATATATTATAACCTGAATTAAAACATAGGCTACTTTTTACCATGCGGGCGAAGCCGCTGGTAGAAGCTAGTAGGTATACATATAATAAGGTCGGTATATCTGCGGCAAAAAATTAAGGTTTGTGAGATGATCTATTGATAATACATCAAGCTTACTCTTTTTCATCTTCACTGACTTCACTGTGCCAATTTATTCGGGATCGGCGCAAAATGGCTTCTAACTTATAATTCTTCATGTCTCAACTCACTAAACTTCGAAAAAAAAGTTGCCTTTATTAATGAGAACAATAGATTACCCAAATTATGTCATTAAAATACACCAGTTCTCCTTCATTTCAAAATAATGTCACAGCTGAAGTTTGACCAACTAAGGCCAAGGGTCAATAAGCAATGACCCACACAATATTTCAAAATTAAACACAGTTTTGATCACTTTCCTAATTAAAGTAGCCCAAAACTATAGTTCAAGCCGTAATTGGTTCTGAGTCAAAATGGCCGCCGTGGCCCCTGAACAAATATTTGAACTGTTGATGGGAACTAGATGCTGCCGGCAAAAGAAATGTTTATTTTTGAATTGGAGAAAGTTATTAGACCGTTTGTAAATTATATATTTGGGTTGTACTTACAAGTTTTCTAAAAGGAAAAGATGCTGGCTGGTTTTCCTTAATTGAGAAGATATGCTTCCATTTTTAAATGGAATTCTAAACGAAAACCTTTTTCATTTTGTGGAATCCTTATCAATTATTTTGCCATAGGTAATTGATTCAAAACAAGAAGGATTGCTCGTTCTTGATTTGAATTCGCTGATTACCTATTATAATTTTGTTGTTTTTTTTTTTTTTGCTGCACGCACGGTTTGTGCATTTAGCCAGTGTCAAGTTAAGATTTAGATACAGAATTAGACTATGAAAGGTTATAGACGCAACGTCATTCGACATTAAATGAAGCAGGATCATTAAAATGTGTGAGTGACCTCGACGAACATAACGATGACGTTTCGGCTTCTCATTTTGTCTGTGTGAGCTTATTTCGCGTGTACAGATACAAGCCGGCTTCTCATTCTGGTACTTCAGATTGCTGGCTTTTGACACTCTGTCTATAACCTTTCGTAGTCTAAGGATACAGACTACTATTACTTTTTTTACCATTAGAATACAGATGATTGTAACATATTCTAATGTTTTTGCAGTATTTGGCTGCAAATGAGTCGAGTCAGCCTTCTCGGTAAGCTTCGCTAGGGTAGTCTGTAAGACTACAGACTACCTTAGCTACTACAAAATTCTCAGCTTAATTTTACCGAGATCGCGCCTGTTTCAATGATTCCACATATTGTCCAGTTGCGTAGACACAAAACTACACTAATTTTACATCACAATATCCAGTTAGAATCAATTTGCGAAAAATTAAAACAGCCACTGAACTTCACTCGAAAAAATCCCGCCATAAACCTCATAATTTTGTTTACAATCTTAAACCGACCACCATTACGAGAAATATTTAACGTCTATATTTATGGAGAACCCTTTATATAGCCTTAAACAATGACCTTTGGGAGAGAAGAGTTCTATTATAAACTCAGTACGAAGATCAGTCGAAGCAGTCCTACAAATAGAACAAATGAAGGAGCAGAGAGAGCATAAGTCTACTAATAAAAGCCAATGTTTTAGTATCTCAACTTTTGCTGGAACTAATCTAGGTTTCTTTCGCAAGCAGACGGATAGGTATCAACGTTAGGCTTGTTTGATAAGTTAGTGGCTTAGAATTTATGTTTGTTTCTTTTGATGTTAGGTCTAAGAAAGTAGGTTAGATTTGAGACCATATTGAGTGAGTCTCCTTTTAGCTTTATTAACATTTTCTTATTCAAATTGCGAACATGGTAGGTATTGTAAAACGAGGGAGTGCTTTATGAGCCATGTATGTTATGATCCTGACAGTGGAATATTTAAATACATCTAAGAAGGTAATAATAATTATTCCTTCTTTATAGCTGTCAATATCGTATTCCTGTTAACAATTCAATCATTTCTATCGAAGTTTTGCTAAATTGTAAGTGTGGTATATTTTAAGATTAGTTTATGCTTACCTATTTTAAGTGAGTGATTTTTTTTTAATAATGCTTTGTTTACTTCTCATCATCTTCCTGCCCTTATCCCATGTTACTTGGGGTCGGCGCAACACGTTTTTTCTTCCATTCTGTCCAGCTGTCACGCTATCACTAACTCCCTTTTCTTTCATATCACTCCTTACACAATCCATCCATCCTTTCTTTGGCCTCTCCCTCTCCATCCGTCCATATTTATATTCATAACTCTTTTAGTTACATGTGTTTTATCCCTCCTCTTTACATGACAATACCAAGATAAGCGGTTCCTTTTCAACTTTTCTGTGACTGGCGCCACTTTTAAACTACCTCTAATGTACTCATTTCTCACTTTATCCATTCTCGTTACTCCACACATCCATCTCAACATTCTCATCTTCGCCACATGCAGTCTTTTTCATCCGTCTTTTTCACAGCCCAACATTCTGACCCATACAGTACGACAGGTCTAATCACGGGCTTATTGATTTTCCCCTTAAGCTTTGTTTACTTCTATGAAATTATAAAATGAAACCGATTGTGGTTTCAACTTTAAATGCCCATAGATACGATTGTATAAATTATTAGAAAAAGTGTAACTTTTTAAGCCATGTTACTAAGGGATTTAGTCACGTCCTGTCACCCACATGGTATTTAAAACGTCATTGTCAAGTATGAATCATATTATGCCTCTTTTTTTTCGAAGAGCTCACACAATACAGACCGCATTCTACTCAGTTATGCTCAAACACTTTCCATTACTAAATAGATATGCGTGTGACCCAAACACAAGCTGCATTTCACAACCATTTAAAACAAATATTTAATTCAGAAAACGAGAACAATTATTACAATGTTCACTAATTCACAGTACACAAATGAACGATCCAAACCAGCTGTGCGCAATATAAATGACGAGATTATCCATTTTGTAACCACTCATTTTATAATTTGTAATAAAAATAAGACAACGTAAAGTAACAGCACAGCTGTATTTAAGCGTCAAATTACAACAGCTTTCTATTTAAATACATCATCTTTAGATCTAAGACAAAGTGAGAAAAAGTGTAAAATAGTTTTGACAATAAATCAAAGGCAAATTCTGAATCTTTTAGTCGATGCATCTGCTACACATCTGTCGTCGGGTTTCTCGAGCGCAGATGACTCGATTCATTCATAATTTCATAATTATACACTTGTAAGTCCAGTTATGTAAAGTTATTCTGAATGCGAATGTAGTGACGAATTTTGAATGGCATTTGAATTATTTGAGGTCGAGACGAGTCTAGGTTTTTTTAGGTAATATCGTTATTCGTATGTCGTACTCATGTTGTTCGTAACTGATTCTATTTATAACTTAAACTATCTGACCCGACAAACTTCGTACCGCTTTAGAATCAATAAATGAATCCGCTGCCGAGATATCCTCAAAAATCCCTTGCATACAAAATGTATGTTTATGTATTTTCTTCATAATTTAGTTTTTTGTGAATTTTTCCGATGCTTTACTAGTTACTCAGCTATTTGGGGCGGAGACAAATCAGAGATCGTAAAAATCGATCCGGAAGTTTATGAATTGTAAATGGTATAACTAACCTGACCTTATTTTATATAAATACATTGATTATTGAAGATTAGACACTAAAGATATAGCCACAGATTTTCTTTTGAGTATTCAATTGAGTAACTTTATTCAATATGTAAGCGCTAAAGTATCAAGTTTTTCGTTCAGAACCAGTTTTAGATTTGAATACATTCTTTTTTGCGGTTTCGTTTGACATTGTGTTATGTTTCTTTCATACCTAAAACCACCTACAACTGGTTTTATAGTACTTTATCAAAATCATGTGCAATGGACTCCATTCACAATAGAATTAGAAAAAAGAGGCACGTAGAAGCACGGAAGCAAAACATTTTATGTCAAAGTTAAGTTAACACAATTTTATTTATTTTTTTAATTTTTAAACAGTAAGTAACAAATAACAACTTAATCACGATAATTCGGCAATAAGAATTAACAAGGCGTTGCATTCACAAGAAATCACATTGAATGACAATCACAGAACATTATTTTAAATTTTAACAGACGACATAAACCGATAAAATTGAAAAAACCCGGTTGCCACAACTTATGAAGGAATTAGGAAACGTTATAAATTTAGTAGAATTATAGTGACAGTGAAAAACGAGCCGGGTATGTTCACTCCTGCTTCTTTTAGCATTGAGGTAGGTAGGTTTTTAGCATTGACACGGTAATTTTAAATTGGAATGAAATAATATAACTAAATGAAGCCCACATAATTTCATAAGATAAATACCTAGTTAAATAGTTATAATTAAGTGTGACAGCTGCTGCAATAGATTATAGTAAATTCGGCGTCTTTCGTAACTGTAACATGTTTAAATGTACTTTTGTTACAAAGTGTGCATTAAACATAACCTTTTTAACCTCTGTCTAATGCTATTGCCAATGGAGTAAAGGTACTTAGACCTAATAAATAAAAGAATGCTCTTCTAAAAACTATGAGCACCATCCATCTTCCTGCCCTTATCCCATGTTACTTGGGGTCGGCGCAACACGTTTTTTTTTTGAGCACATTGGACAAAAATACTACAGTCTAGTCATCAAAACTACACGTGTGCAAAATATTTACACAGTCGGATTACGAGAAATAGTGGTGAAAACCCGTTCACAAGATTCAGCTGTTGATGGCACGGGAAACGACGGTAAAAAAATTAAAATAACTATTCAAAATTTATATAGCCCATGGCACTTCGGGGACCAATATCAATCTAATGAATTATACATCATTTGTTAAAAATCCATCCAGCCATTTAGGCTACAGGCTGTGAGGAGCTCGTGGTTAAAGTAATAACAGCCGCACGGGTCGATCCATCAGGTTAAGCTACGCTTGCCGGGGTTGGTCCATGGATGGGTGACCATCTTTATATACCGAGACTCCTCCGTGCCTCGGAAAGCACGTTAAGGCGCAATTATACGAATTTTAATGGTTTTTAATTGAACATCACGTCTAAACGACTTGTCTTAATTCTTTTAAAAATATATATGTATGTTACTCTAGACATTTTCCATCGTATTTGATCTGAGAATATTTGAAATTATATTTTTATAACATAGTGTAATTAATTTGTAAAGTTATGTCTAACGCCGATAAAAAATTGAGAATCATGCAAAAACTTTAACCACTCAAGGTCGTTGGCAGCTAGTAGCGCCTTAAGCCGTTGGTCCCGGCTGTCAATCCGTGGATCTTTGACAGTCGTTACGGGTCGTCAGAAGCCCGAAAGTCTGACAACTAGTCTTACCAAGGGGTATCGTATTACCTAGTAACTGGGTTGTGGAGCTCAGATAGGCAGTCGCTCCATTAAAACATACTGGTATTCAGCTGACTCCGGTTAGACTGGAAGCCGACCCCAAGATAGTTGGGAAAAGGCTAGGCAGATAGATTGTTTGATTGTTGTGCCAAAGAAATAGACAAATAAAAACACATCCGTCACCATTGAGATAATATGTTACATACAATCTATCTCAATGTCCGACACTGACCAACACCGTAATTTTATAATTAATCTCACAAGATTAATCTCTCGATAAAGGGTTAATAGACCATTTACAAAAACAAATACCTTTTTAACCGACTTCAAAAAGGAGGTTCTGTGTTCGACCCGTAAGTATGTTTGTTTGTTAGCGATTTTCTCGAAAACTGCTTATCCGATTTGGATGGAGTTTTCGTTATTTAAATACATATTTTTCAAGGAAGGTTTTAGTATATATAATACATTAGGATCTGATGAAAATCTTTAGAGTTAGACAGTGGAACTCTTCTCTGGTTTGGGAATAGTGTGGCGGGCTTGTACAAAAAAAAAAAAAAAAAGTGAAACTCTTCAATAACTAACAGCAAATGACTCGCGATTACTGCGATCGTTTGTCTATGTTAACACAATTAATTAATGGGAAACCACAACAAGATCTGATGATTAGTTTTGGAGACAGACAACGGAGTTTTTCAAAAAATGACAGCAAATCAACCGCGATAATCACAATTTAATGAGGAATCACAACTAAAAAAATTACAAGGAATAGAACCGACAGCAAAAAGAAAACTGCAAAATAATTTTAATTTCGAAAGTCGGTGTCAAAAAACGAAGAAACAAAACCAGAAACACCGGCTGGGCTCTCATTTGCGTTACTTTTCCTTTTGTAACCAACAATATTTTGTTTGCAACTCGAAGTGTCGAACCATGATAACATGACAATAGACTCCTACTTATGACACAATCGCTAGCTAAGGCGTAATGAATGATAAGTGGTTATTAAACTTTGAACAGTAAAGTCTACGTCACGAATATCGACTTAGATCTCGACTAGGATAAAACTACAATAATTAATGAAATAGATAGAATACAAATTACTGTGTACCAAGACAATTGCACAACTCTTAATGGGTACAATGGCGGTCTTATCGCTGACAGCGATAACTACCAGACAAGCTTTGCATTGACTAAAACAACTTAAAATAAAAAAATAAATGAATATTTAAAGAAAAACAACTGAAAAGTTCCAAACAAGTTTTCAAGCAGTCTGATGCAGTTGGTGGCAGTTATTTTAGTTCAATTATTGATTTAATTTTTATTTTCTACATTTTAGTGAGTCATATTTTTGGAATCACCTTTGAGGAGGTGATTAACATAGATGATCTAATATAGAGAAACCCTTTATTTTGATCCCGCCTTATAACATACTCGTAGTTCGTCGACTTCAATTTTTTTTTTCTTTTTCACAATATGGCGTCTGGTTGTCGCCATATTGTTTTTTGATTACTGTTGTCACGGTACGGAGGGCGTGTCTCGTTGCGGGACCGGAGTGGTGGTGTGACACGTAGAGGAGGTCGTAGGGTAGGAGGACCGTAGATGAGGAGTTCAATAAATAATAACACGACGAGTTAACACATTTACAACAGTGGGCTTTAATATAATATTAAGAACACAAACACTGTGACTAGTAATTAAATTGTATTAATGCAAAATTCTAGGAAACTGGTAACTGACACTTGAAGAGTCAAAAAATGATAATGAGGAGCTTCTACTAGCTCGGCTGCAGAATTAGAACTGATTTTTCAATATGAAAACAGAGACTTGGCAGAGAAAACTAAGTAATTTTGAATTTGAAATTAAAAAAGGTAGCAAAGAACGTAATTTTGGAATAGAGGTCAAAAAATAAACAAGGCTTTAACACTGCCTTGTTACACTGTCATGTTTTTAGTAGCACTTGCAAGATTAAGCCGAATCAATTGACGTAAGAATTATCAAAATCGGCCCACTCGTTTGGTCTCTAAAGCGCCACAAAGGAACAAACATACATAGGCTGATAAACACGTTACCCTCCCTTGCGTCGCGTAGTCGAGTAAAAAAGGGAGTGGTCTGCGGTTTAGTGAAAATTTTATGTTTGATTAAATTAATCAAACATAAAATTTTACGTCCCGGTATGCATAGGCCTTTACTGGGTCCAAACAGTATAACTATGTTACATAATTATGTAACACGAAAAGAAGAGAAGGATCATGAACTCCTAAAGTGTAAAAATCTCTACATAGGCTTCCTATGCTTGGACCCAGCCCAGACCAAAGCAAAACAAGGATGTTTTTCTAGAATTCCGATCGTAAATCTAAACCGCTGGAAAGTTTTACGAGCAGTAAATCTCCAAAGCTTATTTTTTTATTAACTCAATTAGGAAGTTGACAATTTCGCCAATTTACTGTAGGTCTTAGGACAGAAGTTACAAGCCTGATTGCGTAGTTGACATTTCTAAGTTTATGGTCATTCAGTAAACATGTAGAGGAATAAATCCGTCGTTAGATCTAAGGTACTGTACAATGTTATGCCATTCAACGTGGCAATGCTGCCAGTGTTCTGGGTAATATTCCCATTGACAGCGATGTGGATGAATTTTTCAATGCCCAATGAGTTTTACCTGTGCCTCCCTTTTTTATGCCGCTTGTACATATTTTATTTATTTTCTATGAGCTTGTCATTAACTTGTAATTATTCTAAACAAAAATGTAACAATCCTTATAATGTATTATAGACCTACTAAGGGTGTTACCACACCAATCGGTGCCGTCGATCGATAGTAGAATGAATTAGTAGACGTCGATCAAGCTAGTAATAGTACGAGTAACAAAATCGTACTGACCAACAACACGTCCTCTTCTGAATACATTTTGGAAGATACTAATGGAATTTAACCGGACAGTATCCGTCGATCAGCTAATGCTACTGGTGTAGTAGCATTAGCTGATCGACGGATACTGTCCGGCTAAATTCGATCGATGGCATCAAAAATAAATTCAATCGGTCAAAGTCAATCGATAGCATGGATAGACGGTCGATCGATGGCATCGATAGTAGGTTGATCGATGACATCGATAGGCGGTAGATCAATTGTTTATCGACCTGTATCTGTCGATCAGCCAAAGCTACCACACCAATCGATCAACGTCGATCGATGGTATGGATAGACAGTCGATCGATGTCTTCGATAGGTGGTTGATCGATGGCATCGATCAGCGGTAGATCAACTGTTTATCGACCGGTATTCGTCGATCAGCCAAAGCTGCCACACCAATCGATCAACGTCGATCGATGGCATGGATAGGCGGTCGATCGATGTCATCGATAGGTGGTTGATCGATGGCATCGATCGGCGGTAGATCAATTGTTTATCGATCGGTATCCGTCGATCAGCCAAAGCTACCATACTAATCGATCAATGTCGATCGTTGTCGATCGATAGCATCGATCGATTGGTGTAGTAGCACCCTAAAAGACAGCTATTTCGAATGGTTGTGCCACTGAAAAAAATCTTTATTTCTCTGCAAATTCTGAAGTTGCCACAATTCCGGTGTGCGAAGTAATATGGTTTTTATTCTCATTTTAGTAATCTGTGTTCTGTGCATTGTGTTTATCCTATTATTTTCCTGATCTATGCATTTATGCAAGTACGCGAAGCGGATGAGCTCATCAGACACATATATTCTCCAAGGCTATGGCCTGTTGTTTGTTATGGCCTTTATTCTTCAATAAGTTGTTGTATGAAGAAGTGATCCCACAAGAATGGTGCAATAGTTCGCTAGTGCCCATCTTCAAGAATAAAGGGGATGTACAGGACTGCAACAACTATCGAGGGATAAAGCTCATGTCACATACTATGAAAGTATGGGAGAAAGTGATAGAGAAAAGATTGCGAGAGGAGAGTGAGATTACCCCGAACCAGTTTGGGTTTATGCCAGGTCGAGGGACAATGGACGCCACCTTCGCTCTCCGTCAATTGTGCGAGAAGTACAGACGTGTGCACAAGAACTTGCACATGGTGTTCATTGATCTTGAGAAAGCGTATGATAGGGTACCTCGGGATGTGTTGTGGTGGGCCTTGAAAGAGAAAGGTTTGCCTGGGAAGTATGTTGAGTTGATTCGTGCTATGTACAGACAATCTAGTACCTACGTCCGGTCGGCTGCTGGCAACACCGATAAGTTCAGTGTGGCTGTAGGCTTGCATCAAGGGTCGGCTTTAAGTCCTTACCTCTTCCTGTTGATTATGGACGCTCTTACGTCGGAAATACAGGAAGAGGCACCCTGGTGCATGCTGTTTGCCGACGACATTGTTCTGGTCGGTGAAGATGGACCTGAGATCCAGAGCAGATTGGAGAAATGGCAACAGAAGCTGGAGAAAGTTGGCTTGAAAATCAGCAGAACCAAAACTGAATACATGTTCTGCGATTTCGGCGGTCTCTCCAGTTCTGAAGCTGTAGTGCTAGATGGCGCGCTTCTCCCAGTCTGCTCCGATTTTCGGTATCTCGGTTCACTCGTGCAAAGCGATGGCGAAATAGATCGGACTGTTAAGCACAGAATTAACACTGGATGGATGAAATGGCGGCAGGTCACCGGGACTATCTGTGATTCCCGCATTCCCCTAAAACTTAAGGGGAAGATTTATAAAAAAATGGTCAGACCTGCTGTCTTGTATGGTTCAGAATGTTGGGCCACAAAAGGGATGAATGAAAAGCAATTGCATGTAGCTGAGATGAGAATGCTAAGAGCGATGTGTGGTGTTACGCGCATGGATAGAATTAGGAATGAGTATATAAGAGGAAGTCTGAAAGTGGCACCGCTGACTGAAAAGTTGTGTGGAAATCGGTTGTCGTGGTATGGGCATGTGATGCGGAGGAATGAAGAAAATGTCGTGAGGAAAGTCTTGTGTATGGATGTGGATGGCTATAAGAGTAGGGGAAGGCCAAAGAAACGATGGTTGGACTGTGTGAAAGAGGATATGGGAAAAAAAGGGGTGACTACAGAGATGACGACTAATAGAGGAGTATGGAAGAAAAAGACATGTTGCGCCGACCCCAAATAAATTGGGATAAGGGCAGGAGAATGATGCTATGGCCTGTTGTTCAAACAGAAATGCAGCATTGACTCCATCATGATGTAAGGGTGACTAGCGGGTCGAGACAAATAACTTTTCTGTTAGCGTTCACGCCAAACGCTTAGTAAAAGTGAGTTGTTTGGAACTTTTTAGTTGTTTTTTAGTCAGGTTTTTTTGAAAATATTCATTTGGAATCGCCTCCTTGAACCCTTTATTTTGATAACCTACTTAATATAGTTCGTTGACATTTTTTTTTCTTTTTCACAATATCGCGTCTGGTTGTCGGCATATTGTATTTTGATTACTGTCATGTCTTTAGTAGCACTCGCAAGAATAAGACGAATCAATTGACGTAAGAATTATCAAAATCGGTCCACGCGTTTGGTTTCTAAAGCGCCATAACGAAACAAACATACATAGGCTGATCCATCCTCCCTTGCGTCGCGTAGTCGGGTAAAAATGTATGGCAATGACATTACCTGCGGAGAGAATTGTCACGTGACTTCTCCGCAGACTAGACTCGCTGCATCCGCATTGAAACAGTCACCAACGCATATAGTTTAACAAAACCCAAAGAGGTTGATAAGTGACATGAATTCCTAATAACCTAGTATACAATCACGACACGACCCATCCAAACAGTTGACGCTGCGAAGTTACAACGCGGCCGGACCAATTGTATCAAAATGCAAATTGCTCCCAACTATTTAGTTAGGGCTAGCGCGCAGTGGTGTCGGTCTGGAACTCGGGAGTTGGCGGTGATGCCAAGATAAAAGTTTGATTTGGAATGAAGGTGTGGAGAATGTTTGGCTCTTGATGAAGATTGGGGCGTAGATTCTTCGATATTTTTTATGCGTATGGTATCATATCGGGCTAGTGACCGCAACACAACGCGTCTTAGCAAGTTTTAAAGAACACAGCTTGTTTTTTTAGGATTCCGTAACCGAAGGGTCCAAACGGAGCCCTATTGTTGTCACTTACGTGTCCGTCTGTCCGTCTGTCGTCGTGTCACACAAAATTTTGTTACGAATAATTTTTGAGCTTCCCATTGACCTTTGAACTTGAAATTTGGTGATAGTGTTTATTATCGTATACTTTACTAACAAATACTAATATTTGGTACGGAACTCTTTTTTTTGTGGGTTGGGAAATCATCCTATGACATCTCGCGCTCTGGGTGGAGCGGGAGGGCGTGTCAGACTCTTACTGACTAAAACCCACCCCTGTTCCTTCCCTGCCTGAGTGCCCAGGGGAGCGGTAACTCTGTTACGAATTTATACGCTAGTGCGAGATCCGACACGCACTTCTTTTATTTATTGTGATGATGATGCCTTTTCCTCACAATGGTCAATAACACAGCCTTTTAACAACAGGAATAACGTAAAAATCGTATCTAATGTTGCTTATTTAGTGATTTTACCATTCACTTTAAACACAACCAGCAGGCGTATTCACTAACTCAGTTGACATCAATTTGATAGGCACTTTGCCGTACATTGCTGCTTTGACTTATAGGAAGACCTTAGTGCCTATTATAATCGTTGTCCACCGAGCAATGTACTGCATAGTGCCTATCAAATTGATGACAACTGAGTTAGCGAATACACCTGCTGGTTGTGTTTGACTGTATGGTACCTACTATAGTCAGTTAAAAACCACGCCACAGATATAAAGTCCTGTGGACGCGCCCTCATCGACGCTGCCCTACAACGCAATACGGGGTCTTAACTAACCGCATCCGTCTTGTCTAGCTCAATGTTTCACACAAGGACTCCTTGTCTCCCACTAATGGAAAGTATTTTTTTACTAAGACACTCTGCAGTAAACTTTAATACTATCCTACAAAGTAAAAGTCTCGGGAAAGTGGAATACAAAGTTCTGGAGTTAAGGTGAAAGCGCCAGGGGCTACCCTGGCGAAATTCTAATTTTCTTACGTTTTTTGCAATTTGCAGGTCTGTATCAGGTTGTATGTTGGTCAAAATATTATTCACGGCTGTAGTAGGTAAGTATGTATTTACAGAATTGTAATCATTAAAATCATCAATACAACACTCTCAGTTAGAATTGATGCCAAAAATGTCATGATTTCATGAAACATACATTTGACATCAATTCTAACTGAAAGAGTTGTATTGATGATTTTAATGATTATAACTCTATAAATACATACTTGCTAGGGCCGTGAATCATATTATGACCAAGACACAACCTGACACTGACCTGCAAATTGCAAAAAAACGTAAGAAAATTTGTATTTCGCGAGGTATCCTGGCGCTTCCACCTTAAGTGTGGTGGATAAGTCCTGGAATTTATTGTCAGGATTAAAAAGAGTCAATTTTATGACGATTTTTAGTTGGTGATCGGCAATTCTACTGCACGTCGCATATAAAACAGACGTGGTTACGGTTTCTTAAACAATCTAGCCGTTAATAAAGTTTGATCTTCGTTTCAAAAAGTATTTCGTCTTTACTTAGTAAATCTTCAGCCTCCCCTTATGATTACGGTATTATGGTTTTTGTATTCATCTGAAACAACATCCGAGATAAAACCACTGCCGAGACTTTCCCGGTAAAGTCGTAATTAACTTATAAGTTTTGATACCGTGTAATCGAATAAGTCTCAGTTTACAGTTGCGAATAGTTGCAGATTTGTTGCTTACCGTACTTTGGAGCGCTGAGTATAAATACCATGCTTTTGTTTGCTTTCCTTCTGTAAACATGTCCGATTTTGTATCGTTTGGGTCTGTGCTCTAATATTTACAACGATTTAGGGTACGTAATTCGTTATTTACACTTAGGCGCAGTTATACGATTCTAATGGTTTTTAATTGAACATCACGTCTAAACGACTAGTCTTATTTCTTTGAAAAAAATATATGTTACTCTAGAGAATTACCGTCGTAATTTGATATGTGACTATTTGAAATTATATTTTTATAACATAGTGTAATTAATTTGTAAAGTTATGTCTAACGCGGATACAAAATTGAGAATCACGCAAAAATTGTAGAGCGTATTTTTATGCAGCCTTCACCATTTTAGAGATCGTTTAATTATTTATATTTTAGTATACGTGTTTTAGTATAATACTTGTCTAATTTCGGACAGCGCTATTTGATGGGCGAGTCCTATTACTGGGTGGACGTACGACGCGTTACGTGAGCTCAGCACAGAATACGCAAGCTAACCACTCAAGGTCTTTGGCAGTACCCCGGCCTGCGGACGGCGAGTAGTGGGTAACTCGCCGACCGATCAGCAATAGGCCCGAGAGTCGACTGCGCGTAGTGATCCACGCGCGCCTCAACGAGTTGTCAGCAAAACATGACGAGGGCCCATCATGGTCGATGCCTGCCCAAGGATTGAGGATAAAATCGAAAGAGTTACCTTGCCCCTGGGCATTCAGGGCAGGGAAGGAACAGGGGTGGGTTTTAGTCAGTAAGAGTCTGACACGCCCTCCCGCTCCACCCTAGAGCGGGAGATGTCATTGGATGATTTCCCACCACACAAAAAAAAAAAAGGTTTTTGGCAGTTAATAGCGCCTTAAAATGGTCGCTATATTTCTTCAATCCTATTTCACACTGCCGGGTTTTAGACTTAAGGATTGTCTAATTAGTATTGGTCTACCGGCCAAGAGTTTATCATACCGTCTTGTACAGGCTATGTCGTAAGCACATATCTGATGGTCAAGTCCTAAGGCTGGTTTACCTGCTACGATCATTGCGTCTAAAAAACCAGATTTTTTTATTGCTGCATCATGTCAGTCTGGAATGACTGACGGGGTGTAGGCCTCCTTTCCTTTCAGCTATGCTGCCCAGTTCGATGCATCTAGCATGACGGTGTTACCTTTCTACTTTAATCATATCATTGACCCATGGCGATTTTTGCCCTTAATATACCATCACAAACATCTCTCTTCCTTTCTGATCAAAATTACTAGACATCGGATTATATGCATTTGCATGTTTGCATATGCAAATGTATATAACGCTGTATTAACTGTGGTATTGCATATTTTAATAGTTTTTCATTGCTAGTGCTTATTTCAACCGGCAAACCTCTGTTTAAAGAAGTTTCTGCAGAAATTGCGCCTTTCAAGTTCTGTTTAGTAACGTCATTTGACGTAGGGAGGTCAATTTCACCCTAAAATATAACATTAGTGCCAAACCTTAAAGTTTGCTCTAGAAAATTTAGATTTTTTTTAAATTGTATTCATAATGTTAGTAATTAATACAACCATAAAAAACAACGAAAACGTAGATTTTAACAATAAATAGTAGTTTGATTGTGCATATTTTGTGCATATTTCACCCATTTTCAGTGCATATTTCGCCCATTTTCAGTGCATATTTGCAATTTTGCACGCATATTTTGGCATTTTCATAGTGCATATAATCAGATGTCTAGAAATCACATACAGATCCCTAGCTTCAGCCACTTAAAGTATAATCCCCGTTAAAATTCAAGTTTATGCCCCACTTAGCCTGGATCAGGGTGGATCGCCTCAGCTGGGATGGCCGGGTCTTGAGGATTTAAAGAGCTAAGGCTTACATCAAATATCACTTGAGGAATATTATTAATTCAGGGTTTTCATTGCTGGAGAATTTTTAGCTTGTTGGTAGATGCGACTGGTTGAAGGTCATCAGAAAGTGAAGATGTTTAAAATAGATTATATGTTAAAAGCTCAATTACACCATCCGATTTCAAGGAAGCCAATTTAAGAAATCGGAGGGTGTAATAGCAGTTAGAACAGTTAGAGTCCGACTATCAGCGAACATTTAGCGACTTTATCGCTACAAATTGGCTATTAGTATTTTATATGTGTTTAGATTATAATTTAATTTCAGAAGGTCCCTTTCCCAGAAAAATAAATCTTAGTCCGCCCTTTTTTTTATTGGTCCGCTCCTGGTAGTTTTAGCGACTTTCTAGAGACTTTTGATATTCTGTCTAGCGGCTCTAATTTGTAGGAGATGGCAACAATGCTGATTTAGGATTCCGATTTAGGAGTCCAATTTAGTGTAGTGTAATCGCTGCTTCCAACTTCCTAGTTAGATTGTTCCTAAATTAGCTCCCTTGAAATCGGATGGTGTAATTAAGCCTTTAAGTTATTGTTTATTTTAAAAATTGTGATTTGTTGTCAGAAATTGTCGACTGCCGAACGTGACAAATTTTATTTTTAAATCTCTCAATTTAATTTCACAAAAGAGCCTCATTGTCTTTTGGAGATTTGTCTAAGAACTCATTAGCATTAATTGTCGCCCATTGTTCAAAGTTTTTGTGCGGCAATATTTTTTGCAATTATTAATTGTTTTGTTACTTCAGAATAGGACATAATGGTTTTGGAACGGTCCAAGATGTCTTTAATAATGACTGTAGCTTAACTATTCGTCAAAATCCTGCCTTTATCCCAATTTTTTTGCGATCGGCGCAGCATTTCTTCGTCCATACATTTCTATTTTTTTGTCTGGATGGACTCTTATTGAATAAAATCCACCGGTGTTCTTTCAGTTGCCTGTCGTCATTTCAATAGTCATCTCCTTTAGCCATATCATCCTTCACACAATACATCCATCAGTTATTTGGTTTCCTCTAACTCTATAACCATCTTCATACCCAAAACTCAACTTCAAATGGTTTTGACCACTAAGGGCCGATTTCACCAATCGCTCTATAAAATAAGTTTTACTGAACTAAGCTTAACGTAAAAAATAAAAACCATAAAAATGATTATAGTGAGTTAACCTTAAAAGAGAGAGACATGCTGTCGCGGACTTATTTTTAGAACTTTAAAAGGAGAACAATTCCGTCATACATAATTTTTGCGTA
This sequence comes from Polia nebulosa, assembly GCA_951329385.1. Taxonomy (NCBI): domain Eukaryota; kingdom Metazoa; phylum Arthropoda; class Insecta; order Lepidoptera; family Noctuidae; genus Polia; species Polia nebulosa. The sequence goes on along the minus strand of OX589588.1, from coordinate 7,314,487 downwards.
ACTTTAACCGTTTACGCAGCGCACGCAACTGAAGCTCTCAAAAAAGGATTTTTTTTCCCGTTTTTGCCACATTTTTCATTGATGCTTCGCTCCTGTTGGTCGCAGCATGATGTTATATATACCCAATAGCCTTCCTTGATAAATTGGCTATTCAACACAAAAATAATTCTTCAATTCGATACAGTAGTTCCTGAGATTAGCAAACAAACAAACTCTTCAGCTTTATGACAGCGGCTAAACCCGTTTAGAATTGGTGAAATCGGCCCAAGAATATCTAATTAGTCCGTCAGTTAGATTACCAAAGATATCGGACACGTATTTTCTCTTTTATTGTCATTTTAACAAAAAATTAAGACGATACAGTGGGTTGAAACTTCGGGTGACGTCACACTTAAGTTAAAATTGTAAGTACCACTTTTTACTCAAAAGTGACGTAACAAGTACTCCTAAACTTTTATGCGTTGTATCTTTGTAATTTTTAACCGACTTCAAAAAAGAGGAGGTTCTCAATTCGTCTGTATGTTTTTTTTGTATGTTTGTTACGCGATATCTCAGCCATTAGTGAATAGATTTTGATGATTCTTTTTTTGTTTGGTAGGTCGTAGGTACTTCAGAGGTGGTCCCATAAAATTTTTATCGAAATTGATTTAGCACTTTTAAAAATAATCAACATAAACAAAAAATATGATATGTTTTGGTTGTCTCCAAATGTTCAAATTCATGTTATTAGGGTTATCCATTCTGGCATTCCTTTAATATTTAGTTTTACTTCTGGGGTATAACAACTAAAAAGTGAAAAATAAAAAACTTTTTTACAAAAAATACAACCGACTTCTAAAATTTGCAAAATAACTTTAATTTTGGAAGTCGTTGTCATAACGAAGAAACAAAAAAATACAAAACACCGACTTCCGAAATTAAAGTTATTTTGCAATTTTTAGAAGTCGGTTGTATTTTTTTATTAATTTGATAAAGCAAAACATACGTGTCCAATATTTTTTGATAATCTAACAAACGGACTAGTTTTTTTTTGCCCTGGCGTCATCCTTATTAGCTCATGTATTCCTCAACAAATTATCTACTCGCTTCGACGGTACAAATTACCCAAGATGTCAATGGGCCCCTATTTAAAGACCCTATAAAGTTGTACGGTGAGAAAATTATGGTTACGGTTCCAGTTGGATCTTGTAGAGATAAATGCGGAATGCTGTCGAACATCTCGACTATAGATAAGAAGATAACGATGATTGAATAAGATGCAATCTTAAGTTATTGGGACAAGTTTCCGACAGTTCACGATTAGTAGGTTATTTATGAGCATAAAACTAATAAAAAAAAAATTAACAATAAATAAAAAATAAATAAAGTCGACGAACTATATTAAGGCGCGGTAAAAAAATGGTTTCTTGGGTAGTCGAGTATGACGTAATGCAATGAAAATATCCTTTGCAAAAAATACAGTGGACAGAGAAGGGTTTAAAGAAAAATTTTAACCGAATAGAATAGTAAAAAATAGTTTGATATTCTCAATAAAAAATTTGGAAATTGCTCCACAAAAATGAACTTTGGCGTTGAACATCTTTGTATTTTCAGCGATAACAACATTATTTTTTTAAGAATTGAATAGAATTATTATTTTATTATAACTTTGACCGGACAATTATTTACTTTATTGTGTAAAAAAAATGCTTATTCGGAAAATAAATGCTTATTCTCATCGTCAATACAATTATTGTGTTCAATTTTCAACCTTATTTGAAGGTATCTGAAATCGTAGTCAGTTCGCGCCTTGTGGGGTATCGAAATAAAGGGTTCGACAAGCAAAAATATTACTCCATCATTATTTTGATACCCCAATTAATATAGTTCGTCGACTTTCATTTTTTTATTTTTCACAAATATGGTGTCTGGTTGTGCCATATTGTATTTTGATTACTGTCATGTCTCTAGTAGCACTCGCAAGATTAAGACGAATCAATTGACGTAAGAATTATCAAAATTGGCCCACGCGTTTGGTCTCTAAACTGCCACAAAGGAACAAACATACATACATAGTCTGATAAACACATTTCCCTCCCTTGCGTTGCGCAGTCGGGTATTAAAGCAACTTAAATGATTGTTAAATGATTGTCGCAGACACGCTTGGCGCGACAATGCAATCACCCGTTACAATAAAAATTATTCTGCGGTAGGTGCGTTTATGCGTCGAATAATTTAATATAAAAATGTTTGTTGCATTGTCACGCCACACCTGTCTGCGGGAACCTTTGAGTTGCTTGCTCTTTACAAGGCAGGTAATAAAGAAACTTGTCTCTACTTCACGACAAACAACGAATAAGTACCTACTACTTAAATCAGTCACGATAATTCTATGAATTGCTACCTACATGGTGAATATTAATAGATTTGTTTAGAAGTAGATACTTGTGTAATACCTCCTTCTCTTCGCAGATCAATATCGGGCAATTAGGGATAAGTATCTAGAAGTCAGTTTTCATTTCTACTGCAGACACTGCAGTACCAGTCAAATAGATGACGAGCCGGAATAATCGAATCATAATACATATATATAACCCATTTTTCTGACCGTTACTGCTTCTCTGGGCACTACTAGCCTTATCTCAACATGAGAACGATTAATGTTCACCACCTAGTCTAGGCTAAGCCCGCCCACTATTCCCAATTACTGCAACGATGAATCAAAACACAAACGATGCAACAAAGCCACAAACAACAGTGGAGACCATCGGAAAAGCATCGAGGCAATGATTTTCGACGAATCCCAGAGAAGCGATTCAACTGCCTTAGATCCCGAAACAAAATGAATTAAAGAACAGCGAAGAAGTAAGAAATAAACTGGTCGATAAGGAATATGTATGAAAAAAATATTTGTTATCTAACCGGTTTATCGATGAATATACTGAAATAGAGTACGAACAGTGAAAGTAGGATCAAAATTGATCGAAAATTAAACGAGATATAAGAATTTTAAACAAATATATCTGTCCCTCTCTCTAAAACGCTGTTTTCTATGGCAGTTGTATGGGCGTCATGTCCTTTGACGTCAAAGAACACGTCGGACTTCTCTTTCTAATTATCAACTTTAAAGCTTTATAACTTCGTCGCTGATGATGATATTATGAAAATTTCTTCATATTTGTTCACTATAGTTAATAAGTCTTCAATTGAACAAATAAAAAATATCATGCATATTCCCTATTGCGTGTCGGATTTCGCACATTAAGGGTTCCGTACCAAATATTGATATTTGTTGGTAAAGTATACATAATAATAAACATTATCACCAAATTTCAAATTCATAGGTCAATGGAAAGTTAAAAAATTCTTCGTAACAAAATTTTCTGACAGACGACGGAGAGCCAGACAGACAGACGGACCGTGAGTGACAACAATAGGGCTCCGTTTGGACACTTCGGGTACGGAACCCTAAAACATCACCCAGTCTGGGCTTGCACTTAGGCACTCTGAAATTTTGCTGTATCGCGGTGTACCTATTATCATGCCTAATTTCCCTACGCCTACAAACAGACAGGTATACCGTATGCATGTGTATACCTGCTCCTAAATACTAGGAATCGATAGGACGCACAGTTTTATGGACACCATTAATTATGCATACGACTGCCCTCAGTAATGAGCTTCCCATGCTATCGTATGCTACTGTGAACTTACTAACTAGGTACGAGTATAAGCATGTACAGTCGGATAAAGAGTTTGGTATACAGGCAAAAATATTTGCCTTTCCTTTATGCTGCGCGAGAGATGAGGACCTGAAAGAACTTAAGCGAGGCAATTGCAGAGCAGTGTCGTAGTTCAGCTAATTAAAAAAAAAAATACGTTGCTGCTGTCATAAAGATAAAGAGCTTGTTTGTTTGTTTGCTTATCTCAGGAACTACTGGATCGAATTGAAAAAATATATTTTTTATTAAAAAATATTTTGTGTTGAATAGTCCATTTTTCGAGGAAGGCTATAGGCTATATAACATCACGTTGCGACCAACAGGAGCGAAGCAACAATGAAAAATGTGGCAAAAACGGGAAAAAAAACCTTTTGAGAGCTGTTAAAATTACGCAAACATTATGTATGACGGGATTGTTCTCCTTTTAAAGTTCTAAAAAACAGTCCGCGACAGCATATGATCTTTTAAGGTTAACTCACTATAATCTTTTTTATGGTTTTTATTTTTTACGCTAAGCGTAGTTCAGTAAAACTTACTTTATAGAGCGAATGGTGAAATCGGCCCTTAGAGGAGTAACTTTATTTAACTCATTCATACAAAATACCTGTATGCCTGTATGTATGTATGCTGTTACTTGGTGAATAACGCGGGAACCTGCTTGATGCGAGAAGCACAGGACTGGTCCATGTGATGGCGCTAAGAGGAGGCTTGCATCCAAAAGTAGACGTCTATCTGCTGAAATGATGGTGATATCTATCAATATCTTTGTTTGAGTGTACAATGTCACATGCTATCGTATATTAGTGTTGAACTGTGATCATACTGTGGTATGATGGTTTCGCATCTAATGGTCGCAATGCTCTGTGGTTACTCTTAGGTTTAGCTATAGAGAGATGCCTAAAATTAATTGTTAGTTGGTGTGAGTGATCCTATCAATGATTGTGTGTAGGAGTGAGGCGTATTTATCGTAACAGATAGAAATCACAGGTATTCGTAGATACTAGATAACAGTTTAATACCTGTTAATAAATATCATTCATAATTTACAATACTCATTCACAATCACTACACTCTTCAGTCTCAATAGATACTCAATAACAAGTAACAACTATTTGTGTTATCTGTTTTTCTTCTTCGTCTATCTGTCTCGCTCACACCCGCTTGATTGAATCTTGTTAAAACGAGAAGCACCTAGTATTATTATCCGAAAATTCAAATTGTAGTCTTACAAGAAGATAATCATACTCGAAAAGTGACAACTACTTCTAGTCGTATTATCTTATCTGTTCCTAACTTTCAGTTCGGAAACACTGCAAGAAAAATGCTAACATTAGTACGTGTACTGTACGTGATTTATTTACCGACAGACCGTGCTTAGATAAATAACAGGCTGTTATTTAATAACAAGTATTGATATCTGTTATTATTGCGTAACAATAACTTTATTTTTTTGTTTGACCTTTTATAACCCAAGTCTAATTATGTGGTGAGACTTGTGATACTAAAGATGCACCCAGGAAGATTTGTAGGTATAGGTTGTTCCAAATAAACGTGCAATAACAGTCATTGACCCACCTACATTTATTGACATTTTTAATTTGAAAAACGGAATTAATGACTCAAAGCTGTCCCGAATCAACATCTCTCCTGATCCTTAACATTGTCTAATAATGAAAAACGATTTATATTTAATTGTTCAGGTACCTACGAAGAGTTATTAGGAAAAGGTCAATGTACTTTATTGCAAATTTATCTGAAACATAGTTTAGACATGTTATCGATCGTTGAAAACAAAAGAATGAATAGATGTTGTAATGGTTCTAACTCACAATATTCTCATTTCGTTTTGATTGTTGGCTGAATCAGCAGTTTTATGACTCGAACAGGCTGTGGTATAGGTATGACCAGAAGATATGTATTATAATATACAACTTTGTAATTTCATCCTACTAATATTTGACGGCACAGTTGGTGCAGTGGTTGAGCATTCGGCTGCTGCGCTGCGTGTTGCGGGTTCGATCCCCGCACGGAACAAATATTGGTATAGCCTACAGATAGTTGTTCCGGATCTGGGTGTCTTGTGTATGTGAGTTTACATATTTGTAAACGCACCCACGATACAGGAATAATTACTAGTGTGGGACAAAGTTTAAAAAAATATATATAAATGCGAAAGTTTAAATGAATGGATGTTCGTTAGGTACTCAGTCACGCCAGAACGGCTGAACGGATCTGGATGAAATTTGGCAAAGAGATAGATTATAGTCTGGAATTCCACGCTGGCTATAGTAATGTGGGAAGTACTAATTAGACGCAGGCGAAGCCGCTGCAGAAGTTAGTAGTACATAGTTACCAACCAATTAAGCTAGTACTAGATATGTTTAAATAAAAAAAATAACATTTCAGGGTAAAATCTAACCCGGGCCTGCTGACGGCGAGCAGTGGGTAGGTAGCTCGCCGTCCGATCAGCACCAAGCCCGTGAGTCGACGGCGCGTAGTGTTCCACGCGCGCCTCAAAGAGATGTTGCCAGCCACCACTGACGGGGCGCATCGTGGCCGGTGCCTGCATGCCTAGGGGTAGCGGATAAATTCTGAAGATGAGTTACCGCACCCCTGGGCACTCAGGCAGGGAAGGAACAGGGGTGGGTTTTAGTCAGTAAGAGTCTGACACGCCCTCCCGCTCCACCCAGAGGAGGAGAAGTCATTGGATGATTTCCCAACCCACAAAAAAAAAGGGTAAAATCTAACTAAGAAAGAAATTAAAGTGTAGGTTCAGAATAGGTTTCTTATTAACAACAACTGATTAATGATAAATCTAGTCTAGCCATGGCTTTAGCTAATTAAATAGGTGTCTAATCTTCTTTTAGCGCTTAAGGTCAAATCTATGGGATTAAATAACGACTTTAATCTTGTCTGCCTTTGAATACTAATAGCCCAGATTTTGATATCTGTGTATACTAATTGTTGTTTATTGTTGCTGTAATTGTCCTATGATTTAAATCATGATTAAATGCGTGATTCTTTGTATCTACAGGATGTAACGTAAAGGTATGGTCATATTTTAAGAACTGCATCTGCCCATCGATATGAACCACTTTCTTGAAGAAAACATGAGAAAATTCTCAAAAAAAATTTTTATCCGCGTACAAATATTGATCAGCTTTGTATGGAAAGTCAATTTTTTTTTTTTGGGAATTTTAATTTTTTTCTTAGAGAACGTTGTCCATGGGCAGAACCGGTTCTTAAAATATGACCACACCTTTGGGTTACCTGTATAATCATTATAGCCGATAAATTTTAATTTGTCTAGAGCCCATCATGCACTTTAATTTGCGCAATATTAATTTCGTCACCATGCGGATAGAATGGTGCCCAAAAATCGGCTGTTTTAAAGCCAAAATTCGAAGAAACACGACGTTTCATCGAACTTTGGGCCACATTCACACATTGGGTCCTCCGGGTGCATTACGGTCCTTCTTAATAGAGAAGAGGACAGAGTCTCTGAGTCTGATTATAATGGTGATGTAGTTTATAAGGGTCATCATCATCTTCCTGCCCTTACCCCATGTTACTTGGGGTCGGCGCAACACGTTTTTTTCTTCCATTCTGTCCTGTCAGCCGTCACGCTATCGCTAACTCCCTTTTCTCATATCACTCCTCACACAATCCATCCATCCTTTCTTTTGCCTCCCTATCCCTCTCCATCCATCCACATTTATATTCATAACTCTTTTGGTTACATGTGTTTCATCACTCCTCTTCACATGACCATACCAAGATAAGCGGTTCTCTCTCAACTTTTCTGTGACTGGCGCCACTTTTAAACTACCTCTAATGTACTCATTTCTCACTTTATCCATTCTCGTTACTCCTCCATCTCAACATTCTCATCTCCGCCACATGCAGTCTTTTTTCATCCGTCTTTTTCACAGCCCAACATTTTGATACATACAGTACGACAGGTCTAATAGGGTCCGGCAGTTTGATTACCAAAAACTATTGCGCACGTACTTTTTCTTTGTCACGTAAACAGAAATGAGGACGAAACAGTGCGTTGAAATGTCGCGTGACGTCAAACTTTCGTAAAAAAAAATGTACCACATTTTACCTAGAAGTGACGTAAGCGTAACATCCCGCTCCTGAATTTTGATGCGTTGTATCTTTGCCACTTTTTACTGATTTGGTAATGCGAAAAATACGTGTCCAATTTTTTTTTGCTAATTTAACTTACGGACTAAATTAAATTATTGTTTTTGTACCCGGAAATTATCCCTATTGAAAACGTTTGAAACCTTTATATCCGTGTTACAATAAAACCAATAAAACGGAGAACCTGTGAAGCAACAAGCAAGTCGATACCGTTGATTTGAGCAGTATCTTTGCCACTTTTTACTGATTTGGTAATGCGAAAAATACGTGTCCAATTTTTTTTTGCTAATCTAACTTACGGACTAAATTAAATTATTGTTTTTGTACCCGGAAATTATCCCTATTGAAAACGTTTGAAACCTTTATATCCGTGTTACAATAAAACCAATAAAACGGAGAACCTGTGAAGCAACAAGCAAGTCGATACCGTTGATTTGAGCAGTCATAAATGTCGTATTTAAATTAGGGTCGATACAATATACTGCACGACACTATTTTATAGTCAACGCTATGTTGTGACGCCATCACATTGGCGCCAGCATCAAATTAGACACCAATTTTATTAATACCAATTTTTATTTCTTCGACTTGTTGATTTAATTTGGAGATTAGCATGTTGCACATTAATTGATTTAAATAATAACATCATTTATTGAAAGAGCCTTCGAGTCATGTTAATGAAAATCTTTACCCTGAATGGCTCTGTTGAACGCGGATGGGCTAATTTTTACCACTCCATGTTCTTTGGCACGGAAAATATCAGAAGGAACGGTCTTCAAAGGTAAGGCTTCTTACCATTGGCCACCAGCCCGGCTGCCACCACAGGTGGCCAGTGACACACGCCATTAAAAAAAATCCCATTCACCATCAGTGGTGGCTAAATTAAAGATTGTTTCCATTAGCCACCACTGCTGGCGAATGGGAATTTTTTTAATGGCTTGTTTCACTAACCCCCAGTGGTGGCAACCGAGGTGGTGGCCAATGGGAATAAACCAAAGGTAACCTTTCATAACCGTTACTTCTGTTATTCTCCTTTTTTACTATGACACTGATGATTTTTCTGTAACTATTTTTACTGTCTAGCTTCCAATTTTAGATAGCACATATTTATTAGAATCCTCTCTCCGAATCGCCAATCATAAATAAGTTTACCCGTTTGATTACTAAGATCCGATCGTTAATCAGTCGAGCATTCAGCCCTTCCAATATAACCTAAACCGAGTACGTCGTCTATCGCATCGGTTGTAATCAATCATCGGTCGAAGTATGGATGCCCTGTCTGCCACAGAGTGGCCTGTAAATGGAGAGGCAATGATGAGAAAGAGCAGAGAGAACTATCTCAAAACTGCGTGCATAACGTTGCGGCCGCGGCGTCGTCGTAGTGGTCTTGGTCAATATTGATCTGACGCTCTAGACAAAGTAGCATTCGATTTGATTTGACGGCAATTGTAGAAATTCAAAATGCCAAAATGTTTGACATTGACCTTATTGACCCTCATCATCATCATCAGCCTTTTTAATGTCCCCACTGCTGGGGTACAGGCCCCCTCTCTGTGAGAGGGTGTGAGCCGTAATCCACCACGCGGGTCCAATGCGGGTTGGTGGAGGTCACATGTCTTCGAATTTTGGTGGAGGTCACATGTCATCGAATTTTTGGTTCTAGGACAATGCCGGTTTCCTCACGATGTTTTCCTTCACCGTTTTGAGAGCAGTGGTGGTGAAATAATTTACACAAAGTAAAGCGCCAGCCTGGGTTTGAACTTACGAGCTACAACTTGTAAGTCGCGGCCAATACCACTGGGCCACCACTGCTCTGCTATTGACCCTGGATTGGAAAAAATCACGATTTTTTCAATTAATAAAAAAAAAACGTAATATTTAAAATAAATCCGAAACTCATGTTTTTTTAAAATAAATCATAAAATCGTGGTTTTTTATATAAATCCTAAAAAAAGTCATGATTTTTTCGATCTTTCTTGAAACTAATAGTTTGTTTGAATTTTGCGGGTACCACAGACTGAGCCTAACGTTGATCTATACGAATTCCGGTAGTAAATCAGCTATAAACGAAATGTTTCAAGTGTAACTAAAACAGACTTTTTAAATTTTCGGTTACGGAACGAGGAGGTATACGCAATCCTTATAATTAATAACATAAAATTGATTTTCAAATATTATATTAATGTATACAGTTGAGTGACATATAATTTATATAGATACTGTTATTAGACCTTCATAAAAATTGAGACATGTGCAAGTGAAATATTCATTCATCGGCACTTGACACTCCGTTTATATTTTACTCCGTGATCGTACCTAACGGCAAGACACCCATATTAATGAACATTTAATATGTAGGTATCTACACATCCTAGACAATTAGATTTATTTGCGACTCTCTTCCTCATCACAATTTATTAGTTCTCGTGACTCGAATGCGAGAATAAAAGTCATTGTCAATGTCATGTTCTAACAATAGAACTTAATTGTTTTATGATTATTTATCAATTAATTATTCATTAGTTAAAGAGGCACTTGTTTGTCAGATACGGCGTTGTTATTGATAGTTTTCGATGAGCTTGTCGTATGTGTGTAGGAGGAGTAACACGATGACGAGGACCGTAGAGGAGGAGTTGGATGAAGATAAACACACAACGAGTTAAGACGTATATTTTAATATTTACAGAAGGGTAGATTATATGAAGTACTCATTAATCGTACTTACACCATACACTGTGATTATAAGCTTAGTTTCTTGATAAGCTGAGGTAGTGATGTGCGGCTGCCGATTTACGATTCGGAGGTTTTTTTTATTTTTTATTGTCAGTCAAATTAGTGTACTGTTTTCGTTAGGTTTGTAATTGTAACAGTTTTTTTTTTGCGCCCTCCCGGATGCCGGGGCAGCGCTCTCTATTTGATTTGACCAATGAGAGGACTGGATAGGATTGGAAGTATGGAAATGGGACGGTACTGGGAGACTGACGAGGGATTAGGGACTTTGGGTAGAGGCAGAACGTGTGCTTTTTTCCACGCAGAGGGAAAACAGCCAGTAAAAAGGGAGTAATTGATAATGTGGAGAATGATAGGAGCGAGTTCATTCAGGATAGGAAGAAGCATCTGGAGTTGAAGACCATCATCGCCCACCGCTTTCGTGGATATGGATGTGATGGCTCGCTTAATATCCCCCTCTGTAACTGGTTGAAAAGAGAATGAAGTACAAAGTGGCCGTGGAAGTTTAGAGAGATTGTTAAGAGTGGAAGCTTTGACGTTGTTGTCCAGAACAACAGGTGGTTTGGAAAAATGTAAGTTAACTGTGTTAAGGTCAATATCCGGCGTGCCGTCATCAACAGCTTTGCCGACACCAAGAGTTTTGAGAAATTGCCATACTTGTGCTGTGTTGAAGTTCTGAACGGAATTGTGGATGTGGCGCCTTTTAGCATCTACACATACGACCGCAGCGATTGCGCATTTTTTTGTAAAAAGTCCAGTTCTCATCAGTAGGGTCCCGTTTGTATCGCCTTTTAGCCTTATCTCTTTTCGACATTGCGCTTTTAATGCTGTCCCACAACCAGGGAGTCGGAAGATGTTTCACTCTGACCCTTTTGAGTGGGGCATGCACATCAAAAAGTTTCAGCATTATCGAGTTTAATTCAGCTACCTTGGTGTCCATTGCTATCATAAACAGGAGACCAGTCAATAGTGTTCGCATCCTCCCTCAAAGGATCCAAATCCATGTTCTTGAAACTGCGAAGGAAGAGAAATTTAGATTTACGCTTGGGAGGACGAATTTTATATGAAAGAAATATAAGGTCATGGTAAGAGAAAGACGCAGAAAGCTGCCCGTGTGTGGCTACTTTGCTTGAATCGGAAACCAGAATAAGACCTAGAAGTGAAGGGTTACAGCGGGGAGCATGAAATAAAGAAAATAAAGAAAAATTATTTATTTTGCACAGATTACAAAACGCACATTAATTTTCAAAAGCCCAGTATCCAAAATAAAATAAAACTAAACTAATTAGCTGAAGAATTTGCATGTTGACAGAAGAGACAAGAGACCGGAGTGTACGGCTGCGCACATCATCCTTGATCAGGCAGGTGTTGAAGTCCCCGAGTATAATTGTGTGATCGTATAGAGAAGAAAAACATTCAAGATTTGATTCAAAAGAAGAGAAGTAATCAATTTAACAGGAGGGACTATAATAAACACCTAAAAGTAACTTAGTGTGGTTAAATGTAATTTCAATAAATAGGTGTTCAGCGGATTTAGAATAATTACTCGGGGACTGATCGACGACTTTATATGTTATGTCTCCACGGAGATAAATGGCGACACAAGCTTATAGCCAGGCAACGAATACTGCGTTGAAGGAAGCGAAGGTTTGAGAAATGTTTCTGAAACAAGGACAGCGTGAATAAGGTCAGAGTCGAAAGAAGTTAATAGATCGGAGTGATGAGCAGGAACGCTTTGAGCATTTATATGTACTGCATTAAAAAACTTACTGTAGCAAGAAAAAGTACATAACAGTTGGTCGCGAAGCTGTACAGAATCATCACTGAACGCACTAGCATAGCTCTCATCAGATGAATCAGAAGAACAGGAAACAAAACTACCATCAACACCACCAAACATAACACAAGTATAAAAAATATATTATAAATAAATAAATTAATAACAATAATTATCAAAAAATATATATATAAATAACAGTTATGTAACTGCTATTTGGAAGATCCTCGATGCACTCAACATTCTATAAAATATTAAAAGACTCTTATCCAATTACATACAAAAACCGAGAAATATTTCCGAACGAACTACGAGTATTTAACTTCTTCTATGTTACATTAGTGTCAATTAGTGTTGTCAAAATAAAATAATATTCAGAGACCGACAACAATAATAAAAAGTTAAATACAAACAAAGTATGACCGAAGATTTTGGTTCAATCATTTGGCCTGCTTACGTGATGCCTTATCCGATGACGTGTTTGTTGATGAAGTCACCGAGAACAGCGCAACAAGCTGCCGAAGTTCAGCCGCTGACTCGATCCTTCGGCGCGACTTATCTGGGAGCAGGATGATTATCTTGCCTTCCGAAGTCCAACACTGCTTTATACCAAAGTGTTTGCGAGCATTCACAAACACCTCGTGTCTAGGCTTGGTTAGGTTAGGTTAGGTTAGAAACTCCGAGACTACCAAACCGGAACCCTTCAACAACGTTTTGTTGCGCCATACCTCACTCCGCAAATTGTAGCTGCCGAACCTGATAAGAAGAGGACGTGGCTTGCCTGTATCTGCTCCCAGGCGATGGCAGGATGAGACGTCCGAAGGTGAGATGTTAGCTATCTTCATATTATCCTTCAGTGTCAATATAGCCTGGGTGGTGTGGTCTTCGTCCTTTTGCTCAGGGAGGCCGTGTAGAAGAAGAACCTGCCTGCGAGACGCCATTTCGTGCCGGTCCAACCCCACAGTCAGCAACTCCATTTGAGTCTTCAGCGCACTCATTGTTTTCCAAATGAGGCACTTAAACTCCATGAAGTCTCGGGATAGGCTGGCTATCGTCTTGTGTGTGACTTCATTACTGCTCACGTTCTTAAGCTCCTTCTCGTAAGTGTCCATCCGTGCGGTGAATGTGGCAGACAGATCTTCCATACAGCTTGACAGCTTAGCATATAGGTCCATTTCGTGAAGTTGAGTTTATGCAGGTGAAAGTGAGAAGAGAATTTATAGGTGCAGTGAGTATAATTAAAACGTCTAGTGCATATTATGTAACACACTTAATATAAATAAACTATTTTTAAATAAGAGCTCTCAAAAAGTTGTGTTGACTTAAGATACCCTCACAAAAAAAAAAAGATAAAATGATTAAGAAAAAAACTTTTTTACAAAAAAAATAACGGACTTCCAAAAAAAAAAAATACACTAAAAATTTAAAAATAACTTTAAATTCGAAAGTCGGTGTCAAATATCGAAGAAATAAAATACTAACACCGACTTCCGAAATCAAAGTTATTTTTAAATTTTTAGTGTATTTTTTTTTTGGAAGTCGGTTGTTTTTTTTTGTAAAAAAGTTTTTTATTTTTCGCTTTTTAGTTGTTATACCCCAGAACTAAAAACCCCAATAACATGGAACGTGGAATTTAAACATTTGGAGAACACAAAAACGTCATCAAGATTTGCGTATTTTTGATTTTGTTCAGTTTCTCAAAAAACGCTAAAGCAATTTCGATAAAATTTATATGGGACCACCTCGGGAGTATATTCTTTCGGATACAAAAAGAATTTTGAAAATCGGTCCACAACTGACGGAGAAATGCGGGGACATAAATAAAAAAAAATACTACAGTCAAACATAAAACCTTCTCCTTTTTCGAAAGTCGGTTAAAAATCTTTCTCTGCTACTAGAAAGCCTTTCTATGGCTGAGGCTTCATTTAACTAGGAAAACGCATGTATCCTGTGAGCTAGTAGAAAATAATTTCAAAGCGTATTCAAGCTAGTTTATAGCTTGAAAAAAGAAATAAATACTTAGATAAGTAATAAATATTTGCCCATAACAGGATTTGTTGGGTATAAGGAAGCTTAACGATAATTTAAATTGCCCTTACCTTATAAGGTATTCACATTAACTCGACATGATTCTTATCCGATTGATTTCTAATTGATTTATCATTGAATCAGTAAAAAGTAAAAACCGTGATTAATCCGATTGGTTACACAGTTCCTAGTTTAGTAGGTAGTCGTAGTCTTACATACCTACTGCCAATTAATCTCCCGTCAAGCCCCTCATTAGCAGACACAATTAAAAACCTATTGTTGCGTCTCTGACGGATTAAAGAAAATCTCTGATTTATTGATCCCTGATCTATGAAAGCAGTAGTGTAGCGGCCCAGTAATAATAGCCGCGACTCACGAGTTGTAGGTCGAGGGCTTAGACTATGAAAGTTTACATAGTCTAAGTTCTGGGGTTCGAATCCTGCCAGGCACTTTACTTTGTCTAAATTATTTCATCATCACTGCTTAAAAAAACGGTGAACGGCCGTTCCGTTCACCGTTTTTTTGGTTCTAGGAACGATCAAAAATGCAATGGGCCCGCGTGGTGGATTAAGGCCTCACACTCTCTCACAGAGAGAAGGTCTGTAGTATCCCAGCAATGGGAACGTTAATAGACTTATAATATTATGTAGGTATACAGGGTATAAAAAGACACACCACAGAGATGTTAACTACGCATACTGTACGTCTAACAAAGTAGTTTTGCGCAAAAATTATTGCTGGGAAAAGACTTATTTTTAGGTATGTTTTTTTTTTTTGCATGTAATGTAACGCAAACCCAGGCAAGTGGAGTTAAACCCGTTGTCGAGGTACAACGGATGTCATTTTCGCTATCCGACTGCTGTGCGAGAAATGCAGAGCTGTGCATAAAAACTTGCACATGGTGTTCGTTGACCTCGAAAAGGCATATGACCGGGTGCCGCGTGAGGTTTTGTGGTGGGCCCTTAAGGAGAAAGGTGTGCCTGGGAAGTATGTGCAGTTGATCCGAGCAGTCAGTCGATGCAGTACCCAAGTCCGGTCTGCAGTGGGCACCAATGACAGCTTCAGTGTGGCAGTTGGTTTGCACCAGGGCTCAGTCCTCAGCCCTTACCTCTTCGTGATGATAATGGACGCTCTGACGTCGTAAATCCAAGAGGCTCCGTGGTGTATGCTGTTTGCTGATGATATTGTGCTAGTTGCCGAAAGCGCTTAGAGGTCCAGAGCAGATTGGAGACGTGGTGGCAAAGACTGGAGTGTTGGCCTGAAATTGAGCAGAACCAAAACAGAATACCTGTTCTGCGATTTCGGCGGTCTCTCCAGTCCAATACCTATAGCTCTCACCGGAACGCCTATACCGATCTGCTCCGACTTTCGATACCTCGGGTCGCTTGTTTAGGGGGATGGCGATATAGAGCGAGACGTAACGCACAGGATCAACTCAAGATGGATGAAATGGCGACAGGTCACTGGAACAACTTGCGACAGATGGATGCCCCTCAAGCTAAAGGGGAAAATCTATAAGTCCGTGATTAGACCTGTCGTACTGTATGGGTCAGAATGTTGGGCTGTGAAAAAGACGGATAAAAAAGATTGCATGTGGCGGAGATGAGAATGTTGAGATGGATGTGTGGAGTAACGATAATGGATAAAGTGAGAAATGAGTACATTAGAGGTTACCTAGTTTAAAAGTGGCGCCAGTAACAGAGAAGTTGAAAAGGTGCCGATTATCTTGGTATGGTCATGTGAAGAGGAGGGATGAAACACATGTAACTAAAAGAGTAATGAATATAAATGTGGATGGATGGAGAGGAAGAGGAAGGCCAAAGAAAGTATGGATGGATTGTGTGAGGAGTGATATGAAAGAAAAGGGATAGAGATAGAGTTAGTGATAGCGTGACGGCTGACAGGACAGAATGGAAGAAAAAAACGTGTTGCGCCGACCCCAAGTAACATGGTATAAGGGCAGGAAGATGATGATACCTAATCGGTCAGTGTAAAAAATATTCAATTCGAATATTCAAATCACTACACCCAATTTCACAGCCATAAAGGAAAATAAAGGTGACGATAGCACAATTCTATTTAAGACCACTTCGTGGTTGAGAAGAAATGATGAAAGTGCTAAGTATATTATGGCCGAGTCAACGTAAACTGCTTATTAATTGCAGACCAGCACAACGTACCTACGATGTGCGGAATATTTTTTTTACTGTTTCTCATTTAAGAATATTTAAGGAAATTGGCAATATTGGAGAGAATAATTTCCTGTTGGGTGGCGGATATAATTATATTGAAAAAATGCTTTTATGAATTAGATCGCCTGAGATTTCCTGTAATTCCAGCTGCGTGTCGCGGGTTCGATCCCCGCACGGAACAAATATTTGTATGGCCTACAGATAGTTGTACCGGGTCTGGGTGTCTTGTGTATGTGAGTTTACATGTTTGTGAACGCACCCACGATACAGGAATAATTCCTAGTGTAGGACAAAGTTTTTAATAAAAGAAAAGAATTACCTTTTTTTAGTAAAGTAGGTACATTGTTGCTCCACTATAACATGGGTTCTAAGAATTTGGCGGAATGTGGGAAAACCCACTTGCTAGATTAGAGCTGTGTCATAGGCTGTGTTGTTTTGTCATTGTGTTACAACAACAACTCTTTTAATGGGTTTCATACCAAAAACAGTTGACTCGATATCCACAACTGTTTTTTTTTCTTCTTTAAATCCTGATGAGCCGCTCTTGACTTCGATCTGGCCTGATAGTAATCGGTGGATAAGAACGATGGGGAAGTTACTTTGAAAGCTGACGGGCCAGGGAACATACCTAGATGCTGGTAGACATTTGGCGGTCTTCTTCTATGGGCGTCGATTTTGACTCAAATGTTTAACTAGTCTGTAGCCACCTGAATAGATGTGTCATTGGCATTGTTTAAAACATTTAAGTTGCAGGTGGTTGTGCTTTCTAGGCAGGCAAGGAGGTGACAGATGTCCTGTAGAAAATTGGAATTGTACAAAAAAAATCGAGGGTAGACTAAGCGCTTAGTGTGAATAGTCCAAACTACACTTAGTATTGCTATTTCAATTACAAAGATATGTCAATAAATTTAAGACGTAATTTGCCACTAACAATGTTTTAAGTGGTGCTACATTAGCAGTCAGATTGCTTTGATGTGCGCTTCAAAGAAGGTATGCGCACGATTACGTGTTTATTAATAAATGGAACTTTCTTTGAATTTAACGCGGCTGGTGGCGGTTAGATGTTTCAGTCTTTTTTGGACTGATCTTACGAAATCAATCTGACCAATTTTTTTAACTGAGTTGGTTGCTGCTTACAGTATAACTGGATGCAGCTGTATTATCAGTAGTTTGAGTAGTTTTTGTTGATTAGCAGAACAGTTCAACTGTTTTTAAAAATAGAATGGGATGAGCATTTTTCTTTGCATTCAAGGAACAAGTTGCGAGTTCTCATTCGAGTTTGAATAGTTTCTATTGAAAAACAATATTACAATATTTTAATAATAAATTATCACCATCTGCATGCATATATTATTTGAAACTGTCAAAACAATAATACAATACAGTTTCATTCAACTTTACATCGACAATTTTGTTTGGGGCCCAAGGGATCACACTACAGTTCGTCCCTGGCTTTGTTTAGTTGCTAGTTTCAGTCTCATTTCTTGCTTCACTACTTCTTCTAAAAACATGAACGTTTAAGCGTAACCAATAGCCATTAAAATCAGCCACATTTTAAACGAAATTTCTAAATCCAAATATGTAAAGAAAACGACAACCGACATAGTAATAATTCTCGAGTGCCAAGCTTTGAGATGGACATAAACCCAATCGGGTCGGGAGGCTTGATTAATATTGCATTTCTCGATCGATCCCACTACTCACTACCCAGAACCGAATCTAACCAGATTGCGAACGTAAAACAGATTATATAACCCTTCCTTACTCTAATATCCGACCGTATCAAGAGATGGGATCTGCTTCGAAAATTGACATTTCGATAACGAAGTTTTGACTTTATTTCACGGTGAGCGGGTTACGTGTAAGATTAAAGTTCGATCAATCAAGGTGCGTGGCGGGATATGAATTGGGAGAAAAGCGTAAGTTCTGTTGAAAAGAGGATATGAGCCCCTGCTCATATCCTCTTTTTAGCAGAAGTTGCGCTATTCTCCTCTGTATTCTAAACTATTTTATGTTAATGTTGCAAGTAGATAATGTTGCAAGAGACCCTTATTACTACTTGCAACACCTGTGAAGCCCCGCGACTCACCGGTGAGTCGGACAAAAAAAAAAAAATCGGCTGTCAACCCGGGTTGTCGTCGGGGTTCAATTTGACAACCCGGATTTGGCCGCGGGGCTTCACAGGTTAACATAAAAAAGTTTAAGCCAGGTAAGCGCCTTACTTAGTGTAATTTAGTTCATCACATAATTCTGCTCTCAAAACGGTGAAGGAAAACATCGTGAAGAAACCGGCATATCCTAGAACAAAAATTCGAAGACATGTGACAACCATCAACCCACCAACCTGCAGCACGGTTTGGTGGATGTCGATGGTGGATTACGGCTGATTCTCAATTTTTTATCCGCGTAAACATAACTTCACAAATTAATTATACTGTGTTATAAAAATATAATTTCAAATATTCTGAGATCAAATTACGACGGAATGTCTAGAGTAAAATATATTTTTTTCAAAGAAATAAGACTAGTCGTTTAGACGTGATGTTCAATTAAAAACCATTAGAAGTCGTATAACTACGCCTTAACAAAAACAATCTAATTAGTCCACCCGTAACATTACAAAAAAAAATTGGACACGTATTTTTTAAGCTATTGCATAGCTTCTATCTCGGGCCTTGAGCGTGGAGACCGAATCCAGAAATTCCGTAACGAAAATAACCTAACACCCCCCACTCCGACCGGCACAGGCGGTGATACTTTTTAGTTTTGCCATCTATCGATGAATAGTGATGATGATGATGATGATGATGATGATGATGAACAAAGGAAAAAAAATACTGCATAAATAAAATAAATAAATAATTATAATTGCATAAGTTGATAAAAAATGCTATGCAATAGCTTTACCGCGGCAGTCTCCGAGTGCCACACGTCTTTTTTTCTTTTGTCATGTAAACAAATAATGAACACATTGTTGAAATTTCGCATGACGTCACACTTGAGTTAAAATTGTACCACTTTTTACTCAAAAGTGACGTAACGAGCCCCCACTCCTGATCGATGCGTTTTATCTTTGTCATTTTTCATTGATTCGATAAAGCAAATAGTACGTGTCCAATATTTTTTGATAAATGTAACTTACGGACTAAAAAAAATATTTTTTAACCTAGAATCATCCCTATGAAGAGAGATATTCAAATCAATTTATGAATTAACATGAAAACTGATAAACAATATATTTTACGTATACGAGATTGAAGAGGAATTAAAATAACAAAAGCTTTTCGAATTTTGTAGCAATCAACTGATATGGCAATAGGCAATTTGAAAGATGGATCCGATGTACGAGTATGTATATTGTAACGTTATAGCCAGCCAATATTTTTTTGTTTAGCAAATAACTCGATTAGTTCAATTTTAGACTGCAGGCCGATAATTTAATTTGAACAATAAAGCCAATGATTCCGAGAACCAAATTAAAAATGGCGGCGCGAATGCTAGTTTTCGAGTTCAATAACCTTTTGACAATGCGTTCTAGAAAAGGATTGACCGACTTGGCTCGAGTTAATCTTCGAAAATTACTTCGACACTTCTATTACATACGTGAGTTGTTTAAAAAAATCTGATTTGACATTAGTTAAGTTCCTCTAGTCAATAATTGAATTTTCATATAATGTACACCTGTTCTTCTGGCAGTGTTTATTAAATTAAGAATTTTACATAATCACAGTAGGTTTTTTAATGAAATTAGCACTCTTTTTAACCGACTTCAAAAAGAAGGAGGTTATCATATATTGACGGATTTGCAAAATTCTTTTTTTTTTTGTTCGAAAGGGGTTTATTCCGACATGGTCCCATTTAAATTTCATATAGATGTGATGATGAGTTACGGAGCCAGACAACGGAACTCTTCAAAAATTGACGGTGTTTCTGTTTTTTTTTGTCTTCGTTTTTTGACACCGACTTCCGAAATTAAAGTTAGTTTGCACTTTTTTTTGGAAGTCGGTTCTATTTTCTTTTGTAAATAAAAAACTGTTTCTGGTTTTGAGTCTTCGTTTTTTTGACACCGACTTCCGAAATTAAAGTTATTTTGCACTTTTTTTGGAAGTCGGTTCTATTATTTGTGTAAAAAAGTTTTTATTTTTCACTTTTTAGTTGTGGTTCCCCATTAAACTGTGTTAACAATACATAGACATACTATTTAGCCTATTTTTTTTTGGAAGTCGGTTTTATTTTCTTTTGTAAAAAAGTTTTAATAGTGAAACGCGAAGGTGGTCAAGCGCGAGCCTATCAAAGATAAAAAAAAAACTTACAATCAAACCTAGTGACCTAGTAAATACATATCCGATTGATTATTGTGTTTACCACATTGTAGTTCTGATAATTCTGATAACAGTACATAATGATGGTAAAACAATCCTACTAATATTATAAATGCGAAAGTATGGATGGATGTTTGTTTCTCAGTCACGTCAGAACGGCTGAACGGGTTTTGATGAAATTTGGCACAGAGATAGATTATAGTCTGGAATGAGCTAAAACTTATAATGGGGGAAGTAATAATTCAAGGCGGACTAAGCCGCTGGCAGAAGCTGGTAAGGAATACCTACTCAAAAAAGTTGATTTCAGTAATAACAGGCTAGTCTAGACAAAGCCAACTAAAAATCTTCCTGAACGCGACTCAAATGATAAAATGTTCACAAAATTCACCACAGGAACACCTAGTTTCATTATTAAGACACAGTTATATGCTGATGTTCTATGCTGAGCTCACGTAACGCGTCGTACGTCCACCCAGTAATAGGACTCGCCTATCAAGAGCGCTGTCCCAAATTAGACGCATTATTAATTTATTATACATAAAACAATAGGTATTTTACTAAAACATGTATACTAAAAGATAAATAATTAAATTATCTTTAATATGGTGAAGGTTTCATAAAAATACGCTTAATAGTTTTTGCGTGATTCTCAATTCTTTATCCGCGTTAGACATAACTTTACATATTAATTACACTATGTTATAAAAATATAATTTCAAATATTCACATATCAAATTACGAACAAAATTGTCTAGAGTAACTTAAATTTTTTTCAAAGAAATAAGACTAGTCGTTTAGACGTGATGTTCAATTTAAAATCATCAGAAGTCACATATCTGCGCCTCAAGCTGAAGGTTGACTGCGGATCAACCTGTCGCCGGTCTAAATCCGATCCAATCCAATAATTGGATAATACTCTTTACTCGATTTCAAGGTTCACTGCCTTCGCGGTGCAGCGTCACTAGTTTAGCGACGATGTAATTTTACGTGGTACGGGAGCATCGCGAGGGTTGGGCTATGAATAATTTTCTATAGTTTAAAAATAGCTAAAAAAACGGTTAATTATTTTATTTTTCGTAATCTTTTCACCAAACCCTTTCATTTTATACCCATATCATAAAAATGCATAAAAAAAACTTGTCCGCCATATTTGATTTAGAATAACGTCACTTAACGTGTGCGAAGTTTCTATTCAATCAGACGTTTTGAAGTGAGTGAAAATCACGTTCAAAGATTCTGTTACATAGATACATACCTAGCTAATAAAAGCGTGTTTAAAATGGAAGGAACTTTTATGGAAAGTGAGTGAATGAAACGGCCCCTTTGGCTTAAACTTTTTCACAATCAAAATCGCTGATAAAATGTCACATTGTCTAGATTCCATGAGGTGACAGGAGAATACATATAACCGTGGAAGACTGCCCACCCTGAGTTACCTTTTTAGGGTTCCGTACCCGAGCGTAGCGGTACGTAGCCGTACCGTAGCGAAGGCTTAGAAATAAGGTCACTTATGGCAGTGTGAAACTTCAACGCAACCGGACGTGTAGATTCGGACCAAAGTGGCTGTGATAGACGGACAGACACACAAACAAGTGATTTAATAACCGTTCCGTTTTTTCTTTCAGACGTACGAAACCCTAAAAAACTAGTCGGAAATCAATAAAAACATCGCCCTGGGCCAACTTCAAAAAAAGATCGAGTTTATTAACCCTAAAATTGTCAAAAGATCTTTTTATAACGTGCGTGTTCGAGTTGGCAAGATGTGAACCTACGTTGTTCTAACAATGTGTTTCTAATATACAATCGATATACATATACAGGTAATTGGAACGGTAACTTTTAGTTTTTTTTTATCATCTAGAATTCCTATAATTTGTCACTTGGATTTGACGGTCCAATTTGAGGACGGTAGCGGTGTCAAATTGGTGTTAGAGAGCTAGATGGTTTGGGGAAATTATTATGTTACTAGCTGCTACCCGCCTAGAACGGAATAAAAGGTAGCCTATATGTTAATCTAGGCTATAAGTTATCTACATACCAAATTTCATCCAAATCGGTCCAGCCGTTTGAGCGTGAAGAAGTATCAAACATATACACTCACAAACTTTCACATTCATAATATTAGTAGGATTTTTTGGGTGATAAAAGTTTGATGTCATACGTACCTATTGGCAGTGGGTCGCGGATAAATTCGTAACAGAGTTACCGCGCCCCTGAGCACTCAGGCAAGGAAGGAACAGGGGTGGGTTTTAGTCAGTAAAAGTCTGACAGGCCGCTCCACCCAGAGCGCGAGAAGTCATAGGATGATTTCCCATTCCCAAAAAAAATAACCTATTGGCAGTGCTCAAGTTCTTTAGGTAAAAATACCAAACTTACGAGCCATTAAAACTTTATTAAGGTCACGTCTTTGATGATTTTGACGAAGCCTTTTAATAACTCTGCTGTCATAGAAGCTGACGTAGACTTTCCTCCCTATCGGTGACGGTAACTACGATCCCGAATATAAGTAAGTGCCTAATAAAGTCAATCAACCGGCAAACGCTATCGCCCGTGAATTAACCCGTAACCGTCGGTAATTACGGGCGTGACGAGCGTAATTCCGACCAACTACGCGTTATGCGGAGATTTTAATTGCATCTAACGCCACCGTTGATTAACGTTATCAAAATTTCGCAAACATTATGATTACGGGAAAATTTAATTGTTTAACGAACAATGAAGGGATTCTGATTACGTTTTACGTTTAGACACATTGTTGTTTGGTAAGCAGTTGAAGTGTGCTTTTTAGGGTTATGTACCCGAAGGGTCCAAACTGAGCCCTATTGCTGTCACTCACGTGTCCGTCTGTCTGTCCGTCGTTTGTCAGAAAATTTCGTTCCGAAGAATTTTTTACCGTCCCATTGACCTATGAACTTGAAATTTTGGTGATAATGATTACTATTACGTATATTTTACTAACAAATACCAATATACTGATAAATCAGGTTTTTCTTTCATAATTCCCTAATTTGGTACGGGACCCTAAATGTACGAAGTCTGACACGCACTTGGCCGCTTTTTTTTTAAGAGGGAACAGGGCCTGCGAGGTTTTTGAAAAATAGGTATTTGAAAAAACTATTGCCGTCGTGCTGCCTCAAGCCTGCCCCCGTAAAGTACGATATCGGGACAGCTGCAACTCAGACCGATTTTATCACAAAAATTTTGACGAGATCGACGTTTCGTATTCCCCTTTTTCTCCTCGAAAACTAAACCGATTCAATTATTTTTGGCATATAAATTTTAAGAAAAATTATGTCTAGGGTTCCTATTAAATATTTTATGTTAAAAACTTTTCGAATTCGTCTGGTAGTCACGGCGGTAAAAATGGGCCATTTTTTGTAATTTTTGGAGGGTCATATTTTCTTTGCTTATTAGTTGTTGAAAAAAAGGAAATGACAGGGACGTGTCTACAGCAAACCTAGATTTTATGAAAAAAAAAAAAAAAAATATTGCTCTAGAGGCATAATTCAGGAAGAAAAAAAAGGGAATACCTACATTTGTATGAAGAATCGCAGCCCCTGTTCCCTCTTAAGGGTCGGAAATCATTAATCCGTGATCCTTCAGTTACCTGTGCCAGGGTCGCCGTGACACTTTCAATCTCTTCTGCGACCCTGACAGAGTTGACGGTTCATTTAATATGACATGTTAAATTCTAAATATTGTCGCTTTAAATAACTTGTAATTATTTGTAATCGTCACAGTAACTACCACAAAACGATATCAACACTTTATTAACCCAATACATATAACGAATGTGGTTAATATTACTTTATATTTACCCAAGTTTACAGTGTATGTGCAAACTACATTTTAACCCTGCAAAATCTGTGTGTGAGCAGTAATGACCCTCTGTTTTGCGTGCTCGCTGCAAAGGCGTGCGTTGCTCAGTAATTTGTCAACGTCACCTCGCTCCACAGATATTAATGGAAATTTAGTGTCAACTGAACGCCTTTGTGCCTTAATTACTGGTGATTGTTTCATTATTGATTTTTACCACGCGACGAATTTATTGTGACAGACGGCCGTTAAGCATAATTTAATTTGAACGAATTAAGTACATCGCGGTAACTGTTGTTTGGAGTGCGGTAGACTGTAATGGAACGCTTTAGTGCCTTTATAAAAAAAATAAAAAAGCAATTCAATATTCCAATTTGTTGTTGCTTTTTTGAGTATTAAATAGAATGGTTTTCAGTATCACAGCACTGTAATTAAGTACTTACACGTATGTTAATTAAGGATAGACATTCAGCTGAATATAATGAGCTGCAGTAATCGATTTTACAGGTGTTAAATGACGCTTGACAGTTCACTCATATACAAACCGCGGCCACGTAATGACATGTAATGACGATCAAGAGTGATGGATGCGCTTTTGGTCGCAGACATGTCGCCACACTAAAAATACGCACGAATATTCATGTAAAAAATAATTACGGCCATTATAGCTCCTAAGAATGTTCTTACATTGTTCTGCTCGATTTACTACTAAGTAATTATCTTAGTGTTATCGGCAAGAGACCGAAGGCGGGAGTTGAAGTGTTCATTTTGACGCAGACCGTTGATGTGGTTTAAAAGCCTGCCCAACTTATATGAGACTAGGCAGGACATGTCTGCCGCATGCAGAAATACTTGTGGACTTGCAGAACACAGGATTGGTGTTCGCGCCCGGCGCTGGCCAGGCCATGGTACGGTACGGAGCGAGAGGGATTGGGAAGCTGTCACCTCCTTCCACCGAAGCAGTAATGCTCGTGAAGGAGGAGGTGCAACGCGTGAGGGAGAATCAACGGAGCCCTCACGCCCTAGCAGCCACCGCAGGCGTGGGCTTGCAGACGGCGAGTGGTGGGTAACTCGCCGTCCGATAAGGACCCCAGCCCAGAGTCGACGGCGCGTAGTGTTCCACGCGCGCCTCAAAGAGATGTCAGCACAGACCGATGCTTGCTATGAAATGAAATCATCCAATGACGCCCCCGGCTCCACCCAGAGCGGGAGAAGTCATAGGATGACTTCACACACCAAAAAAAAAAAAAGAACGAACTATGTCTTTCTTAAGAATTGTATAAAAGCTGTAGAGAATCGTGTCCGACGGAGGGAGGTCTTCACCCAGAATTGGGATAGTTCGGGCTTGAAAGATAAATAATTTTGACTAGGATTTTTCAACTTGTGTAGGTACCTATCGCACATCTATGGTAAACCTATGTGTGAGGTGAATCAAAGCGATAGTGAGGGATGTGTGAAACTAACTAAAAATCTCGCTTCATTTTCATAGCTTCAGCTAAGCGATGTTATTCGTTAGCTCTTGCTACGTTATTCCTGGTCAGGTTGAGAGCAGTAGTGGCCCAGTGGTAAACGACCCCGACCCTGAGTTAAGAGCTGTAGGTCCTGGGTTCAAATCCAGGCAGGAGCTTTACTTCGCGTAATTTATTCCATCTGGTGGTGGTCTGCTCTCAAAACGGTGAAGGAAAACGTGAGGAAACTAGCATGTCCTAAAATCAAAAAAATCGAAGACATCTACCAAGTCGCACTGGGGCCCATTCCCTCTCTTAAAGACGAGGCCTGAGTCACGTGTTCCCACTAGGTATAGTGGGAACACGGGAACGGTATAACTCTGATTATGTTATGTATTCCTGGTCGCACAGCCTCCGTATGCCGTAATTATAGCAGCAGGCGCTTGTAATGTGGTACAATGGCGTGCAATATAGATTAGTTGACATCATTATTAGGTGGCTCGGATGTAGGGCAACGGTTATAGCGCAGTCGGTACTTAAGACCATTATGCAGAACAGAAAGCACAGCATTATTGTCTGCAGTGTCGAGTGCGTTTAATGTTTGAAATGAATTTGGAATCTGTTTGCTGGGGATTTAATTTTGTTCTGTGAAAATGAAGATGGGAAAAAAAAGTTTACAAAAAAGTAAAACCGAAATCGATTTTTTTTTTCACTTTTTCTGCTGTGGAGTGGAACATAGAACTTGTTCACTATTTCGTGTTCGCCAAATTAAAACGGGCCAATTTCGGAAAGTACTTCCAAACAAAAAAATAATCATCTAAATCGGTTGAAATTATGCAAAGGTATCGCTGAACAGCATACCAAAACTTGCTGTAGAATTGCGATCTTCCTCCTTTTCTGAAATTGAATATAAAGAATACGTGGTGCTTAGAAGATAAAATGACAGAAGGACTCTTAAATAAAAGCCACGTATCGACGATACAACAAGCTTAGCCTATGAAAGGTTATAGACGGATGGAACGTCATTGGACATTAAATGAAGCAGGATCGTTTAAATGTGTGAGTGACCTTGAAGAACGTAACGATGACGTATCGGCTTCTCATTTTGTCTATGTGAGCGTATTTCGCGTGTACAGATACAAGCCGGCTTCTCATTCTGGTACTTCAGATTGCTGGATTTTGACACTCCGTCTATAACCTTTCATAGTCTAAGACAACAAGTTATAAACTTGCTAACTTTCAGAACAATGAGACTGTTTGTTTACATTATAGCCAATTTTAACTAAGAAACTAGAAGAAACTATAACCACATTATGTCAAATATTTTGTAATCTCTTAACCGCGACGTGTTTATTTTGCTGTCAATACAGAATCTCGGGCCGTGCCAAAAGGTACAAAATATATTGGCAGCGATCAAGATTCAGACGTATTCGACATCGCCAAGAGTTCTTTCACCCCTGAAAAGTAACAAACTACGCTTTTTGTTCGTTCGTTTCAAAGAATTATTCTGATGTATCAAAAAACTTTTTTACAAAAAATACAACCGACTTCCAAAAAAGAAAATATATTGAAAATAGGCTATTTTAATTTCGGAACTGGGTGTATTTTAGGTATTGGGGTAGTGTATTTTCTTTTTTGGAAGTTGGTTGTATTTTTTGTAAAAAGGATTATTATTTTAAACTTTTTAGTTGTGACTAAAACTAAATATAAAAGTTATTGATAACCCCAATGACATGGAATTTGGACATAATTGGAAGAAACCGAAACGTCATCTGTATATTACACATTTTTTGTTTTTGTCGATTTTTTCAAAAACCGCTGAATCAATTTCGATAAAATTTATGTGGGATCAGTTCAGGAGTAGGTCTATACTCTTTCGAATAAAAAAATAATTTTGAAAATCGGTCCACTATTAGAGAAATCGGTGAAGTTACATAAAAAAAACGAGTGTGGTTTTAGACCACACGACTGAAGTAAAACTTCTTTAGCTCCATCTCTTCCGTTCGCCTCACCCGATCACACTTTTCATAACGCTCTCGTCACGCATTCACCAGCTTACTCCCCAAGTCAAGCGTTCGTAAAGAAGTTTTACTTCAAAAATATAGTGTTTACAGTCGAACCATAGAGCCTTCTCCTTTTTTTGAAGTTCCTAAAAAAACAAATGGCTCGCGGAAATGTAGTCACTGCGCTGTGCAATTAATAAACATAAACCAAGGGTACATTCGTCGACCAGAAACGCTATCGATAATTTGTAGTTAGACATCGACGTTTGATCGAACTTCCTCCATTGTGCGAACAGCGTTAAGTGCAAATTACCAACAAAAAGTAAAGACTGCCTCATACAGGTGCATCTATTGTATTTGACGCGCTGCCCAGTTAAAAATGCCTCATTTTTCATCATCACTCAGTTCCAAAATTGGTTGGTCAGGCCTCTCTTCTTTTTTTACCAGTTAGCATGGTGAATTTGTGAGACAGGACATACCTGCCGTTGACATTTTTTTAAGCTGATTGTATATTGGTACTATTATCCCAAATGTGTAAATGTTTAAAAGAAAAGGACAATCTCGTTGAAATGTCTCCTCGGTTAAAATATCAGACCTAACAGCGAGGTTCAAAAACTCACCCCTCTATATCCTATTTAGTTTAGCTATTCTAAATCGGTCCATCCCAAGACTGGATAAGCAGCATCCTAAAAGGAAATAAAACACGCTGTCCGCCAGAAGTATTTCGGCCAGCAAGATGGATGATGCCGCCATATGTCGGACGTCAAAGCGTTGCTGGTCGGTTGCATGCCCTCACGTTTATGAAAGCTTGATATATAGATATTTTGGTTATTATCTTGAAACATTGTTTGAGGAAATCTTTGAAGACAAGGTTCACTGAAAGAATGGATTTAAAAAAACCGTACCAAGTGAGAGTTGGACTCTCGCATGAAGGGTTCTGTACCATCGTACAAGATTATACATGTCTACTTGTTGCGATTATTAAGATCGGGCACAACAAAAAAACACGTTTCTAGTAAGGGAGCCTTTAATTTTTAATTTAATTTTACTGTTTGTTTTTATAGCGGCAACAGAAATACACATTCTGTGATAATTTCAACTGCCTACCTATACGGATCATGAGATACAGCTCACTGACTGACAGACAGACGGACGGACGGACGGACGGACAGCTGAGTCTTAGTAATAGGGTCCCGTTGGTTACCCTTTGGGTACGGAACCCTAAATAGCACGTCAGATCGCAAAATAATTGTTGAGGTAAACTGGCTGTCTTTTGCGTTTACGGGTTTGAAGTTGCACTCGTCACATTACTTATTTTATTTACTTGTTTCACAGAGCTCGTAATTTTTTGTTCGTTTTTTTTTGACATTTGTATCACAAGCTATACTTACCTAACCTGTGAAGATAGACCGACGAATTTCTGTTAGTTTCAACTGCCAATTCCTTCACTGTTACGACCTGCACACATTTTGAATTGATATATTGAATTTTGTGGTCTATTAGGCTAGTCACTGACTTGTGATATTTGTCACCGTGACTTGTTAGTAGTCGAGCGCTATGAAGATATATGGGAGTGCGCTGATCATGGTGACGTGACAATACGGTGACAAATATTTCCTAGGTGACTGAATTTTGACGGATACTGACGTAGTTAGTTTAGAATATAGAGTGTAAAATTACCTTGAAACAATCTTTCAGTGTTTATGGGATGCACTCAGTAGCGTATTTTTTTCGTTTCATTTTTCTTCTTATTTCAGGAGTACTTATTACAGCAATCTGTACGAAATCCATTTTAAGATTGAGCGCGTTTTGTTGCCCAGTGACAGTGGGCGCATCGTGGGTTTTTTTTTTTTGAGGGTTGGGAAATCATCCAATGACTTCTCCCGCTCTGGGTGAAGCGGGAGGGCGTGTCAGATTCTTACTGACTAAAACCCACCCCTGTTCTTTCCCTGCCTGAGTGCCTAAGGGTGCGGTAACTCATTTTCAGAATTTATCTGCTACCCCTAGGCATGGGCACATCGTAGGTGACAGTGACAAAAAGTCACGCAACAAAAAATCACAAGTCAGCGGCTAGCCTTAGCCAACATAAATCTCAACTAAATTTTCACACGTGATTAAGCCAACTGCAAACTAATTCACCCCCTTTAAAAACAACGCTAACTCGCAAACAATGTGTACCCGTCTTAATCCTCCATTATAAATCGCGTTCCGTCTGCGTGGCGATCACGACACGACACAGTGTCTGCATAACAGTGCTTAATCTGTATGCGGTACCCAGCAGCTGGAAAACGTGGCTAATGATGATTTAATACAGTATGCACTGAACATTGAATGGTTAAGTGTTTATGTAAATCAAAAAGCGATGTTTTGCAGACTGTTATTAGCTGTTGTTATTGTGGCTGATCGATTGATGGTGGCTGAGGGAATTTTTATAATGTTTCTTTTTTTTGTACAGCGTTTTGTGAAGTGCATTTTTGAGATGGGAAAAAACTATTGACTCGCGCGTCACCGTCACCGACCGTCGTAGCACTTGTAGTGGATTGTTTTCATTTGAACTGAAAACCGACACCGACACCGCTACGCGATCCGCTACGAGTGCTACGGATGCTGGTGATCGATAATGTTCAAGTTTTTACTTCTGTCGATACTCCCGAAGTCAATCTGCCTAGCTTTTTGCTAACTATCTTGGGGTCGGCTTCCAGTCTAACCAGATGCAGCTGAATACCAGTATTTTACATGGAGCGACTGCCTATCTGACCTCCACAACTCAGTTACTGGGTAATACGATACCCGTATACAGTTGGTAAGTAGTGTTGCCCAAAATCGGTCTTGGTCTTGCAGTCTTGGTCTTGTTCTTGCATTTTCTAGTAGCTTAACCTGATGGATCGACCCGTGCGGCTGTTACTACTTTAGCCACGAGCTCCTCGGTACTCCCGGAGTGCCAGGTTTTTTTTGGCTGAAGCAGCTGGAAGTTGTAAGGGCATTGAAATATAGTGGTGGTGCAGTATGATGAATTGATGATGCTTCAGCTATTCGTTGATCCTTTTTGATAGTGTAAAGAGTACTTTTAATGAAATGCACTTGTTTTTAACTGACTTCAAAAGAAGGGGTTGCAATTCGGATGTTTATAATTATATATAAACGGATTTGCTAAATTCTTTTTTTTTTGTTCGAAAGGGGTTTAAATTTCATATATGTAGATCTGATGATGAGTTTCGAAGACAGACAACGGAACTCTTCAAAAAATGACAGCAAATCAACTGCGATTGCATTGTTCCACAATTTAAAGGGGAAAAACAACTAAAAAGTTAAAAATAAAAACTCTTTCATAAAAAAATAGAACCCCTTTCGAACAAAAAAAGAATTTTGCAAATCCGTCAATAAATTACGGAGTTATGCCCAAACATACATAAAAAAAAATACAAACATCCTTACAATTGATAACCTCCTTCTTTTTTGAAGTCGGTTAAAAATACTAGTTTTCAACTGCATCCGGTTAGACTGGAAGCCGATATCAAGATAATTGAGAAAAGGCTAGTATATTTTTCCCACAGCTAGTTCCCACAAAAACAATAGGCAAAATTAGTGAAGCCGCTAAAACTGCAATATAGATAAAATTTTTGTTTACGTATTGCGCTACATGTAAGCCGATCTGACTTTAATACCGATTAACTATAAAACCACAGAATAACAAGGCTTCATGTTATACCAACACTAGTAATAGTGTATACCCACATACCTCTTATTGGAAACTCATCGTATTCCCGGCAGGACGTGATAGTATGACCTATTTGGAGCAATTATGCAACCGAGATTTTTCTTTAAAACCGCTATTAATTCAAAACTTGGATTTCCACGAAACCCATGGGCTTCCGCCCAGGCGCGAGTGTGTTCCGCCTCGGGTGCTTATAATTGCAAATATACTGTCACGTCCTGCCGGGAATAGGTCGAGTTACCAGCCATATATAAAAAACTGGCCAAGAGCGAGTCGCACTCACGCGCAAAGGGTTCATATTTTTGTCAGTTTTTTTACACTACCTCTTACACTGTATTTCTGTATTTTTATTAAAATTTTAGGCCCAGTGATTTCGGAGATAAAGGCGGGGTTATTTTTCATGTATTTTCTTAAATAACTTCGAAACTATATAATTATTTTAAAATCATAAAACAGTAGGTACATTCGAGACCCTGACAATATGTCCTTGCATTTCATATGTCGCACGGCACAGTTTGAAAAGCTTCTATTTTAAATTTTCCGATTTTCACTCCAAAAGACAAGTGCCCACTATATTCCAAATAAAAAAAAATAAAAAAAAATAACACGAACGTGTACCACGTTCGTGTTTGGGTCACAGATATTAGTGTGTGTATCAAATTTCAACTCTATCGGTCCAGCAGATTCGGAGCAAATTGACTGTGACAGACGGACAGACAGACACACGAGTGATCCTATAGGCTATAGGGTCACTCGTATGTATGTCCCACCCCACAAAAAAAATGGGCTATAGAGGTTCCGTTTTTTCATTCGAACTTTCGGAACCCTAAAACAATAGATAAACAGCAATATACTCGTATACAGGTCTATAGATGTTTATTCTATTGTTTTAACTATAAATCACGATTTACACAGTGTTTTGTATAAAACCGTATGTTTTTCTATTTATTCAGTAAAACATTGTACTTTGTTCAGAGATTTTTTAACTGACAACGGATAATATTGTTCTGTTTTTATTGTGAACAGTGTGCATAAAATAACATTTTAAACAACACTTTGTAAGCTGTCAGTAAAGCTGTATAAAATGCGAAACATAATGCTTGTGTATTTGTCAGTAAATTCCTGTAGTAATTAGTAGACGGTAGGCTCTGTGTTTTAGTAGGTAGTTAGGTACTAGGTACTTATACTTGTTCCAATGCACATTACCTGTGGCTTCGATCCCGTGGCCCATCCGACAGGAACCATGATTTTTCCGGCATAAAAAGTGGCCTCTTGGCACTCAGCGAAAAATTTTCGTTATTGTATTAGAACTTCCTCCTATAAACAAACAATTTAACCTTTTTATTTTTCCGTACCCGAAGGCTCCAAACGTCTATAAATTGCTATCACTCACGTGTCCGTCTGTCCGTCGTCTGTCACAAAATTTTGTTCCGAAGAATTTTTTAACTTCCC
This sequence comes from Polia nebulosa, assembly GCA_951329385.1. Classification (NCBI taxonomy): domain Eukaryota; kingdom Metazoa; phylum Arthropoda; class Insecta; order Lepidoptera; family Noctuidae; genus Polia; species Polia nebulosa. The sequence continues at coordinate 7,281,154 of OX589588.1, read as the reverse complement.
ATTGACCATGAACTTGAAAGGTTTATTATTACGTATACTTTACTAACAATACCAATATTTGGTACGGAAGCCGGTTTTTTTATAATTAGTACTTTGCCCGCGTGGATTTCAAAAAATTTTTGCGTATGAGACTCACAAATAACGTGGCTTTCTATTGGTAAAAGAATTTTCAAAATCGATTCAGTAGATCCTGAGATTACCCCCTACAAACCTCACAAACTCACAAACTTTACCTTTTTATAATATTAATATAGATATAATAGTTCCTGATGAGGATTTGTGAATTCAAATACCCTATTGAAGATCTAGCCTCTGGTCTCAGTATGTGTCAAAGTCAACCGCTACGAGATTCAAACCCAAAAATGTTTTGTACATATTCCTGACTGAAACATTTTTTGCGATCAGGGAGCTATCCTTACAAAGATTTCCTCTCACAAAAAAGCTCAGAAAAACGAATTCAGGAAGTCCACACCATTTTACCATTTCTTTCTCGCAGTGAGTAAGAATTTTCGGTCCATTGCCCCTCATATCTCCGCAGTATCCAGCCATTTTGTTTATTTTCCTCTTTCCTTTATGCACTATTCCGAGAAAAAGCGTGTGAAGCGTTGATAACGTGATGGGAATTGTTTCTTCATTGTTTAATTATGGTGTATTGAGATGGAAATCTTCTAATAGGATAAGTGTAGGAGATAATTATGTTATTGTGACCTTGAAGAGAAGACAGGTAATATAATGTAGTTGTGAGTAGCTCCAAGGAGAAGTGGACCTAAGAAGTAGGTAGTAATGTGCTACTCAAGGGAGACCCCTTTACAGTCTACTGTACTGTACGGTAATACTGTCAGGCAGTCGCCTGACTGACTCCGAAACCCGCTCTATGCAACGCCTGTTAGCCAATTATTTTTTTTTATAGCAAGCGTTGCACAGACCCAGGCCCCTTTTAATGTGCTGATAGTGATCACAGGGATGTTTCTAATGAGTGAAGAATTCTACTCTCTCTCTGGTCTGTTCTCCAAAATTCTAAGCCCCGATAATTATGTCTATATTATATATATTATATCTGTGCATGTAGGCGGGTTGACTCTGTAGATACAGTTCCAATGTAGATATCTGCATTGACATCATTGAGTTTTTTCCGATGTGTAAAATGTTCGAAAATCTGTTAGTAACTTTTATCAAAACAAAACGATTGGTTTCACGAACATCTAAAAAACTTCCAAGGCTTTAAAAAAGAAGATATCGCTTAATCACGCATATTATCGACAAAGATCTCAAATTTGTTTACAGTTCCGTGCACGCTACTATTTTAAACACCGACTAGCATACTCATCAAGTCATCACCTCAAACATGAACTCACATTACTAGTCAGTAATTACACATCGTCCACTTCTCTACATACAAAACACATATAATATCATAAATATGAAACACGTGTCTGTTAACAGAAGCGTATTCCTCGGCATTCCAAATAAGCCGCAAGGTCGATCGGAGATAAGCGATGTAACCGACCAGACAATAGCTGGTACTAGGGTCCAACATACTATGCATAGACTATGTGCCTCTACCATCGACCATACATCCTCATGGTCGATGACTCTACAAGTGCCCTATGTTGTCGCTACAAAGAATCAGAACCTTGTACACTACATTTTAGCTGAATGGCAAAATATTGCACTACAATAGGTGCCTTGTATTACAATGTAATTTAGCTTTATGGGTCAAAATTATTTAATAGGGATGGAAAGGAAGTTTAGTTTAGGTTGTCGTGGTATGGGCATGTGATGCGGAGGAATGAAGAAAATGTCGTGAGGAAAGTCTCGTGTATGGATGTAGATGGCTATAGAGTAGGGGAAGGCCAAAGAAACGATGGTTGGACTGTGTGAAAGAGGATATGGGTAAAAAGGGGGTGACTACAGAGATGACGATTAATAGAGGAGTATGGAAGAAAAAGACATGTTGCGCCGACCCCAAATAAATTGGGATAAGGGCAGGAGAATGATGATGGAAAGGAAGTTTAATGGGATTGCAGGAGAAGTCAGTCTCAGCCCGACTTCTGTAGCGGGTGCCTTCGGCATATTGACTTATTATTGCGGAGCCTAGTATAGTATAAAGTGTAAAGACTGTTATAATAAATACATACTCGTATATTGGTCACCACCTGTGTGTGTTAAGGCACACGCTGTTATTTTTATTTGTATGGTTTTGTTTGGATTGTCAATTTTTTTTTTCTCGTGCGTGTAAAGTAAGTAAGTAAATTTTATTTCACAAAAAAGACTAGCCTATAGGTATCATTAGTGTTAAAATTACATTCATGGTTCATTACAAACATAAGACCCCTGTCCTTCAAACTAGGATATTATTCTGTATCTTGAAGAACAGTGTAGGTACTTTTAATGGGTTGATACAGATTCTTGAAACCGTGTGCCCGTTGACTTTCGCTAAATAAATGTTTTTCTTTTGTTTCTTTCTTTTAACTCGTTCAAACCGGCGTGTACCACCGATGGAGCACGGTGCTCCACCGGTGGTACACGCCGGTTTGAACGAGTTAAGAACCGTAAAAGTGTTTGCCATAGAAAGAGGTTTTATGACCAAACAATCTGACACCAGTCTTGCCTAGGGGTTGTTTCCCAGTTACTGGGCTGTGGAGATTAGAAAGGCAGTGGTTCCGTGTAAAATGCTGATACTCAGCTGTTTCCGGTTAGACTGGAAGCTGGAAAAGCAGCATAATTGATGAGGAGAGTGTTTAATGCTACTGAAAACAAGCTTTGACGAATGAAGATCAGTTCGGCTATGGTTCTTCTATCTTTTGTAACAAATGAAAAGTCAAGACACGATGGAATTTCGAATAAGTCCGAAGGTCGCAGACCCGAGATAAGCGGTGTGGCCGTGCTAATTACCAGACCACAGTTGATACAGACTTACAGAGTCGAACTCCACATTCGTAGAAAATCATCGGGACCTTTAAAAGCAGATCACCCTTAAACATCCCATATGTTTTGATTTACCGAGGGCAAAAAGTAAACCTTTTCAGAAAGCTCTGAACTGTAATATCGTCTCTTACATGTTGAAGTCCATCTGTCTAGCTGGTTGCCTGACTGTCTGTAAGGAGCAGACTTCTCTGCATAAGAAAAGAGGGAAAATGACTCATATTTCAAAAATATCGTGCCAAAGACCTTGGCTTCAATTCAGAACAAAAGTAGTGTATTGACATTATGGCATCTCAAACGCAATTCAAGGCCAGATATTTCTGAAAAGATTGATCTTTATTTTGTGCAATATTTATTAACATCATACGACACAACTGTCTATCTGACCGTCAGTATGCCATCTAACCCTACAAGATTATGTAGTGTCAGACGGGATACCATGTTTAAATAGAGTAATAAACGCCCTACTAAGACTGAGTGTCCCCAACCCTATGAAAGTGAAACGCGACAGTTTTGTACTGACTAAAACATGTTCGCGTTTCACTGATGCTAATTATAGCAAGACAATGGTAGGTGCGAAATAATGGAATTTAGCTATATGCTACTAACCTATGGCCTTAGTTTTTAGGGTTCCGTACCCAAAGGGTAAAACGGACGGACTAAGACTCCGCTGTCCGTCCGTCTGTCTGTCCGTCTGTCACCAGGCTGTATCTCAAGAACCGTGATAGACAGTTGAAATTTTCACAGATGATGTATTTCTGTTGCCGCTATATCAACAAAATACTAAAAAACAGAATAAAATAAATATTTAAGGGGCTCCCATACACAACAAACGTGATTTTTTTTTGCCGTTTTTATAGATAATGTTGCGGAACCCTTCGTGCGCGAGTCCGACTCGCTCTTGACCGGTTTTTAAACTTGTCTAGACTATAGTCTTAGAGGTATACCTCTGAAGACCAATTTTGGTAGAAATTGTTATCTTGAAAAGAATAATGGTTACTTTGTAACATACTTTCTTGTTATCTTTTTGAGACAAACAACCTTAAAAAAATGTTACCGTAATTGGAACATAAAGACTTAATTAAAAGTTATGTAAGCTTATGACTCAGTTGAAAAGGCCAGACGAATTGCATAGCCACAATACTGTTTCATGCCAACATTTTAAATCGGTTTACCGAGTTTTTGGCGCCGATTTGCCAGGGACATTTGTCAGAGTAATATATGTATGTATTTGATGCAGATTAATGTAACATAATGGCGAGTACATTGTGGTCTATTGTGTTGATATTTTTACCGTACAGGGCTCTGCGCCTCTCATGTCATTGTCTCAACGACCATCTGTATGGTCCTGTCTATAAAGATGTCTCTGCCCCTTTCTTGCAATGTGCCTTTGTAAATATGTCACGTATTTTTACAATATATTTTAATTTTATTCAAACAAGTTCTTTTAATTATATAATTGCACTACGAAACCTTTATACTGTGTCAAGTACTTTCAGGGTTAAAGTATCTTTTGAAAGAAAAGATCGATGGATTGTGTACGAAATAATATGAAAGAAAAGGCAGTGAACGAGATCGTAACGGTTAAAAGCCCGGAGAGTGGAAGAAGAAAAACAGGAGGTGGTCAATACGGGAAAATAATATCCTTATTGTCCAAAAACAGAACATAAGCTTCAATACACATTTTGACAGTAAAACTTAACGTTGCCATTCGGGCAAAATAAAAGCTTGGCTCCATAAGGGCAGTTTCTATTTGATAACATAAACATGAATAGACAGTCGTCAAATATAACTGCCTCGGTAATAGAAAGATGTTGCCCAATTACTTTTTTTATGAGACCAGGTTTACGGCTGTGGGCCAAATATATTTTACAATATGAGTGGAACTTATTTAAGCGATGGCGAAATAGATCGGACTGTTAAGCACAGAATTAACACTGGATGGATGAAATGGCGGCAGGTCACCGGGACTATCTGTGACGCCCGCATTCCCCTAAATAAAGGGAAAGATTTATAAAACAATGGTCAGACCTGCTGTCTTGGTCTTGGTTCAAAATGTTGGGCCACAAAAGGGATGAATGAAAAGCATGCTAAGAGCGATGTGTGGTGTTACGCGCATGGATAGAATTAGGAATGCGTATATAAGAGGAAGTCTGAAAGTGGCACCGCTGACTGAAAAGTTGTGTGGAAATCGGTTGTCGTGGTATGGGCATGTGATGCGGAGGAATGAAGAAAATGTCGTGAGGAAAGTCTTGTGTATGGATGTGGATGGCTATTAGAGTAGGGGAAGGCCAAAGAAACGATGGTTGGACTGTGTGAAAGAGGATATGGGTAAAAAGGGGGTGACTACAGAGATGACGACTAATAGAGGAGTATGGAAGAAAAAGACATGTTGCGCCGACCCCAAATAAATTGGGATAAGGGCAGGAGAATGATGATGAGTGGAACTTATTTGATGAGAATAGAAGAAATTAAACACGAGTTCAATCCCTTTGCGATAGTGGGAGACTACCTACATGAAGGTGGAACTTCGAAATAATTAACAAGACGGCAAGAAATAATATTCTAACCGGTCCAAAGGCAAACTAATATTTGACAGAGCCTATCGTGTTTCTTGGGGCCTAACTTCTAAGATGATAAATATTGGAAGGTTTTAGTATAACTTTAATACAATATTGTAATACCCAGTTTACCCTAGGGTTACAGCCTTACAGGGGTCAAACCACAAGGATAATGAACTAAGCGGCTAGGCGATAGGCCGATATTCACTCGGGACATCATGTTCAAGAGGCTGTTGTGCTAATAGATTGTAGAAAGTGGACCGAACAGATGAGCTGAACACCAAGATGATTTTGGCTCATCTGTCATAATAAAATGTATACATGTATATGTGTTTGTTGTTAAATACATATATATATCACAACAATCACAACACGAAGCTTGAAAAAATGTCCCGAAGATTTTTTTTCGTAGACTAAGCCAGTCAGAAAGATAAAACCCTATTTTTTAATTAAGAATTTATAGTTGAGTACTTTATAGTAATTATTATAGGAGTAGTTATACTTTACTTAAGGTGAAAGCGCCAAGGTAGCCCGCGAAATTCGAATTTTCTTACGTTTTTTGCAAATAGCAGGTCAGTCATCAGGTTGTATGTTGGTCAAAATATGATTCGCGGCCGTAGCAAGTACGTATTTACAGAACTGTAATCATTTAAATCATCAATACAGCTGTATTACAGATGCCAAACGTCATGATTTCAAATACTACATTTGACATCAATTCTAACTGAAAAAGTTGTATTGATGATTCTAATGATTATAATTCTATAAATACATACTTTCTACGGCCGCGAATCATATTTTGACCAAGATACAACCTGACACTGACCTGCAAATTGCAAAAAACTTAAGAAAATTTGAATTTCGCGGGCTGCACTGGCGCTTCCACCTTAAGAGCGTTTACTGCTCACGGCATTTCATACTAACTGTTAAGTCCTTATACTTGGAAATTAACCGATTGTAATCAAACTTGGTACCTATAAGACGCAAGGTCTAAAAAGTTAGTTACGAACATTTCCGAAATAATTTTCAGAGAGGCATTGAGAGCATATTTTAAGTTTCCTATAGACTGTGGAAAATCACAATGTTCTTAGCTAAGTGCTGTTTGGGGATGGTCTAACCATATCTGCCGGCTTCGACAGCTTTTCGTCAACCGATTTATTGTCACGTTTTGTGGAATATATGAACCAGCAAAGATATAACGCTACTAATAAGACGTTGAGGTTACTAGCCTCTTGCCTAGAAACACTAATAAGGTAATGTTCAATTTCCTTTAGCCTGTTAAATATTACTCGTGGGAAGATGTTATGATGTTTCTGATCCAATTTATATTTCGTGCGCCATATTTTTATGGAAATGTTATCATAATAGGTTAATTTTATTTAAAGTGGTGTGCTTTATGGGTTTCTGTGTGGGTGTATAAGGACTGTTATTTGATCACGGTTGCCGTTTTGTCAATGTCGAGTTAAGGTGCTTGCACACTAGGTTTAGTTGACGGATTAAATGCGTTACAGTGTTTTTTTTGTGTTTTTAACTTATCATTAAGTTAATTTTATTGTTTCGGGAATACATTCATTGTACAGCTAAGAAGTTGAATACCCTGCCGAAGTCTATGTTTCCTGAGGACCTAGTGAGTTTATTAACGCACTTGAACGCGTTTGCGTAACCGTTCGCTTATATCAAATCGTATAGAAAAGAAGAGGTTACCCGTTATTGTCACCATGACGGTAGTCTCACACTCGGGGTACTGTTTAAGTCAAGAGTGAATAGTTACTTCTAAGCAAGCGTACTCCAACGTCGACCACATCATCGCTTACCATCAGGTGAGATAGTGGTCAAGCGCGTGCCTGTTAATGATAAAAAAAATCTTTTAACGAATTAGATATCGATAGCCAGGTTTTTAAGGCGCTATTAGCTGCCAATGACCTTGAGTGCTTAACTCGCGTGTTCTGTGCTGAGCTCACGTAACGCATTGTACGTCCATCCAGTAATAGGACTCACCCATCAAGGAGCGCTGTCCGAAATTAAACGCATTATTAATTTATTACACATAAAATAACAGGTATTAAAATAAAACACTGAGACTAAATTATAAATAATTAAATGATCTTTAAAATGGTAAAGATTTGATAAAAATACGCTTTATAGTTTTTGCGTGATTCTCAATTTTTTAACCACGTTAGACGTAACTTTACAAATTAATTATACTATATTATAAAAATATAATTAGAAATATTCTCAGATCAAATTACGACGGAAATTGTCTATAGTAACATATATTTTTTTCAAAGAAATAAGACTAGTCGTTTAGACGTGATGTTCAATGAAAAACCATTTAACAATGATTATAGTGGTATGAATAGTTCATGCTAGTAGCTTTGGTAAATACCCCTTTTTTACACATAACTACAGTTGTTTTGAGGTTTTTATTTCTGCTTGTCTATTACGAAAGTACGAGTATATCATACCCAACAAAAAGCTAACAAATTGTTATCAAAGGCTCGCGTGCGTGTAATTCGTGTGACAGATTAACACAGCGTAGTTTCAGTTTTTGTCTCACCCGCTGTGTGAGCAAGAAACTAATACCGCTACGAGGAATAAATACATGGATAAATATTAAACATCACGCAGTGTCTAGAACAGGTAGGTAGAGAAGATCTCTGAAAGTATTATTTGTGTTGAAGGCCAGGCGTTAAATTAATTTGCAAGTGGTGCATTTAAAGAAGATTCCTGTTAGTCCAGGACTTGTTTCAATGTCAGAAAACAGTAATTGTAATACTTTTCTCAAATATGATGTTCAATCAAAACCTCTGTTGATGTTAGCGATCCATGCCACAACCAATCAATAATCTGCCTAGCCTTTGCCCAACTATCTTGGGGTCGGCTTCCAGTCTAACCGGTTGCAGCTGAATACCAGTATTTTACATGGAGCGACTGCCTATCTGACCGTCACAACCCAGTAACTGGGTAAAATGATACCCCTTGGTAAGACTGGTTGTCAGACTTTCGGGCTTCTGACGACCCGTAACGACTGTCAAAGATCCACGATTGACAGCCGGGACCAACGGCTTAACGCGCTTTCCGAGGCACGGAGGAGTCTCGGTATGTAAAGATGAGCATAGCTTAACCTGATGAATCGACCCGTGCGGCTGTTATTACTTTAGCCACGAGCTCCTCTGATCTGATCCATGCCGCAACTAATTAAATTATTATTCAACTTCAGAAAGATAGCTTTTACTGTTAAAGCTTGAAAAATAGCGTGCAATCAGAATTAAGAACTGGCAAGATAGTTACTTACCTTTCTTTTTTTTTTGTTTTCGGGGGAACCTTCAAAAGGCGCCTAGTCTTTTAGGGAATAGACGGTGATCTCCGTCAGCACGTGACTGGGGCTCCGTGTCGTCTAAAATACCACTCCGGAACCCCCTCTGTGCAAGGCCTTTTAGGGCACATCCCTGAGGAAGAACCACCGATGCCTGGTATTAAGTTACTTAAGAAAATAATTATTATGATATAAATGTAGGTTTGTACATTGTACTTCAAAACATGTCATTACATTATCTGCGTAGATAAGTGTCACGTGACTGATCGCAAGTAATGTCATCGCCAAACATTTTGTTCTAAGCGTTAGCGTAAACTATAATAGAAAAGTAATATGGCTAGGGGGGCTGGGCATAATCTGTTAAAACTATTCTCGTCTAAAACAGGGCAAAATCTGTTAAAACTGTTCTCGTCTTAAACAAATAAATCTTAATTCATAAATAATTGAAGTTTCAGAACATCGCCTCAATTACTTGAGACAGTTTATGTCTGCTTAGTGGACGAGCACCATTAATCTGGTTATCAGTCTAAATTAAATGGCAAATTGCACTCAGTTGGAAAAATTGCATTTAATATTACAGACAGTGACAAATTAAGTGCTGTATAGGTCTCGACATAGAGGCGATGCGACGTGGGAGTGACGAGAAATGTGGAAAAGAAAGAAAATAAATAATGTGATGTTTTGCATAAAAAAAAAACTCAATTATTATATTATAGAATTTTTAAAACAATAAAACGTGATCTCGTTAACCTGTCTGTGGGAGCCTTAATGACAAACTTTTTTTTCTCTCTTTCTTCTCAGCACGTTATTTACTTACCTATCCGTGATTTCCGTTTACCGGTAAAAATGACCAAATTCAACATTGAAACGGCTTTCAACAATTTATTGTAGAAAGTTTCAGGGTTGTCAACAAAGATTACAACTCAAACAACTGTGGTTTGGATTGGAGTGGTGTGGATTGGTGCCGATTCTGTTGGGCACAAACTAAACTTAATTTAGGCTATTTCTATATTTCTCTCTCTAATAAAACAAGAAAGAGACGAATGTAAATTAGAGCTGTCAAATTTAGTTAAACATTACCATACAAATTAAGGGTACACGTAAAAACAAATGTCGACTAAAAACACGTTAAAGCGCAAGGCGTAAACTAGTTTGCATCTCTAACTTAGTTCATAGCTATAGCCGTCCGTTCCTCGCACTGCCTTAGTAAAAGATAGCGATTCTCTAATTTTAGTTTAGTTATTGAACAACAGATTCAACACACTTGTGTCTCAAAGCAAGATAATAGAAGATAAGTATCGAAAATCACTAACCTGTGAACCTGCAGCCATTCATCAGTTTAATACATTAACGTTAACAAAAGTGTATCTTACTAAACTAACCAATATCCACGATGCTAGAGAAAACAAACAATGAATGATCTTGATTTTATTAGTTTTTTTTTTTGTGGTTTCGCAGAAACCTTCCTAAAACCACAAAGACACGTTGAAAAAGAATAGCAAAACATAAGATCACGATTTTATAGTAAACTAACCTTGATTTTATGGATGATTACAAAATTTATCGATTCTAACGTTACTGCGAATGACGTAATTAGCATTCAAGCAATTCTATAAAAAAAAAACTGGTCGCAAGGGAATCGGCTCGCTGAACTAGGGTTCCGTACCTACCTAGTATTGTGTACCAAACTGTAGTAAGCATAATAGGGAATATGCATGATATTTTTTTATTTGTTCAATTTAAGACACTATCTATAGTGAACAAATATGAAGGAATTTTAAAAATATCATCACCAGCGACGAAGTTATAAAGCTTTAAAGTTGATAATTAGAAAGAGAAGTCCGACGTGTTCTTTGACGTCAAAGGACATGACGCCCATACAACTGCCATAGAAATCAGCGTTTTCGAGAGAGGGACAGATAAATTGGTTTAAAATTGTTATATCTCTTTCAATTTTCGATTAATTTTGATTCTGCTTTCACTGTTCGTACTCTATTTTAGTATATTCATCGATAAACCGGTTAGATAACAAATATTTTTTTCATGCATATTATTGAAGTTACAGCAAATTCGAATTGTAGGTAAAGTAACCACCATATCAACTAACGAAAAAGTTGACTTATAATAGCTTCAAGGAACATTAAACCTAAGTATTGGAAATAAATTTCAACTCGATACCATACGTGTTCCTGAGAAAAAGTGTCTTGTCAGACATACGGACAACGTACTTACTATAGAACCATTTTCGTTTGAAGGTGCGGAACCCTAAGAACGAGTAGGCGACGCAAATATAGAACGTTTTATTGATCAGGGTAATAGAACGGCTTTTTATGACCCATATCAGAATAATATTGATTTGGAAATACCTATACTGTGTTGATTCAACCGGCGGGTTTTGTCAGATAACAATGGGCACGTGTTTCCTAATTATATGGAAGTTTGTTTTGTAATTGGGGCTACTCTATTGATTTAATATTTGATTAGGTATAGGGTTTTTGTTTATACACGGGTAAAGGCTGCCACAGATAGGCACGACATTGTGCGTACAGGTACCCTAAGGAGTGGAATTCCATGCCAGTCTCCATCTTCGACCTCATCATCGCTTACCATCAGGTGAGATAGTGGTCAAACGCGAGCCTATCAATGAAAACAAAAACCGGCCAAGTGCGAGTCAGATTCGCGAACGTAGGGTTCCGTACCATTATCTATAAAAACGGCATAAAATCACGTTTGTTGTATGGGAGCCCCCTTAAATATTTATTTTATTCTGTGTTTTAGTATCTGTTGTTATAGCGGCAACAGAAATACATCATCTGTGGAAATTTCAACTGTCGAACTATCACGGTTCATGAGATACAGCCTGGTAACAGTCGCAGTTGTCTGTTCGCAGACAGACGGACGGACAGCGAAGTCTTAGTAATAGGGTCCTGTTTTACCCTGTGGGTAAGGAACCCTAAAAAACAATTGTTTTTTTTTTACTCGATCTTAATAATGTCAACAAGTAGACGCGTATAATCTTGTACAATGGTACGGAACCCTTCAGCGCGAGTCCGACTCTCACTTGGCTGGTTTTATGATCATTGATATGTTGGATTTGTCTCCGCCCCGAATAGAAGAGAAGAATAAGTATTAAAACACCGAAAAAATTCACAAAAAAAAAAAATCTTTTTGGGGTAAAATCTATATAATTAATTATTCAACTTATGTAACAATGACTCATTAGAAGAATGTATTGTTCTTCGTCAGCACAATGACATTATACGGATCGTTACGTTACTGATGTATTCGTCTACTGTGTGATGTATTGTTTTACTTTACTAGTAAATAAATGCTTTTTGATGTATTGGAGTGCTTTGCTAATAAATACTATTTGTTGTTTCAGGTATGTACTGGTGCCTCAAAGAGAGGTCAGCCACCACTGACGGGGCCCATCATGGCCGATGACTGCATGCCGCGCCCCTGGGCACTCAGGCAAGGAAGGAACAGGGGTGGGTTTTAGTCAGTAAAAGTCTGACACGCCCTCCCGCTCCACCCAGAGCGGGAAAAGTCATAGGATGATTCCCAATCCCCCAAAAAAAAAAAGGTTTGTACTGAAAAGATGGTTGAGAAAGACAGGTTTGTTTTCTAAGGTCATAAGCAGAAATGGTTTAGTTTTGCAGGAGATAGCTATACATAAGTAGGTAGGTAATTCCCATAAACATCATACTACGGCCGCGAATCATATTTTAACCAACATACGACCTGACACTGACCTGTAAATTGCAAAAAATCGTGAGAAAATTTGAATTTCTCGGGCTACCCTGGCGCTTCCACCGTAATAGACAACCAGATTCTTTTAAGTCTCAATTCTCACCATGCTCGTAACACTTAATCACCTTATATCTTAATACACATACATATGTAAGTACTTACACCCGTGATAAACACTCTATTTCCATTACCTACATAGATAGCGTCTGCTTTAGATTAGGGCTGCCAGTAATACGTTCTAGTGTCTGACCGAAAAACCGTTTTTTGCCGAAACCGTAACCGAATGTTCGGCTTACCTTCTAGTTTCGACCACAACCGAAACTCATGTGGTAACAGAACAAAATACAAAGATTCATTTTTACTTGGTTTTACTTTCATAAAATACTAAATAAGTAAATAAAACGATGATTATACACGAGAGACGAATGAGACAGTCAGTTCTTTGGTCTCTCACAACCTTCGGCTCAAAGACGCTAGATTCGGTCAAGCCGAATATTTGGCCGAAAAAATGGTTTCGGCCAAATAAACTGAAGTTTCAGTCGGACACTAACGTTTACCTAACTATCTATTAAGTATCTAAAATACTGATTATTATTTATTTCGTTACAGTTTCTTCAAGTGCGTTTGGAACGAATCCGTACCTAGTATAAAAATAAAAGAGAAATACTTCTATGATGTGAATACTGTTTTTGGAGAAATTTGTAATATGGATTATGTATTTTGACACATTTATTTAAAAATTGTTCAGAAAACAGTTTTGCAAAATAAAAGACGTTCTAAAAAAAAATGTGGCTAAAATTTAAATATCCTAAAGAATAATCGCATAGTGTACCTAATCAAATAAAAAGGAATCCCTCTTTTCACAAGCAAGTAGTGGAGGCTGACTACAAACAGGATAAATTAATTGCTTCCTCTTTTGCAAAATCTATTCTGTTAAAGACCTTTTATCTGTGGATTTCTTTTCTATCTGCCAATTCATTCTCACAGCTGGGCAAATATCTTCCTTTCGCATTGCCATCAAAACAACTCTCTATGTTATCTAAGAAAAAGTTAGTAGTAAAAAAAACATTATTTTTAAACAAGCTGCAAAAAATTTCGTGTCTGGGTGAATCTCCAGGCGTTAGGCTGATAATAATGACAGACTTGCCGACAGTGACAAGAAAGAACACTAATATTATTCATTGCCTAGTAGTACTAGTGTACTTTAATACTAGTGCATTAAAGTTGAATTTCCCATGATTCGTCATAGTCGGCAACAGTCTGTCGTTATTATCAGCCTAACGCCTGGAGATTCACCCGTCTGTGCTGTTAACCGTTGAAGAGTTCCTCTATCTGGAGCTAATCCTGAACTTCCATTCAGGTCATGCTTACCATAAACATGCATAGTCATAAGAACTGAACCAACATGTAAAACTTCAACTCCCTATGATAAGAGAGAGAAGTGGTTCTAATTTAGCTTGCAAGATTTCACTCGAACAAACAAACATTGCAAGTTGAACAACAGCTTTGTAAAAATGAAATTTACGGTAGTTAAAAAAAAAAACTAAAAAACACACTTATTTTTTATTTTTCGTGTTCTCAGCATACCCTTTCATTTCATACAAAATAACCAGTCCGCCACCTTGGATTTAGAATGACGTCACGTAGTTAGCCATGCATTGTCATCCAAACTAAATATGTACGCAAAATTTCAGCTTAAGGTGGAAGCACCAGGGTAGTCTGCGAAATTCAAATTTTCTTACGTTTTTTGCATTTTACAAGTCAGTGTCAGGTTGTATCTTGGTCAAAATTTGATTCGCGGCCGTAGTAAGTATGTAATTTTTCATGAAATCATGACATTTGGCATCAATTCTAACTGAGAGAGTTGTATTGATGATTTTAATGATTACAGTTCTGTAATTACGTACAAAACCGTACGAAAATTTGAATTTCGCGGGCTACCCTGGAGCTTTCAACTTAATCAGAAAACGGGAAGTGGGTCAAATTTAACTTCCAAGATTTGTTTATATAGTTACAAGTAACACAGTAATACAGTGTGTTAAAAATGTAGCCAGTTCGCCACCCCTACCGACTTACTCATACATAGGCGAGCGAGTGCCTTCTTCACAATGGACGACGACAAAGTGCAGATTAAGCACTTTTCTTTCGTAAAGACTCAGCCACAATAGGGTTACAGGGGCTGGGAGTAATCGATTAAAAATACCTCTCGATTGTTAGAGGTGCTCACTCTTCATGTAGGCATTATGTATGATATGACGGAACGGGTTTTGGAAGATTTTGGTTTGTCATGAAATAATAATAATAATAAGTATTTATTCTCTCACCACAATAAACTTTGCAGACATTGTTACGCTAACTTTACATACATATTATAATAAATTTTACTGTGGGAGACTGGTGCCTAAGCTAGGCTTTATCGGCCTGTGTTTCAGGTCACCAGGTCTCCACCCTCTAGCAGTTAACAGACATAGAAATCAAAAATAATAATAATAAAAAGAATGAAAAAAAAATGCATCATCAATATTTTAAATTCTGTCTGTAGCTCAACATAGTGTTTAAAAAAATTAAAATTAAATGAAATGAAGAGGGGAAAAAAAAAAAAATAAGTAAAAAAATTAATAACTAAAAAATTGTATGGTTTGGTGTAGTGTTAGTATTGTTAGTAAACTTGTTTCTGGACTCCTTTAATTTTTAGCCGACAGAGTTCAGTTGTTGAGATTAAATAATAATTTATTTAATCTCAACAAACTTTACTTTCTGGTTACACGTAACACTGTATCTCACTAGGATACCGTGTCGTGAGGTCCAGTCTCCTTCATCACAATGACAAGGAGACAAGTAGAATAGGTAAATTAAACTCATGGAAATACAAAATATATATTATGTATATATATATATACAACTGAATTCGATACTTGAGTAGGAAAACGAAACGAACAATTGTATGTGTAAACGGCAAATACATTCATACATAATAATTATAATCAGCTTCTTTCAATCAGAGGGTGTGGGCCGTAATACACCACGCGGGCCTAGTGCGCGTTGGTGGAAGTTACATGTCTCCGAATTTTTGGTTCTAGGACATAGTCTCCTCACAATGTTTTCCTTCACAGTTTTCAAAGCGGCAAATAATAAGTTAATATTTAAAATGGTCGTTATTGCAATTTACATAAGAGCACTACGATACGATTTCAAAAATGTATAGCCTTATGACACTCACAAATAAGGTGGCTTTCTATTGGTAAAAGAATTTTCAAAATCGATTCAGCAGATCCAGAGATTACCCTCTACGACCTCACAAACACACTAACTTTACTTCTTTATAATATTAGTATAGATACACAAATGGCAATGACTTTCCATCACTTGTCTCATGTTAGTACTTGGGGTTGGTACAACACGTTTTCTTCTTTCTAAGTAGGTACCATTTAAGTATGTCTAAGTAAACTTTAAGTTCTATTTTCCTCTGTCAAGCCATCACATTGAAGTCAAAAGATCAAGTTCGTTTGTTAAACTAACCTTAGTTATGACGAGGTTAATTAAAATATCTAAATCGATTTAACCCCAATGTCGCAAAACAACATTATCTTGTCTTTAACTAAAAAGGTAATTAGGCAACTAAAATAGCCTTTAAATTTAAAATATCTTGCTTTTCACTTTAATTAAGGTTCCAATTAAAAAGTTGTGCAAGTTTTTGTACTTCGATAACTTTTCGATAGCCGTGGCAGTGAGTTAGTGGCCCTTCGGGCTAGGGTGGCCTGATCGGAAGACTAAAATATGTTGGCGAAATTTTTAAACGTCGGGATTTTGGGATTGTTTTCGGGAGAAATAATAACATATTAAAATTAAATTCAAAATAAAAAGTTTATTTTTTTTTAATTAATGGGCAACAAAAAGACTTGTAATTGTTGATAATTAATTTAAGTGCTTTCCGAGAAGCTGTTTGTCTGGAGATATTGAGTTTTGTCGGGAGTCTGGAGAGCATTTAAAATGTAGGGAGAATCCAGACGAATCCCGACCATCTGGCAACCCTACTTTGGGTTGTGGGGAGACTGTACAGTGGTGGCCACAAAATGGATACAGTTTCTTCAAAATGATAAAACTATAGCCTTCTTCGCTCTCGTAGCCTAACTTGCAGGAACCGTGCAATTTTAGAGTTCCGTACCCAAAGGGTTAACGGAACCCAATTACTAAGACTCCGCTGTCCGTCTCTCTTGTCCTTCTGTCACCAGGCTCTATCTCATGAACCGTGATAGTTAGACTGTGGAAATTTTCACAGATGATATATTTTTGTTGCCGCGCTATAGTAACAAATACTAAAAAACAGAATAAATATTTAAAGGGGCTCCCGTACAACAAACGTTATTTTTACGCCGTTTTTATAGATAATGGTACGGAACCCTTCGTGCACAAGTCCAACTCGCACTTGGCCGGTTTTTCCAGGATGAAAAGCCTTTGGCACTTAACGATAGTGCAGCTTTTTATAAGTACAAGGACTGTATCGTAATCGTATAGTACTTTCACAGATTACTTTTAACAACATCATCATCAGCATTCCAGCTGAAATACATTGGTGATCCTTTGCGTCTTGCATCCATCGGATTCCCTCGACTCACACTAGTTCATCGATCCACCTTTTGGGAGGCGAACTAACATTAAAACAAACAATAAATTTTACTTCTTTATTTTTTATTAATTTAGCTGAAAGTTAAAAATGTGTTCACATATCATATTATGATCACTTGGCTAAAAGAACCTCCTATGGCCCATTGAACGCTAAGTAACATTGTGGGTATTGCGACAGGTCAGGGTAAAAAACCGGCCAAGTGCGTGTCGGACTTCGAACTTAGGGTACCGTACAGCTTTGGGTCAACAAGATGCTTATACCGTACATTTGAAGACAGTAACTCCAACAGTTTGGCTGTACAACCTGTGTGACAGACGACGGACAGACGGACGCGTGAGTCACGTCTATAGGGCTCCGTTTGGACTCTTCGGTTACTACGGAAAATCCTAAAAGCTAGGCCTAACTGGACACCTTCCGAAGTGACTCACACCGGAAAAGGGAGTCCTACAAACGGAAAATGAACTTATACTTAAGTTAATTTTCAATAGCAATAGATAACCTTCACAGATTATTTTCAAAATCTTTATTTCACAAAATAACAAAAAGTACCTACATGCAAACATAATTATATATAATTATTGTTTATTAAATGATAATAAAAATCTGGTTAATATATCATCTTCAAAACAATACATAGAAGTCACGCATTCACAATATCATATCACGATAACCAATCCACTTATCACTACCAATAATACCTAACTAATAATATCCGGAACATCACTCTTTATTACCAATAACGGTCGCCCATATTCACCTATTTATTCCCCGACCCATATCGATGAAAGTCCAAGCACTCAAACTAATCATGGCGACCCTACCCACCTTCTACCGGGGAAAATATTCAGCAAAAACATGAAGGGAACTTAAATTGGAACGCAACTTTGGTAGAGAAACTTTAAAAGAGGTTTTGCTCGAAATTGATACAGGCTGGTCAAAATTTAATTAGGAGTTCTACCAGTAGTTTAGGCATGTACAGTGAGGGGAAAACATGCATCGAATTAGTCGTTTTGGTAGTCCAGAGCCAGAGGAGTGGTAGACCAGCGGCTCTGACTTACGTCTTCGCGTGGGTTCGACCCCAGAAAGTTACTTTACTTTATCACTGCTCTCAAAACGGTTAAGCAAAACATCGTAAGGAAACCAGCATGTCCAACAACCAATAATTCGAGGATATAGGATCTGAGGCTGGTTATGGGTAGTCAGAATATTAAAAGCCTGACCAGCGTTAATATGCTGGTTATGGGTAGTAAGAATCGTAAAAGCCTGACCAGCGTTAATATGCTGGTTATGGGTAGTAAGAATCTTAAAAGCCTGACCAGCGTTAATATGCTGGTTATGGGTAGTCAGAATATTAAAAGCCTGACCAGCGTTAATATGCTGGTTATGGGTAGTAAGAATCTTAAAAGCCTGACCAGCGTTAATAGGCTGATTATGGGTAGTCAGAATCTTAAAAGCCTGACCAGCGTTAATAAGCTTATAATGGGTAGTCAGAATCTTAAAAGCCTGACCAGCGTTAATAGGCTGATTATGGGTAGTCAGAATCTCAAAAGCCTGACCAGCGTTAATAGACTGATTATGGGTAGTTAGAATCTCAAAAGCCTGACCAGTTTTGCCAAGGGGTATCGTGTATTCGTGTTGCCCAGTTATTGGGTTGTGGATGGTGGAAGTGAGATAGGTTGTCGTTCCATGTGAATACTGGTATTCAGCTGCTTCCGGACTAGACTGGAAGCTGACTCCAACACACATAATTGTCGCTGATAAATTTAAAATAGAGTCACCGCGACCCTGGCACAGACAACTGAAGGAACACGGGTGGATTTTAGTCAGTAAGAGTCTGACACGCCCTCCCGCTCCACCCAGAGCGGGAGAAGTTATTTGATGATTTCCCACCTACAAAAAAACTTGCCAAGTGCGTGTCGGATCTCGCACATTAAGGGTTCCGCACCAAATATTGGTATTTGTTTGTAAAGTATACGTAATAATAAACATCATCACCAAATTTCAAGTTCATAGGTCAATGGGAAGTTAAAAAATTCTTCGTAACAAAATTTTGTGACAGACAGTTGGACACGTGAGAGACAGGAATAGGGCTCCGTTTGGACCCTTCGGGTACGGAACCCTAAAAAAACTCATAGTTGGCAGATATAAAAAGATTTAAACGAACTTAGGGATTTTTATTTCTGTGCATTTTTTGAAGAACTGAAAAGCTGTCAAACGTCGTTCGACACGCAGAGTAAAAACTGAATTGTTAGCAACTGAGTAAAACGTAGTTTTTTCAGAGATACTGAAAAAGTTCTGTTCCTTTGTAACGTTATAACAAGCTTTTATTTTTATACGCATTCCTGTGTTGTATGAAACATAGGTTGGTATTTTTATTAAAAAAGATAATCCTCGGGTCAGGCTTATATGACATAACAAGAGGCTTAAAGGTACCTCACACATAAAGAAAGACACACAAAGCATAAGCGATTGGCTGGATATTAAAATCCTTGGAGAACACTGTCCAAGTTTAGCTATAGTTGTTTCGTTTTGAAATGGCAATAACGGTCATTTCTCTTTGCCTAATACAGAGTGCCACAGAAATCATCATCATGTTCCTGCCCTTATCCCATATTACTTGGGGTCGGCTCAACACGTTTTTTTCTTCCATTCAGTCCTGTCAGCCGTCACGCTATCACTAACTCCCTTTTCTTTCATATCACTCCTCACACAATCCCTCCATCTATTCTTTGACCTTCCCTCTCCCACTCCATCCATCCACATTTATATTCATTACTCTTTTAGTTACTTGTGTTTCATTCCTCCTCTTCACATGACCATACCAAGATAAGCGGCCCCCTTTCAACTTTTCTTCCAGAAATAAAAAGTTACAAACAACTTCAGTCACTTTTCAAGCAGTCTGATGCAGTTGGTGGCATGAAATCAATAATTAAACTAAAATAACTGCTGAAAATTTGTTCTTTCTGTCGTAGTCAATTCCAATACTAATGGAATTTTGATCTGCTGATGATAACTTTGTAAGGAAAGTTTAATTTTTTTTTGCGAATTTTCTATGATTTCCTTAAAGAAAGTTATTCATTTTCATGGACAGAAGCACTATTCAAAATATGACCATGCATTTCCGTTACATCCTCTATATTCTTGTAGAAACCCGAAGAATCAAACCAGTGTTTCTTTGTAAGTGAAAAAAACATCATCAGCCTTTTAATGCCCCCACTGCTGGAGCAACTGGCCTCCTCTCTGTGAAAGGGTGTGGGCCGTATTCCACTACGCGGCTCAATGCGGGTTGCTGGATGTCACATGTCTTCGAATTTTTGGTTCTAGGACATGCCGGTTTCCTCACGATGATTTCCTTCACTGTTTTGTGAGCAGTGGTGATAAAATAATTTACACAAAGTAAAGCGCCAGCCTGGGTTTGAACTCACGATCACTACTGCTCTCTAAAAAATAATTGTCTTAATTCCCGATTTGCAAATTAAGTATGTATATCAAAGAGGTGAGTCAATAGTAGCTATTTCCATGCTAAAACGACAGAACTATAGTATCAACTTAACACAATTAAACAGCCTGCATTGTCCCTAATTAATACTAACAGATTTTTATGCTCTTTTATCGAGCAGGCGGAAATCTAGATAATATCTCACAATAAGTGCGCTCAGATTACTCAATGGCTGAGTGCCCAGATTAAAATGGCAGCTTTCACGCTGATCCTCTTGAAATAAAAGAGCTTAGCAGTGAACTGGAATATTACGCGTAAATACAGGAGAATTTATTATTGTGAAGACTGTGTATTGTGTGGACAATATTTAGTCGACTGCGAATTCGGTGCGCGGCGGCTTATTTGAGATGAAAAAACAATATATTAAATGTGATGATTGTAGTAAAATGATTGGGGAGATTAGAAGAATTTCATCATTGAATATCAGTTTTTAGGGTTCCGTGCCGAAGGGTCCAAACGGAAGCCTATTGCTGTCACTCACGTGTCCGTCTGTCTGTTCGTCGTCTGTCACACAGGTTGGAGCTACAGTTTTCATATTTTCACAGTAGGTATAAGCATCTTGTTGACCCAAATTCATACAAATAGTCAAAAATACATTCGATACGGAACCCTAAATGTGCGAAGTCCGATACGCACTTGGCCGTTTTTTTTTATTTTTATTGTCCAGGACTTGAGCTCCATCTCGACTAATATTATATAAACGATGGATGAGGTTTACGAAGGAACGAACGAGCCCTAGTGCTTGAGAGAGGGTAAAGTCGGAACCCAAACACAATGCCCCCTTACCAAAATAAATTTCTGTAAACGTTAACGCTAACGCTTCGTGCAAAATGTATGGCAACGACGTTTTGCACGAAGCGTTAGACAGAGAACTGTCACGTGACTCACGCCCAGTAATGTCTTTGCCATATATTTTGCACGAAGCGTTAGCGTTAACGTTTAACGTTTCAGAAAAGTATTTTGTCTAAAGGCTCTGGTCTGCCGACGTAATAAATAATTTACAAAAACACTAAACATTGATTAAACATAAGTATACCGAAGCACTTATGATTACACAAACAGTCCGTTCACACTATCACATATCAATAACAAAACCCAAGCGGCGAATCATTGAGGTGTAACTCATGAAAATTCACTTTCTCGCGTGGAATCTCACTTTCCGGAATTTTTAATATTTTTTCTAATGTTTTGGATATTGTACATGTTTCTTGACGTGTCTGCGAGGCATTTGTCACTGCTGTGATTACTTTTTTTAAATTTACATCGGCGTTTGATTGGTCACGCGATCTTTTGATGTCCATATATTAATTTTTATTTGAATTAGGTGCCTTTGTTCTAGCTGTATGGTCTGATTTGTTGTTATTGTTCGCTGGTTTGACTTCGGTTGTGGAAACGTCTTTATTTTCTGGATTCAATTAATTAGCATCACGTTTTTTGTGTCAAATTAGCTGTTTACTAAATATTAAGCTCTCTGTAATCTATTGCTAAGATTTTACCTTCTTCGTATTTCTTTGACAGATTCTACTATTGCAAGCTCTTTTGTACTTAACAGTATTTGGTTCTTCGAATCAACGTCTGTAGCGTAAAGCCTTCTTTGTATGATGTTACCACTATTGTCTTAATTAACGTCTCCAACCTTTGAGGAAGGGTACTTTCGGTGTACCATTCTATCACTAATGACATTTTCTTAGAAACGAACATCGACGGAATTTACTGACAGCAAAGCTTTTGTTCGTTAAGTTGTGTTTTACATGTGTTTTCTGTTACTCAGCGGCAAGTGGTAAAGTTGTTAAATCAAGAACTCAATAATTAACATCTATTGGGTTGATGACTAAAAACATCTCAGAAGTCCGTCAGTTAAATTACCAAAATATAATGACCACATATTTTTTCTGTTCTCACGTAAACAAAAAATAAAGACGAGACAGTGCATTGAAATTTCGCATGACATCACACTTGAGTTAAAATTGTACCACATTTTACTCAAAAGTGACGTAACAAGCCCCTACTGAACTTTGATGCGTTTTGTCTTTGTCATTTTTTATTGATTTGATAAAGCAAAAAATACATGTCCGCGTGTGTAATCTAACTTACGAATAATTAGATTTTTTTTACCCCGGGTAACATTATTATTGACGACATAATTTTCTTGCCCTTATTCCAATTTATTTGGGGCTAGCACAATATTGTCTTCTTCTTACATACTTCTCTATATATCTCGAGGAATGGATGACATTAACCTTATAATCAATACTACAAATAATAAGGAAGACAAACCACAGTTAAGACCAAAAAACAAAACACGCGGGTCCGTGTTAAAACGATACGTTAACGCAAATGTAACTAATTGTTTTAAAAACCACTTGCGTTCGTAATTGGTCGTTTTTTAAACCATATATCTATTTACAAAGATATATGGCTGTATAGCGTTTGCGCATAGTGATGGCAGGAACACAGTGTTGTAAATACGATGCTTATAAATTAAGTTGATGATGGATTGGTTGAAGTACGGAACGGGCTCATGGAAATGATTCTTTATTAGCGGTAACCAAAGCACCTTTCTGAAAGTAAAACAGATGAATTCCATGACGCATTCGATACAGAGACTTCAAATTACTAAAATAAAAGGTAAATGGCACGATAGTGCAAAGTCTAGGTTTTGTTAATTCTATTCTTTGCTATTTAGTTATTATCATCTCCTCTGACAGTATAAATCACAATTTCAGAGATTTATACTTGCGAATTCGGATAAAGGCCACGAATCTAAATAATATGAAATATTTTTTTGCCTCCTGGGCAAAGGTCCACCCTACACCTCTTCGAATATCTTTTGTTATTTTTAATTACACAGATATATATACAAATATATTCGTATTATCACATAAGTTTCAAAAATTACCCAAACCCCAAAACATAGCAAAACAAGCAGCATTTACCCAGACGATGCGATAATTGGCAAAGGCCCGATTCCATCAAAATAGTCTTCAGAGCTGTAATTAAGAAGAAAAATCACTGCAATTTCGCTGTGACTGTGCTCCTACCATTTGAGGGGAACTCGAAGGAAAGTCGCTCCTTTTCCAAGGCCCCGCATAATACGTTTTTCAGGAAATTTGGATGAGGTCGTCAAAGCTGAAAATTGTTTGTGCATCTAATGTAATAATTATCGGAAGTATGGTCCCACCCTCCCATCTCCTTTTGTTTTTCTCTGTTCAGTCAGAACTGCCAAGGACCAGTCTTTTTTAAAAAAAAAAAGCATGAATATTAGTGAGTGTCATAGACCATGATAATGAAGTTGATGATGATGAAAGAATATGATCTGTGGCAAAATTAAAGCCACAGGAGAAAATCAGATTTATTTGAAAGAACAGCACTTATCTATTATTCGTAAGTCAAAATACATTCGGCAAAAACTGCCCTCATTGGGAAAAGCTTTTTTTGTATGGCCCCGAAAATATACAACAAAATACCACAGTCATGTAAATTTGTGATACCAAATCAATTTAAAAATATGATTCAAAATCTATTAACAGACAAGTGCTATTTAATATAAATGACCTTTTGACATGCTTGAATATTTTATATTATTATTTCTATAGTATTAGTATTCTCATAAAATTTAATAATTAATGTAAGTGAACCAGTCTTAAGTCTTTGGTTTTTTGAATTGATTATTTGTTTGTTAACTATTATATAAAAAAAATAGTACGCCTGGTTAGGCAAAACATGTACGGACTTTTTACCTACATTTAATAAACGCAGGTTCGACAAATAAATTATCTTTATCTTTAAAATCGTGTCTGTTATCATACCCAAACAAGACACCACTCTAATGCAAAGCTAAATCATACATATTTAAAAAAACAAAGTGTCATTGCATTACTCGTTCATGAAATATGAATTATCACATCTCGTGTTGAAAACGGAGCGTGAGTACGAGTCTGTATAGGTGTTGAAACTCACAGCATAAACGTCTGAGCAAAAAAGTGTGAGCGAAATGTGACAGACAAAGATGGTATAAGAAATGTCAATAAAAA
Source organism: Polia nebulosa (assembly GCA_951329385.1). Lineage (NCBI taxonomy): Eukaryota > Metazoa > Arthropoda > Insecta > Lepidoptera > Noctuidae > Polia > Polia nebulosa. The sequence goes on along the minus strand of OX589588.1, from coordinate 7,256,442 downwards.
TGGTTATTGCGTTATATTTTAGTATTCAATAAATGGTCAATGCACTGATTCTTCGATTGGAAGAGTTTGATCTTGTGAAGGAATACTGTTTTTAAATAGTGGTCCTATACCATTCTATTCCTTTGTCTCTACTTGAAGAATGTCCCGGAGGACTTAAATTTTGGATTTTGTGGGGGATTTCTATGAGCCAAACCTAAGTCCAAGATTAGACCTGTCGTACTGTATGGATCAGAATGTTGGGCTGTGAAAAAGACGAATCAAAAAAGATTGCATGTGGTGGAGTTGAGAATGTTGAGTTGGATGTGTGGAGTAACGAGAATGGATAAAGTGATTAATATATTTAAATCTCCAATTAATATTAAATATATAAAGTACATCTACTGCTACTTCTAAACTACCTCTAGTAGTTTAGAAGTAGCACCAGTGACAGAAAAGTTGAAAGGGAAACGCTTATCTTGGTATGGTCATGTGAAGAGGAGGGATGTAACATGTAACTAAAAGAGTTATGAATATAAATGTGGATTGATGGAGAGGGAGAGAGCCAAAGAAAAGATGGATGGATTGTGTGAGGAGTGATATGAAAGAAAAGGGAGATAGTGATAGCGTGACGGCTGACAGGAAAGAATGGAACAAAAAAAAGTGTGACGCCGACCCAAAGTAACATGGGATAAGGGCAGGAAGATGATGATGCTATGAGCAAAACCCAATCTCATGGAGATTTTGTCCGAGGCATTTCAAATGTAAAAACAAAATAACTTGGCTGTAGAACGATGTGAGCTCAGAAGCTCTATGATCGCAACAGTCGTTTTAGTGTTTTGAAGCACCCTTCATCATCAGCCTATAGCAGTCCATTGCTGGATATAGGCCTCTCCAATTGCACGCCATTGAGCTTGGTTCTCGGCAACTCTCACCCAGCTGCTACCAGCCACTCTGCGAAGATCTTTGCACCACCTAGCCTGAGGGCGTCCTACTTTACGTTTGCCGATTCGCGGTCTCCACTCGAGAACAAGTCTACCCCAACTATCATCGGTTCTACGGCTAATATGGCCGGCCCATTGCCACTTCAGCTTGCTTATTCTGTGAGCTATGTCGACAACGTCTCTGCCGGAAGCACCCTTACTCTTTCTGTATTGTTATAGTGAGAAATCACTACATCAGGTTTTAGCCGTATTTATCATATCTAGACAGCTATGATAAGCTAGCTTCTGTAAGATATGTTTTCTTAACATTCCTTTAACATTTAGGGCCGATTTCACCAATGAAACTAATCGCGATTAGTTTCATTGTTGAAATCTGCCCTTAATTTCCCGTTCGTTACTTTTATCATTCTTTCCTAAATATTGTCACCACAGCCAATAGTAGTAGGTGTGAAAATATCGTGATCTCCAGAGCTCCGATAGACGGGTAAGCGATACCTCACGATGAAAGCGTAATGGCCGCCGTTAGTCACTCCGCCATTGTGTCGGTGAGACCTCGGCTTAGGTGGGCGAGCTGTATTGTAGCTAAATTGTGCCTAAGTGCTGTATCGAAAGGCTCAAATTATCACTTGAGGAAAATTACTGGAGATTTTCTGGAGCCGTTGATAAATTTTCTCGGATATATTTTGTAGGTATGACTTCTAGAGGTGTTATTTATTGCAACAAGAGATTCGGTACTACTTATACACCATAATTGCTGGTCTTTTATTGCTCCCAAATGCTCGCTAGTGATATTATACTTTTACCTACTATAAAGCAGTTGTGTTAGATCTATTTAACAAAAATGTTGTTCAGGTAGAACAACATTTACGTTTTACGATGAATGCACACCAATATTATTAGTGTCTGACCGAAAGTTCGGTTTCGGCCGAGTTTCGGCCAAAAATCAAGTATCGGCGGCAGTTTCGGTTTCGGCCAAAATTGGCCGAAACTTTTGCCGAAACCGAAACTGATTTCGGAAGTGGTCGTACACTCTTGTTTAACTTCTTTAATAATTAGTATTTAATGAAACAGTAACAGTTAGTGATTTGATTATTGATAACTGATAAACATTTTGCTATGAGAACTTAATTTGAAAAGTATTTTAAGGAATTTTATACTTGACCACGTGAGTTTCAGTTTCGGCCGAAACTGAAGCCACGGCCGAATATTCGGTTTCGGTTGGAAAACCAGTTTCGGTCGGACTCTAAATATTATGTTATAATTTTGTAACTTTTTTTTTATATATATAAAAGTGCATCATTGTAAAATGTGGAACGATGATTGAGTGAATTTAGAAAAATAAATGTCAATTAAGTAACATATTTCGAACGCAAGTCAGGCTTGAATTTCTGGGGGGTTGATTAGTATCCACATCCATCCATCTGTAGTACCTAGTATTCACAACTGGGATTCGTATTGAAATGATTAAACATGAATATGAATTCGGTTTGTAAGGAAAATAAACACTCTGTCACCGAATGAATTCTAGTAAATTCTACGGTAGATGATCAATTTGAAACTGTCGGCAACAACAGCAACTTATCATGTCGTAGTCGTAAGTCAAAAGTTTCTGTTCAGAACATGAATAAGAAAGTTTCAGTAGAACCAATTGCGTAATACAAAAAGTTAAAATATTCAGGCAGAATGTACCAAGTCTTACAATGATTTCCATACGAGACACACATTCATTTCAGTTAGTAAAATAGCCAACCTTAGTAATTCTGTTACAGAAAATCAAACTTAAAATCCCTCATTACAAAGTTAATCAATCAATTTAAGAATTCATCGCACGCGCATCCTGCTATGCGTTTGATTGCATCTCTGAGGATGTTAGGTATAAAATAACGTGCCTAGCATATAATAATTCGGCCCATAGAGCACTGAAGCCGCTAGATAAAGTGTCATTCTGTCAGCGATAACAACTGTCAAAGTATGGTTTGACATGCGCAACCGAAATGTCACGTGCTCAATCCCAAACATTTTAGATTTGACAGTTGTCATCGTCGATAGAATGTCAACTTGTCAAGAGCCCCGAGGCGCCTCGGCCTCGAGTATCATGTCAAAACTTTTCGTACAAACAAAGAATTCCAGAGAGTGTCATGTCGAATCTTACATACAAACCGTGTCAGTTAGTCATAGAAATTGACGGCCCGTTCACGACATTCTGCTTCTGACTATTGCTATGACAGCGGATTGCGTGGCCACTAATATTATTAGCAACTAGCTACCGCCCGCATGAAATTAGTACTTCTCACTTGTATAAATTATAGGCTATGTGTTAATCCAGGATATACGCTATACTGGAACCAAATTTCTTCCAAATCTGTTCAGCCGCTTTAGTGCGAAGGGTTAACAAACACGCGCACACACATCCATACAAACTTTCGTCTTTATAATTTTAGTTTGATGGCGTCTCTAGTCGCCGGCAGCACTGTCTTTGTCCGTCTTCCGTGGTCTGTGATAGGGACCGTCTATACTTTGTTAATTATTTTATTCTATGAGATGCTATTAGGTATTGTTTGTAGAACGTGGTTTGGCAGCGCGACGAAATATGGCGTCGGTACCGGGTACATACGGAGTATAAATATTGATCTGCTTTTGTATGTATTTGTTTAAGGATGTTGTTAACGGTTTACACCGGATTTAGGAAGTTCGTAGAAGAGTTTAGTTTCAGTGAACCAACTGTGCTATTGAACTATGTTTGCTTTAACGATATTTAATGCATAAAAGCTCCCACGGTTAGGCGCGGATACATTACCATCATCATTTCAGCTGAAAGACGTCCACTGCTGGGCATAGGCCTCCCCCAAGTATCGCCACAACGACCGGTCCTGTGCGTCTCGCATCCATCGGCTACCCGCGACCCTCACCAGGTCATCAGTTGCCTTCCAACAATATTATGCGTAGATCTATGATGATGCTATGAAAAATAGTTGTCGCATCAGTGACGTTTTGCTGCGTCGCACCCGTCTTCGGGCGCTTTATTACCAAAATGCTTGTGTTTAAACGCCTTCCGGAAATGCACCTATTTTACTACCAATAAATACGAAATACCAGCCAGAATGGATAAATGCTCACTATATTGTGTTTCATGAAGTATTTTAGAAATAAAGCTATTTTCCTTTAAACGACAGTCGTAAGTAAGGTAGATTGACGGAGCCCCGCTGCTCGGGGCTCCTATTTCTGTCTGCAAAGTTTAAAGCAACCTAACACAAACGGGATGACGGGGCTGCATTCGCTCGCTTTGCTGGCTCACTGTAGCCCCCGTCATCCTCTTCGAACCTAACCACGGGGTGCCCTAAGTTCCCGAGCTCGCTTCACTCGCTCTTGGATAACGCAACCATGATTTACACCGCCTAAAATGTTACTGTTTCAGTAAAACAATAATTACTTGGTGAGCATATATCCATTTTTGGTAAGCAAAAAGAATATATAGTGAGCATTTAAATTGTACCCATACCAAAAAATTGGACTATTGCCTATTCATAATTCGGACGCAAATACCTGAACGTAAACCACCTACTTCACGTTTTCCTATAGCTTTCATTATATGTACAAAGTAAACCTCATTAATTAGGGAAACGCAATTTGAATTTGCTAACATACGAGTACGTCCATCCACTTCAATACACTCTGACACCTTTATGTACATACAACTAGCTTTTGCCGCGGCTTAGCTCACGTGGCCAATCCACTGGAACCATGTATTTTACGGAATAAAAAGATTAAACCATGACACAAAAAAAACAACTGCCCCATACATTAATTATGTTTGCATATCTCGACAAAATGTACTGAACAGCCGATTTCTTTTCTGCCTGGTGTCGCGAGTAAATTCGTAAAGACTTCCCGCGGCCCTTGGCACTCAGGCAACTGAAGGAACAGGGGTGGGTTTTAGTCAGTAAAAGTCATTGGATGATTTCCCAACACCACAATAAAAAACTAGTGGCACTCCGAGAGTGCCGACAGAAGTGAAAACTTGACCAAAAATGCCCAACGCGCCTCGCGATCCGCTACGAGTGCTTCTCGTATCGAATCGCGTAGCGATGGCGGTGGCACGCGAGTTCAATTGTTTTTTTTCCATCTCAAAACTGGCCAACGCGCCTAAAGAAGATTTCACTTCAAAAACAGGGTTGGTCCCATAGTAGAAGTTCTTCACAGTGATGAGTTTTTGTCAGTGTTATCATTGATTGTCATCTCCTCCTTGTATATTAACAACAATGATTTTACTTCTTTATAATAACAGTTTATTAATGTAAAACCAGTTTTTTTTTTTTTTGGTGGCTTGGGAAATCATCCAATGACATCTCCCGCTCTAGGGAACGGAAGGGCGTGTCAGACTCTTACTGATTAAAACCCACCCCTGTACCTCCTTGCCCTAAATGCCCAGGGGCGAGGTAACTCTTTCGAATTTATCCTCAACCCCCGGGCAGGCATCGGCCATGACGGGCCCCTTCATGTTTGCTGACAACTCTTTGAGGCGCGCGTGGAACACTACGCGCCGTCGACTCTCGGGCCTGGTGCTGATCGGACGACGAGTTACCCACTACTCGCCGTCCGCAGAGCCTGGATGTAAAGCCAGTTAAGACACATTCGATAGGGCACTTACCTAACTGGGCCACCTATAAAGCTTAGAAAGTACATATGAAAGTGTTAAGTAATATCGACCAGCGTTCAACAATGCAACGTGTGAGTTTGTCCGACCAACACAATACACTTTACTGAACTCTACTTAAGAATAGGTACGTAAGAAACTTAATTATGAAATCTATACTAATATTATAAAGAGGTAAGGTTAGTGAGTTTGTGAGGTTGTAGGGTAATCTCTGGATCTACTGAACCGATTTTAAAAATTCTTTTACCATTACAAAGCCACGTTATTTGTGAGTGTAATAGGCTATAGGTAGTGTAATAGGTAGGTATATCAATTTTTGAAGAAACAGAACTAGATACCACTGTTTTCTGTTTTTTATTTATTCAACCGGCATTCCGTTTGATTGGTTGCTATTTCGGTCAACTAAGCTTTACCGGTTACGTGGGTACGTAAGCAGTAAATTTAGTTTGAAATTTACTTATAAAAAACCGGCCTAGTGCATGTCGGGCCACGCGCAGTATAGGGTTCCATAGTCGCCCGTTATAACACGCGGACTTAGAAGTACTGCTTCTATCAAAACAAATACTTCAGAACTGCGACACCCCGGGGTAGGATGAGAAATGTTGCTGGAATCACTCGATGGGCGAACAGACTCCCTACTTTGAGCACCCGTAATTCCAAAGTCAGCGGCTAACTCCCCGACGCTTTCTTCTGCGAGTGCCTACCGTCCAGCTAAGATCTTTTTACAGGAAAAATGATCTGACGTCAAATCAAGCGACGTTATAGCCAATTAACATGTTCTTCCAGATAACAAAAAGAGTATTAAACCTAGACAAAACCCTAACACCGGTCGACGTCATGACGTCGGCGCCGGCTGTCGCTGAAAACCAGCGCTGGGGCTCTGTCTTGTATAGGGTCATAGCACTTAAGCTGAGCGATGGCCGTTTTGCGTGGATGTGACGCATTTTTTTCCCCAGTTTTTGTTTTTTTGTTTTTGTTTCTCTGTTTTTTGCGTCATGTTTACCGTAAATTATATATTTTCTTTCTTTCTTTTTCTTTCTAACAAAGTATCGAACTTATCGGGAAAGCTATTGGTAAGTCTGCAACTGACAAATGCCCGTTTACTTTTATCTGACGCCGACAGCCGGCCCGTCATGTGTCATAGAGGATTACCTACTGCCCCAGTGCTACGAGCAACGATTAGTTGCTTTATGGGAACACGTAAATATTGTGCTGTGAATCGTTAGGGGTGATAAAGGATTCAAGGATAAAGGCGAGGGTGATGAGTGCCAATGAAGAAACAGAGCTGGTTACTTTGGAATTAAGTATTAGGAATGTTTCCAGTGACGAAAAGAAAAAAAAACAAAGAAACTTAGATACTTTTTTTTATGTGGGGTGGTAAATCATCCAATGACATCTCCCGCTCTAGGGTGGAGCGGGAGCGCGTGTCAGACTCTTACTGACTAAATCCCACCCCTGTTCCTTCCCTGCCTTGAGTGCCCAGGGGCGCGGTAACTCTGTATCGAATTTATCCACAACCCCTGGGCAGGCATCGGCCATGACGAGCCCCGTCATTATTGCTGACAACTCTTTGAAGCGCGCGTCGACTCTCGGGCCTGGTGCTGATCGGACGGCGAGCTACCCATTACTCGCCGTCCGCAGGCCTGGGTGAATTTGTCTGGTAATCCTCTAATAACGGCAGTAAAAATAGGGCCATTTTTTGTCATTTTTGGAGGGTCATATTTTCTTTACTTATTAGTTGCTGAAAAAACGGAAATGACAGGGACGTGTCTACAGCAGACCATGACTTGAAAAAATAAGGTTGCTCTAGAGGCATTATTCAGGAAGAAAAAGGGGAATACATTTGTATGGAGAATCGCAGCCCCTGTTCTCTCAAGGAAGTCTTTTCCTACTGTTATGATGATCGTATATTATGTCAGCGGATAATTGCAAAAACTCGCAATATATTATGAATAGATCATTTCAAATATACAATAAATTTCCTACGAAATTAGATAAGTAATATTCAATTTAAATTGGAATCTTTTTGAAAGTAAAAAGGTGATTACTATTCAGTCACGCATACGCAATAATAAATGATGAAAATACCCAAAGAAATCCATAAAAGGCTTTATTGCGTAACACCACTTACAGCAACAATACAACTTGAACTCCGAACATTTTTTCTAAACAAAATTAAGAAAGCTATTCTGTCTCTTAAAACACGACCTTTGGCAGAAAACAGAATAAATAGTTCTGTCTGGGAGCGCATTTATTCAGGTCATGCTTATTCGAATTCTTTGTACCCCGCCTGTCATAAAAAAAGGTAGGTCGACGTTAATTTAATTAAGAATTTTAATACTTTTCGCGAAATCTTCTTGGAGCTCTGCTAACCGTTCAGGTGGAAATACCATTTTAATAAGCTGTGCTTGTTTTAGCGGTCTCTATACTTTTTAGGGTTCCGTACCCGAATTATTGTTGTCACTCACGTGTCCGTCTGTCTGTCCGTCCGTCGTCTGTCACAAACTTTGTTACGTAGAATTGTTTAACTTCCCATTGACTTGAAATTTGGTGATAATGTTTATTATTACGTATACTTTACTAACAAATATCAATATTTGGTGCGGAACCTTAATTTGCGAAATCCGATACGCACTTGGCCAGTTTTTTGTAATGCATGCTCCTTTTATCTCTAACGTATTGTATTTGATTTTTTTTGGGGATTGAAAAATTCATTTTATGAATATTTTGTCAGAAATTATATATTTCATTACGAAAAAAATAATGAAGAGTTCTAAGTACAGATGTTATTAAATGCTTGATTATTCTTTCAAACACTCTTCAGGTTTTTCAAATTATTTCCTAAAAAGTATTCTGTATTCCGTTTCTGGGACAGCTTTCATTAACATTTTAATAAGCGAGTGGAGTTTGTATAGACGAGACGAAATCAGGGAACAAGCGGGTCTAAAAATATATACCTGGGCTGAATAATGAAGTCCGTAGTAAAAATGAAGAAAGAGGCCAATCAAACCCAGCTGTCATATCTTAAGATCTGAAGAGGCCTGAAGGGATCGACAATGCTCATTTCGATAACATCTAATCATAATTGAATCATGCAATTAATCAATCGAATTTTACGATTAATTCTAATCCATTCTTCATTTGAAGCATTTGAAGCTCGAGATTAAGACGAAGCCTTTATAGGTGTTTAATTAATCAATGAAAATACTTCTTCAAATGCTAATGAAATCTCCCAATTTAAGCGCAGATTCAAAAGATTTCGAGGTTCTAAAGTAATTGCACAGTGGGAGGCTTACGGTGAACAATAAGCAGGCAAAGGCTGATGATAATGACGTAATAAATTGCGTCAAAGGATAGAAATTCGAGGTTCGTAGAGAATTAAGTGCAGCCAATGAACAGCCTCCTAGCAATGACCGGTTTTGATGTTATTTAGCTCATTATTGTTTTAATTACATCTTGTTTGTGTTCAGAAGCAATTTGGTTTGTTGCACTAGTATAGTGGGCGTATGTTTAGAGCTGTTTATCCATGTTTAGACAAGAATCGATGGTCTCATTACACCCACGTTTGAGTGGTTAATGTTTGTATTTTCTTTAGAAGCCAAATAGTGCTCGTTATTATAATAGTGTCAGTTTTAACGCAAAAGTATTTTAAAGCAAAAGCTTAATAGTTCAGATGGTTCAAAAACATTTTGTTTTCCACCTCAACAAAAGATTTTAGCCACAGAAATGTAGCTAAAAACTCCAAAAAGCAAAGCATTTTACGAGGAGGTAATGAAAGAATTTAAAATGAAAATAATTAACAAAGCAACAAAAAGCTATGAAATTTCTAGAAACGCGTCGTTCTTGATAAGGACTGGCCGGGAAAGGCCAAAAAAACTGCCATGAGAATACTAAAGCATGTTTGCAGGGGAGTTTGTGGACAGTCGAAAGTAAACTTTAAGGAGTTTGGAATAGGATTTGAAGTCCTGGCAGTTTCTATGCACACTCTGGGCTCAGAGCCAAGTAGATGTGGAGAACGCACATTTTCGTCTGCTTTTCATACACATGCACGTCTGAATGGCTCTCAATTTTTTTTCGTTTGTTATTTTATCGCTAAATGCTGCGATTATTCCCGATGTGCCGCTTAGGGGAAAATTAAATATGATTCGTAAAATTCAACGCTCTATTATAGGGCAGATCATTGTGAGCTCGTTCAAGTTTAGTTTTTTTTCTGTCTGGCACTTACTGATATTGTTAGCGGGATTATACAAGGTGCATATTATGAAGTCGTGAAAATAGTATTTCAGTTTGCATCCTGATAAAGTATTTCGCTTGATCGTTTTATATTGAGCTTTTTATGAGTTTAATAAATGGGTTCTGAGAATTTATACACAGGACCGTTCTTTTTAGGGTTCCGTACCCTAAGGGTAACCAACGGGACCCTATTACTAAGACTCCGTTGTCCGTTTGTCTGTCAGCGGGCTGTATCTCATGATTCGTAATAGGTAGACAGTTGAAATTTTCACAGAATATGTATTTCTGTTGCCGCTATAACAAAAAATAATAAAAATAAATTAAAAATATAGCACCAACAGAATATACATTCACTGAAAATTTCAACTGTCTAAAAACATGTTTCTAGAAACATGAAAAAAACCCAAAAGAAAGTGTTTTTTTTGTTTTTTTTTTCAGTTCATGGTACGGAACCCTTCGTGTGCGAGTCCACTCGCACTTGGCCGATTTTTTTATTGTAGCTGATTCTAACTTATTATTTAATCGTTTTAAGATCGATAATTATAAATTATTCAACAAGTCAATGTATTCAGTCACCCATAGCTCGTACATCTGCAAACACCAAGCTCATCCCCCCAAGTTAGCTTTAAAACGAGGTCCCATATTCATGCAACGGATTACCCAAGTGGTAAGATTATGCCAACGGTAACATACATTATTCTGATTACAAGCACCAAACGGAATAGTCCGCATCTACCACCCCCCTTTAACCCTTTCCCCACCCCTTTTCCCCACCTCAAGCTTGTCACTTGGACGTGACTAGATTCGGTACGGCATCGATTTATTGAAATTGTCCGTGGACATACATCGGGTACTTAATTTAATCAATCGGGAGACTTAATGTTTTAGGCTTGTTGCCAAACTGTAATATTAAATTATATGGATTGGCTTAATTGCTTGTTTTGTTTACTGTGGATCCTTCGTCGGGTTGGTTGGAATGTAATAGGTTTTGCTTGCTCCAAAGTCTATTCTCGAGCCTCATCTCGAACAAAGAAAATTTAGTTCAAATAAATCTCAATAGATGGCGATGGCAATAAGAAATCGATGCTTAATCATCGATTTCTTATTGAAGATTTATTAATATTAATATTTTGAAACTACATATGGTAAAAATTGTATTTCTTATTAAATAAACTGCCCTAAGCATATAATTGTGAAATATTTAGCTTGTAATTCAAATTTAGACGATTATTGGAACGAATCCTTAGACATCTATATTACTTGTACCAATAGATGGCGCTGTTTGAAGTTTTAGAGTTTATCCATTCGCCTCTTTAAAATTTGAATAGTAACACATTTTGTTACAGTAAAACTGCTATGAAGTGCCAAAAATACTATAAAGTAATTCCTCAATGTGTGAGAAAATATTGGTAAGACTTTAAGTAAATTCATTCGGCTTGCAAGCCGTCGCTGCTAACACCATCTAGCGAGGTGTAGAGGACGGACCCGAACGAAGAACAAAAGTTACTTGTGCCAGACGAAAACCCGTAGTTACGGCGGTACCGTTTCTTTGTATGGGATGAGGCATCTGTACGCTGCTAGTATTATATTATCTGTGATGAGGGCGATACACTGCGTTGAACGTGACGTCACGCGGCGCGACACTGTTTACCTTGAACTTTGATGCATTTTATCTTTTTCATTTTTATTGGTTTTGGGGTTTTTTTTTTTGTGGTCATTCAATGACTTCTCCCACTCTGGGTAGAGCGGGAGGGCGTGTCAGACTCTTACTGACTAAAACCCACCCCTGTTCCTTCCTGCCCTGAGTGGCCAGGGGCGAGGTAACTCTGTTTTTGATAAAGCAAAAAATAAGTTTCCAATAATTTATGTTATTTAACTGACGGCCTAATTAGATTATTTTAGTATAATATCCCATTGTTTGGTATATCTGGTAAAATAATCTCTTCAAGTAGATCCCGATCCGATAGCGAACATGGTATTTCATCACAGAAAAACGGGAGCAAAGCCAGGGCAAATCTCTAAAGAAGAAAAGAAGAAAAAGAAAAATAATTTATTCTGCACAGATTTAACGCACATTACAGAAAAAATGGATTAAATAACGTAAACATACATGAATGCTAAAAGCCTCGTATTCAATCAATGTAAGTCTTCTGTTCACTGCCTAATGTCATTCTCTAGTGATTCAAATTCATAAAGTCACAATATAGAAGCGCCAAAGTAAGACGATCATTGTTGTCTGTTCATCAATTATTAGTGTAAGTCTGTCATATGTCTTAATCAAAGGAAGTTCACTTGCCCTGCGCTTGTTAACAACATCGAATTGCCCTAATTAGTCAACCTTGTTTATCTAATTAGTAGCGACATTGCTGTCAAGGTCACGAAGCTCCGTTACTTTATGGTTGAAGTTCTTTTTAAGGTGTATATAGGCGCCAAGTGGCGCCCTCATTGAATAAAAAATCGTAGCAAAGCGTAGAAAATAAAGATTAAAGAATCCTATGTTGCGTTTGTTACAAAGAGGATAAGGTTACGTTGTGGAAGAATGACGAAGTAGTTAGGAAAAGTACCAAAAACGGCCGTTTTTGACATTTTTGCTTACTACTTTGGTTACGAAACACTTTGAGTCTTGTTTTAACAACGTAAAAATACCTTATCCTATTTGTAACAAACGCAACATAGGATTCTTTAATTTTTATTTTCTATGCTAAGATACGAATTTTTATTCAATGAGGGCGCCACTTATGGGGAGGTAGGCCCTTAATTTATTTGCTGACTCTACTGCGGTCTGGTGTCGATTACTAATTAGAATTGGACACCCATAGAGTATAATAGTCGAGTGACAGTTTTATGGTATAACTAGAGATCTGTCCCAGTTTTGCACGGGTACAAATTATACACCTAAACCTTCCCCATGAATCACGCTGTCTGTTAAACCGCATGAAAATCCGTTTAGTAGTTTTTGAGTTTATCGCGAACAGACAGACATACAGACTTTGTTTTATTATATGTAGAAGAATGAAATCTTTAAAACAACAAAACATTGGATATGAAATTTAAGCAAAATAACTTAAATTTCGGAAGTCGGTTATTCTGGTTTTGTTTCTTCGTTTTTTGACACCGACTTCCAAAAGTTATTTTAAACATTTTTTTTTTTTTTTTTTTGGAAGTCGGTTCTATTTTTTTGTAAAAAGTTTTTTTACATCGAGCGACTGCTGAATGGCTAACCGGAGATTAGCCAAGTGCGCGGGAGATTTTATAGTGCACAAGCGTGTGGGCAAACAGATGCACTCTCTGTTCTTATGCTCTCACAGTTCGGTGGGCCGGCACGACCCGGGGTATATCAGGCGCATGGCCAACGGCTTAACGTGCTTTCCGAGATACTGGGGTGTCACATCCCATGCCTGGGGTCAAGAAGAAATTCTTAACAGAGGTCCCGCAGCCCTTGGCACTCAGGCAACTGAAGGATCACAGGTGGGTTTTAGTCAGTAAAAGTCTGACACGCCCTCCCGCTCCACCCAGAGCGGGAGGAGAAGTCACTGGATGATATCCTAAGCCTACAAAAAAAAAAAAATGGGGTGTCACACCACCTACTTCCAAACTCTTGGCTGCTACTGAGTAATTCCTAATAAAAACACCAATGCCACTTTTTAGTTTTCCGTAACCGGAGGGTAACCAACGGTACCCTATTTAGTAATAGGATAATAGCCTCTACTGTCCGTCCGTACGTCCGTCCGTCTGTCTGTCCGTCTGTCTGTCAGTAGGCTGTATCCCATGATGATAAAAATTTTCACAGAATGTGTATTTCTGTAAATTAAAAATTAAAGGGGGCTCCCCTACAAAGTCCCACGCCACGTCTCTCTGCCTGTTTGTTCGCGGTAAACTCAAAAACTACCGAATGGACATGCGGTTTCGCACCATTAGACAGAGTGATTCATGAGGAAGGTTTTAGTTAATTTGTTCCCGTGCAAAGCCGGGCGGGTCGCTAGTATTCTTATGTTGTTCCAATGCGAGAGAAGAAGATTCAAACCCTCAAACAGTGTCTTCACATTCTTCACGAGTTTACAATATAATTTATAATTTCTACAAGTTTTGATATTATTCGTTAATTTCGTAATATCTGGTTTGACCTTTAGCCCTCTAGGGAGGTTCCCTTGAGAATCGATGATATTTTGTGGCGAAAGTTTACGAACTTGTTAACTACTGAAATATCGATTTCCTTTTAACGATGTTTGTTGGAAGAAGACGTGGTTCTATCACGTGACGTGGTGATATCTTGGTAGTCATTGTTCTCAAAGAGACACATATACTCGTAGGTATTTCTTATTCTCTTAAAAATAAGTTCGATTTAGAATGATGTCACTTAGCTAATCGTGCGTTGTCATCCAAACTAAACATGTACTGTGCAAAATTTCAGCTCAATCGGAAATCAGGAAGTGGGTCTTTAACTTCTATGATTTGTTTAATTAGTTACAGGAGCTTATAAAAGCGTGTTAAGAGGGAACAGGGCCTGCGAGGAATTTACAAAATAGGTATTTGAAGAAACTATTTGCTCCCTCAAGCCTGCCTCCGCAGAGTGCGATAGGAACAGCTGCAACTCAGACTGATTTTATCAGAAATTTTTTGATGAGATCGACGTTCGTATTCCCCTTTTTCTCCTCGAAAACTGAGCCGCTTCAATTATTTTTGACACCAAATTTTTAAGAAAGAGTATGTGTAGATCCCTACTAAATGACTTATGTTAAAACTTTTCTAATTTGTCTGGTAGTCTTCTAAGAACCGCGGTAAAAATAGGGCCATTTTTTTGTCATTTTTGGGGGGTCTTATTTTCTTTACTTATGAGCGTTATCGGTAAACGGGCCATGCGTAATTTAGGTATAGACTAGCACCCGATGTGTTTGTGTGCATCCGTACGGCACACACGCGCGCTTGCTGCACGGTGCGGATTTTATGAACGACCAACCCGTGTTGATCCTTTGAATAATGATATGAATCTATTTTTTTTGCCTTTACATAAAGTAAAACCTTTTTTTACTTAAAATCCTCTTCACACAACATTTAGTTATTTGGAGAATTAAACTAAAAAAGTTTTTTAATAATTAAGGTACCGTTTATTTGAACTAGAGGATTTGAGTTTCTTTGTGAACTGTTTATTTGAATTAGAGGATTTGAGTTTCTTTGTGTAATCCACCAGTATCGATTTTTAATCAAATTTTGACGTTTGTAAATGTCATGTTAGCAACTCGAATTAAAAAACGGACTGTAGGTCTAGATAGTTTTTTCATTTTTGCGTACAGGATGAGAGGTGGTAAATTAAATAAAGGTTTATCATGTTATGTTTAGTGAAACATTTAATATAAAAAAAACTTAAATTATAAAATAATTTCCCTAAGTGGCATTGATCGGCTTTTTCTTGGATCAATTATTTCGGGAAGAACGCACTCATAATAAAATTTCGTCAAACGAGAGATCATTTTTTCTTTCCAAAACTGATCGTCTTAATAGAGTACCATACCATAATAGAGTTTACTTTTTCGACCCATCACCTAAAACATAAAATAATTTAATACACATAAACTTAAAAATACACTACATTAGTTCGTTTATAATTCGAATGTACAAAATCAAACAATATTAATATTATAATAAAAAAAATACTCACGGATCAAAACGGGTTAGGCGCAGTATAAATCTACGGTGCAACTACCTATTTCTATTGTCAGCGCGGCAGCGTGAGCGACACAGGTCCTACCTCAGAGAGCGCCACAGCGCGACTGACCGACCGCGCTCGGCGCTGCGTTATTTATTAGGAACTTTGAAATTTTATATTGTCTATATAATAATTAAAAATGTTTTTTTTTTATTGATATCTATTTGCATGAACTTAAGTTACACATAATGTTTTTTTTTTTAGTTGTTTCATCCATATTAAGGATATAAAAACTATGTTTTAGAATGTAAAATGTAAGTCATGAAAATATTTTTTTTAGGGACTTATTGAATTAAAACTACTTTTCTATTTTATGCATTAACACGAACAGCATTTTTCCTTTTGCCACGTATTTTTTCCAGACTTCCATGACTCGTTGTTGATTCATAATTTCATTCCGAAATTCAGCCTTCCCGCAAAATTCCAAAAACACGTGTTTAAAATAAGCTTTTATTTTGATGATTATTATCATTTTTCAATGTTTTATTCTATACAAATACAACATAAAGATATGCCTAATGCAGCACTAAAATTAGTTTTGTACCAACTCCAGGCAATGTAGAGTAATTTAACTTTAAAAAGCCTCGAATTTATGATTATTGATTTTTTTAACGAGAACACTCTTATTAGTTGCTGAAAAAAAGGAAATAACGGGGACGTGTCAACATCAGAGCTTGACTTTATGAAAAAAAAAAATGATTGCTCTAGAATCATTGTTCAGGAAGAAAAAAGGGGAATACTTTTGTATGGAGAATCGCAGCCCCTGTTCCCTCTTAAAAACTTATCCCACATTCCAATAGCAATAGAGTTTTCGTAGGTAAATTCTAGTGTTATTATGCCATGAAAATCCTTAGTTATTTTTCTAATCAAACATGCACAAATACCGTAATAATTATTCAGGATATGCATCTACGATACGGGAGAAATAAAATGTGGCTTGATCGTTAAAAAACTGGGTCACTTGCATTAGGATGGGGTATGGAATTATGGATAAATATTTTATTTTATAAGCAAGTATTAAGTTTATTCATTGATCATCTGTAGTATTGTTTACTTTGCTGAATTCAACACCTCTCTTATATCGACAAAAACAACAAGCGAGTATCAAACATTAGCTTGTCACACCATATCATTCCACCAGCTCATCGTAAATTGAAAGTTTCACGTCACTAAAGTATCGATTTCCCTATAAACGTTGTTCATCGTAAGGCGCGGCTATACCAAGGTCACAGGCATTGTTACCAAATTGATGAGATTCGTATCGACCCGGCACGTCACTAGTTTCGAGTTATGTTTCACGGAATGTATCGTTAAATCCGTTTTAATGGTCACGATAGATTTTATTTTGTTTTTTTTTTTTTTTTTTTACTTGTTTATGGTGCGCGGTGTTTTATTGTTACAATTAAACGATTTTGGGTCGTGACGTAAGCTATTAATTTGTTTTTGTGTGTACCTAATAACGGTTTTTAAAATAGTTGGAGTTTGTAAGTTTAATGGATGATGCTTATTAATTGCTCTTTCTAAAATTAGACATACAAAAGCGGGAAAACTTGTTGTCTTCGTAAATGAAGATCTAGTCGGCAAAAATAGCAATGATAAGATTTGACTCATAACAAGAAAATCAACCTTCCTGCCCAACCTGCTTGTTCGCATATTAGAAACGAGCTGCATTCCGCTCCAGATCTCTACACCATTTTTTATTTTTTTTTGGGTGGGAAATCTTCTAATGACTTCTCCCGCTCGTCAAACTCTTACTGACTAAAACCCACCTCTGTTCCTTCCCTGCCTGAGTGCCCAGGGGTGCGGTAACTCATTTTCAGAATTTATCCGCTACCCCTAAGCATGCAGGCACCGGCCACGATCGGCCCCGTCAACCGGCCACGATGGGCCCCGTCAACCACGTGTCACCATCACTAATGCCCGTATTGTAAATACTACTTCCAAAATTAATAATTCACGCCGCGTCGCCTCCACTTATAATAATTAATTAACGACAAAGCTCATCTAATTATCAATGTGACACAAAATCCATTATTCACGAGACCAAAACAATCTTCACGGAAAAACATGGAAAGAAATCGTGCGTAACAAAATGAAAGGAACAAAAGGAGAGGCTCTCCTCGATATTAAAAAGAAACATAGAGCTTGTCCGTAAAAGCTGTTCACTAGATGTGTCGCCGCAGAATGCACACAGAATTAATTATCTTTTCCGTTACCATTTCCTTTGTGGTTCGTACTTCGTATTCCGATGGACTTCAACAGTTTATCCAGTAAAAGGTTAGATACTGTCACGCCAGAGAGCGAATTTTGTTTTTTTTTTCGTTTTGTTGTTGTTCGGTTTCGAGTTGCATGCGGGAATTAAAAAACTTTTTATCATGACCTTTTCACTATGAATAGTGCCCGCATCGTTTTTGTTGCTTTCTGTGCTTTTTATTGTTGTTTCTAGTGTGATTTTGTTGATTTTATTGTATCTTTGTTTTCGTACTTTGTGGAGGAAGTGGTTTTCAATTTAGTTATTGGAGCGGAATATTGCAGTTGGTGTAAAGTTCGTACTAATAAGTATAGATATTATGTCGAGGACCTACAACTACTCGTATTATTCATGGATTGTGTCCAATATGACTCCAGTAGAGATAATTTAGTGAGGTCGCTGGTTTTTAACAGAACAGAAATGTATGGCAAAGACATTACTGGGCGTGAGTCACGTGACAGTTCTCTGTCTAACGCTTCGTGCAAAACGTCGTTGCCATACATTTTGCACGAAGCGTCAGCGTTAACGTTTACAGTAATGTATTTTGGCTAAGGGGGCAGGCCCCTTAGCCAAATAACTTTTATAATAGCGCTAACGCTAACGTTTCGTGCGAAATGTATGGCAAGGACATTACCTGCGGAGAGAACTGTCGCGTGACTCACGCCCAGTAATGTCGTTGCCATACATTTTGCACGAAGCGTTAACGTTAATAGAAAAGTATTTTGTGTAAATGCTCTGAAGTAGGCATGTTCCATACAATTCTATCCCAACCAAATGGCGACGATGCGAAAGATTTGTTCAAATTCATGTCCCACGTCTTGTGAAAGTGAAATTGTTTAGGATATGATGGGACCGACATACGCTATGCGTAAAAGACCCTATAAATAAATAAAGAAAAAAATAAAGTTTATATTGGTACATGTTTCAGTATAGGAACTAAACTAAACTCAAATACTATACTTAGACTGACGTACTAACATACATGCTACGATGTATTACCATACGTAACCTTTTTTTTTTGTGAGGTGGGAAATCATCCAATGATTTCTCCCGCTCTGGGTGGAGCGGGAGGGCGTGTCAGACTCTTACTGACTAAAACCCACCCCTGTTCCTCCCTGCCCTGAATGCCCAGGGGCGACGTAACTCTTTCGAATTCATCCTCAACCCCTAGGCAACCATACGTAACCCTGAAGCGATATCGATTGGCAATTAACAGTATTGTTGCGGAATAATTTAAGGGTCTATTATTTTAATTAAATGTATTCATTACGAGCGTTTTGTAATTGACCGCGGTACACTGTTATTATCAGGTAATAACTTTACCATATCCAGTGAAACCTGACATTAACTTAATATAGTTTGAAGTAATGACTACAAAAAAATACTGGCTAGCACATAGATTTTAATACGAATTAAAAAGTTTCCTTGTAGATGGTAATCCGACTAATTTTATCATAACGTGTAATTGCTAACTACATAATTAATTGAATATCAAGCGTGAGGCTATCAATAGTAAAAAAAATAAGTATACACTATGATTTAGGCAACAACGTTGTAGCCATATTGAAGTTATACTTCTTATGCGACTTCCAACAAGGTTGCGTTAAACATTTAACGCTCCTGGGGAGGGGGAATAGAAAGAGACAGAGCGAGAGTGAATGCGAAAAAAAAAAGAATGTAATAATAATATTATTATTATTATGATTATGATAAGATTACGATTACGATTATGTTTGTTAATAATATTATTATAATTAATAATAATATTTATCTTGTTACGCCAAAGAAGTATAAGTTCTTACGTGCGTGCAAAAGTACACACACACTTTTTTATTGTCCAGTCGTTTATTATAATTGAAATAAACAGCCGACGTCACAATCTATTTCCCGCTATTATCTATTTGAAAATCGAATTTAAATGACGATTGACAGGTTAAGTTGGGATCGTACCCCTATCAATCACTTCCAGTCAGACTCTGGCAACTTCAAGGGCAAAATAAAGTTGAACAAAAATCAATAGTCCTCATTGGAAATTGTTGTTGATTTATCTTTTATGTTGGGAGGACATGTGATAGACAGACGTCTTTTGGCAAATATTAAAGTACCTACTTTGTCGGGCCTGCGGACGGCGAGCAGTGGGTAGCTAGCTCGCCGTCCGATCAGCACCAGGCCCGTGAGTCGATGACGCGTAGTGTTCCACGCGCGCCTTAAATATATTAATATTAGTGTCAGCCACCACTGACGGGGCCCATCGTGGCCGGTGCCTGCATGCCTAGCGGTAGCGGATAAATTTTAAAAATGAGTTACCGCACCCCTGGACACTCAGGCAAGGAAGGAACAGGGGTGGGTTTTAGTTAGTAAGAGTCTGACACGGCCTCCGGCTCCACCCAGAGTGGGAGAAGTCATTGGATGATTTAAAAAAAAAAACTATTTTACAAAAAAAAACAACCGACTTACAAAAAAAAAATACATTTCGGAAGTCGGTGTTTGTATTTTATTTCTACGTTATTTGACACTGACTTCCGAAATTAAAGTTATTTTTTAATTTTTAGTGTATTTTCTTTTTGTAAGTCGGTTGTTTTGTTTGTAAAAAAGTTTTTATTTTTTAGTTGTTATACCCATAAACGATAAATGATAAATGTATGTATACGTATTTTTGTTCAGTTTTTCAAAAAGCGCTGAAGTAATTTTGATATGGGACCACCTCGGGAGTATATTCTTTCGGATGAAAAAGAAATTTTGAAAATCGATCCACAACTGACCGAGAAATTGGTGGACATACATAAAAAAAACATACATACAGTCGAAAATAGAACCTCCTCCTTTCTCGAAGTCGGTTAAAAATAGTATATGGAGAATTTGAGTTTAGAATCCGCTTATAAGTGTTTTAAAACTAAGCATTAAGGTTAGCGAGTTTTATGAATCAAAAATCAAAATCAAAAGTCATTTATTCAAATTAGGCTGAGAGCCAGTACTTTTTAAACGTCAAAGTTAAAAAAGAAAGAAAGAAAAAATATTTATTTTGCACAGATTACAAAACGCACATTAATTTTCAAAAGCCTAGTTCTACATAAAGACAGTCCCCCAAAAACGCCCGTCATTTTAGCTGTGAAGATGAAGTGGCACAACAAACTCCTCCAAACTCCTCAGCAAGCCATCTGTCTGTTAAGTTTGAAGAACTTGAATCTATATAATTTTATACATTAATCTTAACATGTTTATAAGTAACATATTATGTAAAACACAAAAATAAAGCTATTTCGTTAAAAATATAATCATAAAGTTAAATTTTAAATTATCCGACACTTGTTAACTAGCACACTTCAGTATGCCATCATAAACGGAAAAACTCAGGCATAAACATTAAACCAAATTAAATAAGGTTCCATACATAATTGGTGTGCTTACACACAAATAAGGCACACAGTTTACAATAAATACACACATAAGGCTTAATTTAATATACACAAATAATACGGTTTCCCAGTACCTACCTCTGCATAAAAGGTACTGTTTCCCAGTAAATCTGTTCCTGTTTTAGATTTAAATGAAAGACTTACCGGTACTTCTATTTACTATTTCGACAAAATTGAACTGCCAATCTATCAATGAACAGTTCAAAAGATTTATTTACGTAGCAATACATTTTGGACATAAATAGGTTACCAAAAACCTAAGCCCCAGTTTCTGGAACGAATGTTAATGAGACAAATTGTCAAACGTGCGTTACCTGCTTTGATTTGCAGAATGAATTTTCAACTGAAATCAAATGATGCGATGCGGTTGGCTGCATCACCTGATTTTCGTATAATATGTGACATGACATCTTTCCAGAAACCGGATGTTAGACAGCTTAAATATTTGAATAAGTTAATAGTAAAAAAAAAATAACAGACTTCACAAACACATAATACACAAAATTTCGAGTCTGTGCTTGTTGGTCGTCGAAGACTTCCTCTATTTGGAGCTAATCTTGAATGACGATTCTGCAGGCGTATTCACTAACTCAGTTGACATCAATTTGAAAGGCATTTTGCCGTACATTGCTGCTTTGACGTATAGGAAAACCGTAGTGCCTATTATAATTGATGTCCACCGAGCAATGTACTGCATAGTGCCTATCAAATTGATGTCAACTGAGTTAGCGAAACACCTGCTGGTCTTGCTTACCATAAAAATGCATTGTCATCTGAACTGAATCAACATGTAAAAATTCTACTCTGTAGGATAAGGGGAAGGGGTTCCAAATCTAGTTTGCAAGATTTGACCCGAACGAACAAACATTGCAAGTTAAATTTAAAAAAAAAATATTATTTTCAAAAAAACCCGATTGTAAAAAATAACTTCAAAGTTCCAATCAAGTCACTTTTCAAGCAGTCTGATGCAGTTGGTTGCTGTTATTTTAGTTCAATTATTGATTTCATGCCACCAACTGCATCAGACTGCTTGAAAAGTGACTTGATTGGAACTTTTTAGTTATTTTTTACAGTCGGGTTTTTTGAAAATATTTTTTATTTTCTACATTTTAGTGAGTTATATTTTTGGCATCGCCTCTTCGAACCCTTTATTTTGATACCCCACTTAATATTGTTTCTCGCCTTTATTTTTTTCTTTATCACAAAATGGCGTCTGCTTGTCACCATATTGTATTTTGATGACTGTCATGTCTTTAGTAGCACTCGCAAGGTTAAGATGAATCAATTGACGTAAGAATTATCAAAATCGGCCCACGCGTTTGGTCTCTATAGTGTCACAAAAGAACAAACATACATACGGCTACGGCTGATAAACACATTACCCTCCCTTGCGTCGCGCAGTCGGGTAAAAAGGGCTGTTTTAATACATTTTCGCACTAGGTGGTATTTCACGGGTTTCACAACTTTCACAACAACTCATGACTCAACCTTTATTATCCCATTGGGAAAAATTATGCCTAGAGAATGGTCTGTAAATTATTCACCTGTGCACTTATAAAATCACAGTGCACACTGCAGCCGTCAACCGCGCAGCAGGTGCGGTGTGACGCGGGCCCTATAGGGTCATATATTTACCAGGCCCTATAGGGTTGCCAGGCGTTCGAATAACTTTTTAGATGCGTGTCCGGCTAAATTAGATGGCTGTTTGGCCTGTCTGGCTTTTCGAGGACAGGATACTTGTTATCCCAGTAGTACGTTTCCTTGGGATAATTCTCGACTTTCAATTTTGTTTTGATGTAATGAAAAGTTATGGAGATTATATGATAAAGTATGAAGAAGCCTGACACATACTGTATCTAAATGAAACTAAGACACAAAATCCTTAGGTACTTAGCTAAATATGACCTGGCTGGTCTGAGCCTTTAGACAAAATACTTTTCTGTAAACGTTAACGCTAACGCTTCGTGCAAAATGTATGGCAAAGACATTACTGGGCGTGAGTCACGTGACAGTTCTCTGTCTAACGCTTCGTGCAAAACGTCGTTGCCATACATTTTGCACGAAACGTTAGCGTTAAAGTTTACAGAAATGTATTTTGGTTAAGGGGGCTGATCAATTATCCGGATTCACGACCTGTTAGTTTATTCTGTTATAATGTAACCTTTATAAAATTAGGTAAAGTATGCGTGAACTGTCATCCCACCTGAAGCTAGCATTAAACTTAGTAGAAGTAAATACGGCTGTTAATACAGAATTTTTTTTTTATTTGTAAGTTTATTGGTAACTTAGGTGAAGTGAACTGTCATCAGGTTTAAACTTAAGTGAAGTAAGTTTGAAGTGAGCTGTCAATACAGAACTGCCAGTTTATTTTGTTAAAATTTCATCTTGAAAACTTAGGTAGAGTGAGCGTGAAGTGAAATGTCATCAGTTTTTAACTTAGGTGAAGTAATTTTGAAGTTTGACAGTTCACTTCAAATGTTTTCACGGTGAGATGTTTACTAATAGAATAGCAATGCTGGCAACCCTCATCGTATTGGGTGCTATAGGGCTGTTCGGGGTCGTTGTTGCGGTTTGCGGAGGCCTACGTTCTACAGTGGATATTTGCGTAATTGCATCACGCATCGGGTGTGCAATGTGTCGCTTTGCTTGATACAATTAACCTATGTAGGTATGTTTTACTTCAGAATTTCTACTACATGAAACGTAACAGTGGCATTTTAGGGTTAGGTGCTTTTCATCATCAGCCTTTTAATTTCCCCACTACTGGGGCACAGGTCTCCTCTCTGTGAGAGGGTGTCGTGGTAATCCACCACGCGGCCCCAATGCGGATTGGTGGATGTCACATGTCTTCGAATTATTGGTTCTAGGACATGCCGGTTTCCCCACGATGTTTCCTTCACCGTTTTAAGAGCAGTAGTCATGAAATAATTTACACAAAGTAAAGCGCCTGCCTGCGTTTGAACTCACGACCTACAACTTGTAAGTCGCGGCCAATACCACTGGGCCACCACTGCTTTTGTTGAAAGTTTTCTCTAACTAAATGATCATGATGTAGGTGCTTAAGGAAAATTAAGTTCTCTCAAACCAAAAACCAATTTGTTTGTGTGATGAAGATTTCTAATAAAAAATTCTATACACAACCCGCTTTATTTTTATTGTTCGTATTCTCGTCAGCAAACGCTTCCATTTGATACCCATAACATGGAATTATATAAAAAATAACTAGTCCGCCATCTTTAGGAGTCGCCATATTTGATTTAGAATGACGTCACTTAGCTAACCATACATTGTCATCGGTCCATGATAAGTATGTGAAGTTTCAATTCAATCCGACGTTTTGAAGTGGCTGAAAATCACGTTCAAAGATTCTGTAACATATATTACATACAAAAAAAGGTAATATTTTTTATTCGCACTGTCGCAGTTTTATCTATGTTTACTTTTTCAATTCTTGACTTTGACCTCTGAGTTAGTTTCGGTGTTTCTTCTCAGAGTAGTCAACTAGGAAACACCGGCCTCATTTAGCTAAATCTGACAAAAAAAAATGTTGAGGTGTAAAAGAGTTGTTAAAACCTACTTACAAACATAAAATCATTTATCATTTAATTATTATATTTTTTAGGACTGTTTGCTTTACTACCAATGTTTCCCAAAATCCCAACATACATGGAATCCTGGTTCGGATGTCAGACTGAAGCCTTTATTTATGGTTTATTTATTTTTTCGACCCGTAAAACATCTGACGGCTACGCTACGCAGGTACTGCGTGGCATGAAGCTTGCAACGAAAATTCCTAGAATAAAAATTGAAAATACGCAATGAAATGGCACCTGTTTTTTAAATACTTCAGTACCTACAATAAAATATAAAAACAAACTTTGAGTTTTACAATAAAATTGTATATCCATTTTTTGAATGTGGCGAAAATGTGCACGGTTATATTGCAAACTAGCTTTATGCCGCGGTTTGGCTCTCGTGGCCTATCCCAAAGAAACCGTGCTTTACTCCCGGTGAAAGTGGGGGTAAATACTTGTATATATTATATAACTATAGACATGATACTAAATGTAGTCAGCCAGGTCGTGAGTTCAAACCCAGGCAGGCGCTTTACTTTGCTTAAGTTATTTCATCACCACTGCTCTCAAAACGGTGAAGGAAAACATCGTGAGTAAACCGGCATGTCCTAGAACCAAAAATTCGAAGACATGTGACATCCACCAAGCAGTGGGGACATTAAAAGGCTGATGATGATGACTAAATGCAGTGTAGGTTTCTATCAATGAAAAAGTTTTTAATCGAATAAGTATTATTAAGTTATCAGAGATAATCTTTTTTTTTATGTTTTCGGGGGGGAACCATCAAAAGGCGCCTGGAATTTTGGGGAGAAGACCAGTGTGGGATTCATACCTCACTAAAACCACTCGGGTGATCACCATCAGTACATGGAAGGGTCACGTTACCTCTTAAAATACCATTCCGGGACCCTCTCTGTGGTACGCCTGCTAGGGCATATCCCTGAGGAGACTGTAAATGGGTCGCCCCTGAGCCTCGCTGTGCACGGCAGCACGTGGTCACAGTGCTGCCGTCATCCCTGGAATCTTTCGGTTGGGAATCAGAGTAGATAGAGATTCCAAAGACCCGGCTGCATTAAGGCGCTATTAACTGCCAATGACCTTGAGTGGTTAGCTTGCGTGTTCTGTGCTGAGGTCACGTAACGCGTCGTATGCCCACCCAGTAATAGGACTCGCCCATCAAGGAGCGCTGTCCGAAATTAGACGCATTATTAATTTATTACACATAAAACAACAGGTATTAAACTAAAACACTGAGACTAAATTATAAATAATTAAATGATCTTTAAAATGGTGAAGGTTTCATAAAAATACGCTTTATGGTTTTGGCGTGATTCTCAATTTTTTATCTGCATTAGACATAACTTTACAAATTAATTACACTATGTTATAAAAATATAATTTCAAATATTCTCAGATCAAACTACGACAGAAATTGTCTAGAGTAACATATATTTTTTCAAAGAAATAAGACTAGTTGGTTAGACGTGATGTTCAATTAAAAACCATTAATAGTCGTATAACTGCGCCTTAAGTGATGCAGGTGGGGTTCCAGCGTGTGAGAAGAAGGCGTCATGGAGGCAACAGCCTCAACGTCTTCTTCTCCGAGCAAAGATAATCTCCTACAAAGAAACAAACAATTGTATTATATTAGTACCTATAGAAGTCTCGATAATATTCCATTTCCATACATTAAATAATTTTCCCGAAAAGTGCTGATTTTACAACCATTGTAGTTTCAAGTGCTATGTTAATATTTCTGCTTATTTCGTACACGTAGGTACCTACATATTTGATTCCTACTTTCTGAGGAGGACGCACAGGTCGGATGTGGCATTAATTCACCTGCTACTGGGAACTGCAGGTTGACTCATTAGTTATCTGTATAGGTTCGTTGTTCGTTGTCTAGTGAGGAGATTTGTAACTGTGATATATCATGTCTGAGATTTTTGGGATCGTCATCGTTACAGCCAAAAGTCTACTGCTGGATAGGCCGATGTAGGCCTTCCCTAAGCGTGGTCTACCGGTACTATGCTTCTCGCATCCAGTGAACTCTCGCGGTCCTTACCAGGTCATCAGACAATCATTTCTTCTGGCACACGGACGTTATGTGCCTACCTGTGTTTACAGGCACAAATCTAACACCACGAACAAAAAGAAAATCCAGGGTTGATGAAACCACAAGATACCAATTAAATAAAAAATATAAAAAATACCCAACGCTTAAAAGAAAAGCGAACATTAAAAAAAAACCTGAACAGATTTTGATAAAACATGTCTAAGAACCATCGCTAGAAAACCTGCTTTCCAATAACAAAACCGCCTTCAAATCGATTCACCCGTTTAAGAGTTACGGTGCCACAGACAGACACACACATATAGCGGTCAAACTTATAACACCCCTCTTTTTGCGTCGGGGGTTAAAAATGTACCTACATTTACTTTCATTTATTTATTCTATGGCTAAAGTACTTTGGACTAAGGGAACCTAACTAAACTAGCATGAATTTTTCTACAAAACAAACTTTCTTTTAAATAAAACGTTGCCCCACACTAGGAATTACTCCTGTATCACTATGTGTACAAATCATTCAAACCCAGAACAACTATCTCTAGGCCTTACAAATATTTATCTTGTGCGGGAATCGAAACAGCGACACGCAGCGCAGCAGCCAATCGCTCAACCACTGCGCCAACAGTGCCGTCGAATTCGTCGACGTTGACTTGTTTTATGAATAGGTAATCAGCGGATAAAACTTTAATTAGAAAAATTAATTAAACCGATGTAGGTCAATAGAGATGTTTCGTGGATATAAAAATCATTTCTGTTTAGTCCGTAAGATAAATTATCAAAAAATATTAGACATGTATAATATGTTGTACCAAACCATTCAAAAATGATAAAACGCTTCAAAGTTAAGAGAGCAGTGGTGGCACAGTGGTATCGGCCGCGACTTACAAGTTGTAGGTCGTGAGTTCAAACCCCGACAGGCGCTTTACTTTATGTAAATTATTTCATCACCACTGCTCTCAAAACGGTGAAGGAAAACATCGTGAGGAAACCGGCATGTCCTAGAACCAAAAATTCGAAGACATGTGACGTCCACCAATCCGCATTGGGCCCGCGTGGTGGATTATGGCACACACCCTCTCACAGAAAGGAGGCCTCTGCCCCAGCAGTGGGGTAATTAAAAGGCTGATGATGAAGATGTTTTTTTTTAATCTTTATTATTAAGGGAGGGAGGGAGGGAAGGGGAAGAGGAAGGGAGATGACGATGATGATTCTTAGTATGCGAAATGTCTCGTGATCACTTCTTAAAATACGTGTCCAATATTTTTTGGTTATCAAACTAACGGCCTAATTAGATAATATTTTAAGTAATTGTAGATTCCTCTCACTGCTACCAGTAAAAAAATCTAGAAACGGTGGTTAACTATCATATTGGCTACAGTTGTAATAACTGTTGATACAGTGAAGTTATTTCAGCTTCAGTGAATGAAAAACAAAGTGATCAATAGCGGTTTAAACGTAAACAAACTGAATAGGGCATTTTACTCTATACAGGGTGTCCAGTAAATAGCACGACATACTGCAGGGGGTGATAGCTAGGGTCACTACCTATCAATACAACACAATATATGTTCAGCAAAATCTTACGGATTTACAGTTTCACAAAATTTTCCGAAATACCTAAAAATCTCTACCTTGAAACAGATTTTTAAGCATCTCGTTATGAAAAAATTCTTTTCTAGTACTTTTTTACATCAAAATTATTCGTGAATAGTTACTTTACTCATTGATAAGTCTTTTTTCTATCAAAGACAAGAATGTTTTCAAGAAATACTATTTTTTGTTTAAATTTGCACAGAACTATTTTCTTATCACTTAAGTTTAACCTACAGTGGTAAAAAAAAAATGATAAGATTTTGCCAAGCTATCACCCCCTGCAGTATGTCGTGCTATTTACTGGACACCCTGTATGAGAAAACAAAACTAAAAATATATTATTGAGATAGCTTAGGTAAAAAGCAGTCGAAAAATGTTAGTTAGTTCATAAAATAACAAAAAAAAAATTAAAATTCAATTCAGTTTTCAGTTTTCTTAATCTGTTTTTTAACACCATGGAATAGTAGCCGCCATGTTATACGTCATACGGCTATGTAAACTATAAAGTGTTAACTGTCAAATGATCAGCGTATCTATGCTTTGTATTTTTATTTACATAACCAACTGACGTCATGACCACAGATCAATATGGCGTCCACTGCGTCCAGCGTTTTCGTCAAAGTACGCGCGAAATTTTAAAATGTTAAATTTAAATGCATTTTTATGGCACTTATTGATTGAATAAAAATTTTGTGTTTTTTTTTAATTGGTTTATTAGCACTATAGAATCTAATTGAGACACTTTTCAAAAGTGGGTGTAATACCCTATTACGCAGGTTTTCACGAACATTTTCATAAAAAATAGGTATTGGTTTCAATAGAACTACCACGTTATTCGACCACATACAAACTAGAATGTACTTGTAATTACCATGTTTTATTTACTTCTTGGAACCTTTTGCAGTTATTATTCTCTTTGTACTCATAAAATCACGCCTGTATTCCACGTAGGGTTAGGCAGAGGTGTGCCTACCTGTGGCCTGCAGCTAACAGACTTTGAGTGCCTGTTGCCTGAACAGTACAGGCCCGAGACAGCGGCGCGCCGTATTCCTTTCGTTTGTTTCTAGAGGAATGGCGGCTGTACGCGGGCGCAGAAGATGACAGGATTCGCATGAATTTATGCGGGACTGGCCTGGATCTGGCCGAGGGAGCGAGGCGAAATACGCAAGCACTCAAGCGCCTCGGCTAACGGTAGCTGCAGAACACCGTGCGGTTAAAGTCAGTAATAGTCTGACAGACCCCGAACCCAAATCCAGACTCAGGGCTACTACTGGTGTAGCTCGCCGTCCGATCAGCACCAGGCCCGAGAGTCGACGGCGCGTAGTGTACCACGCGTGCCTCAAAGAGATGTCAGCAACACTTGATGGGGCCCATCATGGACGATGCATGCATGTCAAGGGGTCGCGGATGAATTCGAAACAGAGTTACCGCGCCCCTGGGCACTCAGGCAGGGCATGAATAGGGGTGGGTTTTAGTCAGTAAAAGTCTCAAACGCCCTCCCGCTCCACCCAGACCGGGAGAGGTGGTTGGATAATTTCCCAAACCCACAAAAAAAAAATGGCCACTACTGGTAACATCTATATGGGCAAAGCGATATTGTATATATCGCTTTGCCCGCCTCGGCTACCGGTAGCTCCAGAACACCGTGTGGTTACAGTCCGTAAGAGTCTATCAGACCCCGGACCGAAACCCAGACTAAGGGCTACTACTGGTAAAATCTATATGAAAAACTCAATATCGCTTTGCCCGACCCGGGAATTTGAACCCAAGACCTTATGCTCGAACAAGAAGGCCAACTAGGCAGTCATTCTCTTTGATATAAGCCACAATTTGATTAATTCTTCGTATCAATGAAAACACACAATGGATTTGAATTCAGAGCACCGCAAGAGTGGACCAATGGGAGTGGTCGACGTCAATCATAATACTGACGTCATCAAGTACCTTTAATCAATCGATCGAAGTTTGAAATTGAGTGTTACATTACGTCAGTGAATAAACTACGATAATGGAGTGGGTTACTAGCGTTTTCCCGCGACTTCGCCCATGTCAAAGTCAGAAACTAACCCGAGGGAATGTACTTACAAACGGGGAGAATAGTAACAAAACTTTAATTCGGATTTCACTTTGATACCTTATTATTAGTTAAAAAATGAGGAGATCGTGGCTAAAGTAATAACATCCGCACGGGTCGATCCATCAGGTTAAGCTACGCTTGCCGGGGTTGGTTCATGGATGGGTGAACATCTTTACATACCGAGACTCCTCCGTGCCTCGGAAAGCACATTGAGCCGTTGATCCCGGCTGTCAATCGTGGATCTTTGACAGTCGTTTCGGGTCGTCAGAATCCCGAAAGTCTGACATCGAGTCTTACCAAGGGGTATCGTATTACCCAGTAACTGGGTTGTGGAGGTCAGATAGGCAGTCGTTCCATGCAAAATACTGGTATTCAGCTGCATCCGGTTAGTCTGGAAGCCGACCCCAAGATAGTTGGGCAAAGGCTAGGCAGATTGATCTTATTATTACTTAATTAACTAGAAAATGCTAAGACATCTTCTTACTTCCAGAGTTATTAGTTTATGTAGGTAGTAGATATGTAAAGAAGACTGTAATTAATAATTAAACAGTACAACCTACGTAGCCGTAAAGGTTTTTGAACTTTGGCCTTTATACACCGTGTGTTTAGTGTAAAACTTGACGAAACATAATTATTATGTATAAGCCTCAGTAAATTCTGTTTCTTATTTATGCCATTTCTAAAGTTAATGAAGTATTAGAGGAGCTCGTAGCTAAGTAATAACCGCTGTTCGGGGTCGATATTTAACGTTAAGCAACTCTTGCCGAGGTCGGCCTGCGGATGGGTTACCATCCATTACATACCGAGGCTCCTCCGTGCTTAGAAAAGCACGTTAAGCAGTAAGTCACGGCTGTCATAGGCCTCAGTAACTTTGGTTTCTAATTTATTTATTCCATTTCTAAAATTGATAAACAGTAGGTAGTACCTATGGGAGGAGCTCGTAGCTAAGTAATAACCGCCGCATGGGTCCATCTTAGGCGGCAGCGACCTCTCGCGCCGTGCCCTGGTTCAGGCCATGGTACGGAGCGAGAGGGAATGAGAAGCCGTCTCCTCCTTCTGCGAAGCAGTAATGCTCGCGAAGAGGGAGGCGGCATACGTTAGGGAGACTCAACAACAGCAGAGTTGCCCTAGCGCCCTCAGCCGCAGCCGCCGCAGGAGACGCCAGGGGCTGCGAGACGATCTTCGGCCACCGTAGACCCGGGCCTGCGGACGGCGAGTAGTGGGTAACTCGCCGTCCGATCAGCACCAGGCCCGAGAGTCGACGGCGCGTAGTGTTCCACGCGCGCCTCAAAGAGTTGTCAGCAAAAGGACGGGGCCTGCCACGGCCAATGCCTGCCCGGGGGTTGAGGATAAATTCGAAAGAGTTACCTCGTCCCTGGGCATGTAGGGCAGGGAGGAACAGGGGTGGGTTTTAGTCAGTAAGACTCTGACACGCCCTTCCGCTCCACCCTAGAGCGGAAGAAGTCATAAGATGATTTCCCACCCCCCAAAAAAAAAAAAAGTGGGTCCATCTTCAAGGTTAAGCAACTCTCGCCGAGGTCGGTCCATGGATGGGTGATCATCCTTTACATACCGAGGCTTCCCCGTACTTTGAAAAGCAAGTTAGGCAGTAAGTCCCGGGTGTCATTTGATGATTTTTGGCAGTCGTTACGGGTAGTCACAAGTCGGAAAATTGACACAAGTCTTGTCAAGGGGTTTCGTTTTACCCAGCTACTAGGTGGTGAAGGTCCGCGGCCCTGGCACAGGCAACTGAAGGAACAAGGGTGGGCTTTAGTCAGTAAAAGTCTGACACGCTCCTGGAGAAGCTATTTGATGATTTCCAACCCAAAAATAAAAAACTGATTAACCTGGGAGAAGAAATAGATTTAATTTCTGAAATTGATAAACACAGCACCCATTTTAGTACTGAAACACGTATAGCAAGAAAAACGATTGCATAAAAGAAAAAACAAAACGATAGAATTTAATTGGATTAGGGAAAGCAACAATATCGTATCGCTTTACAAATTACTTTGTTTCGAATAACGATCGAATGGCGATCGATAGAAACCGATGCGTTCGTCGAAGTGTCTGTTAAAATGTGTTGTCGTGTTATCTGTATGGTTGAAAACAAAAACGCAGAAAAAAAAGCCATTCTGCCAGCAGCTTGACCCTCGTGAAAACAATTAATCCTAGAGAATAACTCCCGACATAAAGTCAGTTTATTTATTCACAATTTTAATTTATTGACATTTTTTTATTTATTCACAATTTTAAATTATTGACAATTTTTAATTTAGTCACAATTTTAATTTATTGACAATTTTTAATTTATTCACAATTTTAATTTATTGACAATTTTTAACTTATTCAGAATTTTAATTTATTGACAATTTTTAATCTACTGATAATTTAATTTTATCTACAGTTTTAATTTGTTGATTTTATTACTTACATTTGACTATTTCATTTTATTATTTACTTTTTATTAGTTACAGTAAATTTAGTTTTAATGTTATTTTAAAATCGATCACTATATTTTACATGTTTTAAAAATTACATCTTTTGATGGAACTAACATAGTTTTATAAGTATTACTAACACCTGATTGTGGACCGAAGCTGTCATAAATAAATATATATATATTTTTTAATTATAAAGTATTCTATGTCCTTCACCAAGGTCTAATCTACATACAGATTACCTACCATATCAAAATAAGTTAAGTTTCCAATCGATATAAAACATCACACAACAGAAAATCCAATATTCACTGTCCCACACGGTGTCACTGACTTAAAAACCCCTTGTAGAGATCACAAATCCTCCCAGAAAATACCTACTGCATGTGGATGCAGTCTGAGAGTGGTCTCAGACTTTTCCACCTAATTTAAAGAGCACTTAAGGCGCTATTAACTGCCAATGACCTTGAGTGGTTAGCTTGCGTGTTCTGTGCTGAGCTCACGTAACGCGTTGTATGTCCACCCAGTAATAGGACTCGTCCATCAAGGAGCGCTGTCCGAAATTAGACGCATTATTAATTTATTACACATAAAACAACAGGTATTAAAATAAAACACTGACTAAATTATAAATAATTAAATGATCTTTAAAATGTTGTTGGTTTCATAAAAATACGCTTTATAGTTTTTGCGTGATTCTCAATTTTTTTATCCGCGTTAGTCATAACTTTACAAATTAATTACCGTATGTTATAAACATATAATTTCAAATATTCTCAGATCAAATTACGACGGAAGTTGTCTAGAGTAACATAATTATATCTTTTTTCAAAGAAATAAGACTAGTCGGTGATGTTCAATTAAAAACCATTAAATGTCGTATAACTGGCCCTAATCCAGTGTCAGTCCGCACTGCTCTGGAATGCGTACTTCCAATAACCACTAGAAATCTTTCTCAGGCAATTGGGCTTGTCCCAGTACACAGACCTTTACAGAAAGATGTTATAAACTCATAAAATCTTTCTGTTCACTCGATATAAATTGAAAACCAACATAACAGAAAATCCAATATTCACCGTTCCACACGGTGTCGCCGACTTTAAACTCCGTTGTAGGGACCACAAATTCTCCCAGAAAATAATGCACATTAAATACTAGACTGGCAGGTATCCCACCACGTAGTCTAAAGAGCACTTACTCGGTGTCAGCGGACGCTCTTGAATGCGTTACTTTCAATAACTACTAGAAATCTCTATTAGGCAATTATCCAAGTCCACTTTAAAATAAAGGTACAGGCTTCCTCTCGCCTTTGACATACAGTTTTAAATGACCAGAGGTTAAGGAGTTCGCTTGACTCGGGTCCTATTGGCCTATTTGTACCTTCCGATAGAGTGGACTAAGAATAAACCCTGATAAAAAATTTCTGTTCATTCGATGTAAATTTTACATACAAGACATAACAGAAAATCCAATATTCACCGTCCCTAGGCAGTTACTACACTACTAGCGACTAACTACAGGTGGTTTTACACCGGCGAGGCGAGGTGTGGAAGGGATGGGCGAGAATTGAACACGGCGAGGCTCCGACCTTTGCGAGAAATCGCTGCATACTATACTCTCCAGCTTTGGAGCTGCTTACATGTTTTCTTCTTCCTCCATTGACATATGTATTTAATAAGTAATGACGAAACATGGCTCTATTATTTTATTCTCGCTCATCCCATCCACGCATCGCCTCGCCGCTGTAAAACCACCTTAACTCTCGGTTATTTTGACAGAATATATTTTGATGCATATATTAATAGGTGATCGCTGACTGTTCACACCGCCGGCGAGGACTCGCTCCACAAGCATTTCGCTGAGCGACCAGAGCTAACAAAGCTTACTCGCTCAGCGACGCTCGCTCGGCAGTCAGAACTCACGCCGAGAGACCAATCCAAGCGAGTGGTGCGAGTAATCGCCCGTCGCAATCGAACACTCGCTTAAAGCCCAGCAACAAACCTATCGGAACTACCACTCGCTACTCGCTGCTCGCCAACTCGTTTTTAGTTTGAAGCTCTACTCGCTACTCGCTCATCGCCGGCAGTGGCACAAGTGTCTAATACGAGTACAGACTTAAAAGTCCGTTGTGGGAAACACAAATTCTCGCAGAAAATATACAGACTATATATACAGACTGGCGGGTATACCACCTCCATTCCACGTAGTCTAAAGAGCACTTAATCCAGTGTCAGTGCACACTGGTCTTGAATGCGTTACGTTCAATATATGGCGATAAACGAGCCCATCTGTCACGTTAGCCACGAGTTATCGATGCAATGGAACCGAACGTCTTACTTGGTTGCTTGCTTGGTTTGCGTCTTAAGATGGGAAGAGCAGGTATGTGGTTTGGGAGTGGGTTGTTACAATGCAGTGAGTAAAGACCTTCGAAATTATGGTTCTAATTGATGAATCATTTTGAAGTGAAAACTTCTTTAGGCGCGTTGGACGTTTTTGAGATGGGAAAAAACAATTGAACTCGCGCGACACCAATCCGCTACGAGTGCTACGCGTAGCGTCGTAGCACACGTAGCGCATCGCGTAGCGGATTGAAGTGAAAACTTCATTAGGCGCGATGGTTAGTTTTGAGATGGGAAAAAACAATTAAACTCGCCACCGACACCGACACCGACACATGCTACGACGCGTAGACTCAGTCTGAGTTTTCTATATATTATAATGTACTCTGTGGTCTGAGTCGACTACGACGCGTAGCACTCATAGCGGATCGCGTGGCGGATTGAAGTGAAAACTTCTTTAGGCGCGTTGGGCATTTTTGTTCAAGTTTTCACTTCTGTCGGCAGTAGCGGAGTACCACTCCTTTTTTTTTTTTGATGGTGGGAAATGTGATTTTTCCCGCATGAACATGAACCCGGTGCCCATGTTGTTCAGTTGCCCTTTACGTTCCTGGGCCGCGAAGACTCTTTCGAAGAATCCCGCGAGCCAGTTGATGGTTCTATTCTTATTCTATTCTAATCTGAGGTGTCATTTCTTCGCGTAAGGGTTGGTTATCGTCTTTTTAACCGACTTCGAAAAAAGAGGAGGGGGAGGTTTTTTTGTCAGTTGTGAACCGATTTTCAAAATTATTTTTTTATCCGAAAGAATATACTCTCGAGGTGGTTCCATATAAATTTTATCGAAATTGCTGCAGCGGTTTTTGAAAAACTGAAAAAAAAAGAAAAAAAAGTACTTATACATAGATGATGTTTTGGTTTCCTACAATTACGAGTATGTTTAAATTGCACATTCTATGTTATTGGGGTTTTTAACTCTGGGGTATAACAACTAAAAAGTGAAAAATAAAAAACTTTTTTACAAAAAAAAAACAACCGACTTCCAAAAAAGAAAATACACTAAAAATTTAAAAATAACTTTTAATTTCTAAAGTCGGTGTCAAATAACGAAGAAATAAAATACAAACAACAACTTCCGAAATTAAAGTTATCTTTAGATTTTGTCTTTTTTGAAAGTCGGTTATTTTTTTTTTTTGTAAAAACGTTTTTTATTTTATAAAAGGGGTTTCTCCCATGGCGGTTTTTGACTCCTCAATCAGAGGTGAACAGAGTATAATGTTCGTCTTATTGCAGATTAGATATCGGCACAAACAAAGGCTTTTCATTGCTCTTACTTATTATCTTATTTTCTTCATATCTGTTAATCCTGAGAGGTGAGGATTGCGCAATTTTTCTCTCACTTAGCCTTGAATTTCACACTCAAGTTCAAGTCGATAATTATGCCCAGAAAACGACATTAAGTAGGTATTATTCCGTCAAGAGCTTTCAACAGCACAATGGCCGAGAGTTAAAGTTAAAATCGTTCGACACGGAAGTATCAAGTAGCATTCATCGCCGTGCCGCGATCGTGAAGGAAACACACGGCCATTTATTTCCTCAATAATTCTCTAATAATGCACACGAAACCATAAAACAACTGTTTATTCGCATAACAGCTTTACGACTTACATTTACAATTTGTTACTTTTTTTTACAGTGATAGACTTTCTTCATGCAAATTGGATAGATTTATTGATAGGCTGAAGTAGGATTTGTGTAGTACAGAGAGCACAGAGATGCGGTGTTTTCTCTTATTATCACAGCTTGTTATCTGAAACGAATACAAACATAAAATGTTGATAAAAATAAAAAAGAACGGCCAAGTGCGAGTCGGACTCGCGCATGAAGGGTTCCGTACCATCGTACAAGATTATACTCGTCTATTTGTTGCCATTATTAACATCGAGCAAAAAAAACTAAAAACAAAACACGTTTTTAGTAGGGGAGCCCCCTTTAATTTATAATTTATTTTACTTAGGTATTTGTTGTTATAGCGGAAATAGAAATGCACATTATATGAAAATTTCAACTGTCTACCTATTGCGGATCCAGCCCGATACAGCCCGCTTATAGACAGACGAACGGACGGACAGCGGAGGCCCCGTTAGTTACCCTTCTGGTACGGAACCCTAACAAGCGACGTTACCGCTGACAGGTGTCACGTTTTGTCGCTTTTCCCTAAGTTTACACGGATACCTCCAGGAAAGCGGAACGTAATTCTTTGCCAAGATACCAGCTTGGGATCACTCTGCCTTCTTTCTGTGGCGTATTTTGTTGAATTATGCATAAGTTTGCATAAAAAACTTGTATTAATGTTGCCGTCTCATTGAACGCGGTGTAAATGGAGTTCCGATCATTTCACTGAACAAAATGACCGTAAAGTAATGAATTAGTTTATGAATTAACCCTTAATTATCACACTAATGGCGAAACTTTGTGATTATGTTTGTATGTTTGTTACTTCTTCACGCTCAAACGGCTGGACCGATGTGGATGAAATTTGGTATGTAGATGGCATATACCCTGGATTAACACATAGGTTTTTTATCCCGGTCTACGCGGGTGTAGTTGTAAATAAATCTTTAGGCGCAAATTCTGCACTGTTTTCAGTAAAGCAGTCCAGTCACCAATTAAAAATATTGTTCATTTAATTGCAAAAGTACTGACACTACCAGTTAATACGGACATCGATCACGACGGTGCTGTTTTTAATTACCCGTCCCTGTCTGATCTGGTGTCAAGATCGTTCCATCTCTTTCTCGCTGGGTGACCGGGTAGCTAATTGGGTGTACAGGGGTCGTATCTCGTAAACAATGGATGAGTTCTACCTTTTTACTTGTTATTCTAGGTGACGGATTGGTGTTCCAATTTGGGTGATGCATGTCGGGAGGCGTGATGATGTAAATTGTTAACGTACAGGAGTTTTGAATTAAGACTTTTGACGTGTGATGTGACTGTGGATTTTAATGAGTTGCGTTTATCTTATATTATGAAATATATCCTACGATCCTACTAATATTAAAAATGCGAAAGTTTGGATGGATGTTTGTTACTCAATCATGCCAGAACGGCTGTACGGATCTGAATTTATTCATAAGATTGTAATTAGGCTAACTGGGTACATGCATGTAAAACGTGATACTACTGACACCCAAACTAGGACATGTCCTATATCTCAGGTGTCAGCGTTCCTCTCTAGTTAGTCAACTCCTCTCTAGTGTCATTAAAATGAAAATAGCATTTAAATTAAATTAAAATACGATAAAACATTTAAATTAAAAACAATTAAAATGAAAGAACAATAAAATAAAATAAAAATACATCATCATCAGCCTTTTAATGTCCCCCCACTGCTGGACACAGGCCTCCTCTCTGTGAGAGGGAGTGGGCCGTAATCCACCACGCGGGCCCAATGCAGATTGGTGGATGTCACATGTCTTCGAATATAATAATTAAAATACAGTCAAAATTTAAATAAAACAATTAAATTAAAATACAATCAAAAATTAAATTGAATTGTTAAGTTGAACTTACAATTAAATTACATTAAAAAAAAATCATAAAGATTGCCCAGTAATTGCAGTATGTTTATAGTTCTGCTATAGTGTTGTTTTGTCTGTATGTGTGTACATAGTACATAGGTTATAATTTATAATTAAACCGCTGGCAGAAGCTAGTACTTACATATTTTCAACACGTAGAAATTGATTGCTCACTGATTCGATCTTTGGTGTTTAAATCATTACAACAAGTAGGCACTTCACTTGTAATGTTATTGCTATTTTTACAATTTTCTAATGGTAATTTGTTTATTGTTTCAGGTATGTTTTTGTCATCCATCTCTTCAATACCTACACGTATCTACCGCATCTCTACATTACATGATAAGGATAATAACACATGTCTTCTAGTGTCCACAAATGTAGTCTTCTATCCATACAGGTAGGTAAGAAAGAATGTGTTTCATTAAACTTGTTAATTCTGCTTAGCAATTGTTTTATTCCCAGAGGTTGATCTCTAATCTCTTCACTACATATTATAAAACAAAGTCCCCCGTCGCTTTTGTACGCGATTACTCAAAAACTACTGACCGGATTTTAAGGCGCTATTAGCTGTAACGCTAACGCGTTAGCTGTAACCTTGAGTGGTTGGCTTGCGTGTTCTGCACTGAGCTCACGCAACGCGTCGTATGTCCACCCAGTAATAGGACTCGCCCATCAAGTAGCGCTCTCCGAGATTAGACGCATTATTCATTTATTACACATAAAACAACAAGTATTAAACTAAAACGCTGAGACTAAATAATAAATAATTAAATGATCTTTAAAATGGTGAAGGTTTCATAAAAATACGCTTCATAGTTTTTGCGTGATTCTCAATTTTTTATCCGAGTTAGACATAACTTTACAAATTAATTACACTATGCTATAAAAATATAATTTCAAATATTCTGATATCAAATTACGACGGAAATTGTCGAGACTAACATATAGTTTTTTCAAAGAAATAAGAAAAGTCGTTTAGACGTGATGTTCAATTAAAAATCATTAAAAGTCGTTTAACTGCGCCTTAAGGAAGGTTTGTGTATACATAATATTTCGCACCAGTGCAGAGTCGGGTCGCAAGGTATAAAATAGCGATCAGCTATAATCGGGCGCTCGCTGATTGCTAAGTATAAATTAGATTTATAATAAAAAGATTTTTACCAAAAGTTTTGTACCTACATTCAAATACCTCGTGTATCGTGGTTTCATTAGAATAAACTGTGTACCTTAATACTCTATAAATCAGTGTATTAGAGAGTTTAGAGGATTTTTTTTTAGTATATTGTTCTATGGTAAAAACAAACTTGCTATGGTGACGAATTTGCGATCTAAGAGCAATTATTGCGCAAAAATCGCTGTCGCTTTGATATTACAAGATATCGATATCGGAAGATCAGCGTGTTTAATTAAATGCTTGAACATTGCGTCATAATTTTCCACACCAAATAATTTCCTCTCATCTGAAACCGTAAACAAAAACATCATCTTCCTGCCCTTATCCCATGTTACTTGTCAGCCGTCACGCTATTACTAACTCCCTTTTCTTTCATATCACTCCTCACACAATCCACCCATACTTTCCTTCGCCTATCTCCTTCTCCATCCATCCACATTTATATTCATAACTCTTTTAGTTACATGTGTTTCATCCGTAAAAAAAAACATATTACTGGTAAATAATTTACAGTGCTTGTAACTGTAAAGCATATCAAGTTTTTCTAGAAATCGTAAAATTCTTTTCAAATATATAGTTTTGCAGAGAGTAACACAATTTAAATATTTGGGCCATATTGTTACGGAGGATCTTAAAGATGACTCGGATATGGAAAGGGAGCGCAGAGCGATGGCTGTGAGAGGAAACATGCTGGCTCGCAGGTTTGCTGGTTGTTCAGTACCGGTTAAAGTAACACTTTTTAAAGCGTTTTGTCAATCATTTTACACCAGCAGCCTGTGGGCTAATCATACCCAAAAAACAGACAAAGCCCTGCGTATTCAATACAACAATGCCTTCAGGGTGTTGTTGAGGCTTCCTCGTTACTGTAGTGCGTCACAGATGTTGGCTGACGCGCACACTGATGATTATTTCGCGATCATGCGCAAGAAAGCGGCGTCAATAATACGCAGAGTTAGAGGGAGCAACAATAGCATTCTGAAGGTATTTTCTGAAAGGTTGGAAGGGCCTGCAATGGATAGGTTTATCAAACTACATGTCAGACATAGGGCTTGATAAACCTTCCTGTAATTGTATACTTTGTTTTTGTTTTTTATGTTTTTAATATTGTATTTGTGTGCCTAATTTGTTAATACAAACATAGTTTTTAAGCATTCCTGTAATACTAACACGCTATGGGCCTACGATGCCTGCCAATAAAAGATTTTTATTTTTATTCTTATTTTTTATTTATTTATACTCCGCAATTATTATTATATCCATTTGACCTATAAATACAGTCACTGTTTTCGCAAAAAACATAACATTCGTACAAAAGTCGTGGTTACAGCTATATGACTTATTAAAAGCAAACAGCGGATTGATAAATTCTGTAGCGCGACGAAAGGTATTCCACTGGGAGGTACACAACTGTTCCGAACTATAGGAAACTACCTAAGAACTACATATCTACTCGTATAGGAGAAGTTTCTTTACTGTTGAGAGTGGAGGATATTGGTTACGTGGAGTAAATAAATTACAAGACTTACGGAATGCAATACCTATTACGTTCATAACGCTAGATTATGAAAATCATGAAGCTAACGCCAAATGCATTTTCTTGAGCAAGATACCTACTCGAATAAAAGAAAAGAAAAGAAAGAAAAAACATTTATTCTGCACAGATTACAAACGCACATTAATTTACAAAAGCCTAGTATCCAAGCAAAAATACAAAAAAAAAACTAGATCTCATTTTTATGGTCACACCAAAGACAACCATAGACAATACATGTCTATGGTTGTCTTCAGATGATTATGCTTTGAAGATTTGCTTCTGTTTTATCAATAAAACAATTATTTTGTCTACTATACAAGTATTACAATACACACAATTTTCATCTCGTAAACGAAACTTCTGAAGCAACCAATACATTAAACTCTGAAACTAACTTTAATTCCTTCTCGAAACATCTCAAGCACAACTGGCTGTAATAAATTATATTAACCTTCATAAAAGGCCGGTTGATTTTCAAAAGCGTTCTATTTCATAAAGCCAAGTTTCCACATCCTTCCTTTAATTTTCTGTAAGCGAAAACCTCCTTGGTTGTATTGGCATTTTGACAAGTCGCCCGGAGCAAGTGGTGTACGAAGTGTACGTAGCCATTTTATTAGGTCAATGCCCCACTTACGAACCGCCACGCGATATAAATCCTATGGTATTTTACAAACTAGTGTCCTGACACAATTTTGACGAAGTTAGAACGGAGCTGCGGGCTTTTTCGAGTTTTGTAGTCAAACGAGACCTATTTTGGTGCTAACTTTTTTCGTTTCGAACTATTTTGGGCGCGGTTCTGTTTGCGTGTCTGTCGGTTGGTGAGTTTTAGCGCCTGCGGGTCAGATTAAATCTCGATTTGTGGCAATTAACACTTTAGGATAATTTTTTTACTCATATGAGCATGTGAATTATGTTAATTTTAAGATGCGAGTTATAACTTCATCATCATTATATCAGCCTGAA
The DNA here is from genome assembly GCA_951329385.1 of Polia nebulosa. NCBI lineage: Eukaryota > Metazoa > Arthropoda > Insecta > Lepidoptera > Noctuidae > Polia > Polia nebulosa. The sequence goes on along the minus strand of OX589588.1, from coordinate 7,213,919 downwards.
ATCACGCACTGTTATTGGTCTCCTATCTGTTCTGCAATTTCTCCATCATGGTGTTTCCCACGACTGGTGATATCATCGACCCAACGCTATTTCAGACGCCTTTGATTCCTACTATTTGGTCAAAACCTCACTCCAGCTGCCGACACCGCATCGAGCAACTATCGTACTGTCTATTAACAACTTATTTAATCCTAAGTATAAATTCTAATAAAAAAATAAAAAAAAATAAAAAAACAAAGGGGAATGCCCATCAGCCATACAAAAAATGCCTGAAATGGACAAAAACTAATAATAGTCCTAATTTCTATTTAGAATAAACTATGTTCATTTAAAATTTCTTAAGTTTGTTTAACTAGGGAAAAATATAACGATACCTAAAATATTTGACTTGATATCCACCTTATATTTTTATTGGAGCCATGACATTGCTTACCTGACAGTTTGACATTTCGTCACTGTCCATTTCAGGCATTTTTTGTCATTCCCCTTTGGTGATATGGCTGCGATGTAGATAATTAGCCTCCTTCCCAGACATTGCTTACCTTTCATTTTCATATTTCAAAATATTGCAAGAGAAATAAACATAGGAACGTAAACATCAACATCTGAAGTTAGATTGAATGTAAGCTCTAGTTCGTTTGGAATATTGATTAGGTCCGTAATAGATTCAGAGTTGCGACTGTTCAAGCTAGCTTCAAACTGCTATCGATTTTATTTTATTATAACAGAGTGAATTCAACAGTGAAATATTACTTAAGTATGCAGAAGTGATAAAAGATTTGTTTTATTGGTTGAAAATAGTTTTAGAATCTATTAAATCTGGAATAATAGGTACGAATGCTTCTCAATATTGAATATCTCTATCCATTATGGCCTATGTAGGTATAATAAGATATGAAGTTGATATGATCCTTTGAAAGTCAGAAATAGCTTTTCGGTTTTTCTTAGCAGGCAAGCTTAGACAAAGTGACATTATACCAGTGATCGAAGTAGTTAGAGTTATTTTGGTTCAATGACCGCAAACATTGATGTTAATATGGACATTCCCCGGGATTTTAACTGAAACTACGGGATGCAAAAAAATACATTGGTTTTATTAACAAGAATACAAAGTGACATTATATCAGTTATAACCAGTGATCGAAGTAGGTAGAGTTATTTTGGTTCAATGACCGCAAACATTGATGTTAATATGGACATTCCCCGGGATTCTAACTGAAACTCCGGGATGCAAAAAATACATTGGTTTTTATTAACAAGAATACAAAGTGACATTATATCAGTTATAACCAGTGATCGGAGTAGGTAGAGTTATTTTGGTTCAGTGACCGCAAACATTGATGTTAATATGGACCTTCCCCGGGATTGTAACTCAAACTCCGGGATTCAATAAAATACTTTGGTTTTTATTAACAAGGATAAAAGAAAGCTTGTCTTATGTATTGGTAGAGAGCGCAAGACGTTGTCAAACTAACATCAGTTTTTAATTTCATTAATCTGAAATGTGTCCGTCATATACTTACCCATCGGAGGGGTGGAAAGATATGGTGTTCGTTCATAATTCCTTAAAACGTGAATAGTTTTTTACAAAGCAATTTCTAACTTATTTAATAATAAATATATATAACAAATCCCGGGATTCCTGGAGTGTTCATATTAAGTACAAAAAAAGATTTACCTATTCCGATCATTGGTTACAACGATCGTCAAAAATCTCAAACATTTGGAGTTTTGACAATCGTTACGGCTGGTGGAATGTAATTTTGTCTAGAGCTCAAGCAAATGTTTTAGAATAAATATCATGAAATTGTGCCTGAAAATTAAGTATTCACTAATTACATACATACATACATACGTAACATAATCAGTTTTATGATGTTCCCACTACTGGGACTCAGGTCTTCTAGAAGAGAGAATGACCCGTAATCCACCACGCGGGCCCATTACAGGTGGATGTCACATACTCGTATCTTCGATTTTTTTTATAGGACATGCCGGTTACCTCACTATCTTTTCGGAGCATGTCTTTATCCTTTTGAGAGCAATGGTGATGAAATAAACTACACAAAGTAAGGCGCCTACCTGAGTTTGACTGTAAATCAGGGCAGTTACCACTGGGCCACCACTAAGTTCCTAGCCCTAATTTTATGACAGCTAACTGGCTGATAGAATTTGTCAACTTGCATTCTTGATACTGGCCACTAACATTCTTCTGCGTATCGTCAAGCATTCGTTCCTTGTTCTTGACATTAAAAAGAGCAATACCTTACATGCAAATGAACTGCATCGCTGGAGATATTGGCTCGACACGTAACGTAACACGTAACTTCCACAAACAGTTCTTAGTATTGGCTCCGAACCAACAAAATGCCGATGGTCTTAGCACATTGAAGATCGTTGAAGTCGTCACTGTTTAGAAGAAATACGTGAGAGTCAGTTTAGTCAGTCCCACATTTAAAAGAATGTGCAAAAAATGGTGCTTTTTTTTAAAAGTCGATTCGACAATTTTTTTTAGTTTCAGTACTTTTCACGAATTTCACGAACGCGTGTCGGTTAAATACCTAGGGGGGTGAGACAAATTACTTTTCTGTTGGCATTCACGGTTCACGCTAACGCTTAGTAAAAATGTATAGCAAGGACATTACCTGCGGAGAGAAATGTCGCGTGACTCACGTGCAGTAATGTCATTGCCATACACTTTGTACTAAGCGTTAGCGTGAACGCCAACAGAAAAGTAATTTGTCTCAAGCATCAGATCCTAAGAGTAACATGACGCACGCTCGTGAATTGCAAGGACTATTCATACTTAATTTTTGACCCAATGTGTTAATGTAGACAGACGCTCGCTTTTCTCTTTATTTCCTTGTGTTGACCGAGCTAGGATTTTTTGTCGTTGGTACACGTCTTGAGCAGTCCTGCCCAAAATATGGTGGATATTGTAGGCCAGGACTGCTCTTGAAGACGTAATAAAGATTCTAGCAAGCACAAAATGCAGGTCTTTATTTCAGACAAATACCTATAGTTCTAGGATTAGTTAAGTACATCGGAATGCCCGCAATGTGAGGGGTCCTCAACCAGGTTTCAATAATTTGCGGCCGTTCGCTTCGACATCCGCGGAATGCAATATCGGCGGTGGTCGGTAGTTTGGTACCTACATTCAAAATATCGAACACCGCATTGTGAGTCTGACACCTACGGGGCTACGGCGGCCATCTTTGTTTTTTTTTATTATCGAGATCGTGAAGCGTGAGATTTTAATTTCGAATGCTATGGAATTATATTAGAAAATATAAAAAAAACTTCTTAACAAATAAATACAACCAACTTCAATTTTTTTTTCACTTTTGAGTTGTACCCGATAAATAAAATTAAATAGTAAAGTTATGCCGTAATTAATAGCCCCAAAAACATGGAATTTTAACATAATTGGAGAAATTAAGGTCTATCACGGTGAACTGAACAATTATGAAGTGGTGTAATCAATATCTATTTATTGTAGATGCATGCGATTGCAGCAATTCCTGAATGTTTGCTATCATATATTGAAGAGTACCATTGTCTATCTCTGAAGTTCTGCATCAGATCTTCACCAAATTTAATCGCGACCACCTGTGAAGTTAAAGATTCCGACGAATTGAGAACCTCCTCCTTTTTTGAAGTCGAGTTGAGGTATATTATCACTTTTGATATCGATGTATTAATACAACCTGCCTAGCCTTTTTTCAACCATCTTAGGTTCGGCTTCCAACCTATACGGATGCAGCTAAGTACTAGTATTTTCCGCAGAGTATTTTCCTCTACAATCCAGTTACTAGATTCTTCTAGACTTCTGACCACACGAGGTTTTATGTAATTATTAATGGAATTAAAAACTTAAATACATACTTGAAATTAAAAACCTGGGTAATGCGATATTATAACCTTGTAGGTAATTAGTTTTAAGGCGAAAGCTTCAGGGTAGCCCGCGAAATTCAAATTTTCTTACGTATTTTGCAATTTGCAGGTCAGTGTCAGGTGGTATCTTGGTCAAAATTTGATTCTCGGCCGTAGCAAGTATGTTTTTATAGAATTATAATCTTTCAACTCATGAATACAACTCTCTCAGTTAGAATTGATGCCAAATGTCATGATTTCATGAAATACTTACATTTGGAATCAATTCTAACTGAGAGAGTTGTATTGATGATTTTTGGTGTGGCGAGTTGCCGCCACTCTGCAAGTTGGATGGGGTGTGGTATCACGACGTGTGTGTGTCCTGCTTTAGCATGTGAGGCAAGTGTGTAGCCGGCTTTACGGGAACCATAGGCAATCTAAGGTGCAGCAGTCGACGTCAGTGCGCCTTCCGCCGCGAGGCAATACGCATTCACCGCAGACTAAATTAATGTCTTATTAACATCGTCCCCGCAAATACACTAAAATCCCGAGTAATATCCCGTAAACGTTGGGGATTTTCCGGGAATAATAAATAACCCATATTTACCGCGTCCGTGTAACTAGTGAACAAGAATAACCAGGAGTGTTGGTGTGAAGAGAATCGAGTGGCCACTCGTCGGGATCCTGCGAGGCTGCCGAAGAAAAGAGTCAGGTACCGCTTGTTTTTACTAGCTTAGAGTTAGGCCACATGCGCCGTCTACTGCCAACCACTCCTAACTTGAAGTTATACAGACAAATATAGGCAATTTTGGGCCAGCATTCAATCCAAGTGTTTGGCCGTAACACTGTCCTCCATCCTGCAGAGAACCACAGCTATTTACACGCTTGGGCAACTCCAATTTTAATGATTATAATTCTATAAATACATACTTGCTACGCCCGCTAATCAAATTTTGACTTAGATACAACCTGACAATGACCTGTAAATTCCAAAAAATGTAAGTAAATTTGAATTTCGCGGGCTACCTTGGAACTTTCACCTTAATAGAAATATGCTCATGCCATATTAAAAAATACTTAAATACATACTTGAAATTAAAAACCTGGGTAATGCGATATTAATCCGTTGTAGATAAATAGTTTTAACGATGATTATCGATTTTTTTGCTCGAATAGTAAATTACAAATGTTCACACGCAGAGGCGCATAATTACGGTAATCTGATGTTGCTTACGATTATCCTAGTCGTCAATTTGTAACGATTGTAGCGCACAAGAGATTAATTACAGACTTACATAATTCAGTTAAAATTAAATTATTGTTTTCTTAATAGTGATGTTGATAATCCCTCGTATTCCAAAACTTCAGTTGTAGTTTTGGAAGTACACGTACAAGTTTGAAGATATTAGGTGATGTTATCACTGACAAAAAAATAACTTTAATTTGGGAAGTCGGTGTTTGTATTTTATTTCTTCGTTATTTGACCCCGACTTCCGAAATTAAAGTATTTTTTTAATTTTTAGTGTAATAAAAGTAAGTAACTTTTTTTGAAGTCGGTTGTTTTTTTTTTTGTAAAAAGATTTTCATTTTTCACTTTTTAGTTGTTATACCCCAGAACTAAAAACCCCAATAACATGGAACATGGAATTTAAACATACTCGTAATTGGAGAAAACAAAAACGTCATCGAGGTATACGTACTTTTCGTTTTTGTTCAGTTTATCAAAAAGCGCTGAAGCAATTTCGATAAAATTTATATGGGACCACCTCGGGAGTATATTCTTTCGGATAAAAAAAAATTGAAAATCGGTCTACAACTGACGGAGAAATCGGCGGACATACATAAAAAAAAACATACATACAGTCGAACCTCCTCCTTTTTTCGAAAGACGGTTAAAAATGCCTTCCTACCGCCAACCATCCGCCTTGAGCAGGAGTGCTTGTACCTTCTCTGCATCACAAGAGGCCTTTGTCTGACAGTGGGGCAATTATAGGCTAGTCACTCTGCCTATTTTTTTCCCATGTACAGATATTTTTTTAACGTGAGGATATCCATTATGATGTTCTGCACCTACCTTTGGTCGGGGCGTTAGAGTACTTGCGCACTTCGTCATGCTCTCCTAGCTACGTCCCATACCTGCCGCATACGCAATTCCTCCAGAGAGGTGCGTGCGGAACACGGCGCGCGTCGCCGTCTCGAGCCTGGGGTAACATACTCCCCAAGTCTGTTATCTGCAGGCCACATCCTACGGCAGTTAATAAGCTAAGTGAAGGTGATTCAATTCTAGCTTTCTAAGTTTCATTGAAAAAAAAAACATAAAAATGTAATATTATTCAAGTTATGTTTTTATTAATAAAATAAAATATGTGGTATTATTCATTTATTATGTAAAGATGATGTCAGACCAATCACGACTTTGCAGCAGCTGATTCACTCAAGGTCGTTTTTGACGATTTTTTCGTCGATTTAGGGAATTATTTCGGCAATTACTAGAGTTTTAGGTGCTCTAACGTTGCAAGTTTGTTGGTAACGTATCTCTTAAGAACAACCCGCAACAACAAAAAACACAGCGATAAAGAGCATGAAAATGTGCAATAAAATGATTGAATTGACCGTAATTATCCTGAAAAAGTCGATACGAATTGTTGTTTCTGTATAGAACAACTGAACAATTAAAGCTTTGAGCGGTAGTTTTAGAATCAAGCGATTCATATCGTAAATGCATTGTTTCAAGCTAACATTTAACGTATGAAACACGACTCATTATTGATCTCTGTCTAAATTATAGTGGTTCAAACATGGTAACTTCGAATTGGATCATCCTATATAAGCAAGGTGCCCTATACAGCATGTAACAAAAACCCTGTTCGATCCTGAAGGGTATTACTTGGTGTCGTCCTGCGTACACATATACGTAATCATTTAATGGATACGAGATAATTATTTTTTCCCAATGAAAATAATTAATTTAAAAATAAATTAAAAACTTATCAAAAGTAACACTGAGCGCTCGACAAAGTTCACCTACTGTTTCGTTTGAAAGATGCCACCTGAGCGAAACAGAGTGCCTACAGCGCGGCTAGTGCAGGGCGGTATCGTTTGAAGTAAAATAGGTAAAAATGAAAAGATTTCGCCGGCCGGTGGAGTGTTGTCAACTTATGAAAATTTGCCATATTTAGTGTTAAATTTCGCATATTTTATAAAAATAAAAATCTATAACTTTTGATTTTTATAAGTTACATTTTTTTTACAACTTTTTCTAGGACGTATGTTAAACCAGGAATACGTCTTTATTGTATCGGACAGCGTTTTTGTTACATGCTGTAAATAAGGTCATACTCCGTTAGTGTCATTACTCTCTGCGTAATACCCAGTTTCTTCAAATCCTCCTCTATTTCCATCTTTAAACAAGCTGTCAGAACTAAACACAAACAATAACACACCTAAAACACGTGCAATTACCAATGACAATTGAAAGCGTAGTTCGCTAAACCTGAACATGCGATTCAATTATGAAACAACAGTAATTCTCATCTCGTTTCAATTAACGTTAACGGTTCGTCACTCTTACGGACTACGAGACGTTTTTTTTGTGACGAGAACGATTGCGTGTAACTCTGTTAGTTTTGATGTTTTAATAAGGAGATTGACCCGGAATAATTGTTTTTCATTACTTTTGTTTCAGTTTAATTGGAAAGTGAAAGGATTCGGTGGACATGCTAGATGTAATAATTGAAATTATGTAATAAGTTGTGACTTTCAGCGAGTAACAAATTAAAATAATAATGATCAGTCTCTTAACTTTCCCACTGCTGGGACTCGGACGCAGGCCTCCTCTCTATGAGAGGGAATGAGCCTCAATTCATCACTCAGACCTAGTGCGGGTTGGTGGATGTCACATGTCTTCGAATTTTTGGTTCTAGGACATGCGGCTTCCTCACGATGTTTTTCTTCACCGTTTCGAGAGCAGTGATGATGAAATCATTTACACAAAGTAAAGTGCCTGCCTGCGTTCGAACCCACGATGCAACATAAGTCTGAGCCGTTACCACTGGTCCACCACTGCTTACTGCTGGTTCAGCGAGTACTTTTTATTATTTTAAGAGTAAGGTTGCATTTCCACTGAAGTGGAGCGGACTGTGTATAAATATAGCCACACATTTGCCCATCCTTCGTGGATGTGGTGTGATGTTATGATGAGTACCTACAGTGAAAATTAAAACTTTCAACATCTCAATCTATCTTGCTAATAGCCACCAAATTCATCACTACTGGTTTTGTGTTTTATTAGAAATGGGTTTGCTCTTGACTCTAGTCTAGGTCAGAGGTAACAGAAACAGAGTCGACGATGGAGCGAGCTTACCCAGAAGAAACCTGTACACTCTAACTTTGAAGAGATTAGGGTTGTATGCATTCGGAAACACAGACGCAGGTAGGTCCACTCCACACGAGAACACTAGTTCAGAAGTTTGATCATATAACAATGACAAATATACTCGTAGACAGATTATTTGACCGAATGACGTAAATGGCTTTTTTTTTTGTGGGGTGGGAAAGCATCCAATGACTTCTCCCGCTCTGGGTGGAGCGGGAGGGCGTGGCAGACTTACTGACTAAAACCCACCCCTGTTCCTTCCCTGCCTGAGTGCCCAGGGATGCGGTAACTCATTTTCAGAATTTATCCGCTACCTCTAGGCATGCAGGCACCGGCCACGATGGGCCCCGTCAGTGGTGGCTGACACTAATCTCTTTGAGGCGCGCGTGGAACGCTACGCGCCGTCGACTCACGGGCCTGGTGCTGATCGGACGGCGAGCTACCCACTGCTCGCCGTCCGCAGGCCCGGGTCTACGGTGGAGATCTTTTCGCGACGTCCTACGCCCAGTACGCCCAGTACCTCTCCTGCGGTGGTAGCGGCCGGGGCCGTGAGGGTCACTCCGTTGAGCTTCCCTCACGCGTCCCGCCTCCGCCTTCGCGACCATTACTGCTTCGCAGAAAGCGGAGACTGCTTCCCATTCCTCGCTCCGTACCATGGCCTGAACCAGGGCCGGGCGCGAGAGGTATGACGTAACTGGCTGTAATAATGAATGAAATTCACAATATTTTAAGCTCTTTTATTTAAATGTCAAAAGCGATGTAAAAAACCGAAAATAATTTAATTTCTGTTAGTCCATGTCAATTAATCATTCGTATTTCTGGATTTATAAAAGTTGGTATTCGTTCACGATGACTGATTGACTGGCTTGTTGACCATTCATTCTTTTGAACGATATTTTATTTACGGCCATTGATTTTTACAAATTGTATTCCTTCGTGCAATGTCATATTTATAACAATGCATGGTTAGCTAATTGACGTCATTCTAAATCCAATATGGCAAACTCCCAAAGATGGTGGACTAGTTGTTTTTTATACGTTCCCATGATAAGGGTATCAAATGAAAGGGTTTGCTGAGAACAATACAAAAAATAAAATGACGCCATTTAAAGCGTGATTTTAGCTTTTTATAAATTAAATTATAAATTATAATATTATTTTTAAAGAAATTGTAATTATTGTTGCAGTTGAGAAAATGTTGTTTACTCCTGATTTATAACAGTGATGTGCACTGTTTATGATGCGTAGCGAAACATTTAGACGCGTCTGTCATTTTTATAGCGACCACCAAAGCGTAACCGCATGGTAACCACGTTGGAATTCTGCGTATACCTGTGTTTACGTAAATATTTAGTAAGATTCTTTAATGCAACTTTTTAAAATACAGTGTGCTACCTTTTTAGATAGGTACCTACCTCGTATAATCAATCCGGAGTTTGTGTTTCCTGATAGCTACAACCTAGGAGTCTTTAAGTCAAGAGTGAATAGGTTCCTTCTAAGCAACCGTGCTCCATCTTCTACCACATCATCGCTTACCATCAGGTGAGATAGTGGTCTGCGTAGGGGTTGTGGATAAATTCGAAACCGAGATACCGCGCCCCCGGGCATTCAGGGCAGTGAAGGAACAGGGATGGGTTTTAGTCGATAAGAGTTTGACACGACCTCTCTCTTTACCCTAGAGCTGGAGATGTCAGTGGATGATTTCGAAAAAAAACACAAAAAAAAAGCGGTGAGATAGTGGTCAAACGTTTTTTTATCAATAATAAAAAAAAAACCGCCAGCCACTCTCCAAATATTTTGGTGGCGGCTTTCGGTATAACGACTAGGGATGTTTCCTAATTTTATCCGTAAATTAGATTATCAAAAAGTATTGTACACGTGTTTATTGCTTTACAAAACCAATATAAAATTACAAAGATAAAACGCATCAAAGTTCAGGAATGGGGGCTTGTTACGTCACTAAACGGTACAAAGTGTATCAAGGGGTGACGTCACGTGAAATTTCAACGCACTGTATCGTCCTCATTTTTGGCTTACGTGACAAAAAAAAAAAATTGTGTCCAATATTTTTCGGTAATCTAAATGACGGCTTTGTTTAGGAAACTAGCCTATTACAGCTAAATACCAGTACCTAGCTGTAATATTGCAGCTAGGTACTATTCACGGAGTTACTGCCTATCTGACATCCACAAACCAGAAACTTGGCAACTTTAACGTACTCGATCGTGTTATAAACTAAACGTCAATTCGTACCTGAAACTGTATAAGCATTGCCTGGTGACAATAATGGGTAACCTCTTTTTTTTCTATACGATTTGACATAAGCGAACGTTTACGTAAACATTTTTGCGTATTTTTTAAATTATGTTAATGTAATTTAAAAAATATGCAAAGACAGACTTACTTTCAGGAATTATTTTTAATAATGTAGCATAGTAAATAGTTAACTTTAAAATAATCTTTTAACATGCAACATCAGTTTTAATGATCCTATTAATATATGGTGACCCTACGATATAATCTTGTTACTTCACGTCTATTTTAATGCCCAACTGGTAATAATAGAAACTTCTTTAGACATACCTATTTTATTAAAATGTCAAGGTTACCCAACAAGTCTCGTAACAGTGCAATAATAATGCTGCACTTTATTTTAGATTATTACTTTGATCACGTTTTTTGTTCGGTATTGTATGGCATTTAAATGCCAAAATAAATCCCTTCTTTTGGCATTTAAATGTTTAAATGTAAATCCTTTCCTATACATAGGTATATACCGAGAAGCAGTCAATTCAGCACGAAAACGAAAAATCTTAGAGCAGGCATTGACACTCGCTCTTTATCTGTTCTCTTCCTGAATTGTACAATTTGCAACACTTGTATGTAATATGTATAGCCGTCATCCAGTTCTCTTGATCACTCAGTACCATACTTAAGGTACACTTAGCTCTAAAAACCGAAAAGCCGGACAGACCAGCCAGTTTAGCCGGATTTTTGGGTAAAAAGGCCGGATGTCCTTAATTTTTAGGGTTCCATACAAATCGGCAACTTATTTCAGCTATTTTCGTCGTCACCTTTCCTTATGCCGCTTCAGACGCCAACGGTAAAAAAACGCTCGTTATTTTTAAAACATCTATCATCCGATGTTACGATAGTTGGGCAGTGCGGATATGCGTGGAGGGGGAGAGTGGGGGAAGGGGGGACAGACAGAAAAAACAGTAATCCTGTGATGTCGAGATGACGGAAGTGGGGGCGACAGCCTGACGACACTTCGCACACCAGCTTCCTTGTACCTACCGTGTTTGTGTGGTGTATAGCCAGTTGTACCGTAGATCTCGTTAGGATAAGGAATTGTGGCGGTTTTGTATTGCGGACTACGGTATAGGTACAGTGCAAACTTGGTAAACATGTGGTGACTTCGACATTCCGAGAGAAGAGTACTTTTTAAAGAAAACAGGACACCTGCTTTACTCCCTAGGGAAAAGATGTAAGATTGTGAAGAAAATACATAAATTTTACTGTAGGAGCGAATGGTAAGATGTTATATTGTGTTAGGTGCTGTATCTTATCTGTATATATAAAATTCAAAGTCCTCACTGACTGATATATCGACAGTGACAGCCTAAACCGCTGGTCCTAGAGACATGAAATTTGGAGGGTGTGTTCTTTGTGAAGAGTAGGTATCCACTAAGAAAGGGTTTTTCGAAATTCAACCCTTAAGGAGGTGAAAAAGGGGTTGAAAGTTTATAACGGAGGAAGTGCTAATTCCACGCGGGAGAAGCCGCTGGCAGAAGCTAGTCTTACTCTAAAAATGTTGACATTATCGCGTCTTGCGTCAGTTTCATGGACGTAAACAACTTGTTTAGTCTGGCTTAGTCTAAACAACTGTAAAATACGAATTTGTAGCATGACAAAGACAGTCCATCTATCAATTTAGCTAAGCAACTAATCCCAGAAAAATCCCAATGAAACTGCTCATGTTTTTCCTGGTCAACAAATACCAACGACTGATAAACTTAAGGGTCTACTACCGGCTAAGTGGCGCCCTCATTGAATAAAAAATCGAAGCATAGCATAGAAAATAAATATCAAAGAAGCCAACGTCACGTTTGTTACAACGAGGATAAAGTATTTTTACGTTGTTAAGGCGCAGTTAAACGACTTTTAATGGTTTTTAATTGAACATCACGTCTAAACGACTTGTCTCATTTCTTTGAAAAAAATATATGTTACTCTAGAATATTTCCGTCGTAATTTGATCTTAGAATATTTCAAATTATATTTTTATAACATTGTGTAATTAATTTGTAAAGTTATGTCTAACGCGGATAAAAAATTGAGAATCACGTAAAAACTATATAGCGTATTTTAATGTAACCTTCACCATTTTAAAGATCATTTAATTATTTATAATTTAGTCTCAGTGTTTTAGTTTAATACTTGTTGTTTTATGTGTAATAAATTAATAATGCGTCTAATTTCGGATAGCGCTCCTTGATGGGCGAGTCCTATTACTGGGTGGACATACGACGCGTTACGTGAGCTCAGCGCAGAACACGCAATCTAACCACTCAAGGTCGTTGGCAGCTAATAGCGCCTCAAAACAGGTCTCAGAATGTTTCGTATCCAAAGTAGTAGGCAAAAGTGTCAGAAACGGCCGTTTTTGATACTTTTGCCTAACACTTGGCCGGTAGTAGGGCCTTAACATAATCAGCCTTACAATATTCTCATCCGCGCGTAGCATGACCACCATAGAAACAGATTTTGCCTACGGAAGAATAGACAAAATACAAGATTGTAGAAAGGTTTCTACCGTCCTAAGCATGACGATGTTAAAACTGAAAGAAAGAAAGAAAGAAAGAAAGAAATCATTTATTTGCTGATAATGTAGGTATACATATAAGTTGGAAGGTTTCTGAATTGTCCCGATACATTTTGCCTTACGGCATGCAAAATATTACAATTGAATTTTATTAGTTACAATTATTATAATTATTATTAACAATAGTCAAAATTTGATTGGTAGGTACAGATCAACCTAAAAAAATGGATGAATAAAATATAAATCTCGCGCTATCATACAATGAAGAATATACAATGTCTTATTGTGTATTGTCAATCAGCTTAATGTCAAAATGTTTAATGTCAAATATTCCGATCACAATTATATAATAGATAATATAGAAAATGTCATAATGTGTAGGTAATGTCAATATCTGTAATGTCAAAATATGCATTCGACATAGTTATTCAAATATTAAAAAATAATAATAGGTGCATAAAATAATGTCAACACAGTAATCATAGACATACGAAATTGAGACCAAAGATAACGTATTTTTATTTTATTTTTACAAACAAAAACATTTTATTACAGACTTTTGTCATTTAAAAATTCTCTAATTGTGTAATAGCATTTCTCCAGCAATAGTTTTGTTAATTGTTTTTTTAAAGAATTTATAGGTAGGCCTTTTAAATTTTCAGGTGTTTTATTATATATAAGCGGTCCCATGGAAAGAATGTTATTTCTTAATAAGGCTGTTTGATGACCACCTGTGTACAATTGGTTTTTATACTGGGACCTTAATGGTACTGTGCGTTTTCTTATGTCAACCATTGAAGTGAATAAGTGTTTGTTTGATGCAACGAAAAGGGCTACTTCTAGTATATACAAACAAGGTAATGTCATAATTTTCAGGGATTTAAATACAGGTTGGCAACTTTCAGTAGATTTAAGACCTGTCATTGATCTAAGGCATCGTTTTTGGGCCCTAAATATTCTATCTCTCTCACTGCAGTTACCCCAAAATATGACACCGTATCTTAATAATGAAGCAACTAATCCATGATAGGCTATCACTAATGTATCTATGTTTACTTTATTTGAGAGGTTAAAGAGTACATATGAAGATTTACTTAGTTTTTGGCACAAATTTGCAGCGTGAGATTTCCATGTCAATTTGTTGTCAATATGCACTCCTAAAAATTTTGTCACTGAAGTTGTGTCTACGTTTTGGCCATCATATTCAATAATTACTTTTTTTGGCTGTAACCTCTGGTAAAAATGCATGACTTTAGTTTTTTGTAAATTTATAACTAGATTATTTTTATTAAGCCAATCTATTATTGTTTTAAGTGTGTTGTTTATTTTATCTTCGTAGTTCATCTCATTCATACTTTCGACTATAGCAGTGCTGTCATCAGCAAATAATGTCATTGGTTGACTAATTTGACGGGGTAGGTCATTAATGTAGAGTAGAATTAATAATGGACCGAGTACACTGCCCTGTGGAACTCCGAATTCTGTTACTCTACAACTGGATAGATATTTCAGTTCACGCTTAGTTTTAGTGCAGATTCTTGATATTTCAGTGAATTGTTTTCTATCCTTGAGATATGACTTAATTAGGTCAAGTACGATTCCTCTTATGCCATAATCACTAAGTTTATTTAAGAGAGTGTCATGTTTTACACAGTCGAATGCCTTTGTCATGTCTGTGAATATTGCACATACAGGGTTTTTCTTATCCATATTATTCATTATTACTTTTAGGAGATCGAATATTGCCATGTTGACATTTTTATTTTTACGAAAGCCCTTTTGTTCTTCACATAAAATGTTATTTTTAGTTATAAAATTGTAAATAGATTCGTATATAATTTTTTCAAATATCTTAGAGAATACTGAAATTAGAGCTACTGGTCTATAGTTAGACATGTCTTCCTTGGCATTCTTTTTATGCAAAGGTTTTATGATCACAGTCTTTAATTTATCAGGAAATATACCTGAGCTTATACACACATTTATTATATGGCTTAATGGTTTTGCGATAATATCAGAGATAAATTTGACTACAACGGTTGAAATGCCGTCAAATCCGAAACTTTTTTTATTTTTTAAGTTTTTAATCACACGTGTGATATCTTGAGGGACTACTGGCTGCATAAATAAAGACTTTCGGGTTTTGTTAATTGCAGCTGTATTGCCCGTATAATAACTGGATACATCATGTATTTGGTCAACAAAAAAGTTATTAAATGATTCAGCAATCTGCCTAGGGTCTTTAACTAGTTTGTTTGCCACATTAATTTGCAAAATTGGTTCTTTGATTAAATTACTATTATTATTAATTATTTGCCATGATGCTTTTGATTTGTTTATTGAGCTATTTATCAAATAATTGTTTTGGGCTTTTTGAGTTAGTTTTACAATCTTTTTAAGTTTCCGTGCATAGTTTTGAAACTTTTTTTTATTCTCACTTGTAGGTGTTTTTCTGTATTTCCATAGCATGTTCCGTTGTTTTCTGCTACAGATTCTAATTCCGCGTGATAGCCATTTAATTTTTTTATCAGATTTTACATTTTTAAATTGAATTGGGAAGCATAAGTCATATAATAAACGAAAGAGATCAATAAAATTATTATATGCCTCATTAGGGTTATCTGTTTCAAGTACTTCCGAAAAAGATAGGCATTGAAGGTGCTTTTTAAATAAAATAAAATTTTCTCTGGATAAGTTACGCTTTTGAATTCGCCAGGAATTTATTTTACATGTTTTATTAACCGGAATTTTTAAAATTTGAGCTGTATGGTCCGATAAACCGAAGTCGACTAATTCACTCATACAGTTTTGTTTGGACTTAAGGGCAAAGTTATCTAAACATGTGCCACTTTTTGGTCTAGTGGGCTGATTAATAACTAACTTTAGATTATAATTCAACAGTAAATTTTCAAATGACAATGTATGTACGTGAAGAGAAGAAATGTTTCTATTCTTCAGTCGACAAAACTCTACAATGTAAAGCATGGTGCTCAGGCAGAAAAGATGTCAAGGTAGATAAAAAGAACTTTGTCTATTCTTGGTGTAATAGAGATAGAGTTGGTCATGCTACACCTGCTGGGGCTCAGGCCTCGTCCCTAGGAGAGGGTATGGGCCGTAATCTACCACGCAGGCCCAGTGCAGTTTGATGGATGTCACATATCTTCGATTTTCTGTTCTAGAACGTGCCAGTTTCCTCACGATGTTTTTATTTACAGTTTTGAGCCCTAAGACGACCCACTGACCGAGAGCAGTGGTGATAAATTTCACAAAGTGAAGCCACGAACCTGAGGCCGTTACCACTGAGCCACCACTGCTCTCTATGATTACACGTTATCATAAACACTCATAAACAAGTTTTTACTTTCGTTCCACCAGCTACATAATCCAAGACTTTTACTCAAGCACTCGTGAAATCACTTTTCACGTCGTAAAATCGTTAATATGTGACGAATAAAACCCAGTCAAGTGCAAGCATGGCCGTCTCGTGCAGCACGAAGCCATTCCGATTGACTGACCAGTGTATAATCGATAACGATGCGACTGTCATTAGAATCGATTTAATCGAATGCTTGAGTCGACACCGATGGGTAAATTGGCGTTGTCGCATCACTATGATCAGTGATAGTGTGTTGCTTGTTGTGTTTTTTTGGAGTGGTAATGCGTTGTAATTAGGTTTTTTACTTTTTGTACTGATAGCGGAACTAAAGGTGTGGAAATTCCCGTGCGTTTAACCTGGAATTGCTTCGTAATCTGGAAATAAAGCAGGCTCATTAGCGTCCAAATAAAACAAGTAAAAACCCGAGTTTATTACAGTATTGTCTCTTATAAACATGGGTTTTTTTACTGTTTGCTGATATTAGAATGCAATTTGACTGTTATAATAACAGCAACGTCATTAAAATCATATCGAACTGAGTCAAATCATCCAATTTAATTCAAGATCTTCAACCACCTGACTGGCCTGTTGGTCTAGTGGTTAGTGACCCTGACTGCTATGCCGGAGGTCGTGGGTTCGATTCCCACCCAGGACAAATGTTTGTGTAATGAGCACGATCATTTGTTCTGTGTCTGGGTGTAATTTATCTATAATATGTATGTATTTAGAAATATATAAGTATGTTTATCAGTTGTCTAGTACCCATAACACAAGCTCTGCTTAGCTTGGGACTAGATGGCGTTGTGTGATAGTTGTGGAATACTATTATTTATTATATTATTTACCTTTTTTTTGGAGGGTGGGAAATCATCCAATGACTTCTTCCGCTCTGGGTGGAGCGGGAGGGCGTGTCAGACTTTTACTGACTAAAACCCACCCCTGTTCCTTCCCTACCCTGAGTGCCCAGGGGCGCGGTAACTCTGTTTCGAATTTAATCACGAACCCTTGGCAGAGGACAGTCCACCTAAGAAAAGGATTAAGCGGTGGGAGGAGCGGTGCCCACCATCACGTGACTTTCTTGGGCCCAAGGAGCACCTGCCTCCGGGTCGTGATTTGCAGTGGCCTATTTGGAAAGCACTGAATCGATTGCGTACTCAAGTAGGCCGCTGCAAGTATGATTTGGCGAGGTGGCGCATCATCGATCCATCGCATACACAGTGCGAGTGGATTGCTCCTGAACAAACAATGTCTCATCTACTGGAGTGTCCCAAATGTGTTTTCATCTGCACCCTCGATGATCTGAACAAAGCCTCAGACGCCGCTATAAACGTGGCTACTTGCTGGGTCCAAACAGTATAATATTGTTATATCCATATCAATCTGCCTAGCCTTTTCCCAACTATCTTGGGGTGGGGCCACAACCCAGTTAGGTAATACGATACCCCTTGGTAAGACTGATTGTTAGACTTTCGGGCTTCTGACGACCCGTAACGACTGTCACAGCCGGGACTAACGGCTTAACGTGCTTTCCGAGGCATGGAGGAGTCACGGTATGTAAAGATGGTCACCCATCCATGGAGCAAACTCGGCAAGCGAAGCTTAACATGATGGATCGACCCGTGCGGCTGTTATTACTTTAGCCACGAGCTCCTCTTCTTTATATCCATATAATAACTTTAATTGTACCACGAGTCCACGACACGAAAAGAAGAAGTTCGGTAGCACACGTCAGTCGCATATCTACATTTTGGACTGTTTGACAATCGTTATCACACTTTCCTACTAATATTATAAATGTGAAAGTTTGTGAGTGTGTATGTTTGTTACTTCTTCACGCTCAAACGGCTGGACCGATTTGGATGAAATTTGGTATCTAGATAGCTTATAGCCTGGATTAACATATAAGTTACCTTTTATTCCGGTCTACGCGGGTGAAGCCGCGGGGCGCAGCTAGTCGCTGATAAAATGTCCCTTTGCCTGACGTCCCTGGATTTTCCTTTTGATTGAAGTCATACTATTCTCTGTGAACCCTTTTAGTCTTCCAATTAAAAACAATGCATCGTGTCGTGCTATCGTTGTCATGTGCCGGTGTCGTGATGTCCGTTGTGCTAGACGGCTGCAAAACGTTTATATAATTGTATGTCAACCTTGTCTATCGTGTTCGTCTATCTTATGTAATGTTACGTATAGTAGAACATTTTGTTTTTAATTGTAATGTGTTTATCAGCTTGTGTATGTATGTTTGTTCCTTTTTGGCGCTCTAGAGACCAACCGCGTGGGCCGATTTTAATCATTCTTACGTCAATTGATTCGTCTTAATCTTGCGAGTGTCACTAAAGACATGACAGTAATCAAAATTCGATATGGCGACAACCAGACGCCATATTGTGAAAAAAAAAAATCGGCGAAAAAGTCTACGAACATTCTCCATACCAAGTATTCCCCTTTCTCATTCCTGAATAATGCTTCTAGACCAATCTTTTTTTTTTCATAAAATCAAGGGCTGCTGTAGACATGTCCCTGTCATTTTCTTTTTTCCAGCAACTAATATGTAAAGAAAATATGATCCTCCAACAATTACAAAAAACGACCCATTTTTATCGCCGTGATTCTGTCTACAAGACAAATTCGAAAAGTTTTTAACATAAAACATTTAATAGGAACCTAGACATACTCTTTCTTAAAAAAATTATGCCAAAAGTAATTGAATCGGCTTAGTTTTCGTGGAGAAAAAAGGGGAAATACGAATCGTCGATCTAACAAAATTGTGTGATATATTTGACTGAGCTGCAAGCTGGCCCGCAGGCTTGAGGCAGCACGACGGCAATAATTTCTTCAAATACCTATTTTTCAAATTCCTCGCAGTTACTGTTCCCTCTTAAGTGGTATCAAAATAAAAGGGTTCGAGTAGGCGGTTCCAAAAACATAACTCACAAAAAAGTAGATTTTTTTTTTTTCAACAAATCCAACTGTAAAAAAAACAACTAATAAGTTCCAAACAAGTCTTTTTTCAAGCAGTCTGATGCAGTTGGTGGTATGAAATCAATAATTGAACTAAAATATCTGACACCTTTTTTACCAGGTTGAACTGAGAGATACGGTCACGGTTCTGTTAGCTCTTACATGCTCAAATTCATGGTCTTCACGTCAAGAGTGAACAGATTACTTCTAGGCAAGCGTATTCCATCGTCGACTACGTCATCGCTTACCATCAGGTAGAAGCAAAGTCCGAGCTCAACGATAAAAAAAATGCGGTTACTTAATCTACAACATTTGTAGAATAAACAGGAACACAGGAACTTATAGCCAACTAGCTTTTTCTAGCGGCTTTACCGGCAAAAAGCCGATTTCCTAATCCAGGCCACTGTGGAAATTTCTTCCAAATCCGTTGAGGTGTGATCGACTAATTAACCAGCATACCTACAATCGTCCAGATTTTTGAAGTGAAAACTTCTTTAGGCGCGTTGGGTATTTTTGAGATGGGAAAAAAACTATTAAACTCGCGCGACACCGACTCGCTAAAAAAAAAAAGTGGTACGACGCGTAGCGGGTCGGTAGCGCATCGCTTAGCGGATTGAAGTGAAAACTTCTTTAGGCGCGTTGGGTATTTTTGAGATGGGGAAAAAACTATTAACTCGCGCGACACCGACCCGCTACGAGTGCTACGACGCGTAGCGGGTCGGTAGCGCATCGCGTAGCGGATTGAAGTGAAAACTTCATTAGGCGCGTTGGGCATTTTTGAGATGGGAAAAAACAATTGAAATCGCCACCGCTACGCGATCCGCTTAGTGGATTGAAGTGAAAACTTCTTTAGGCGCGTTGGGCATTTTAGTAAAAGTTTTCACTTATATCGGCACTCCCGGAGTGCCTCTCTTTTTTTCACATTTATAATATAATTAGGATAGATAATCTTTTCAAAATAGAATTTTAAATTTATTTATTTTTTTTAGAAATTTTTTCTTTTTTCATTTTTTTTTTTTCATGACGTCGTCGCCGGCTGTCGCTGAAAACCAGCGCTGGGGCTCTATCTTGTATAGGGTCATAGCACTTAAGCTGAGCGATGGCCGTTAAGCGTGGATGTGACGCATTTTTTCCCCCAGTTTTTCTTTTTTTTTTTGTGTTTTTTGTTTTTGCGTCATGTTTACCGTAAATAAACGTATTTTCTTTCTTTCTTTTTTTAAATTTTATGTTTGAGTAATGAAGGAGCATCTGATTAGTCTTATCTGCAGATTCTGAGCTGTAATTATTGCATGAAAATCATTATAGATTAATAGCGCAAAGGGTGGGTTTGTTCATTATATTTTGCAAGTTCTAGGTGCTTCTCATTCACCTGCAACAACTCAGTAGGTCACTATTCTCTTATGTTGACCCTTCGTTAGTTGCTCCTCACCTAGAAATAACAACTATTCTTAGTCCGTTCTATTTCCACAGATATGTCAAGCTGAACACAGAAAGTCGAGCTAGTGAATGAGTGCCAGTACCTAATTGGGACTAGTCAACTCAAAACAGCCATGGTTAGATTTGTAACGTAATCACTGAAGTTTAGACTTATCCAGATCATCTACAAATACCTATTTAACTTTAAAAGAGTACTAAATCATGGAATATCTTAACCATTCTTCTCCAAAAATAAGGTCATACTTCACCCACATATAGGGACGACATCGTTATGTTGAATTTGGAACCTCTTAATTTCTTGTCTTTGTGTCAAAATAAACCATCCGACCTTGAGATTACGAACTTTGAATGCGAAAACCCACACGTGCTAAACTATGCTATGCCAACATAGTCATACATTATTGTATGAAGCAATATTGCTCGTTCGCCATGACTCAGTACAAGACAAAAGCTCTTCGCATAACATTACACAGAATATTACGTTCCAACGTATTATGTGAAGGTAGGACACGTTAACTTGAATTTAAGGACCCTCATTTATTCATAGGTGTTCGGGTCGGTTCACGCTACGTATAATGCGATTTATTTGTGCAGAACCCATGCATGTTTGATGAATATTACGTGGAGGAAGGCGTTATGCTGGCTTCGTGTCTCTGGCGGGTTGAGGTCTTGGGTACCGAGGGTCTGCGGTGGGCGGGAAGCGAGGTCTTGTAAATTTAAAAGATTTTGTAACAAAATGTTGATATTACGCCGTATCTATGGACTATGGTACGTTCTAAAGGATCAAGGTACAATTGAATAAATTCTGCAGTTGGTACGGACTAACACTGCAAACATGAATCTGTTTACCCGCGTCGGTCCCGCAGACCGATTGTCGCCAAATACAATAATGTGCTACTCGCACAAACACACTTTGTACCCTAAAATTATCGTGGCAACGAATCCGGCAGCTATCGGAACGTACAAAATACCATCATTATGCACGAAAAAAAAGACATGACATAGTGTTTTGTCGGTCTCACAGACCAACGCGCGGGTATAGGAAGGTTAATGGAATATTCGTAGACTGATGGCAATAAGTTGGACCCTTCTTTTAGAAGTGTATTCGTGCCGAACCTCTAAAACCATCTTGATCAACGTTGTTAGTCGCAGTTCTCGACATACCAAAAGGTCGAATGACAAAATCCTTCAATATTCCTTTCACATTTGTTTCTGCGTCTCTTCATTATTCCGACTACAATAGTGGGTTATTTCCATTGAATTTTATTCCTCCATTGTTTGTCTTCTATTCCTCTGATAAAATGGTGACCCGAATACTTCCGACTACACCCGAAGTCATCCGATCAGAGAGATTTATTGTTCAGGTCAATGTGAGGTTCCCTCTTTATTCTAATTCACATATGTTTAGTGTTTTGAGTGGGAATACCATTGTCTTCTTGGTTTTATTGCGACACGCATTTTGTGTTAAATTTATTGAAACTAGACGAGATTTTATTGCTGCTGTCCGAGGTTTTACGTACACCGATTGTTTTGTTCAATTGCCTTTACAGAAGCGCGGGTAGCCCTTTGGCTCAGTTAGGAATTTAGGATAAGTAAAATGTAGGTCGTTTCTTTTGTACGTTGTAGCGAAAAAGTTATCATTTTCATGTTTATGCTGTAATATGTTTTCTTTATGTTCGTTTTAGACATAATTTAGGAGTTTCTGAAAGTAATTTTTATCACAGACAAAATTCTTGTAACATTGGCTTCTTTAGGGTGCCCATTTTTGTTAAAGGTCTCGTTTCATTACATATCGCCTACGCTTCTCTCCTAACATCTGATACCAGCCTTACAAAGTGTTGAATTTTTAAAAGCATAGATGAGATCCTCTGTTTACCTTATTCTTGGCTTTGAATGATATCTCACAATGGAATTATTTTTCCTCCATTTCCCTAACCCAAAAATTTATAGAGAATTCATGCTGAATTTATAAAAATGCTGTTTTGGATTCCCCTGCTGGCTGTAACTTGGGATTCTAGGAATGAACTAATAATAAAATAAAACGTTTCGGAAAACATCTTGTTTGCTATTTGTTCTTAAAATCTTGTGTAAACTGAGTTTCAAATATTATTGGAAATATTTTGCTTACATTTCCTTGAAATTTCTATGTTTAGTTTCTATTGATAAACATGCTGAAGGGTACCTACCTATATTCTTCGTTCGTTTTTTTTTTCGTTAAGTATTCATGGGGTCGCGTTTGACCACTATCTCACCTGTTGGTAAGCGATGATGATTTTAGTTCGGAGACCATCACAAATAAAAACAAAGTTTCTTAAAAATATGGTTTTTACTATTATCGAGTCCTCTAAACGCAATACAAATATTTGTTAGTCACTCGTTGATATTATTGACTTGTTAGTGTCTGAGAAAGGTCAAAACATGGTTGCCCCAAGAAACAGAAATACAATCACCTCTCATTAATTCAAAACTTTACCTAATCACTACCATTTTACGTTACCAATATTTAATCAAGAGTGTTGCCCAAAGGCATTGTTACATTCTTCCCACAGCTGACAGAAAAATATGAGACCGATACGGTAACAAATCGTTATGCTTATTTGCCTTTCTAGAGACTTACTTAAGTACGAGTATGTACTAATGATCAATGATGACAGTTCATGGCCAGACTATTGTTTTCCTGGTACTTATAGTACACTACCTAGTGTGAATTTCTCACGCATGGCAATATGAAAAGAGTTGAAAAGCCCTAAATTTTCATGGAGTTTACTTCATTTTAGTTGTAGCTATGCTTAGATTAGCAGTTCCACTTGAGATGTGCGAGGTTGCTAAGCTACAAAACTATATGCCCGATTCTAATAGAGCTAAGCTGCATAGCTGTGCGATGAAGATGTGCGACACTCATTTACTGACATTGCGATATTTAACGATAGCATGACTACACTCTTACATGTATACGTACTAGCTAGTAAATAGTTTAGTCTGCCAGCACTGCGCCGAACTTTACAAAGCTAGCCACAATACTCGCGAGACCTTAGCTCACATCCTTAGCACGCATCCTTAATGTGCATCCAAAGCTCGAATCACTAACACACATCTGTCGCTTTGATTAGTATGGAAAAAACTTAGCTTCCTTGAAGCCTGTTCCACAAGAGCTACCTTTTATTTTTTTTTGTGGGGTGGGAAATTATCCAATGACTTCTCCCGCTCTGGGTGGAGTGAGAGGGCGTGTCAGACTCTTACTGACTAAAACCTACCCCAGTTCCTTCCCTGCCTGAGTGCCCAGGGGTGCGGTAACTCATGTTGAGAATTTATCCGCTACCCCTAGGCATGCAGGCACTGGCCACGATGGGCCCCGTCAGTGGTGGCTGACAACATCTCTTTGAGGCGCGCGTGGAACACTACGCGCCGTCGACTCACGGGCCTGGTGCTGATCGGACGGCGAGCTACCCACTGCTCGGCTTCCGCAGGCCCGGGTACAAGAACTACCCTAAGTTTAGCCTGTAAAATCGAGCAATCCAATTGGTGGAAATCAGACACATAATAGCAGCGCAGCTTAGCACATTTCTTGTGGAACTGCAGCCTTTATCTTGGGACAGCTTCTGAAACAAGTGAAATACATACCCGGAGTTTTGATTAGTTAGTCGCTGAAAAACAAAGGATTCGTTAGCTTTCAAACAAACCCAGTATTCAGAAATCCTTCAGTGTTTGATGATCAGGATTCTAGGCCTAATGAAACTTAATTTTTACTTACCGATACCTGATCTTGAGAATGGAGAAGATAAAGTGACCTACTAGTCTTGAAAAAATGTTTTCGAAATGACGATGCGCAGTTTTATAAAATTATCTAACGATGACCTCTGATCGACCTCCAGTTTTTAGCACATTCGTATTAAGATCAAAGACACATTTCTTATCTTGTTATTAGTAAAAACTACTAATTAGAACTCGCTTTTATTACATTCATAAATATTTATTGCTTGTTCGTTGATATCATCGTTATCGTCACGAAAATGTCATGTCAAGACCAGAAGTCTATACAGCGATAAAAAAAACCGTTTTCCTACACATTGATTTTCCTATAAATGGTAATTGAATCGATTTGATTGGACGGCAATGGGCTTTATCAGAAGGCTTAAAGTCACCCAAAGGGCAATGGAGAGGGCAGAATCAGAATTAAAGATATCTGCAGGAGAGACAAGATTACCGACATAGCCCGAAGAATCGACAAATTAAGGGCAGGGCACATTGCTCACAGAACAGGTGGGTAGATGGGGCCGAAAAGTTTTGAAGTTGCGATCGCGTTCCGGAAGACGCAGCGTTGGAAGGCCTCGCACAAGGTGGACCGATGATCTAGCGAGTGTTGCGGGAATCCGATGGATGCGAGACGCACAGGACAGGTCGTTGTTGCGATACTTGGGGCAGGACTATGTCCAGCAGTGGACGTCGTTCGGCTGAAATGATGATGATGTTGATGAATACTGATATTCAGTTGCACCCGGTTAGACTGGAAGCCAACCAAAACGTGTGTGTACTGGTACTTTGGAAAAGGCTAGGCGGATTGAGGATCCATTCTATACGCATAATTTAAGATAAATAAGAAAATAACATCAAGTTCTTTCTCAGTAACTTTCTCTTAACTAACGCTCTTTATTTTATTCGTTCAATCAACTACCCCTTTTCCATTCCCTAGCTATTTCTGCGAAGCTCAAGTGATATTTATTTTAATTTATTCTGCTGGAACAACTATAGCCGAGAGTTCATTATTATCTACAAGTCTGTAGTCACTTGCAGACTGGTAACCAAGTGGTAGGAGATTTGTGAGCGCCCTCAATACGGACTGACGTTAATATTCATAAGGCGAATGAATGTACAGAGAGATGGTATATAACTGGTTCTTCTAATTTTCGTTTATTGTCGTGTTCTGATTGTTTTTCGTGTTCTTCGCTTTTGTTTGCCTTTTTAGGTATATTTTATGTCCTGTTCTGTCCTGTCCTCTTCACCTTTGGTAAATAGTTGCCCATGTCAGCCATTAGGTACCTACAAACAGACGTCTGGTTGTTTTTGTATAGAAAAACAGACATCAACTTATAATTTTATTTGCGGGAATATACTTGGAACACAAGTATGGAGGAATTGGTCATTAGGAGTATATAAAAATTTGTTCCATCGTAGAACTAACAGAACTTACATGTACTGTTCAGTATCACTGTTTTATATGCATCACGTGCCTTTTAGATTGACACCCTACGTTCAATTTTTGAAACCTTATCTTTATGTCCTCATGTCCGCATACCACTTGATCTGAAGAGCTCCATATTATACTCCTTAGCTAAAACACGAGCTACATCTGTTGGATTTTTTCCCTCTTTTTCCGTATATTAACTTCATTTCTCACATTTTACTTAATGCAATTTCGCCTTCGCTGATCTAGCAGCCGCGTGTTGCTGGGGGAATTTGATCCTATATACTTGGAATAAGTGCTTTAGGGATTTTTCGGGGAAGGAAATTAGATTTTTTCTTGCTATTGGGGGAGTGTCACAAGTTTTTGGAATGATGCCATAATTTGCATTAAAATTAAGGGGGTTGGGGTCTAATTCAACTGTTTGCTTGTTGGAACACATTTACTTATTTACCAAGTTACGATCATTTAGGAGCTTGAACGTCTTCATATGAATGAAAACATCTTCCTTATTCAGCATCTCTAACTTTTCATTATTTAGTCCTGCAACATCTGTGCTCTCGCAAGACTGCAGATGCGATGTCCCGTTTTATATTAAAACTCATTTTCCGTGGAGTCTGTTTCTTAATTAAACGTTATTAATATCTTAAAATGATAAGTTTTCAGGCTTCGTCGCTCCTAATTAGCCCGAAGTCGGCCGTACTGTCCTCATAATTCTTACTGTTCCGCTCATTTCGTACGGCGAAACTTTTGTGCGGTTTAAGCTTTTGTATTTTCTTGTTACTAAACTTATGTTAAGTTTAATTTTTTTTAAATCATTATTGTAATATTTTTGAGATTTTTGTTTAACCATTTATTACCAACTGCATTTTGAAAGTATAGTAAGAAAACTGACTACAGAAAATTCATTAATATGCGATTCTCATTTCTTCACAGTGTCGTGAAAATCAAAGAAACTGGTAACGTAAACTGAATTTCCCTCATCATTTCTTATCAAATCCAGCCTTCAGAATCCACATTGGTCAATTTAAGCCGCGGAGCGGAAGGCTTTTACAGCTTCACTGGACAAATCCATCTAAGAGCATCCTCCATACAATCTTCATAGATCTCGTCTTAATGTATGTCGCCCACGTTTTTTCCTTATATACTTACATACTTCTAAACGGGATCCAAGTAACGGACCGTGAACCGTTTGAATCCATGAATAGCAAAATTTATTGAATTTAGAG
Organism: Polia nebulosa; assembly: GCA_951329385.1. Lineage (NCBI taxonomy): Eukaryota > Metazoa > Arthropoda > Insecta > Lepidoptera > Noctuidae > Polia > Polia nebulosa. The sequence continues at coordinate 7,186,667 of OX589588.1, read as the reverse complement.
ATCGCTTTAATGAGCTGCATCCTATTACATTTTGCACCTTAATGCGCTCACTGGTAGTTTATTTACATCAAAAGAAACATTGAGAATTCTTTCAATGTTGAGCAGGAATTTATTAGCTCAGGTTTACGTCGAGGGTATTGGAAGGAATGGATAAAGAGCCTTTGATTTGACTTACATTAGAAGTGCATCGTCCATATAGTATTAAGTTCTTCATTGCTCTTGTATTCGTAAAAGGAGTATCTTGCGTCCATATGCATAGAAAGGTTTTGTAATGCAACATGCGATACTGTGAAGTTGTGAGATAATACAAATTCTATTGTACGTTCTTAAAGTTGGATAATGGATTCAATGGTACCACAATCACAACAATCACAACAAGCAAGACATATTCACATGATCGGATCATAAACTTCAGTGTTCTTATGCCTTTGTGAGTAATGACTTAATGAGAGACTTAAAGTAACGAGCTTGTTAAATAAGTTTGTCACAGTCAACCCTTAAATCCAGAACAAATGAACAACGTAATAACTCAACAACAAATCGCAATATTCACCCCCAAACTCAATTTGTTGAAAGCGAAAATACTAACAGTCAATTCGTGCTGGCACTTATGACGCAAACTTTGCTAACATCGAGACAAGTTGCCAAAACAACGGCAAAAATGAGCTCTCGAGCAAAAATAAGCCTTTATCCTCCATTCTGATAGCGTAATTCACGAAGAATTATGGCCCAGTTATATTAGAGGAAGCATCAATAACTATTGGGTATCGGTAGTACGGTTTTTTACGTTATATCAGTGTCTAATTCCCTGTTGGCTGATAGCCAGTGCCAGGGACGTTATGATACGTTTTCGTATAATATATGTAAATAAAATCGGGTGTTACAATGAACCAGCTTGCTTTGAATGTGGGTCAGATGTTGATGTCCTTTCCATGTTTTGGTTTACAATGCTCAGACTTATGACGAACGATGTTGAGTTGTTTTGAGTGCATGTTGTTGGAATATATTGCTACTTCGTCTGAAAATGGGTTTCACCGTTCAACGTTTATGAATTTCTGCTTTCGGTTTACTACTAGGGCAAATTTACAAAACCTTTGTGTTCATGACATTCTGATTAATATTAACTTCTGCATTAGCGTTGATAAGTATGTTTAATAAACACTGATCATTTTTATTGAGTTCTTTTTCCCAGTTCTAGAATCCTTGATAACCAATAACTTTTAAAATTCACAGAATAACAACATTGTAATGCGTCATGCATATAAAGAATATGCTATTTTTTTATCATTGATATTCTCGTGGTCAACGATAGAGCACACTTGCCTAGGAGCAAACTAATCATCACTCTTGACTTGAAAGACTCCCAGGTTGTAGATATCAGGAAACACAGACTTTGGCAGGGAATTCCACAATGAATGTGTGAACTATGTTATATTCTGGTGAACGAATGGACAATTTTTCCTTTTTATTCTAAATCAACTGTACAGCTATCTATATATCACTTACATATACAGACCACCGTGATTTAACTTCCAGTAACATCATTAATTATTCTACGAATTCGTGTTGATGTTTATTCTGCATTAATTTGATTAGTTCCAATAAATAACAGATAAATACTTATTTACCCTTCATGATAAATTAGAAGCATATTAAACAACGATTGTAAACAATAATTAGAATTGATTAGAATATGTATTAAGTATGTCGACTGTAATAATTATAATCCTAATGGTAACACAATAATTAGGTTATAACTCACTATGTTCCTTGAATCTTTAGGTATGTTTTACGCAAACGAAATAAATACTAAAGATCCACTGGTACGTCCAAAATGATCTAGGCTCTTATTACGAGTATATCATTCTCTTTTGCCATCTCTGTTCTGTTCTCTCTTTCGCGGCACATGTCTTGGTCTACCATACATTCTTGTTATAAAACTAGCTAACCATATGCGTTTTTTTTTGTCGGTTTGGGAAATCATCCAATGACATCTCCCGCTTTGGGTGGAGTGGGAGGGCATGTCAGACTCTTACTGACTAAAACCCACTCCTGTTCCTTCCTGCTGAGTGCCCAGGGGTGCGGTAACTCTGTTAAGAATTTATCCGCTACCCCTAGGCATAACCATAAGCTTAGTTTAGCTTAAGTGCTGATAATCGAATTCTAAATTCAAGATAGCATACGAGTACCTACGTCTCAACCATTACGTTCAGCTGTTTCTAGGAAAAAACCTTCTTCAAATGGTTAGTCAGTACGTACTTTACCAGACAAATCTATTCTTATTCCGAGTAGAAAAAAATGAATTTAGAACTTGTTTATCAGTGTAACTAATCAAATTATTATGGTTATTTTTTTATGTGTAACATCTTTCCTCTCGCCTTCCTGCAATCTGTGGGAGTGATTTCGTGAAACGGGACGGAAGTGTATAACAGAAAGCCGGGAAAGCGCGCGCTATTTGATTTGACCAATGAGCGCGCGCGGTGGTAGATTCGGTCGTCTGATGGCAGAGCGCGCGCATGATAAGTCTGCGCGCGGTCGAAATTGAAACTAAACGTTTTCATTTTATTTTTCAGCATATTATTAATGTTGCTTATTACCAAGGTGAGATGTCAAATGTTACACATCATATGCCACTACTGTAAGGCTCGCTAGTTTTACAAAGTCCTGTGAAGATTTTTCCTTCATGGGTAAGACCCATCACGTCAGTTAGCCCAACTTTTCCATTCAAATCTGCTTAACTTCTTTAAAACCTTCCTTCATCGTATAAGGCGCGCTACACACTGATCCTACGACCCTGGCACGTCACCGCGGCTGATTGATAACCTCCGACCGTGCGTATCTGGCCTAAATGCGCTATCTACCCTCGTGTCAAAGTCAACTTGACACTGATAACGTATATAGGTGCCGTGTTTACCAGTCAAATGAAGTGGTTACAGTGTTTCGATGTGTGGGCGAATTTTTTTGTGCAACCTTTCCAAGTAGTGGCAGTAGTATCTATATGGCGGATTATGGTAGCTGTGAAGTGCGTGACTCGCTGCACATGAATTTGCTACTGCGCAGCGACTCGCCTCGTGTTCTGAGCCGCCATTAAGTTTGAATTGTATTATCTACCTGTAACTTTACATTACAAAAATACTTAGAAAATGGTGCCGATTCTCTTGTTCAATAACTAAACTAAATTAGAGTATCGCTATCTTTTACTAAAAGGCAGCGCGAGAAAAGGACTGCTATAGCTATGCTATGAACTAAGTTAGAGATATCAAACTAATTTACGCCTTGCGCTTCACCGTGTTTTTAGTCGACATGTTTTACGTGTACCCTACGGTGTAACCTTTTGTATGGAAATATCAGTTCAACTAAATTTGACAGCTCTAATTTACTTCCGTCTCTTTCTTGTTTTATTAGAGAGAAAAAGATAGACTAAATTAAGTTTAGTTTGTGCACGACAGAATAAGCACCATTGTCGAATTAATGCGATTGTAGGCATAATATTAAAATATAAAATGTCTGAGCTGTTGTGATATTTGGTTTAGTTTCGACATTTCGTCAACACAGGTGATATTAGATTCTTAGGTATCCCAGCCAGCCCAAGGGTTGAAGATAAATTCGAAACAGAGTTACCTCGCCCCTGGGCACTCAGGGCAGGGAAGGAACAGGGGTGGGTTTTACTCAGTAAGAGTCTGACATGCCGGGAGCTCCACCCAGAGCGGGAGATGTCATTGGATGATTTCCCAAACCACAAAAAAAATACGGTATCCCAGTCCAAAGGGGTTCTGACTGCTATTTTAAACTGCACATTTGCATAGCAAGAGCTATAGCCACGCTAATACTAAGTCATCACGACGTTTAAGCGACACCGCGGATACGCAGCATCAACGCGGCGACGACGTGGAGTCAAGGAAGGACATACCTTTTTTATTTAAAGCGCAATTATACGACTTTTAATGGTTTTTCATTGAACATCACGTCTAAACGACAAGTCTTCTTTTTTTGAAAAAAAAAAAATATTACTCTAGACAATTTCCGTCGTAATTTGATCTCAGAATATTTGAAATTATATTTTTATAATGTAGTGTAATTAATTTGTAAAGTTATGTCTAACACGGATAAAAAATTGAGAATCACGCAAAAACGATAAAGCGTATTTTTATGAAGACTTCACCATTTGAAAGACCATTTAATTATTTATAATTTAGTCTCAGTATTTTAGTTTAATACCTGATGTTTTATGAGTAATAAATTAATAATGCGTCTAATTTCGGACAGCGGTCCTTGATGGGCGAGTCCTATTACTGGGTGGACATACGACGCGTTACATGAGCTCAGCGCAGAACACGCAAGCTAATCACTCAAGGTCATTGGCAGCTAATAGCGCCTTAAGGTGGGGGAAATCATCTAATAACTTCTCCCGTTCTGGGTGCAGCAGGAGGACTTCAGACTCTTACCGTCTAAAACCTACCCGTTTTCCTTCAGTTGCCTGTACCAGCGGGTGTTTTCGCTAACTCAGTTGACATCAATTTGATAAGCACTATGCAGTACATTGCTGCTTTAACGTATAGGAAAACAAAAATGCACTACTATGTCCACCGAGCAAAGCAGCAATGTACTGCAAAGTGCCTATCAAATTGATGTCAACTGAGTTAGCGAACACACCTGCAAGGTCGCGGGTGACTCTTTCAAGGCAGGGAGATACCTGCACTTAGTGAAAACTCACTAACCAGAAAATCCATGGTAAAATCTGCACCGTATTAATCAGGTAATTGGAAGGGGGACTATTCGAAAAAACGTGTGAAGAAACACACATTTTAAGATTGACGTCATGGGGTGGCTATCTGTAAACAGCCACTTACTAAGAGTGGCTCTTTACAAAAAGTAGGCTCTTATCAATTCAGTAGGCGATGTTATAGTCTCGGTGATGTTTTATCTAGGAAATGGGTGGAATAAGTGGAACGACTAAGGTTCGATTTCACCATTCGCTGTATAAACTAAGTTTTACTGAACTGCTTAACGTAAGTAAAAAAAAAAAAACATAAATAAGATTATATTGAGTTAACCTTAAAAGATAGACATATAGTGTCGCAAGCTCTCCAAAGGTTTTTTCCCGTTTTTGCCGCATTTTTCATTGACGCTTCGCTCCTGTTGGTCGCAGCGTGATGTTATATAGCCTAGCCTTCCTCGATAAATGGACTATTCAACAAAAAAATATTTTTTCTGAGCTCACGTAACCCGTGGTACGCCCAGTAATAGGACTCGCCCAGCAAGGAGCGTTGTCCGAAATTAGACGCCTTATTAATTTATTACACAAAAAGCAACAGGTATTAAACTAAAACACTTAGACTAAATAATAAATAATTAAATGATCTTTGAAATGGTGAAAGTTTCATAAAAATACACTTTATATATTATTATATATTTTGCGTGATTCTTAATTTTTTAATCCGCGTAAGACATAACTTTAAAAATTAAATACACTGTGTTATAAAAATATAATTTCAAATATTCTCAGATCAAATTACGACGGAAATTGTCTAGAGTAACATATATTTTTTTCAAAGAAATGAGACTAGTCGTTTAGACGTGATGTTCAATTAAAAACCATTAAAAGTCGTATAACTGCGCCTTAAGTCAGCAGCGGTTCTACGGTCAGAGTAATAACGTACAAATGCTCTTAAATGCAGGTAGCAGGGCTCTAGCAAATAAAAATAAAAGGGTAGAATAATCACCACAAAAACATTACGTAAAAAGCTATTGTGCAAATTAACATACTCGGAACGAGATGAAATTAAGTGGCCCGTAAGATGAGATCTTTCAATTCGCTGAATAATAAATATCGTTTATTACCATAGTATTTACTTACAAATACACAGTTCGCTTATTCAATTTACATACGGTCCCCTCTGGTTCCCGTTTATTTTTCCTGTCCAATCTTTTGTTTGAGCCTTTTTTCTGCAATTACTCTTTAGGTGGGATGCTTCCCTGGTGAGGCGTAAGTCAGAAGATCTTAACGGAGTTTTATTTTAATGAAGTTGTCAAACTTGCTTCCATTCAAACTGTTCTCTATGGAATAGACTTCTCTGTCTACCCCTCTTACAATTCTTTTATTTCCTTTTTTATAGGGTTCCGTACCCGAAGGGTAACCAACGGGATCCTATTACAAAGCCTCCTGTCCGTCCGTCCGTCCGTCTGTTAGCGGGCTGTACCAATCTCATGATCCGTAATAGGTAGACAGTTGGAATTTTCACAGAATGTGTATTTCTGTTGCCGCTATAACATAAAATATTAAAAATAAATTAAAGGTAAACTACCCCTACTAGAAACGTGTTTTTTTTTCCTTTTTTGCTCGATGTAAATAATGGCCACAACTAGACGCGTATAATATTGTGCGATGATACGGAATCCTTCATGCTCGCGTCCGACTCGCAAACCACACTAGGAATTACTCTTGTATCGTGAGTGCGTTCACAAACATGCAAACTCACATACTCAAGACACCCAGACCCGGAAAGACTATCTGTAGGCCATAAAAATCTTTGTTACGTACGGAAAGCAAACCCGCGACACGCAGCACAGGAGCCGATCACTCAACTACTGCACCAACCGTGCAGTAATTTTACTATCTTTTATAGACTAGGTTTTATATATTTCGAGATAAGTAATCTAGTGATTTAAGATTTGTTACGGTCATCTATCACTGATTTACCTCAACCAAAGCAAAGATTGACCATCAAAACTAAGGTTTACAAACGCAGTTTACACAACTATTCTTCTAGATCAGCAGATGTATTCGCTAACTCAATTGACATCAATTTGATAGGCACTATGCAGTACATTGCTGCTTTGACGTAAAGGAAAACAAAAATGTAGGTACTACGCAGTGCCTATTATAATCGATGTCCACCGAGCAAAGCAGTTATGTACTGCATAGTGCCTATCAAATTGATGTCAACTGAGTTAGCGAATACACCTGCTGGGATGGCGAACGAGTGGCACACGTTTTATTTTTTTATTTTTGGGAAATCATCCAATGACTTCTCCCGCTCTAGGGTGCACACGTGCCAGTGTTGCAACAACATCATCATCATCATTTCAGCCGAAAGATGTCCACTGCTGGACATGGCCTCCCCCAAGTGTCGCCACATTGACCGGTCCTGTGCGTCTCGCATCCATCGGCTACCCGCGACCCTCACCAGGTCATCGGTCCACCTTGTTGGAGGCCTTCCAACGCTGCGTCTTCCGGTACGCGGTCGCTACTCCAGAACCTTTCGGCCCCACCGACCGTCCGTTCTGCGGGCAATGTGCCCAGCCCACTGCCACTTCAGTTTGGCAATTCATCGGGCTATGTCGGTAACCTTGGTTCTCTTGCGGATATCATCATTCCTGATTCGATCACGCAAGGAAACTCCGAGCATAGTGTTGCAACGCTACAAAATAATTCGGGCAGGCAAAAAAAAGAACGGTCAGATGACTCCAGTTCAGTTGCAGTTTTGCTGCAAAGTATGAGCCTCATATGATATTAGCATCTAATTTTCAATAGCAGAATTTGCAATTTTTTTCTTTTTTATTGATTTATTTTGTTTTTTTATACATTAATCACGAACTCAAGTTACTTTGATGGCACGCTATGGTCACATTTTTGTACAAAAAAATGCCACGATCATTTTGGTATCTAAAGGTTCGTCATCCCTGTCCTAGATCAACCTGGGTACATAAACTCTATAGTATCGTGTCGTAAACCCGCTTTAACACCTCTGTAGCGCTCAATAGATTGGCACTAATTTCCTTTTATAGGATCAAACTCAGCGAGAGGACGCCGGAGGCTATCAGGACTTTCAATTTTAGTGATATTGTGCGGTGCTGCCACTTTAGCGTTAATTAATAGCTTATTGAGGACTACTTTGATGAATTTCTTGCATATATATATTCATATTTTAAAGACTGCTTTGCCTTGGTCCATTGCCCGAATTGACTTTGAATTTCTTGGAGAAAAGGGGTCATTCCTATGCGCAGGAGCAGTTTTTAAAATATGACTACCCATTTCAGTTACACTTTGTAGAAAGAAAGGGTTGAGTTGTAAAAATATTTCTCACGTTGCTGACTTTTAGGTCCGTTCCCGTGTGTTGGAAAAAGTTATACCTACGAGATTGGTCTGTTTATTAGTAGTGATGGTTTGATGTCAACTTTCACATTGTTTTTATGATTCTTGTGAAAGCCATTAAGATAAGCTCTTCTCTTGACAATTTATCAGTAAAAACTTCTAAATTACGTGACCGTTATAGCAGTCCTTGCAATAATGAAACAGTTCCCAATTACAATTTCACTACATGAACCGTTTGAGCTTAGGACGTCCAAAACCTCTCAACCATCGTTCTGTTACCCAACCTTGTTAAATACCTACCATAAAATCTTTTGCGCTCCCCAAAAGCGTATCTACCTCCACCGTAGATTCCGAGTCACCCTTCACTTGCACCATGGCATTAAATGAGGGTTCCTTAGATTTATGCGCCCCGTAACCCTGTCCATGTCGGAGGGACCTGGGACTTAACGCTAACTGTTATGGCTGTTCATTTTCTACTTCACTACCTAAAGCTCGGGGGATACCCCGAACACCTTTGGAGCTCATTTATTTTGACGATCGACTTTTGATACTGAGCATTACGAACAGCGGTGTCCCAGTTGTTGTTGTTGTTGTTGGTGGCCCAGTGGTAATGGCCTCGACTTACAAGTTGAACGTCGTAAGTTCAAATCTAGGCAGGCGCTTTACTTCATGTAAATTATTTCATCACCACATCTCTCAAAGTGTAATGGAAAACATCGTGTGAAAACTAGCATATATTAGGATATGTGGGAGCACTAGGATAATAATAGAAATATTAGTTTCAAATATAAATTTGACTAATATCAATATAGTTAGCTTTGATCAAGTTTCAGTCTGGCACACATCACACATCAATTGGTGAACGATTTCTGAAAGAATTCCGACGTTAATATCAACGGTTAGCAAATTGATCGTCAAACGAAGTATAATATATTTTCATTATTTTACAGGCAGATTCTGCGACAAATCCATTATCAATTTCGATACTCTCCATCGTCATTAACAGGACCTGTTTCATCTGAAAAACATTTCCTTCAAAAATTATTAGTACTATGATAGAATTATAATGGTAAAGAAAAGAAAAAGAAGAAAGAAAAAAAAATATTCTGCACAGATATAACGCACATTACAGAAAAATGGATTAAATAACATAAACATACAAGAATGCTAAAAGCCTCGTATTCAATCAATGTAAGTCTTCTGTTCATTGCCTAATGTCAGGGTCCGCCAACAACCAAAGACAATACACATTGCGTAATACTATGTAATCTGTACTGCGGCACTGGCAACTGACAACAAACATGTTAACATGGTATTTATTTATTTATTTATTTACACTTCATGCAACTAAAGTACAAAGGCGGACTTAATGCCTTAGGCATTCTCTACCAGTCAACCAAGGGTGGTGGAGAGATAATATGGCAGGTGCATAAAAAAAAAAAACAAACAAAGCAACACCAAGTAGAAATATTAAAAAAATAAAACGGGAACGAAAATATATATATATTAATAATAAACATACATATATATTTAATATAATAAACCTATACATAAAGTAATAAATAAGGTTTTTGAGACGACTCTACTCCTTGTATAGAAAATAATTCCGCAACTTCCGCTTAAATGCATAGTGACTGGTGGCCGTCCTGATATCGAGAGGAAGCGCATTCCACAAAAGGATGGACTGAATATGAAAGGAAGAATGAACAAAATCAGAAGTATGAGCAGGGCAAAGCAGTAGAAGATTATTAGAAGAACGCAGATTCCTGGCGTGTGAAGAACATAGATATTGAAAGTGAGATATAAGATAAGAAGGAGGAGTGGGAGAGTTTAGTAGAGAGAAAAGTGTAGTCAGAGCCCGCAAACTTCTTCTCTGGCGAATGGGCATCCATTTGAGCTCGGACCTGTGTTTCGAGACATGGTCATATTTCCTCAAATGAAATACGAACCGGATGCAGTTGTTGAGGAGCCTATCCAGCTTATCCAGTAACACCGCGTTCAGGTCAAAGTAGCACACGTCACCATAGTCGATTATAGGGAAGATTAAAGTCTGCACAAGCATAGTCTTCGTCTTCGTGGGCAAAAAGTCCTTCAGACGGTACAGACACCGCAAAGTTCCGTTGACTCTTTGACTGACACTTGAAACCTGACTTTGCCAGCCAAGCGTCGAGTCAAGATGCAAACCGAGATCTTTTACGCTAGGGCTGATGGGAATAACGGCACCATTGAAAATAATAGGAGGAAGAGAGCTAACCACCACTCTACCCATCATGCGCGAGCATCCAATAACGATGGCCTGACATTTTGAGGGGTTTACAGACACCCCAAATCTACCAGACCATTCACGAATTGCATCCAAATCCCGTTTTATATCCTCCACAGCGTATGGTATGTTGTTTAGTTACTGAAACACGGTAGAAGATGTCTCAGCATACCAACAGCCAGATGGGTCGCTGGTTACTGCTGGTTTAGAATCCTCACACCAGGGAAGCATGGCACATAAGAGAGAAGGCCCATACTCAGCACTGGTTGGAATAATTTCCTAGTGTAGTCCAACGTCCAAAATCAGTACAAACTGAAAATAATATTTAAGCTTCCTATAATGGCGAGCACACACAGGTCAGCATGACAGGAGGAGCTCGTGGCTAAAGTAATAACAGCCGCACGGGTCGATTCATCAGGTTAAGCTACGCTTGCCGGGGTTGGTCCATGGATGGGGTGTATCTTTTCATACCGAGACTCCTCCGTGCCTCGGAAAGCGCCTTAAGCCGTTGGTCCCGGCTGCCAATCGTGGATCTTTGACAGTCGTTACGGGTCGTCAGAAGCCCGAAAGTCTGAAAACCAGTCTTACCAAGGAGTATCGTATTACTCAGTAACTGGGTTGTGGAGGTTAGATAGGTAGTCGCTCCATGTAAAATACTGGTATTCAGCTGCTTCCGGTTAGACTGTAAGCCGACTCCAAGATAGTTGGGAAAAGGTTAGGCAGATTGACCAGGTCAGCATGACACATAAAGGAGCAGGCCAGTGAGTGGAAGGCTGCCAAAAATCATGTTAAGGATTGAACAAAATATAATAAAACATATTGGAATTCCAAGTACCTGTCTAACGAATTATAAGGACAAACGGAAAGGGATATGGAAGCTTCCTATGATGTCGGAAATTCGAGAAGCGAACGTTATTTGCTGTTACGTGCGCGTGCAGGGAAATTGTTGAGAGATGCTTCAGTCTTCATATAATGCCTCTAATATTATATTTTATTGCCTACTTGTGAGAAGAAATAAAAGCTGTAGCGACCCGGGGAATTGACAATCTGATTGTAAACACTCTTTACATCATTTCTCGTAAACCTTAGTCCTGACGGACTATGACATTTTGTGAAGAAGGAGTGCGCCTATCTTTGAGCACTTTTGCATCATAGAGGTATGTGGAACAGGGTAGAAAGTCCCGCAAACCTCCGTTAAAAAGGGAGAATCCTCCGACCAGACGGGTGTTGTGTCTGGTCTTGGCAACTGCCCGGTGGTTGATTTTGGACTTGGTATATGTTCAAATCGCGCGGAGAACTTCGATACCACGGTGCAGGATTTGTGTGTTTAGTTCGTATGTGGCGACATAGATGTCGCTGTAGCACTTTAATATGTCCTGCGTCTATGCTCTACGCTGCGATTGCCCGCCATGACTGAAATGCGGTCAGGAGGACTATTCAATCTTAGATAACTTGAGTTATAATAGGATCAGTCAGGCAGATCAATGCTGTTACGCCTGTCTGTCTATTGAATGATGAACAGCAAAAAGTTCCCAAGGCACCAAAAAACATGAGAAACGTTGTATATCTGCCTTCATTACATCCCGACAAGGATTCAGATTATCTATCTCCGTAGCACAAAGATATCAGATTAAAGATAAAATAGTTAACTTAAAGATGCTCAAAGGAAATTGGAGCACCTTGTGATTTTGCTACTTTGCCTTCGTGGAGAATATGTAAAAATAGGATAGGTACTAATATTTTATTTGGGCTGTTGGATCTGTGTAAATTAGTTCCATGTAGTTAAGGGAGAAGCGCCAGGGTAAGACCGCGAAATACAAATTTTCTTACAGTGTCAGGTTTTATGTTGGTCAAAATATGATTCGCGGCCGTAACAAGTATGTATTTATAGAATTATAATCACTAAAATCATCAATACAACTCTCTCAGTTAGAATTGATGTCAAATGTCATGTTTTCGTGGAATACTACATTTGACATCAATTCTAACTGAGAGAGTTGTATTAAAGTTGCATGTACATTGATTTTAGTGTATATTTTTAAGTAAGATTTAATAAATGTCATTTTAAATTTTGATCTGCACATATTGGTTGTCTTCATACCTATGTACAAAATCTCTGTCGCGTTAAGCTTTGCTGTCACTGATCACAAATATGGGTGTGTACATACATTGCTAAAGTAATAACAGCCACACAGGTCGATCCATCAGGTTAAGCTACGCTTGCCGGGGTTGGTCCATGGATGGATGACCATCTTTACATACCGAGACTCCTCCGTGCCTCGGAAAGCACGTTAAGCCGTTGGTCCCGGCTGTCAATCGTGGATCTTTGGCAGTCGTAACGGGTCGTCAGAAGCCCGAAAGTCTGACAACCAGTCTTACTAAGGGGTATCGTATTACCCAGTAACTGGGTTGTGAGATAGGCAGTCGCTACATGTAAAATACTGGTATTCAGCTGCATCCGGTTAGACTGGAAGCCGACCCCAAGATAGTTGGAAAAGGCTAGGCAGATGATGACATACATTGTCCTTAAGAAAATGGTGTAAGTAAACTTTCTGTGTACATAAAGAATAAGAATTCTATGGTGAAAAGGATTACCTAGTCAGAAAGGTTAACAACGGGTGTCGCCTACCCATGGAGCGTAATTATGGAGACTTTAATGGACCCCTTAAAACCCCTGAATCCATAACTGCTCGTGGGTGGCTCCATCTTTTCGGGCTTACATTAAAAATTCAACTTCCAACTCACGCTAAACTATAAACAATGGGATGTAAAGAAAACAGGAAAAGTTATTCCAAGCCCGTCTTCGTGTAAACGAAATGGTTTGCATAGGAGGTAGGTGGAGCCACTAGCGCAGGGAAAGTCGCGCGGTAATATTCTGTCTGATTTATGTGAAGTTGTTGCTTGTAAATATGGCGCGTGATTTGTTATTATTTTAGTCGAGATTGCTATCTTTTATTGTTGTTGTTAAGTTAGTAGATAGTGAAAAATGTTTTTATGTTAGTGGGAAAACTTTTAATTAATGAATGCGATCGAGTTGATTATGTTTTTAACGCTTTTCTCTTGTGCAATAATTATCATAATAATTCTTAACTTAATTTGTTTGGAGTCAGCGCAATATGTCTTCTTCTTCTTCAATATATTTGTTTATTTGTAGTCGTTTATTTATTTAAATATACATAAGTGGGCGTCCAAGCAAAAAGGGTCCAGTTCTCGGCATTTAGTTTCCGAGATATACGCAGTTTTGTAAAGTTGGGTGAAAATTTTAATTTTTATAAGAATTTATTTTCAACAGACTATAACTACAATACATTTATACTAAAATAATAAATAACTTAGTAAATAAAATATGTACAAGAGGCATAAAAGATCCGGTAGAAGTAGGTACAGCTCATTGGGCATCAAAAAATTCGTCCACATCGCTGTCAATGGGAAAAGTGCCCAGAACGTTGGCAGCATTGCCACGTTGAATGGCAATGCTGATTCGTTGGCCGAAAAAAAGGCCAGCCCTCTGGTCACGTGAAGAGTCGACTAAATGTTTGCTGATGTCACGGAAAACTCGATGAGCACTCGGACCCCATGGCCCTAGTGTTTCAACCCCAAAAGGTTCAAACATATAACTCCCAATAAGGTTGTTATATTTGCGCCGTTTGAGCTTTTCTGCACCTGTAGCAGCCGCCCCAGCACAGCCCGCCGTGCTAAGAAGATGAGATGGCGCAAGGGTGTCGACACATGTTGCATCCCACACCAAAGGCCTAATTTTAATTGGTTATTAATAATGCTCTGTTATCTACAAGTTCATATACTTAGTAAATTACTTGATATGATGTTTCTAAGTACAAGAAATTTTAAGAGAAAAGTTAATTAAAAGAAACTTGATTTGAGAAAAATACTTTTTCTTAAATCAAGCTTTTTCAGAGTTTTAAACTTCAAATGTCTCATAAAAAAGTGCCAGTCTATGAATATTTTTTATTTTGATTGACTATTCTAGATATCGAATCTAGTCTAAACTCAATACCACACTGCTAGACCCTTTTTACTTGGACTCCACATATAAATTACTTATTCTTAAATATTTCAATTAAAAGAATATGTAAAAAAATAGTATCCCACCGGTATTGGGAACAGGGTCTAAGCTACCCGGCCAATCCTGACCAGGATTCCATTGCAGAGAGAGGAACCTCATAATACGAGCCGTGGCCTTTTCTTTTTTCTGGAGAACCCAATGCTTTCTAAGTCAAGCCCTTGATCCAGCAGCCTAACGAGAGCCTCCTAACACCTGAGGTGTTGGTCGTAGCTCGTGGCTTGAGACTATCGGTACAAGATGATCGCTGAGTCCACATCCCATATGTCGACAACTTCGCGAGCTAAGTCAAGTTATTTTTATTACTATCAGTCGTCATGTCAGTCGTAACCCTCTATTAGTCTAAACCATCTTTCACACCGTCCATCCATAACTAACACAAACCATTATGAAAAATTCATAAATATAAAATTGGCAATGTCAGTACAATTGAAACGAAGTAGTTAATAGAATTATAGTTTCAAATCTCATTGTAAATATGTCTGGCTTTGAGTGCTCTTAGTTGTTAGTTAATTAACGGGCTGTGCAACTTCGTTATTCAAATTAATAAGACCTTTGAACTATTTCAGAGAATGGTTTCGAAATGTACCTACCTTTTACGTCTACTTTTGTGGATAAATGCTCCCAAAACATCTGAAAATTAAAATAAAATATGTCGTTAGAAAAAACGCCTTTCATTGCTATTTAAAAACAGAACACAAAACCGATGACGTCATTTGAATCAGTCTTTATGTCTTCCATACTCTATGGTTGCTTCGTCCTTAATCTGATTCCAAACAAACCCAGGGGAAAAGGCTTGGCTTTTAACGGTGAAAACAGGTTCTTTCCATTCGCTGTCGGATTATTGGATCTTGCCTCTTAGGATTTTGTTACCAGCCAGATATGTAATGAGTGTGTGAACGCGTTGTGTGAAATCACAAATCAGTGAGAATTTTCATTTTGAAAAGAAGGATTTTGATGCTGATAATTTTACACATTAGATAAAATACAACAATACAGAGTAGGTAACTTTAAAATTATTTCAATTGACAGAAATTCGAAACCTTTTACAATTAATTTAATTCATTAATTTCATCATACTTATATTTCTCACAGCAACACTTTATTGAAGGAAATGGTAATAAACAAGTTGTTTTACTACTTTTTTCTGAGAAACTATATAAAACTATCTTTTACATAGTTTCTCAGAAAAAAGATAATTCGGGCAAAACCTATCTAAATGATTATTACAGCACATTAATATACTATCAAGCTACTATTTTGCTTTTTATCGATACGGAAAGATGTAGATATCCATATATTTTGAAATGTTGGCAAGCCGTATTGACTGAGCGGGTTGCCTCCTATACTGACAATAATTATATATATAATAATAGCCAACAAAAATCTATTGTGCCAATTGTCACGCACTCTGTCAGGAATTTCACCATCACTACTATGTCGTGAATCATCATCTACCTAGCCTTTTCCCAACTATCTTTGGGTCGGCTTCCAGTCTAACCAGATGCAGCTGAATAGCAGTATTTTACATGGAGCGACTGCCTATCTGACCTCCACAACCCAGTTACTGGGTAATACGATACCCCTTGGTAATATTGGTTGTCAGACTTTCAGGCTCCTGAAACCCGTAACGACTGTCAAAGATCCATGATTGACAAGCGGGACGGCTTAACGTGCTTTCCGAGGCACGGAGGAGTCTCGGTATGTAAAGATGGTCACCTGTCCATGGACCGACCCCGGCAAGCGTAGCTTAACCTGATGGATCGACCCGTGCGGGTTTTATTACTTAAGCCACGAGCTCCTCTCCACTATTATGTCGTGAATGTTGACTTAAAATTTTACACTCATCTCGTGTTGACATTTTTGCCAAAACTGCCACAATCGACAAAACGTCACTAAGATGGCGATTAAGTAACGCAAACGATATGAACTATCGCTGACGTATGCCTCGACTAAAGCACCAGCCTAATACTGATCTCCTGATCCTGATTTATAAGATATAAATAACATGCGTGGCAAGCATCCTGATACGTGGGAATATCGTCCACTTTAAGGAGGTCAGCAAAAGAACTCTCATCACTGTGCGTAGAAAAAGGCGTAAATTAACAACATAAAGGAGCTTGCTCAGGATTCCTTGTCTCCTCCTCCTTTAGACGTTTGCTCACTGCTGAGCCTCATGATGAACTCGAGTAATCTTTTTGACGATGGTCGGGATCCTTTCTATCGTTCAACTATCTTTGGCTTTGATACCTTTCCTGTATTTAAAACTTATCCATACTAACACTAACTTTATTAATAAACCATGAGAGCACAGAGCAGCGTAAATACAGATGTGCCACAAAGCTTTCTATCAAACTTGCAGATAAGATTAATTAATATATTCAGGCGCGCACGTGTTAAAAGCGAGCATATACGAGCGTTATGCTGAGCATACCCGAGCATTAATCATGCATCTCGGTCGGTAACACCTGATACTTCGTTACTCTCTGTTGCCCACATTTTTATGAAAATACGAGTTTTTTTTTTATTTACGTTCCGTCTTTAGTATGGCCGCTGTAAAGATGTTTACGCGTTGCTAGGGTTGAAAAATTGAGAAAATGAGAAGGTGATTTAAAGATATGGTTCATGATTTTATAAATGAGGACTAGCTTGTAAATATCATGATTGGGACGGGCCATTGGCCATTTGTTTGTCCAGTTACATAGAGATCGTGACTGTTACTGTCAGCTTGCATCATTCCAGTGCTGGACAAAGACCTCTCGCCATGGCTTCCAGTTTTGGCGATCCGGGGCTAATGTGGACCTTTGGTCGTTGGTTCTGTTTAGCTCTTTCCGTGATCTTCTAGAATCTGCCGCTAAGTTAACGGGCCGTGTCAGACCTATACATAGAGTGAGACCAATACTCAGCTCTAGATGCCATAAGTAACAACCCTGTATAAAAATCTTTATGGTTTGCGTTCGCTCTTAGTTATGGGTTACGTTTACGTTCCGTCGTTTATTTAAGTCGCGCTTACGTTGCTTTCTTTAACGTTTTATTGCGGTTTGAATACGAATAAAAAGTACAAAGAAAATTGATGAAAAGTGAGGCATGTATTTTGGAGATATGGAAATTATTCTGAACGAGACATTTTGAAAGGCATCATCGTCATTTTAGCCGAAAGACTTAATACTCCTCGACATAGACCGGAAGGTCTATGGCGGGGCAAGAGGGATCATGTCCAGCCACGCAAACCGTAACTTGGGTTTCCGTTACCTTAGTGATCAAGCGGATCTGTTAATTTCTGATTGGATGTAAAATAAATTATATAAAGTATAAAATAGAAAAGTTTTTTTACCCTTAGGCACGGGTAGGCACAAACTTTTCTATTTACATCTACTGGATACGCCACCGAAACCTCCCATTTCATTTTAATTCCGTTCTCGAAAGGTATTTCCAAGAACCTAAAATAACATAAAAGATTTAGTTACACAACATTGTTAGGTTTAACATGGTTTTTCCTCAAAACTGTAATTCTACCCTTGATATCACTCACCCCATTCTGATTAATTTACCAGCGTGAGAATATGGACAAATGTTCGTTTTCCTTTGTAGAAGTAGGTTAGAGTTATTTTCGCCATATGAGCAGGTTAATCACGAAATAAAAAAGCTTCGCACATTTAAGGTTCCGTAATAAATGTATTTTTGACTATTTGTATGCCTTTGGGTCAACAAGATGCTTATACTGTGAAAATTTGAAGACTGTAGCTGTCCGTTTGTCTGTAAAACCTGTGTGACAGACGACGGACAGACAGACACGTGAGTGACAGCAATAGGGCTCCATTTGGACCCTTCGGGTACGCAACCCTAAAAATAAATAATAAAATCCTGTTTTCTTTATTCAGGCTTACTCTTGACCTTGGGAGTAGGAGAAACTTTTGATGGAACAATGAGAACAGACGAAAGAAACGAACAAAGAAGTTTTTATTGTTTTCTTTGCATAATTTCTGTGGAAAATCCACCTGAAAGGAAAACAATTTTCAGGAGTCATTAATAATTTTATGAGTTTTTAACTCACGAAAGTGGTGCAAAAATTGTTGAGACCGTAAAAAGTTCTGGTTTTGGTAACCACTGCCAACAACCTTCCTTCTGTTAATGTATACAGTTCCAATTATTGGATTCAGGTTTATTCGCTGAGTAAGAATAATACGATACAGTCTGAACTGCTGAGCTTGTGCTGAGTTATCGAGTGTTTGATTTGACATAAACACATATTTAATCTTCTCGTTCGCTTGAGTACTTTATGCGGCATATGCGAATGCCCTTGCTTTGGTATTGTTAGTCGGATCGTTGAGCTCCTTAAAGTAAGTTGAGCTACACGATAACTGACAAATGCTTCCACTGTCCGGACAGGTTCACTCAAATCTGCGTGGAGCTTTCCTCAAAAGTTCGACTCGGACATTAATTAACATGGTTCTCATATGATTTGACATGCCCGCCACACTATTCCCAAACCACTGTAACTTCTGTAAGCCAGAATAAACAGTGGCGACCACCAGAAAATACGCCGAGGCAATGAAGCACGACGAGTCCCAGAGAAACGATTAAACTGTCTTGGGTCCCGCAACGAGATCGTATTTACATAATAAAAATTATTTAGTATAGTCTTCCTGACCGTTTTCGGTTGCACAAGTAATCTTAGCACGTCACCTACCATCGTTCAACACCATACATAAGTTATATCCGTTAAGGCTGCTCTTTCGAAGAAATCGCTTTTTTTCAAGCTTTTCGTCGGCACTTACCGAGAAATTACGTCTGAAAAAAATAGTTAGTAATCTACATGATATGATAATTTGGTTTAGCCATAATTTTTCTATCGGTCTATCACATAATAAAAAAAAACCACCAAATCACCTCCAAATCGTTGAGATGAAACCATTTTACTCCTTCATTTTTTATCAAAAGAGTATAAAAGAAAAATCTACTGCTTTGCAATACAAAGGAAAATTATTTACTTTTGTTACTTTTTAAAAATATGTATTATTTTTACAATAATAAATTAAAAAATGCGTCTAATTTGGGACAGCACTCCTTGATGGGCGAGTTCTATTACTGAGTGGACGTACGACGCGTTGCGTGAGCTCAGCACAGAACACGCAAGCTAATCACTCAAGGCCATTGGCTTAACTACTGAATAAGTTTTATGTGCACGCCTGATGCCAATGTTTGTCTTTTGTTCAAAGTACACCTAGTAGCGCGCTATGGAAATGAAGAAAGGCTCCGTTCATAGTGAGAATGAATATTTTGCTCGATTCGTTGGAAATGCTCGATCATATGGATGATTGAGAAAGGAGTGATTGTGTTATCTGTACATTTTAGTCTGTCAATATCTGATGTGAGTTTGAAGACACTTTAGGGTTATGTACCCGAAGGGTCCAAACGGAGCCCTATTGCTGTCACTCACTAGTCCGTCTGTCCGTGTGTCCATCTGACCGTCTGTCCGTCGTCTGTCACATAGGTTTTACAGAAAAACGGTTGGAGCTACAGTCTTCAAATTAACACAGTGTAAACATCTTGTTGACGCGAAACCATACAAATAGTTAAAAATACGGAATCCTAATTGTGCGAAGTCCGACACGCACGCGTCCGGTTTTTCAGTTACATAATATTACTTTCAGGATTGGGATCTTTATTTACTTATTTATTTACACCTCATGCAGCAAAAGTACAAAGGCGGACTTAATGCCTTAGGCATTCTCTACCAGTCAACCAAGGGTGAAGGAGAGATAATATGGCAGGTGCATAAAAAAAAAAACAAACAAAGCAATACAAGTAGAAATAATAAAAAAAAACGTGAACGAAAATATATATATTAATAATCATGGTTTGTATGTTTGATTTTGAATAGTTATTCAACTCCTGCAACTATTAGGAGATCTTCATTCTACGAGTAACTTCTATTTATCAGGCTAAATACGATGTTTTTTTTTACTGGAACAGTATGGGAAAAACCGAGTCTTTAATAAAAGAAACAGGCGGCTCTTTTTACAGGAAAATAATTTTGTCTTCATTATACTTTTGGTCCAAGTTTTTTATGTTTCTAAGAAAATAGGGCTAAAGGTTCTTAGGACGATTTTCCCGTATTGATTATGGAGTCTATACTGTCCCAGTAAAAAAATACTCCTGTATATTTTAATAGCTGAACCAGCAAATGTTGTTCTACGATTAAAAAATGGGGGAGGGGGAAGGAAGGTGAAAAATACTTTACGACCTATTCTCATACCTTTGGTAGGTATGAGAATAGGTCGTAAAGTATATACAAAAAAGAAGTCGGTTAAAAAATTCATTAAAATCGGTCAAGCCATTTCGGAGGAGTGCAACCACAAACACCGTGACACAAGATTTTTATATGTTCGATTATGAATATGAGGGTTTGCCCCATTCTACTATTGTCATCACTAAATGGTCTGGGATCGGGTGCACGTGTATCTTAAGGCCGGGACTCCACAAAAGCGGAGAAGAGGCGAGCGGAGAGGAGATGTTTTTTAAACAACCAATAGAATTGTGTTATTGACACATCTCCTTTCCGCTCAGCTTCAGTGGAGATCGCTGTGCGGAGATGTGTAATATTTGTATGGCGCGATGGAAGCGGAGATGTGAGCTGTGCGCGGACGACCGACGCGCAGTGGAGACGAGAGATGTGAGCGGCGTGCAGTGAGCGATGTCACCCTCCCCCCTCTCGCCCGCTATATATCGTCTACCTTTCGTGTCAGAATGCGTATTGAGCACTCAACGCCTCGCACCCGAACTGAAAAACATCTCTTCTCACACAGCACACAGCACACCGCACATATCTCCGCTTTGGTGGAGTCCCCCGAGCTGAAAAACATCTCTTCTCGCACAGCACACAGCACACATCTCCGCTTTTGTGGAGTCCCGGCCTAAGCGATGTCAACCTTGCTATCAGAGAAATTACCATGAATTATTAAGTGTAGTTCTCGGTATGCAATTTCCTTTAATACTCTACCTCCACGGTAACCTTGAACTTAGTACCTCGAGCCGTTTTAATGAATTCTTAGAATAGTTGCTTAGTTTATGGCTGAATAGTTTATGCAGCCGTCTTTGTGCATTCTAGATGATGAACTTTACGGAGAGTTTCATAATTAAATTAATTTGTTATGAGTGCATCTACAAATTCATTACGGATGACTGACTTCTGTTTGTTCAGAGAGAGGTCCTAGCCTAGGGTGGGTCCTTATAGCTTTTATAGAAGGTGCTTGAGAAAAACTTTTGTTTTAATTTTATAAACTTGATTCTTAAAAAAATTACGTTTAGAAAGAAGCGAGGTTATATAAACGGCTTCATTTTTGTTAATTCTATATTTTGGAGATACATTATCATCATTCTCCTGCCCTTATCCCAATTTATTTGGGGTCGGCGCAACATGTCTTTTTCTTTCATAATCCTCTATTAGTCGTCATCTCTTTAGTCACCCCCTTTTTACCCATATCTTCTTTCACACAGTCCAACCATCGTTTCTTTGGCCTTCCCCTACTCTTATAGCCATCCACATCCATACACAAGACTTTCCTCACGACATTTTCTTCATTCCTCCTCATCAGATGCCTATACCACGACAACAGATTTCCACACAACTTTTCACTCAGCGGTGCCACTTTCAGACTTCCTCTTATATACTCATTCCTAATTCTATCCATCCGCGTAAGACCACACATCATTGGAGATACATTATATTATACAAAAAAAAAAAACAGACACAAAAAATTGTCACAAAACTACTTAACGTTCCTCAAATCGTTCACTCCTTTCGTGCGAGTATTTCCCGTTTCACATCGAATAAAGAAAACCAACAGACATATTTCTTCGATCACACACAAATGATTTCCAAACGTTCTCCGCCATCACTAAACGTAGATACCACATGGAATGAAATGCAAATATGTGCCATATGACGTCAGAAATACAAACAGTGTCTTTAGCGGTATGCATCGGTCCTGTGTCTCTTCTGCCGTGAGATATACGTTACAGACGGTTAGCAGAGCAGTATTTATTTTTGTTGATAGTACTTATATCTACATAAATATATTTAACGTTAAAATGTGGGGAGTAAATATTTTTGCTGGCTGTACTGGGTGGCGGTTTTTCGGAATGCAGGCAATGATTGGAGGAATCATTCCGTAATTCATGGGCTTCGGGATAAAATTAAATCAAAGCTATGAAATTACTCTCGCTGAACTCAATTATGGATCACAAAGATTGTGTTTGCGATTCTGGTAGGTAAATCATTATCCGAATAATTGTAGACCACGTGTGATTCGTGCTTTTTATGAAATCCTCACTTCCAATTTTATTTATTTTTATTTTTTACACTTCTTTATATTTCTGTTTATGATCGACTGAAGAAACTTGAAAGAAAAGATGGTCGGATTGTGTGAGGAGTGATATGAAAAAAAAGGAGTTAATGATAGCGTGACGGCTGACAGGACAGAATGGACGAAAAAAACGTGTTGCGCCGACCCCAAATAAAATGGGATAAGGTAAGGAAGATGATGATGATGATGATAATGGCTGAAGCTTTCTGAGCTATCAGTGAAAGAAATTTTGTAATTAAATTAGTACCCAAATACTTCCAAAGATTAAACACTTTTTACAGACAAACAAACGATATTACCTCTTAACTCTGCTTTACTGTGGTCACTTTAATGGTCCACCTGTTTTCGAACAAATCCCCTACAAAATTAGTTTTTTTTTTAAGTTATTTTGCATAAATAGCCCCATAACTTTCAAATTCAATAAAAAAAAAAACGTCCTAGACAAAAATTGTGCCGCAAAGAGTTAATAATAGTTTAGATGTGCCCAAAACATACTGAAATTCATTGTATTTTTGCCTTTTAAATATCTAACTCTACATAAGCAGAATTTGAGAGCATCACGTATTCAGGTGGACGCTGCCCGTATCGGCATAATCCCTTAGTGGCCCTTGGCGAAATGCCACGGGAAAAGATGGCGCAGACTCATTTGTAACTGACTCGCCGATACTGCATCTGTTACTGAGGCACTAGGAACCACGTTGGGTCTCAATTCAGTATCAAGAAGTGTTTTCATGGGACTTAGAAATGTGTTACTAAGGAAAGTAAGAACATATACGCAACAGAGACAGCAATTTTGTCAGACAGATGCTGTCTGACGCTAGTCTTCCTAAACCTTGAGTGACAAGTGACGGAGCAAGGCTCTAGAGTGGTTCGAGTCTCGAGGATCGGGTCTGAATTCAGTATAAAGAAGCATTTTCATGGGACTTAGAAAGTAACTATAAGGCCGTGAGAACCACCGGTCTGAATTCTGGTTGTAGTTTCCAGAATTGTTTTATGAATACTACTAAAAGCTAGTGTACGGTTCTAAATGGTCGTTTCCTGTGAACCGAAGAACCGGCAAAAACTCCAAGGTTATTCTATAAAAAAAAAAGATTTTTACATTGTTTCTATGATACAGTATGGGATTTCGAACAGCAACTTTTGATTATAAATTGAGTACATTCTTGGAACCTCACAAGTTTCCAAGAATGTTGTCTGGCAGTGTCTGACCTTGACCTAAACAAACTTGTAACCAATAGTGGCCGCTAATGGCTGTCTGGCGTTGAATGAGCTTTTATAGTGTCAATCAAAAGACTAAACATTAAGGAGAACACGCCTTTGATAGGCAGAACCCAAGCCAGACTAATGACTTCAAAGAACGCTAAAATCGATTCAGCTCTATAAATTTAACCAATAAAAACTTTATATTCGATGCTAGCTTTTTCCCACAGCTTTATTTCCTTGGCATAATATGTCACAACTCACAAGAACCCTGCATTTTTCAGGGACCAAAAATCTTTAATTTAGCGGCAGAGTATGAACGAATTTTCGTAATCGGATTAGTTCTAGAGATTCATCACCATCATCATTTCAGCCGATAGACGTCCACTGCTGGACATAGGCCTCCCCCAAGCGTCGGGCCGGACCCTCACCAGGTCAGGGTTCTAGAGATTACCTCCTAAAAAACATACAAACAATTTTTTTTTTGAACTATGGTCAACCTTGGCCGAATACTTGGGCCAAACATCAGCACATATGTGTTTTATCTATTTTACGAGTTGGTCTTTATGTGGAAGAACATTGGCGACGCCATTTTACTGCGGGCTAGGGCGCATAAATCAATCGGGGGTGACTTGTTTACGTTTTATGTACTTGGCTTTCAGATGGGTAAGTAGTAGGAGTGGCGAAATGTAAAGAATTGGAAAGACAAAGGGGGATCTTGTAGATATCTGGTACGGCCGTAAAGGGGATCCCCATCTTAGAAATTGTACAAGTCATAACTTTATTTATGATTAAAAGTATCCAGTCAACAACTTTAGTAATGTATGTAAATGGCCTAAATACTATAGTGCATATCCATTCGCCGGCCTGACCTTAGCAAGACCCAATCGTTATAATATGGGCCCCACATCATAACGTATTAAATCATGCCCCAAATCATCATATATTTCCGGTGTGAGAGAGAGATGGAGATACAGAATCAATAGAACTATCCCTTTTTTATATAGGAATTATGATGATTTTAAGGGCTTATGCACACCACGTTTTTTAAACGCGCCGTCGACGCGCGTTTGTAGCGATACAGACGCGATACGCACGCAAGTCAGACGCAGCCTGTAGACCTTTGCACACCTGTATAAATACAGACGCGCGTGTGTAGCGATACAGACGCGATGCAAACGAAATATTATGTAAAAAGGCTGCATATAAGCATTTCAGCAGTGTAATAAATCCTTTGAATAACTTACCGAAAAGATTTTTTTCTTTATTTGTTTTTTCCTCAAAATTCTCACAAAATAGACTACATATTTGTTCCCAGGTATTTTTCTTTAGCACTTTATTCGAATAATCCGGCAATCGTGAATTCCACAATATTGGCCGGTTTTGAATTTTAGTTATGAAGTTTTCTGTGTCGAAAGGCTCCATTTTTTTGTTCCAAAGACGTGCGGTGCACCAAATCGCTCGATTGCTACTAGCGTAGATTCACACTTCCCTTTCCCTCGTTGCGGGGGAAACCCCGTCCGTAGGGAAGGCGCGCGCGCTAGACGCGCCGGTGCCGCGCGTTTGTATCGATACACACGCGCCGGTGCCGCGCGTTTGTATCGATACAAACGACAACAAACTGCTCTGCAGGATAAAAACGCGCCGGCGACGCGCGTTCCCAAAACGCGCGTCGACGGCGCGTTTAAAAAACGTGGTGTGCATAGGCCCTAAGACGTCATGCTGACCTTAGGTACTTGTAGACAGGGTCATCCTATCAGCAATAACGATTGTCGAAATGTAAATAATAAATTTGATAAGAGCCAGCGTAATATTAAGTGGTCAATTACCTACTCATTTTCAACTTTTGGTAATCGTTCTTACTTAATTACAACTA
The DNA here is from genome assembly GCA_951329385.1 of Polia nebulosa. Classification (NCBI taxonomy): domain Eukaryota; kingdom Metazoa; phylum Arthropoda; class Insecta; order Lepidoptera; family Noctuidae; genus Polia; species Polia nebulosa. The sequence continues at coordinate 7,160,783 of OX589588.1, read as the reverse complement.
GGGTTGTCAACTTTTTTTAAAAGAAATAGAGTTTAAGTATCTGATTTCAGAGAGGGTAAATATAGAGTATCATCCTAAAGAAAAGAGTACATTTATTTTAATTTAAGAAAGGTATTTTTGTGCCTTTTGCGGACATTTTTCATCATTTTAAAAAGAATTTGCATGATTCCGGACATCCTAAATATAAGGAATTTTTAAAAAAATTAACTTTAAAGAAAATATTAACAGTCAACAGTAAAATTTTTGGATTATGACACTGGGTTTGCATGACAATTATTAGTATAGTAAACGTGTAAAAAGAATATTCTAGCGTACTCTATTAATATTACAGATTATAAAGTACACCTACATGAAATAGAGTACGATACTCCATTTTAGATTATAGTTGACAACCCTAAGAACAACCGATTTTTTGTTTTTGCGATGTCAGTGTTGGTCTCCTATTAAAAGTTATTTATAATGATGAGTATTGCCAGTGATTTCATTTCTTATTGTCGTCTCCACCTTGAACACCTTTTTAGGACGGTTCAAATGGAGCCCTATTGCTGTCACTCACGTGTCCGTCTGCCCGTCTGTCCGTCTGTATGTCCTTCGTCTGTCACACAGGTTTTACAGCCAAACGGTTGGAGCTACAGTCTTCAAATTTTCACAGTATAAGCATCTTGTAGACCCAAAACCATGCAAATAGTCAAAAATACATTTGGTACGGAACCCTAAATGTGCGAAGTCCGACAGGCACTTGGCCGGTTTTTTTTTAATATGGTGGGAATCATCAAATAACTTCTCTCACACTGGGGGGAGGGCGTATCAGACTCTTACTGACTAAAACTAGTAGTGAGGCGTATTTATCGTAACCGATACAAATCACAGGTATAAGTAGATACTAGATAACAGTTGTTCACATTACTCAATCACAATCACTACACTGTTCACTCTCAGTAGGTACTCAATAACAAGTAGCAACTATTCGTGTTATCTGTTATTTCTTCTTCGTATATACGTCTCGCTCACACCCGCTTGATTGAATCTTGCTAAAACGAGAAGCACCTAGTATTATTATTATCCGAAAATTCAAATTGTAGTCTTACAAGAAGATAATCATCCTTGAAAAGTGACGACTATTTCTAGTCGTATTATCTTATCTGTTCCTAACTTTCAGTTCGGAAACACTGCAAGAATAATGCTAACATTACTACGTGTACTCTGTTCGTGATTTATTTACCGAAAGACCGTGCTTAGAAAAATAACAGGCTATTATTTAATAACAGGTATTGACATCTATTATTACAAAATAACAGTAATAACAGGTATATTGTTATAACCCAAGTCTAAGGGTCGAGGTGAGTTATTCAATCACCCTGGCAAGCATCGGTCCTAGCGGACCTAATCAATAATATTTGAATATATATTATTATTCACATTATCTAATAGTCCCAATACAATGCATGACAAATACTTATCTGCATACATTGAAATGATTATGTTAACAAAGCAATCATCTATTGATGTGAAGCTTAATATTATTACATATTTAACATCACTATATTATTTAATAAAATAGCTCATTATTATTCAATGTGAATTGGTGATTTTGAATCAATGGGAAACGAACAATGTGCGTTTAACAAAAGGGTAAACTCGTTACGAACAGAAATAGTGTTGTTCGAAACAGCTGACATTATTCTGTCGTGTCGTGTCGTTGGCATACTCGTAAATAGAGTATTTGCTTAATTAAATCACTTGCTTGGTCCAGCATTCAGCTGTCATCAGATCCATGCGTGAACAGGTAACAGGGCATGAGGTGCAAGATGGAAGGTGGGACATGGTCTGCGGAGTGACACCACACAAACACTGAAGATCGGAATCGTCTGAGAACCGCCACCTGTGGAGATTGTCTTTGCTGCGGCTGACCTGTGAGTGCGGAGTCGGAGTGTGTTTAAAGTTTTCCAGGTCGGCCATGGCAACGCTCTCCGACGGCTCGATGAAATCATCAGCTGGTTTCAGCGTTGCCCGCCAAAGGTCGCATGTCTCCGAGGTGGTGTTAGATGGCACACTGACAATATTAATTTATGTATGTGTATGTAATAGTTGTAATTAAAGTGAAAGCTGTTTTAGGGTTCGCGTCACATGCCCAGGGGTAGCGGATAAATTCGTAACAGAGTTGCCGCTACTCTGGGCACTCAGGCAAGGAAGGAACAGGGGTGGGTTTTATTCAGTAAGAGTCTGACACGCCCTCCCGCTCCACCCAGAGCGGGAGATGTCATTGGATGATTTCCCAAACCCCCCCAAAAAAAAAAAAGAAACCTACCTGGTCTATGTTCCAAACATCCAAATCAAACATCCAGTTATTTTTAACATCCAAACCTACAGACATTTTTAGGGAGAATGGCAGTTTCCGTATCTGTTGAATGTTTAAATTAACGTGTTATTATTTTTTGTTTCAGGTAAATAATGAATCAATCAAAACAGCTGTTTGTGCTCACGTGCGGGCTCATCATGATGTAAGACTATTCTGTTTGTATGAACGTACAAAACGACAATAGGGAATATGCATGATATTTTTTTATTTGTTCAATTGAAGACTTATTAACTATAGTGAACAAATATGAAGGAATTTTCAAAATATCATCATCAGCGACGAAGTTATAAAGCTTTAAAGTTGATAATTAGTAAGAGAAGTCCGACGTGTTTTTTGACGCCAAAGGACATGCCATACAACTACCATAGAAACCATAACCATAGAAAACAGCGTTTTCGAGAGAGGGACAGATATATTTTTTTTAAATTGTTATATCTCGTTTAATTTTCGATCAATTTTGATTCTGCTTTCACTGTTCGTACTCTATTTTAGTATATTCATCGATAGCAAATATTTTTTTCATGCATATTCCCTTTTTATTTTGTTAACAAAATTAGGAATTATTATTTCTTTGTTATAACTTTAGTAGTATTATATTTTTTTAAAGAAAGTTAACTCAGAGTACATGAAGAAACTTATGTTGTCGCCGCTATTTTAGACAGTAAGTTTATGAGAAATATCTCTATTTACATGTTGAGATCGGTCAAACCACGTCAGTACAAAATGTGTGTACGAATTACAACACCTTTTCAAATGGTAGGCAACTTAGATTTACTGAAAATATCTAGGTACGTTAAACATTCTTCTCGCTTGCTGAAAACATGGAAAACGGCAAAATAAAGACATAATCACTCAACAGATTCTTTTATCCAAGTTCCTAGTACCGTTACGAACAACTTAACTTAGGTACCTAGTTTGATCTTTATGTCTGGCGAAGTTGTACCACCGATTAACATAGCCGCACCAACAAGTTTGGTTTACGACCCCAGACGTGGCGATATGGAAATGTTGTGAAAAGAGCTTGTTTAGGGTTTTATATTTACATAAGAAATTGCACGGTTGTGTTTCCTAATGGGAGGATATCAAACAGTATGATATAACAGTATGATAACAATGAAACTGTCTATTAAGAATGATTGAAACGAGCTTTTAGATAAAGTTCTATAGCGTTGTGTGGAAAGGGAGACCTTTGCCCAGCAATGGGACAAAATAGTTAGTCAGTTAGTTAACAGCAATAATGATTCTCAAAAATTCAAAAATGTATAAGATTAACATACGCTACCACTCGCTTTTATCAATTGCACTTAGTCAATACCTACTCGTACCTCAGCTCAATATGATCCTTGAAATAATCGCCACAATTTATGATCAAAAGGAAAAAAAAATATCACCAAAGTTTGCTGTAGAATTCGTGAGCGCAACTTAGTTTTTAGCAGACAGGAAAATTCATCTACCTATTTTCTCTGGGATTATTGCCTGTTACGACAGCCAAGACTGGATCAGCCCTCTTTTTAGTTCAGAAAATTCTTTCATATTGCTTACCCAATGGCACATAATACACTACTACCCAACACTTTTTTATTACAACAGCAAACAGAATATACATGTAATAGAAAAGTTCTGCTACGGAATATCCCCTACATACTCTTATGTGTACGGAATTACCCCGCGCTCGAACCTCATTCGAATACTGGGATCTACGTATGACACTGGCTGGAATAGTGTGGCTGCGACCTGTGCGGCGTGCCTGTACCACGAAAATGGTAGAAAAGCGGTCGTTGAACGTGTTTTTGAGTAGATTTCTCGGGAATGTCGATGAGATGGTACACTTCTGCCTAACCCTTCTGGGAATTTCCTTTGAGGTATTCTGTTGTATGATATTTACAGCCGGTGACTTTTGAAAAGAAATAAATAAGAATACCTCCTACAAACTGAAACGCTTTGCGAAAAGAACACACTACAATAGGAACATGGAATTTCGTGAAGATGCTTTTCTAAGAATCTTCTTTATAGCAATGAATATCAGCACAGCAACCTGTTCTGTCCTGCTACTAACTTCTTAATTTTCCTGACTGTCTAATTTATTCACCACGCCATAGGCTATACACTCCCTAAGTGCAATAGCTATTCGATTTTTAAGGCAAAGCAAAACTGCACCACATATCCAATTTTTTGGCGAAAGCCGAGTTTCCCAGCGGTTCCTCGTTACGGGGGAAGCTCGTAAAAAAGCAATTCCCACCACGTCAGATGGATTGATTTACGATACGACCCCTTCAAGTGTATCTTGGAAAGTTAAACAAAAGGGCATCTCAGTGTTGAAGGATAAACCTTTACTTAGTAAATAAGATATAAGACTTGGAGTTCCGCGGATTTCTTGTAAATGTATGAAATTCTAGAGATTCTTATTTTGGTTGCTTATGTTGATATGTAAACATACGTAGCAGTGTTTTGTATGTTAGGTTTTCATAGTGTACAAACACACAATAGTGCGGATTCTCTTGTTCAATAACTAAACTAAAATGAGAGAATCGCTAACTTTTACTAAAAGGCAGTGCGAGAAAAGGACGACTATAGCTATGACCTAAGTTAGAGATGTCAAACTAGTTTACATCTTGCGCTTTACCGTGTTTTTAGTCGACATGTTTTACGTGTATCCTTAATTTGTATGGAAATTATTAGTTCAACTAAAGACAGCTCTAATTTACGTCCGTCTCATTCTTGTTTTATTATAGAGAAGATAGCAACAGCCTATAAAATTAAGTTTAGTTTGTGCACAACAGAATCGGCACTAATAAGGACCTGTTTTCGTCGGGTAATGTTATTTATTATTGACAAGAAATCCTCTGTTACCAGGGTCAATATCGCGTAGTGTTTGATTTTGGTGAGTTTGAGCTTCACAACTTTACCGTTATGAACTTGTGAATACGATAGCATCTTGAGGAACCCGGAATGTTCTAGAACCAAAAATTCGAAGAATGTCACGATTCAGAAAGCCGCACTTGACCTGCGAGGTGGATGACGATCCGTTCTTTCTTCATAGGGAGGAAGCCTATCTCCCAGCTGTGAGACCCTTACAGGCTGATTATGATCACATGCTAAGTTCACAACGTGCATCATAAGGTACTCATTACAAGTACATACTTGTAATGTAGGGTAAGTACATACTTAGGTACCCTTTGTATTAGCCTTTTAAATATTATTTACTAAGTAGGTATATTCTATGCAAAGCTTAAAATACAAACTTTGTGTTGTTTGTGCACACTGCCACTTTAAAACTAGTACTATTGCGTCGCTTAAGTATCATAATAGTCCCCAAGCAGGACAGTTTACCGGCCCATTGCCTGGCAACACTGCAACACGGCAGCCATTCGTTCCGACAGTTGACTCTTACTGTTAGCACTGGCAACACTACACGGTGTTATCAGTACAGAGTACTACTTACTGCAAACAGCACAGTAAATAGGTCCCCAATTCGAATAGGCACGAGGGTCTGTAGATGGTCTACTGTAGCACAGGTGAACAATTTGCAACGCTGCAGTTGTCTTGGAGAAATACTATTTACAAAAAAAAAAAACTTTAATAAAAATGAAAGACTTTAAATCCGCATAAACTCAACATCTTCAGTACATATTCACAACACAAATTTGAAAAATTTTCAAAATTGGCATCGGCAACTTTGCCTTGATTAAGGTCTTTAGGAACTTACCTACCTTCGGGAGCCCGCATCACGGTAACGGTAGGAACTGTACGGGTTTTAGTCGGTAGGATTCCGCCTTAACCTTCCCATCTCCTCAGACGGAGGGTATCCTTCAAAATTACCCCATAACTAAGGTCTATACATACCTGAAATACAGACTGAAGAAGACCTTCTAACAGTTGTCTAATTACCTTGATCGAAGCTACACTTGCCGGGGTTGGTCCAAGGATGGGTGACCATCTTTACATACCGAGACTCCTCCGTACCTCGGAAAGCACGTTAAGCCGTTGGTCCCGGCTGTCAATCGTGGATCTTTGACGTGGAAGCCCGAAAGTCTGACAACCAGTCTTACCAAGGGATATCGTATTACCCAGTAAATGGGTTGTGGAGGTCAGATAGGCAGTCGCTCCATGTAAAATACTGGTATTCAGCTGCATCCGGTTAGACTGGAAGCCGACCCCAAGATAGTTGGGAAAAAGGCTAGGCAGATTGATTGATTAGTATTCGTTGACACCACGAAATTTGGGCATTAGCATTCAGAAACCTAAAAATTCCTCCACATCTCTTTTGTTCTATTTTGTTTATAGTAAACATCAACTTCATTTCAATTCAGCAGCATTTAACCAGATTAGAAGCTGACCTATATCCGCAAAAGGGCGTCGAAAGGATTAAATAATACCAGGAATTCAGGCAGCAGTAGAAGGTATTAAGGCACTATTAGCATCACAAGGCGATCTCAAATCCGCTGGTGGGCTGGCCGCTTATCATCCAGTGAGTTGTCACAGCCGACTTATGGTAATGAATGGGCCATTGTTAACACTTTGTGCCATGGACTGGCGACCTGTGAGGTAGCGTTTATGTTGGGGGAAGCGGGGAGGAAGCTTCCGAAAGCTCAGTGCAGAGGTTATTAGTTGTTTCGTTTTATTCATATTCCTTACTTATTAAATACATACAATCCTACTAATATTATAAATGCGAAAGTTTGTATGTTTTTATGTTTGGCTGACATAAAAACATACAAACTTTCGCATTTATAATATTAGTAGGATTGTATGTATTTAATAAGTAAGAAATATACTTTTTTAAGAAAAAAAAAGGGAATGGAATTATGAGCGATAAAGACTCACAATAGGCTATAATTTATAATGGGGGGAAGTACTAATACCACGCGGGCGAAGCCGCTGGCAGAAAATAGTTTTAATTATTTATTAAAAAAAAAACATTTAAAAATATAGTAAAAAAAAAAAAAAAGAAAATACGTTGTACAATATGTATTAGTTACTTAATTTATTTTACTTTATATATTCATATTATTTACATTTTGAAATATTAAAATATAAAAACATTTAAAAATATAAAAAAATAGTAGCCCACCAGTATCGGAATTTTTTTTTTTTGGAGAGGAATCTCATATCAATAGTTATTTTATTATTAAATGCCCCGAAAATGTAGATGAGCAAGACAGTTCTTTCCCATTATCATACAAAGCAGTAAGCGGGAATCATGATAAGTAATATTGTACACAAATAATGACTTTATAGCGATTTGTATACAGTAACAAGACAAATCAGCTGTTCGTAATAATTTTCAGTGATTCTGGAGTTACAAGTACTTAACATAATGAATGATAGCTCTGTAGTCACAAAAAGGTTTGATCGTAAAAATATTTCAATCTCTATGTATGTTTATAACAAAGACTGGTATTTACATAGCAAATAAAACAAGGAAACGACAATAGCATAAATTCCCACGTTTAATCCGTGTTTTTGTGCTCTCAACAAATCTGTAATATCACCCAAGTCTTTGAAGTGTTCTACTATATGAATGAAAATGAATATAATATGGAATTCTTCTTATCTTTCGACATAAATATAAAAAAAACCAGCAAATAATTTCTTATCGGTAGATGTTAGAAAAAACCACTTGAGTGCGAGATGGGCTCGCACACGAAGGGTACTATTAATCGAAAAAAGCACGTTTTTGTATCGATTATTTTATTTTTATTACTTGTCGTTATAGCTGCCATCAGGTTGAATTAGCCATTCAATTAGATGCCTAGGTCGTTCATTAAACGGCGGCATTCAATTAAATGGCTAGGCCGATAGTTAATTCAACTAGAATCACTCAACGCTTAACAACTTGGCTTATTGAAAGTCAGCTCTTTGGAGATGACTGACTAAGACTCAGCCAGGTGATTCAAATGTATTTCAAATTAAATGAAAAATTATTAAAATGAATAATTATTAGTGATTCAAATTATTTAAAAGGCGTAGTCAGAGCCCCGCGAAGCTGGAGGGGGATGGTGAGGTCTGAATTCACTCGCTTCGCTCGCTCACTAGACCGCGCCGTCCCTTTCGAACCTAACCTATCCGAGTCGAGATGCCCCATGTCCCGAGCTCGCTCCGCTCGCTCTTGCATCCTAAAATTGCCTTTTGTTCACACATTGTAATCATGATCAGTGGTATCACAAATTCATCAATATCCAATTTAACCAAATGACTATAAGACGACATCCAAACCATCTGGCTAAATGTTGCGTTCACGACTTGCCTGGTTGTCTTTCAGCCATTTAATTGAATGCCGCGTTTAATGAATGCGCGTTCAAACAGATGGCTGCGACATACACAATCTGTGAAAATTTCAACTGTCTGCTTATTACGGTTCATGAGATACGGCCCGCCGACAAACAAACGGACGGACGAACGGATGGACGGACAGCGGAGGCTTAGTAATTAGGGTTCTGTTGTTCCCTTTCGGGTATGGAACCCTAAAATCGCAAATTATACTTCTACGAAAACACTTTTGATAAAGTTGTTTTTGAAGAGATTAAAGTTTCGCCTAGACGTGAATATCTAGTACACTTCTTGGTTATCATCGAGTTGGCTAATGGCGAGAAAAAAAACGTTTTCTGAGAAAAAAAACAGTCATTATAATTAACTGATTTACTCCTTATCAGTAACTACTTGCAGTGTAGGTCACCTACTTATTTACACATCTTACTATAAATACGTTACGTTTAAAAAAAAAAACAACTTTTTATTTTATTCTGGATATATAACTGGTTCACTTAAGAGGAACTTTTGCCTTCCAAACTTAAAATGTTTTGAAACGTTAAGTAGGTACAAACTACACATACCTACCTACAATCAATCGAAGGTCTTCAATACTTATCATCTTCATCATCGCCAGTCTCTAGAACTTACAGGCTCTACTAGACTTAAGCCTTTAGACTGTTGAATAAAGGTCATTTTCGCTGTATTTACACGCCACTGAGCTTATCCTCGGCCATCGACTTTAAATTCATCGTAATTTCACATCAACCAATTTAACAAAAACTTTTCTTCACAGATCAAAATCTCAGTCGATTATTACCCCTTTCCACAGTGTGGCGCACAAACAGACAGTTTCAACAATAAACTGTACTAGATATGAAACTGATATAAACTTTCCAAAGACATTTGAAATGAATTTTCATGCTGCCGCTACAACTTGGCCAAGAAAACCAATATCGATAAGATTCAATATTTGTAGTTAGTAACACTGAGAATAATAGTTTTAGTTGGGGTTGCCATATATATTCCTTAAGGAGTAAGTAGGAGTTTACGTAGTTTGACCGTATTGGCTCCGTCATTTATTATGGGCCGGAAGGGACTAAGATGTTTACGGCTCAGTCCTCTGGAGTCCGAATCGTGATGATAATCTGGACCGTAGAGAGGTGTGCTCCTTAATCACTGTTTTGAACGGTTCAATTTATTTTCTTGGCTACAGTGAAGTTAACTTGGTAACTTCATCAGTTACTCTTCTAGCCTGTCTTATAGGGAGACTGTATATCTTATAATACATAAAACGTACTGAACATTAATATGTATTTTTTTTAAATTAGGCTGCTCTGTTTCACTACTGTGCAAAGGCATCACCCATATTTTTCCAGCTCTCTGCGTGTCTTGTCTTCTCCGGCCTTTATCTTTTATTTTGCACTCTATTAGTTTTTTTTTATTTTAGCAATAATAATGCTTGTTACACTTATCAACTTTCAAAAACGGAATCCCACTACTCATACAATAAGGATTGTAAAAACGCGATTTCATGAACACAGCAAATCTGTGACCCAACAAAAACCATCAATCAGGACAATATAAGTTCATGTCTCACTAAACATTAATGCTTCTACTTGTAACACTAAAGATTTCACACCAAACATTACTGTTAGTGATAAGACTGACAACACTCAAATAACTTTTAAACATCACGACAGCGACAGTCAGGACAAGCTTCTTGAAATCAGTGCTCACTCCGACGATGCTACTGATTACAAAATATTTAATACTATACAAGCGATAACACTGATACTGTTACTAGCACTGAATCTGTTCCTGAACACAACGGCAATCGGGACAAGCATCATGAAATCAGTGCCCACTCCGACGATAATACTGATATTGCTAAAGATTAAATACCAAACAACACTGTTATATACACTAAAACTGTTACTGTCACTCAATCAATTCCTGAAAATCAAGGCAGTCAGGACAAGCATCATGAAATCAGTGCCCACTCAAACGATAATACTGATATTGCTAAAGATTTAATACCAAACAACACTGTTATATACACTAAAACTGTTACTGTCACTCAATCAATTCTTGAAAATCAAGGCAGTCAGGACAAGCATCATGAAATCAGTGCCCACTCAAACGATAATACTGATATTGCTAAAGATTTAATACAGCACGTCACCGTTAACGATAACACTGATACTTTTACTGACACTCAATCAATACCTGAACACGAAGGCAATCAGGACAAGGATCATAAAACCAGTGCTCACGCCTTTATCGCTAACAAAATGCATTTTCAACTACCGAAATTTTACGGCGAAAGATATTGGTAGCGAGGGGTCGCATCGAATCTCGTTCAAAAAGTCGTCAGCTGTCGGTACCGTACTGATTGCTATACGAACCGGAAAATGTGGCACATGCTACCAGAATGTTGCGATATATAGAAAAGATTATGATTTGACGGATTCGAGAACAATTGGCGAAGGTTTGGATTTGAAGAGTAGAATGAGCAATGAGTTTCCTCATTGCTCACTCCTCTCTTCAAATGTAATGGTTTGGTTGGATGGTTTTTTTTGGGTTAGTGAAACTATAGGAGATTGAAATTAGTAGAAGTGGGAAACCATTGCGGAAAATGAGGTTAAATGATAAATGATTTTATTTTTGTAAGTAGGTTTTAACCCTGCCCGGAGGTTGAGGATAAATTCGAAACAGAGTTACCTCGCCCCCGGGCACTAAAGGCAGGAAGGAACAGGGGTGGGTTTTAGTCAGTAAGAGTCTGACTCGCCCTCCCGCTCCGCCCAGAGCGGGAGAAGTCATTCGATGATTTTCCACCCCAAAAAAAAAAAGTAGGTTTTAACAACACTTTTACACGTCAACATTTTTTTTTTGTCAGTTTTAGCTAGATGAGGCCGGTGTTTCCTAGCTGACTACCCTGAGAAGAAACACCGAAACAAACTCAGAGGTCAAAGTCTCTTTTAAAGTGTTCATATCAATCATATGAGAACCATGTACGTTTATGTCTGGGATGAGCTTTTGAGGAAAGCAACACACAAATTCGAGTGGACCTGTCTAGACAGTGCAAGCATTTGTCAGTCATCGTGAAGCTCAACTCAGAACTTTGAGGAGCTCAACGATCCGACGAACAATACCAAAATAAGGACATTTGAGTAGGCCGCAAAAATACTCAAACTGCCAGACAATCATAAAATCTGCATGAATATAACAACATACATAGTTCTCGCTGAGGTAAGGAAGCTGAATAAACTTGTGATGTAATAATAGAGTGTAATAATTCTAATAATTTAACATTTTGTGGTTGTTTTGAGTAAATAGACAATATTTAATGAAATAATCAAAAGCACTGCGAATGCTAAACAAAAGTAACAGCCTGTCTGTTAACAATTTATTACAACAAGCATTGTACAGCTAACTGAATGCCGACGCACGTTGCTTCAAACAATGTGTATCATTAAGCAAGAAATAAATGAGAGCTGTGTACTCTGTAATTAATAGAGATGCCGCGAATACTCGCTATTATTCGTTATTCGGCGTAACTCGATTTTTTTGTTATTCGTCGAAATCCGAATAATAGCTAGTATTATTCGACTTTCTAAAATAAACTTAAAAAGCTATAGATTTAAAAATAATAAAACTTTAATTTTTTCTTAAAAAGCAAAATACTGTATTACTTATTATCATTTAATTTAAAAAGTTAAGCCTAAAATCAGTTACGTCATGTTGAAGTTAATTAGTTAGGCCATAGAAAAAAAAAGATCACAGTAACAGATAAATGATTGATAAGTTCAAGACTTACTACATGCGTGATATTATTATTTGATAACAAATAAATATTTTTTTATATTCCTTTTTTTTATGTCGAACAATAATGGCGAGTTATTCGACTATTCACCATAGAGAATAGCGATTAAGGCTAAGCGCGCACTACGATAAAAAATCGTTGCGAAAAAGTGTCGCAAGTCTGTGAACAACAGAAATACACTAAAATCCGCGCACTGCGAAATTAAATCGTTTGCAATTTTCAATAGATTTCATTTCGCATTTCAAAAATCGCAACGAATAAATTTCGTAGTGCGCGCTTAACCTAATCGTTATTCGACTATTCGCTGTAACAAAGTCGCGGCATCTCTAGTATTTAATTACTGATACGAAATGGAAGTAATAAAGTATTTGTTTTAAAAGTCTGCTTTGTTTTCCACCTTATTAGCTTAGTACTTGAATCTAAATTGCTTGAACTCTTATCTTGTCATAAAGTTGAGAATTGTATTACACTTACGGCCGGAAAAAATTACCCAAAAGTGTCCCTAAACGAATTGACGCCCAAAAACGTAATTGCACAAATTCGCTTCGTGTGAAATGAGAATATTCCAATTTGTTCGGCGTTACAAACAGGAATGTGTTGAATCCGCCCCAGGGTGCCATAACTACCCTGACTTTATTGTGATTCAGTACTTCAGAGCTGAATGCAGTTTCATTGAGGAATTCCCGAAGCACATCTGTCGTTTACCTTAGTTGAACGCGGCGTGGCGTTTATTGAAAATTTTTGGTAGACAATTTTTGATACCAAGCTTAGTGTCGAGTTGTGACAGTACATAAATAATAGTTTTACTACTTCCACAGTAAAGTAGGTTGCCGTCCTTGTCTCCGTCATATTTTATAGAACAACGAAAATAAAAAAATATATGAGGCCTCTAACTCTTTATGGATCTTTTTTCGTCTGACACAATTTGATCAACTTTCATTTCTCAGGTACGCGATACTAGTAAAACAGTTTCAGTGTTCTGATAAGTTTATTATAACCTTCCTTTAAGTACTGAACTACTTTACTACCTTTTTTTATTTCTCCAAGAATACAATTTTCATGGTTAAAAAGTCCTTGAAATGTTATTTTCGAGGTTTTATCGTAGGGACTTAAATTTTGTATACTTTACAGTGCCCGGTTAAAATAAAGAAGACTAAAATGCAATTTCACGCTGAGCGCTGTATCTCGTAGCTACTTTAGTACTTATTTTAGCTGGTATAATGTTAGTTGCACGACTTGTAATTTGTGCTGACATGTCGCTAAATCTCCTGTGCACTGTTAGACGCTGGACGATTACACTGGCGTTCCAACGTTTTGCACAGTGCAGACTTTGCTGTGACGTATGTGTGTATAAAGATGCTTTGTTCTATGACTGTCGTGGGACTGGGGAATCTAGTCTGGTTTAAAATGTAGCCTTTTTAACCGACTTCGAAAAAGGAGAAGGTTCTATGTTCGATTGTATGTATGTTTTTTTTTCTTTTTTTTTTAATGTATGTCCACCGATGTCTCTGTCAATTGAGAACCGATTTTCAAAATTATTTTTTTATCCGATAGAATATACTCCCGAGGTGGTCCCATATAAGTTTTATCGAAATTGCTTCAGCTCTTTTTGAAAAACTGAATAAAAACGAAAAATACGTATACCTTTAAATTCCACGTTCCATGTTATTGGGGTTATTAGTTCTGGGGTTTAACAACTAAAAAGTGAAAAATAAAAAACTTTTTTACAAGTCGGTTGTTTTTTTTTGTAAAAAGATTTTTTATAATATTGTGTTTTTCTGACATCCTTTACATAAATATTGTGCGAAACTCTTTTGAACTTGTCACCACATACTCGTATTACAAAACAAAGTCCGCCGCCGCGTCTCTCTGTCTGTATATTCGCGATAAACTCAAAAACTGCTGAACGTATTTTCATGCGGTTTTCACCAATAGACAGAACGATGTATGAGGAAGGTTTAGGTGTAAAATTATTACCCGAGCGAAGCTGGGATGGGTCGCTAGTCATATTATATTTGCATTATTTCTGTCTTGGTGGAATTTTTGGAGCTTGAGTAGACAATAAAATGGAATAATTTAAATGATATTAAGGTCAGAGATTGCTAACACTTTAGTACAGAATAACAAGTGATAAATTGGCGATTGTTTACTTTGAATGAATAATGTCGTCACTTTCATTCTTGGGGAGTCGAAGATATGAGGTGACATAATTATTTATTTACGTAATTCAAAGAAGCCTTTATAAGTGACTTCAACGTAGAACAACAACTAAAATCATCATTATCTGTTTAGATTGTACAGAACATTTATAGTCTATTAAATAATATGTAGCCACACTCAAGAGATCTGTGCAAAAAGCTGGATTATGGTAAATAAAAGATCGTCAAACAATTCTAAATGTGCAATCATTAACAGTTCAATAGACCTCTCTCGCTGGGAGGAGATGGCAAAGGATATACCTGGATAGTAAATAAAAGATCGTTAAACAATTCTAAATGTGCAATCATTAACAGTTCGATAGACCTCTCTCGCTGGGAGGAGATGGCAAAGGATAGACCTGGATGGTAAATAAAATATCGTCAAACAATTCTAAATGTGCAATCATTAACAGTTCGATAGACCTCTCTCGCTGGGAGGAGATGGCAAAGGATAGACCTGGATGATAAATAAAAGATCGTCAAACAATTCTAAATGTGCAATCATTAACAGTTCAATAGACCTCTCTCGCTGGGAGGAGATGGCAAAGGATAGACCTGGATGGTAAATAAAAGATCGTCAAACAATTCTAAATGTGCAATCATTAACAGTTCGATAGACCTCTCTCGCTGGGAGGAGATGGCAAAGGATAGACCTGGATGGTAAATAAAAGATCGTCAAACAATTCTAACTGTGCAATCATTAACAGTTCGATAGACCTCTCTCGCTGAGAGGAGATGACAAAGGATAGACCTGAATGGTAAATAAAAGATCGTCAAACAATTCTAAATGTGCAATCATTAACAGTTCGATAGACCTCTCTCGCTGGGAGGAGATGGCAAAGGATAGACCTGGATGGTAAATAAAAGATCGTCCAACAATTCTAAATGTGCAATCATTAACAGTTCGATATACCTCTCTCGCTGGGAGGAGATGGCAAAGGATATACCTGGACGGTAAATAAAAGATCGTCAAACAATTCTAAATGTGCAATCATTAACAGTTCGATAGACCTCTCTCGCTGGGAGGAGATGGCAAAGGATATACCTGGACGGTAAATAAAAGATCGTCAAACAATTCTAAATGTGCAATCATTAACAATTCGATAGACCTCTCTCGCTGGGAGGAGATGGCAAACGATATACCTGGACGGTAAATTAAAGATCGTCAAACAATTCTAAATGTGCAATCATTAACAATTCGATAGACCTCTCTCGCTGGGAGGAGATGGCAAAGGATAGACCTGGTTGAAGACTTTTGGTAAAACACAACGTCTACACCTTTGAAGACCAGCGGCAAACAGATCTCGACACCAGGCGATTTATCATCAGTAATAAGCTGCCCTCAAACATCTTATACCTTTACTAATAATGGTTTTTTAACGTGTCCGCACTGTGCACTCACCTTCACAGCAAATATAGGCTATATTTGTTATATCAGAGCACATGGGCACAACTCACAGTCGTGCAGAATTCTGTCATCATAGCCTAAATCGCCATGGGATATATTATCACCGACTTCTAAAAATTGCAAAATAACTTTAATTTCGGAAGTCGGTGTTAATATTTCTTTTTTGTTTCTTCGTTATTTGAGACCGACATCCGAAATTAAAGAATTTGAAAAAAATTGAATTGATTTTTAAATTTTTAGAAGTCGGTTGTATTTTTTGAAAAAAGATTTTTATTTTTCACTTTTTAGTTCTTTTTTTATTGTTTTTGTACACCAGAAGTAAAACTAAATATTAAAGTAATGCCCGAATGGATAACACCAAACATGGAATTTGAACATTTGGAGACAACCAAAACGTCATCTGTGTATACATACTTTTTATTTATGTTGATTTTATCAGAAAGTGCTGAATCTATTTCGATAAATTTATATGGGACCACCTCTGAAGTATGACCTACTATATAAAAAAAGAATCAAAAAAATCTATTCATAAATGGCGGAGATATCGCGTTACAAACATACAAAAAAAAACATACTGACGAATTGAAAACCTCCTCTTTTTCGAAGTGGATTAAAAATAACAGTTCGATTTTCTTTCATTTATTACAGCAAGTAAAATATAGCAATGACCAAAACATCTCCAGTAAGATATCCCAAAATCATTTAGTATCGAATTATTTGAAAATATTTACGGAAGCAAGGAATATTTCAAAGTTAAACGAAAGAGAACGTTAGGAATTCTCACAATTCATCTAATTTAATACTGCTATTGATATAACCGGAGTAAACAACAACAGTGCGGAGATGAACAAATATTTGTTGTTTAATTGTCTTCCATCCAATTAAGTTAATATCCCTGTGAGTTACTGAGAATTATTCTCGGAGTGCGATTTTACATTGAAAACTTGTGACTTATACAGGGTGTAACGGAAAGGTGTGGTCATATTTCAAGAACCGGTTGTGCCCATGGAAATGTACAACTTTTTCTGAGAAAAAAAAAGGATTTTTCCCAAACTTTCCATACAAAGTTATCATCAGCTGATTAATATTTGTATGGGAGGTAAAAAAAAAATTCTAAAAATTTCCTCAGGTTTTCTTGAAGAAAGTTGTTCATATCGATGGGCAGATGCAGTTCTCAAAATATGACCACACCTTTCCGTTACACCTTGTATTATACTTTTATATTGAAAATTAACTCTCGGAATATTTCATTTTACCATTTCTTGCTTAGTTATTCTTAAAAGTAAAAACACAACGATTCTAATAATTTCGACGCTATGAAAACCAGGAACTATGAAACATTTCACAATCATCGTCCTACAAAGCCTTTTCTCACGCAGGATGGCTTAGTACCTGTCGTATAATTGATTTGGTAGTACCTACCCAAAGAGTATACAAAAAAAAACCGTCTAAGTGCGTGTCGGACTTCTCACATTTAAGGTTCCGTACCAAATGTATTTTGTTTATTTGTATGGCTTTGCGTCAACGGGGTGAAATTTTGAAGACTGTAGCTCAAACCGTTTGGCTGTAAAATCTGTGTGACAGACGACGGACTGACAGACAGAGGGACGCGTGAGTGACAGCAATAAGGCTACGTTTGGACCCGTCTGGTACGGAACCCTAAAAATACAAAAACTTTATTTACCTTTCCATGTTCTCATCGAAAAAGGACATCACATATTAGTCTTAGTATTTGGTAGGCCAACCTTCATAAATATTTAGACGTTGGTAAAATGAATATAATGTAAACCGATTTTCTAGCTATTACCTCTGTTAAATTCAATATTCTATTTATGTAAGTATTGTGTGTTAAATACACAATATTGTGCATTGCACATTGTGGTGAAGGTTTATTAATGTTAATTTCATTGTTCTAGCAAAATGTTTGATAGAATCTAAATGTTCACCTGAATTAGGATATATGATGCAATTCATTTTGAAGAATGTAGCTCCAACCGTTAAGGCTGTAAAACCTGTGTGACAGACAGACAGCTGGACCGACGGACACGTGAGTGACAGCAATAGGGCTCCGTTTGGATCCTTCGGGTACGTAACCCTAAAAACCGGCCAAGTGCGTGTCAGACTTCGCGCATTTAGGGTTCCGTACCAAATAAGGGAATTTCAAAGAAACATCGATAATCAATATATTGGTCTTTGTTAGTAAACTAGGTCAACGGGAAGTTAAAAAATTCTTCGGAACAAATTTTTGTGACACACTACGGACAGACAGACAGACGCCCACACGTGGGTGATAGCAAAGGCCGCCGTGTAGACCCTTTTTTTTTGTGGGATGGGAAATCATCCAATGACATCTGCCGCTCTAGGGTGGAGCGGGAGGGCGTGTCAGACAGTTACTGACTAAAACCCACCCCTGTTCCTTCCCTACCCTGAGTGCCCAGGGGCGTGGTAACTCTGTTTGTTAAGTGTTAAGTTATGACCCTTGGGTACGGAACCCTAAAAAGTATAAGAAGTATCTGGGAGTTTCATTTCAATAATCTCTCTCGAATTTTCCTGTTCATCAGATGTTTATTCATAAGTTTCAAAGACTAGGTTTTTGCGTCAGTTTGCATTGTTTGTTTTCCCTAAATGAAATACATAAAACTTGAACTCGGACTTTCCCTAGAAGTACTACGATTCTGCGAAATTATACTGGCGACTGTTATTTAGCTTTACTTATCTCCGTTTTTGGCCTCACACCAACGCAGTTTTTTTTTTTGATAAGTAAATTCTATGAAAACAAAAAAAAAAACAATCTTATTAGGTAGGTATTTCACAAGTTTTTGCTAATCAATCGACCTTCGAGAATATTATTTATCGCTGTTTAGGCATTAGGCAGTTAATTCGGAACCAGAGATATTTTATCAGTTACTTCTAATTAGACGATGAGGATGAGGCGATTTTTTTGAATTTATATTTGAGTATCAGTAGTATGGTCTTAGTCAATAAGAATAAAAAATACAACCGACTTCTAAATATTGCAAAATATTTTTTTTTCGGTGTTTGTATTTTGTTTCTTCGTTATTTGACACCGACTTCCGAAATTAAAATAAGTTATTAAGTCGATTGTATTTTTTGTAAAATAGTTTTTTTATTTTTCACTTTTTATTTATTGTACCCCAGAACTTAAACTAAATAATAAAGTTATGCCCGAACGGATAGCCCCATTAGCGTGGCGTCGACGGATAGCCCCATTAACGTTTTGGTTGTCTCCAGTTATTTGCACATAACTGGAGACAACCAAAACGTCATCTGTGTATACAATTTTTTTATTATTAATTTTTTCAAAATGTACAGGATCAATTTCGATAAAATAATATGGGACCACCTCTGAAGTATGACCTATCAAATAACAAAATAATCATCAAAACCTATTCACAAGTGGCGGAGAAATCGCGTAACAAACATACAAAAAAAAAAACATACAGACGAATTCAGAACCTCCTTTTGGAAGTCGGTTAAAAATGATACTTAAATAAATCACGCACTTATTTTGGAATATACCTACCCGCCTTCCCATGTGAATACGGCCTTATTAAACAGATTATTCAAAGCATTGATTAATTTAATATCTCCTAGAACCATGTTTTTTTGTTTGGGACAAGCCCGCCACACTATTCCCAAACCACTGTAACTTCTGTAAGCCAGAATCTACAGCGGCGACCACCAGAAAAAACGCCGAGATAATGAAGCTCGATGAGTCCCAAAGAAACGATTAAAAACCGTCTTGGGGCCCGCAACGAAATTAATCAGAAAAGACAGCGGAGGAGTAAGAAAAACATTGGGGTAAGCCCAGTTGCCAAGCACCACTGGTTAAAAACACTAATATTAATGGGTCCTAAAATTGTGAGCTGTTTGTTACATTTGATTCCAATAATATAGTAGAACTATGTTTATGCCACACACGTTCTATAGATCTAAAACGTGCCTCACATATCTCGGTATCGGCGTCACTTCCTTGTGTCTCGATCCTATGACCCCCTGGTACATAACAATATCGGGAATTTGATAGAAATGGCCGTAATTAGGTATTTTAATGAGATATTGTTTCATTCAGATTGTGTGCTGTAAATATGATTCTGGTTTCGTCTTGTTATATGACAGTTTACATCTTTTGACAAAGTGTCGGCAATATTTTCCGCTAGCTTGTTTATAATTAACCTGAATTAGTTAAATGTAGAGATTTCATTTAGGTTAATTAGACATAGTATTAATTATAAAACTAAAAATAAAACACTGGATGGATGAAATGGCGGCAGGTCACCGGGACTATCTGCGACTCCCGCATTCCCCTTAAACTTAAGGCGCAGTTATACGATTTTTGATGGTTTTTAATTGAACATCACGTCTAAACGACTAGTCTTATTTGTTTGAAAAAAATATATGTTACTCTAGACAATTTCCGTCATAATTTGATCTGAGAATATTTGAAATTATATTTTTATAACATTAAGTAAATAATTTGTAATTTTATGTCTAACGCGGATAATAAATTAAGAATCACGCAAAAACTATAAAGCGTATTTTTATGAAACATTCACCATTTTAAAGATAATTTCATTATTTCAGTGTTTTAATTTAATACTTGTTATTTTATGCGTAATACATTAATAATGCGTTTAATTTCGGACAGCGCTCCTTGATGGGCGAGTCCTATTACTGGGTGGACATACGACGCGTTACGTGAGCTCAGCGCTGAACACGCAAGCTAACCACTCAAGGTCGTTGGCAGCTAATAGTGCCTTAAAAAGAAGATTTATAAAACAATGGTCAGACCTGCTGTCTTGTATGGTTCAGAATGTTGGGCCACAAAAGGGATGAAAAGCAATTGCATGCGGCTGAGATGAGAATGCTAAGAACGATGTGTGGTGTTACGCGCATGGATAAAATTAGGAATGAGTATATACTAGAAGTCTGAAAGTGGCACCGCTGACTGAAAAGTTGTGTGGAAATCGGTTGTCGTGGTATGGGCATGTGATGCGGAGGAATGAAGAAAATGTCGTGAGGAAAGTCTTGTGTATGGCTATAAGAGTAGAGGAAGGTGAAAGAAACGATGGTTGGACTGTGTGGAAGAGGATATGGTTAAAAAGGGGGTGACTACAGAGATGACGACTAATAGAGGAATATGGAAGAAAAAGACATGTTGCGCCGACCCCAAATAAATTGGGTTAATGGACATGGTAGACATACGAGTAGTATTAATTAAAGTCGCTTTCCTTCTGTCTGTTTCTCCGCTAAATCCTCGTAGATCACGCAACGGATTTTTAGTGCGGTTTTTGTTATTAGAAAGAGCGATAAACGAGGAAGACTTGTTTGTCTTAGTTGTAAAGGGTTGACAGGTCTTAAAACCGAAAAACTGGACAGACCAGCCAGTTTAGCCGGACATTTGGTAGTCTTAGTATAATACGATACTTTATGAAAGTAAATAATGTTTTTTTTTTATTATTTACCACAAAATGTAAACTAAATGGTCAAATTTAAAAAAGCCTAGCAAACATCGGACGGGCCAGACACCGTCTAATTTGGTCGCACACGCAACTAAAAAGCCTGACTGTGTCCGGCTTTATCCGGACGCCTGGCAACGCTGTGCTGAGCTGTGCCGGGTCGTTAATATGTAAAAGGCTGAAACATAAATAAAGGTACATGTTTTTTTCCAGAATCTATCGTTCAACTACATTCTGCAAAATCAGACAGATTGCTATGAAACACTTCGGTTGTTTTTTTTTTGACATATTTGAAAATGCGGCCATCTGATAGGCACTTCGATTATAATAGACACTACGGTTTTCCTGTACGTCAAAGCAGCAATGTACGGCAAAGTGCCTATCAAATCGATGTCAACTGAGTCAGCGATACGTCTGTTGGACAGGCGTGACGCGGAAAATTTCTGAATTTATTTATTTTAGAATCAGAATAACCAATCTACCGATATTGTACAGTTTTGGTCGTAAAACGATTAAGCAAAAACTTTTTTACAAAAAAAACAACCTACTTCCAAAAAAGACTAAAATTTAAAAAATAACTTTAATTTCGGAAGTCGGTGTTTGCATTTTTAACCGACTTTCGAAAAAGGAGGAGGTTCTATGTTCGACTGTATGTATGTTTTTTTTTTATTTTATTTTTTTATTTCTTCGTTTTTTGACACCGACTGCCGAAACTGAAGTTATTTTTAAATTTTTAGTGTATTTTCTTGTTTCGAAGTCGGTTGTTTTTTTGTAAAAAGTTTTTTTATGTTTCGCTTTTTAGTTGTTATACCCCAGAACTAAAAACCCCAATAAAATGGAACGAGGAATTAAAACATACTTGTAATTGGAGAAAACCAAAACGTCATCGAGGTATACATATTTTTCGTTTTTGTTCAGTTTTTCAAAAAGCGATAAAGCAATTTCGATAAAATTTATACGGGACCACCTCGGGAGTATTTTCTTTTGGATAAAAAAAGAATTTTGAAAAACGGTCCACAACTGACTGAGAAATCGACGGACATACATAAAAAAAGAACATACCTACATGCAGTCGAACATAGAACCTCCTCCTTTTTCAAAGTCGGTTAAGTGTTATCACAGGTGATATGGTCAAATTACTGATTCTCGTATCGACTTCCAAAACAACCTTCTGTACTGGAATCTTCGGGGAACAGGTTAGATTATTTCAATATTAACAGCTTTAAAACAAAGTTATGCGTATAATGTATACAGAAGGGACATGCATAGGTAGTACTGCATATATTTCTACACAATGTATAGAAGTTTTCTCCCAGAGGTCAAAAAAGTCAAACAGTGTCTGGCGCCAGTGATGATTGATCTTATGTGACCTGATGACGGCGAGTCATCAAAGAAAACATCCCTTATCTATCAATAACTACGACTCGTTTCAGAACAAGTCTTAGTCAGTTTAAGTTTATCGAAAACGAAGTGCTGCAACATAAATTGTGGTAACAATCAGTTAGCTGAAATAATAAAAAGAAAAAACCGGCCAAGCACGAGTCGGACTCGCGCACGAAGGGTTCCGTAAAATAATCTATAAAAACGGCAAAAAAATCACGTTTGTTGTATGGGGGCTCCCATATAAAAACGTGATTTTTTTATTAAATATTTATTTTATTCTGTTTTTTTTTAGTATTTTTTGTAATAGCGGCAACAGAAATACATCGTCTGTAAAATATATCACGGTTCATGAGATACAGCCTGGTGACAGACGGACGGACAGCAGACTCTTAGTAATAGGGTCCCGTTTTACCCTTTGGGTACGGAACCCTAACAATGGAGAACTCAAAAAAGTTATCAAAGAGATTACTTTTTTGAGTCCTCCAGTTTTCTTCTTTATGAAAGACAGCGTCTCGTTTAGGCTAGGATAAGCTGGATAGTATACTGATTTTTAGTTCTGAAATTCCATGGTTGTGGTAGTTGCTGTCTACAAGTCCTGATCCCATTTTGAGTTTTATTTTGTTCTTTGATGAACAGCTACACAACCCATCAAAACATTAATGTAAAAAATGACAAGTTCTTTATAATGGTTTCACTTATAAAAGAAGTGAGATCTAACTGTATACCAAGTCATTTTTCAATTGATTTTATGGAAAATTTGATGTTCTTTGGACTTCTCTTTTCCATTTGTTTGTAGCCGTTGTGTCTGCGTCGAATAAATGTTTTCTATTCTATTCTTTGCTACTTTAAAGTTTGACTCTGCCAGTTGAAACACACTTGACTAAGCGTACTTAAACACAAATATTCAAGTTGGTCAATCACAAGCATGTATGTCTAATATATGTAAAGTTATGGGGGGATCTAAAGTGATCCGAAATGGTTCGTGTAATATACACACTACCGGTGTGTCTGCCCTTTTGCTTTGCGAACTTGTCTGACACACTACCGTTTGTCTAGATTGTTGTAAAATAAAATTTCATTACTTTTACAACTGAATTATTTCACTTGTTCCTATTACAATTAATTTAAGATTTAACTGTTTCACATTCATGAAAATTTCAAGTTAACGCAACTACTAATTTAGAATAATTACCATAATATAGCAAGCATTTTAAACAAATAACGACAGTTGATATTTATTTTTAACCGACTTCGAAAAAGGAGGAGGTTATCAATTCGGATGTTTGTATTTTTTTTTTTTTATGTATGTTCGGGCATAACTCCGTCATATATTGACGGATTTGCTAAATTCTTTTTTTGTTCGAAAGGGGTTTATACCGAAATAGTCCCATTTAAATTTCAAAAAGATCTGATGATGGGTTTCGGAGACAGACAACGGAACTCTTCAAAAATTGACAGCAAATCAACCGCGATTGCTGCTATCGTATGTCTATGAATTGTTAACACAGTTTAATGGGGAGCTACAACTAAAAAGTGAAAAATAAAAAACTTTTTTACAAAAAAATAGAACCGACTTCCAAAAAAAGTGCAAAATAACTTTAATTTCGGAAGTCGGTGTCAAAAAACAAAGACACAAAACAGGAACACCGACTTCCGAAATTAAAGTTATTTTGCACTTTTTTTGGAAGTCGGTTCTATTTTTTTGTAAAAAAGTTTTTTTATTCCTTAAATTCATATAGGACACGCTACGCCGGCACAGCCATGAGCAAAATCTAGTTTCATAGTAGGTACATAGTACAATAAAAGCATGACATAAGTCGGCTTCAATAACAATTTTATCAATTTTATTGAAGTAACATTGAGATCTTGATTACGAATGTAAGTGAAAGGTAATTAATATTGATTACCATGTTCCATTTAGTAACAGAACATCACTTTAATTAATTAGAATACGGATAAGTACACTCCAGCATGTTATGTCTACGTGTAATATAAACTCGGAATAGATAATATCAATAACATTATAACGTCTGCTTGATAAATATCCTAATTAGAGATGCTTTACAGATGACCTTTGAAAAAAAATTTTTTTTTGGGCTGGTAGGTCATCCAATGACATCTCCCGCTCTGGGTGGAGTGGGAGGGCGTGTCTGACTCTTACTGACTAAAACCCACCCTTGTTCCTTCCGTGCCTGAGTGCCCAGGGGAGCGGTAACTCTGTTACGAATTTATCCGCAACCCCTTTTTTTTTTTTGGCATGACCTTTTATACCTGCAAATTAAATACGTATAACCAGGCGTGTCAAACTAGTTGATAAACTTACTAAAATCCAAGAAGATACATGACCGGTTCTGAGTTTTAGACGCCCGGTAATATCCGGATTTACCACACCAGTGGAAAAAAGAACCTTCAAAATTTCAATACCAACTGATTTCACCCATACTCGTATCTTACCACAATGCCCTTGACTTCTCCCAGTCTGGGTAGAGCGGTGCGTGTTAGACTTTTACTGACTAAAACCCACCCCGGTTTAAGGTTACCATTTAGAAATATGACAAGTCCTGACAAAAACCCTGACATTTCAATAAAAGTCAGGTCATTTTAGTCACAAAATACAAACATTACCAATTAGTTACAGTGGTAGGATAAGCATTACCAGTATAAATTAATATACCGAAAACTAGTGTTAAGTTTGATTATTTAACGTGAAACTATTTTTTTTTTTGATAAATATTTTATGTTTGAACTAGTTGATTGTTTGCACTAGAAGATTTATTGTTTTATCTCGTTAATAGTAATAATAATACCATTTATTATCAGGTTACAAAGACCCATAAATAAATACCTGAACCGAAGTATACCTCTAAAATAACAATTATAACAATTGTGTTTGTAAATAAAACCTAAAACTGTGTTAGTATCACTGAGTTGCACTTTACTGCAACGCTGCTGCAAAAGCAGCTAAAGCTGGTTGCTGGTTGTTAAAGTATATTTTGTTTTAAGATGAATATACGAAGTAAATAAAGATTAAAGACTTATTTGATATTAGGTACTTTTATAAGTTTTATTACTCAAATTCAATTAAGTCAAAAAAGCCGGACTCGGAATGTCCTGACAAAAGTCTAGAAGTCCGGACATGTCAGGACAAATTCGGACGGATGGTAACCCTGTTCCTTCAGTTGCCTGAGTGCCAAGGGCCGCGGTAACTATTTCGATTATATCCACGACCCCAGGCACTACCAGTAGTACCACAATGCAAAACATAAAAGAACCATAAACCCATGACTCAAGTTCAAGGTTATCAACACAAAACGACCTCCACTAACACAGGAAGGTAAATGATCGTCCCTCCATCATCAGAGGGTAGGCAGACAACTCCCTAATGAGTTACAAACACAATCACTTGGAATTCGCGTGATTGTTTGTAAAGTTGTGGGTCGCTTTGTCAACAGGGATAGAGGAACGTGGGAACGTTCGTTTAATCTTAAATTGTGGGTCGGTTGGTAATGTGAGAACTATTCAATGGTTATGTGAGCCTAGTACTTCGATGTGTGTGGATGATTTGATGTACGAGATTTTTAATTAGTCTTTTGGTAAGGTAGCTCTGAAAATAAACTTGGCCATTATTTAATATAAACGTATCTATTTATTTAGTGATTTATTGCTTACAAAGTTGTGGGTAGCTTTGTCAACAAGGATACAGGGAACGTTATCGTTAGTCATCTTATATTGTTGGTGGTAATGTGAGGATTTTTGAACGGTTATGTGAGCCTAGTACTTCGATACGTGTTGGTGTTTTGAAATACGAGATTTTTGACCGACTTCAAAAAAGGTCGTGGTTTCAATTCTGTTTTTTTTTTCCTCAGAACTACGTCAAATTTAAACCAATTTGGAAATTTTATGAATACCTTAACTTCATATTCCTTTCTCAATTCATATTCCAGTAAGAAATTCATGTATTAAATAAAGCCGATTTGAATTTCTTATACTGGAAAAAATAAAACGAAAATCAACATCAATGAAAGATACCTGGGTTGCTCTTTATTGTGAAAAACCGACGATCTGCAATACGACAAGCCTACCCCTATTTAACACTCCATTGATCCAAGCGTCACGTCCTTCTACAGTGAAAAAAAAAATACAAAGTCCTAAACTAGGTACGTAGACAAATAAAAAGTAACAAAACAACACTGAAGGCACGGTTTACACGTCACACAACCTCGTAAAACAATAAAGGTGGGGCTACGAACACACCTACCCTCGGGGTAGGTACAGTCGGCTGAGGAGTTAGGTGTACAGGCAATTCATCTGTCAAAAACTGCCACTGGATGAGTTTTATTCAGTAAGAGTGTGAAACGCCCTCTTGCTTCACTCAGAACGGGAGAAGTTATTTGATGATTTCCCACCCTATAAAAAGGGGTTCAAGGCCTTGTAAGTATTTTACCAACTCTTATGAATTTATGTCACCATCCTGTAGGTACATTTGTTTTCACTTATCAGACTGTATCTTTTTTTAAGACACTGCTGAATATCTCACAGAATACGTACATGTTAGTTTTGAATTTACCATGGCATAAACTTAGAAAAAAACAAGTTTTTACTAGTTTTGGTGGCACGGAACCCTTAGTGCATGAGTCCTAATCGTATCTGTATCCAATATTAAACGAAAAAGAGTAAAAATGACGAAAGTTTAATCAGTTTTCCAAAATCGTTTTTCAACAGTGTTACTATTTACCAAACAGAAAACTTGATCCAGAAGTATATAGACAAGTTAGGTACCTGTATACAAATCTCTTTGTTCGATTGTTCATGAGTGCGGAAACACAGAGAGAGCACACACAACTCGCCCTCCAGTGACAACACTCTGTATAAGGGCTGGGATACATCAAGCATTGCGACTGAGACGGCTTGCTTTGTTTGATGTGCGTTTTATATTTTATTTAGTTTAACTGCATTTTATTTATTTATGATATTATACTATACTAGCTTGTGCCAGCGGATTCGCCCGCGTGGAATTAGTATATTCCCCGTTGTAAACTTTCAACCGCTTTTTCACCCCCTTAAGGGTTGAATTTCGAAAAACTCTTTCTTAGTGGATATTCTTCACAAAGAACACACTCTCCAAATGTCATGTTTCTAGGACCAGCAGTTTTTTTTTTTTGGCTGTTTTGGAAATCATCCAATGACATCTCCCGCTCTGGGTGGAGCGGGAGGGTGTGTCAGACTCTTACTGACTATAACCCACCCCTGTTCCTTCCCTGCCTGAGTGCTCAGGGGTGCGGTAACTCTGTTAAAAATTTATCCGCTACCCCTAGGCATAGGACCAGCGGTTTAGGCTGTGCGTTGATATATCAACGTCACAGTCAGTCAGTCAGTCAGGACGTTGAATTTTATATATACAGATTGTATACCTCATAATGATGCAAAAAGGGGTGACTACAGAGATGACGACTAATAGAGGAGTATGGAAGAAAAAGACATGTTGCGCCGACCCCAAATAAATTGGGATAAGGGCAGGAGAATGATGATGATACCTCATAATGAGCACAGGACAAACATTTTATTGTTTTAGAAAGTAATTGGAGAAAAGTGTTAATTGTCAGTTTGTAGGATTATGTATGATAGAATTTATCGCCTGGATAACTAAATGATCAATGGGAATTTATTTAAAAACCTTTGTTTTTGCAAAAATCTCTTACCAAGACAAATTATTTGTAATAATTTTCGTTGCCAGAATAATGGAATGATCGACTAAACCGTTGGTACTGTATTTTTCGACATATACGTCATACTAAGCATACATTGTACTAAGCAAATGGCTCGGAAAGCACGTTAAGCCTTTGGTCCCGGCTGTCAATCATGGATCTTTGATAGTCGTAACGGGTCGGCAGAAGCCCGAAAGTCTGACAACCAGTCTTACCAAGGGGTATCGTATTACCCAGTAACTGGGTTGTAGAGGTCAGATAGGCAGTCGCTCCATGTAAAATACTGGTATTCAGCTGCATGGTATTAGGCTGGAAGCCGACCCCAAGGTAGTTTGGAAAAGGCTAGGCGGATTGATTGAGGTACTAACAAAACATTTTTTTTTTTAACAAATTCGTATTGTCGAGATTTGAATACATCATGGAAACAAAAAGTAACAATAACTTTGGACCCATTCAAGATAAATTGTACTATTGTTCGCCAAGTCTTCATCATTCCAAATGAAAATATACAGCACATTTGCTAAACAGTACTAAATGATATAGCTCCCAATGCGAACATTATTGTAAGTGACTTGTTTTGTTTATGCAAAATGCTCTCGGCACGAGTTATGTTAAAATAATAAATGTATTTATTTTAGACTAAAGTCCATAATTAAAAACATTACAATCATTAATAACATACACTTACACGTACAATCAGAAATTAAAATACACATTAGAATTACATAATCAATTTCAATATACCTACATATAATTCCAAAATCAAAATTAAAATCAAAATCAAAATTTATATCTAAAATAAAATCAAAATTAAAATATTAATAATAAATTTTAATTATTACAAAATATTTATAATAATTAAAATTTTAATATTAAACATTACAACAATCAAAGTTATGTCATACCTATACTTGAATGAATAATTCGAGATCATTTAAATCCATTGCCACCAACTCAAATATTGACTTTTATACACCTGAACCTTCCTCTCGAATCACTCTGTCTATTGGTGAAAACCGTATGAAAATTCCTTTAGTAGTTTTTGAGTTTATCGCGTACAAACAGACATACTGACGCGTCAGCGGACTTTGTTTTATAATATATATTCCTGTTATGTTGAAATAGGTAGGTACTCTAGTTGCAAATATATTAACTGAAGTGTTGTGTTAAGAAAACTAAATTATTCAGAATGTAATTTAATATTTACAGTGGTTAGGAATCAGTAAGGAGCATTAAAAGAAAAGATAAGCACCCATTGTGATGCTAAAATCCGAACGAGGAATATTAAATAAAAAAAAATAAAAAATTAAATTAAATAATCATAATATCATCAAAAAAAAAAAAATAATAATAATCAATAAAAAAATAATCATTATATTATATTCGTGAGAAAAACTAATTTTTAGCCTGCTTTATGATAGATAGATTATTCGTCAATCAACTCTAACACGGGTACATAAAAGCTAAACCTGCAATTGGTCACATCAGTTGTATATTATAACCTTTTAAAGACCCCGTTCCAAGAACCCGTAAAAACTTCATCATCATCATGATCATCAGCCTTTTAATGAACCCACTATTGGAGCACAGGCCTCCTCTCTGTGAGAGGGTGTGGGCCGTAATCCACCACGCGGGCCCAATGCGGATTGGTGGAAATCACATGTCTTCGAATTTTTGGTTCTAAGACATGCCGGTTTCCTCACGATGTTTTTCTTCACCGTTTTGAGAGCAGTGGTGATGAAATAATTTACACTAAGTAGAGAACCTGCCTGGGTTAAAACTCACTACCTAAAACTTTGTCAGTCACGGCCGTTACCACTGGGCCACCACTGCTCCACCAGTTATGAAGCGCTTTAAACCCATACATATTGAAAACCTTACTAAAACAGAAATTCACGCGTAGCACTTAAAAGGCTGTAACCCCGTAGCAGCATCCGTAGCAGATGTGCTACGAAACTCGTAGTAATTGCGTAGCAACTGAAAGTGTCCGTCCACGTTAACAAGGCTACAACTTTTTATGCAATGTAACTTTAATCATTAAACTGTTTTTACGTCAAGGCTTTATGACGTCACTCACAGCACAGTAAAAAGTACTACGCTTTGTTTGACATGACATAACATCACGACTTTATATCCCAAAGGGGAGGGTAGAGGTCAAAGAGAATTAATCATAGTCATTGGTAGAGGTGGTTAGTACACAGTACAACATAACGTTAATTATTTGCGTCCGATGTAATAGGTGATAACAATAGGGCTAATAGCGCCTCTGTTGTCATTGATAGCAAATTAAAACTCAGGACTACAACAAGGTGGACCGATGACCTGGTGAGGGTTACGGGTTGGCGATGGATGCGAGACGCATAGGAGCGATTGTTGTGGAGATTCTTTGGGGGAGGCCTATGTCCAGCCGTGGACATCTTTCGGCTAAAATGATGATGATGGCTACTAATAAAAATACTGTATTGAAAAAACTAATTACACTTTAACCTACCCGAGGAGCGAACCCAGGACTTAACCCTTAGCACACGCATAATGAACTCGACCAACGTATACACCGTGTAAGGAACTTAAACGCACATACGTGTACCAGTGATCAGTACATGATTCTGGACCACCCAGAGTTGGTATTTTTCGTTGGAGTTTTCCTCAAATTTTTAATTTTTTCTGCAGTTTAAATAGCTAATTACACTAGCAATGTAAATAAAATACGTACAGCTGTTTCGCTAGAGTTCATTCACGTCGCCGGCCTAATACCTACATACCTGCGGCGCGCGGCGAGCTGGCACAAGTGTAGGTAAGTAGTAGTGCGGAGCATTGAGGTCGCATTGTTTACAATACATTGCGCGCTCAAAAATGTCAATTTCTGTAACCGATCATTATCGAGAATAATGACTATCATAATTTTGTTATTGGCATTAGGTGTAACCTTTTCGCGAAGTTTGCGGTATCTTGTTCCTTACAACCTGTATATTATATTTCCGAACTTAAAACCGATGCACCTACCAATATACTTAATTAAGTAGCCATCAAAGTTATCTCAGTTTTAAAACGATACTCTCAGTTAAAAAGCCCATTATTTTATTTAAACCGTAATTGGATTATTGGACATTTTAATTCCGGTCTCTGGAAAGCTATCAAACGATATGGTCAATAAATGTAATTCCTATAAAGGCCTGTGGAGCACGTTTGACCTGTTTACCTCTCCGCAACTGTGTTTATTAATTTTACTTTATTATGTTTATCTTTTTCAAATAATCTCCCCTTGTAAACTTGTTTTTGTAGCATTAATTTTCGGCGATTGAATTGTTGTTTTAATCAGAGTATTTTTACATATTCTGTTCGTAGAATATTTTTATTGTCAGCTCTGAAATTTGCTTGTTTTGGTTTTTGATTAAACTTGAAAACAATAATTTAAGGGCCGATTTCACCATTTTCTCTATATACTAAGTTTTACTAAACTAAGATTAGCGTAAAAAAAATAAAAAAGATTATAGTGCGTTAACCTTAAAAGATAGACATATGCTGTGTGGACTTTTTTTTAGAACTTTAAAAGGTGAACAATTCCGTCATACATAATTTTTGCATAACTTTAACCGTTTACGCAGCGCACGTAACTGAAGCTCTAAAAATGATTTCTTTTCCTGTTTTTGCCACATTTTTCATTGATGCTTCGCTCCTGTTTGTCGCAGCGTGATGTTATATAGCCATAGCCTTTCTCGATATATAGACTATTCAACACAAAAATATTTTTTAATTCGATGCAGTAGTGCCTGAGATTAGCGCGTTCAACCAAACAAACTGTTCAGCTTTATGACAGCGGCTAAACGCGTTTAAGCGAGCTTAAACGTCGAAAATTGGGCGTTTAGAATTGGTGAAATCGGCCCTAAGTCGGCAGTTTAGCTGCGTTCTAAGCCGTGTTTTTCTAAATGAATGCTCTTCAGCCTTTGAGTGTGGGCAATCATCAGATAACTTCTCCAGCACTGGGTGAAAGGCGTATTAGACTATTACTGACTAAAACAGAATTGGTGAAATCGACCCTTAGTCGGCAGTTTAGCTGCGTTCTAAGCCGTGTTTTTCTAAATGAATGCTCTTCAGCCTTTGAGTGTGGGCAATCATCAGATAACTTCTCCAGCACTGGGTGAAAGGCGTATTAGACTATTACTGACTAAAAGCCACCCGTGTTCCTTCAGTTGCCCTGTACGTTCCAGGGCCGCAGTGACCCTTTCCAACACTCCCGCGACCCTGACGGGCCCCATCAATTAACGCTCTTCAGCCCTGATAATGCGTTCCAATGCCCTTAACCTAAATACAATCTGCCCGGGGGTTGAGGATAAATTCGAAACAGAGTTACCTCGCCCCTGGGCACTCAAAGGCAGGAAGGAACAGGGGTGGGTTTTAGTCAGCAAGAGTCTGACACGCCCTCCCGCTCCGCCCAGAGCGGGAGAAGTCATAGGATGATTTCCCACCCCACAAAAAAAAAAAAAAAAAAAACCTAAATACAATAGCTAACCGCAGACTGCAAACAACCATCAATCCCAAACTTTAGTACACAACAACTTGAGAATAGTTTTCACTACAAATCTATTGGGTAGCAAATAGCTCGGCAAATGGACTCTTGACTTGAACAGGCTTTGAGTTGAAGCATCTGTTTATATAAAATTCGAGGTCCTGACTGACTGACTGACTGATATATCAATGCACAGCTTTAACCGCTGGTCCTAGAGACATGAAATATAATTAAAGTACGTCGATAAAAAATGCAGGGGGTGACTTGCACACTCAATAACTTGGCCCCCAAAAACGGTCGCTAGAGTTTATTGTGACGTAGCAACAAGGAGGCAACATATTTTGAGGTGCTTACGTAGTGGAAAGGTATACCACGGCTATCAGGATCCCTGCCAGCATCTTAAGGCGCTATTAGCTGCCAATGACCTTGATCGGTTAGCTTGCGTGTTCAGCGCTGAGCTCACGTAAGTATGTCCACCCAGTAATAGGACTCGCGCATCAAGGAGCGCTGTCCGAAATTAAGCGTATTAATAATTTATTACACATAAAACAACAGGTATTAAATTAAAACACTGAGACTAAATTATAAATAATTAAATGATCTTTAAAGTGGTGAAGGTTTCATAAAAATGCGCTTTACAGTTTTTGCGTGATTTTCAATTCTTTTTCCGCGTTAGACATAACTTTACAAATTAATTACACTATGTCATAAAAATATAATTTCAAATATTCTCAGATCAAATTACGATGGAAATTGTCTAGAGTAACATATCTTTTTTTCAAAAAAATAAGACTAGTCGTTTAGACGTGATGTTCAATTAAAAACCATTAAAATATAATTGCGCCTTAATGGATCCATCCGTCTCCTTATTATTATTATTATTATAACAAACTTTTCTAGCCACAGATTGTGCAAAAGCAATTTATTCATCAATCCCTAACCTGAGAATAGTTTGCTCTACAAATCAATTGGGTAACAAATGCGTCTTATATTGATTTTGATTTTATTTTATTTTATGTAAGTTGGTTTTAACAACACTTTTACACGTCAACATTTTTTTTTGTCAGTTTTAGCTAGATTAGGTCGGTATTTCCTTGCTGACTACCCTAAGAAGAAGCACCGAAACAAATTCAAAGGTCAAAGTCTCTTTCAAAGTGTTCAAATCATATGAAAACCATGCACGTTAATGTCTGGGATGAGCTTTTGAGGAAAGCAACATGCAGATTTGAGTCCAGACAGTGCAAGCATTTGTCAGTTATCATGAAGCTCAACTCAGAACTTTGAGGATCTCAAAGAACCGACGAACAATACCAAAGTAAGGACATTTGGGTAGGCCGCATTTCTTTACATATCGTGTCTTTGGCTCTTCTAGTTTAGCCAGAAAACATGTCCTTAAATTAGAGAAGTAGTTCGTTTAAGATTTATTTGTAATAACGGATAAGCAGAGTTTTTTTGAGATAATTGAAAGCTGTAACACACGTTCAGATTTAGTCTGGCAGACCAAAACCGCCAGATCAAATCTGAGCGTGTGTTACAGCTTTAAAGTTAACGAAGCTACAAAATAATTCTATGACGTTAACCTAACTGGAGATAAGTACAATAGCTCACTACAGACTATTTATAAGCAGTTTCCCCATCAATCCTAACTTGAGAATAGTTTCCCCTACAAATCTATCGGGTAACAAATGCCTCGGCAAATGAACTCGTGCCAGTAATAGGCTTCGGTGTAACCTTGCTGGGGACCGTTTGTTATGGCTTCAACCTCGGCTTGGTCTGACGTAAGTCCAGTGTGGAGCTCTGGTTTTTCTCTAACTTGTGATTGGAGATTGTTGTTACTCGTTTCGTAAATTTTGGAGATTACGGCTTTATGGCGATAACTTTTTTTATTGTGTGTATAATGTGACGGGGAAAGAAACTGGCTTTGGATAGATGTTTACCGTCAAACGGGGTGATTAGGAACGCCGGGGTAAATAGAAACAAAACTTTGAAAGGGTTAAATCACGTTATTTAGAAATTGTTTGCAGCATTTAAGTACTCCGATTAATTTATGAATTGTTATACAAACTAAATCGATGCATTACTAGAATTCAACATTATGGTATCATAGTGAAAATCCTGAACAAAGTTTTATTTCTATTCACCCGTTCGTTTCTATTCACCCCGTTCGTAGGTAATTATATATTATGAGGGTTATACTATTAAGAGGGTTTGATCATGATTAAAAATGAATCAAGATTATTCAAACATTTTTTTTTTATTAAAATAAAACAACTAGCTACTAAAGACTTTTTTCTCCATTAGACCATTATGAGTATTAAGTTGTCAATTTATCGCGAATCGTTTCTATATTATCTAATATCTTTAAAAAAAAACCTTTGCGTTGTTTACCTGTAAAATAACACAACACAAAGCTTTAACATTTCAATTTACTTAAAAATTAACGGTATCGCGGTGTTCAACGTTAATTTATTAGTGAAGAATCTTTATTTCATGTCAGTCAGGTTGTTCATGATTATCATAAAGCATTGTAACCCCGTGTGGCGGAATTTAAAATTAAACTTACATTGTGAAGGTATCGTTAATGCATATTTATGAATGGGGGAAAAATCTCGACACACAGTCATTAGTAAAGCATTACTTCGGTCGCGGTGTAAGTTGTAAGCGATGAGCGGTAAATGCTTCGAAAGATTTTTTTCCTATGCGTTGTATAAAGTCCGACTCGCACTTAGCCAGATTTCTAAAAACCAATTAAAATTAATCTCCATTTTATAAACGAAAACAAAATGACAACAACAATGTTCTGTTCTAAGTGTTTTAGTTTTTCGAAACAGTCTCACACCAAGTTTCTGGAAAGCCAAATTATCGAAAAGTAATGTAAAAAGCCATAAATGATCAAACGTGTTAAGTATTGTTATTATTTAATTGATTAATCAACGGTCACCTGACTTCTTTTTAATTTTGACGGCGATAATTCTTTATACTTAGAAACAGAGTTTTAACAGTGACAAGACCACTTTAAGGGTAAACTCCAAAACTCAAACTCAAAGTATTTATTAAAACCATTTACAGGCACTTTTTAAGAGAAGGGATGAAGCCAATTGCACATTCTAAAGTGTAGCGTAGCGTATCTCTATGGAGAAGAACGTGCAAAAAATTCCATGGATACTTTTAATTTTATCATCATTATTGTCATCTTGTCATTGAAAACTTGTCAAAAGTCTAGACATTCCTTACCCCGCTAATCTCTTCTAACTTACACCGTACTATTACTAAGGGCGGGGGCATAATGGGCGCGTGCGTTTGACGGGGCACGCCCCACTCCGCTCACTTTGTTCCAAATGTATTGGACACTGTTCGCGTGTTCTTTTTGCTATCACTGTGTACTTACCTTATTTTTAATGACTTGAATAGACACAACAGCTTTTACTTGTTATTATGATGATTAAATATTTTATTACTGTTTTTGCCATACCTGCTGAAATTGCAGTTATTGTCTTGTTTATTTAGCGTGTATTTCCATGATGCTTTTAGCTTAAGTACTGTAAAGCAACATACCTGCAAGGTAAAACTATGAAGCTATGATGACTTCCAGTCTGTCGACAGTTAAGTGCGATATTGGAATGACAAATATAGATAAATGGAAGAAGACATCTTGCGTGAACCCCAATTAATATGAGATAATTATCCTAATTTAATTATTGAGAATGAGGACTCCCTTGCAATAGGGAGATGGCTACCATCACAGTGCTGCTATGCTAATAAAAAAATTTCACGTATGACTTTGTGATAATGTTTTCCTCATCAATTTAATGCAACAGCAACCACATTTACCAACAATAAAATTGATAACAACGCCGATCAATTTCAATCGGAATTCATTACACCCCACCTCAATCACCCACAAACACAGTTATTGCTTTAATTAACAAACACTTATTTGTTTCATTGTTTCAGGTATTTAATGCTGATGGCAAGTTGCGGGTAGTTCGATGAAGCGTTATCCATTAAGAGTGTCCGTTGAGCGCAATCGTTAACGTTGTGTGGTGGTGGCCACACTGCACGTAGTGGGCGGTGTAGTTTAGTACACTTGCACGCGGAGTATTGGAAAAGCGTAGAAACTACATCTGTGCTACCTATATAGCACCTATGTATAGTGCGCTGAGCTAAGTGTTGAGGGTCCATATTCTTTCGTATTCTTTATCTGTCTGTTCGCGATAAACTCAAAAACTACTGAACGGATTTTCATGCGGTTTTCACCAATAAACAGGGTGATGCATGAGGAAGGTTTAAGTGTATAATTTGTACTCGTGCGAAGCTGGGGCGGGTCGCTAGTTGTAGATAAAACTTTCGTCAGGACAGATGATGTAACACAGGCGAGCTCAACCTACAATTGGGTTATCTTACACCAAACCTTAATGGTTAGATTCCCATACGAAATTAAATAGTTTTTCTAGGTCTCATAAGCAGCCTTTTAAATATTGGTCTCGATTTAGTATATTTGTGATGTTTTCGTCATAGCATCCACGATACAGAAGAAATTCTTCGTGTGGGGTAAGTTTTAATGTGTCATACATTTAAATCGTCATGAGATCATTCTTAACTAGAAACATGTTGTTTTTTTTCTTCTTCTTTCAATTAGGGACTTTTATAAACGCAATGTGTATGACAGTCCCATCATACCCTAAATACTAAATCAGTCTATTACATTTGGCCCACGAACCTGAAAAACTCCTCGAACCATCACCATTTGGTTGAGACAGAATTCTACATCAAGTCGGTTCAACCTGAAGACCCCAAAGAGATCATTTCTTTCAGACTCATATCGAACACAATCCATCAATAGGCGATGTAGGTCTTCTACAACTCCACAATCCACACAATTTGAATAAGGTAGTTTTCCTCATCGTTAACACAAACTTCTTACATGGAATGAGATGGGATGGGATGATCTGAGTCTATGAGCTGTAACAACTAATTTCCTACTTAAACTATTATTAATAAACCAGGGCACATAGCTGACCCTGCATCGTTTTATACCAGATCCCTCGAACATTTATCAAAATACTCCTGCCAGTCATCATAACACTTCTTTTCAAATTTAGGTATACGAGTAACTTCTGTATAATCTAGGGTTACATTAATTTCTTTACCTTTTTTAGCAGCATATTTTGCTAGCATGTCAACTAACTAAATTTGAGGAGCTCGTGGCTAAAGTAATAACAGCCACACGGGTCGATCCATCAGGTTAAGCTACGCATGCCGGGGTTGGTCCATGGATGGGTGACCACCTTTACATACCGAAACTCCTCCGTGCCTCGGAAAGCACGTTAAGCCGTTGGTCCCGGCTGTCAATCGTGGATCTTTGACAGTCGTTACGGGTCGTTAGAAGCCCGAAAGTCTAACAACCAGTCTTACCAAGGGGTATCGTATTAAACAGTAACTGGGTTGTGGAGGTCGGATAGGCAGTCGCTCCATGTAAAATACTGGTATTCAGCTGCATCCGGTTAGAAGAAGAAGCCGACCCCAAGATAGTTGAGAAAGGCTAGGCAGATGATGATATCAACTAACTAAATTTAAAAGTCATAAAAACTACTGCAAGTCAAAAACAAAAAACATCCAATAAATCAAAATAAACCAACAAATTCAAAACAAAGTGAAACCCCGTCAGCGAAATTAAAAACGAAACCATTACGACCTCAGTTTTAATCAATCATAGGTCCACAATAAATCACGCTGTATAGTGACATGGAAAAAACTAATGAATGAGGAAAAATCCTGTAAAACAAGCGCTTTATTGTCGCCCTACACTTAATTGTGTTCAACCGCGATAATACAGATTAATGATCGTTTTGTACAGCGTTTATCATAATTTATGGACACCACTTTGTGTAATTTAAAAGTTTTGTGCGCTGGCAAGTTTGATGTCTTTTGTATTGAGATAGTAGTTAGTTTGTAGTTTGTGGAGTTAGATAATGGAACTATAGTTTTCAGTAGGTGTAAGTCCCTAAACTAATAATCAGACAGTATAGATCCCTAACTACCAACCCGCACTGGGCTCGCGTGGTGGTTTGCGGCCCATTTTCTCTCGTAGAGAACCGCCAGAAGGAGGCCGCTGAGCGGGATCGTGAGAGGGCCGATCCCACTCGGAGAAGAACCTAACACGCCGAAACCCCATCTGCATCACTTAATGCAGGCGGGACTTTGGAATCTCTGGCGCTCAGATTGGGGATTCTGATTGCCCACCAAAAGATTCCAGGGAATACGGCGGCACTGTGATCACGTGCTACCGTGCACAGCGAGGCTCTTAAAAGGGATCCCTTTACGGTCTCCTCAAGGTGCCCTAACAGGTGCTGCACAGAGGGGGTCCCGGAGTGGTATTTTAAGAGGTAAAGGGGTCCATGTGCTGATGGTGATCACCGGAGTGGTTTTAGTGAGGTAAGGATCCCACTCTCCATGGTCTTTCCCCCAAAAGTCCAGGCGTCTTTGGAAGGTTTCCCCCCGAAAACAAAAAAAAAAATGGCCCGAGTCCCAACTCCCAGCTATGGTAGCTTTATAAGGCTAATTGTGTTTATGCATACTATTGTATTACCACTGTCTGAATATTCAAGGCTAATTCTGCTGCTTTCTATGTACCTCTATATCTATTGAAGAACAATAGAATAGAAAACAAGAATACAGAAATAAATTTTAAGCCGTGGCCGCGTCGGTCTCTTAATTACTGGTTGACGACGATTATTTTGTCTTGTTGTCAATTTGACCAACAACTTATGACGTTACATAAATAGGTACGCCGAATATGAAGTTTTAGCTTAAGAGGCCTCTTACAGTCCACTAGCGCCGCCAATCGAAAAAATGTCATAACTCGTAAATAGAATCAAAAATACAAAATATGTTCTATTATTAGTGTGGAAAAGGCAATAACGTAATTGTATAACACCTTATCAACACTTGAAATATAGCTGTTTAGCTAAATCGTGCATTCAAAACATAAACGGCCGTTTTTGTTACAAATGCACGATTTAGCTAAACAGCTATATTTCAAGTGTTGACAATGTGTTATAAAATTACGTTATTGCCTTTTCTACACTAATAATAGACCACATTTTGTATTTTTGATTCTATTTACGAGTTATGACATTTTTTCGATTGGCGGCGCTAGTGGACTGTAAAAGGCCCCTTAATCAGATAACAGGAAGTTCGGTTACAAACTTGTTTCTTCATATGGGTATACGAAGAAACAAGTTTATAAAAAGCTTGTTAAGATCGCTTCGGTCTACCCCATTGCATTTCCTTCCCTCCAAAGAATCCGCCAATATGTTCCCAACACCTGGCTTCCTTTGTCCCTGAAGACACATCCTCAGTTAAGCCATTTTTACACGGCACGTTTTATTCGGCCGTTTTTATCGTCTTTCCACTTGGCTGAGCAGTATAACCGTAGGAGCTATCGATCCGATATAAAATTATCTTTTTGAAGGCAATGCGAGGTTCATACGTGGCGTAAATTTTATTTGTTGGCAGTGTGTACTGAGGCTTATGTTGGGAACTCATTCGGGTTAAGTTTATTATTTGTTTATTTTATTTTAATTTCATGTATATAACCGGTTTTTTTTTGGTTATAGAGATAACTGATTAAAAACCTTTTTTTTTTCACAAGTTCGCGTAGAAAGTATCAACCCGCCCATAAATCACAGATTAGCCATCTGCATGAAATGGGTCTCTTTGGCCACTTCAACACCGCTCCAATAATTTTATTACCCTTTATCCTTTTGTTACGAAATTATTCGAAACAGTCCAGAAGTTCATGCTGCTGATGATGATGATTTCTTCATAATGGTGCCGATTGTCTTGTTCAATAACTAAACTAAAATGAATGAATCGCTATCTTTTACTAAACGGCAGTGCGAGAAAAGGACGGCTATAGCTATGAACTAAGTAAGACATGTCAAACTAGTTTACGCCTTGCGCTTTACCGTGTTTTAATCGACATGTTTCACTTAAGTTGTATAGAAATATTAGTTCAACTAAATTTGATAGCCCTTATTTACGTCCGTCTCTTTCTTTTTATATTAGAGAGAAAAATATAGCAATAGCCTAAATTAAGTTGAGTTTGTGCACAAGAGAATCGGCACCATTATCTCCGTCTCGTTAGTGACTAGACTTTCTAACAACACTAGATTCAATATGCAGCTAGGCAAAGTAGGTAGTAACAAAATATTATAGGTACTTGGTCCATACAATATTTTACTATGACCCACAAAAACTTCATATAGGAACAATATTTCACTACAGAATATACTTCATAAAAATCCGCCGAACTGTCTGAGACGATCTTAAGTAACAGAGCATATTTCGTGTACCTTAATAACTTGCAGAATAATCCGCTGGAAGAGTCATTCTGTGAGATTTTTACTAAGCACTTCCATATAGCAGACTCTGTGTCGAGCTTGTCTTATTTCCTGCGATTTTTGGTGAAATATGGGAGTACTATTATTTCGGTATTATTTACTGGGTTCACGTTTTTTGTGTCTGTTGGGACTTGTAACGATTTTAGACATGTTTTTTTTCCCGACTGGTCCAGAAGGAGGCTAACATTTCTCGAGAATTCTGAATCCTTGTGTCTTTACAAGACGATTTACATTGAGTCTATAATCACTGGGTTTGCAATTGAAGTCCAAACATTGCTTCCGATGTTGCAAAAACATAATAATATAATTATAATATAGTACAACAAACGAGTACGAGGAGCTCGTGGCTAAAGTAATAACAGCCGCACGGGTTTCCATCAGGTTAAGCTACGCTTGCCGGGTTGGTCCACGGATAGGTGACCATCTTTACATACCGAGTCTCCTCTGTGCCTCGGAAAGCACGTGGATCTTTGACAGTCGTTATGGGTCGTCAGAAGCCCGAAAGTGTGAAATCCAGTCTTACCAAGGGGTATAGTATTGCCCAGTTACTGGGTTGTGGAGGTCAGATAGGCAGTCGCTCCATGTAAAATACTGG
Source organism: Polia nebulosa (assembly GCA_951329385.1). Lineage (NCBI taxonomy): Eukaryota > Metazoa > Arthropoda > Insecta > Lepidoptera > Noctuidae > Polia > Polia nebulosa. The sequence continues at coordinate 7,118,668 of OX589588.1, read as the reverse complement.
TATTCAGCTGGAGCCTGTTAGACTGGAAGCCGACCCCAAGATATTTGGAAAAAGGCTAGGCAGATTGACAGGCACGGTACATTCGGCACGCACTATCTGGGCCATAGAATATGTCAAGCCGTGGCAGTGTTAGCCAGTCAGCAAGGTGGCAGCTGGGTGAATTACCCAAAGTGCGCTGGATGTAGGTATAAGTATTACGTAGATAACGGGCCGCGTAAAGGAAGATAAGAAGACGAAGACGAGATACAAGATGGAGATGACAATACAACAATGTATGAAAACGGTGGTATGATACTCATGATTATGAACAGCTTTTACCATGAGAGCAACCCTGAAATCGCGGAGACAAATCAGCTGTTCATTTTGTCGAGCTATGCAAAAATAAATGTACGGGGCGGCTACGGTAACCGATTTCAAGGAGGATCTGTATTCGACCCGTATGTATGCTTGTTTGTCCGCGATTTTCTCGAAAACTTCGTATCTGATTTCGATGAGGTTTTCTTTATTCAAATGCATATGTTTTAAGGAAGGTTTAGTATATGATACATTACAATCTGATGAAGATCTTCAGAGATAGATCGTGGAACTCTTCAATAACTAACAGTAAATTACTCGCGATTACTGCGATTGTTTGTCTATATATTGTTAACACAATTTAATGGGGAACCACAACTAAAAAGTGAAAAAATAAAAATCCTATTTTACCAAAAAATAAAACCGACTTCCAAAAAAAAAAACAAGTAAAATGCAAAATTTGGAAGTCGATTCTAATTTTTGTAAAGATGTTTTTTAAAGATAGATAGATAGATAGATAAAACATTTATTCAGTGCACACAAAAGACACACAAAATCACAATAAAATTATTTAAACTTACGTATATAAAAACAAAGTGCCAATAAACAAAAAAGGAAAACATACGAGTACATATAGAAATAAAAGTGACACTTGGAACATTTCAAATAATAACGAATGTACACAGTGCGGTGTGCGTCTCAAGGTTGCACCAAATGGGAGTCCAGCTCAGCACGTGTCAGGCAAATATACCTGACGCTGATATTCTGCTGAATCCCTGCAGTGACATGCGGACGCTGAGCAGACGTGACAATTAAACTCACATTCATATTTCAATAACCTATAGGTGAGTATCATAAACTACTATTATTGTCGCCACGTTACCAACTTGTGAACCATATCATCAACTAAGATATAAATCAAAACTAGGCTCACAATATTATATTCAAAATTCTCACTTTGTTATCGGATGTACGTTGACGAAAGGCTGATGTGCATGGCTGGTTTAGTGAGTAATCGTCTGGAGGACGTGTTATGTAAACACAGTAATGTACTCGTATATGTTACTCTTTATCTGTGAGATCGCTCGCTTTTCTGCTTACTTACGCATTTTGTCTTCTTATTCAGTCTCACGTTTCTCTGTTATTTGCTTTGGGGTTTGAAATTATTACTCGTACTGCCACGAAGGATTTTGATATCAGTTAGTTAAATTTAACTGTTCTACTCCATGGATTGGACTTGTCATTATTTTCTTGAACTTTTCCCAATACATTTGGAGTCGACGCAACACGTCTTTCATACTTCTGTATCAATCCACTTTTGAGTCACATCATCTTCCACACAGTTTAAACTAAGATTGACATTAATATACAATACACTAGTTGAAAAAGGTGTCTAAGATTTTGTGATTCCTGTAATTCTAGACACAGAATATTGCAGATTGCAGCTAGTTCGTGCCGCGTCAAAGTAGCCACGGAGGGTGGCATGGTGTCAATTGTCAGAGAGCATGATTTTGCATGTGTCGCACCGCTAGTGCACGTCGCACTAGCGGTCCAGGTGTCAGATATGTTTGAACTGCGAGCTAGCTTCGTTCTCTCCGGCTGTTCCCATAGTTGAAATCAATTGAGAGTAGTATTTTCCTTTGGAAAAACGGAGACCCGATTTTATCCTCGGTTCAGTTTCTATCCAACTTGCCAGAATAATTATAATGGAGTTTCTAGGGATACGCTTCTGCCTAACTCTTGAGGGAATACAGGCGGTTGATGGCGATAGGCTCGCCCTCTATTAGCTTAAGCATAATCAGCCTATAATGTTCCGAATGAGAACATGAGACAAAGAGGAGGCCTGTCTCCCAGCACAGGCCTTCTCTTTCTGAGAGGATCATTCTCCTGCCCTTATCCCAATGTATTTGGGGTCGGCGCAAAATATCTTTTTCTTCCATACTCCTCTGTTAGTCGTCATCTCTGTAGTCACTCCCTTTTTCACACAGTCCATCCATCCTTTCTTTGGCCTTCCTTCTCCTCTTATAGCCATCCATATCCACACACAAGACTTTCCTCACGACGTTTTCTTCATTCCTCCGCATCACATGCCCATACCACCACGCGGGCCCATGCGGGTTGGTGGATCTCACATGTCCTGCCGGTTTCCTCACGATGTTTATCTTCACCGTTTTGAGAGCAGCGATGATGAAATAATTTACGCAAAGTACTCGTAACGCCTGGCTGAGCTCGATTCGAAGATTTAAACCCACAACTTACAAGTTGTCAGATGCGGTCCTCTATTACATGAGAAATATGGGTGTAGGCACTGTTCGGTATACCTCTGCCTTACTCTTTGAGGACACAGGCGTGGTGTTGTATAATGTTGTTTATGCCAAAAGAAACATTGGCCCACGCTTAAAACTGTTCCGATAGTGTTTGAAACTCACTTTGTTATAAAAGATAAACAAATCCAAATAGCTTCGATTGGCCATGGCGGACGCAATAAAATAGATGATCCTCTATAAATTACCATACAGGGGTCGGATAAAACCCGTCACACAGATTATTCACAATAAAACATCCGATTTTGCGTGAATAGTGGGGATTTTCATGGCTTTTGCCTTTTACGCGATGAAACGGACACGTTATGAAACGGACACTTGATATCTTAAAAATTCTGAACGAAAATATTCATGTCTTATGGTTGTTGGCAATAGGTACTGATAACCAAACCCACAATAATTACAGATTCTAGCTATTATTTCGTTTACTTTTTCGCAAGTTGTTGAAGCGCATGAGTTTCGTAAAAAATACCGTTTATTTGCAAACCGATTTAAAATTTGATGATGGCATAGACTAAAGTTGTGATTGTTGTATTTGATTCGAGATATTCTCAAGAAGATACGGAACGGTGTGTTATAATCTTATCAATACTTCATTATTTGGAATTTCGTTAAAATGTATTTAGGTTAAATTCGCATTGAATCGGACAGGTACCGTCGCGTTGAAACGGACTGGTTATTCGGAGTCCAATATTTTTTTTTTTTTATAATTCTTAATTATGTGATCTCAGTTTGAGTGTACCAAAGTGTTTGACTTACTTATTTAAATATAAGTTATTGTGTAAAAGCAAAGAATTTGTGAAACACTGAGTATTCATGTGGCTCAAAGTATGGCACTGATTCCTAGTCCGTTTCAAGAAACCCTTTGTCCTATTCAATGCTACCTGTGTTATGAAACGGACAAAAGTGAGTTTTAAACAATCATTCTAGTTCTTAAACTTATATAAAAATGGTGTATGAAAAATAATACAGTATATAACTACAGTGTGTAATAATACTTCAAAGTTAAACGTCCATTTCATGGCGTATCTCCCCTAAATATATGTATCGTATAAATAGTTGTTATATTTGTCTTCAAACATAAACTAAGTAGACTCCAGGGTCAAATTTAATTTAGTCAGCGAGACTCCAGTATGAGATAGTATCGATAAAAACAATCAAAACTTATTTCAAACAGCTACACTTCCAGCGGCCGTTGACCCCAGACTCGTCAGCTTAAGTTAGGTACTTGGAATCAAAAGTTAAGAACATTTAGTTTTTTCGTCAATAGATGCGCCCAACACTTCGGAGAAGTTACTAATATATATTTTTTATTCTGTAATTTATAAATTTTCTGGACCTACTATTTATATACCTACAATATACTAAACTAACTATAATAACAAAAAAAAACTTCAAACTAAATAAATCTTAAAATATGGCGTCAAAAAATTCCTCCGCATCGCTGGAATCGTCTGTTATTTGGTTCAAATTTAACACTATAGCTCTCAAATCTAGTTCCACTAACCTATTGCTAGCTATCAAATGAGTGTCAGCGAGTATTTTCGCTCGCTTTGAAATGTCGCTACGACAGATTAATGGACAAAGACAGGAGTCCCTGGTAGTGATGTACTGTGATACGGGGTTTGTACAATCGTGCTGGCGATTCGTCATTCGATATAACGTACGGGTAAATGTTCTGGCAGACGACTGTTCGACATTCACAGATAGTGTTCGACCGAAGGTTTGGATTCGATTTCGGCCAGTTTCGGCCAAAAAACTGTTTACGGTGTCGACCAAAAAGAGGCCGAATATTCGGCTAGACCGAAACTAGCGTCTTTGAGCTGAAGGTTGTGATAGAGACCAAAATGTATGCAACCAAGCCAGGGCAAAGAATTCGACTTGAACAGACAAAAGTTGTGGAAGCGCGCTAGCCGGACCCCTGGCTCCAACTGTCTGCGATGCGCAGAGCTAATCGAATAACCTGCAAATGTTTTACAAGACTTACCCAAGGCTTCTGAAGTATTTAGTCCGTAACCTGACTAGCTCGTTCGTCTATCTGCTTTGTATCAGTGAAAGAATTATTGCAGTCAGATCAGTACTTCCAGAGATAACCCCTACAATTTTTTTTCCGTCAGTCTTTTGTCACGTAAACAAAAATTGAGGACGATACAGTGCGTTGGAATTTCGCATGACGTCACGCCGTGCTAACCTTTTGACGAAGTGACAAACAAGCCCTTACTCCTTAACTTTGAGGTATTTTATCTTTGTAATTTTTTATCGGTTTGGTAAAGCAAAACAATGCGTGTCTAATATTTTTTGGTAATCTAACTTACGGACTAAAAATAATTGTTATTGAAGTTATACTTATTTTGGCGCGTTAGGTAAATTATTATGAGAGTAAATTTTTACGAAGCGCGCGCACACCGTCCCAAAAAAACGACACCCTGAAGTTAGCTAGAACCGACACCCTGAAGTTAGCTTTAGTCTGTGGTTCATGAAGAATTATTGTTTTCCTTTTGTAAACTTTGTGACAGTTTGGTTTTATATCTTGTTACGCTAAAGAAGTATAATTTCTTAGGTGCGTACATAAGTACACACACACTTTTCTTATACTCAGGAAACATCCCCATTGTAGCCCTTCAGGCAAGGCAAATGGCAATCTACCGATCATACATTCACGTCGCCATTTTTAAGGTTCCGTACCCGAAGGGTCTAAACGGAGCCCTATTGCTGTCACTCACGTGTCCGTCTATTATAATTGCGCGTCACAAAATTTTGTTCTGAAGAATTTTTTAACTTCCCATTGACCTATGAACTTGAAATTTGGTGATTATTTTTGTATTACGTACATTTTACTAAGAAATACCAATATTTGGTACGGAACCCTAAATGTGCGAAATTCGACACGCCCTTGGCCGGTTTTTTCCATTCGCACGATTCTGAAAATCAATCATCTTAATGTAATGAAATGAATCCCCACAACTATTGCTTTGTCCCGACTATATCATTTATTCATTAAATATAAAAAAGATTGTGAGAAAATAGTAAACAGCTTTTCGTCCTACAATAAATATCAATCTCAAGAATATCTAGTTTTTGACCTTCTCGATATGTACCCGTAATACCTTCGTACATCTGCTAGCAAACGAAACCAATTTACTGTATCGGTTTCATAAACTATTTACGGTATATATCGGGATTCATGTCACGTAGAGGGGTCCGAGATATTGCGTGGCGGTGTTGCCATATTAAGAGCGTTTGTGCTTTAATTTCACGAGTTTTCGCGCCTCTAGGTGGGTATTTTCTTTGGAAATATGGTAGAAAAAGTTTTTCCTTGTGAAATTTAAAAGAATGTCTAGGAACATACGTATTGTACGGTTTTTGTTTTTTTTTTTGGGTGGTAAATCTTCAAATACCTTCTCCCGCTCTGGGTGGAGCGAAAGTGTGTATCAGACTTTTACTGACTAAAATCTACCCGTGTTCCTTCTTTTGCCTGTGGCAGGGACTACAGAGACACTTTCAATCACACCTTGGCAGATGTAGTTAGTTGGTATTGATTTAGAACTTAGAACGATTGTAAAAAAAATGACGGCAACAAGTGGAAATCATAGGTTTTTGTAATACAAATCCAGAGCAGGCAATATTTTTAAGTTATTCAGAAATCACGAAATATTAAAATATACAATATATATATACTAGCTTCCGCCCGCGGTTTCGCCCGCGTAAAAAGTGTAATAATAAATTTGAGTGGTATTTCCAGAGAGTAGCACGTTAAATAAACCCTGTAGTAATCAAAATTAAAAGTAATTTAAATTAGGCTGAAATCCAGATTTTTTTGAACGACAAAGTTCTACATAAAGACTGTAGGGGCGCATACACACTCGCTCAGTGTGTCGGGGTACCTATCTTGTTATTCTTACCGTGTTAAATATAATAGTTTACTGAGACTGTTTCATTGATTGGGTCCCGAACATATCCTAAATAGTGCTTAGCTTCTTGGCCGTGGCTCCGTTCGCGTAGACATTTATATTAAATTAACTTTTTCATGATTTTGGCACCCTGGTAGTTTACCTGTGGTTTCATGTTTCTGTGGTCTTCATGATTATGTTCTCCTGGTAATTTGTGAATCTGTACCTCTCATATTACTAGCTCCGGAACTACTTTTTCGTGAATGCTGATCTGGTAGTTTGTGAGTCTTTATCGCTCATGATTTCAGACCAGCTTAGGATTGTAGCCCCAAAAATACCTCTTCATGATTCTGGTCTCCTGGTACTTTGTGAGTCTTTACCGCTCATGATTTCAGCCCTGGAAATACTTCTCATGTTTCTGGTCTCCTGGTACTTTGTGAGCGTGTCCGCTCGTTCAGCCCGTCTCTGGATTTCCACTTCCACCTCAGCCTTCGCTAAGTCTTGTCATTTACCGGGATAAAAAGTAGCCTATGTGTTAACCCAGGCCATGACCTACCTGTGTGCAAAATTTCATTTAAATCCCTTCAGCCGTTTTTGCGTTACCTTCAGCCAAACAAACAAACAAACATACAAACTTTCGCATTTATAATATTAGTATACGGTCGAATTGAGAACCTCCTCCTTTTTTTTTTCGTCGGTTAAAAATTGAGGCGTTTTTTAGTTTTTTGGGATTTAAATCTTTCTAAGAGTGGCAGCACATCATACGATAGACACATTAATACCAACGCCCAACCCGATAACTTACTTTTAGCAGCTTTTTGCTTCCTTTTGAGACCTTTCAAAACGTAGCGTTCCTTTGAAATTGAGAGTTGATTAAAATTACCTTTTCGGACTTTTAGAAGGTTTTAGGAAAATCTGAATGTGGCATGATTTGACTGTTTTCACTAAGTCAAAATTATGCAGTAGATTCCCAGTGTACTGTTTTTACATTAGTTCATTTAGGCTTCATAATAATGTTGCATTGCAAACCCAATTTCTGCACTTTTACAACTACCTAAAGATACCCAAAGATAAATACTTAGTTTCACATGTCAATCTTCAGGATGACAATAAGTCAATCAGTCAGTCAATTATAGAATAAGAATACATAAAATATTATCATAATAATTATCTGTTTATCCCCGAAGTAAGATAGAATCACCTAGTACATTTTTGTTCCAACGCATCATCATTCTCCTGCCCTTATCCCAATTTATTTCGGGTCGTCGCAACATGTCTTTTTCTTCCATACTCCTCTATTAGTCGTCATCTCTGTAGTAACCCCCTTTTTACGCATAATCCTCTTTCACTCAGTCCAACCATCGTTTCTTTGGCATTCACCTACTCTTATAGCCATCCACATCCATACACAAGATATTTTTATTCCACCTGTTATGTTCAAATGCCATGTAATATGGGACCAGCCTGTACCAATCAACCGTGCACAAAACCAGACGCAGAACAATAAAAACCGACATATTGTCATCATCATCATCATCAACCTTTTAATGTCCCCACTACTGGTGCATAGGCCTCCTCTCTGTGAGAGGTCATAATCCCCCACGTAGGCCCAATGCATATTGGTGGATGTCACATGTCTTCGGATTTTTGGTTCTAGGACATGCCGGTTTCCTCACGATGTTTTCCTTCACCGCTTTGAGAGCAGTGGTGATGAAATAATTTACACTAAGTAAAGCGCCTGCCTTGGTTTGAACTCATGACCTACAACTTGTAAGTTGCGGCCGATACCTACCACTGCCACCACTGCTCGCGACATATTGTGACTTCAATTAAATCTAGAAAATGGTGTTCGCAAATTGTTTAAGAACCTGTCTAAGCACCTTGTAGAGTCATGTTCTCATAAAATGACTCACATACTGGAATGCCCCAAGTGCCTATACACTTGCATTATGGAGGACCTGGTGCGTGAACGCTACTGACGCTGCAATGAATGTGGCCAGCTTCTGTATATAAGTTAAGAAACCATCGACTCGAAAGAAGAAGAAGAACGCCTTTTTGACACTTCGCGTGACCCTAGAGCTGGCTTTTACCTTGGACTGAGGATAGGAATTGCCTTACAACGTGGCAATGCCGCCAGTCTCTTTGGCATATTACCAGTCGACAGCGATGTGGAGGAGTTTTTCGACGCCATATTTTAGATTATTTTTAGTGTTATTACGTCAATAGATTTTAAATAATATTGTTTTAGGTAGTTAAGTATTTAAAAAATATTTTTGTTTCATTATAGATCCATAAATCCACTGCAAGTAAAATAAAACTTAAATCTAGAACAATCAAAGTTCAAATAAACACTATCAAGCTCTTACAAATCCCTCAATTTTGGGCACAATTGCGCTCACAAACGCACTTTACGCTGCACATACTCGTAAGTACATAACGCACCGGTTCCATTGCGGCGGCTTATGTACATACTCGTAGTAGGCGCAGCTTTGTTCCGCTTGGCCTGCGGTTACACGATTATTCGCACGCATAGCTCGACTAATAAATAAGAGCCATATGAGTGGAATTCCCTGGCGGAGTCTGTGTTTTCTAAAAACTACAACCTGGGAGTCTGTGAAAAGGTTACTTCTGAGTAAGTTTGCTCAATCGTCGCTCACATCATCGCTTACCATCAGGTGAGATACCTAGTGGTCAAACACGAGCCTTTCAATGATAAACAAATATCCCACGTGGTTGCTTTTATATTGCAGAAAACCGTAAGATTCTGGGGGAGCCAGATGGGTTTTTAAGCTATTGCATAGCTTCTATCGCGGGCCTTGAGCGTGGAGACCGAATCCAGAAATTCCGTAACGAAAATAACCTAACACCCCCCACTCCGACCGGCACAGCAGTGATACTTTTTAGTTTTGCCATCTATTGATGAATAGTGATGACGATGACGATGACGATGATGATGATATTTATCTTGTTACGCCAAAGAAGTGTAACTTCTTACGTGCGTGTAAAAAGTGTAACTTGAATTAATATCAAAGAAAAAAAAAACAAAGGTAAAAAATACTGCATAAATAAAATAAATAAATAATTATAATTGCATAAGTTGATAAAAAATGCTATGCAATAGCTTTACCGCGGCAATCTCCGAGTGCCACACGTCTTTTTTTTTATTTTTATTTTTTAGTTAGGAAGTCATCCAATGACATCGGCGCTCTGGGTGGAACGGGAGGGCGTGTCAGACTCTTACTGACTAAAACCCACCCCTGTTCCTTCTCTGCCGCGAGTGCCTAGGGGCGCGTGGTATAGGTGGGTGACATTTTAGCTAAACATGCACGCACGGCTTTATTTAAGATTTCAAGCCTTTATCAAGCTTTTGAATAGATCTTGATGCCCTGTGACTTTACCAATGGTGTCTTTTGCATAGTTTCCTAAACAACCGCTGGTCCCGGTTGGCATTTTTAGATCAGACAGAAACCCGCAATCAGCTAGTTTAACCAAGGGGTACCGTGTTACTCAGCAACTTACTAGATTGTGGAGATCAGATAGGTAGTCAATACAAGTAAAAGACTGGTCACAGGACAGCTGCGGATAGACTGGTCGACCCCAACATAGTTGCTAAAAGGTCAGGCCGATAAGATGATTCATTGTTTGAAAGAGCTTAGAACTTATTTATCTCTAGCTTCTATCAGCGGTTTCCCCCGCGAGGAATTGGTACTTCACCCATTATAAATTATCCTATAGCCTATAATGTTATTTCAGACTAGAATCTATCTCTGTGCCAAATTTCATCCAAATCCGTTCAGGCGTTCTGGCGTGATTGAGTAACTAACATGCATCCATATTTCCAAACTTTCGCATTTATATTAGGACAGGATACCGTAATCCGTACTAGGTTTTACTGCTCGAGTCGATTGCAATTATTGTAAGTCAAACCTTCTCAATTGAATTAAAAAAGACCTCAATTCATTAACATCATCACTTTTAAAATCGTTTAATTCACAGAATCGCGAACCTCATCATTCGAATTAAAGTGCACTTAACGAGATCAATTAAAGCGACATTCATTCGACAAATCGATATTCGAGTTAAGCGAGTACCGAGTCCGATTACGGGGAGCGACGCGGCGGCGGTCGCGATCGAGTGTTGTATCGATACATTCGATAGGTCTGAATAGGGTTGTCAAAAGGAAGCAGAAGACATTTTGCGTAAATCACAAATATATTGGGAAAAGGGCAACATGATGATATGAATGAGTTTTTTTGGATGCGTTTTCGGAGTTTGTTAATCTTTTGGTATTTTACCAATCACTTTGATTTTCTTCTTATTAAAGAAGTTTAATTTAAAACATTTTTAACAAACATCAAAAAGGAGGAGGTTATCAATACGGATGTTTATATATTTTTTTTTCTTTTTTTATGTAGGTTTATAACTTCGTCATTTATATACGGATTTGCATAATTCTTTTCATATAGATCTGATGATGAGTTTCGGAGACAGACAAAGGGTTCTCTTCAAAAAATGATTATATACTATCTCATAAATATACATTGTTAACACAATTTAATGGGGAATCACAACTAAAAAGTGAAAAATAAAAACTTTTTTCGGTGTTTCTGGTTTTGTTTCTTCGTTTTGTGACACCGACCGACCGAACCGTTTAGACATGATGTTCAATTAAAAATCATTAGAAGTCGTAGAACTGCGCCTTAACATACAGGTCTCCCAAAGTGATAATGCGCATAGAAATCTTCGTCACTGTTCGGCAACGGTCGTATTCCCCGAGCGTCGGAAGACGATATGTATACAGAGTGGTTAAGTGCATTTCATGCATGATTTAGTAGAATTATGTGTTATGATTCGGGTGTTTCCGGAAATACGACAATTAGCGAAGATCTGCATGCGCATTGCTGCTTGGGCATACTGTACTCAAACCTGGCGGTGTCTGTCCGGTTTTAGGCCCTGCCAGCCCTAACAACGATAGACCCGAATAGTCTGGTTCGAATCGATAAGCCTGTTATTAATGGTTATTAATTGTTGTTCGGCTATGAAGATTACGTGGTTTAACGTTTCGTTTTGATTTTGTGGCTGCACGGGTTTATTAATTTTGTCTGGATTTGTAATCATTGATTATTGGGATTTGTGTGTGGCAGTTACACAAATTGGTATAGATTTGATCTGTGATATGCTATTTGGTCTAGTCAAAGTTCAGATGACTAGTCAATGGAACGTTAAACAATCTCAATAGTGTACTTGAATCAATTTTTTTTATTATGTCTATCAAGAAGTGACTTTAAAATCCAAAGATTTTTTCTAATCTGTTAAATTTAAGTAAATTAGAAACCATTCAAACCTGGTGGAAGGGAAAACTGTCAACAAACAGAAAAAGGATGCCCATACTGACGTATGACGTCACCGCCCTAGGTTACGCACGTACAAAAGAGATGCGAGATGTCCCCACCACAAATACTAATTGCTACTTCATTTGAAAACCAATTTTGATGCTGTTTTCAGAAAAACATTATTTTTATTGTTATTTATTGTTTCATATAAAATATCGTACAAAGATAAACACAAGAAAAATCCCTATTATGACGTTTTCAAAAAGCAAGAGAAATTGTGAGATTTATTTTTATTATTTTTGAAAGGTTTGCGTTTGACCACTAGCTCGCTTGATTGTAAGCGATTATGTAGTCGACTATGTAGCACACTTGCCAAGAAGTAACCCATGTACTCTTGACTTGAAGACCTCCACTCCTACAGTTTATAATCCTATACACTGAATGCTATGGTGTTATAGCCATACTTGACTACTTTTCTTCAAGCTTGGTATTTTTTTTTTTCTGGTTGGGAAATCGTCTTATGACTTTTCCCGCTCTCGGTGGATCGGGTGAGCGTGTCAGACTCTTACTGACTAAAACCCACCCCTGTTCCTTCCCTGCCCTGGGCGCGAACCAGGGGCGCAGTAACTCTGTTTCGAATTTATCCAGTGGTAATTTTTTTTTTTTTTTTTTTGTAATTTGGCCTCAGACTTCACCCCAATGTTATGTATAATCAAGCAATACATTACAACAACATCATAAACTCCCCCAACATACTGCACAAGATAATCAACCCGAAATAACACAGTACTTACCCCATAAAACTCATAAATTCAAACATTTCACATGGCTGCATTCTGGAGGCGCACCCATCTCTTTCCCCAAAATTACAGCAACCATCAGCTCCCCGAATTAACTGGCAATATATACGCACATCACGCGATTGGTTCCCGCTCAAGTTAAGTTGGGGTTACACTAGGCCGTATAAGTAAAATGTGCCGATTTGTAAAGATTCAGCTACACACCATTTAGTCGTGCGAATCTGGGGCGTGTCGCTAGTAACAAAGAAATTGAGCTTGAGAATTCTGGGATTGATCTACCTTGGGTGGACTCACTAGCTAGTAAGTCCATGATAACTGGAGCAATGACGTTATAAATACATGAAGAAAGTGGATGGCTCAATGATTCGCGTATGTAAAAATAGTTTTAATGTCGAAGAACTTCAGGATTTCAGACTACGGAGGTCAGGTAGTCAGATCATGCTCAGGGGTCGTGGAAAAATTCGAAACAGAGTTACCGCGTCCCCTGGGCACTCAGGCAACTGAAGGAACAGGGGTGGGTTTTAGTCAGTAAAAGTCTGACACGCCCTCCGCTCTACCCAGAGCAGGAAAAGTCATTGGATGATTTCCCACCCCCCCCCACAAAAATAAAAAGATAGGTCAGAAATACCTACGCTGTGTTAAAAAACTTTCATTACTCTTTGAGAAGTCTGAGGCGTTGAACAAATTAACAGTAATACAAAGAATACGAGATTTGACATTTAATATATTCTTAGTTTATTCACTTTAATAATATTGAATGTTACTAAAACTAAACATGTCTGCTATGTTTGAAAACTTTGGCAAGCTAGGTCTAACGTCAATCAATAATGTAAAGTGTTACTTTGTTAGGCGGGAAAGTTCAGGAATAGTTTATACACCCGTCCTCGGATCTGAAAATACTCTTTGCATGAGTAATCTTTTGTGGTTCTAACTAGATCACAAATCTATGAAAGGTATCTTAATAGACCACTATAGTAACTTTTTGTTTGTACCTTTTTTTTTTTTTGCCTATCCCTTCCGAAATCTCTGTGCACGCCTATGCTCCAGAGTGGTCTTTTAAGCGGTTAAGAAACCCCCTTCCATGTGCTTACGGTGATAACCGAGGTGGTTTTAGTGAGGTAAGAATACCACACTGCCTGGTCTTTTCCCCAAAGGCCCAGGCGCCTTTTGAAGGTTTCCCTCCGATAACCACAAAGTAAATTTTTTATTCTCTTTTTTTTTTTGATTTTCTTTTCTTTTGAATGTGGAAACTGCATAGATTGATCGTCTGGACTATCCCTTAGTTCATGTATTTAGAAGTACGTGTAAAAAATTAAGCGGATCAAATCTGATTAGACTTGACCTTAGATTTTTATGGTAAAAAAAAAGGTTTTTACAAAAAAAAAAAAATAACCAACTTCGAAAAAAGAAAATACATACACTAAAAATTTAAAAATAACTTTAATTTTGGAAGTCGGTGTTTGTATTTTATTTCCTCGTTATTTGACACCGACTTCCGAAATTAAAGTTATTTTTTAATTTTTAGTGTATTTTCTTTTTTGGAAGTCGGTTGTTTTTTTTTTTGTAAAAATGTTTTTTTTTCACTTTTTAGTTGTTATACTCCAGAACTCAAAACCCCAATAACATGAAAAGTGGAATTTAAACGTACTCGTAATTGGAGAATACCAAAACGTCATCTAGGTATACATATTTTTCGTTTTTGTTCAGTTTTTCAAAAACCGCTGAAGCAATTTTTATAAAATTTATAAAAATTGCCTCGGAAGTATATTCTTTCGAATAAAAAATTAATTTTGAAAATCGGTTCAAAAATGACAGAGAAATCGGTAAGACATACATAAAAAAAATTAAAAAAAACATTCATACAGTCGAACATAGAACCTCCTCCTTTTTCGATGTCGGTTAAAAACTGTGCTATGCGTAAATCAAAAAACTAGATATCTAAACCAGAAAACCATATCATAGGATAATGATTAATGACACAAGATTTACTTTAGTGTTTATATTGTAGGCGTCTTTTTACACAAAAAAAAAACATTAATATCACTTTCACACCCACAAAAAAGAAAGAGTTTTTTTGGCAACACTACCTTCGTAATGAGGGCTTGTCTCTCGAGGTGGTGCTCAAGTGCGCGACCCTGATAGTCTCGCGACAAGTGTAGCCCAGGCCTTACCGCGAGAGTTCGTTAGGCGATCGGATCCCGGGGGAGTAGTTGACCTTAACTGTACTCTGTTAGAACGTGAGCTGAATAAAGGGAAATGAGTACAATCGAAGACGAAAGTGTTCATTTGGTGCGATTGTGTTAGGCTGTTCCGTTAGGATTGTTTTATTGTAGAAAATCCGTATTTTGTTTTATTGTAGAAAATCCGTATTTTGTTTATTGTAGAAAATCCGTATTTTGTTTTTAATACTCACGAATAGTCATTACTGTAGGTCTGACCAAGCGGTTATTACTGTACTGGGTTCTGTAGGTCCGATAGGCATTGATACTGGGGTGTGTAGGTAATATAGCCATATAGGCAGTCACTTCATGTAAAATATTATTATTCAGTTGCACCCTGTTAAACGGGAATCCGACCCGACGATAGTTGTGAAGAGACTATAACCATTTCATAAAATATGCTGATGAATACTCACGAACCAAGGAGTGAACCTTTACTGCCTTTCCCTACTAAGTTGTAATCTGCTTCCAGTCTAACTGGATGCAGCTGAACTACCAAATATCCAGAACAAGAGAAAAAAGGTATAATTAGAGTTTTGATTCAAATATTCAAGAGTAGACAAAGTAAAATGCGATTTAAATTATCTAATATCTAAAAATCTCATGTCACGGTGTTTGTGGTTGGACTCCTCCGAAACGGCTCGACCGATTTAAATGTTTTTTTTTGTATATTTGGCAGGTATGAGAATAGGTCGTAAGGTATTTTTCACCCTCCTACCCCCACCCCTCAATTTTTTAACGCAGAATAACGTTTGCTGGGTCAGCTAGTAATTGTATATTTATTTGAATTTGTAATATTTCGCACAATTAAATTTCGAACTCATCTAAATTTATTTAAACAATATTTTAAACACACTCTTCAAATTTTACGTTTTACGACCAGTAGTTTAGGCGATGCGTTGATCCATCAGTCAGTTAGGACAAAGCCTTTATTTAAACCATATAGGTGTATGAATCCCACGCGTTATACGAGTACCATTGACGTAAACCCACTCATTTCTCGAATAAGCTCAGTTGAAAGGTACAGCCGAAATACTGTAAGTAACGTTTATATAACATTACTCAGGATTATGTATTGTTAAGAATCTTTTTAAAAAACTCTTCCCATTAAATCAGATTGTCCAAGTTCCCACAGTAAAGTAACATTGGATTTTTCTGAAGCAATACTAAAGTGGTTTGAAGTCAGCGCTTTGAAATAAAATTGAATGGCGGAACGTCTGTTTTTTACTTTTTTTTTTACCTTTCGTAGATTGCATCGCAGACCTGTGGCTTTACAGGCTTTTACCGGTAGATAACTTCATATTTTATACTCTTTTCCGTTGTTGTTATATTGTTTTGAAGTTTGTTATTATTGGGTGTTTCTGACCCTGTCGTATTTCGACCATGTACAGGGTGCAAACTTTAAATACTACCTCTACCCATCATCATCAGCCCTTTAATGACCCCACTGCTGGGGCACAGGCCTCCTCTCTGTGAGAGCGTGTGAGCGGTAATCCACCACGCGGGCCCAATGCGTATTGGTGGATATCACATGTCTTAGAATTTTTGGTTCTAGGACATGCCGGTTTCCTCACGACGTTTTCCTTCACCGTTTTGAGAGCAGTGGTGATGAAATTATTTACACAAAGTAAAGCGCCAGCCTGGCTTTGAACTCACGACCTACAACTTGTAAGTCGTCAATACCACTGGGCCACCACTGCTCCACCCATAGAAATAAACAACTTTCGTCAAAAAATAATAGTCAACGCCGAAAATAAAAATAAAACCGGCCAAGTGCGAGTCGGACTGGCGCATGAAGGGTTCCGTACCATCGTACAAGATTATAGGCGTCTACTTGTTGGCATTATTAAGTTAGAGCAAAAAAACCAAAAAAAAAACACGTTTCTAGTTGGGGAGCCCCCTTAAATTTTTATTAACCGACTTCGAAAAAGGAAATGGTCCCATTTAAATTTCAAAAAGATCTGATGATGGGTTTCGGAGACAGACAACGGAACTCTTCAAAAATTGACAGCAAATCAACCGCGATTGCTGCTATCGTATGTCTATGAATTGTTAACACAGTTTAATGGGGAACCACAACTAAAAAGTGAAAAATAAAAAACTTTTTTACAAAAAAATAGAACCGACTTCCAAAAAAAGTGCAAAATAACTTTAATTTCGGAAGTCGGTGTCAAAAAACGAAGACACAAAACAGGAACACCGACTTCCGAAATTAAAGTTATTTTGCACTTTTTTAGAAGTCGGTTCTATTTTTTTGTAAAAAAGTTTTTTTATTTTTATTATTTGTTGTTATAGCACCAACAGAAATACTGAGGGGGCCAAACGCCTCCTGCCGGAGGCTCTACGCGGGGATCGTGCGGTCCATGGCCCTTTACGGAGCACCGGTGTGGGCGCGTTCGCTAAGGAAGCGATCTATTCGCTTTCTGAACGCGTCCCAAAGGGTCATGGCGATCAGAATGATCCGAGGATACCGTACGATCTCCTGCGAGGCGGCGAGCCTCCTTGCCGGATTATCGCCATGGGATCTGGAGGCAAAAATCCTCGCGAACCTCTATGAGGACCGCGAGGAGGCGAAACGCCGGGGTGAAACTCCGCTGCCGCGACAACTCGCGGCTCGGCGGACGGAGCTCCGGCAGGATCTCATGGCGACATGGAGACAGCGATTGTCACAACCCCGCGCTGGGCACGCCACCATTGCGGCGGTGGTGCCCCTCTTTGAGGCTTGGCTGGAGAGACCTCACGGCGCCCTCACCTTCCGCCTGACGCAGGTCCTCACCGGACACGGTTGTTTCGGGAGGTTCCTGTTTCGGATCAAGCGGGAGGTGACGCCCGGGTGTTTCCATTGCACGGATCGCCCCGAGGACACGGTGGAGCATACGGTGGAGGTCTGCCCCGCTTGGGCGGAGCAACGCCGTGTCCTCGTGGATGCGATAGGCGGCAGCGACCTCTCGCGCCCTGCCCTGGTTCAGGCCATGGTACGGGGCGAGAGGGAATGGGAAGCCGTCTCCTCCTTCTGCGAAGCAGTAATGCTCGCGAAGGCGGAGGCGGGACGCGTGAGAGAGCACCAACAACGGAGTCGCCCTCACGCCCTCAGCAGCAGCCGCCTCAGGAGACGCCGGGGACTTCCGGCGCCGCGAGACGATCTCCGGCCACCGTAGACCCGGGCCTGCGGACGGCGAGTAGTGGGTAACTCGCCGTCCGATCAGCACCAGGCCCGAGAGTCGACGGCGCGTAGTGTTCCACGCGCGCCTCAAAGAGTTGTCAGCAAGAGACGGGGCCCGTCATGGCCGATGCCTGCCCGGGGGTTGAGGGTAAATTCGAAACAGAGTTACCTCGCCCCTGGGCACTCAAAGGCAGGAAGGAACAGGGGTGGGTTTTAGTCAGTAAGAGTCTGACACGCCCTCCCGCTCCGCCCAGAGCGGGAGAAGTCATAGGATGATTTCCCACCCCACAAAAAAAAAAAAAAACCAACAGAAATACACATAAGTGCACAATAACTGTCTACCTATTACGGATCATGAGATACAGCCCGCTGACAGACAGACGGACGGACAGCGGAGGCATAGTAATAGGGTTCCGTTGGTTACCCTTCGGGTACGGAACCTTAAAAATGGACCTCCATACTAATTTTGTTTTGTTTTGTTTTTTTTTTTTAACTTGTTGTTTTGTATCTAAAATCCATTTCCGTTACAGTATGTAGAACAGATTTCCATTAGGTTTGTCTATCTATTGTCAACCATGGTAAAATAAAATTCGTTAGTCAGGCTCAGCCGCTCAGGCCATTTACCAGTATAAAAATATATGTTACTTTTTAGTTCATTTTACAATAAATAACTTGTACATTGCACTGAAACCTATCCATTTTATTTAGTCATCAAATCGTATGCACAATTTGCATATGGATGAACGTAATGTAGCTTCAATATTTGTATGTTTTATTAATTTCCTTCATTGCCATTACTTTCCTGTCTATAGATGGATTACCCATAACTTTGATGTACTTCCGGGAAGCCTCCTATAGGTGTCCATTGGGAACTATTAATATTGAAGTGTTTCTAATGTGTTGATTCCTGATGTTGTTAAGTCGAGGCTCTTAAGGATAATCTTGTCAGTTCAATGAAATGAGATGTACCTAGTTGCTTGCATGTAGCTCCTGTAACAAATTGTTATTTCTAAAGAAAGAAAAATGTTTATAAAAGTGTATAATAATAATACAGATAAAAAAAGAAATTATTAAAATTAACAGTACCTAAGTATAACAAAAACCTGTGCGAGGACAAAATGCCTTGAAATCACAACAAAATAAAAAGGATGCAATCTCAAAAAAAAAAAAAAACGCAGCGGACACACTAACATTTGCAGTAACTTATTCATCGTAGGTATGATAAGTCGTAGTGGTGGTGATACTAAATCCATTGATAATTATTACACAAAAACACTGTACAAAAACAGTCCAAAATATACAGAAGCTCGACAAAAAGCTGCCGTTTCCTGAAACAAATTAAACCATTCAGTTACACCTTGAAACTCGCTGAAACTGCAACAATATTAAATCAGATTCGCGAGCGACGGCGGAAGTGTGAGAATGGACTCACGTGTGAACACGTCCTTCCTGCCCTGGCGTCAGGCCTTGTGTCACTGAAGCCTGCTTTTATGCTTTTATTTTTAATTCTTTAATAATTTTCTCAAAAGGTTTTAAGCACTTGTGAAAAACGGCATAAAAAAAAATTATGAACGTAGTGCTTTGACTTTGTAAGGTTATAGACGGAACGTCATTGGACAATAAATAAAAAATAGAGGAGCTCGAGGCTAGAGTAATAACAGCCGCACGGATCGATGCAACAGGTTAAGCTACGCTTGCCGGGGTTGGTCCATGGATGGGTGACCATCTTTACATACCGAGACTCCTCCGTGCCTCGGAAAGCCCGTTAAGCCGTTGGTCCCGGCTGTCAATCGTGGATCGTTGACAGTCGTTACGGGTCATCAGAAGCCCGAAAGTCTGACAACCAGTCTTACCAAGGGGTATCGTATTACCCAGTAACTGGGTTATGGAGGTAAGATAGGCAGTCGCTCCATGTAAAATACTGGTATTCAGCTGCATGCGGTTGGACTGGAAGCAGACCCCAAGATAGTTGGGAAAAGGCTAGGCAGATTGTCATTGGACAATAAATGAAGCAGGGTCGTTAAAATGTGTGAGTGACCTTGACGAACGTAACGATGACATATCGGCTTCTCATTTTGTCTATGTGAGCTTATTTCGCGTGTACAGATACAAGCCGGCTTCTCATTCTGGTACAGATTGCTGGATTTTGACACTCCGTCTGTGACCTTTCATAGTCTAAGCGTAGGTGCTTGTAAAAAGACTAGTACTAAGACTACCTTTTTAGTAGCAATTATTAGGTAGTTTTATTAGAAAAGTGTGACATCTTTATACTTATATATATACTCGTAACAAAGTCGGTTTAGTTACACCATTTATAATTCAAGACCGGCTGGACCGATTTTAATGATCTTTGATTTGTCTCCGCCCCGTATAGCAGAATAACTATTTAAACATAGAAAAAATAAAAATACAAAAATATGAAGAAAATTAAGTTTCACAAACATTTTGTATGGAACGGCTTTTTTTATTGATTCTGAAGCGGTACGAAGTTTGCCGGGTGGTGGATGGTCTCACGCTTGAGTCTTTCATTCTCGAGCCAGCCCGAATCAGGTAGATTTAATTTAATATCCTTTTATTAAGTTATTTGTTTTATAATTAAAAAAAAAAACCGGTCAAGTGCGAGTCGGACTCATACGAAGGGTTCTGTAGTATAAACCGAAAAAATCACGTTTCGTTTATGATTTAATTTAATTTTTATTATTTGTTGATGTAACTAACGCCAATGGAAATACACACTCTGTGTACCTAAATTTCAACTGTCTACCTATTACGGTTCATGTGATACAGCCCACTGACCGACAGATGAACGGACGTACGTACAGCAGAGGCTTAGTAATAACATTACTTTATTTTTTAAAAAGCACTAGTATTCGTTTCGTAATGACAAAATTGAATCAGATTCACGGCTCGTTGCAAGTGTTGCAAAGGATGGAAATGTGCGAATGCTCTCACGTGTGAACACAATCATCGTTCACAAGGCTCGTGTCACTATAGCTTTGTTTTTAACCAGTAATTATTTTCTCTTTAATTTAAGATAATTTTATTTTTATTATTTGCTGATATAGCAAAAAATAGTATTATACACACTGTGTAAATTTCAAGTGTCTATCTATTACGTTTCACGAGATAAAACCCGCTGTCAGGCACACGGACGGACGGACGCACGGACAGCGGAGGCTTAGTAATAGGGTTCCGTTGGTTACCCTTCAGGTACGTAACCCTAAAAAAGTCTGACGTGCGCGTTATTTATTGCGCTAAAAATAAATTCTCTGATTTTCATCGTTCTTTTAAAGGTAGGTCGTCGTCTTTTAACTTCTTATATTATTTAATTTCCGTTCGTTACAATGCGTCTTTCTCATCTAAGCATAAATCTTATCTTCCATCCCATTCGCACATCCTCTCACATGCCTCCCATCTTGTGTGTTGTCACTTCATAATTATTCATTCCCACATACATTTTCAAAGTAAGGAAAAACTTTCACGAAAATGAGTCAAAACCAACACCAAAACAAAGCCCATGATTTTCCTATAGTAACTTTTAAAATGCAGTTAAGGAAAGCGTTGCCGCGTAATAAATCGAGTTAGCTTTGTTACACAAAGCGGACTCCGGCGTGACGTCATTGTATCCTGCAACGCGTTGTGTAACACGATACGAGACGTGGAGAGCGTCAGCTACTGAAAAAATATTCATTGTTTATGTCTTCTTTGACATTTTCAAAAAAATTGGTGGAGAAAAGACCAACAGGTAGAGAATGAACGTTTATTAACCGCTTATGCGTGAGCAGTGGTGGCCTAGTGCTAACGGCCGCGAGTTGTAGGTCGTGAGTTCAGACCCATTGTACATTAAGCCGTAACTCGAAGCATTTTTGAACCGTCTGCAAGGGTTAATAGGAATACTAGTTAGAAGCCAATCGGTTTTTGTTAAAAAACAAAAATAAAACTCAGTACCTGTTCCACCATCGTCTCAAACTAGGATCAGAAACTTAGCCCCATCGAACAAAACTTGCATCACTTGTATTATTTTGAAACTTATACAGGTGATACAAAAATGAAACTTGTACCCTTATATAAATACGATAGAATTAAACTTTGGTCATTCACTTACTGCACAACGAGCGTAGTATCGGTCCAGCTGAACTGAAGAGAAAACAGGTTTAAACATACATAGAGACTGTAAAACTTTCTCATCTTGCAACCAACCTTATACAGTATACTGCACATTGGGGACTCCTGCTTGTTGCTGTTGTCCTGGTACTTGGGTTAAGCTGCATCATGGCTTTAGCAGTTGGTTGAGATCTTGCAACTAACGTTATACCGTATACTGCAAATTGGAGACTCCTGTTTGTTCATGTTGGCCTGGTCCATCCTGACACTGGTTTATAAAAGGTAGGTACAAGTTTTAATATACAAAGAAAATATTAAACTTTTTGATCTTACAAGTAACGTTATACCGTACATTGCAAAATAGAGAATCCTACTTGATGCTGTTGTACTGGTTCATGGGATAAACTGTATGACTATGGTAGGTTTACGAATTAGACGAGGGTTCATAAGATGAAAACAGGTTTAAACACACACCCGGGTCTGCGTACGGCGAGTAGTGGGTACCTCGCCGTTCGATCAGCACCAGGCCCGAGAGTAGACGGGGCGTAGTGTTCCACGCGCGCCTCAAAGAGTTGTCAGCAATCATGACGGGGCCCCGTCATGGCCGATGCCTGCCCAGGGGCTGTGGATAAAATCGAAACAGAGTTACCGCGCCCCTGGGCACTCAGGGCAGGGAAGGAACAGTTGTGGGTTTTAATCAGTAAGAGTCTGACACGCCCATCGCTCCATCCAGAGCAGGAGATGTCATTGGATGATTTCCCAGCCCCCCGAAAAAAAAAAAGGTTTAAACATACAGAATATAAAACTTTCAGATTTGCAATTAACGTTATACTGTATACCTACTGTAAATTGGACGCCTGCTTGCTGTATGCTGTAGTCCTGGTGGGTAATCTAAGCTGCATGAGGAAGATTGACCAACCAGACACAGGTTGCAAGTTTGAAGTAAACTTTAAATTTAATGTTATAGTAAGAATATAATGGATAGATTGTGTGAAAGATGACTTCAAAAGGCTTTCTGCTACGGTTTAAACATGCCCCACCAACCCTAAATCAATTAATATAAAAGCAGGAAGATGATGAACGTTTTGTAACGTAAAAGATATGGTTATGTCAATGAGAAGGCACGTAAAGATTACTGTAAAATATTCTAGTAATATAGCTAAGCAGGTTTAAAAGTGGCGCCAGTGACAGAAAAGTTGATAGGGTACCGCTTACCTTGGTATGGTCATGTGAAGAGGAGGGATGAAACACATGTAACTAAAAGAGTTATGAATTTAATGGTGGATGGATGGAGTGAGAGAGGCAGGCCAAAGAAAAGATTTGATTCCGCCAAGCCCGTTTCATCAACGGACCACAAGACGTACGGCGAAGTGCCACCGGTTCATGGTGGACATCCCATCCATACGCACAAAGCGCTTTGTGAAAGCATTCATTGTGCGTACATCTAGGGAATGGAATTCCCTACCGGAGTCTGTGTTTCCTGATAGCTACAACTTTTCCTTTTGGAGTCTTTAAGTCAAGAGTGAATAGGTTACTTCTAGGCAAGCGTGCTCCATTTTCGACCACATCATCGCTTACCATCAGGTGAGATAGTGGTCAAACGCGTGCCTACCAATAATAAATTAAAATAAATAGATGGATGGATTGTGTGAGGAGTGATATGAAAGAAAAGGGAGTTAGTGATAGCGTGACGGCTGACAGGACAGAATGGAAGAAAAAAATGTGTTGTGCCGACCCCAAGTAACATGGGATAAGGGAAGGAAGATGATGATTATAGCTAAGCAGGTGACTTTGTCTTCATACTCAAACATGCACTCACGGTATTTATGCCCATAAGTAGGTACATGTGAATGTGAACATCCGCACGTCTGAAGACCACCCAAGCACGCACGACGGCTCATACATGCATGCACGAACGCTATACGGATATCAATGAGTTACATAAGTAGATACTACTAAACAATACCTTGATGAATGTAACCAGTATTCTAAATGATACGAGTGAAGATTGTTATTATGATCCAAAATCCTTCACTTGTATCAGGTTAGAAATAAAAAATTGCCAAACACCCGATTCACGCGTTTTAAACCTCTGTTATTACTATTATGCAAGGTCTTTTATCCTGTGGCAAGGTTCACACACTCGGAACGTGATATAGTCTGTAGTTGCACGATGGCCGACTGTCAACGGGGTTTGACAGATGTTGACGTTTGACGCGCACAGGCCTTGAAAGGTGTCACTTTTAATATTAGCACATAATAGCTTTACTTTTACTCACACTTTTGCTTTTACATTTAATACGAACGTCCATCTGACTCGATGGTTAGATCACGAATGTCCGTTGTAAGCTGAGTCTAATAATAATTTATAATCATGATGTTAGTCAATTAAGCTACTATAACCATAGCAAATAACTACTACTAGCTGTAGCCAAACTGACTATTTATTTTATTCTTTATAATGACGTGATTAAATAAGTTTGTTTACAAGATATTAAGGAAATTGGCATTTTCATAAAACATCATATCAGTTCTTAGTCAAAGGAAGTTGGGAGGCAGTCTCCGCCTTCTGAGAAGCAGTAATGCTCGCGAAGGCGGAGGCGGGACGCGTGAGGGAAACTCAACGGAGTGGTCGTCAGGCCTGTGAGTCGACGGCGCGTAGTGTTCCACGCGCGCCTCAAAGAGATGAGTGGCAGCCACCACTGACGGGGCCCATCGTGGCCGGTGCCTGCATGCCTAGGGGTAGCGGATAAATTCTGAAAATGAGTTACCGCACCCCTGGGCACTCAGGCAGGGAAGGGACAGGGGTGGGTTTTAGTCAGTAAGAGTCTGACACGCCCTAACTCCACCCAGAGAGGGAGAAGTCATTGGATGATTTCCCACCGCCCAAAAAAAAAAGTCAAAGGAACTGAAAATGAAAGAGCACATTGAAATCAGAGAGACACGATTTATAACAAAGGAAAACATGAACATTAATGGATGTAAAGAAACATTACCGAGAGAAATTATTATGATAAAAATTACACATTAAACGACTGGAAGCATTTCCTTCATTAGGCTGTGGTACCTTAACAGGCACTGTTTATCCGCTTAATGTCCGCGATAGCTACTAACATTTTAACACGGCCAGACAACAAGACCTTCAGGGTACTTGACGCTTGCCGAAATTTCTAAGGACTTGAGAGATCTTTGTGAGCTGGTCAGGTAACTTCTGTTGACACTCTTTAAGGCTCTATTATGAAGCAACCGCGGATCCGTCGGACTAACGCTCTCCGATCCGCCCAATATTTGCACCTCAGCTTGGCTGAAAATTTTGTTTGACTTGCAATTCTTTGCGAGTCTGTCCAGTTTGGGAGTGGCTTGGCATTAATGTGGGGTTGTTTGTACTTTTTATCTTTATTAAATTTTTTTTTTTTTTTTTGAGATTGCGGATAAACTAATAACAGCCGCACGGGTCGACCTGCCCGGGGTTGAGGAAAAATTCGAAAGAGTTACCTCGCCCCTGGGCACTCAGGGCAGGGAGGAACAGGGGTGGGTTTTAGTCAGTAAGAGTCTGGCACGCCCTTCCGCTCCACCCTAGAGCGGAAGAAGTGATAGGATGATTTCCCACCCCCCAAAAAAAAAAAAAACGGATCGATCTATCAGGTTAAGCTACGCTTGCCGGGGTTAGTCCATGGATAGGTGACCATCTTTACATACTGAGACTTATCCGTGCCTCGGAAAGCAAAGCCGTTGGTTCCCGGCTATCAGTAGTGGATCTTTGATAGTCGTTAAGGGTCGTCAGAAGCCCGAAAGTCTGACAACCAGTCTTACCGTGTATTACCCAGTAACTGAGTTGTGGAGGTCAGATACGCAGTCGCTCCATGTAAAATACTGGTATTCAGCTGCTTCCGGTTAGACTGGAAGCCGACCCCAAGATAGTTGGGACAGGCTGGGCAGGCCGGATCTCCGCCCTGGGACTTGGAGGCGAGAGTCCTCGCCTCATTGTACCGGGGGCGCGAGGATGTGCGGACGCGGGGTGGTGAACCGAAGCAGCGCGAGATCGAGCTGCGTCGGTTACAGCTCCGCGAGGTTATGGTGGCGGAATGGCGGGACAGGCTTTCGCGCCCTACCGCCGGCCTCGCTACTGTCGACACGATCCGACCAGTGCTCGACGAATGGCTTGGGAGGAAGCACGGCTGCCTGTCGTTTCGGGCGACGCAGGTGCTCTCGGAAGTACCTGTGTCGCATAAACAGGGAGCCGGACGCTCGGTGCCATCACTGCACCGACTGTCGGGAGGACACGGCGCAGCACACACTGGCAGAGTGTGCCGCATGGGAGGAGCAGCACCGTGCCCTCGTATCCGAAGTGGGCCCCGACCTGTCGCTGCCGGTCGTCGCTCGTTCGATGGTCGGGAGCACCGAGTCGTGGGGTGCGGTGATCTCCTTCTGTGAAGCCGTAATTTCGCAGAAGGAGGCTGCGGAGAGGGAGAGGGAGGCCGTGGCCACTCTCCCTATCCGCAGCAGGCGTACCAGGCGTCGGTGGAGGCTGGAAGAGGGCGTTGTCTGCCCTCTTCCAGCCCCCCTAAATAGGTCCAGAGAGCCGGCGGACTCGGGGTCGTCCGCCGCCCCCCATCCAGCAGGACCCGAGGCGGCGGCGCGTAGTGTTCCACGCGCGCCCCTATCGGACGTCGTGGGGAGAGGGCACCTCACTCTCCCCGCGAGCCAGAGGTGGCCTGCATATGCGGGCCGGCACTAGCCCGGGATCCTGGAAGTCGTACTAGCTCTCACGATCCCCGGTCCAAGTGTGGGACAGAACACCGGGGTGGTTTTTAGTCAGTAAGAGTCTGACAGACCCCTTCGCCTGCCCAGGTGAAGGACATCCATGAGGATTTTCCACTCCGGCAACATAAAAAATAAGGCTGGGCAGGCAGGTTGGTATATCTTTATTTTGTTGGTGGTTGATGTTAATTTATAGATGAGGATTTAATTTATTTTTAGTTGCTGATAGCGATTTAGGTACTCTTTAAAAATCATGATGAGATGAGATCTCCATTCATGCAGTCAGAATATAATCAGATAACTTAAAACTGACTGATATTCACCTTAAACTCACAGTTATTTGATCACGTGTTGAACTTTTGAGTTGTAGCTGAATTTATTGAGCGTTCATAATTATGAAGACCTACATTAAACCCACCAAATCTCAAAAAATCTACATCAGACAACTAAAATAGGTACCTACGAGTACATCATCTTCCTGCCCTTATCACATTTCACTTGGGGTCGGCGCAACACGATTTTTTCTTCCATTCTGTCCTGTCAGCCGTCACGCTATCACTAACTCCCTTTTCTTTCATATTACTCCTCACACAATCCATCCATGTTTTCTTTGGCCTACGTCTCCCTCTACATCCATCCACATTTATGTTCATTACTCTTTTAGTTACCTGTGTTTCATCCTTCCTCTTCACATGACCATACCAAGATAAGCGGCTCCCTTTCAACTTTTCTGTCACTGGCGCCACTTTTGAACTACCTCTAATGTACTCATTTCTCATTTTATCCATTCTCGTTACTCCACACATCCATCTGAACATTCTCATCTCCGCCACATGCAATCTTTTGTCATCCGTCTTTTTCACAGCCCAACATTCTGATCCAGACTTATAGATTTTCCCCTATAACTTGAGGGCATCCGTGGTACATTCAACAAAATTAAAGCGCATATACCAGGTCATAAATAAAGGGATAAAAGAGATTCCCATTCCGGTCATTACGTTTGACGCCAAAGCCGCCTACCGAAGCGTTGTGAATGCAATCACAGATGCGGTCACCGTCGATCCTCGAGGCATCCGAGGGAATACCGGATCGGTGCCGTACTCAACCGTGCCACACTCGTCTGTCTATCCACTTGGAACAATAATGTTTGCCTTACTACGAGTACTAGCTGCCTTCAGGCTTTTAGAATCCAGTTGGAACTTGGAACTTTATTTAACCCACTTCAAAAAGGAGTTTCTGTATTCGACCCGTATGTATGTACGCTTGTTTGTCCGCGATTTTCTGGAAAACTACTGATCCGATTTGGATGGGGTTTTCGTTATTCAAATGCTTATTTTTCAAGGAAGGTTTTAGTTTATAATTCACTAGCTGACCCCGGCGATCTTCGCACCGCCTCACAGTCAGTAAAAAAAACCAGTTCCATACAAAATGTTTATGAAAATTATTTTTTTTCGTTAATTTTCCGATGTTTTAATAGTTATTCTGCTATTCGGGGCGGAGACAAATCCAACGAATCAAAGATCATTAAAACTGGTCCAGCTGTTCTGAGTTATTAATGGTGGTAACTAACCCGACTTTGTTTTATATAAAAAGACAAGGATCTGGTGAAAATCTTCGGAGCACTTCGGAACTCTTCAATAACTAAGAGCAAATGACTCGCGATTACTGCGATCGTTTGTCTATGTATTGTTTACACAATTTATTGGGGAACCACAACTAAAAAGTGAAAATAGTGTGTGTTCGATCGTGTATGGAGTACTGTTCTCATCTTTGGGACGGATCTGCCATATACCAGCTTGATGCCCTTGAGTCTATTGAGAAAATAGCCAAGAGGATCATCGGCAATGATAGGCTCGTTGAGTCGAAACTCCAAAGTCTAGAACATAGACGCCGAGTTGCTAGCCTGTCGGTTTTCGATCGGTTACATTTTGGGGAGTGTGCGACGGAATTGCACAATTTGATTCCGCCAAGCCCGTTTCATCAACGGACCACAAGACGTACGGCGAAGTACCAGCGGTTCATGTTGGACATCCCATCCATACGCACAAAGCGTTTTGAGAAAACATTCATTGTGCGTACAGCTAGGGACTGGAATTCCCTACCGGTTATATCTGTGTTTCCTGATAGCTACAACCTGGGAGTCTTTAAGTCAAGAGTGAATAGGTTACTTCTAGGCAAACGTTCTCCATCTTCGACCACATCATTGCTTACCATCGGGTGAGATGGTGGTCAAACGCGTGCCTATCAATAATAATAATAAAAAAAAAATATGCATGTTGGTTGTATTTTAAGTTTAAATTGCGGAAATGAGCTTTGGCTACGTGTTAACCTTATCTTATCACTTCTCTGAATATCAATTTCGATTGCTCTGTACCTCTCTCTGTGTAGGAAATAACATTTTTATATCTTCTAATGAGGGTTTTTTGAAATGATATACCTACACCAGGTGGCAGTACTGACGTGTCAAGCCCAGTGTGAAAACACTTTACGAGTAACTTATGTCAAAAATTGAAATTAGTTAAATTGACGTCAACGTCATGTTTATGCCATTATGATACATTTTCGAAGTAGAAGACCTGTCGCCTAAGTTGCGCCCACTGGTGGCGTAAATTTTCCTGAAAATCTTAGTTCTAAAGATCCAAAAAGGTTAGTTCAAAAGTATATCGTCGTGCGTAACCCATTCGTACAACGGATCGTTAACAGTGTGCAGACAGCGATATCGGCCAAACAATCAATATTGTCTAATTTGATTCTGAATTGAACGGAGTTACCAAGGAATCTGGTGTCGTGTTTACTTGCATGCATTATAAGCTTGGAACAGTTCCATTGTCACACCTTAGTTTGCTGAATACCATAGTGTTCTACATGACTTTCATTGTTTATGGTTCAGTACGTGAACCCTAATAGCATTTATTGTTGGCCCAACCAAATATCATTCATTCTCCTGCCCTTATCCCATTTTATTTGGGGTCGGCGCAACATGTACTTTTCTTCCATACTTCTCTATTAGCCGTCATCTCTGTAGTCACCCCCTTTTTACCCATATCCTCTTTCACACAGTCCATCAAATGTTGGCCAAACCAAATGCCAACACTAAATGCTATTAGGGAAGAGTAGGTACTTAATTAACGGAACGCTATTACTAAGCCTCCGCTGTCCTCCATCCCTCCGTCTGTCTGTCAGCGGGCTGTATCTCATGAACCGTAATAGGTAGAAAGTTGAAATTGTCAGAAAGAAAGGGGAATGCCAAAAAAAATGCCTGAAACGGACAGAAACTACTAATAGGCCTTAATTCTATTTAGAATAAAATAGGTATAATGAAATAATTCTTAAGTTTTCGTTATATTTTTACGCTAGTTAAACACTAGGGTAAAAATATAACGATCACTAAATACATTTGACTTGATATCCGCTTATATTTATATGGAGGTCGTGTTTATTTGACATGAGCAGATAATGTAAAACTGTTAATAAAGCAAAGGACATGTCGTTCATACAACCTAGATACGTTTTCTATTTAAAAATAATATTGACAAGCAAAATATATTATTTTAATTAGACTTACGGTACATATAGATCGTATAATACTAAATTAATGATAACTGTGCACTAAATGTCTAAATTAGTTCCATATGGATTATTTGATGATTCCTCTTTGGCTGAGTGTTTTTTTTTTATTTTTTATTATTGATGAGTTTGACCACCGTCTCACCTGATGGTAAGCGATGATGTGGTCGAAGATGGAGCACGCTTGCCGGGAAGTAACCTATTCACTCTTGACTTAAAGACTCCCAGGTTGTAGCTATCAGGTAACAGACTCCGGTAGGTATGTCACTTACTCGTGTCAAATAAACACGACTTCCGTAAAAATATAAGCGGATATCAAGTTAAATATATTTAGTGATCGTTATATTTTTACCCTAGTTAAACAAACTCAAGAATAATTTCACTATACGTGTTTTATTCTAAATAGAATTAAGAACTATTAATAGTTTCTGTCCATTCCAGGCATTTTTTTGTATGGCAGATTGGCATTCCCCTTTTTTTTAATTTCTATTGCTGCTATAACACTACACAAACACACTTTAATTCAATTTTGTTTTTATTATTAAAAATAAAATTGAATTAAAGTGTGACCCATACACGACACATGATTTTTTCGATTTATGGTACGGGAACCCTTCTAGTGTGAGTCCGACACGCACACGAAGCTTTGAAACTGATCCGACATATATTATTATCTAAAACCATATGCATACTGCAACATACTCGTAACACAATAAAGACGCCCAGAAAAGAGCTTTTCCACTACCGTCGTTATATTCAAGGCTTTCTCAAAGTGTCTGTGCCATTGTGGAGCGTAGGGAATGCGCCGCGTTTGACCGCCGTCCTCCGGTATTCGGATCACTTTGGACAGTGCCACCGGGGTCACTAGTGTGACCACCCATTTAGAACAAAACTGTTTGCTTTACGCTTGCCGTTGTAAGTTAAATTACAGAAGCGTTTTTTTTCAGCTTTTTTCTTACTTTTATCAATAGTAGGTGTATGTATAGAATTGCACTGCTTTAACGAGCTCAGTTTTAATACCTTGCCTAGGATTGTGTGTGATCTCTTTTTAACAGACTTCAAAAAAGGAGGTTCTGTATTCGACTCGTACCTATGTATGTTTGTTGGTTCGTTCGCGATTTTCTCGAAAACTGCTGATTCGATTTAGATGGGGTTTTCGTTATTCAAATGCAAAGTTTTCAAGGAAGGTTAGGTATGACACATTAGGATCTGTTGAAGATCTTTGGAGTTAGACAGTGGAACTCTTCAATAGCTAACAGCAAATGGCTCGCGATTACTGCGATTGTTTGTCTATGTATTTTTAACACAATTTAATGGAAAACCATAACTAAAAGTGAAAACGCACAAGTGCACTTTTTTGTTTTCTTTTGGAACTCGGTTCTAATTTTTTTTTTTTGTTAAAAAGAACAACAACGAATGATACAATAAAATATTCTTTTAATAACCGCTATTATATTCGTCTCTAGCAAAGTGTCTGTGCCATAGTTGAGCGAGGGGAAAGCTTGACAGCTATTCTCCGGCATTCGGATCACTTTGGACAATATCACCGGATTCACATGTGTATCCGACCACTTGAGACAACATTGTTTGGGAAATAAATACTGTACAGCAAATATACTTCGCAAAGAACGTATTTCGTTCCTTGCGAAGTATATTTGCTGTAACTTTTAATGATAGATAGAGGAATTATGTGATAAGAGACAAAGTTGTGGTTTAAAATAAGACACAGTGTCAAGAATTGAAAAGAGTATACTTGGAAAGTTTGGTCATGTTGAGAGGTTGAACAATAGGTCTATGGATGTTAGTTAAAACAGAAGCGTCTTATTTCTCACGTGTATCAATAGTGGAATTTCACTGCCCTTTCAATCATAAAGCTCTGATCTAATACTTACTTACTGCCTTCATTTGCATCCGTCCGTACTACTAAGCAGCAACATAGTGATATGAAGAAAGTCTTTTCATAATATTCGCACGTTGCAAAATGACTGACTATCTTATGCTTAAGGAATATGTTCCGTTTGACAAACCTAATAGCATTTATTGTTGGGCCAACAATGAAATGATAGCATTTATTGTTGGCCCCACCAAATGCCAGCAATAAATGCTATTAGGGAACTATTCTCCGGACTCCAGTATTCGAATCACCAGTGTATCCGACTACTCGTAACAATACCGTTTGCTTTACGCTTGCCAGTAGCCTAGGTACCTATTTAACGTACATGCTTTTTTCGTATAATTATTTTTAAGTAGAATTTAGTTGCAATTTCTATCACAATGCTCTGTCCCTATCTTTCAGTGTACTCTCAACATGACTGCCAATATTATGTTTATGCTTAGAGAATTTGCTCCATCGGTCCGCTATTCTCCGGTATTCGGAGCACTTTGGACAGTGCCATCGGGCCCGAGTCACTAGTGTATCCACTTGGAACAATACTGTTTGCTTTACGCTTGCCATTGTTCTGTAAACATCAGAAGTTTCTTGTTTGTAACTTTTATCAATAGTACCTATAATTGAAATAGCCTTTTGGTCATAATCTAATACAATTTTTTATACTGTCTTCGTTTGCTCTCAACCGTACAAAGCAGCAACATAGGTAGTGATTATAACAGATCTTTTTCCAATACCGTAACTAAATTCGCAGATAGTGAAACGTCTCCTTATTTAATATATGAGCGTGGAGAATGTGCTTCGTTTGACCGCTGTCCTCCGACATTAGGATCACTTTGTACAGCGCCACCGGAGTCACTACCGTGTCCACTCGGTTGGAACAATATTGTTTGCTTTGCCGTGAGTGCTTGCGTATACTTCCATATAAGTGTAAGGACCTCGTCTTTTGTTAAACATGTGCTTTTTTCGTCTTTATGTTCTGTAATGTCTTGTCCCATAGATTGGAAGATAGTGACTGTGTGACTTACTTATAGTATTTTGTTTCTGTTTCAGGTACGTAAATTGACTCATTCGTGTGGACGAATGTTGATCCACTTCTAAACTGGCTCCGTTTTGGTATGTTTTTATAGAATATAATACGAGTAAGTAAGTTACCTAGAATATCTCTCTTGCTAAATTTAATACCTAGTTTTACTTTAATAAATATTATGATTTAAGAAATCTCCAGAGTAAACCTTTACGTTATATTACTTTTTTTACCTAAGAGTTAACCAAGTCTCTGATAAGTGCTAAAAGCTATACCAAGTCATACAATAAGACTTAAGTGGTACCCTAATCTGCTGTCAAATATGTAGTAGTAGTTGGTTTACCAAAGTAGCAAATAATTATTTTGAATAGTTGTTAGAAAACCTGAACCGGGTTTATAAACATA
Organism: Polia nebulosa; assembly: GCA_951329385.1. Lineage (NCBI taxonomy): Eukaryota > Metazoa > Arthropoda > Insecta > Lepidoptera > Noctuidae > Polia > Polia nebulosa. The sequence continues at coordinate 7,084,893 of OX589588.1, read as the reverse complement.
ATTGATAAATTCTTTGAAATAATATGTCTCGGTTTATACAGAGTGTAACGGAAAGGTGTGGTCATATTTTAGGAGCCGGTTCTGCCCATGGAAATGAACAACTTTCTCTAAGAAAAATAGAAAATTCCCAAAAAAAAAATTGGACTTGCCATACAAAGTTTATCATCAGCTGATCAATATTTGTATGGGGAGTAAAAAGTTTTTTTAGAATTTCCTCGAATTTTCTTAAAAAACTTGTTCATATCGATGGGCAGATGCAGTTTTTAAAATATGACCACACCTTTCCGTTACATCCTGTATGTTCAATGAGCGCGCGTTAGTTCAAAAGAACTAACCATAATTGAAAGCATACTCCTTTAAAAACTAAAACTTCTGACTACATAAATTGATATATTTTTCTCAGAATCACTTGGCAATTGCCATCATGAAATATGAAATCCATAAAAGCACTCAATTTTCTTTAGAAACTCATCAACAAAAATACAAATGAAATTGATGGAATACCGAGTGAAAAATCGCCTGTACTGAAATGAAAAGAAAAAAAAAAACATTTTATTATTTTGATTTCCCTTCAAAACGAATGAATGGATCCATTCTTGCTGAGACATTTCATTTTTTCACCTTAGTATTTCATACTGATTTGTTTATACACCTTGCTATGCTAAACTAGACCTTATTGAGAAGCTATAAAGTGTTTATTGGTTGCGAAAGCAGAATTTCCATTTGAACGGAGCTGCTTCGAGGCTGAAGGAGATATATGGCTTTGAGAAGGCGAGAATTGACATAATATTGTCCTTTGAGAAACGTGGAAGCGTTAGCTTGTGAATGGGGCGTTTTAAAGCGAAAATTTTCTAAATGCCATAAAGTTCGGGCGCGGCACGAAAGCCGGAGTTACGATGTGACTCTCTATCAAGTATCCCAGTTTTATCGGACTTTAAGTGACTTCTGGTTTCAAAAAGATTTTACTATGATAACAATGCTGTCTGGAATGTTTATGGTTTTGGAAGTCTGAATTTTGAATAGGTTACGGAAATCTTTCTATATCTTAAGCTCGTATTCTAAGAGGAGTGGAATTCCCTGGCAGTCTGTATTTCCTGATAGCTACAACCTGGGAGTCTTTAAGTCAAGAGTGAATAGGTTACTTCTGGACAAGCGTGCTCCTCATCATCGCTTATCATCAGGTGAGATAGAGGTCAAACGCGTGCCCATAAACGATAAAAAAACTAGATTTAATACTTCGTTTTAGGAAAAATAAAGCTCTCGGTTAAGTTTTTAAACAAGCTTTTAAAAGTTAATTAAATTTTCAAAAGTTGTAGTATTTTCCACAAATTGTCATGAGCGAAATCCTACTAATAAATGTGAAAGTTTGTGAGGATGTATGTTTGTTACTCTTTCACGCAAAAACTACTGAACGGATTTTGATAAAACTATGCGGTAATATAGCTTATACATCAGAATAACATATATAATAGGGGGAGGTACAAATTCCACTCGGGTGAAGCCACTGTCAAAACCTAGTTAAGATATAATTGTAATACACTTTCCTACGTTTCCTGTTAACCAAAAATAACATTAACTATTGCACGGACCTTGTGGTAACTGGAATGAATTTCCAATTGTGTTTGGAAATTGTGTTTTTCTTACTCCTCCGCTGTCTTTTCTGAATAATTTCGTTGCGGGACCCAAGACAGTTTAATCGTTTCTCTGGGACTCGTCGAGCTTCATTGCCTAGGCGTTTTTTCTGGTGGTCGCTACTGTTGATTCTGGCTTACAGAAGTTACAGTGGTTTGGGAATAGTGTGGAGGGCTTGCCCCAAAAAAAAAAAATAACAGAACTCAACAACTCAATTTATAAAAATAATTGCTTATCAAACTACAAATAAAACGGATGCAAATTTCAACGTATAACCACGCTACATATTAAGCCGTCACCAGCAGCGATCATGACCCGATAACAAATGCGTTGTGACCCAAATAACTAGGTTTATGAGTTCTACTAATGTACGGTGGCTGTTTGTTGCGAGTTTCGGGGACACTTCCTGAATTATATGCGAGATTTTTATTATACGTGCGTCGCCAGTCTGCTTTTCCTATATTCTTTTGGTACATTTTTAAGGTTCCGTACCCGAAGGGTCCAAACGGAGCCCTATTGCATCATCTATTCACTCACGTGTCCGTCTGTCTGTCCGTCGTCTGTCCCAAAATTGTGTTCCAAAGAAATTTTTAACTTCCCATTGATATATGAACTTGAAATTTGGTGATAACGTTTATTATTACGTATGTTTTATTAACAAATACCAATATATTGATAAATCTGATTTTTTCTTTGATAATTCCAAGATCTGGTTTACATTGCAGAAGCCTGATTTTCAAATTTTCTTTTATATCTCCCCCTAAATTTCTAGAGAATCTTTGAACGTTTATCCATTCCATTTCTGTTCTGGCGGCCATATCATGCACGACGTAGCCGCCAAGCCACTCTTTTTCACACATTCTTAAATGGTATGGATATTCTGTTACGTACACTTTTATTCTGTGCACGTAAGCTCAGGTGACTCGGATGTCAAAGAAAATATAAATCTAAAGCTTACGCACACAGAAAAAAATGTGTATGTTAAACTACACACACAACGAAGCCCAACCCGCCTTCGTGACATAGAACAACTAAAAAGAAAGAAAAAAGTTTGTTTATGACTCGTACAGGAAAAACACAAAAAAAAAATATAACTAGCTACCTAAAATCACAAACTAATAACAAAAAAATAAAAACATAATAACAATATAAAAACCGGACAAGTGCGTGTCAGACTTCGCATATTTAGGGTTCCGTACCAAATGTATTTTTGACTATCTGTATGGCTTTAGGTTAACAAGATGCTTTTACTGTGAGAAGACTGTAGCTCCAAACCGTTTGGCTGTAAAACCTGTGTGATAAACGACGGACAGACAGACAGACGGACAGACGCCCAGGCGGACAAGCGGACCCATGAGTGACAACAATAGGGCTCTGTTTTGACCCTTCTGGTACGGAACCCTAAAAAAGACCTTTGCGAGGCCAAAAAGGCTCCTATCTCAGCATACGCTGCGATATTTAAAAAAATAAATAACGCCGCGCTGCACTATAATAAACTAATCTCATCCTCATGATTCTTGTGTTAGTTTTCCCATGGTTTAACTTAAGAGATGGTGATCCTATTCGAGGATTGCGAAAGAACCCACTCGTTGCGGGAAATTAACGGTTACGTTCACCCTTAAATATTTCTGTTTAATTGCTTAACTGTTATTTGCTAACGTATGTAGGTTTTCGTTTAAACATACCCTGGAATTAAGACTTGTTTACGGATTTAGGTGACTAAATTTTTTAAGATTAAACGTAGGTATTACGCAGTAAACACAGTATTAAATTAGCCAGCAAAAAAAAAACAATATTTGACATTTTTTCAATTGAAAAATAACTTTGATTTCGGAAGTAATTGTTTGTATTTTATTTCTTCGTTTTTTTTCACCGACTTCCGATATTAAAGTTATTTTTAATTTTTAGTGTTAGTATTTTCTTTTTTGGAAGTCGGTTTTTTTTTTTGTAAAAAGTTTTTTATTTTTCACTTTTTAGTTGTTATACCCCAGAACAAAAACCCCAAAAAAATGGAACGTGGAATTTAAACACACTCGTAATTGGAGAAAACCAAAACGTCGTCTAGGTACACGTAGTTTTCGTTTTTGTTCAGTTTTTCAAAAAGCGCTGAAGCGATTTCGATAAATAAATAAATAAATAAATAAATATTCTTTCGGATAAGAAAAGAATTTTGAAAATGGGTCCACAACTGACAGAGAAATCGGTGGACATACATAAAAAAAAAACATGCAGTCGAACATAAAACCTTCTCCTTTTTCGAAGTGGGTTTAAAACACAGAGTCACAAGGTCAAAATCGACCGTGCATCCATCAAAACAAACAACAATATCAGCGAAAAAATTCTGACAAATGTTTGCAAACGGTTCCGTGGTCGGCCATCATTAATTTGAACTGACAAGGGTCCGTCACAGGACCCCAGTGATTTATTCCGGAGTCCTCTTTGATACCTAATGCTGACTGTAAAATACCGGTCTTCAATATGGCGACTGTCATTAGCTTTATAACAAAAGGGTTGATTTTTTTAGGGTTCCGTACCCGAAGGGTCCAGACGGAGCTCTACTGTTGTCACTCACGTATCCTTCTGTCTGTCTGTCCGTCCGTCGTCTGTCACAATATTTTGTTACGAATAATTTTTAACTTCCCATTGACCTATGAACTTGAAATTTGGTGATAATGTTTATTATAACGTATACTTTGCTAACAAATATCAATATTTAATACAGAACCCTTAATGTGCTAAATGCGATACTCACTTGGCCAGTTTTTAGGGTTCCGTACCCGAAGGGTCCAAACGGAGCCCTATTGTTGTCACTCACGTGTCCGTCTGTCTGTCCGTCCGTCGTTTGTCACAAATTTTTTTTACGAAGAATTTTTTAACATCAATGAATGTGGCCAGGTTTTGAGCCCCAAATATCAAAAAACTTGATGAAACCATCTAGTCGAAATAAGAAGAAGCAAACTGATGTAGTATGTATAACCATCTGCTTAACAATTTTCCCTCATTGTACTAAGCGTCCTATTTTTAAAGATACATCTTTCCCCTCGAGACTAACATTAATATGAAATACAATTATTATTCTAAGAATCAATCAAGAAAAAGCAATCAAGAGTACAGAACTATCTACTAACAAGCATATCAAACTCAACCCAGTGGCTGTCACGGATAGCATTAATTACTACAACCAGTGGAGTATCAAGTGTGAACGATATCACGATATATTGCCAGTACCACTAACGATATATCTCGATATACCACTATACATAATATCTCGGAACTTAGCGTAATGATGCCAAGTGCATCGTGTCAATGCGGTTTATGTCGCGAAATTATTGGCGAGGAGTTGTGAGAATATTAGAGTCAGATAAGACGTGTTCGATATTGATTTGGGGTTAACACTAGTTGTTAAGTTCGTGGTTGGTTGGTTAAAAAAGACTGACTGGTATTCAGCTTGTATATGGCTACAGCTGGTCATGTTTTCTTAGGTTTGTTTTTGATGTGTAACGTCTTTTCTCCCGTGAAATGGGACTGAAGTGTGTAACAGGAAGCTGGGGAAGCGCGTGCTATTTGATTTGACCAATGAGTGCGCGCGGTGGTAGAGTAGGCCGTCAGATGGTAGAGCGCGCGCACGATTAGTCAGCGTGCTCGAAATCGGAACTAAACGTTTTAATTTTAATTTTCAGGATAGAATTTAATGTTGCTTATTACCAACGTGAGATGTCATATACGACTACTGTAAGGTTCGTTCGTTACATTAACACTTTCGTCATCTAGACTGAAGCTAAAGAAGCATATCTATTTATTTTAAAATTCGGTTTATCATTATTATTATTACTAGCCCGTACTGTCCCACTGCTAGGCAAAGGCCTCCCTCCATTCTTTCCAACGGTCACGATTTTTCGCTTCTTCTTTTCAATTCTTAAGGAAGACATGCAGATCGTCCAGCCATCTCCTTCGTGGTCTGCTGCGACCCCGTATCGCTGTCTCAGGCCTTAACATAAATATCATCCCAAATCTACTAAACTGTGCCTAGGGGTAGCGGATAAATTCTGAAAATGAGTTACCGCACCCCTGGGCGAGTGCCCGGTTTCTTTCCTGCCTAAGTAAGCAGGGAAGGAACAGGGGTGGGTTTTAGTCAGTAACGCCCTCCCCCCTCCCGCTCCACCCAGAGCGGGAGAAGTCATTGGATGATTTCCCACACCCTAAAAATTAAAAAAAAACCTACTAAACTGAATATATATAACTGAATACTTGGAACAAACACAAATTTATTGTACCTAAAACCAGGCTCAAGAAAAAAATAGGTGGTTCGTTTAGATGCCAATGTATACGTTTCTATAATAAACTTCCTAGCCAAATTCAAGAACTAAGCATAAATAAATTTAAATCATTTATTAAACGTAAGCTATGCCAGAAAGCTTTTTACACAATTAATGACTTTCTTGAGGACAAAAAGGCGTGGGATTGAGCTGCTTCAATGATATACATGAGCCATTGTTTTCATATGTACTACTTACTGATGAAATTTTTTAATATATATTTTTTTTTAATATTCGTGTTTGACATGAATACTTGTATAGTATTATATTGTTAGGAATCAGAAGTGAAATAAAAATAAAAATAAAATAAACAATCTTTAATTGCTCTAAAATATTCTTAACAAAAGTATAAAACACCAAAACACCGTAAATATTAATCGAATATAAATTACACTAGCCAAAAAAATAATCACTAAGTACCTACACGAATAAAAATAATCGAGCACACTATTATGGTCAGGTAACACGTTCGTTCCGAGCGCCGTCCAAGCAAAAAAAGGGGGCTGTCATCCGTTTGACGTTTCCTTTTATAGGCATAATTGGCACTTGATGCCACAGATTCTCAACAGTAGTTGCTGTCACTTTTTCCCAACACGGCCTTTCCTGATCATGCGTCGTCCTCGGCCGCATTTGACCTGCTGCTGGGTCCAGGTACAGGCAGCGCATCATTTTCACAGTTTAGGTCTTCATCAGATTCATCTGAAATCATAAGGCAGTTATCAAACCTGATGATAACCTTTATAGGCAACTCAAGCATCCATCACTCAATCAGTTAATTCACATTTCATAAAACATTTCGCAAAATTAATCATTCGAACATTCATCCATCATCAACTATGAATCAACACCTACAGAGACGTCTCTTTAGCAAACACAAACCATACAAGGTTGAAGTAACCGTTGCGCGCGTTTCAGGAACTTATTGCAACTAGGACACATTCCTCTACACACTGCCACAGGCCTTACAGAATGAACTTGCCTCAGTATGTCGATTTTTAAGAAATCCAGTAGCATCTACATCGGATTTTTAGACAATATCAACCCAATGACATCTACATTGGGTTTTAAATCATATTGATCCAGTAACAACTACATCGGATCATAAATAACACTAACCCAGTAACATCTACATCGGGTTTTAAATCATATTGATCCAGTAACAACTACATCGGATCATTAAACAACACTAACCCAGTAACATCTACATCGGGTTCTAAATCAATGATCCAGTAACAACTACATCGGATCATAAAAAACACTAACCCAGTAACATCTACATCGGGTTCTAAATCAATGATCCAGTAACAACTACATCGGATCATAAAAAACACTAACCCAGTAACATCTACATCGGGTTTTAAATCATTAATCCAGTAACAACTACATCGGATCATTAAACAACACAACCCAGTAACAGCTACATCGGGTTTTAAGAGTAGCACGGTCAAGTAGATAGACTTAACCGACTACATAACATAAATGTGCAAACACTCACTTTCAAAGAACGCTGTACAGGTTTCAGGACACCACTCTCCTCGCCAGGGTACCATCAACTCGGCCGCAACCTGAGCTATTTGAGCCCAGTTACGAGGCTTCGTGATGTTGCATATGTGGGCTGGCGCTGGGTTGCGACTTAAGTAATCAGCGTGAGACATATTCACACCTTTTCTGTATTCAATCGAAAAAGTAAAGTCCTGTAAGTAAACCCACCAACGTGCTACGCGGGGTAATAGGTCCTTTTTGCGCTCGGTAGCCTTTAGAGCATTGCAGTCTGTGAATATTTTGAATTCCAATCCCACCAAGTAATGTCGGAAGTGTTGAAGTGCCTTAACTACCGCCAGCGTCTCCAACTCGTAAGAGTGATACTTACGCTCTGCAGCCTGTGTTACCCTGCTGAAGTACTCAACTACTCTTTTCTTACCATCTGTGGAAGACTGCATTAGGACGGCACCGTATCCCGCACTGCTTGAATCGGTATGTACTTCCGTGGCTAGATTAGGATCAAATATTACCAGAATGGGTTCACTAGTCAGACGCTCGATGATCTCCTGTCGGGCTTTCTCCTGTTCTGGTCCCCAAGCAAACTTTTCATACTTTCTGGTGAGTTTGGCTATACAGGCGGTTTTGACTGCAAAGCCTTCTATGTATCGCCTGAAGTATCCGGCGAGCCCCAAGAATTGCCGAACTTGTTTGACGTTTTGGGGTGACCGGCTGTTTACCAGGGCTTCTATTTTGCGAGGACTCGGCCTTACCTGACCCTGACTTACCACCCGGCCTAGATACTCCACCTCCGTCGTAACAAATGTGCACTTACGTAAGGTCCGGGTAGGTTGGAAGGGGGAATATCTAACACGGCCGTTCCTGATAGCGTGATGTCCTCGACCGCAACTTCATTCCCATCAGATCCATCTCTCACAACCTGGCCATCAAAATTATTTTGACCATCATCATTATCTGAAAATACATAAGAGTACATGAGTAATTAAATAACATGACCACTATGGTTTGAAGCTTATTCAGCCTGAAGTAGTTTCATAAGTAAGGATTCACGAATTTGTCCAGTGTTCCAGGCGCAAGCGTGCACTCAAGCGCCAGCAACAAGGACCATCAATAGTTATTTTTAAAGTTGAAACCGCTTCAAACCATTCAGTGCATCGCTAATGATAGAATCCGGATTTCCATCACTCGCAATACATTGTTATCGACAGAGGCCCAAACGTTCGCTTGTCGTTTTCACGAATAGATAGTAGAGGCCCAAAGGTTATGCTTACTATGAATTTGTGACACATTGCGTCATTGAGACAGAGGCCCAAAAGTTCTTCATTTCTCCGCCATGACCGCAAAACAGAGCAGAGGCCCAAACGTTAGCATGCTCATCAATGTAACCACGACAGAGGCACCACGTTTGCTTGTCATCACTTACCAACCACGTCATAAAGACAGAGGCATAGAGTCCGCATGTCTCATATGCCCGCGGTACTAAGCAATGCGTCATGAAGACACAGGCATCAAGTCGGCATCTCTCCACGGAGCGCAAACCATGCGCACCACGCAGCACACGCCATGAAGCGCACACCCAGCGCACCATGCAACGCAGCACAGCACACCATATAGTGCATTCCATGCGCACCATGAAGCGCCTCACTGCGCACCACGGAGCACACACCCAGCGCCTCACTGCGCACCACGGCGCGCACACTCAGCGCACCATGAAGTGGCCAGCGCGCACCACGGAGCGCACACCATGCGCATCACACAGCGCACAGCATAGCGCTTCACGCAGCGCACACCATATCGCTTCACGCAGCGCACACCATAGCGCTTCACGCAGCGCATAACATGGCGCTTCACGCAGCGCACACCATAGCGCTTCACGCAGCGCATTCCAAGCGCACTATAAAGCGCGTCAGCACGCACCACGGAGCGCACACCATGCGCATCACGCAGGGCGCCACCGCGTACCACGACTCGGGACACTGCGCATGACACAGCGGATGCAGGCAAGCACCAGCACCTCACACGCAGCGACTGCACATCTAGTCTTCACTATCCTGAAACAGGTCCAATCCGAGGCACGGAAAAGTCTCGGTATGTAATAATTCAGTCACCCATTCACGGACCAACCCCTTCAAGGGTTGCTCAACCTTGAAAGTTGACCAGTGCGGCTGAAGTCACCCAACTCACACAACTCCAATAGCACTGGCGTAACAAATATTGCTGAAACCGGTTCGTTAGTCAAGCAGTTTATGTATGTGGGTAGTCGCGAGTATACTGCTCAGCGGCACGCAAAATAGTTTTACCCTTCCTCAGCAGGCTTGATATGCTTGCTGTCTAAAGAGGCATGGCCTGCAATTTAACAGCGAAAATAGCTTGCAAGCCCCAGAAACTACAGGACCGGTAACGTTAGTAGGTTCCAATGATCGAAAGAGAGTATTCACTTTCCCTGGGCTCGGCCGTACCTGACCATGTACTACAATCAGTCGCCCCTGGTAACTACTGACTTACCTTCCCGAAAAAGGAATGTCAAACCCACCAGAGTTAAAACTGCAACAGGTAGGTAGTTTTCAACTTAAAAAGTGTAGCCGCTTAAAAACTTGAACATTGTTTGCAATTAGGAGTTCGTTCAACCGTATTTGATAAAAATAACTGGCTTTCGGTATTTGAATGCAACGGACATTCACTAATTGATACTCGGTAACTTACGCTCAATAACTTCTAACCTCATATGAATTCGACAGAGAGCACCGTCACACAAGTCGTCAAGTTTTGCAATATCTACTTTTCAATACTTTTGAACATGCGACCAATTATTAAGTAAAAAATAATAGTGGCTACCCCCTAGGGCCGTAACAATGCGGCGAGCGAGCGGGCGTAATGCACTCTTATGATTTATTTTTAAATCTAAACGTCAAGTCAAATATGTTTCAAATTACACTATTTGCGTAACAAAAATAGAACAAAGATTTTAAAAATATTGAAAAATTAACAGGCATGGGCCTTCTTCTAGTGCAAGATTAGCAATGCTCACTTTTTATTTTTACTTGGCTTGCGACCGTGACCCCCAAGCAAAACTTTGGAACCCCCTGGGGTCGCGAGTCGCGACCTACAGTTTGAAAAACACTGATCTACAAGAACGAGAACTGCCACGAGTTCTACGCAACACACTGATGCTTATAAAATCTGTCGCTATGGTCTATCAATCTATTTTGAGGGTAGTGCCGAGTGCGTGATAAAAAGTGGCGTGTAATTAAAACTATCGCGGCGCAATTCGTAAGAACTGAGACTAGTAAATTATCGCTCCAACGAGTCCTTAAGTCCTCTGAACAGAGACACACTCAACATTGTATAAGGAAACAAAACTTACATACGGTTGAGAAGTCTGCACTTTACAAGTACAACACTTCACTTTAACGTTCACTTTGACAGGATAAAATAACCAAGCACTTAGGTATTTAGATGGCAAAAACGGCTTAGAACGCGTGGTTATCCCTATGTAAGCTCTTGTTATTTTTTGACTGCGTACTGTCACTATTTAGCTTTATGAAGGTAGATAGATAAATAACGAGGTTGTCTGGTGTTAGATTCGCATTAATAGCAGCTGCTTTGATTTGAGGGTTTTTAATCCCTCTAATCACAATCGCGACTATCAACTCGTCTGATAGGCCTTTTACAATCCGTAAACGTAATAAACATCTACGTGGATATTCAGCATATGTTAGATAACTGTCCGAATCAGAGCTCATTACTTCGTACAAAATATCCGCCACGTCAATTTTTTTTACACAAAGTGACTGAAAGTCCTTTTTAAAATTGCTCCACGAACGGTCATTTGTAACCCATTCACTAAGCCAAGTCTTAGCATCTCCCTTCAGACAGTTCCCAACGCGGGAAAGGCACTCATTTTGCGACCACTTATTTAAACCCTGAGCCCTGTCAACCTCGTCAAACCACTGATCAACATCATTCACATTTGGGTCAAAATTAGAAATATAAAAATGATGAGCGCTTACTGACTTTAACGACTGTATTGCCTCCACTATTTTCTCCGTGGTTGCAATCGAGACATCAGTACCAGTACCTGTAGTTTCCGGCGTAGCTATTACCCGTGAACGATCTTCTAAAGCCTTTAACCGCGAGACAATCGTCTCAAGCGATCGTTGGTGAAGCGGTGACACAGGGCTTCGCGTCCTCACGTGGCTCCCACGACGATCTAGTTCGCGCTTGGAACGGCGATCGTAACCACGAGACTTGCTACGTGACCTTCTGCTCCGCTTATGGCGGCTACGAGATCGGTTAGGACGCGGGGCACTACTTTTTGAACGTGAACGACTCGATCTATTCATTATTAACTACTTCTAACTTGTGGGCGAAATGAATCTTTATCCCACTTCTGATGTTAGGAATCAGAAGTGAAATAAAAATAAAAATAAAATAAACAATCTTTAATTGCTCTAAAATATTCTTAACAAAAGTATAAAACACCAAAACACCGTAAATATTAATCGAATATAAATTACACTAGCCAAAAAAATAATCACTAAGTACCTACACGAATAAAAATAATCGAGCACACTATTATGGTCAGGTAACACGTTCGTTCCGAGCGCCGTCCAAGCAAAAAAAGGGGGCTGTCATCCGTTTGACGTTTCCTTTTATAGGCATAATTGGCACTTGATGCCACAGATTCTCAACAGTAGTTGCTGTCACTTTTTCCCAACAATATTATATTTTTTAATTATTTTTTTATTGTCATTTTATTATTATTATTTTTTTTGACTTGAATACTTTGCTAAGTATTATATTTATTTTTTGATTGACATATTATTATTACTATTTTGTTTGACACGAATATTTACTTTGTAAAGTATTATTATTTTTTATTTTTTTTGATTACTTAATTATTGTAAATGTGAGGACTATGTGGGTTATTATTATTATTTTCTCCTCCTTTTTACAGTAATTTTTAACGTTGTCTGACAGTTTGAGTACTTTTGCGGCCTACCCAAATGTCGTTTCTTTGGTATTGTTCGTCATGTCATTGAGCTCCTTAGTGGTTTTTAAGTTGAGCTATTCGACTATTGACAAATGCTTGCACTGACTGGACAGGTCCACTCAAATATGTTTGGTTCTTTCTTCAAAAGACCACTACATACACTAAGCTGCATGGTCCTCATATAGAATAATGTGAATGCGAGAACTATGTATGTCGTTATATTCATGTTGATTTTATGATTGTCTGGCAGTTTGAGTATTTTTGCGGCCTACTCAAATGTCCTTACTTTGGTATTGTTCGTCGGTTCGCTGAGCTCCTCAAAGTTCTGAGTTGAGCTTCGCGATGACTGACAAATGCTTGCACTGTCTGGACAGGTCCACTCGAATTCGTGTGTTGCTTTCTTCAAAAAGCTCATCCCAGACATAAACGTACATGGTTCTCATATGATTTAACCAGTACACATTGTATGAATTTGAACACTTTAAAAGAGACTTTGACCTCTGAGTTTGTTTCGGTGTTTCTTCTCAGGGTAGTCAGCTAGGAAACACCGGCCTCATCTAGCTTTAACTGACAAAAACCATTGACGTGTAAAAGTGTTCCTTGTAACCTATTTACTGAATGAACATCATTTATCATTTAGAATGCCAGTCGCTAGCTTCCCAAGTAATACCAAAGCTCTTGAAATTCAAAAACATATTTAATGTTACATATAAAATGTTATCCTCCAAACTTCCAAATATTGCCAAAAATATCGTGACAAATAGTGTCCCATCTTTGCCTTCTTATATCTCGATCCCATCATTTCCAATCTCCATGACTTCTTACCACCGGAACACACCGACGTTGTACCGCCTCTTTACTCCTAGACTTCGATAAGTAAATATGTACCGTGAATACCACCCCTTACTTGCGCCTTATCACTGTACGGAGCGCAGACTAATTTCCTTTTACCATATTTCCCTACCATCATTATTTTGTTATCACAAATCTGAAATATTATGGGGAGAGCTTTGAAAAAATTCGTGTTGAATGTTTAGATAGAGGGAGGAATGTAACTAGGAAGTCACACATGCTACATATGATTACACTTAATGTTGATATACTACCAGTCACATCAATCTGCCTAGCCTTTTCTCAAATATCTTGGGGTCGACTTCCAGTCTAACCGGATGCAGCTGAACACCAGTATTTTACATGGAGCGACTGCCTATCTGACCTCCACAGCCCATTTACTGGGTAATATCATACCCCTTGGTAAGACTGGTTGCCAGACTTTCGGGCTTCTGACGACCCGTAACGACTCTCAAAGATCCACGTTTGACAGCCGGGACTAACGGCTTAACTTGCTTTCCGAGGCACGGAGTAGTCTCGGTATGTAAAGATGGTCACCCATCCATGTACCAACCCCGGCAAGTGTAGCTTAACCTGGTGGTTCGACCCGTATGGCTTTTATTACTTTAGCCACGAGCTCCTTACTACTTATGCTAGCAGTCGTTTGAGTATAATTATCAACATTCATATAGGCCGATAGATAGGCATTTTTGACAGTGGGAGGGGAAATCAATGCAATTGATGTTATGGGAAATTGTATGTTGTTATTTTGACATCTACAATTTTATTTACTATCCACCAACCCGCATTGGGCCCGCATGGTGGATTACGGCCCACACCCTCACACAGAGAGACCTGCGCTCCAGATTGGGGACATTAAAAGGCTGATAATGATGACTTCGGAGTTTCGATAACTATCAGTACCAACATCTGAGCAGTTGAGATTCGAGTAATCACTGGTTACTTGAATACTATAGATTAAATAGCTTCTGTTAGTAGCTTCGCCCACTTGGAATGAGTACCTCTTCCATTATAAATTATAATCTATCTCTGTCCCAAAGTTCGTCCATATCTGTTCACCCGTTCTGTGATTTAGTAACAGACATCCATCCATCCTAATTTTCGCATTTATGATATTAGTAGGTTTATTTTAATACCTACCTACCCCAAAGGAGAATGCTAATCAGCCATAAAAAAAATCCTGAAATGGACAGAAAGTACTAATAGTCCTTAATTTTATTTAGAATAAAATATGTATAATTAAATCCCATCAAAAACATAACATGTACAAAAATACACAAGTCTCGCAACGCAGTGTTTCTGCCGTAAAAAGTTGTGAAATCGAAATCACTTTGTCATAAATTGATACCTGCTAGTTTTTTTTTTTGTTTTGGCTTCGCAAGGTTTGTGCATTTAGCCAGTGTCAAGTTAGGAAAGTATTTAGAGATACAGAATACTGTCACTTTTTTCACCATTAGAATGCAGATGTAACTAACACATTCTAATGTTTTTGCAGTATTTGGGAGCAAATGAGTCGAGTCGGCCTTCTCGGCAAGCTTCGCTGAGGTAGTCAATACTACAATAAAATTCTCAGCTCCACTTTACCGAGATCGCGCCTGTTTCAATGATTCCACATATTGTCCATTTGCGTTGACACTTGAGACACAAAACTACACCAATTTTACATCACAATATCCACTGGAATCAATAAACGAATAATTGAAATAGCCACTGAACTTCACTCGACAAAATCCCTCCAAAAAACCTACCTACTAGTTAGCTAACAACTTTTTATAATAAGCATATCTATATTGATTTCTTTATTTCTTTAATAAATAGAGTGACCTAGCAATTGCACACGGCAACGTAATCAACACAAAACAAAATCTATCTAATAGTTTGAAAGTAAAATAATCTTGTAATTTAAATAGTCCTCCATTATTTAAATTACCTAGTAGATTATTTTGCTGTGTGCAATTGCCAAGACACTATTTTTATTAAAGAAATAAATAAATTAATATTGATCTAAAGTATATAGATACCGACTTCCGAAATTAAAGTTATTTTGCACTTTTATTTTGGATATCTTCTATTTTTTTTTAACTAGAATTAAGGACTATTAGTTGTTTATGTCCATTTGAGGCATTGTTTTTGCATTCCCCTTTGTTTCTGTTGATGGTACTGATTTCGATGTTTATACATCATCATTTGTCTACCTATAAGTCGTTTTCCCAAGTCAGCTTACAGACCAATCAGATCTCGTAATAATACCTTCTTGGTACCATATTCCAAATTCTGTCAGTTATATGAAGAAAAAGAGAATCTACAAATGACTCTGTACATTTTCTTTTTACAGTCTTGTTTACTCGTTCACAGTTTACTGTTATTGTTAATGTTGTTGTACCAACACTTTTCTTTGTGACGTCATCTTGAGATTGCGATGCTCGTTTCATATGATTTGTTTTTCCTTCTTCTTTTTCTAGCTTATTAACTGAAACACTGCTGCTGAAGTGCTGATGAATTGTCTGTGTATCTTGTTTATTTTTATATCGTTTCCACTTCCTATACATGTCTTAGTAAGATATTTTATTGGTAAAAGTCTTTGGTTTCAATATTGTGATGAAGTGGCTTATCACCTTGGATGTGGACCTATCTTCTGATGTTTCAGAAGTGCCCATGTAGGTTATGTGAAATAAAACATTTTTATATAAACATTGAATACTTTAAAGCATAAAACCATAATAAATAAATATTTACAAAACCATTTCTAGCTATTTCTACTTCAGCATGACATACAGACTCAGTACCATCAGATATACATTAATTACTATGGTGGCTGCTCCATCAGGCGCTGGAGTGGTGGTGGTACTGGCATCAGCTGCCGTGGTAGGATCATCAGTTGGTGCAGCAGTGGTATCAGCACTTGTTGGGACAGCAGTGGTAGTATCAGCACTTGGTGTTGCAGTCGTGGAGCCATCCTCAACGATAACTCCTTCGTTCTCTGTGAAGTGGTCTTCTTGGCTGAAATTATAAATATATATAATTATAATTTATTATTGTACACCAAGCATGATATATAACTAAAGAAACTAAAAACTAAAGCAAATACAATGGGCGGCCTTATCGCTAATTTATTATATTATTTGATTAATTAATAATGACGTTATCTCATCAAATTTAAAAAAAGAAGTAAGGTCATTTCTTCTTTGGTTTAAAATTTGAAACTAGTGATATAAAATAAATAATAATATTTATTTATATTATTTTTTTTATTATTATTTATTTGTATCACTAGTTTCAAATTCAAATTTCAGATTCAATTTTTTTTTTCGATTTTTAACGATATTAGGAAATAAAAAGCTTTTTTTAATTTTATTTAATATAAATAAAAATAAAAAAAGCCTTTTATTTCCTAATATCGTTACAGTTATGTTAAAATTGAATTCAATGGTTACTGTTTAGTTAGGAGCCCTAAGGTGAAGGCCTCTTCCAAAGATAGCCATTTCTCTCGATCTTGGGCTACTAGTGATAACTTACATATACTCACCCAGCATTATTAATAGCTTCAACAATATAATCCGTCACCAACTCCTTAGCATCTAATGCAGCGACAAAATCTGAATGCAAAAAGCTGGTCCTTGCTACCTGACGAGCAATAGCTTTAGGTATATCAGCTACCATGGCTAGCACATCCCTTTCATCCAAGAGATCATCGCTTAGCGTATAATGCATGGTTACAAAGGTAGTGATGAGGCTAAGGTCGTATAGAGGTGGTTCCGCAGTTCCGTACTTGGCAATATTTGCTTCAGTACCGTAGTGGAATCTGCGGAAGAGTTTATCTCTAATGTTTTGACCGTAGTGCGCTATTTGTTTTAATGCTGCTCCTGGCTGGTCGGTTTGTGCGGCGTTGTTCTTCTGAAAATGTAAATAGGTGATTGAGTTTTCTGTTAAAATTGATGATTGTTTGTGAGATATCTTCGGTTTATCTTTAGACAGGATGTTTGTGTACCTACAGGGTATTACTAGTAGATTCGTAGGAGTGGATCCGAGAGAGGGCTAAAAATGCATCGCCGGGTTGGAAGAATCAAGACAAGAGTGAGTAGGTTCGTTGCTTCTAGGCAAGCGTGCTCCATCTTTGACCACATTATCGCTTACCATCAGTTGAGATAGTGGTCAAGCGTAAGTCTTTTAATGTAAAAAAAAACCTGCCAAGGACTATGAATTAATCATCTGGTGTTATATTCAATCAAATAGAAAACTGCCATTAATTACGTTGCTTGTACTGAATGCCTCAAACATAAACATAACGAAGCGTTACGTATAATTATTGTTTTCCCTCACAAGAAGTATTTCTCCGTCACAATAATTAATGTGAGCAATTGATTGGTTAATGGCGGTCTCAGCTAAACCAATAAAAACCCCAAAGCGTATGGTCATGCGAAAAAGTGCGAACATTAATAATTCACGCGGAGATTAATATTCTATGAATGAATGTATGGCTTTTAATATAAATATGTATTTTTGAATGTCAATGTTCTTGCCTACATTTATGTATGTTTTAATGTTTATTCAATCACATACCTATAGCAGTTTAATAATTCGTTGAAGTGTATCCATGGTAATCAAATGAACACAGTTTCTCTTGTTTTTTATACAAAATGAATTATTGAGCTGGATTCTGTTATTGTCCGTCCATATTTGAAGCAATTAAATCATTTATAATAATATCGTGTTCATAATTTTATTTATCAAGCTTTGTTCATGTATGAATTTCAGATTAAAACCTCATTTTGTTCAAATGTTTTATGATCTTGCCTCCTATTTATCTATGCCTATAATTTTTTTACGACGTTATCGAAATTCTTGTGTAACTATCTCTTTTAAGAGGCTTTCAGGCTTACACGCGGCATTAATTTAGTTATTGATGGAATATAATTTATGCCTAAGAATAAAATACCTAAATGTAAATAAATACTAAATATAAATACTACTTGTTAATAGTGAATACCAGTTAATTAATAGTGTGGCGCTATCAGAAAATATGTTTGGCCAAACCTGCCGAGATTCATTAAAACGGCACAAATATTAATTGAAAAAGGTAAATAGACTTATAATTTAGTTAATTTTATATAATATAAATAATGTATTATTAATGTTTTAATATTTAAAATTATAACATTGCCTTGGACGCGTCGGTTAGTGTGTTATAATGTAATTTAATAAATCTGTACTAATATTAAAAATAGGAAAGATTTTTTTGTTTGTTTGTACCGAATAAACTCTGAAACTACTGGACCAATTTTAACCATTTCTTCACCAATAAAAAGCAATGAATTATCAGCGAGTAACAAAGGCTACTTTTATCCCGGGTAAAATAACAGTTCCCGCGGGATAGGTCACGGGAGCGATGCCGCGGGCAAAGTTCAAGTAAATAAATAAAGTTTTCTTTTGGTATATGATTATATTTCCTTGTTTTCGTAATCAGGCGCTTGAACTTGTGGGGTGTATGTAAAGTAATTTATAGCGATCATAAAAGAATTTAGTAATATTTATGGTAGTAATCACAATAAAGATTTCGGTGTAGATAAAAAGAGACATAAACATTGGACGATGAAATACCTACTTTTCATCATTCCTGTACTCATTGCGAAATCAAAACCAGTGGGTGCTGATACCAGGGGAACCAGGCCAAGCAGCTATGTTCTTTTCTAGTTCAAAGTGCACTGGTGTCGACTTCCAAAGGTACATGACGAACTTTACCTTTTTCGTGCGATACCTCTGACATTGCAGCTGAACAGCTATTTTGCCATCATTGACATTTAGATTAATGAATGTTTGTTACTCAATCACGCCACAACGGCTAAACGGATCTGGATGAAATTTGGCACAGAAATAGATTATAGTCTGGAATAGCACAAAGACTACAATTACTACTAGTAGTAAAATTCTACGCGGGCGAAGCCGTTGGCAGAAGCTAGTCCGATAATTCCGAGGTTCCGAAAAAACATATTTTCTTCAGGTTTTTTTGAAACTGAACTACTTTCTGTATTTTTTTATCAACATTTTAGGCCCTGTGGTTTCGGAGATATGGGGGGATGGGCGTGGAATGGTAATTTGTTATCTATTTTCTTAAATACCTTTAAAACTTTATTTTTAAATTATGAAAAAAATACATTCAAGACCCTCACAATGTACCTTTTTATTTGATGTGTCGCACGGCATTGTTAGAAAAACTTCGTTTTTTATTTAATTTCCCCAAAGGTGACCCCGATATTAAAAATTAATTTATTTAGGGTACACGTCCGTGTTTGGGTTACAGATATTCATGTGTTTACCAAATTTCAACTCTATCGGTCTAGCAGATTCGGAGCAAATTGGCTGTGACAGACGACAGACACACAGACACACGAGTGATCCTATAAGGGCACTTTTTTATTCAGACTTTCGGAACCCTAAAAATAACGGAACAAAATGATTACTTACCAAAAAAGGCATAATATGACGAACACCGAAAAGTTGGCACATATACTTCAGCTCTACGTTTCCGAGACAGTAGTCTGTTTGTGTCGCTGGCCAATCCAATAATCCGCCAGGCAGCATCTCCGTAGAGCCAGGTGGAAATAGCTCTACGGCACCCATTTGTAAGGCAACACCCTGGAAGTAAATAATTGAATAGCTAAGAATTATGAGATTCACACTTGTAGAAAACTTATCAATAAAAGTTTTTTACAAAAAATACTAACGACTTCTAAAATAGAAAATACTTAGGTACACTAAAAATTTAAAAATAACTTTAATTTTGGAAGTCGGTGTCAAATAACGAAGAAATAAAATACAAACAGGTTGTATTTTTAGTAAAAAATAGTTTTTTATTTTTCACTTTTTAGTTCTTATACCCCAGAACTAAAACTAAATAGTGACGCTCGAATGGACAGCCCCAATGAGCATGGAATTTAAACATACTCGTAATTGGAGGAAACCAAAATGTGATCTATGTATACATACTTTTTGTATTTTGTTGATTTTTTCAAAAAGCACTGAAGCTAAAATTTATATGGGACTACCTCTGAAGTATACTCTTTCGGATAAGAATTTTTAAAATCGGTCCACTACTGACAGAGAAACCGGTGGACATACATAAAAAAACATACATACAGTCGAACATGAACCTCCTCTTTTTAACCGACTTCCAAAAAGAGGAGGTTCTCAATTCATCTGTATTTTTTTTTTTTGTATGTATGTTACGCGATTTCTCTGCCACTTGTGAATAGATTTTGATGATTCTTTTTTTCTTTGGTAGGTCATACATCAGAGGTGGTCCCATAGAAATTTTATCGAAATTGATTAAGCGCTTTTTGAGAAAACGAAAAATACGTATACCTCGATGACGTTTTGGTGTTCTCCAAATGTTTAAATTCCACGTTCCATGTTATTGGGGTTTTTAGTTCTAGGGTATAACAACTAAAAAGTGAAAAATAAAAAACTTTTTTACAAAAAAAACAACCGACTTTTGAAGTCGGTTTTTTTTTGTAAAAAAGTTTTTTTTTTCGAAGTTGGTTAAAAATGGCTGGCATCATGCTTCCAAAAAAAAACCCAAGTAGTGCTTAACCTATTCATTGCCCGATTGTACATGAACTTTGCCTGCTCTATGGCTGTATAGCCTCTTTGATTGTTCATATTCGTGAATTTAAACATAATTGTCATTTTATTTGTGGTTTGCAGACTTACACGGTGAAAATGAATACGGTGCTGAGAAAACATTCATCTCAGCATTGAATTTATAAATTTATACATTTTTTTTTTCATGTTACCAAAAGCTGTTTTGTTATATCCGATGTGAAGCGAGGATCCTTTAATATAATTTATTATAACCTGGTGAATATATTTTGTATATAGGTTAGGTTCGAGGCAGGTTAATGATAATGTCTGCTCTCATTAGGGTTACGGTTAGGGCCCACGGAGACGCGGCACTGAATTTAATATCGTTAAATTATAATATTTTTAAGAGCTTTTCTTGGCTTTACTGTACTGATAATAATTAAAATCCTTAATGGGTGGAAAGTTTATCATGTTAAAAAAGTCTAGTATAATCTTATCTTAGACTAAATATTTCTGAAATCCAAATTGAGGCTATCAGAATGCTGTATAGTAATCAACTTAATCTACAAGTGATCAGATCTGGTATTTTTTTTTTAATTCGTACTTTGAAAAGACTACAGCAGCCATTGAAATAGGTCAGTGAGGTACAAACAACCAACTAAAAAAGAAATAACACGATACAAACGAAGCATACATCCTTTGGCCCCGTTGACACGGCCTTTTCGTGTGTTGGTAAATCATCCAATGACTTCTCCCGCTCTGGGTGGAGCGGGAGGGCATGTCAGACTTTTACTGACTAAAACCCACCCCTGAGCCACGGGGCGAGGTAACTCTTATTTCGAATTTATCCGCGACCCTAGGCAGCCATTGACACGGCCTAACGTAACCCTTTCATCATCATTTCAGCCGAAAGAGGTCAACATAGGCCTTCCCAAGTGGCGCCACAACGAAGGTACTGTGCGTCTCGCATCCATCGGATTCCCGCGACCCTGACCAGGTCATTGGTCCACCTTGTGGGAGGCCTTTACTAAAAATAAATGGTTTACTTACGTAAATGGTATCAGTCAGGATCGCTGCCTGTATTAACTCAGTATTGGGGAAATAGTCTTGATATCCAACTCCTGCCAAGAGGTGCGCTGAAATTAGCTTCTGATTGTACTCTGGCAGCATTGAAGCCATCACTAAGAATACGGTTCCACCCTAAAAGGGGAAAAGATTATTTTTTAGAAAAAACCTATACTTAATCAAGCACAATTAAAATGGCTACAGGCTCTTTTTGTTAAAACTATGTTTGATTGACATTTTAACATCTTCCATCACTTTTAATATCTTTCATCGCTAATTAAGGGCAATCTACTGTTTACCCTGAAGCGAAAACTCATCGATATATGTATTTTGTCCATCCAAACCTTCAGTGCTCAGACCTAGTCGCTCACCGAGTCGAAAAAATCCCCCTAAGAGTTTGTCAAAGAGTAAAGGAGATTTTTGGTGTGAAACGAGACGACAGAATAAGAAACACCACACTGCGCTCAAAAACGGGGATCATAGACGTAGGAAAAAAGCTCGTGGCTAAAGTAATAACATCCGCACGGGTCGATCCATTAGGTTAAGCTACGCTTGCCGGGATCGGTCCATGGATGGGCGACCATCTTTACATACCGAGACTCCTCCGTGCCTCGGAAAGCACGTTAAGCCGTTTCTCTCGGCTGTCAATCGTGGATCTTTGACAGTCGTTACGGGTCGTCAGAAGCCCCAAAAGTCTGACAACCAGTCTTACGAAGGGGTATCGTATTACCTAGTAACTGGGTTGTGGAGGTCAGACTGGCAGTCGCTCCATGTAAAATACTGGTATTCAGCTGCATCCGGTTAGACTGGAAGCCGACCCCAATATAGTTGGGAAAAGGCTAGGCAGAATGATTGATAGACGTATGATAAAAGTTTGCCAAGCTGAAGTGGGATTGGGCACATCAGCCACGTGCACAATTGCACAGTAACCGCTGAACAGACGCTCATTTATTCTTTATATACCTGAGAATGTCCAATATAATGCAGCTGATCCTTCTTAGTAACTTCCAGAACATAGTCGATCATAGCTGGCAAGTCCAACATTCCGATCTCTTCGAAGCTAAAGTCAAAGAACTGGTACTTCTGTTGGTCATCATCAGGGTTCAATGTGGTGTGGAAACGGGAGTTCTTGTTGCCTCGAGCATTGCCCATCCAGACGTCGAAGCCAGCGTCTGCGAGATTGTAAGCTGGAAAAGAGTAGAGGTTATGAACATAACACTTTTGTACCAACCTGTTGTTATGAACATAACACTATTATACCAGCCTGTTGTTATGAACATAACACTATTATACCAGCCTGTTGTTATGAACATAACACTATTATACCAGCCTGTTGTTATGAACATAACACTATTATACAAGCCTGTTGTTATGAACATAACACTATTATAATACCAACCTGTTGTTATGAACATAACACTATTATACCAGCCTGTTATTATGAACATAACACTATTATACAAGCCTGTTGTTATGAACATAACACTATTATACAAGCCTGTTGTTATGAACATAACACTATTATACCAGCCTGTTGTTATGAACATAACACTATTATACCAGCCTGTTGTTATGAACATAACACTATTATACAAGCCTGTTGTTATGAACATAACACTATTATACCAGCCTGTTGTTATGAACATAACACTATTATACAAGCCTGTTGTTATGAACATAACACTATTATACCAGTCTGTTGTTATGAACATAACACTATTATACCAGCCTGTTGTTATGAACATAACACTATTATACCAGCCTGTTGCTCTGATCTTGTCAGGGTCGCGGGAGTGTTTGAAAGAGTCACTGTGGCCCTGGTATAGGCAACTGAAGGAACACGAATGGGTTTTAATCAGTAAGAGTCTGACACGTCAGACTTCTCCCACTTCACCCAGAGCGGGAGAAGTACCTAATTTGATGACTTCCCGCCCTAAAAAAAGCCCGTTGTTCTGTTCCACGGTGGGATAGTAATCTCTTTGCAGTGACTGCAGGGGATGGGCCTCTTCTCATAATTATATGTAGAGAAAGCACGAGCATTAATCAACACTTGCCCAAATACTGAAGGCGGTTTGGCAATTTTAGATTTATTATTGAGAAATTATATTTAAAACTAACATTAATGGTGTCAAAAATGGTATGACTGGCAAGGTGGAATTTTGCAATATTATGGTTTATAGATCGATATGTTATTAAGGCGCAGTTATACAACTTTTAATGGTTTTTAATTGAACATCACGTCTAAACGTCTAGTCTTATTTCTTTGAAAAAAATATATGTTACTCTTGACTATTTCCGTCGTAATTTGATCTGACAATATTTGAAATTATATTTTTATAATATTGTGTAATTAATTTGTAAAGTTATGTCTAACGCGGATAAAAAATTGAGAATCACGCAAAAACTATAAACCGTATTTTTATGAAACCTTCACCATTTTAAAGATCAATTAATTATTTATAATTTAGTCTCAGTGTTTTAGTTTAATACTTGTTGTTGTATGTGTAATAAATTAATAATGCGTTTAATTTCGGACAGCGCTCCTTGATGGGCGAGTCCTATTACTGGATGGACATACGACGCGTTACGTGAGCTCAGCGCAGAACACGCAAGCTAACCACTCAAGGTCGTTGGCAGCTAATAGCGCCTTAAATTACTACTTACTATTAATTTTATTAACAAGATTATTAAGTTATTTTAATTCAAAATTTGTGAAATTTATGTTGTTATTACGATAAATTGAAGACTCTAAACTGTACCATAATCTGTTTTTTATTGATACGTTATTGTTATAATTATTATAATGTTTAAAGTTATAGGAGGAAGGCCTGGTCTGTCACACAGTTAATACAGACAGACACCGTCGTTTACTCTACCCTCGAAAAGAGGAACATAACTTTATAAATTGTGTTTTGTTTAGGAAAATAGATGAGCTGTACCCCCACCTTTCTGTTAATAAAAAAATATTATTAAACTATTATTTGACACTGTTTAGAACAATCTAAACATAGACAATAATAAAAGCATAAATTAAGTATAAACTTGCAACACTAGACGATAATTGATATATTTTTGTGTTGTGGCAAGGTTTTTTCCTTCCTGTTGAAAAGATTGTAACGAGCGGCTGTGTTCTTTGACTGTAAAATTAAAGTTCCAAGTTTTCCAAAGTTTTCACGCATTTTATTCCATACATGCAAGTGTAAGTGGTCCCGACACCAAAGAAATGGTTGTAAAGGTAGCAGATAGCACTACGCTGATAGGGTGGTTGTCAACGTACCCTTTTGACTGTTTCGTAA
Source organism: Polia nebulosa (assembly GCA_951329385.1). NCBI lineage: Eukaryota > Metazoa > Arthropoda > Insecta > Lepidoptera > Noctuidae > Polia > Polia nebulosa. The sequence goes on along the minus strand of OX589588.1, from coordinate 7,059,661 downwards.
AAATTGAGGATCATAATCGTTGCTCACCCTGATCACCTGTACGTCTCTTCTTGTCTCTGCTTCTAATATGGGTATCATGAGTTGCTATAATAGCAATATTTCCTTGCTGGGTGCTAGGTCGACTTGTCGGACAGTCAATCATGCAAAAGAAATATAGGTCTTTCAAGTCTTACCTAAGCTAAATTCCGGTCCAAGTCCTACCATGGACTGTGAGGATGACATAAGTCCATGCATCACGAAGACTACAGGTCTGTCTTCTGATGTAGTCTGCCCTGACCTTCCGTGGGGTATCCTGTGCATTTCCAGGATGTAGCCATCGGAGGTGGTGACTTTGTGGGTTTCTGGTTGAAATCCATCGGCTGTTATTTGTTCAATCTATAATCATAGTTATAGTAATTTATTGATAAGATGTGTGGAAATTGGTTGTCGTGGTATGGGCATGTTTGAGGAGGAATGAAGAAAATGTCGTGAGGAAAGTATTGTGTATGGATGTGGATGGCTATAAGAGTAGGGGAAGGCCAAAAAAACGATGGTTGGACTGTGTGAAAGATCATCATCATCTTCCTGCCCTTATCCCATGTTACTTGGGGTCGGCGCAACACGTTTTTTTCTTCCATTCTGTCCTGTCAGCCGTCACGCTATCACTAACTCCCTTTTCTTTCATATCACTCCTCACACAATCCATCCATCCTTTCTCTGGCCTCCCTCTCCCTCTTCATCCATCCACATTTATATTCATAACTCTTTTAGTAACATGTGTTTCATCCCTCCTCTTTACAAGACCATACCAAGATAAGCGGTTCCCTTTCAACTTTTCTGTGACTAGCGCCACTTTTAAACTACCTCTAATGTACTCATTTCTCTCTTTATCCATTCTTTATCCATTATAATGTGTGAAAGATGATATGGGTAAAAAGGGGGTGACTACAGAGATGACGACTGATAGAGGAGTATGGAAGAAAAAGACATGTTGCGCCGACCCCAAATAAATTGGGATAAGGGCAGGAGAATGATGATAGTAATTTATTGGTACGGGATTTTTATAAGTCATCTTGCTGGATGTGTGGATTTTTGTTAGTCAGTCTCTCCTTGACGGCTGAACGAATGGAACGGGCGAAATTTATCTCACGGGTACACAACCCAACGCATCCAATCTTCTAACGATGGATGCTTTTTCATATCGGTAGTTTAAAATTGGATTACTTTTGCCGCTGAAGAGCGAAGGCCTTGAGCCGAAGTCGCTGACAAAAGCTAAAATAGGTAATTACAATTTACATTACAAGTCAGGAGGCTCGAAATCAGTCCCAAATTAGTCTTCATTTATCTTATATACTCGTATCACACCCACGTTTCCAACATATTTCCTTAAGTTTAATCGTAAGTTGGAAATACACAAGACATGTAGAAATGTAGAGAGACATTGTGGTGTATTTAAATTAAGAAAACACAGCAATAACTTCTTCACTTAACCGTTTTTGCTACCGAATTTCTAGGTAGACTTTAATTTATTAATCTAGGCCGTAATTTCCTTCACAATCCGTAGCAAGATATCTAGCTACTCGTAACCATCCGTCCTGATTTGTCTGGACATATCCGGACTTCTAGCCATTTTTGTCCGGCTCTCTAATTTATTCGGATTTTTTGGATTACCTGGAATACGAGTAATAAAACTTATAATAGGTACCTACGTAATATATTGCAAACAATCAACTAGTTCCAACATAAAATATTGTCTTCAAAACTAAAGTAGTTTTACGTAAAATAATCTAAGCCTAAAACCCTACTACTGTAATTACGTAGTAATGTTTGCATTTTGTGACGAAAATGTCCGGACTTTTATTGAAATGTCAGGCTTTTTGTCAGGACTTTTCAAATAAATAATAACTAAATGGTAACCCTACTCGTAGGTATATATTTTCGTTACCTACTTTAGGTAACATTATGAATTCACCTATCAAATCAAGCCAGAATCAAAAGATATTTCCAAGAACTAGAGTTAAGGATTTTGGCAAAGAGGATCTCTGAGTGGAACTTTAAATAAACGAGAGGTTACACGTGGATCGACCACGTTGGTAGCAATATTTTTTAACTGAAAAGAGAGACTGGAATGAGAGTAACAATATGAAAGATTAGATTTACGTAACAGATAAAAAAAATCGGATGCAACAATGTCGACAAATATTTGGAACCTCATCTTTAGCAGTAAACATTGGCCTTTCTGATAAGTAAATGATAAGGTATACTCTGCCACTAATATCACATTAACTTTTTGGCACAGCCATGAGGCACACACCTAAATATTGTGTTATTTTATTTTGTCATGTTTGTCTATCGTGTGTGAACTGTGTCAAATTAATGTTTTCTTTACTCACAGTTTGGTATACTGAATATGTTGGCCCAACATTTGAAGACACCACCACACACAGAACACATCCTAATACCAATCGACCGAGCACCATTATGTTTGTGACAGTTACTACGTAGAAATGTTACATGTCTACCATACTTATACTCTATCCTTTATCAGTTTGTTTTACAAGACTATTTGTTTTATTGCTATGAGTGTTATAAATACCTTTATGGTGGCAGATTTGACTATCGCTTTTATGATTTTGTTTGATGACGATACAAATTTAGGGTTAGTTGTAAATATCTAATACTAGCGACCCGCCCCAGCTTCGCTCAGGTACAAATTATACACGTAAACCTTCCTCATGAATCAGTCTGTCTATTGGTGAAAACCGCATGAAAATCCGTTCAGCAGTTTTTGAGTTTATCGCGAACAGACACGGCGGAGGACTTTGTTTTATAATATTGTTGATAGGTTGAGTGGAAAATCCAAGTGTTAGTCACCGTGTTTTGATATTTGTTCTGTGTTTTTGAACCTGTGTGTCTTTATCAAGGTATTTGCTGATTCCTATTTATTTATAACGCAACAGCCTTGGTCTCGACATGCGTATTCAATAATTATCATCAACATACCTAGCAACATGTTTCTACCGCATTTTGTAATAAACCTCGCTGTTTGTGAATATCCGATGCCTTATTCAACCAAAGTGTAGATATTAATTAGTAAAGGTGTGTATTCGACTTGAAAACCCATTATTATTAAATTTTGTTTTGCTAGTCTACATGGTATCCCACTGCTGGGAAAAAGTCTCCCCTTTCTCCCTCCAAACCTCTCAGTCTTGGGCGAGTTCTGGCCAAGTTTGCCCCGCTAACATTGAAATGTTACTTATATCTATTTCGTAGAAACCTTACTTCCCTTATTTTTGAGTAGTTAAGGGTACGGTCTTACTTATTCTCTCTTTTGGGTAGCATAAAGAAGAATCCCAGAAACCAACTTCAAACGCAGACTCACCAAGTTTAGAACCCAGCTTCAGTAGGTTTATAATACGATCAAGCTATTAGCATATCCTTAACGCGCGTGCCGATACAATCAAGCCACATGGTTATCTTGTTACAGGTTGATGTTATCAGAACATCATTACATTACGGAGACTAGATTATTGGCATGAGTCGAGGATCAAAGTTTATTTTTTGCTAGATAACAAAGAAAAGTTATAAGAGCGCCTCCTTCGTACAACAAAAATGTCACAACTTATAAAATGTTCATTAAAACAATAAGATTGAACTGCGGTAGCGGCCCGGGGTCTGGAACTGTGCCCTCTCAATAAGCTAGTTTGATTTGATTCCAAAAGAAACTTAACTTATCAAATAAGTATAGGAATTATTTCTGCGACAGGTAAGTTCGTCAATCGTTTTACGTCAACATATCATCCAAAATTTTATGGTCTAATAAGTACTCCACTTACCTGTCCTGTAACGCACTGATAGCAGAATCCCCTAGGGACAATCATTTACAGCCTAATTCTGGTAGCTCGTGACATCCACAGAACTGTCGTCAAGAACTTTACTGTACTTCACACTCTCCGTGTTAAGAGGTATCGTTATCCCGAAATGGGACTGTCTCATTTACAGTAATGTCTTGAACCTGAGTAGTATAATGTTTTAGTACTTCCAACGTGCCTACTTCGTTAAGTAGATAGAGGTTAACTAAGTCTTTTATATAGGAGTTACCGAAAATCTTCATATAATTAGCCTCTTTTGTGGCGGAGCGTGGAGCCTCTTTACAGGACATGTGTCACCTCCTTACCTGCCCAGCATGCACAACCTGCGCTTTCAATGATTTGCAATGCCATGACCATGGTCGATCCCTGCTTAGGGGTCGTGGATAAATTCGAAAAAGTTACTGCGCCCCTGGGCACTCAGGGCAGGGAAGGAACAGCGGTGGGTTTTAGTCAGTACAGTGCGCGTCAAATAACTTGAACCTGCGCAGTGATAGTTTTTTAGGTGTGCTTGGAAGTGCGGTATGAAGTGCAGATAGCGTCCTGCGTTGTCATAGTAACGGGGCGACGCATGAACCCCCGCAGTGCCCCGCGGACACCCGTCGCCCGCGCACGTTCCGTTGTCGCTCCAAGTACAGTCGAGATCGAAATTTTTAAAGTTTTTGAAGTGTGTAGTGATTTTTAAATTTTGAAGTCTGTATAAACAAAATGCCGCCTTTGCGTAGAAGTAAGAGTAATACAGTTTTGAAGAGACAAGCAAGACAACTTATCTACAATGTCTATTGCTACATAAAAAAAGAGAATAGTGGTAATAGTGGTCTTAACGAAACTCAAATAAAAAATAAAACTGCTGAAATGACTGAAATGAATGAAATGAATGACTGAAATGAATGAATTTTATAGAAGGTGTAACGCCATTAAGTGACAGTGACTGATTCACTCTGGGGAATAAATTTATATTAAAATTTAATTTAAATTTTCATTTAAAACTCCTGTTTTTTCTAAGCCAAACTTACTCCACCAAAAAGGAAAATTAAAATGTAAAGCTTTAAAAAATTAACAAAAATATAATTTTATGCGAAAAATTATGAACGCGACTGTACATGCGCAGTCGACGCCATCTTAGGTCTAGTTATTTGACGCGCACTGTAAGAGTCTGACATGCATGCCCTCCCGCTCCACCCAGAGCGAGAGAAGAAATAGGATGATTACCGAACCCCCCAAAAAAAAATAAAAGTGCGTGTCGGACTTCGCACATGTTTCCGTACCAAATCTAATAAATATTTGTATGGCTTTGACCACCAAGATGCTTATACTGTGAAAATTTGAAGTCTGTAACTCCAACCGTTGCATTGGGCTGTAAAACCTGTGTGACAAACGACGGTCTGACAGACAGACGCACACGTGAGTGACAGCAATAGGGCTCCGTTTGGACCCTTCAAACCTAAAAATATTCGCCTTAGTCTGCCTCGAATCCGCGATGTCATCTAGCGTTTAAAAGATAACCAGCTAAAAATAAAACTAGCATGTTTTACAGTTATGGGCGAACCAAAGTATACCAATTATTTGCACAAAATACATAGGTATTTTTACTTCCATGTCCAAGCACCGCCTTTTCTTTTCCTCATTACAACCCAAACGGTCAATTCAAAAGACCATTTTACAAACGCCAACCCTGCATATTAACAGAGATGATTACAAAGATAGCGATGTATAAGATCATTAGGAAGGCTGTGTTTCACGTCATTACCCACGCCGACATGTGGGAGTAACCGTTTGTTACGCCATTTTGTTTATTTATCCCCAAATTAACTCTTAATTTAACCTTTAACCTTGTAATTTGTGTAAGTGTTTCGATAAATGAAGGCTTCATTTAGGGTTTTACCTTTTATAAGTGTTTTTGCTCCTTGTAATGTTATTTCCTTCAGTAGAAGTGACAAATGTGTTTATAGAAAGAGTCCCCTTTCAGTTTTCTAGCTTTAGTTTCATGTAGTGGTAGAGTCACTTATACGTATTTTAGTTGCTGCGAGTTATTAAATATAAGAACAATAATAATAATTTATTGGCTTACAAGAACACACATTACATTGGTCGTGAAACACTGGTGCCTGTGGTAGGTAATTAAAAACCTGTATTACAAGTCACCAGAATTTCACCTCTCAGAAATTGTTTCACATAGAATCATTGAATGATACCAATAATAAAATACAAGGTAGGCAAACAAAATAAAATATGTGAAATCTTATGTATTTCACATATCTGTAGGTGTTGTTGTGTGATGGTGTATGTGTGTGTAAAAAGTGAGACTGTGGGATTAGATTAACTATGTCAGTATCTGCAGCAGACCTTCTGTTGCAGTATAAGACTGGTAAGGAGCCAATCCTTAACAACAATCTTGAGATTGTGTTGGTTTATATATTAGAAAAACTTAGCCGATAATCCTTTAATTTCCTTCCTATCCTTGCATTTCAACCTAAAAGCTCGTATCTATTTAGTATCTGCAAGGTGTTTGTCTTTCTGTAGATAACCTAACATCATTTTGCTTCAATGATATACATGAGCCATTGTTTTCATATGTACTACTTACTGATGAAAATTTTTTTATATATATATTTTTTTTTAATATTCGTTTTGACATGAATACTTGTATAGTATTGTATTATATTTTTTATTTTATTTTTTTATTGACATTTTATTATTATTATTATTTTTTTTTTTTTTGACTTGAATACTTTGTTAAGTATTATATTTATTTTTATTTTTTTGATTGACATATTATGATTACTATTTTGTTTGACACAAATATTTACTTTGTAAAGTATTATATTTTTTTTTTTTTTTGATTACTTAATTATTGTAAATGTGGGGACTATGTGGGTTATTATTATTATTTTCTCCTCCTTTTTACAGTAATTTTCAACGTTGTCTGACAGTTTGAGTACTTTTGCGGCCTACCCAAATGTCTTTTCTTTGGTATTGTTCGTCATGTCATTGAGCTCCTTAGTGGTTTTTAAGTTGAGCTATTCGACTATTGACAAATGCTTGCACTGACTGCACAGGTCCACTCAAATATGTTTGGTTCTTTCTTCAAAAGACCACTACAGACACTAAGCTGCATGGTCCTCATATAGAATAATGTGAATGCGAGAACTATGTATGTCGTTATATTCATGTAGATTTTATGATTGTCTGGCAGTTTGAGTATTTTTTGCGGCCTACTCAAATGTCCTTACTTTGGTATTGTTCGTCGGTTCGTTGAGCACCTCAGAGTTCTGAGTTGAGCTTCGCGATGACTGACAAATGCTTGCACTGTCTGGACAGGTCCACTCGAATTCGTGTGTTGCTTTCTTCATAAAGCTCATCCCAGACATAAACGTACATGGTTCTCATATGATCTAACCAGTCCACATTGTATGGATTTGAACACTAAAAGAGACTTTGACCTCTGAGTTTGTTTCGGTGTTTCTTCTCAGGGTAGTCAGCTAGGAAACACCGGCCTCATCTAGCTTAAACTGACAAAAAACATTGACGTGTAAAAGTGTTCCTTGTAACCTATTTACTGAATAAACATCATTTATCATTTATTTATCATCAATACAAACTGCATTAACTAAACAAACCTCAGTCACAAAACCAATACGATACCACAAACTCAACGAAAATCAGTTCAAAAGCAAACACCAAAGAGTTAGAAATTCAGAAACCGCCCACCGCATTATAGCCAAGAACTCAGCAAAGTATAACAACATCAAAAACCCTTTAATTGGAGCAAGATAACTCGGATCAAGGAATCCGTAGACCGTAACACTTCTAAATGAATCTAAACTTTTAATGGCAGAGGAAAAGAACTTGAGACTTGTACGAGTTGAAACAAATAAACTCTACGAATGAATAACGAGGAAAGTTCTTGATGACGACACTCAAAGACAAGGTTGGAGACGATTTAGACCATTTCCAGAATTTATAGGCCTATTAATCTGTCGTACCCTTGAAGATGGAGCTGTATATAGTTTCGTCTAGGTTTTCTGCCTTGGTACGATGTACAGCGAAAGGAGTGCTTCTATTTTATGGATTTCGTTTACGTTTAGTACTCTTGGCGCCAATGTCACCTTATAGTAGAGGCCAGACGAGCAGTAAGTTCATTACACTAAGTTTACGCTCATCTGGTTTACCACTAGGCATTTATTCGTACCTAATGGTATTTTGCAGTTAGTGATTTAGAAGTTACAAGGGCTATTTTAGTGTCTTTAAAATTGTTGAGGACTTTATGTTGGTCAAGTGCTGCACAACTTGCAAAGTTACCGAATAAGAAAACTAAGTTTCTTACAATTGCCATATAACCTCATCCTGCCATTGTCCCAATTTGTTTGGTGTTAGCTCTGCATGTTTTCTTTCATGTAGCTCTGTTTGCCACCATATTTCTATCCAGATCGCTTACTAACTTACTTACTTCTTTCGGCGCTAAAACCCCTCCTGGGACTTGGCCTCCTCAAAGATCTTCTTCCATTTCACACTGTCTCAGGCCTCCCTTCGCTAAGATGTTTTTCTGCCTATTTCCTTACATCTTCTTCGACACAATACTTCCAAAGCTTCCTGAGTCTTCCTCTGGATCTTTTATGTAGCGGGGTCCACTCCGATATGATTTTAACCCGCCAGATACCTTTCACACAATCCATCCACCGCTTCTTTAGCCTCCCTTAACCCCATTCGCTTATAGTTTCAATCAATAAATGAAATTCCAGCAAAGCAAAACAACACAAAAGTTCAGAACACCGTAGTTATCGGACGTAGGTACCTATAGCACCTGTGGTATGTAGTGTCACGTCCAACCGAATTGCGCTCTCAGCACGAAGCGCTCATTTCATCCGATGTGGAAGTTCCATTCAAAAATCTAAAGGATGGCTTCGAGAAGTTAGAATATAGGAATTCAGATGAGGGTTAGTTGGAGGGTTTTGGTTTTCTGAAACTGTTTTATCTTCATACTGTGGTGCTGCTAATACTGGTGAAGGTTTGGTAGTCAACTCGGCTTATTTTGCTTTGGTTCTAGCGAGGCAAAACATTTTCGGGACTAGTCCATAACAAAAGCTGTTTAAAAGTGTATTTTAACATTTAGGAATAAAAAAAAATGTTGTCAGATACTTATTACCTACAGACTTAAAAAAATAAGTATCTACTTATTAATCGAAACAAAGGAGGAGCTTTAAAAACTCTAGAACTGTTGTAAGTTAATTTTCTAACAAGTTTAAAAATACTAGCCTGGTGTAAATCAAATGCCATGTTCAACCCAAAGGTCTATTCTAGCAAAAAAATACTCAAATATGGACTGTGGACGGGTCATCTTTTATCTTATAAACCCCGTCGTGTTTGAAAGAGATCCATTTTTCAACTCTAGTAAACTTGATACCTAATTCTAAGCTTGATTAAACAGGTCAAACCTTTCAACTACATTTCGGATCAAATGTTCTAAATCACGTGCTCTAAATTGAATATTTTTCTTTCGACCAGCAGGTGTATTCACTAACAGTGGACATCAATTTGATAGGCACTTTGCAGTACATTGCTCGGTGGACATCGATTATAACAGCACTACGTAGTACATTTTTGTTTTCTTATACGTCAAAGCAGCAATGTACTGCATAGTGCCTATCAAATTGACGTCAACTGAGCTAGCGAATACACCTCTGGTTATATAGGTCGACGGTGAGAATATAAATTACTTGTGCCCGTTCCAAGTAAAAAGTTTATTGTTACTAATAAATAAATGGAAGACAGATGAGTAGCTATAGTTCGGCGTCATTCCTTTGTCGCAAATCCTTGGCTTTACGCCTGACAGTTCTGTTTGCTGTATCGGGGATTACACTTAAATAATAAAGCACTACGACGAATAGTGCTGCGCTGTGATACGTCCGCGACCGGGATTTACTTTCGGATATTGAAATATTGCAATGTGAAATATTTTATGTAAGCGTCGGCGATAAGTGTTCCACATATATTTTGTGATTAAAATCGAATGCATTACAGCTTGGAGTTTTAAATATAGCAATGTTTTTGTACAGATATTGAGTTTTACACCTCTATTTTACACCTCTATTTAGGTACGTTTGTCGTTTTTTAAAAATTTTAAACTACGGTCGTTTTCATGTTCACATTTTTACTTTTACCCAGATACTCGGTAAATGAAAAACACGAGGCAACCCACGCGAGGTCCGTTTTCCTTTCCGAGCTCACTTCAATAGGATGCTAACGACGTACAATTTTTATTTACTTAGTAAGCACTGAACTTAAAAAAAAAATTTATATTCGTGACGAAATATAAGTAGCAACGCCCTGAAAAATAAGAAATGTTGTAGGTACGTAAAAGCAAGAAAATACAAAATATGTTGAAAACCAAACCAACCCAATTCAGTGGTTGGCTAAATCTCTATCATAAGTTGCGATTGAAAATATGTAACCTACGTTCTTCACAAGCGAATATAAGCCCGAACAATTTAGCTAATAGCTTTCCAGAATAATGTGAATTTCGCTGAACAAAATTTAAAAGTTTAATAACGCCGCCGCCGATTAGAGATTGGGATCAAAGCAATCGGGCGTTAAACTGCATTGAAAATGCGGGATTCTACGCCCCGTGCACAATGCGAGCGGGCGTGACCGAAAGCCGGGACATCCCGCGGTAATTGCTAGCTGTCCCGGCGAGTGGCAGCTCCACCTGTGACGTATGCATCTATGCCGTGCTATGTATGTACATAATATCTTCATCACGGAGCGATTGTTAGTCTATGTTGGTTTAAGCGTGCTTTGTGAATGGGTGATTAGGTGCGAAATGCTTTTTTTTAAATGGATGCAATTCATAAAATATGTAGGTAAGTGGTTACTGTGACAGACAATCACAACTGCAGCTGAAAAGAAATCTAATAAAGGTTCTGATGTAATGTTTCGAGAAATTTTAGCCTATACAGAGGACGAAAAGAAACATAGTCAATATTGTCGTCCAAAAAAAATTTAAATACGACCAAACCGCATAAAACGACATGTAGAACAGATTATTCATATTTTCATAACATGCCGTCGAACATAAGCTATAACAAATACAATGACGGATGGCCGTGTCGACGACTCGTGGCATTCGTATGCCATCCGTTTGCCATCGGAGTTCGCACCGTTTAGATTGTACGCTTAGACTATGAAAGGTTATAGACGCAACGTCAGTGGACATTAAATTAAGCAGGATCGTTAAAATGTGTGAGTGACCTCGAGGAACGTAACGATGACGAAAACAGCCATGCTGGTTTATCGGAGCCTTTGCCAGTCGATTGTATTGTACTGTGCACCGGTTTGGGGTGGAACCTACAAATCCTGGCTACTTAAAGTGGAAAGAGCGCAAAGGGCTGTCTTGAAGGTCATGTACTTTAAGCGTAGGGATTTCCCAACTATGGAACTTTATTCTGAGGCCGAAGTCTTGACCGTGAGACAGCTCTTTGTGCTCCGTGATGTGCTACGGAAACACTCCACGCTTCACCTAGACGCCGTCAGGCTAAAAAGACGCAGAGGCCTTCCCGTTTGCGATAGAGTACAATGTCGTTCCAAGTTTGCCAGCCGTCAGTGTGAGGCAACTAGCTCTCGACTCTATAATAAAATAAATAAAGTCATCTCCATCTATCCTTTCACTAAACACGAAGTATAAATCGAACTTTCCAAATGGTTGCAGAAGTTAACGTACGAAGAAACTGAGAATCTTGTTACAATCGTCACTTAAAGAAATTTTAATGTTTACTACTGAATCTGTTAATCATGTAAGATGTGTCTAAAATGTGTTTTAAGATTAAATGTAATTTGATAATTTAATTACTTATTTACTAATCTAATTTAATTATTTTTCTTTTCTTATACTTTTTTTATAATATTAAAATTTAATAATGATAATTTATCCAAATGAGTACATCATTTAATTGTGAATTCAACTATTGTATTGTGTTTTATGTTAATTTTACTTGCAATGTTGTCTATTTATAATTGATATTCCTGGAGGAACATTGGCTCCTAAAACATAGGCTTTTTGCCCAGTTTAGGAGGCAGCAGTTCGAGTTTTTGATTGTCACCATGTACAACATTATGTTTTTGTAGCTGTATTCTATACTTTCAAGTGTAAAATGTACAAATAAAGATTATTACTTTATTTATTATTTACTAGCTGCGCCCCGCGGTTTCACCCGCGTAGACCAGGATAAAAAAGCCTATGTGTTAATCCAGGGTATAAGCTATCTACATACCAAATTTCATCCAAATCAGTCCAGCCGTTTGAGCGTCAAGAAGTAACAAACATACACACTCACAAATTGTCGCCTTTATAATATTAGTGTGATTCTCAATTTGTCTGTGTGAGCTTATTTCGCGTGTACAGATACAAGCCGGCTGCTCATTCTGGTATTTCAGATTGCTGGCTTTTGACACTCTGTCTATAACCTTTCATAGTCTAAGATTGTACGATACGATGGCGAGGCGAAACGATAGTAGAATCTATGTTCTACTATATCGTTTTTGCCATCGAGCTTAGCTTTGTTATGCCTAAAACTTATATCTGTTATCTTTTGTTTCAGGTAAGAGCAAGCATTGAAAAGATGATGGTGATGTGATGAAAGACACAAGTAACGTTTCTCTTGCAGTAAGCTGGGGCTTACCATCAGTTTTTAAATCTTAAACATGTATAGATATTTCATTTCTAGAAGGCGAGTTGGTCTTGGATGTGTGTGTGTGTAGATTCACGTGCACATTGTTTCTATGTGCGACACCAAGTGTTCTGTTTGTAGAATACCAAAAGTCAATGATTAGTCTATTGAGACACCACTGACACACTACCAACACACTATTGACAAGTTAGTTATTTTACAGAATTGAGCCCCTGAGCTGACCACAGATATATGGAGCTGACGTACACAGAAAATAAAGTGTACGTGAGCATTCTCTCTTTTTTTTTTAAATGCCACTCTGCCTACGACTAGTTGACGACTTCTCGTGTCTGTTTATAGAATTTCTCGGTGTCTAAATCGGTTTTTTATCTGTTTACATGGCAATAGTCTGACTCGTGAATACAAACCTGACAATTTGCTATTTCTCAGTCGTGTATATCGTGTCGTACCTTCTAATGTGTGACCGAGTCCCTTGAATTTTTAACTGGTTTTGCTCAATATTTTTCATGAACCTGTAATAACCGTAAACATATTTACATACTCTATTTACTGTCGCACACAATATCGTTTCTAGCAGCTAGATATATTTTATTTATTTCTAGATCTTAACGGAGATTTATGATGAGACCAGTCAGCTTAAGAATCACATAGTGGAAAATAAACTGACTACAACATATAAAGCTGTATCTAAAAATCTCCTCCAATACTTTCCCTGCAAGCACTTATTTCTAATCTATGTTAAAGTCTTTATGCAAAACATTAAGGTCAATTTCTTAAGCGCTGCATATACGACACTCCTGCCATGTGACGTCACTATCCTCATTTATTTTGTTAAACAGTCGACGTGACGGGATGTCGATACAGGCGCTTGCCTCGTAAGTCGCAGGTTGGGAAAAATGCTCGGAAAATATCAACGAAGGGCTAGCATGTGATGATAAGAGGATGATGTAATACAGGGAAAATATAAGAGAACCTACGTGGAAAAATTGACGCCAGCGTATGAGTTTAACGTGGAAAATGAGGAAATGTTTTGGTTTATAACTTAGGTTAGCAATCAATAAAAGACTTGAGTGACTTGAGTTGGACTTAAAACAAGCTGTTTTGGTTGTGTGTCAAAGATATCTCTTCATTCAATACAATCTCAATACATTTGTATCTTTGTAAGTAATTTTACTTATCTATATAAATAAAAATGAATCGCCGAAATGTATGTACGCGCAAAACTTCCGAACGACTGCACCAAATTGGATAATTCTTTTTTGTTGTGTTCGTAATTGTCAGGACAAGGTTTGTATGAAAGAAAAATTTAAGACATCGTACCCGTGCGAAGCTGGGCCGGTTCACTAGTAAAAAAATAAATCACAGCGCCTGACAAGAATACATGATCAATAAGTTGAGCGAACGCGACATGCTAATCTTCTCGTCAAGGAGAAAGCAGTCACGTCCCTACCTCAACCCTTTCCCTTATTTTACGACGTCACGCATATTGAAAGTTGTAAGTCTAAGTAATAAAAGCTCGCTTTCCAGTCCTAAGTCCGAAGTCATAAATATTTTCATAAACATGATTGGAATTTCAATTTGGCCCAACACCAACACAGCAGGCACTTAATAAACTCCGTCAAAATGTAATAATGACTCCTTTTTGGTACTCGTTGAATAAATTTTAGTGGGTACTTTATGAAAAATATACTTTCAACGAATATTAAGTACCTATAAAATAATTTTGACTGCAGGATTCAAGAAAAGGTTTACTTAGTTTGATTTTACTTGTCATTTTTTTTGGGGATATCATCGACTAACTTTTCCCGCTCTGATTGGAGCGGGGTGGCGTGTTATACTCTTAAAGACTGGAACACGGGTCGGTGAAACCTACCAATGTTCCTTCTGTTGCCCGTACCAGGAAAATAAAAAAAGAAAAAAAAAAAAGACCTGCGGTCTCTTTCAAACACCCTCGCGACCCTTTTTCTTTCTGCCCTGAGTGCCCAGGGGCGCGGTAAATCTGTTTCGAATTTATATACTACCCCTGAGCAGGCATCGGCCATGACGGGCCCCGTCATGATTGCTGACAACTCTTTGAGACGCGCGTGGAACACTACGCGCCGTCGACTCTCGGGCCTGGTGCTGATCGAACGGCGAGCTACCCACTACTCGCCGTCCGCAGGTCCGGACCCCCGCGACCCTGGCTGATACTATCTCTACTTCTAACTCCTATACAAGCTTGACTTAGTTTAGGAGTTAGAGAATTCCATAATTCTATGTGACAGCGTACAATCTCTAAACTAAGATTTAAATTGTTATTAGATTAAAGGCCGATTTCATCAATGAAACTTATCGCGACTAGTTTAACTAAACTCAGTTTATGCACTATCACCACTACGCACTAAACTAGTTTAAGCTTAACTTAGTTTAAATACTAAACGCCCAGGATTCGGTGCAACTCAAAATGAAGCTCTAATCTCGATTAAACGCATGAACTGAGTTTAGTTTAAACTAATCGCAATTAACTAATTAACTAATGAAACTTCATTGGTGAAATCGGCCATACGAAATTGTTGTAGGTAACCTACCTTGATTGAAATATAAATAATTTTTAATATACCACTTAAACTATTTTTATTACATTCACAGATAGATATTAAGGTACTGGAATCTTTGCCCCCTGTTAATGTACTAGGCTCAAGGATTCGCAGACGAATATAACGACTTATACACTACGTCCATCAAAATGCCTTTGAATATAAAACTGCTCCTATTTTCTTCAGTTCCAAAGATAAATTCAACTAACTAGCAAATAAAAAATCCCGATCAATATTTTTGTCGGCCAATAACCGTATATTTGAGCCATTAGGGTGGGCTGTAATATAAGGGCTGGTAATCTTTATACCGCTTAAGATAACCTACAGTATTTTAGATAGGTAACGTAACATTCTCTAAAAAAGTCAAAAAATTGTGTTATATTTTCAGGGGTTGCATTATTTTAATTAAATCATAAAGTTTTAATCTGGCGCCAACTGGTATAGTAGCGGCGTTAGTTTAAATGGGTCGCAAAGTTTTATTTTTTGTTTGTTAATTGTTTGTAGCTGTAATTTTTAATTTGAATGTAATTTAGTTATTCGGGAAGTACATAAATTGTGAGGTACTGTTGCCTTCGACTGTCTCGACCCATTCACCTCTTCATAGCTGAGTACTGCCTCCCTCGAAGGTCAAATTTAGTCACAGCATCAGTTTTTCCGTATTCAGAGTGTACCCTCCAATGGTTTATTTGTTATTAAGGAGAAACGTACAGGGTATGCCCGCGAAATTCAAATTTTCTCACGGTTTTTGCAATTTGCAGGTTGTGTGTTGGTCAAAATATAATTCGCGGCCGTAGCATGTATGTATTATCATTAGAATCATCAATACAACTCTCTCAGTTAAAATTGATTTCAAATGTCATGATTTCATGAAATAGTCTTTCCATACATCAATATGAACTTAGAAGGTTGTATTGATGATTTTAATGATTACAGTTCAGTAAATACGTACGTGCTACGGCCGTAATCCACCACGCGGGCTCAATGCGGGCTGGTGGATGTCACATGTCATGTGTGTCATGCTCATTAGACAGTTCACCTCTAAAGCTTCGGACGCGTCACGTTTCGGCATCTCTCAGTCTCCGTTGACAGGCGGCCATCGTGTAACAGTTGTCAGGTTGTCAGGTTCCGGGTGTATGAACCTTGTCACAGGTCTAAAGACCTTGGCTAATAGTGACAATAGCGGTTTAAAACGCGTGAATCGGGTTTCTGGCAATTTTTTTGGCAAGGCAAACTAGCGGAAAACTAGCGGCACACATGAGCGCCACCGGGGTTATTAACGAGAAATCACATCACACGTGTGAATCCTCAAAGAGTTGTCAGCAATGCATGACGGGCCCCGTCATGGCCGATGCCTGACCAGGGGTCGTGGATAAATTCGAAACAGAGTTACCGCGGGAAACAGATTTAGTCAGTAAAAGCGGGAGAAGACATTGGATGAATTCCCACGCCCACAAAAAAGAAACACGTGTTTATATCAACAATCATCACATCGTCATAATTTTTAACATTTTATTTTATTTTTGTTATTTTTTATTGTGCACCTACCACGGAGTAGTCTCTTTAACCCAAAGGTTGACTGGTAGAGAATGCCTTGTTGCATTAAGACCGCCTATGTACCACTATTTTACATGAAGCTTAAATACATAATTAGTAGTTTTAGATTTTAAAACTGCACCACATATATCAAACATTCAACCGTTTAAGCAGATAGAAACAGTCTGTTCTCGCATATCTCTGCCATATGCTCGCTGAATTGATGGTCTCTGATGCAGGGTTATAAATGTCCCGTCAGACGGCCGTAATGCTGCATGCGCTGATGGATCGTCTGAACAGCCACGATGCTGGGAGAGGCGCATCCTTTTGCATACAGCGTAATTCGAGTTTTATTGGATGAGGAAGTTAACTTTGGTGAATTGCTTTAAATTAGGAATTTACGTAACGGAATTCGAAATAGCCTAAAAATAAAATCTCCCATAAATAGTAAAAAAAAAAACATTTTTAGCTACGTCTTCAAAAAGACCCGCCTTAATATTCTTTCATAAGAAAAACTAGCTTCTGCTAGCAACTTCGCCCGCGTGGAAATTTATTAGACTATGTAAATATGCCTATGCCTTATATAGTCAGCTATCTGCCAGTAAAATCTTATCAGAATCGGTCCAGCCGTTTCGAAAATTTCCCGGAACAAACAGACAGATAAAGACTTTAAAAACTGATTTGTAGGTATCGTACAAATAACGGTTTGAGCTTAAAAAAACTATTATTTTGACATTCAATTTTACTTATTTATAAATCTATGTATATTGATATGAGCTAAGAACCTTTGGTATAAATAGAGAGTGAATTGCATAGCGATTTATTTAATAAGAGCAACAACAAACTAAGATTTTTTTAGCTTTTGACTCACGTAGAAGGAATTCTAAATCATAGATATTTATCGCAGCTACGAAACTTCGCAATAATATTCTTTTTATTGCACCTTTTTCTTCTCAATGCCTTCTGTCACAAATAAACGTCAGCTTTTAGTATTATCAATCAAAGTTATTTTATAGAATTCTTTAAATATTTATTGTTATAACATCCACCTGTTTAAATAGTAAATCCAGATATATCGGGACACAATGACGATTATTATTGAAGATTCGGAGGACGTTCCATGTTCATACTGCCAGAAGCTTCGACAGACGTTCATGTTGATAGCCTTATCAGCTGTTCTCCCGATGGTATTCTTCGCTTCACTGCTTCTGGGGACAGCATCCGGACAGATGGGCGAACAAGTAGAGTTCACTACAAGTCTCATCGTTGAGTTTGTGTTTGGACTGTTGTATGTGCAACTATTCGTCGCTACGTCAATCCTCATCATCAGCTTCATGAAGAGGAATCAGCCGTTGCCTCTCAAGTACCACTACTGGTACTTCTTCTTTCACATAGGCATCATGGGTTTGTTCCTCGTTTCTTGCTTCATCATGACCGCCGTCAACAAAGGCTACATAGCATCGGTACTAGTATTTAGCGGTGGCTTCATTTACTTTTACAATTTATATCTTTTTATGGACACCAACAAGGACGCCTGGACCACTTTAAGAAGAGCTTATTGAGGTGAATCCATAATGCTTTTGAAAACTTAATAAATGGCACTCCCGATGTCTTCAAATTGTTTGTGAATTTAGCGAAGTTTACCTAAGTGAATTTAGGTGGCTTTTCAGTAAGTCTCATAAGATGGGGATTCGGTAATAATTGTGTTTAGTATAAGTTGCTGACTTGTCGGCCTTGTTGTCGGTGGCTAGACGGGAGACACTGAAGTTATGGGTCTTTTAGTTTGGGTTACCGAAATCGGTTTTGATAAATGATGTTATAAACTTGAACATAATCTAGGCTAATCTGAGGTACCGAAATAAGCAGATATCTCACCTGCCTGTCAGCTCGAATAATTCGTGGAAGTTGTAGTACCAGACTACAAAGAAAGGTCAATGCGAAGGTTAAGAGTATACAATCACACACTCTCTTGGTAAATATGTTACTCATTATTTACTACACCTGATACTAAGAATACCTGCCACTTTGTTATAGTTCAATACGTACTGAAGCCCATCTTTGACAACAATTTGTACTATAGGGAACGTGCACGAACTATAGGTGGCAACACAAATCGACACGAGCGCCACAGTGTGGGAAGATTACATTATAACGGGTGTAAAAAGACAGTTTCCAAAGCCGAAAGTCACATATTCTACCAATTATTTAGATATTTTTTTCCACTAGACCATACCTGGAAATCCACTAGTTCTGGAGATATTGATCGAAATATTTTTTTTTACTTTTTTAACCGACGAAAAAAAAAGGAGGAGGTTCTCAATTCGACCGTATATGTTTTTTTTTTTTTTTTTTTGTGTATGTTCAGCCCTCACTCCGTCATTTATGAACCGATTTTGATTATTATTTTTTTGTTAGATAGGGTACACCTCAAGGGTGGTTCCATGCCAAGGAAGTCAGGATCTGACAGTGGAATCCTGATAAAATTGAGAGAAAACCTTGAAAATTGTGGGCACGTTTAGTGTTTCTGTATGTATGTTCAGCCCTCACTCCGTCATTTATGAACCGATTTTGATTATTCTTTTTTTCTTAGATAGGGTACACCTCAAGGGTGGTCCCATGTCAAGGAAATCAGGATCTGATAATGGAATCCTGATAAAATTGAGAGAAAACCTCGAAAATTGTGAGCACGTTTAGCGTTTCTGTATGTATGTTCGGCCCTCACTCCGTTATTTATGAACCGATTTTGATGATTCTTTTTTTCTTAGATAGGGTATACCTCAAGGATGGTCCCATATCAAGGACATCAGGATTTGATAATGGGATCCTGAAAAAAATGAGAGAGAACCTCGAAAATTGGGCACGAATATTGTTTCTGTTTACTTTTCATTACTGAATCAGGTATTTGGATTTAGGAACCATCACATCATGAAACTGAGCTGATGATGGAAACCATACCTTTCCTAAACAAACAATAGAAGTCAGATATAAAAACTGGTTTTAGTGACAAATACCACTTAATATGCTTTGACAAAAAGACGTCTTTACAATGTTGGAGGTAACCTCAACTGGTCAATATCCTGGGAACTTCATGGAAGGATTGTTATATCATCAGCTCAGTGGCAAGAGGAATGACGAAGAATTTGAAATTACCCTCAGAGTGTTAAAAGATGATGCGAGCCACAAAAAATCATAAAATAAAAAACTTTTTAACAAAAAAATTAACCGACGAAAAAGAACTAAAAAGCAAAAAATAAATAAACCTTTTAAGTCTTGAGTAATGAGCTTATTTACCTACATAAAATATCAAATTTTATATAAACTAATTTTGAGTCGGCGCCAATTAATAAAATGATTAATTACCTACTTACAGCCTTCTTCATTTGTAAGTACTTATAAAATTTAGATATTTAATAATCAGATTGTTGTTTGGCGCCGACTCAAAATTAGTTTATATAAAATTTGATATTTTATGTAGGTAAATAAGCTCATTACTCAAGACTTAAAAGGTTTATTTATTTTTTGCTTTTTAGTTCTTTTTCGTCGGTTAATTTTTTTGTTAAAAAGTTTTTACGAAAATTAATTCAGTGTTGTTACTAAACTTTTTTCCAAACAAACAATACCTGAATTTTCGAATTTGAAGTTACAAAAACGCAGTTAACCTAACCTACGTGACTTAGAGCAAAGGGGCGGAGTTTAACTCCACTTGCCTAGGTTCGCGTTACATTGCTTGCAATAAAAAATAGTTTTTTTTTTTCAAACCTAGTGTCTTATTTTTATTTTTCTTTGATGTGTTCAAGCATCCCGAAATGCAACAATACATTGTCACTTAGTTAAATGTTAATTTTAACTTCTATAATGTGATTATTTTCTAATTGTGTCCATAAATGATTCAGATTTGCGCCACCAGGTGGCAGAGTATTCGTCGTGCACGTTCCCTATACGGGGAATTGGTAAGATCTGATAAATCCAAGAACTTACACATGTGTGTTTTCACACCGCTCAATCATCTTCAGTTCAATCACTTTCAGTTGAACTATCTAAAAAAATCAGTAAGTATTTTAAACTTAAAACGTGCATACTACAATTTTTATCAAAGACTCCGATATGCTTATCCCACACCGGTTAGCCACAATTCTTCCAGTTTCGCGAATCTCAAAGCATTTTTGTTAAATCGCACAGACTTAGCTAAGGAATAGCTCTGCCCAGTGGGTATCTCAAGCCTAACTTTGTTAACTTAATAGCTACGACTTTATTATTCAGCTGCTTAGTATTTCATACACTAAAGAAGTAGTTCTTCAAACTTCACAGAAAGGATCCTTAAAGTTTCTGTTATATTGTGTTTAAATATTCATTATTTTTGTTTGTAAGTTTGTCTAGGGGTGAAAGGAATAACGTGGTTACTTTGTCTACGTTAAATAAGCTACCTCAGATTCCTAAAGTTGCTGGTGAATGTAGATCCTAGACTTTAGGGCTGATTATCTTCAAAATGGTTCAGCACATTTTCTTGAAACATAGCTAAGAATTATCCCGGTTAAACAAGCCATGTAATAAAAACCGCAGTGAAATCGGGCCGTCCAATCCGTTTGGTAGCAATGATGCCACAGATACATATAACGACATACATACATCACACTTGTGTTGGGGAGAGTAATTTCTTACTAGTAAAATATAACATAATAATAATATAACATAATCAGCCTTGTAATGGTCCCAATGCGGGACTCAGCGCCCCCAGCAGTCGCCGCAAGAGACGCCCTGGGCGTCGGGGATCGCAAGCCGTTCTCCAGCCACCGTAGGCGCGGGCTTGCGGACGGCGAGTAATGGGTAGCTCGCCGTCCGATAAGGACCAGAGCCTTTAGACAAAATACATTTCTGTTAACGTAAACGCTAACGCTTCGTGCAAAATGTATGGCAACGACGTTTTGCACGAAACGTTAGACACAGAACTGTCACGTGACTCACGCCCAGTAATGTCTTTGCCATACATTTTGCACGAAGCGTTAGCGTTAACGTTAACAGAAATGTTTTTGGCTAAGGGGGCAGGTCCGAGAGTCGACGGCGCGTAGTGTTCCATGCGCGCCTCAAAGAAATGTCAGCAGTACGGCCGATGCCTGCCTAGGGTCGCCTAATAAATTCGAAATAGATTTCTCGTGGAGGCGATCGGTGGCAGTGATGTCTCGCGCCCGGCCCTAGTCCAGGCCATATTGCGGAGCGAGAGAGAATGGGAAGCTGTCACCTCCTTCTGCGAAGCAGTAATGCTTGCGAAGTAGGAGGCGGACTGTGTGAGGGAGACTCAACGCCTACGCTCCTAGCACTCGCCGCAGGAGACGCTCCGAACGTCAGGAAACGCAGGGCGAAGCCCGGCCACCGTGGGCTTGCGGACAGCGAGTAATAGGTAGCTCGCCGTCCGATAAAGACCAGGCCCGAGTTGAGGGCGCGTAGTGTTCAAGACATGTCAGCAAAAATTGACGGGGCCCGCCAGAACCGATGCTTGTCTGAGTCGCGGATAAATTCGAAAGCGAGTTACCGCGGCAGGCCCGCCAGAACCGATGCTTGTCTGAGTCGCGGATAAATTCGAAAGCGAGTTACCGCGGCAGGCCCGCCAGAACCGATGCTTGTCTGAGTCGCGGATAAATTCGAAAGCGAGTTACCGCGGCAGGCCCGCCAGAACCGATGCTTGTCTGAGTCGCGGATAAATTCGAAAGCGAGTTACCGCGGCAGGCCCGCCAGAACCGATGCTTGTCTGAGTCGCGGATAAATTCGAAAGCGAGTTACCGCGGTAGGCCCGCCAGAACCGATGCTTGTCTGAGTCGCGGATAAATTCGAAAGCGAGTTACCGCGGCAGGCCCGCCAGAACCGATGCTTGTCTGAGTCGCGGATAAATTCGAAAGCGAGTTACCGCGGCACTAGCACAAGCAACTGAAGGGACAGCGGTGGCTTTTAGTCAGTAAGAGTCTGACACGTCTTCCCGCTCCACCCAGAGCGGGAGAAGTCATTGGATGACATCCCACCCCCAATAAAAAAGGGCCTCCTCTCTAGGAGAGGGATAGGGCCGCTATCCACCAAGCGAGCTCAGTGCGGTATTGGTCGATGTCACATGTCTTCGAATTTTTTGTTTTAGGACATAATTATGTACTGGTTTCCTTATGATGTTTTCCTTCACCGTAAGGTCCAAAGTAAAGCGCCTGCCTGGATTTGAACTTACAATTCATTAGTCGGGGCCGTTCATTGGTCTACCATTGTTCTCACTAATGTGAAGCAATTAACTCCGTCTTCGAGCACATTATCGCATACCATCAGATGAGATAGTGACAATCGCAAGCCTACCAATTATAAAAAAATCTTTTGTAATCCAAAGAAGTCTAGTTCCTATTATCGTACTGTGATAGCAATCCCAATTCCGAGAAAGATTCAATCAGAGATGGAAGCCTATAAAGTTTGTCTGAAAGCTATCGTCACAGCCAGGCCCAAAAATTCCGAATGCCAAATCAAATCACAACAGCAGTAAATTGACACGATTGTGCGAAAAATACAAAGAGAAATAAATCTGCATATTAACGAAGCAATTAAAATATCCGTATAGGAGGTAGGTCCTCGTCTGAAGTTAATTCGGGCGTTTGTCGGCCTCCCCGAGCCCCCAATTTCTGAGGTTCCAAGACGGGCCACATCATAATCGGATTTACGTCTTCCAACCTCACATAAAGTTTATGAATTTGCATAAACTTGACTATCGTATCAGCCTTTTATGTAAGCTTCGGCGTGTCAATTAGGATTGGATTTTCTTCTTCATTTTCCAACTTTTCAAGTCTCTGAAATCAGGCAGTGATATATAATTTCAATAAGCAAAATCAATATACTGTCTATATGTTAGACGAATACTGGACAGAAATGAATAGCCCTTGCCTTATATTCGATTGCTCACAAACCCTTCTAAATTTACTTTGAAGTTTCCATACAGCATTTCCTAAAAATCTAAAAGAACTTTGCTCTAAAACGAACAACCCCCTCACCGCAGATACAACACAGCTCTAAAGACACAACCTCATTCATTTAATACATTCTAAAGTCGGCGAGGGGCAGATAACTTGTTGTTCTACCAAACTGAAACTTATTCCCACTACTAGAGCTGAGAAAACCGACTTTATAAAAACCGGTACCAGATAATAAAAACCGTAACTTTACAAAGAGCTCAAGGAACAAATTGGGCTAACTTTTTAACCTTTTCTCATCAAATTATACAATGTTCTGGTACAGCGGTTTTTCGCCGGTATTTTTTTTATTTTATGGAACCGCTGAATTCTGAAGTGTAAATGATAGGCGGCGTCTAAAATATTGCCGAATAATGAAGGTAAATACTGAGTTACAATTTGTGAAATCTGCTGCGCTCAACTTCGAGGGACGGTGGGCTTTATAGCGCTTTTTATGCTTTCTATTATAAAACTTGGGAATATTTTGGTGGATTGTGAAACCAAACATATTTTTGCTAAGTCGGGTGTGTTTTATTCCAGTGATTGCATCGACTTTGAACCCTGAAACCGATTGCAGAACTAAGCTAAGTTGTTTTAAGCTTAACTCGCATGTCTGAAGTAATTTTACGTTGTGTAGATACGAGTATATACTCGTATGTACGTAGGTGCAGATCGCAAACTATGTAAACCAAGCTATGTCCCTACATATTATTATGTATATACAAAATTAGCTTGTGCCAGCGGCTTCGCCCACGTGGAATTAGTACTTATAAATTATAGCCTATGTGCTATTCCAGAATATAATCTACCCCTGTGCCAAATTTCATCCAGATCCATTCAGCCGTTCTGGCGTGATTGAGTAACAAACATCCATCAGTTCATTCAAACTTTCTCATTTATAATATTAGTAGGATTATCTCAGTTATATGAGCTAGGCTAAACTTTCTCATTCCCTTGAGCGGGAGATGTCATTGGATTTTCCCAGCCCACAAAAAAAAGGTGTTATTACTAAACTTTTTTCCAAACAAACATTACCTGAATTTTCGTTATTTTTTTCGAATTTTCGAAATTACGCATTTGCAGTAACAAAAACGCAATGAATATCAAACGTATCCGAGAAGTACTTACGCGGCTTAGAGCGAAGAGACGGGGCCTAACTTTACTTGCCTTTTTTTTTTTCCCCTGTCTGAGTGACCAGGGGTGCGGTAACTCATGTTGAGAATTTATCCGCTACCCCTAGGCATAACTCCACTTGCCTGGGTTCGCGTTACATTGCGCGCAGTCGAAAATATATATTTTTTTCAGACCTAAAAATAAAAGTCGTTTCCCACGAATAATTTTTGCGCAAAGTTAATTTGTTAGATGTACAGTATGCGTAGTTGACGGCTGTGTGATGTCTTTTTACACCCTGTATAATGTATGTTGAGAAAAAAAAATTGAACTGACGGCTAATCCGAAAACCAAAAATGAAACTCGAAATACCATTACATTTTTATATTTCTCGGGGTTAACCTATGCATCTTAGGACCTTCATTTTTTTTCACCAATTCTAAACGCCCAGTTAAACGAGTTTAAGCGAGTTTAAATGCGTGTAGCCGCTGTCATAAAGCTGAAGAGTTTGTTTGTTTGTTTGCTAATCTCAGGAACTACTGGATCGAATTGAAAAATTATTTTTGAGTTGTATTATCCATTTATCGAGGAAGGCTATAGGCTATATAATATCCCGCTGCGACCAGCAGGAGCAGAGCATCAATAAAAATGTGGCAAAAACAGAAAAAAAAAATCCTTTTGAGAGTTTCAGTTGCGTGCGCTGCGTAAACGGAAAAAGTTACGCAAAAATTATGTATGACGGAATTGTTCTCCTTTTAAAGGTCTAATTAAAAGTCCGCGACAGCGACAGTTAACCTTCAAAGATAGACATATGTCTATTGAACGTTAACTCACTATTTTTTTATGGTTTTTATTTTTTACGCTAAGCTTAGTTCAGTAAAACTTAGTTTATAGAGCGAATGGTGAAATCGGCCCTTATTAAGGCCCTTATGAAGAAGAATATCTGTCGCGTGCTTTTTAACATAACCTACCCCCATAGGCTACCAAACTCGAAAAGAGAATGGTGATTACTGTGTGATGTTTTTTATGTGATTAATTCACAGAAACATGGGGGTGCGACATAACATCGCGTTTTATGGCACCCATGGGGTCGAGTTGTTATCAGTAACCGGGAATCACATGCCATTAAAACACCACACTAATATCGTAAATGTCAGAGGTGTCTCTACGTATACATTCATAAACTGACGCCTTTTTGCTATTGGGGTTGGCAGAAACTACTGAATGACACCTGCTAAGATCCTAACATACTTCTTTTGCTTCTGTACGTACAGAAGCAAAATGAGTATGTTAGGATCTGGTAGGTACATAATGTTTACCACGATTTTGCTGCTAAACATAAACGTCTAATCAGAGAACCTCTTTTTTCTGTGTACAAGGCTTGTCAGAGCATATCCCTGAGGAGACTGTAAAGGAGTCTCCCCTCAGCCTCGCTGTGCACGGCAGCACGTGATCACCGTGTAACCGTCTTCCCTGAGATCACTCGGTTGGCGGACAGAGTGCCCACTGTGTCACCGTCTTTCCTAGGGTCGCTTGGTGGGCAGTCTGACAGCCCGCGACCTTAGAGTCCCGTCTGCCTTAAACGGTGCCAATTTGAGTGTTGTGTTTGGAGGTATTTGACAAACAAGAATGAATGTCTAGAAAATTAGAAAAGGGCACTTTCTGCTTCTCGAAATAAATCGTAATAAATGACAGCGAAGCCACAGGCACAGCTAAGTCTACCTGTTGGTGATATGTTGTGTGATTATTGTATTCCTATAAGTAAAAAAAAAAGTTTATTTGTGCCTCACGCACTACCACTAGTAGTTCTTGTACAACTGACAACAGCCCGATTTTCATGACTTCCGAGAGTGAACTTGAATACCATTAGATGTTTCTCTATATAATAGTACCTACTCTTGACATGTGGCCGGTTTATTGCAAATGCTCGCCCTCTTTTGGGTAGGTAACTACATGAGTCTTAAAATTTCTGGCGAAACGTGAGTGTATTCTAGGGACACCTCTAGTTCTCTTCCGGGGAATGTAGGCGTGATATCATGATGCCTGGCTTGATATCAGGGGGGCAGAACTGACGGACTGCCATGAATCTAAAACTTTCTTTTTCTTAATGTAGATGCTATATCAAAGTTTTATTGGACCAAATGTGGGACTTCCACGGCAAGGTTTAGGAACATATTCTGCGTTAGAAAAATTTGAGCAGAGTCACAATACTAGTCGAGCTTCATTGCCTCGTTGCTTTTCGGCGTGGCCAATGTTGATTCTGGCTTTTGGGAGTTACAGTGGTTGAGAAAAACATGGCGTTCTTATCTCAAACCAAAAACGAGTCGCAATACAATGTACCAACTAAATTATGTATTGTAATTACTCCACATTAGTAGTGCCATTAACGATGTTCGCCTGATAGATGGTTGTGGACGCAAAAGTGACAGAACCCGGTGGGAGCACTTAGCATGATATATGAGATGCCACATTATGTATTTACATATCACCGAATTAAGGTGGCGGTTCGTAATGTGATGATATTGTGTTTAATGCTGGCTTTTAAAATGGAGACTTGATTATGTTCCAATTTGTCTGTTAAGGCATAGGCATAAGGCAAGGAGGAGCTCGTGGCTAAAGTAATAACAGCCGCGTGGGTCGATCCATCAGGTTAAGCTATGCTTGCCGGGGTTTGTCCGTGGATGGGTGATCATCTTTACATACCGAGACTCCTCCGTGCCTCGGAAAGCACGTTAAGCCGTTGATCCCGGCTGTCAATCGTGGATCTTTGACAGTCGTTACGGGTCGTTAAAAGCCCGAAAGTCTGACAACCAGTCTTACTAAGGGGTATCGTATTACCCAATATCTGGGTTGTGGAGGTCCGATAGGTAGTCGCTCCATGTAAAATACTGGTATTCAGCTGCATCTGTTTAAACTGGAAGCTGACCCCAAGATAGTTGAGAAAAGATTTTTTTTAAGGCAGATTTTTATTTTTGTCTGTTAAGGCATTTCTTGGTTACATTGAATGTGTTGAAATTGAATGTCTCCTCTCAGTGAAAAGTCTGTCATCAGTTGATGTTATGAAAAAAATAAAAATAGAACAAACCTTTATTGCTGTTTTACTAATTTTAATAATTTTTAACTAACGATCGGTTATTCCTACAACGCAACAGCTTGTCTTTCGACAAATGCCTCCTACAAAGACATCCACCTATCTCTGTCTCTACTATTCTGGTCCATTCTGGACCGGCGACTCTTTTGAGGTCGTCTTCCCAGCGTTTCGTTTGTCGACCTTTTCTTCTTTTGCCATCCCTGGGGTACCACTCTGATATTTTCCTAGTCCATTTCTCATTTTTCTCTCTCATTATGATGTTAGATAAGTCACTGCAAAAGACAGGTATTCCACTTAGCAACCTCAAAAACAATCTTCGTTTAAATACGATTCCCAGAATTCTCGGGTTACTACTGAATCCCTCAATGGTAATCGGCTCTTGTTTCATCCAAAGGAAACACCGTGACGTATCCCATACTTTTTCTGTACCCATTGAAGACTTCCAAGAATTCTGGATCCACGTACCTTTTCCTCCTATGAATGCGTAAGTATTTCCTCAATGATTACATGCTTAAAGGCCTTTTCAATATTCCGTATTTCTCCTCTCTCAAATCGATTCGTAGAAAGCGTTCAGTTGAGTCGTCTTATTTCGATTAAATTTGAGGTAACGGCTGTTCAAACACGACAGGTATCATGTTTATATATCATTCACATGGTTTTTTTTTGTTAAAATAAAAACCGGCCAAGTGCGTGTCGGACTGCATACATTTAGGGTTCCGTATCATATGAGGGCAATCAATATTTTGGTATTTGTTAGTAAAATCTATCTATCTTTATCTTCTATAATATAAAAATGAATCGCAAAATGTGTTGGTAAGCGCATAACTCAACAACGCCTGGACCAATTTGGCCAATTCTTTTAATTAAATGTTCGTTGAAGTTCAAAGATGGTTTTTACGGCGAGAAAAAATCTAATAATTGCCGGAAAAACCCTTAAAACAGCCCTTTTCTTTTCCCCATACAAACGTTTTCTAACTAAAACGTAGAGTCAATTTGAGCTTTAATGCTATTGTATAAAGTTCATATTAAATTACAAGCACTCACTGTTGATTAAACAATGTAGGTATGTTCCTAACGTCAAAGAGTCAATTTGCACTTTATTACCGCTGTACAAAGTTCAAATTCAATCAATCAATTTGGTCGGCTTCGCGATATTATTTCATTTGTTTTACTTTAAAATGCATAAGAAGGAAGGATCTCTTGAAGGATTTGACTCCAAGTCATATCAAATTAAAAAAAAGTTGAAACAACAACAAACTGTCAATGTCAGTGTTGTTTTTCTTGGATTTTCGGTTACCTACTCTACTGAGTTTGGTTTTGTCAACTGATACACGAAACAAATTTGTACCTATATCGTGTTTTGTGCAGTGTTTAGTCACCTATGATCACTAATTATTGCATGTGATACAATAATCTATAATATAGATATGCCTCCTATTAGACGAAACAATTTAGGTAGAAGAACCTGAAATGCTACAAACCATGCTAATTACCGACTGTCAACGTTTGCTATTGCTAGAAAATGACGCTCATTGGGATCAAACTCTCAATGATGCTGTAATATCATCACACGCTCATCAAATACGAACATTGTTTTCTATAATCATATCTACATGCTTCCCATAAAACCCAATTGATTTGTGGATCAAGTACAAAGATTATATGTGTGATGATATTTTGTATCAAATACGAAATAGAATGGGAAATCCAAATATACAAATCAGTGAAGAAATTTACAACGAAGCATTGATTTCAATTGAGGTCATGTGCTTGATGATGTCAAACAAACTATTAATTCAATTAGGCCTGGCCGCGCCCAATCGTCCAATGCATGATGCTTTTAACCAAGAGTTGAATCGAGAAAAACTGTATGATCTCAACACTTCGAAAGAATTTATTCAAACAAATCTTCCACTGTTGAATGAACAACAGAAGTATGTATTTGATACTCTTATGAAAGTAATAAATGATGAAACTGGAGGGATTTACTTCTTAGATGCACCTGGTGGTACAGGAAAAACTTTTTTGATTTCATTAATATTAGCAACGATTCGCTCACAAAATAAAATTGCACTTGCACCCGCTTCGTCGGGAATCGCAGTAACTTTGCTTGAATGTGGTCGAACAGCCCATTCAGCATTAAAATTGCCAAAGGTCTTGCAGCAATGTAAATTAATTATTTGGGATGAATGCACGATGGCACATAAAAAATCTTTGGAGGCTTTAGACAGAACCTTAAAAGATCTATGGAGCAATCATAAACAATTTGGTGGTGCAATGATTTTATTAGCAGGAGATTTTCGTCAAACATTGCCAGTGATTCCACGATCAACACCAGCTGATGAACTCAATGCATGTCTAAAGTCCTCCAATTTGTGGAAACATGTCAAAGTACTTCATTTAAGCAAGAATATGCGTGTAGAGTTGCAAAATGACCAATCTGGAAACATATTTTCTAAACAACTCATTGACATTGGTAGTGGCAAATTTCCTATAGACATGTTGACTGGCTGCATTAACTTTCCTCAAAGTTTTTGTCAGTTAACTCGATCAAAAGATGAAATTATTCAGAAGGTGTTTCCAGATGTTTCTCAAAATTACAGAAGCTATGATTGGTTGAGCGAACGAGCTATAATAATAACATAATAACTCAACAACGCCTGGACCAATTTGGCCTATTCTTTTATTTAAATGTTCGTTGAAGTTCAAAGATGGTTTTTACGGCGAGAAAAATTCTAATAATTGCCGGAAAAACCCTTAAAACAGCCCTTTTCTTTTTCCCATACAAACGTTTTCTAACTAAAACGTAGAGTCAATTTGAGCTTTATTGCTATTGTATAAAGTTCATCAAAAGATGAACTTATTCAGAAGGTGTTTCCAGATGTTTCTCAAAATTACAGAAGCTATGATTGGTTGAGCGAACGAGCTGTATTGGCTGCAAAAAACATAGATGTAAATGAATTAAATTTAAAAATTCAAGAACAAATTACAGGCGAATCAAGGATATATAAATCAGTTGATTCGGCTACTAACCAAGATGATGTAGTGAACTATCCACCAGAATTTTTAAACTCGCTGGATTTGCCAGGATTGCCACCTCACAATCTTCAATTAAAGGTTGGATCGGTAGTTATAATGTTGCGAAATATCAACCAACCGCGTCTTTGCAACGGCACACGGTTAGCGATAAAAAAAATTACTAAACAACGTGATAGAAGCAACTATACTGAAAGGAAAGTATAAAGAAGAAGACGTTCTCATACCGCGCATCCCAATGCTTCCAACTGATGTGCCGTTTGACTTTAAACGACTACAGTTTCCAGTTCGGCTTGCTTTTGCTATGACCATTTAAACAAGTCCCAGGGGCAATCATTAAGTGTTTGTGGTATTAATCTGGAAATCCCATGTTTCTCACATGGTCAATTGTATGTTGCCTGTTCCCGTGTTGGAAAACCATCAGATTTGTTTGTCTATGCGCCAGGTAATCAAAAAAAAAAACATCGTATATCACAAAGCACTACAATGAAAATAAAACTGATTTTTGTTAATAATTATGATTCACATGATTAACAATAAAGCGATTACTTATTTTTAAATGCTCTAATATGTTTTATTTAATTATATTTCTTATTCACAACGCCCTATCACCAGGGTGACGGTTCTGTTCAGGAGATTTTTTTGCCCCGACTATAAAATATGTAGGAACAAAAAAATGTCACATTACAAATCATTTTGACACGACTTTATTGCAATATAATTAGGCAGTACGAAGTCTGCCGGGTCAGCTAGTTATATATAAAAATTAATCCCTATTTCCTTGGTCACGGCATCACGTGTGAACGACTGGACCGATTTCGCTAATTCTTTTTTTGTTGTGTTTTTTATTGTCAGGCGAAGGTTCTTATGAAAGAAAAAATTAAGAAAGTTGCGCGGAAAATAAGTAAATTTCAGAAAACTTCGCGCGTTTGACAGTTCATAGCTAAGACTGGACAATGTCTGTCGGGTCAGCTAGTTTAGGTACCTAATAATAAAAATCATTATTACCTTGCAAGTTCATAAGTCAATGGGAAGTTAAAAAATTCTTCGGAATAAAATTTTGTGACAGACGGACAGACCGACAAACAGACAGGCGGACACGTGAACGACAGCAATAGGGCTCCGTTTGGATCCTACGGGTACGGAACTCTGAAAATCGTTTACTAAAAGGCAACAATTTCCTAATAAATAGCTTAAAAGGTACAAAATAATAATTATAAAAAGAACAAAAAAAATGATTTAATAAACAAAAAGATGAATAAAAGAAATAACATTGTACAATAAACGCGTATGAAAAAAACCCATTGAGTATTAAAAAATCATCTACATCGTTGTCAATGGGAAAAAGTGCCCAGAACCCTGGCAGCATTGCCACGTGGAATAGCAATGCTGATTCGTTGGGCAAAGAAAAACCCAGCCCACTGGTCATGTGAAGAGTCGACTAACTGTTTGGTGATATATATTACAATAAATGTATTTTCATTGGGACTTTCTTTTGGTTGGGTGCTTCATTGATATTTGTTGTATCTGTCGAACAAATATTTTCTGTTGTGTTCTATTTAACATTTTATTGGGGATATATAATTATGCCTCTTAGATTCTCATTTATGGGAACTGAGCCTCTTACTAGAATTTTTAATTTTAGTGGGAACGTTTACAAAATCACAATCTAGCATACCCAAAGGCACACCAGCAACTATCTGCAGGTCATATAAATAAGTTAACCTAAATTCCTGAAACCACACTTAACTTTATTTATAAAAGTTAGGTAAGTACTCGTATATATAGTAGGTAGGTGTATTTTCTTCTTCATGGTCTCAATGAATAAGGATTTCTTGAATGGAACAGGTCCGCCGTGAATAATACGGCAAAAGATGAGGTTTATTTTTAGCACACCGAAAATCTACTCTAATAAAATATAACCTGATATTTTCAGATATCAGATATTTTATCTGAATTAGGTAACCTGTTATTTGTGATGTTTTTACAAGCTTTTATTTTCGTATCATAATATTGTATACACAGCTGTGCACCACTTTGATTGATTTGATTTGTTTAACAAACATCCTTAAATATATAGATATAGAACTTGATTTGTTTAACAAACATCCTTAAATATATACTTTCACTTTAGTGAGACAATTATTGAAAAAAACTATAAATGTGAAAGTAACTGTCTGTCTGTTACTTCTTAACGTCTTAACAGCTAACGAATTTAACACACAAGTAGACCATGTTCTGGAATAGGACATAGGATACTTATACCATCATCATTTTAGCCGAAAGACGGCCACTGCTGGTCATAGGCCTCCCCCAACTGTCTCCACAATGACCGGTCCTGTGCGTCTCGCATCCGTCGGCTACCCGCGACTCTCACCAGGTCATCGGTCCACCTTGTGGGAGGCCTTCCAACGCTGCGTCTTCCGGTACGCGGTCGCCACTCCAGAACTTTTCGCCCCATCGACCATCTGTTCTGCGAGCAATGTGCACTGCCACTTCAGTTTGGCGATTCTTCGGGCTATGTCGGTAACCTTGGTTCTCTTGCGGATTTCATCATTCCTGATTCGAACACGCAAGGAAACTACGAGCATAGCCCTCTCCATGCCCTTTGAGTGACTTTACGCCTTCTGATGAGGCCCATTGTGAGCGACATTTCTGTTCCATATGTCATAACTGGCAACACGCACTGGTCATAGACTTTCGTCTTGTGACACTGTGGTATGTGGGACGAGATGATACCACGCAGCCTCCCGAATGCCGCCCAGCTGATTCGGATTCGATGATTGACCTCTTTCTCGAAGTTAGCCCTACCAAAAATATTACTCCCGGGACACTTATTATACTGGGCGTATTTTCCCTTTGGGTCATTTTCGACATTCTCACGGGCGAAGCCGCTCGCAGAAGCTGGTAAACTACAAAACAGAACAATAAGTAACACCAATTACTATCAAAAGCCTTATCGATATCAGCTTTGCCTTTTCAGCTGCTCACAGCAAAATGATTTTTGCAGCACAAAATCTGCTAGCAATGAATATTCATAGCAACAATGGACTATACTGTGGCTGTAATTGTGTTAACGTTCATAGTAACTTCGTTAAAGGCAATTGCGGACACAACTTTGGATTTATAGTGCAGAAGTCCAAGTGTTATTGATTTTGGGTAACGATTTTTTATACTCTGTGTCGTCAAGGATACGTTGGTAAACTAATATGGAGGTGTGTTTTTGGCGGTGGTAAAATGGTCCTTTGATAAAGTAATAGTCTGTGTTTCCTGATAGTTACACCCTGGGGGTCTTTAAGACAAGAGTGAATAGAAGGTTACTTCTAGGCAAGCGTGCTCCATTGTCGACCACATCATCGCTTACTATCAGGTGAAATACTATTCAAGCGCAAGCTTATGAACGAAAAAAAAATGCGTTTATCTGTGGATAAAACACAGAAATGGTCTAGACGCTTGGCTTGAGTGCATTCATCCTCATCATCATCTTTGGTACTACCCTTATCCCATGTTACTTGACATCGGCGCAACACGTTGTCATCCTCTATTCTCCCGTCACGTTATCAAGCACACTCTTGAATTGAATTTGTATGATCAAAAAATATATGCACTAACAAACTCCAGTCAACAAAAACATTTTTACAAAAAATACAACCGACTTCCAAAAAAGAAAATACAGTAAAAATTGTAAAATAACTTTAATTTCGGAAGTCTGTGTCAAATAACGAAGAAACAAAATACAAACACTGACAGTTGGTTGTATGTTTTGTAAGAAAGTTTTTTTTTTTACTTTTTAATTGTGGTTTCACATTAAATTGTGTTAACAATACATAGACATACGATCTCAACAATCGCGACGAGTCATTTGCTGTTAGATATTGAAGAGTTCTTCATTAGATCCTAATATATTATATAATAAAAACTTCCTTGAAAAATATGCATTTGAATAACGAAAACCTCATTTAAATCGGATCAGTAGTTTTCAAAAAGCGTAAAATCAATTTCGATAAAATATGGGTCCGCCTCAGGAGTACCACCTAAATTCTCTTTCGAATATTTTTTTTTTTTTTGGAAATCGGTCCACAATTATTGACAAACCAGTGAACATACTTACATAAAACAAAAAACTGGCCAAGTGCGTGTCTGATTTTGCACATTAAGGGTTCTTTACCAAATATTGGTATTTCTTAGTAAAGTATACGTAATAATAAACATTATCACCAAACAAGTTCATAGGTTAATGGGAAGTTAAAAAAATCTTTGTAACAAAATTTTGTGACAGACGACGGACGGACAGACAGACGGACACGTGAGTGACAACAATAAGGCTCCGTTTGGACCCTTCGGGTATGGAACCCTAAAAATGAAAAAAAAAACATACATACCTCCAGTCACATACAGCAGAACCTCTTCCTATTTTTGAAGTCGGTTAAAAAGACGAACTGTTTGTTTGGAAAAAAAACTGCCTCTATACTTTACCATCATTGTCTTTAATGCTATTTTGAATTTACTTAACCAAGACTCCAAATTTACAAACCCTAATCTCCATTGTAAGCCTTAAACACGAGCACCCACATAGCAGGATGTATTTAAAATCACAACGCCCGAGCTCGCCCGATGCAAGCCGAACTCCACCGAATTAAGTTTCTGACAAATTGAGTGTCTGTACGTCCGGAACTCCTGTATCCTCCCATTCCTCTCTCGTATCAGCCAGGTAATTGGCCCGGCTATAAATGATAAATGATAAATGATAAATGATGTTTATTCAGTAAATAGGTTACAAGGAACACTTTTACACGTCAATGTTTTTTTGTCAGTTTAAGCTAGATGAGGCCGGTGTTTCCTAGCTGACTACCCTGAGAAGAAACACCGAAACAAACTCAGAGGTCAAAGTCTCTTTTAGTGTTCAAATCCATACAATGTGGACTGGTTAGATCCTATGAGAACCATGTACGTTTATGTCTGGGATGAGCTTTATGAAGAAAGCAACACACGAATTCGAGTGGACCTGTCCAGACAGTGCAAGCATTTGTCAGTCATCGCGAAGCTCAACTCAGAACTCTGAGGTGCTCAACGAACCGACGAACAATACCAAAGTAAGGACATTTGAGTAGGCCGCAAAAAATACTCAAACTGCCAGACAATCATAAAATCTACATGAATATAACGACATACATAGTTCTCGCATTCACATTATTCTATATGAGGACCATGCAGCTTAGTGTCTGTAGTGGTCTTTTGAAGAAAGAACCAAACATATTTGAGTGGACCTGTCCAGTCAGTGCAAGCATTTGTCAATAGTCGAATAGCTCAACTTAAAAACCACTAAGGAGCTCAATGACATGACGAACAATACCAAAGAAAAGACATTTGGGTAGGCCGCAAAAGTACTCAAACTGTCAGACAACGTTGAAAATTACTGTAAAAAGGAGGAGAAAATAATAATAATAACCCACATAGTCCTCACATTTACAATAATTAAGTAATCAAAAAAAAAAATAAAAATATAATACTTTACAAAGTAAATATTTGTGTCAAACAAAATAGTAATCATAATATGTCAATCAAAAAATAAAAATAAATATAATACTTAACAAAGTATTCAAGTCAAAAAAAAATAATAATTATAAAATGTCAATAAAAAAATAAAATAAAAAAATATAATACAATACTATACAAGTATTCATGTCAAAAACGAATATTAAAAAAATAAAAAATATATATATAAAAAATTTTTCATCAGTAAGTAGTACATATGAAAACAATGGCTCATGTATATCATTGAAGCAGCTCAATCCCACGCCTTTTTGTCCTCAAGAAAGTCATTAATTGTGTAAAAAGCTTTCTGGCATAGCTTACGTTTAATAAATGATTTAAATTTATTTATGCTTAGTTCTTGAATTTGGCTAGGAAGTTTATTATAGAAACGTATACATTGACATCTAAACGAACCACCTATTTTTTTCTTGAGCCTGGTTTTTGGTACAATAAATTTGTGTTTGTTCCTAGTATTTATGCTATGGATATCACTGTATCTTTTAAACAGATTAATATTTTTATGTGCATACATGAGATTCTCATAAATATATTGAGAGGGAACAGTCATAATATTAATCTCTTTAAATTTGTCTCTGAGGGAGTGTCTGGGACTTAATTTATAAATTGCACGAATAGCCCTTTTCTGTAAAACAAAAATTGTCTGAATATCGGCGGCATTTCCCCACAACAGAATGCCGTACGACATCACACTATGAAAATAACTAAAGTATACTAAACGAGCCGTCTCTAAATCAGTTAAACCACGAATTTTCCTTACGGCGTATGCTGCAGAGCTAAGTTTTTTGGACAGTTTATCTATATGGGGGCTCCACTGAAGCTGCGCATCCAAAGTTAAACCTAAGAACACTGTGGAATCCTCGGGTTTCAACTCTTCACCCTTTATTGACACATTAGTGTTCACTTGTATTACATTGGGTAATGTGAACTTTATGCATTTTGTTTTTTTCTCGTTAAGGAGAAGATTATTGACATTAAACCAGTTAACTACAGTTGAAAGAGCATTATTTACATTATCAACAACCACCTGCTGACGTTTGAGTTTAAATAAAAGTGAAGTGTCATCTGCAAACAGCACTATATCATGTTTATCCTTTATGAGGTAAGGCAAGTCGTTGATATAGATTAGAAACAAAAAAGGACCCAGAATTGAGCCTTGAGGAACCCCCATTCTGACTACAGACCCGGAAGACCTTTTGCCGTTCACAACAACTCTCTGAATCCTATTACTCAAGTATGAAGTAAGAAGATCCAGAGAGGCGCCCCGGACTCCGTAGTAGTGCAGCTTCCTGATCAATGTATCATGGAGAACGCAATCGAAAGCCTTAGACAAATCGCAAAAAATGCCCAACGCATCGCATTTATCTTCCCATGCATTATAAATGTGTCCCAAAAGTTCAACACCAGCATCAGTTGTTGAACGACCCTTTGTGAAACCAAACTGTTTGTTGTGTAATAATTTGTGTTTATTAAAATATCTTTGAATTTGATCTAAAATAATTTTCTCAAAAATTTTACTAAAAATAGGTAGCACTGATATAGGTCTATAATTAGTAGGGTCTGATGTACTACCCGATTTAAACAATGGTATAATTTTACTATATTTCATTAGATCAGGAAACTCACCACAATCTATACAATTATTAAAGATTACTGCTAAAGTAGGTGCTACAATGTCTATAATAGACCTAGCAACGTCAACAGAATTACCCCATAGATCTGCAGTCTTTTTAACATTTAAAGTATTAAAAGTTTTGATTACATCATTACAAGTGACATATTGGAAATAAAATTGGGATTCACAAACTGGAACGTTTTCTTTAAGTAAAATTTCTGCAGCAGTTGGTGATGAATTTAGAGATTTTGTAGTTGATACGGGAATCTCTGCAAAGAAATTTTCAAATGCCGCGGCGACTTGCGAATCTGATTTAATGATACTGTCATCAATAGCAAGGCTGTAATCACTACTTCGGTTGCAAGACCTTCCCGTTTCGCTATTAATAATATCCCAAGTCATTTTAATTACATTACTACTATTTTTAATTTTTGAACTTAAGTAGGGTTATAAGGTTTCCACTTGGCTTCGGATTGTATTGAAGAATCAACTGGTAATCCGAAGCTGGAATTGTGGTGGAAGATTTTGATCGCAATATCGGGGTATTTGTATGAGGACGTGAATCAATCTGAAATATGTATGGGTTTGGCTTTTCTTTCTTGGTTTTTTTTTTTTATTTTGGCTTCACTCGGTTTGTGCATTTAGCCAGTGTCAAGTTACGAATGTATTTAGTTTTAGATACAGAATACTGTCACTCTTTTCTCATTAGAATGTAGATGTAACACTAATGTTTTGCAGTTATTGGCAGCAAATGAGTCGAGTCAGCCTTCTCGTCAAGCTTCGCTGAGGTAGTCAATACTACGACAAAATTTTCAGCTTTATTTTACCAAGATTGCAGCTGTTTCAGTGATTCTACATATTGTCCAGAACTTGCTTAGACACTTGAGACACAAAACTACACCAGTTTAACGTCACAATATCCACAAGGAATGAATTTGCGAATAATTAAAACAGCCACTGAACTTCACTCGAAAAAATCCCGCCAAAAAACCTTTCTTGTTGTGTGACTTCAAATTGGGAAGACTTGTTGGTAAAAGAACTAGACTTTATAAAATAAGCATATTTTGGTGGAAAAAGACAAGCTGCCTAGGCAGACCAAAAGCGGGTTTTATTTACCTGTCAAGTCTTGACGAGGTCTCATTAGAACTACGTATATAAATTGATATTGTTACGATTCTCTCTTGGGGAAACACGCATCAACACGCATCAACACGCTGAAGTTAAATCGTATCTCACCCATCAAATCTAGTAGATACCTAATAATCATATGTGTATTATATGTAATCATACTTCAACTTGTTTGTATCTACTCTACTCCCATTCTAACTGATTCAATTCATACCACCAATACCAGCACCTATTTAATATATCCCCGAAGAAATTAAACCTAAAATGAGTGAGAAAATGCGAACCATTTTCACGCCTAAAGTTGTCGGCAGCACCCGCATTAGGCATGCCACAAATGACCGTACCAACGGTAGCGGTAGATGGCAGTGCGACCAATTAACTTGCCGCGTTGTAAAAACGTGTGTAGACTGCCTTAGCGAACATTCTATTCAATGATAGGTAATATTAGAGCATATCGTTTTAATGGCAATGTAGCTGATAGAGATGTCCTGTTATTTTTATAAGGAAAGATATGTGTAGAGTAGTCCACACATATCTTTATACACACAGTATAATATTTGCTTCTTTTTTTTTAATTTGTCATCACATGATTAAGAGGCGAAATGTTGGCCGATTTCACTGATTTACGTGATTTTACAGTTAAAATAATGAATTTCTCTCAAAATGAAAGATCAATTCAATTGTGATCTAATGAATGAGATAGTTTATTTTTATTATAATTACGATTAATCGACCACAAACCGACGACGGTTTTGCCTGGTTGGATGGTTTTGGTAACACGCCTATTAAATATCAATCCAGCCTACAATCTTCCCTAAAATTATATCGCCATTTATTTCCCTCCAATACACTCTTCTTTCGCGGAGCTACTCTTATCGAAATCAATTCACTCCGTAACGCCCCGTCAATTTAACTTCGATTAAGCCGTGGGACACACTGAAGACTGAACTAAAAAGAACTGTCCGGAGTGGTTCCTTTATAAGCTTATTGTGGAAGTTCACACAACTTGGACAGTTTTCCTGAACTGCTTATTGTAATCGATGCGCGGTTGTGTGTCTGGGTTTATTGTGTGGCGATCGTCTTTTTTTTAGTTTTGAATGGGGAGGTAGTTGCGGATAAAGTTTTTATGAACTATTGGCCGTTGGGAATAGCTGGGACAAGCCATTGTGGTTAAAACGTGTGAAAATAACAAAAACCATCTTTAGAAATGGTCGACGAGATTGCAAACCAGCGACAATTCGTATAAGTCTGAGGAATTCTTAGGACTCGAAACTTCACCTCTTTTCTCAAAGTATCCCCCATCCATCATGCAAGTTACGGATAACTCCTACAACTACTCCAATGGACGAAAACAGTACTTAAGCAGCCCCTAACCAAGGGTTTCTAATGACCCCATCTCCCTAAAGGAAATCTAGATCACAGCTTCTGATTACGAGGACCAAATAACAAACGAGATTTGTCGACACTTACATATTGCGGTTTATTTAGGACCTTTCCTTAGTAATGTCCGGAACGAAGCCACAGAATAAAGTTGTATAGAAGGTCCAGTGTATGCAAATAAAACATGTTTAGGGAGAATTGGGTGTGTAACGATCCGGGTATATACATATTTGTAGAGGACAGAAATCGTACAAAGTAGGAGTACAAAGGAAACTTCTGAACAGCAACGAGATAATTGGCTGCCAAAAAATTTAGGTCTGATGATGATGGTACAATGGTTTCTCTGTAGCACGACCCGAAAACCGAGCTGCTATTGCTCGCAGAACAGATGGTCGATGGGGCTGAAAATTTCTGGAAAGGCAACCGCGTACCGGAATACGCAGCTTTGGAAGGCCTACCACAACTTGGATAGATTACCTGGTGAAGGTCGCGGGAAACCGATGGATGCGAGACGCACAGGACCGGTCGTTATGGCGACCCTTGGGGGAGGCTTAAGTCTAGTGGACGTCTTTTGGCTGAAATGATGATGATGATGAGCCAGAAGTCAGGATTTGTGCCAGTTAGATGGTCACACACTTAATGGTGAAATATGGATGTACCTACTATGCTACCTCGATCACAGGCGTGATAATATAATAGTTACAGATCACTCGGGACTCTGAGCTCTGTCGATGCTGACGGCTTTTACATTGGATTTTGATAGATTTTTCTTTTTCTAGAATAAACTTGTGTGGAACAGTATTGGTTAAAGAACGAACCTTCTGTACCACACCACCAGTAGCTACGCTAAATGAAGTAAGGTAAGTATTTCTCGGGCGTCTTGATTAAGGCCGTATTCACACGTAATACGGAGTAAGTGCCGGTTTTTGCAGGAGATAATTGAGCGTCTAATACTATTACAGTAAGCTGTTACATGTTCGGGGAAATACAATTACTGGTGTCAAAAGATAAATGTAGTCCTTATTTATCTTTTTAGGCTACTAATTTTGTGTAGGTATTATAGATCAGGTTTAGCTGGAAAGGGAATTCAACAAGAAAAACTGATATGTCTGATTATGTCACCGGATAATTATAAAGATAGTTTATAAAAAACCCCGTAAAATTGTAAACTTCTTTTTTTTTTAAAGGATCAGATACATTATAAATTATCAAATTTTCATGAGATTGATTGTATTTTAAACCTATTGTGCACCGTCATGTACAAAATTGTACATTTTAACTCACGCGTTTATAACTATAATTACTATAACTCTATTATTACTATAATGCAAGGTTTTTAGTACTGTGGCAAGGTTCAATTACTCGGGGCATGGTATAGTCTGTAGTAACCATAGATTTTACCAAAAATATGCATTGAGGGTATTTTAAAAAAAAAGTTACGATACGTAAAAATGTTAAATGCGGGGACCGCCCGTGGTGCCTGACGGATCTAGAAGAAAATGATCTTTTCACAATATATCGAAAGTTCACACTCTCAAGATTTATTAAAATCTTACGTTGTTTGCAATAATCTGATGAAAATTGCATATCTTGACATAACATCATGCCTGTATCTCAAACTATTAGGCAGAGATGTGTGATTCGTCATCCTTAACCACCACAGCCCGAGATTACCCACGGCTGGGAATAAGCCTCCCTTGTCCCCGTGTCAATTCCCACGGCTCTGTGCCAAATACATCCAGGTTCTACAACAATTTGTATGGCAACAGTTTCATCTGCCCTGATGTGATGATGACTTAATTATTTGTTTCATACAGTGGCTCGAAAAACATCTTAGATTTTTTCTGAAAGTACAGCATAGCATAGCATAGCATAATCAGCCTATAATGTCGCCACTCGCCACTGCTGGGACCCAGGCCTCCTCTCTGTGAGAGGGTGTGGGCTATAATCCACCACGCGGGCCCAATGCGGGTTTGTGGATATCGCATAAAAGATGTTCGAAGTACAGTATATTGTAAGTACAGAG
This sequence comes from Polia nebulosa, assembly GCA_951329385.1. Lineage (NCBI taxonomy): Eukaryota > Metazoa > Arthropoda > Insecta > Lepidoptera > Noctuidae > Polia > Polia nebulosa. The sequence continues at coordinate 7,017,113 of OX589588.1, read as the reverse complement.
TATAGACCTATTTGCTATGCTATAAATATCAAATGTCAAGTAAGAAGCCATAAACAGCCGGCAAATACGAACGATTTCAAAATTACTACACCAAGCACATCTTACGGCAATGAATCCTTAAAACAGTACCTCCACCACCTACTCCATTTTAGAACAAAATCACAGAGTGGCTTCCCCACGTGAAAGGCATTAAGATAAAATCCTCGCACAATCAGATCTCAGGCAGAGATAACAAAAATTACGTAGAACCCAATGGTACTGCCGAATTAGGGATTTTACGAATCTTGCGCACTTACTGAAAGTGTCTCAGGATTATCACACGGTTTTCTAAGAGGGAGAAATAAATAGCAGGCGTGTTATATTTAGGTTATTTTGACAATAATTAGAAATAAAACTTATTAGGTTTCTTTTGTGACGAATGAAATACGTATCAAGCGGGGTAATTGTGTCACACAAAAAATTACCCAAGGCGCAATTATAAGACTTCTAATGATTTTAAATTGAACATCACGTCTAAACCACTAGTGTTATTTCTTTGAGAAAAATATATGTTACTTAAGACAATTTTCGTCGTTATTTGTTAAGTGAATATTTGAAATTATATTTTTATAACAGTGTAATTAATTTGTAATATGTCTAACGCTATGCGGATAAAAAATTATGAATCACGCAAAAACTATTAACGGTATTTTTATGAAAACTTTACAATTTGAAAGAAAATTTAATTATTTATCTTTAATAGGTTTTTTTGTATAATACGAATACCTGTTGTTTTATGTATCTATAATAAATTAATAATGCGTCTAATTTGCGACAGCGCTCCTTGATGGGCGAGGCCTATTACTGGGTGAAAGTACGACGCGTTGCGTGAGCTCAGCACAGAATACGCAAGCTAACCACTCAAGGTCGTTGGCAAATAACTGCGTCTTAAATCAAATGAGGGTAATATCTCATGCTACGATAAAAGTAGATGATATTTTCAGACAAAAATAACAATAGAAAGTGGCCAGTTGGCCAAAGGAAATTGGTGTCTAATTTTTTTCCTATTCCTTGACAAAAATCTAAACTAAATTTCCTTCATGATATTGTTCTTCATGCCCTTAATTCTATATTTCCAAATCATCCAAAACATGCTACCCAAGAGTAATCAATAGAAGGTGTTATCTTATCGCGGGTAGGCGATGAATAATAATGACAACTACCCCCCATCCCTTTGATCACATGTGAATACAAATGAATGATTTCCCGAGCGAAAACGACAAGGTTCCAGCAGCCATTAATATACAAACTGTGTTTTGATTAGAAACTGAACTGTGGATACAAATATACTTCTATATAAATGTTAACTATAGTTAAGCATTTTACTATAAAATCTGCCTAGCCTTTTCCCAACTATCTTGGGGTCGGCTTCCAGTCTAACCGGATGCAGCTGAATACCCCACAAAACCACCCACCTCTACAACCCAGTAACTGGGTAGCACGATATCTACCCCTTGGCAAAACTATAAATAATTAGCACTTCGCTCGCGACTTGGTCCGCGTGGATTTCAAAAACTAATAGCCTATGACATCACAAATGACGTAGCTTTATATTGGTAAAAGAATTTTCAGATTACCCCCTACAACCTCACACACTCACAAACTTGCGTTGGGCATTTTTGTTCAAGTTTTCACTTCTGTCGGCACTCCCGGAGTGCCACTGTTTTTTTTATTGCTATACTCGGTTTATTTCTTATGTTGTTTGCTATAGGAACCTAGGATCTCATAGCAAGTAGTAGATAATAAATGTCGTAACATACTACAGACGCAGCAATATCCAGCAGTTAAAAACACCCTTCTATCCATTTCCTTCGAATGGGACCGTCCCTTACAAATAAAATAGATTTAGGCACCCCCAAAGCCCTTGTTATTGTCGCAGTACATAACAAATGTTGCCCTTACACTCCTATATATTTGAGTTCAAGAAATCTGACAGTACAATGGTTTGGGGTTGCTACTGAGGCTTGAAACTACTTTGAAGACATCTGAAATACAGGAAAATGAAAACAAAACAGACTTAATCTATCATCTTATATCTTATATTTATATAAATAAAAATCAATTGCCGAAATGTATGTAATCACACACACAACCAAAAACTATATAGCCTTATTTAGTTTTTGGTTCTGTTCATAATTTTCAGGACAAGGTTTGTATGAAAGGACACTTGGAAATCTATAATAATATTATAAAGAGGTAAAGTTTGTGAGTTTGTGAGGCTGTAGGGGGTAATCTCTGGATCTACTGAACCGATTTTGAAAATTCTTTTACCAATAGAAAGCCAAGTTATTTGTGAGTGTCATTGGTATACATTTTTGAAATCCACGTGGGCGAAGTGTTAGTCGAAAACAAAGATATTGCACCCGTGAGAAGCCGAGGCTGGTCGCTAGTTTGTGCTAAACATGATACAGAAAATAAAAGTTGAAAATAAGCGTCAAGAAGAGCCGAGGTTATTTTGACTCCAACTTACGTGATTATGCTGTTATTATCTAAACGATTTAACGTACCTAACTATAAACTTAAAACGTAGGAATACATTTTAAGTAGTGTTTGAAAATGCAGTGAGACGAAAAACACTTTAAACTCACATTTAAGCTAAATAGGTCAATAGCATCGAATCAGCAACGCACAGAATTTTATGACCGCTACATAAAAATACGAACATAAAATTTCAGCATCAATCATGGAGCATGGACTGTGTGAAAGATAACATGGTCAGAAAAGGAGTGATTATTGAGATGACGACCAAAAGAGAAGTACATATTTGGATGCACCATCCTTGTGAAAGGATTAGTCAGTTAAACTCTGCGTTACTGAGTGCTAGCTGTCCAGGGTGCGCGCGGTGCGATTTATATTAACACCACTTTAGGAGCATGCTTTCATACACTCTTGACGGCCTGAACAGACCTCCAATGCAGCAATAAATAAATAATAAACCATTTATTTCAGGCGACACAGGCATATAGAAAAATACCTTAACCTAAACATACATATTTTAATATAAATAAAACTTGTGTTAATAAATAAGGATTAAGGCTATGTTAGTAGTAAGTACTTTACTTTGCACTAGTCGCAAACACAGCAGAGTAGAGAGAAGAGAAGAGATCTAGAGTGTGGAGAGTAGTAGTTGCGCTTGCTAGTCGTGTAGCAATGAACGAGGCTACATGCTGGGCACAAACAGAATAGTTAAGAGTATCATCGATAAGTAAAGAAGAACAAGAATAGCAATAGTATGGAAGACGAAGAATTAATCGATCCCATACAAGTAAAGACAAAGGCACTAGAATGATGCTTTCATCATCGATCAATACAATACTGAAACGACTGTTAAAAGTAACGCTGATATTCCTTCAGTAACTGAACCAGCTAACCGCAACCCTGCAACGAACAGTGTTAATGTACCAAGATGTCTACAAAACCTAATAAATTATCCAACAGCGGACTAGTGATTCTTTGAACACTGCTCCATAATCCTTGCCGAAACCCCACAGGCCATTCTAACCGTTATTTCCTTAGTTTTAAAGGTCAAAACAGTGTGGTGTGTATGGTAATTGTCGTTGACCGTACCCCGAACTCCACTGTAGTTAATGTTGCGTAAGGACGATTGAATTTAATTACTTTTGGGTGTCCGATACGGAATTACACAGGGTTGTCAATTATGCGTTTTAATTATTTGTTCAGCTGGCTCGATTGGAGTCTGTATGGGAGTTTAAGTATGTATGGCGGCCATAGGACGGAGCCCTCGTGAAACAGACACTGTTATGGTTTTAAAACTATTTCGGGTACCCCACACTTTCTGGTTCAAAATTCCCTTTAATAGGCTTTATTTCTGTCAAACATCGTATAATGTCATCGGAAGTGTATCAGAGCCTGCACTAATAATACCTACTTCATGTTAATTAGTAAGTGCTGATGTTTCCAATATTTCTGTACGCTGCGGAAACATGGACGATTCGTGCACAGGAGCGCCGAAAAATAGATGCTCTAGAAATGTGGTGCTGGAGGCGAATGCTCCGAATACCGTGGACAGCACGCTGTACCAACGTTTCTATCTTAAAAGAGCTCAATATCAAAGATTATCGTCGATTGTGCAAATACGACGAAGACTCCATGGAGCGCCTCATCGTCCAAGGCCATGTAGAGGGGAGACGTTCACGCGGCAGGTTAGCTACACGCTGGACCGACCTTATTAAAAGCACTACAAAATGCTCCATTATGCAATACTCTCGCGACACCTACAACAGAAGCCGTTGGAAACGCATTGCGAGGGCTGCCGTACTCGCAGAGGATAACCGTAACAGTCTGACATCATAAGCCAAGACCACTCTGTCAAGAGTGCACGACTGAAGAGAGAGAGCAGTGCGAGAGTTTGATGAGTAAGCTGTCAATAATATGTACGTCGACCCTCTTCGAAAACGCCTTGTAGACAAAGGAATCTGAAAAACAAAGTGCATAATAAAATCATTTGAGACTTCTTACTTCATCGCTCTCATAATATCTTCAAAGATAAAAGATCGCACAAAACAACCCCGTTTACAGAGGCTAATCAAAAGAGCAGACAGTCTTATTGATGCTAAAGTTCTCTCAGACATACTTGCCATGCAAAGAAAACATTGTGTGTAATCTCTTACAAAAGAAATCGTATGTAGAAGTTGGTTTCTTATGAAAATGCAGTCGTGTCTACGAGAAAGTTAGATGCTCAGTACTCTTTGGTGTTGTTATTCAAAGTTCAAGCCAGTTCTTTGATTTTAAAATGTTAGATAAGTAAAGTTGAGGGAAAATCTTTTTGTCCTTGTGCTGTGTTATAACCTTGTGGGGGAGTCAGTTGTATGCAAAGATCTGTGTCATCTGTTCTGCCTAGCCATTTCCCAACTATCTTGGGGTCGGCTTCCAGTCTCACCGGATGCAGCTGAATACCAGTATTTTACATGGAGCGACTGCCTATCTGACCTCCACAACCCAGTAACTGGGTAATACGATACCCCTTGGTAAGACTGGTTGTCAGACTTTCAGGCTTCTGACCACGTCCACGTCAAAGATCCACGATTGACAGCCGGAACCAACGGCTTAACGCGATTTTTATGTATTAGATCTGTGTCATCTAATATATAAAAATCTCGTGTCACTGTGTTTGTAGTTGAAAAAAATCATTAAAATCGGAAAATTTTAATGTTTTTTTTTTGTTGGTAATTTGGTAGGTATGGGAATAGGCCGTAAAATATTTTCACCCTCCTACCCCCATCCCCCATTTTTTAATCGTAGAACAACGTTTGCTGGGTCTGCTAGTCTCTGTATATGATTTGGCAATTTATACTTCTTCCAATTAGACAAGTTTGTATTCATTGATGATTTATAGATAAAGATGCGTCTGTAGTTTCTGTGACTAGTATCATATTGTCTAAGGAGCTAAGGAGCGGAATTCCTTGCCGTAGTCTGGGTTTCCTGATAGCTACAACCTGGGAGCTCTAAAACAAGAGGGAATAGATTACTTCTACGCCAACGTCGACCACATCATCGCTTACCATCAGGTCAAATAGTGGTCAATTGCGAGTCTATGAACGTTAAAAAAAATCTATTATTTTAGTAATATTTCGTTTCTAACTTCACAGATTTCAGAAAACAATTCGACAGTTTAGAAACGAACAATAATTATTGATTGATTGCTCCTGATTTAAGGGATTTTAATAAATGAAATATTCTTTAAAAATTACAGGCACTTAACTCTAAGAATGCCGTCCCAATTCTAAACGGGGGAATTACTTAAGAGAATAATTTAGCAAGGAATTATTTCAGTAACTTCGTCGCCGTCCAGAATTCGTAACGTTTCGGACTAAATGCCTAACAAAAATTTAAAATTCCTCTCAACTTCGACAAACGCCAGACATTCTAATGGACTCTCTTGAATTGGTGAATTCGATGAGCTCTTAGAAAAAAGATAAAATATCAGACGTGATAGTGTAAAGCCTTCAAAAAGGTATTGAGACTTTTGATGAAAAATTAAGAAATTATGAACTACTTCTTTCTGATTAAAAAAAAATAACAAAGTGCTCATTCAAATGAAAAGTAAATGAAGCATAGGAGTTTTGGCGGGATTCTTTCAAGTGAAGTTCAGTGGCTGTTTTAATTATTCGCAAATTTATTCCTAGTGGATATTGTGATATTAAATTGGTGTAGTTTTGTGTCTCAATTGGAAAATAATGTGGAATCATTGAAACAGGCGCGATCTCGGTAAAATAAAGCGAGAATTTTGTCGTAGTATTGTCTACCTCAGTGAAGCTTGCCGAGAAGCCTGACTCGACTCATTTGCTGCCAAATACAGCAAAAACATTAGAATGTGTAACATCTACATTCTAATGGAGGAAAAAGCGACAGTATTCTGTATCTAAAACTAAATACTTTTTTAACTTGGCACTGGCTAAATGCACAAACCGTGCGCAGCCAAAATTAAAAAAAAAATAAGCATACTTAACGAATTTACCTACATAGTATGTTGCTTATCAACGCTACTTCTTGCTGTATACCCTTCGTATCATACGTAGTAACACTAGCAATACAGGGTGTAACGGAAAGGTGTGGTCATACTTTAAGAACTGGTTTCTGCCCATGGAAATGAACAACTTACTAAGAAAATTTAAAATTCTCAAAAAAAAATTGTGCTTTCCATACAAAGCTATCATCAGTTGATCAATATTTGTATGGAAAGTATTTTTTTTTTTGAGAATTTCCTCTGGTTTTCTTCAAGAAAGTTGCTAACATCGTTGGGCAGATCATCATCTTCCTGCCCTTATCCCATGTTGCTTGGGGTCGGCGCAACACGTTTTTTTCTTCCATTCAGTCCTGTCAGCCGTCACGCTATCACTAATTTTTCTTAACCCTTTTCTTTCATATCACTCCTCACACAATCCATCCATCCAGACTGGCCTGTTGGTCTAGTGGTTAGTGACCCTGACTGCTATGCCGGAGGTCGTGGGTTCGATTCCCACCCAGGACAAATGTTTGTGTAATGAGCACGATCATTTGATCTGTGTCTGGGTGTAATTTATCTATAATATGTATGTATTTAGAAATATATAAGTATGTTTATCAGTTGTCTAGTACCCATAACACAAGCTCTGCTTAGCTTGGGACTAGATGGCTTTGTGTGATGTTGTGTGATAGTTGCGGAATATTATTATTATTTCGTATATTTATTTTTACACATATTATTTACATTTTTAAATATTTTTAAAAGAAAACATATAAAAAAAAACATTTAAAAATATAAAAATAGTAGTCCACCGGTATCGGGAGCAGGGTCCAAGCTACCGGTGGTTAGGGCTCCAGAGACAGGAACTTCCTCACAATGCGAGCCGTATCAAGGAGTACTGCTTTCTGAATTTGGCCCTTGATCCAACCGCGCAACGACAGCTTCGACAGGTGGTCGTCGAAGCTTTTAGCCATCATGCCATTGGCGGTAACGACTATCGGCACAATGATAGCCGAGTCCACATTATCATTATTTCGTATATTTATTTTTACACATATTATTTACATTTTTAAATATTTTTAAAAGAAAACATATAAAAAAACATTTAAAAATATAAAAATAGTAGTCCACCGGTATCGGGAGCAGGGTCCAAGCTACCGGTGGTTAGGGCTCCAGAGACAGGAACCTCCTCACTATGCGAGCCGTATCAAGGAGTACTGCCTTCTGAATCAGGCCCTTGATCCAACCGCGCAACGACAGCTTCGACAGGTGGTCGTCGAAGCTTTTAGCCATCAGGCCATTGGCGGTAACGACTATCGGCACAATGACAGCCGAGTCCACATTCCACATATCGACAACCTCGTGTGCCAAGTCAAGATATTTAATTTGTTTCTCTTTCTCAGCTTTCACGAGGTTCTCGTCATGTGGGATGGTGACATCGATTATCATTGTGCGGCGCGCCAATCGGTCTATCACCACTATATCCGGCTTATTGGCAACAATAGTCCTGTCAGTGATGATAGACCGATCCCAGTACAACGTGACATGGTCATTTTCGAGAACTGGGTCGGGCACATACTTGTAATACGGCACCTCAGAATCCACAAGTTTGTATTTTAAAGCAAGCTGCTGATGAATAATCCTGGCCACTTGGTTATGCCTGTGCAAATACTCGCTGTTAGCAAGACGAGAACAACCAGAGATAATATGTCTGATGGACTCACCCGGACGGTGGCATGCCCGACACACGTCAACCGTCCCGTCCTTCATGATATGCCTCCGGTAGTTATTCGTCAAGATAACTTCGTCCATAATCGCACAGACAAAGCCTTCAGTTTCCCCGAAGAGGTCACTGAAACGTAGCCAGGCCACGGACGCCAAGAAATCTACATCAGGCCCATGAAGGGCCCGATAAAAGCGCCCATGAAGCTCCTTGCTTTTCCATACCTCCTTGCGGTCATCAGTAGTGAGTATTACAGGTTTGCGCCAGTTCTCTTTAGCCATGGACAACGGGGTGAGTCCCTTGTCCACTGCGACCACATCGCGGTGCATACCCACGTCGGTTTCAAGAAAATATTCTCTGAGGCTGCACACCTCGCGGTTGTGGAGAGTTTTCGCATTTAAAAAACCTCGACCTCCACATTTCCGCGGGATGTACAGTCTCATCACCGATGATCGTGGGTGATGCATCCGGTTTGCGGTCATCAGCGTACGGACCCTCCTATCCAGGGCGTCTAGCTCAGTCTGAGTCCATTTGAGTATGCCGAAAGAGTACATCAAAACCGGCATGACCCAACCGTTGAAGGCGCGCACCTTATTTCCGCCTGACAAAAGGCTATTAAATAGCTTTTTCAGGCGGCCAAAGAAGCGCTCCTTCAGCGATTGCTTCATGTCAGTAACGTTAATGCCTAACGCTTCCGACATACCCAAATATTTGTACGTTTCGGTCGAGGAGAGGGATTTAAGGTTTATGGAATCCGAGAGTTGAATCCCTTCGGATTCCATAATCTCTCCTCGCTTTACATGCATGACTGCACATTTGTCCACACCAAATTCCATCCTGATGGCGCATTATTATTATCTTTTCTTTGCCCTCCCTCTCCATCTCCATCCATCCACATTTATATTCATAACTCTTTTAGTAAACGTGTGTTTTATTCCTCCTCTTCACATGACCATACCAAGATAAGCAGTTCCCTTTCAACTTTTCTGTGACTGGCGCCACTTTTAAGCTACCTCTAATGTACTCATTTCTCACTTTATCCATTCTCGTTACTCCACACATTCATCTCAACATTCTCATCTCCGCCACATGCAATCTTTTTTCATCCGTCTTTTTCACAGCCCAAAACTTTGCCCGTTCTTAAAATATGACCACACCTTTCCGTTACATCCTGCATATGACTGAACTTACAACAAACTGCGCAAATCTTATTTGAAAACTACCCACCGATTTCAATCGCGTAATAAATCGATCGGTTGGTAGTATTTGACAGGGCGACCGCGGTGTTACGATGTATTGTAATCAATTCGCTCGATTTCGCTGAATCGACTCGGTTCCACTATGGACTGCACTGGGCCCACTCGAAATTGATTTGGGAACGAACAGTGAAATTCCAAATTATTGCTGTTACTATCCGTACTGGTACCAACACTTTTATTTTTTAAGGTCACGCTCTGCTTTTTCAATGGGAAAAGGTTTTATAGCGCTTAAAATGATAAAACGAAAACACCAGACCGTATACTGTTTAAATAACAATGTCAATCTGTGAAATAATTTAATTTGAAAATTATATTTGCCGAGCTCGTTGCGCCATAATAGCTTTTATTATGAAAAGCTGTTCGCGTAAATTAACAGATTTATTTTGTGGGGGCTCTTTGGCACAGTTGAATTAAGAGTTAATTGATGTTATCTACTGTGTATTAAAAAAATTAAGAGTTCACTACTTAACAAGAGCCTAAAAGGACATCGATTTTTATAAAAAAAGTTTAGGGATGATTCTTATCTTGCCGAAGACGCTAAATTTATCTGCCATAGAGAGCAAATTATATCGTGGAATATTATTTGCATTACTCTCTCCTACGGCAACTACGTACAGTAAGAAGTAGAAGAAAATTGGTGTTTAGAAACAAATATTACCAACTAGATAATCATTTTAAGAGAATTTAACACTCCTAGTATCGATCACAGCAACAACTTTCCATCTCAGGACCGTTAACATAACCACCGGCTAACAGACAGGCGATCTAAAGTGTCCACAAACTTTACGAACCTTTTACGAGACACCAGTTTTAACGTTAAAACGTTACTGGCGTGAGAACCACCAACAGTACTCAACAATCTCGCAATAGTTTTTGACTATTTACGACAAAAGTTGTGTGTCGTAAAAATGTTGTCTGGTCAGACAATGAAGTTTATTGATAGCCTTTTGGTGAAGGCATTTGTAGGTTTGGAGACAAACAAGAAAAACTAGATAAGGAATTAGATGTGAACGTTGATCCGTGGTTTGGTCTATAACGAAACTTATACTGTAGCAAAATGTTAATGCTGAATTGACTAGGACAGAACGTCGGCGCTTCGCAGGACAAAAAAAAACGATATAGGACTGCTGCCAGATATTTTTTGGTTACGTCTTTCTTAGTAGACACTTAGGTACTGGAAATCTAGCGATGGTCCCATGAAACCTTGGCTAAATTTGGTAAAGTTATGCTGCTATAGCTTGATGAATAAAAGATGATAAATGAAATATTTCTGAAGTAATTAAATATTTAATGATGATAATATGGGGTTATTGGTGACCCCGGTATTCTCGGCAGAACGCGATAGTGTGACCTATTTGCAATAATTAAGCTCCCGAAGCAGCCTAAGCCCATGGGTTTCGAAAAATTCCAAGATTTCAATGAGCAGTTTCAAAGAAAACTGATTTTTAGTAACGAAATATGGGAAAGTTAAAAAAAAAAACGAAATAAATTCTCGGATGTTTAATTGAATTCATTTGGTTTTCTCCGTATTCCTGGCAGGACGGAGGAGGTGGCAGGTACTTACATCAAGTTAAAAATAACCTTTTATAATCAATTTATTTCATAGTTGAAACCCATTATTTGGCACTTTTCAATTGTCAAGGATTCCGTTAGTCAGTCGGAAATCTGAAACTGAGTATACGGACCAGTAACAATGTTGGTTCCTGGTCCAGAAACACCATTACCAACGTATATCTGATGGTAAAGATATCGTTCTTCTTATCTTTGGCTCTCTATAATGATGAGAATCATTGGCTCTCCGGTCTTCTTTGAAATGTCGCTAAAACAACTGCATACGTACCAGTAACAATGTTGGTTACTGGTCCAAAAACACCATTACCTCTGTTATCTCTGCTGGTATTAGGGAACCAGTAATGGGATCCAATTTACTTGCCTCACGTTCGGTTCCTAATCGAAGGACTATGCTTTATAACAATACGTGATCTGAATATTCAAAGGCAGATTGATTTCAGGACAATGAGGTTCTATTCATATCGGTTTTGGTACTGATTGGCTATATGTTGGTGTATGATGTGTTTTCTTTATATCCATGTATGTCAAAGGGTTTGGATTGATGACTGTCGAGATGTTATCTTTGATTTATTTTCGGTCTACCTCGGCTACCCTCGTTTTTAAAGATATTTAATTTATTCTTATATTTGTTTGTCGTTTTAGGGTTCCGTACCCGAAAGATCCAAACGGAGCCCTTGTTGTCACTCACGTGTCCATCTGTCTGTCTGTCCGTCCGTCGTCTGTCACAATTTTTTTTTACGAAGAATTTTTTAACTTCCCATTGACCTATGAACTTGAAATTTGGTGATAATGTTTATTATAACATATACTTTACAAACAAATATCAATATTTGTTACGGAACCCTTAATTTGCGAAATCCGACACGCACTTTTTTTTTTTTGTTTATTATTTGTTTTAGGTTCGTATTCCAAATAGAGGATTCCTAAGTTCATATGAATGGTTAATTGGTTACATTTGAGGTATATATAAATGTGTGAACATTTGTGATTAACGAAATTTTCTTTTTATTGTTTCAGGTATGTTTCCAACTAAAGCTGTATTCAGAAAACCTGTTAAATAGAAAATCACTAAGGGTTACCAATATCACAAGTTCCATTACGGTGTATGCTTGAGCAATGAAGAAATAACTTTTGATGTAAGTAGCATTAATTAAAGCAGTATCAATCAAGCAAACAATGATATTCTCCGAGGCATCTCATGTAATTATAGTACAAATATTATAACTAGCAAATACACGAACAAGATCAGATAGAACAATAATATATAATCTAGTTATTGGGACCCATAGTACATACTATTGACCCTAGAGGGACATTGATTCGATTGTACAGACGAACCCGAGCACAATACCTTTCTTATCAGTCCGTTAGTCGGTCACAATGCTTGTTAGACTTATTATAATCGATAGGAATTTAGAACACTGTATGTATATATCACGGGGTCTCATCTCGAACAAAGAAAATTTAGTTCAAATAAATGTCAATAGATGGCGTAATATGCATCGATTTCTTATTGAAGTTAAAGTAACATTAATATTTTGAAAATAAATATGGTAATAACTGTATGTCCTTATTTATTATACTGCCCTAAGCATAAAATTGTGGAATAATTGGCTTGGAATTCAAATTTTGTCGATTATTGAAACGAATCCTTAGATTGGGTCAATAGATGGCGCTATTTGAAGTTTTAGAGTTTATCCATTCGCCTCTTTAAAATTTGAATAGAAACACATTTTGATACAGTAAAACTGCTGTGGAGTGCCAAAAATACTATAAAATAATTCCTCAATGTGTGAGAAAATATTGCTAAGACTTTAAGTAAATTCATTCAGCGTGCAAGCCGTCGCTGCTAACACCATCTAGCGAGGTGTAGAGGACGAGCCCGAACGAAGATCAAAAGTTACTTGTGCCAGACGAAAACTCGTAGTTACGGCGGTACCGTTTCTTTGTATGGGATGAGGCATCTCTACGCTAGTATTATATTATCTGTGCTACTACCTAACATGTGAGTTTGCAAATAATCGAACTGAAAACATTTGAATGTGTAACTGAACCCGGGAGTGGCCAGGTTTTGGACCAATATTTACTGCCACGCCACTGACATGAGGAAGAAGAGTGGCTTATTAGAAGATGGGCTAAAACTGCAACAACACATTTTTAGCCGAATGCGCGACGCAAGGGAAGGTAATGTGTTTTTCAGCCAATGTAAGTATGTTTGTTCCTGTGTGGCGCTTTAGAGAACACACGCGGAGGCCGATTTTGATAAATCTTACGTCAATTGATTCGTCTTAATCTTGCGAGTGCTACTAAAGACATGATAGTACTCGTAATCAAAATACAATATGGCGACAACCAGGCGCCTTATTGTGAAGAAGAAAAAAATAAAAAGTCGATGAACTATATTAAGTAAGGTATCAAAATAAAAGGTTCGAGGAGGCCATTCCAAAAAAAACTAAAATGTAGAAAAAAAAATATATATTCTCAAAAAACCTGACTGTTATAAACAACTAAAAAGGTACAAATCACTTTTTCAAGCAGTCGGTTGCAGTTGGTGGCATGAAATCAATAATTGAACTAAAATAACTGCCACCAACTCTCTCAATTTTTTATAAAATTGCTTTCCGAATTTAACCTAAAGGAACACTCCTTGGACGTCATCAGTTCTAAAAGGCAGAACCTCAATAGATAAAACAAGTAACGACCCATTAGCTAGAGCCTGAATTTGAATGCGAACTGTTTTTGATAGCATAGTAACAGTTCATAATTTTTTCGCTTTTACCATTTTATAAAAGATAAAGTAAAAAAAAAATATATCACAAATCGTATATCCAATAATATAACTTAAGCCACTACATGCGATAACTTGAAAGGGGTTCGTGATTGAACCCTAAATTAGTCCTTTGTCTGCGTCTTTATTGTAATAGACGTTTTTATTATATCTAGGCATTCTAGCACAGCCCTTTTGGCTAGACGGTCCAAATCTTTACGAGCTAACCCTAGACGTAGACTATCTAAGTAAGTGCGCAAAAAACAAAAATGTAGATCTCTGAAACTAAGAAGCGTGTTTACCCGACTGCCCTTGTAGGAGGTTAAAGTTTTTCAAATTCAATTTTCAAACAGTTTAATGCAGTTGGTTTGGTAACATCAAATCTGAGATAGACAACAGTATGGTTTCTTCGTTCCTCAGACTGTAGCGTGGTTGTGGACTGTATATTAGAGTTGTTTCTTCCAAATAAAACTTCTAGTCAGCCTAAAAAGTTGTCCGCAGTATTTCTTTTTATATTATTTTTCTAACTTTTCCAAGAACTTCACCTGGACGGATACCAAAGGGTTGCTTTAGAAGGATAATACCTTAGACAGACGTGTCTTAATCAACGAAAGCCGATAGTACGCAGAGGTCTGCCATTATTGAAATTGATTCTGAAACGTTACAGCCGAGACGGATGGTGAGATAAGTCCATTTAAATGTTCTTTAGCTCCTGATCTGATAATTTTTTTTTGTAAGTATACGTTTTTGTAGCTTTGAATAAAATAAGACCCAAAAAAGTAAGTTTAGAAATATTGTTATGGTTAACAGTTACATTATTGTGTTACTTGCGAGGCGAAGATGGCGGGAGGAGCCCGGCTCCTATCAATTTTTTTTTTCTTTTTTTAACCATTGATAGGCTCGCACTGGACCACTATCTCACTGTGATGTGGTCGACGATGGAGCACGCTTGCCTAGAAGCAACCCATTCACTCTTGACTTAAAGACCCCCAGGTTGTAGCTATCAGGAAACACAAACTCTGGCAGGGAATTCCACTCCTTAGCCCTTTACAGCCCAGCTGAAACCAGCGTAAGTTGTAGCGGTGCGCATCGCCGTATGTCCAGTGGTCCGATGATGGAACGGGCTTGGCGGAATTAAACTAGGCAATTCTGAAGCACTCCCCGAAATGTAACCTATAGATGGGATTGCCCTAAACTAGCAGAAAACAGAATTTTGTGGGGAAGGGAGGAGAAGGCCTTTATCCTAAGAGTGAGACAATATATGCTAGTTGGCTTAGTATTTTGCCTAGCTCTTTGGAATAGATATATGTATATGTTTATATCTTCGTCCCAACTTGAAATAACAATCTATCTTGCTATTTACTAAGCCAATACTATACATGTATCAAGTACGAAGTTAACTGTACTTAGTCCCAAAAGTTTATTACATCGCTTTTAGCCTGCCGCTGTCCTTTGCCCAAAAGCCCTATATTACTTTTATAAGTGTTTTATGGTTGGGTCCCTTTTTTGTCAGCTGGCAAAGCTTAGGGAGGCCTCGGATATGCGGTAACTGATATGCCTGTGTCCCTGTCATTCATTTTGGGTAGTTTATGTACATAAAATATCGCTTATATGGTGCTGATATAGTGTATGTTTGCATTTGGGACCCATTTTTTGATGGTGTACGTTGAGGTAGTGTTAGATTACTGCAAGGACAAAAGGGATAGGATAATGCATTGTGTACGGTTAAAAACAGCACAGTCTAATAAAATAAAAGTTAAAAGTAGATACCATTTTTAGTTATCGGGAGCGAATACCTACTTCAAAAGGCGCTCGAATTTTTGTATTTGGTGCAAATACCAGAGATTGTGGGATTTTCTCCTCACTAAACCACCGTTATTATCACTATCCACACATGGAAGGGGGGGCTCCGTGACCTCTTAAATACCACCACGGAACCCCGTCCGTGCAACGCCTATTCGAACACATCGCTGGGGAGACTGTAAAATGGTCTCCTCTGAATCTCACTGTGCACGGTACCACATGATCACCTGCCACCGTCTTCCCTTTTTTTTTGTGTGGTGGGAAATCATCCTATGACTTCTCCCGCTCTGGAAGGGCTCGTGCGGTATTGGCGAGGGTTTTAGTCAGACTTACTGACTAAAACCCACCCCTGTTCCTTCCTTGCCTGAGTGCCCCAGGGGCGCAGTAATTCTGTTACGAATTTATCCGCGACCCCTTGGCATGCATGCATCGGCCATGACGGACCCCGTCAGTGGTTGCTGACATCTCTTTGATGCGCGCGTGGAACACTACGCTCCGTCGACTCTCGGGCCTAGTGCAGATCGGACGGCGAGCTACACATTACTCGCCGTCCGCAGGCCCGCGTCTACGGTAGCCGGAGATCGTCTCGCGACCCCCGACGTCCATGGCGTCTCCTGCGGCGGCTGCGGCTGGGGGCGTAAGGGCAACTCCGTTGAGTCTCCCTCACCCGTTCCGCCTCCTCATTCGCGAGCATTACGGAAGATCATTCGATTGGCGGAAAGAGTCCCCACTCTGTACAAAAATAGCTTTGTATACCGATACATGATGTATAAGGAGTCAAGTTTTTTGAATTTTCTCTTTATTTACACTCATCAATCAATCAATTAACCTGTTTCATCGCAGTCGACTGCTGGGGAAAACCTGATTGATCATCTACCATCCACTGTCCAGTTCCCCGAAACAGTTACACTTTTATTTGGGACTTTGAAAGTATAGATAACAACGAGTTGTGGCGGAATGCGCGAATTAGATCAAAATATTTCTGAAACAAATCAAGCGGATCGGTTCAATGCGAATGCTTCCCGGATATTTAATTAAAACTTTGTTTTTTCCAAACTTGGGCCCGGTTTGGCCAGAGGGAATGTTTTTGATCTTTGTTGGTACATCGGCTAACCTTTGTGGGATATGTTCGGCCGTTTGAAGTTCGTCATTGGGTTTTGTTGTTCTATGACATGTTCCTGGGAAATCCATTTGTGTTGTTATTGAATACTGCATTTTGTAGTTGGTTTTGATTTCTGCGGATTTATTTTGCTGAGATAGGCCATATGGTCTATATTCGTGTTGTACCTAGTTTGTTAATTTTTGGTTGCATATTCGTATGTACCTATGTGTTTTAGTTTTCCCGACATTCCCTCTATGAACATGCAATAGCCCCAGGTAGACTTAAGAGCCGGAAGAGCTTTCTCTGCTGCACACGTGCCATCTTGGCTGATCTTGCCACCTACTGAGAGAGGCTAACTAATGGGAAAGCCAGACCAGCCACCACATGAGTCTTGAAACCTCAGAAACACCTGCCACCCTGACGGCAACTGCAGTGGCCTGTACTCATATGAAAAGCGCACTCAATTGGTTTCGTACTCAGGTAGGCCGCTGCAAATACAACTTGGCTTGATGTGGTTATATAGACTCGTCAGATTTCTAGTGTGAGTGCGGTGCCCCTGTCCAGAACATGACTCACATACTGGAATACCCCAAGTGCCCTTAGACTTGCACTATGGAGGACCTGATAAAAGCTACTGACGTTGCAATGAATGTGGCCAGCTTCTGGGCTCGAAAGTATTTAAAAACTTCAACACCATCGATTCTTAAGAAGAAGACTGACGTATTGGCTACTTGTTTCTTCTTCGTGTCACTGGTACGGCGCAAGTGCATTGGTCACTGTGGCTGCTTACTAAATAAAATGCACTTCGAAAGAGTTAGTCATAATAAGGTTGTTTAAACTTAGGGCGCCTTCAAATTTGCCGCAAAATGCCGCGGCAGCGCATCGGTCATCGATCAACTAGTGACGATATGCACGTAGTTTTTGTTGAAGTCTAAACATGAACGAAAATCAGGTTAAAGAATTTATCGAAGAGGTGGAGAGTCGTCCAGCGATATGGGTTTCGAAGTCCGACAAGTACAGCAATGGAATCGAAAAAAAAGGCTTGGGAAATATGCAAGTATTGAGAATTCCACAAACAAGACTCACAGTGAAAAAAATAAAGCATGAAATTAAACTAAATATACAACACTATGATGCTCGAACCAAGCGACAGCAGCGCGGCTGTAGCGCTGCAGACGCGCTGCCTCCGCGCGACACTTTGCAGCAAATTTGAAGGCGCCCTTAGACGTGTCTAGAAACTTTACAAATACTGTTTAAGGTTTGACTCAGGAGTTGTTGAAGATTCTTACAATTTCAATTCACGCTTCAACGCATATTACAACTCATTTTTTGTTCATTCTGACAAAACTTACACTACCTACATCACAAAAAGTTCTTGCAATAAAAACCTCAGCTGAAGTTCAGACTTTATTAAGAAAAGTCTTCTTCTGTGGCGGTATAATAAAAACTCAATAAGCACCAAGCTGCGAGGGGTAAATATGAAAATGATTCTCCTACAAAAGTCATTAAGGGAATTTATATTTTTCGCTACAAAAGTGCTGGGTTTTGAACCAAGTTGTCGCTAAGTGCCATTAGACGTAAGTGTGGGCTGTTGCCCGATCCTCAACGAATACACTTTAATATTTCTCGGATATCTTTTAATATGGTTTATGAGTTTTGCACTGCAGTGTTTGCGGGGCTAAATTTTGTCGGAAAGTGAGATTTAATTCAGACATGGTGCTGAAATTAAACTTTTTGTGAAGCAGTGAATTTAATATTATAAAATATTGATGAAAGAAGACCATATACTCGTATGTAGCTTCAAACTCCAGTCCAAAACTGCATCAAATAATTAGGTTACAAATATATACAGGCCAGAACGTAGATTATATACAACCTAAATGCCAGTAATATTTCGCTTTACTTCCGCGTCGCGTGCACGTGGGGTAGTTGGCCGCGCGGCTGTCAGCGAGCGCGCGCGCACTTTGAACTCGACGAATGCGCGAGCGTCAGCTGATATTTTACGAATATTACATTCCATGCTAAAGTTGTAAAAAAAATAGTGTCTCGCAGTATAGTGTACGCAAAACGCAAAAAAATAGGTAAAATTATAAAAAAACAGTTTTTTTGAGGTATCGTATCGAGAATTACTAGCCTAACCTAACTTGTCTTTTTTTCGGAAGCGTTTTCCTTACATATGTAAAATCTTACTCCACTTCATAAGAACTCTTGTGCCCATTCTCAGGAAACTCGTCTAACCTTTTTGGTTTTTGATTCGTTCACGACATTTGTCCTTAGCATAAGCACCTTACGAGTGATTTCAAATACGGATCTTTTGCTCTAAAGTACAATACTTCACTTTTAGATAATCTTTTATAAATAACACCACATCTCAGCTCAATTTATTGTCCTTTGCCAAACCATTATATCACTATCACTACATATTATAAAACAAAGTCCCTCGCCACGTCTGTTCGCGATAAACTCAAAAAGTACTAAACGGATTTGCATGCGGTTTTCACCAATAGACGGAGTGATTCATGAGGAAGGTGTAGGTGTATAATTTGTACCCGTGAGAAGCTGGGGCGGGTCGCTAGTTTACGATAAAATAGAGATGCCCTGATCCTTCCTGATGCTTCCAGTTTCAAAGTAACGTATTAATATTCTGTCACATGCTCTTTTTTTTTTGGGGGGTGGTGGGAAATCATCCAATGACTTGCTCAGAAAACCAGCAAACAACTCGTAAACCCTTTCCAAATCACTCGACCACTTGTTCCGTCTGCAGTACATCACACAAGCCCAACTCGTTAGAAACTCACACAGTCAGATTACGAGCTCTATGTTATGCAAATGGATTTCCTCAGGATATAATTGTGCTCCCAACTTTCACCGTCTCATTTAAAGGGCATTCAAAAAGTTTGCAACTCAATTTCTGAGTTGCAAACAAGTCAAGACGTGGCGTGTCGTTGTGTTTGTTTGTTGGTTATCAACCTGGTTCATGTTTGAGGTTTGTGGTTCAGAAAAATTGCTGAAGTATTTCTAAACTGAAGAATTTTGAGAGTTGGTTTTTGGGGAGTATTGTGTCTGTATCAGATGAATTTGATTAGAGTTAAGTTAGGAATGATGACGTGTAAGAGATAAGAGAGGATTCTTGTCTTGCTGTGCGTTAAAAACGTTATATGATATGATAGGATGATGACTGTTTCGAGCCGATCGTTAACTTTTAGGATAAAATGGGCTCAATAAGTGAGCACTTTAATACCGTCAGTGGTGTTCATTAGATTTTAATAAATACAAGTATACTTGGCACTTGGAGAACTCCAGTCTGTTGGTCATAATTTGGACAGAGACTTGACACCTCTTTGAAAGCATGATTAGTATTATTTACTCTGACAATAGACAAATTATCTTAAACCTTAAATGACTGTCACACAGGTATGATGGTTGTGCACACAGATAAAGAGTGGAATTCCCTCCCGTGGTCTGTGTTTCCTGTTAGCTACAACCTAGGGGTTATTAGGTCAAGAATGAATAGGTTAATTTTAGGCAAGCGTGCTCCAACATCGACCACATCATCGCTTACCATCAGGGCCTTTAGACAAAATACTTTTCTGTAAACGTTAACGCTAACGCTTCGTGCAAAATATATGGCAAAGACATTACTGGGCGTGAGTCACGTGACAGTTCTCTGTCTAACGCTTCGTGCAAAACGTCGTTGCCATACATTTTGCACGAAGCGTTAGCGTTAACGTTTACAGAAATGTATTTTGACTAAGGGGCCAGGTGAGATAAAGGTCTAACGCAAGCTTATCAACAGTAAAAAAACCGGCCAAAGTCAACAAAATTTATTTTATGATAATTTTTTTTTAGCGAATATCGTAATACAAACTCTGTGAGCATTTCATGTGTCTACTTGTTGCCATTATTAAGATTGAGCAAAAAAACCCTTTAATTTTTAATTTATTTTTGTTTATTGTTGTACGGCAACAGAAATACACATTCTGTGAAAAATTTCAACTGTTTACCTATTACGGATCATGAGACAGACAGACGGACGGACAGCAGAGGCTTAGTAATAGCACAGATAATATAATACTAGCGTACAGATGCCTCATCCTATAACGAAACGAAAAAGAAACGGTACCGCCGTAGCTGCGGGCTTTTGACTTGCACAAGCAACTTTCGTTATTCGTTCGGGCCCGTCCTCTATACCTCGCTAGATGGTGTTAGCAGCGACGGCTTGCAAGTTGAATGAATTTACATAATTTCTTACCAATATTTTCTCACACATTGAGGAATTACTGTATAGTATTTTTGGAACTTAATAATAGTTTTACTGTTTCAAAATGTTTCACTATACAAATTTTAAAGAGGCGAATGGATAAACTCTAAATACTGAATTCAAACAGCGCCATCTATTGGTACAAGAAATATAGATGTCTAAGGAGTCGTTCCAATAATCGTTTAAATTTGAATTACAAGCCCATTATTCCACAATTTTATACTTAGGGTAGTTTATTAAATAAGAAACTACAGTTTTTACCATTTATTTTTCAAAATATGAATGTTACTTAAACTTCGATAAGAAATCGATGCATCGCCATCTATTGTTTGTTTGTTTGAACTAAATTTTCTTTGTTCGAGATGAGACCCCGTGGTAATAGGGTCCCGTTGGTTACCCTTCGGGTACGAAACCCTGAAAAAAGTTATGACTGGTATCTGAGTGAAGTCCTTTGCAAAACCCGAACTTTTTCCAAAACTCGACTTGCCATCTTGCCCAGTACTGTATTTAGTAATGAAACTCACACATGCGTCCCGACCGTTAATTACTTGGCTAAACTCATTTCCGACTTCTGTTTGAACAGTGCGTCGGTTAAATAACACTTGTGCGTACAACTGTTTGCACAACCCGGTTTAGAATGATTAATTAGAATATATTAATCATATTTGAAGATTAAATGAGAATTTCAACTAAATGAACAAGTATTTGAAGAAATTAATTAAGTAATAAGTGACGTTCGTGATTGATCATCGCTAGATTGAGAGGTTTAATTTATTATTTCTTCTTTGGTGTTGTTTAACTTCACCGTGCTATAAATATCCGAATTTATTAGTTTCTACAGAACGAAGTTCACCAGGAAAATCTACTAGGAAACAACTATACTACATACCTCGCTGAAGAAGCTAACCAGAGCTTTCATTGCTTTACAATCAAAAGTGAAAAATCTATTCCACTTAATACCTGGGGTTTTACTATGACGTGTTACATCCATCATGGCTTAAGTGTGTATGAGAGAGTTAGAGAGAGACAGAGAGAAAGACAGAGCTATGCAGGACGAATAGCATAACTCCATCAAAAACCTTTCTTTTCAGGGTTCCGTACCCGAAGGGTCCAAACGGAGCCCTATTGCTGTCACTCAAGTGTCCGTCTGTCTGTCCGTCCGTCGTCTGTCACACAGGTTTTACAGCCAAACGGTTGGAGCTACAGTCTCAAATTTTCAACAGTATAAGCATCTTGTTGACCCAAAGCCATACAAATTGTCAATTTATTTTAATACTGTTTAGGGGAGCTCCCATACAGACAAAGGGGGGCGCGAAAAAAATTGACCTATCCCATCAAATGGGGTATCCTTGTTTAGAGCTCGTTGAGTAGACAAATACTATAGTTATGGTTTTAAAAAATATTGGAAGACAAAGGAATTAGAAGCCACCAAAGTCAGCTTTTCAACAAAATTTTGTATCGAATAATTTTTTAACTTCCCATTGACCTATGAACTTGAAATTTGGTGATAATGTTTATTATTACGTATATTTTACTAACACATAGCAATATATTGATAAATCAGATTTTTTTCTTGGAAATTCCTTCATTTAGTATGGAACCCTAAATGTGCGAAATCCGACACGAGCTTGGTCAGTTTTGGTTGTTTGGTCTTTCTTTGCGTCATGTTTACCGCAAATAAACGTATTTTCTTTCTTTTCTATTTCTAATCCACCATCTGATGTCACAACTTTCCAGACCTAAACAAAAGAACAACAAAATGACACAATTCTAAGCAAACTCTCACTCATTCTATTTACACCTAAAAGCCAGCACAACTACCCCAACTTGGCTTCCTCAAATGCTTCAAATGTACCATGACGGTCTTAAGGTACTCAGAACTTTGGCTAACTCTTTAGTGCATCTTAAAAGGCGTCTAGTGCTCTCAAACGACCAATTCTGAGTTTAACTGTATCTTGAGACAGTAACGTGCTTGAACTTTGAGATATTTTATTACATTGTGCTTTACAATACAATACAATTGTGCTTTTACTTGTTTGGACTTTGTTTTGTCATGCTGCGTTTAGGAGTTTAAGGTGAATGCTCCAGGGTAGCCCGCGAAAATCAAATTTTCTTACGTTTTTTGCAATTTGCAGGTCTGTGTCAGATTGTGTCTTGGTCAAAATTTGATTCGCGGCCGTAGCAAGTGGCAAGTATGTATTTATAGAATTATAATCATTAAAATCATCAATACATCTCTCTCAATTAGATTTGATGCCAAAAGTCATGATTTCATGAAATACTTACATTTGGAATCAATTCTAAATGCTCTCAGTTAGAATTGATTCCAAATGTAAGTCTTCAATACAACTCTCCAGTTGTATTGAAGATTTTAATGATTATAATTCTATAAGATTCGCGGCCGTAGCAAGTATGTATTTATAGAATTATAATCATTAAAATCTTCAATACAACTCTCTCAGTTAGAAAAGATTCCAAATGTAAGTATTTCATGAAATCATGACATTTGGCATCAATTCTAACTGAGATGTATTGATCAGTGTCAGGTTGTATCTTGGTCAAAATTTGATTCGCGGCCGTAGCAAGTATGTATTTATAGAATTATAATCATTAAAATCATCAATACAACTCTCTCAGTTAGAATTGATGCCAAATGTAAGAATTTCATGAAATCATGACATTTGGCATCAATTCTAATTGAAAGAGTTGTATTGAAGAGTTTAATGATTATAATTCTATAAATACATACTTGCTACGGCCGCGAATCAAACTTTGACCAAGATACAACCTGACACTGACAGGTTTTAAAGGATTTTAAATGGTGACTTCGACTGGCGTAATGAAGTGGTATAGGTACCCATTACTAACATAGAAAACATTCTTGATAACTGTCATCTGTATTTATACAGGCTGTAAAGAATGTAAAAGCAAATAACTGTAAAATTTCATCTCAATTAGATTTGATGCCAAATGTAAGAATTTCATGAAATCATGACATTTGGCATCAATTCTAATTGAAAGAGTTGTATTGAAGAGTTTAATGATTATAATTCTATAAATACATACTTGCTACGGCCGCGAATCAAACTTTGACCAAGATACAACCTGACACTGACAGGTTTTAAAGAATTTTAAATGGTGACTTCGACTGGCGTAATGAAGTGGTATACCTACCCATTACTAACATAGAAAACATGCTTGATGACTGTCATCTGTATTTATACAGGCTGTAAAGAATGTATAAGCAAATAACTGTAAAATTTCATCAAAATCCGTTCAGTAGTTTTTGTTTGAAAGATTAACAAACATACATTCTCACAAACTTTTACATTTTTATATTAGTAGGATAATATTGTTCTGTATTTTTATAAGTGGAGACTGTTTTTTGTCAGTCTAACTTTCTATTGTTGATCTGTTTGTTTTAGCTGTAAGTCTTTTAGATGTTATTAAAATAAATAAGTATATAATTATAAAAGTAGGTAATCCTAAAAGCACAAGATATTAAATTAATAACCATCACTAAGCTTCAAATCGACTCAAGCCGTACACTTTTAAAATCTTACCGTACAAATTCAGATTCTCCTTTCTTTCTTTCTTTCTTTCTTTCTTTGAGGGAAAGAAATGACAAGTGAAGTCGTCGAAAGCGAGGAAGCGTCGTTTTACTTACGGGTTGTAATCAAAGGCTCTTGTGAGGTCTAAGTTTACTGCAAGGCTGTATATTTGAACTCGATGGCCGAGTTGTATGAATTTTTAGTGACGGGGTTAAGTTTAAGATGGAACATACATATTATGTTGATGGGATCTTATGACGGTAGTTTAGTGTGTTATTTCTTAATTATCACGTCAAATCGAGCCTTTTTTTTAAAGTGAAAACTTTTGTAGCCTCGTTGAGTAATTTTCGGAAGGGACAAAACTTAAGGGGTAATAATCACCGGGGTGGTTTTGGTGGGGTAAAACTCCCACACTCCCTGGTCTTTTTCTCATAAGTCCAGGCACCTTTTGAAGGTTTCCCTTCGATAGCAAAAAAAAAAGGGATAAAAATTATGGGTTTACGCCACCGACATGCTAGAGCTAGACTGGTGACGCCCAGTTTTCACTTATGTCGGCAGTTCCCATAACTGGCATTCTTTTTAATCGTATGGAAATCCTCATGGAGTGTCCTCTGACCGGGGCCTCCGCAGCCAAGCCAGAAAATCGTGCCTGTATTCTCCAAAGAACATGGCAGAGGTGTAAATCTGTACATTATCGTGCACCCACATTTTGCTAGTTGCTCAACACATGCTGTTTTTCTTGTTGTTTGCGGTTGGTACGGTTTTTAACTGATTGGTTTTACTGACTGTTTTTTGATTTGCATTTGCATTCAAATATCTTGTGCATCAGTTCAATCCTTAGACCACCAAGATCCGTTTCTTAGCGACAAAAACAAATAAAGGAGTGGACACGCATTTCCACTGGGATGATAATTAAGATGGTTGTTTCAAAGACTTGTATCTACAGCTTATACACAGTCTAACGATAAACTGAGTCGTCCTGCGTCTGACGGGGAAATAATCGCGAGTGTTCCAATATTGGCATGTGAGGTATCGACTAGCCCGGACCACTTACATCGAGTCAAACCACTCGGTTAACTTGCCTTGCTTTGCTGCTGTCATGAAGGCGGTACACTGTGTGGCATATGGAATAGTCCAGTCTCGGGCGGTACACTGTATGACATTCGTAACAGCCCAGTTTCGGACAGAAACCCAACCAATTCATTTGTGAATTTCCGCTTGTAAACATGGCTTACTTCTCTCGTATTGCCGGGGGATATGAGAAAAGTTTAGTGCCGTCCTTAAAATGGCTGTTTGCCCATGACACATGAAATCAGCCACTGATTTCATGTAACGGGCGTAAAATGACGCTTTTTTTTTTTTTTTTTGGGGGGTGGGAATTCATCCTATGACTTCTTCCGCTCTAGGGTGGAGCGGAAGGGCGTGTCAGACTCTTACTGACTAAAACCCACCCCTGTTCCTCCCTGCCTTGAGTGCCCAGGGGCGAGGTAACTCTTTCGAATTTATCCTCCACCCCCGGGCAGGCATCGGCCGTGGCAGGCCCCGTCCCTATTGCTGACAACTCTTTGAGGCGCGCGTGGAACACTACGCGCCGTCGACTCTCGGGCCTGGTGCTGATCGGGCGGCGAGTTACCCACTACTCGTCGTCCGCAGGCCCGGGTGCGTAAAATGACGCTTTACGAAGCTGAGAATCATTTATTCTTTCCAGTCATTGGCATATTTTTTTTGTAATGAGTTCATAGTTCATCTGGGAACTTTCTGGTTGTTAATGAAAGGTCAAAGATTTTTTTTTTTCTAGAATTTGTTGATCTTGATTTTAAGTAATATATAATTGTACCGTTGTATGCACCAGTATAATGTTAAATCAGTTCCCAATAATTAGTAATTTTGTCCAAAAAATACTGTCATAGTCAGCAATCTCAGGCCTTTTAATGTGTGCCGTGAACCACAAAGGGTTTCTCACGAAATCCTAATAATTTAATAATTTTTTTGGGAAATCCGTTCCGAAATCTGCACAGCCCAGCCAAGGGCATTCGGAAAGAGCCGGACGTTGACGAGCCAACAGCGAACAGCCAACAATCCAATTTGCCTTTGCTTTGTGAATGTAAATTACAACCACGACGAGAGAGCGTGTACAGCCGCTGATAAAATTTGATTAACAAATGAGAAATTGTATAACATAATGCAAGCAACAAAGCACATGTTGCTTTAACGTCAAAACGTTCTGAAAATAAAGACTGAGCATACAAGTACAACGCGACATTATTCTGGGTAGAGAAATTTTTAACAACTCTTCAGAAAACGCGTTGTCGTATTGTCGCTTTACCTGATCCCGAGCTTTGTTTATTTTTTTTTCTTTAATTTAATTTTTTTTTTTGACAAAAAAATAGTTATACGTTACAATATTAATACAGTTTTAGCCTAGGTCTAATAGTAAACAGACGCATAACCCTCACTATTGTCCACGAAATAATCATCATCAACCTTTTAATGTTCCCACTGCTGGAGCACAGGCCTCCTCTCTGAGAGAGGGTGTGGGCCGTAATCCACCACGCAGGCCCAATGCGGATTGGTGGATGTCACATATTTTCGATGTTTTCATTCACCGTTTTGAGAGCAGTGGTGATGAAATAACTTACACAAAGTAAAGCGCCTGTCTGGGTTTGAACTCACGACCTACAACTTGTAAGTCGCGGCCAATACCACTGGGCCACCACTGCCTGGTGAACTGAACCACCTAAAATCAAAGATATGTGTCATCCACCAACCCGCACTGGATCCGCGTGGGACTATTGGGTTTACGACCCATTCGCTCGCCTAGAGAGGAGGCCTGGATCCCAGCTGTGGGGACATAATAAGGCCGATTATTCATATGCTTAGTCCTTTCAGAATAGCCAAAAAAAGCCCTTATTATTAAGCTCGTATGTTTATTGGTTTTAAAATGTTCAGGCTCATTATCAACTGAGCTCGTATCATAAAACTTTTCTCCATAAACCCACATGTTCCATACTTTTGTTTTTGGTTACCGTCAACTTTTTAATTTTGTTCTCCAACTTGTAAAAATCCTCGTCGCAATATGCGTCGTTATTAACTGTTATGATTTTTTTGCCTTTTTGTTTCCGTGGTTTGTTCCTAAAATTGATTTGGGAAATATTGCTATTTTTTATTTGGTCATCCGATTTATAATTTTCATGCGAATGTTTCTAGCGTTATTTGTTTGTAACTTCATGAAATAGATATATAGAGAGAGCAGAAATCAAAAATAAATAATAAGTTTTCTAAAATATTACCGCACTTGTCGTGTAATTTATAATTTGAATTATGTTTATAAAGAAATCCAGTTCCAAATTAAAAATAGTATCAAGAATTCCAATAAAAAAATAAAAAAACTGCCTTGCTTTTTCCCAACTATTTTGGGGTCAGCTTCCAGTCTAACCGGATGCAGCTGATTACCAGTATTTTACATGGAGCGACTGCCTATGTGTCCTCCACAACCCAGTAACTGGGTAATACGATACCCCTTGATAAGACTGGATGTCAGACATTCGGGCTTCTGACGACCCGTAACGACTGTCAAAGATCCACGATTGGCAGCCGGGACCAACGGCTTAACGTGCTTTCCGAGGCACGGAGGAGTCTCGGTATGTAAAGATGGTCACCCATCCATGGACCAACCCCGGCAAGCGTAACTTTACCTGATGGATCGACCCGTGCGGCTGTTATTACTTTTGGGCCTAGGGATAGCGGATAAATTCTGAAAATGAGTTACCGCACCCCTCGGCACTCAGAGCGGGAGAAGTCATTGGAGGATTTGCCACCCCACAAAAAAAAAAAAAAAAGCTACGATGATTGCAGTCAACTTTGTTCGAGATGAGAATTCTCGAAGTCTCAGTAAACAGTTGGGAACGAATACCTGAGATAGGGTGCATGCAAACTAGACCCGAACTTCGAGATGCCTTCGAGTTTCGTGATCTGAATGCATCCACTTTTTCGATGATTACCAGATGAAGTATTGTGTTATGTGAATGCATTACGCCTTGTTGCATTAAGTCCGCCTATGTACCACTATTGTACATCATCTGCCTAGCCTTTTCCCAACTATCTTGGAATCGGCTTCCTTAACTTAACTTGTTGCAGCTGAATATCAGAGATATGGTTAGAACTGTGTAGAATTAATTGGAAACAGCGTCGTACAGTTTTCATTAATTCTACACAGTTCTAACCATATCTCTGCTTTATCAATGACCTCTCCCTTATACAATTATCAAAATATTATTTATTTATTCAAACTTCATGTTCAATAGTGGTACATACAATGTGGACTTAATGCAACAAGGCATAAAGGCATTCAAATATCAATCTACAAACGCATTCACATATCACAATACTTCATCTGGTATTCATCGAAAAAGTTGATGCATTCAGATCACGAAATTCGAAAGCATTTCGAAGTTCGGGTCTAGTTCGTATGCACCCCATCTCAGGTATTCCTCGTTCCCAATTGTTTACCGGGAGTTCGAGAATTCTCATCTCGAACGAAGTTGGCTCCAATCATTCGTTAGTGTAGGTATTAATGCAAAGGGTTTATTTTGGCTTTATATTTTGAGTGTGGATTATTTTGATTGGAATTCTTGATAGTGTTTTTAATTTGTAAGTATAGATTTCTTTATAAATATAATTCAATTTAAAAATTGCACTTTAAACGAGTACAAGTAACAGCGTCGTACAGTTACACAATTTTGTGTTACAGAACAACTATGCATGTTATTTTAACATAAAAAAAAAAACAATTCTAAAATTGAAAAGCGTAAATCCATAAACGAACTTCAAAAACATAATTCACTGTTCGATTTTCCAGCGCTACGCCACGCCAGGCCAAATTCATTGACAGCACCGCTTTTGTCCTGCTACCATGAAAGGCACTCCCTCTATTTATAGCAATAAAAGCGTCGCCACACCGCTGAGCACTCAAAGGTTTCACTCTTTCGTTTGTTTAAAACGTCTCCGTAACTTCAGTTGTAAACAAAAAGTTGGAACTTACTCAGCTGCCAATACGTATTGAACACTCAACCGTTGACATGGAAGTTTTCCCATTACAACTTTGGAAACGTGAAAATTATTCGCTTTTGAACCACTCCGAACGCTTGCTCCATATGCTTTTTATAAGCACTCAATATGACAAACAGTATAGCTGATTTTATTGCTGAATCTAATGGACGCGCCGCGAAAGTTGGGCCTTTGTAGTAACTAATGTTTCGTTACCGAAATGGTCTACAGAAGGGTCGAGTAATGTGAAGGTCGGCCATGTGATTGAGTAGCAAACAAACACAAACTCACTTATTTTGTTTAGGGTGAGTCCCTTGAAGTAGTGTCAAGTCCAGTATTAGCGGCACGTATAAGATTAGTAGCATAGGTATACTTGGGCCGCGAATAAATTTGAAAGAGTTACCGGGGCCCTGGGACAAGCAACTGAAGGAACAAGGGTGGGGCCTAATACTGAGAATAATGGCGTGTTTTGGAAGAGACCTGCACTCATTAGGTGGATGTAGGTAACATGATATGACCGGGTTTTCAAGACCCAGGTCATCAAACAGCACACGTTGTTCTGCCTAGCCTTTTCCCAACTATCTTGGGGTCGGCTTCCAGTCTAACCGGATGCAGCTGAATACCAATATTTTACATGGAGCGACTATCTGACCTCTACAACCCAGTAACTGGGTAATACGATACCCCTTGGTAAGACTGGTCGTTAGACTTTCGGGCTTCTGACGACCCGTAACCACTGTCAAAGATCCATGATTGACAGCCGGGACCAACGGCTTAACGTGCTTTCCGACGCACGGAGGAGTCTCGGTATGTAAATATGGTCACCCATCCATGGACCAACCCGGGCAAGCGTAGCTTAACCTGATGAATCGATCCGTGCGGCGGTTATTACTTTAGCCACGAGCGCCTCCGAGCACACGTATAAAATAAAAATAGTCTGAGTATAAACGGATACGTTGATGATTAAAGTTAGATGGATGCAAAAGTACTCGGCCTGACACAGATCCAGTCAATCCTTAGAATTAAAACTACTCGCATTGTATAATTCATTTCATATTAGTTAACTGTGC
Source organism: Polia nebulosa (assembly GCA_951329385.1). Lineage (NCBI taxonomy): Eukaryota > Metazoa > Arthropoda > Insecta > Lepidoptera > Noctuidae > Polia > Polia nebulosa. The sequence continues at coordinate 6,986,454 of OX589588.1, read as the reverse complement.
CAACTGTGCGGAGTTAGAAACGTGTGCATATTATTAGTTGTGATTATACACATATTTGTCAAGCAATCCAACGCAATTTGCCGCAAATAGAGCAAATTGAGCATTGAATTATCAAACCAAGAAAGACGTTTTTTTCAACGGTCTGAACGCTTTGTAGGACACATGGGAGGAGTGTTTTGAGCTTCATGGTGATTTAATTACGTAAAAAAATAAAAACATAATATGATTTCATACGGCTTTATTTTCTTGTCAGGCCGAATCAATCCACCCTCGTATTCAGTTAGGCACGGATTAAAGAAGATAAAATGAGAGAAGTTGATGTCGCGATCAACAATGGCTAGGTACGCCATTGTTGATCACGAAAGAAAGAAAGAAAGAAAGAAAACGAGTTTATTTGGTTTATGTAAAAAAGCAAAGACCAAGAAAAAGCTAAACTAACCTAACCAACCTAACCTTATTGGGAGTTATATGTTTAAGCCGTTTGGGGTTGAAACACTAGGGCCATGGGGTCCGAGTGCTCATCGAGTTTTCCGTGACATCAGCAAACATTTAGTCGACTCTTCACGTGACCAGAGGGCTGGCCTTTTTTTCGGCCAAAGAATCAGCATTGCCATTCAACGTGGCAATGCTGCCAGCGTTCTGGGCACTTTTCCCATTGACAGCGATGTGGACGAATTTTTCGATGCCCAATGAGCTGTGGAGTACAGCCCGGATCTTTTATGTCGCTTTTACATATTTTATTTATTAGTTTAGTTATGTATAATATTTGTACTGTAATCAAATAATTAATAAACAGAAAAAGTAAGTACTCCCACAAGAACACGTTAACTTAACCACACAATTAGCTACATATCTGCAGGCATCAGTCTTACTAGAAATCCAATTATGTCAACATGCGCATCGCTACGAACAAGTTAATTTAGTTGGAAGCGCAATCCTCAGTGCCTTTTGAGATTTCCTTGCTCATACAGTGAAATGGTTTTATGTTTTCCTCTAGAGCAAAAGTAAGCCATTTATGGACTTATTTCTAATTTAATAGAGGATTTATTTTGCTTTTGTTTGTACTAAGTAATGGCTTGTGTTAGGCTTTATTTGCACTGTTTTTGTAAACGAAAAGAAGAGCTATAATCTCATCATTCAACTTGGAACTGTTGACTGCGTTTGCGTGGCTGAATTTTAGGCCAAACCTAACTTGAGCTCATTTAATAGCTTTCATAATTGCCATCGAAACGCCGATATCAAAAATTTGATCCATGAGCGATTTTTCAGCTTGTCTTGTTAAATCAGTAGTCTCTAATCTGAACCTCTTGTCAAATAGATATCATATGTTGTGTTGCTTTTCAACTTACATATGCGATGATCATCATTCTCCTGCCCTTATCCCAATTTATTTTGGGTCGGCGCAACATGTCTTTTTCTTCCGTACCCCTCTATTAGTCGTCATCTCTGTAGTCACCCCCTTTTTACCCATATTCTCTTTCACACAGTCCAACCATCGTTTCTTTGGCCTTCCCCTACTCTTATAGCCATCCACATCCATACACAAGACTTTCCTGACGACATTTTCTTCATTCCTCCGCATCACATGCCCATACCACGACAACCGATTTCCACACAACTTTTCAGTCAGCGGTGCCACTTTCAGACTTCCTCTTATATACTCATTCCTAATTCTATCCATGCGCGTAACACCACACATCGCTCTTAGCATTCTCATCTCAGCCGCATGCAATTGCTTTTCATTCATCCCTTTTGTGGCCCAACATTCTGAACCATACAAGACAGTGCGATGATATTCGCACAAAATATCCAGACCGCCATCAGCCTGGTCGACCAGCTTTATAAAACTTGCCAATTTACCCTTTCTGAATGATTTCCCAGCACCAACATTACCACGACTGCAACATTAAAATATTCTGCGACATTTGGCTTGGTTACTGCTTCGGGCAACAATTGGTAACTACTAACGAATAGTTAAATAAGTTGGCAGCATTATCCGTCGGTCGCATACATACGCTGACCCGCGGCGACCTTTACATTGGCTCAATTCCATGTTTTTGTGCACATTACCCGACATTACGAGGGCTGGTGGAAATTGTACGTGGAATTTTCGTTCTGGCTCTTTTCGTGGTTTATGGGAACGGGAGATTCGTGGTTTCGGTAAGACGGCTAATTCTGCTTGATTGCTATTCACTCTGTGTTACGATGTATGGCTCGATGTAGTATCTGAAGTTTATGTGGGTTTAGTAGCAAACAGAACTCTCAATCCATGTTGGATCAAGAAAGTCTGAACAGTGTACTCATACAAACTAAATGAAAAAGATGATAATTTTACTTAACGTATACCTTATCTGCAAATGCCAAACGCAATCAACCAAAATTAGAAACAAAATGAAAAACGCACAGTGCGTAGGCGTTAATAAATCAGTCCCATCTGCTACACATTACTGCGAGTAAAGCCAGAATTAATGTAACGAGCCTATCCATTATATTTAAATTCAATATTAATTTTGACCTAGGTCCTAAATACTGTTTCCACGATGTCGACGTTTTCGTATAAAAGGTACAAGTATAAAGACATAAAGTACTAGCACTTCGTTCGCGACTTCGTCCGCGTAGATTTCAAGCCTATGACACTCACTAACACCGTGGATTTCTATTGGTAAAAGAATTTTCAAAATCGGTTCAGTAGATCTAGAGATTACCCTTACAACCTCACACACTCACAAACTCTCTGTATAATATTAGTATAGATAGGTACTTTTAATTTAAAACTCTACCTATACAGAGGTAAGTTTTTTTTATTTTTTTTAAATGGGTTTGCTCTTGACTCTAGTCTAGGTCAGAGGAGACAGAGTCCACGATGGAGCGAGCTTACCCAGAAGAAGACTGTTCACTCTAACTTTGAAGAGATTAGAGTTGTATGCATTCGGAAATAAAGACGCAGGCAGAGAGTTCCACTCCTTTGCTGCGCGTTATGAAAGACGTTTGGAAACGCTTAGTGCGAAAATCTTTTTTATTAAATTTTATGTTTCTAAGAGGTCTCGAGGTGTGGCAGAATCGCAGAAGCTTCTGGAGTGGCGAGCGCGTACCAGAAGAGGCAGCGTTGGAAAGCCTCTCACAAGGTGGGCTTATAACCTGGTAAAGGCCGCTGGATGCGAGACGCACAGGCCCGGTCGAGGGACATTTAGGGAAAGCCAATATCCAGCAGTGGACGTCTATCGGCTGAAATGATTCTGATGATGAAGAGGCCTCCAGAAGTACCGATCTAATTGTGAAAATTATTTCTCTGGAAGAAGGCCACGCTATCGTTGTGTGTCTTATGCTACTTTTTATCTTAGATAAAAATGCACGTTTCCTTCGGGTACAAACTAAATACACTAAAACTGTGCAAACCAAAAAACATTGTCGGTTATTCCATTCAAATTGCCATTGTCCTTTTACTGGGACGAGAAAAACATGGCTGACGTTTATCATAGCGTGCTTAGAGTTGATAAATATTCATGGAAATTTTGATGTCTTTCGTTTATTCAGATTCGTCATAAAAACAATTGTGACAATCCCATGTTCTGTAGGATACATAATGTGGTATAAAACCGCATGAAAAATATATTCATGGCTACGATAATCACAATCCTATGTAAAGCAAAATTTGATAATTAATATATATAAAAAAGACAGTTTCTGAAGCCGAAAACCACATAATTATTCTACCCATTATTTGGATATTTTTTACTAATAGACAATACCTGGGAACCCACTGGTTCTGGAGATATTGAAGGTCAAAGTTGCAATTTATTTCCAAACAATTATTACCTGAATTTTAGATTTTTCGAAATTACTCGTACGTATTTGCAGTAACATAAACACAATGAAAAATCAAACGTATACGACAAGTACCTACACGGCTTAGTGCGAAGGGGCGGGGCTTAACTCCACTTGCCTGGGTTCGCGTTACATTGCGCGCAATAAAAAATAGTTCATACCTAAAAAAAAAAGTCGTGTCCCAGCAATAATTTTTGCGCAAAGCTACTTTGTTAGACGTACAGTATGCGTAGTTAACGGATCTGTGATGTGTCATTTTTACACCCTGTATAAGTCGTAAGTAAGTTTTGACGGTACGGCTGGCGCAGTGGTTGAGCGTTCGGCTGCAGCGCTGCGTGTCGCGGGTTCGATCTCCGCACGGAACAGATATTTGTATGGCCTACAGATAGTTGTTCCGGGTCTGGGTGTCTTGTGTATGTGAGTTTACATGTTTGTGAACGCACCCACGATACAGGAATAATTCCTAGTGTGGGGCAAAGTTTAAAAAAAAAAAGAAAAGTCCAAGCTCTGATCCAGAAAGAGAACCACCTATTAGAATTAATTAACCTAAGTGTCCATACACCAGCACTTCTGTGGACCTAATGAAAGCCACTGATTAGGCTAGTAACGTGGTCACCTACTGGACAAAATTTTCCAAAAGTCCATCGACTCGTATACAAGAAAAACTCCTTTCATTGTCTTGCCGAAACATTTTGAAATGGGTGACAAACCTTTTTTATTATTAAAATTAAAATTAGAATTTTATAATTGAAATTAGTACCTAAAAAGTGTTTAATTAGTTTCTCTGTATAATTTCAACACAGCAGTCTGCTCCCCTGTCAACTATTCGGATCCACCGCATTTGGATCCACCGCATTTCGCCACCCAATCTATTCCAACATTTAAACAAACACCGACAAGAAACCAGCCAAGATGCAACTGACAGTGATAATTACACAAAGTGGGGTGTGCAGTGTACCAACTACCAATCCACGTTTGCGGTCGCTTTTCAAACAACACAAGCCATCAACTCTCTTTCCAACTGCATATTTATGTTTGTCAGTCCATCCTCCCGTTGATTTTTCATCTAAACTTTGACGGTTAATTTACATTTTTAAGGTATATTAAATTTGTTTTTCACACGAGTGCAATCAATGTTTGTTGTTTTGAAATATTTTGTTGGAGTTTCGAATTGGTTATGTTATTTAAACATGGTGCTACGTGTTTTAAAAATGTGAGGTCATGTCTATTTAAAAATGTCATTTACCTATTACAATTTCAGTTACCGAAATATTATATTATTCATAGTTTGAGTTATTTGATAGTAGGTAGTCTTTACTATCTACAATTAATGAAACTATGAAGATGCACAAATGTGCGATATGCGGTGTTACGCGCATTGATAGAATTAAGAATGAGTATATAAGAGGAAGTCTGAAAGTGGCACCGCTGACTGAAAAGTTGTGTGGAAATCGGTTGTCGTGGTATGGGATGTGATGCGGAGGAATGAAGAAAATGTCGTGAGGAAAGTCCTATGTATGGCTATAGGAGTAGAGGTAGGCCAAAAAAATTATGGAGGGAAAAGATGGATGGTGATGAGGATGGTGTGAAAGAGGATATGGGTAAAAAGGGGGTGACTATAGAGATGACGGCTAATGGAGAAGTATGGAAGAAAAAGACATGTTGCGCCGACCCCAAATAAATTGGGATAAGGGCAGAAGAACGATGTTAAGAAGATGTGCAAAATAAAAAAAAAGTGAATATTTACAAAAAACCGGACTTTAAAAAAATTACCAAATAACTAACTATACCAACTGCTTCAGAGTGCTTGAAAAGTTCCTTGTTGGAACTTTTTAGTTGTTATTACAGTCGTGTTTTTATTTTATTTTTTCTACATTTTAGTGAGTTATATTTTTGGAATCGCCTCCTGGAACTCCACACATAGTTCGTCTACTTTTATTTTTTTTTCTTTCTCACAATATGGCGTCTGGTTGTCGCCATATTGAATTTTGATTACTGTCATGTCTTTAATGACACTCGCAAGATTAGCACCGAAAATTGAGTCTATAGAGCGCCACAATGGAACAAACATACCTTCATTACATAGGCTGATAAACACATTACGTACCCTTCCTTTGCGTCGCGCAGTCACGTAAAGATAGAAACCAACCATATCGTATCGCTAACACCTTATATTCTCCTGGTAAAAACAACTAGCAACTAGTTGCCGAAGTTAAGCGCAGTTTTATTAGCATCGCTAAAATTTCACCTTTCTTGGTAAAGTCTAAGTTCACACGATGCAAAACACTTATACAAAGGAGACTGCCCAACAACACACACAAACTTCAAACAGCTCTCAACTCCTCCAATACACGCAAACACGCCAAAATTCCATAACAGCACACATTACCAACATATAGCATAATTAAAGTACCTACGTTAACTGTGTGTCCCCTTAAAACAGAACTTATTAAATTAAACAGTGCTCCTTGAGTTTCCTAGGGGCTCTTATCTCGGTGCTGGCTCGGAGGCCATTAAAACTTCGACCACCCCCACTAACTGTGACACAACACTAATTGGTTGGAGAAACCACTTTGTGATAAATTAAAAATTATTATCAACTCCCCAGGCCAAGGAAAAGTGTAGTTTTAGAGCTGAGTTCGGATTGCTGAGAGTTTTGTTTAGTTTCGTCCGTTCTTCGCCAGCTGTATTGTTTTTATTAATTACTGTTTGTAGTTGAGCTTCATTTTAGGAGGATCCTGTAATTAATTTACAAACTCCGCTAGATAGCATTATCTGGTAACCCAATTTGCTCATGTGAGCTTCATAGTAAATTATGTTAGGATTTTTAGCATTATTACGTAGAATTTAATCGGTGAATAATTTTCCTTAAAGATTATGAAATTCTAAAATAAATCCACTAAATCAGCTTTGTATATATTAACTTGAGATAATCGGGTTTTTTCACTAAACCTCGGTTCCCTAAAATACTCAACAAGTAGTCCAAACTGTCATTAGTTATAAAGTACACTTGCACTAATAACGTACCTACAGGTAATAACTTGTAGAATCCAGTTTGGACCGGTTCAGTCTAGATTGGACCGAGTCCCGCCTCGGGCGCCAAGTAATGCTCAACTCGAAACTACAATGAACCGTTTAGACTGCTTAGCTTCTATTGTTGCTTACGTGATGAGCATGGCTGATTCCTCACTGAGAATATTAGCCATTTATCTCCAATGTTTATGACATTTTAATTATTCTAGGCTAGTTAAATTTGTCTAGGATAGTTTGTGCACCACTGCTGGGTAAAAGCCTCTAATTTCTTGTTCGAAACCTCTCTGTCTTGTGCGATGTTCGGCCAAGTTTGACTCGCCAACTTGAAAAGAATACCTGTAATCTATATATAGGTCCTGTGGTTTCGGAGATAACGGGGAGGGGGGGGGGAGGAATGTTCATCATGTGTGTACTAAATTTCAACTCTATTGATCCAGCAGATTCGAAGCAAATAGGCTGTGACAGACGGACAGACAGACACACGAGTGATCCTATAAGGGTTCCGTTTTTTCATTCGGGCTTTCGAAACCCTAAAAATCTCACTAGACTTACAAACGAACAGATTTGAAAAATTCTTGGCCCAAATGCAAACATAAAAGGACCTCTTGGCCTCGGGGAATATATTTGTGTAAACGGTACAGAGAAGCAATTAACTAATTTGTTAAAATTTAGCCGTGCCCCTTCCGAGACAAACTGAATGAAACCAAGGTTGTGCGTGTTAATTTGTTTTCCTTGGTATGAATACTACCTTAAATTTGCTCATAACTGTTCAATTTGCAGTCAGACCTTTTTGAGGTCCTCGAGTTAAAACATATTTGAATAATATTAAAACCGCGAATTAATCTTCGACAACATCTGTTACAAGTCGCCTCTGAATGCCTGTGAATGGATTTTGTGATATTACTAATTAAGCTTTTTCAAGTAATAGCAGACGAAATGAATTTAGTACAAAAAAAAAAGTGGCCAGGTGCGTCAACAAGATGCTTGCATTCATTGCACGTACAGCTAGAGAGTGGAATTCTCTACCGGAGTCTGTGTTTCCTGTAAGATACAACCTGGGAGTCTTTAAGTCAAGAGTGAATAGGTTACTTCTAGGCAAGCGTGCTCCATCTTCGACCACATCATCGCTTACCATCAGGTGAGATAGTGGTCAAACGCGAGCCTATCAAACATAAAAAAAAAAAAAAAAAAATGCTTATACTGTAAAAAATTGAAGACTAGCTTCAACCGTTTGGCTGTGAAACCTGTGTGACAGACGACGGACAGACGGACTCGTGAGTGACGGCAATAGGGCTCCGTTTAGACCATTCGGGTACGGAATCCTAAAACACACACGCAAACAATCGTTTTAAATTCTCACTTTATACATACAGCACATCCTAAAAGCAATTTTAAAAACGTAACAACGAGCGTAACAGTCGTCCTCTGTCCAATCAGCCCGCAATCACTCCGAAACTTTTCATATTTCGGATGGTGTTAGCCATGAAACATTGCTTGCCAAGCGTGGTGTCAGAAGTTATACCTCGCCTCCCCAACTTGGCCGATACGAAAGCGTAATAATGAAAGTCTGTAGAAATGTAACTGACACTTTGCCCCCTTCTCCCCAATTCTTATTTCCTATCTGACAGTCAAAGTGACAGATGTCAACTTTTCAGACACCAATTTACGTTTTTTCGCTTTAAGAAAATATACGGTAACAAAGATAGGTCTAGAATTTATTATATTTTGTCTGGTAATTTAGTTGAATATTTTTTGTGGAGAATAAATTCTGTTCTTTTGGTAATCAGCCTATTTAGTTGTCTTTCAAAGGTTGGCCAAGTATTTTATCAGAAAAAGTAAAAGTTCTTTGTAGGCTTGTATTTTTTAAATTCGCTTTTTCGTAGTGGGTACCTATTCCTAATATTTCTGAATACTGTGGCGTTGAAATTTCGATATTTATTTACCACTTGAGTTACCATCTTTTCATTACTCAACTGTAGCTTTGTTTAAAACAAAAGAAAATTGCGATATAAAAATTTCGAAACATTTTACTTAACTTTTAAATTACCCACAAAGTACTTAATTAGTTCTTTACGTTTTTGAGGTAAGCCTCTAAATTGTTGTCTTAGTTCATTTTTATCAATTAAGATTCGCCGTGCGGTTAGATCAAAAAGTAAATTACTTTGTAAGTAGTTAAAAAGCTTTAAAACATTGTAATCGTTGCGTAAGAACTTATAAACTTTCTTCAGAAGGATTAATATATTTTGAAATGTTCTAAGACACGTACAGTGGTCTATGCACCAATGTGTACGTAATGAATATCCAACTAATTCCATCATTAACATTCTTTGTCAATCGCTCGCAACTCTCAACAGCTCGCAAGGTTATTGAAAGTTCTTGCCACAGACAACAGTAACAAATAAGAATTAGCTTGAGCACAAATTAATGGTGGCGTCGTAGTGAGCGCTGATAAGGGGTAGGCAAGCTGCTGAAACGATATAGAAACGATACAGCCGCTAAAGGACAGAAAGATAAGCTCCACTTACCAGATGGTATCAGGGAACTGCGTCCAAGCTGGCGTCTACAAGATGGCGAGCGCTCCCAAGCCCACATAAGTCCATTAACCACAGAGTAATCACTGGTGGTATGTCAGTTCTTTTTAGCGGATGATTATTCACGGTCACGAATCAAAATCACATTCGTGACACGGCGATTTGCGAAGGCGATAGCGAGACCTTATGAGTAATTATGTCCGCTCTCAGCTGACTCCTATACGAATTAGCTAGAGCTGCCCTTTTAGTCATATAAAAAATTGCTAAAGCATTTCCCTCACCACTGGATGTGTGACCAAAGTTCATAAAGAAATTATTTCCTTTTGATCTCTTTTACTCAAAGATTTTGATGGGCTTTGGTTTACAGGCTAGTACTAGCCTAAGGAACATAATGCACTATATGTCCATTCTCGGCAGCATTTGTTCCAACTCCCATACTTCATGTATGGTCAATGTCCTTTGTAAAAATATATAGTTAGAATTTCTGAGCAGTTCGACTTCAGTTATACTGTTCTGGGAAGTCAAGAATTAAACATATTCTAGGTCTGTGTTAACAAGACGTACCTAACCTCTGTTATGCCCGGGATACACGAGGCTAGTTTCTCAAGCCGAAATAGTAAGCTAGTGTTAGTAAACTATCAAACTAGTAACTCTAGCTAGGAGTGTACAGAACACGCTTCTTTCTTTGTATCGATATCTATATTGGTGACATATATATAGACGCTTCAGAAATTCATCAACAACTTTCTTGCCAATGACCTTTTAATCACATCTTCACTCACAACATCCTTGAAACTTCATTAGCTACAAGGACCAAATCTAAACTAATTTAAAACTTAAAAATATTCCGGCCAGCTAGCAGAGCTTTTGAGGAAAAAAAAGAAAAAATATTCTGTTTATTAAATCTTGGAAGGAAACTGACCTGATCAAGAATTCTGAAGGGAAAGTATGATTAATTTATTCCTCACAGTGTAAGGACCCAAGGCCCAATGAACCTTTTAAAAAGCAATGTTCATCCGACCCGTTTCTATCCTTTTTTGCCTACGTATTATTTTTCGAGTTTTTCGAGACATAGGCCTCTCAAATATGTACTGAGCACAATTAGCAAGGGGCAGGAATATTGCCTTGGTTACCATTGCAGATGGGGTGACGCGCTCAGACAATGTATTAATTATTATACAGGGTGTAACGGAAATGAACAACTTTTTTTAAGACAGACTTATTCAATCCCGAAAAAAATCGGACCTCGCATACAACTTTTGATTAGCTGATGATAATTGTGTACAGAAAGTCAATTTCTTTTTGTGAATTCACTTTCATGTTCTTGAAGAAATAAGCTGCTGTTACGAGTACTTTACATTAGAATCTTACTTATATGTCCTCGGTAGGTACATTATTTAGCAGACCACAGATGACAGTAGCAAGCTATAGCAGACCAAGTTTCAGGTTTTGAAATATAGTCCAGAAAATATATTTCATATGATGTAGACTAAATCTTTTCCTCGTCTATAGTCAACATGAAACACAACGGTTTTTGTGTAAGAAAAATCCGCCATTCTAGATCTCAGTGTGTCGTTGCACTGATTTCATTAAATAAGTTTCAATTAAGGGCCGACTTGATTAGATAAAGGAAACGTGGTTCAACTCGTAATTAGCGGGTTACACCCCGAAGTTAGTGGTGAAATCTTTGCCGGTTATTATAGCCTTTGTTGTGAGATTATTATTACCTTTAGGTTATAGTCTTTTCGTTGTTTTGAGCTTGTAATTTTATTGGTACTGGTATTTCGGTTCCGTTTAAATCTGTGAAGTAGGTTCTGGGTTTTTTGGGTGTCTTCAATGCCGTCATTAGTTCAAATTCTCTGCCGAAGTCTGTGTTTCCTGATAGCTACAACCTAGGGTCTTTAAGTCAAGAGTGAATAGGTTACTTCTAGGCAAGCGTGCTCCATCGTCTACCATATCATCGCTTACCATCAGGTGAGATAGTAGTCAAACACGAGCCTATCAATAATTAAGAAAAAAAAAAGTGTGTGCAATTCACACGTGGTAGAAGTGAAACCTTCAAAAGTTTTGGCTAAAACAAAACAAAACACAAAAATAAACACTGTACAATGCTTCCTGTCTCATTTTCTCCCATGTTAAAGAATTTATGTGTCTGTCTCTTTTTACTGTCGCTTTTTTTTTTCATCGACTTTCAAATCACAACGAAGCTTTCACTTCAAAAATATATTGCTGTTGCCGATATCAGAGAAGAGAGGAAGATGTAGTATTGGTGTGAGTAGTTTTATGTCACATGGAATTTAGGTCGGAGTACTCGTATGTAGTGCCCGAACGCGGGTTCAGTTTCATTTTGGCGTGGGCTTTGGTTTTGGCTGGAGTTTCGGTCAAAAAGTAATGGCCGAATATTCGGTTCGACCAAAACTAACGTCTTTGAGCTGAAGGTTGTGATAGATACCTAAAAAACTGATTGTCTCTTTCTTCTATATGTAATCATTTGTGTAATGTACCTCGTTTTGTATATTTATTTAGTACTTACTAGCTTCAGCCAGCGACTTCGCCTGCATGTTAAAACGTAGCTTATGTTTTAATTTATAATTAGTATTATTAATAAACTATCTGTGTGCAAAATTTCATTCAAATCCCTTCAGCCGTTTTTGCGTAATTGAAACACAAACATACAAACTTTTGCATTTATAATATTAGTAGGATTCTATAAAAGTTGGGGCGGGGCTACTTTTCAATGGTCTGAATTTTTTTTCAAGCTTTTTCAAGACAGTTTTTGACAGTTTTTCTGTTTCCACGTGACTGGTGGAAACTGGAAGGGAAGCCGAACATTCGGTTACGGTTGAGGTTGGACTCTACTTTGGAGCCAATCGAAATTCAATTTCTATGTCAATCGTAATACTTGCAACTTTGTTTAAACAAAAGAGTTGGTATCCCAGTGCTCTCTCTCAGTAACAACAAACTTCATAAATATGCAGCATCCAAACATCGTCAGTGTTCCGTTCATCACTCCGCTCGAACATTGCACATTTCGAGCACTTATAAGCATTAACAATGGCTCGAAACTTTCCTCATTATTTGGTGCGTTCCCCACGATTTACCACGCTTTTCCGCTTACTGCTACATTCATGAATAACCACTCAGAAATTCGCCAACTGAACTCTGCGCTAATTCACTGCAGACATTAGTAAACAAAGCTGCAGACTGCAGGTGACATACAATTGTAGATCTTAAGACGTGGAAATAGAGACTGTCGTCGCACATAAATTTTGGATCGCAAGAACTCGTAGCGGCAAGGATATAAACAATTTGGATGGAGCCACGAAGGAAGCGAATTAAGAACAAAAATTTTAAAGATATTTTGAATTTTAGTGAACTCCTATAAAATGTAGGTTTACCTATAGGTAGAATCTGTTGCTGCCATACCAATAATTTACAATGAAATTAAATAAAATATTTTTCACAACAGGTTGTAATTTCAAACTACATTCATTTGATTTACCATGCCCAAGAAATGTACAAATAATTTAATAAAACACGAACAATGGTTGGTACACATATTTAATTAACTGCATAATTGAAGCGGTTAACCTCTTTTTATTTGCGTTATTTAATAAAATATGATGTTTGTGGTTTTCAGTTTTGGTGAAACCTAAAAGGTCGATACTCACATATGTACCAGGTACCAATTATAATGAAAATCAAGAAAGAACTTCCGTTGTAAGATACCGAGAAATCCAATAAAATAACATCATCACATATATTATGTATGTCGCAACCAACTTGCTTAAATCGCCATTCAGTTAACAGCCTTGACTTTTTACTAAACGACGCCATTCAACTAGCCGCCCGAATGATATTCAGCCATTCAATCAAACAGCTAGGCTTAGATTGATCACTTTTTATTCTTGCCTAGGACAGACATTTGAGAGGGCTTTTATCTTTGTTTGCGGGATTTAAAGGAACCTAAATGAAAGAAATGACGGGGGTTCGATCGCCTCGCCTTCATCCCACATTTGACGTTTATACATCTCTTAACATTTAGCAACTCTTACATTAAACCACGCAAAAATTAATTAAGGCGATAATAAATGTAAGAAAGTATATGCTTGCCCGCTAACCTTATGGCCCGTTCAGTAGTGCGGTAAGTGACGACGACAGCAGTGCCCGCCAAGAAGATTTACAGGTCCTGCAGCTCCCGCTGACTGTAAATGAATTCGCCTAGTGCCACTCAATCCGTGTTTTCTGCAGCTGCGTGTGTTTCTTCCCTTTTTTTATTCGGTGGGAAATTATCAAATAACTTCTCCCGGAGCGGGATGACGGGGGGACTCTTACTGACTAAAATCCACCCGTGTTCCTTCAGAGGCCAGTGCCAGGGCCGTGGTGACTCCTGAAATCAGTATTGCGACCCTGGCAGCTGTTTCCACCCTGGTATTGTTAATAACAAGGAACAATTTGGAAGATTCTGAGTTGCTGTCGAAACTTCTGAACAAATTATTTACTTTGAAAACTAGTGGGAGAATCTACTAACAGATACGTGAATAAGGGAAGGAGATTCGTATTTTTGTCTTTTATCGGAAATAAGTGCACGCAATTTCGAGCAGTGGTGGCCTAGTGGTATTGGCCGCGACTTACAAGTTGTAGGTCGTGAGTTCAAACCCAGGCAGGCGCTGTACTTTGTGTAAATTATTTCATCACCACTACTCTCAAAACGGTGAAGGAATATATCGTGAGGAAACCGGCATGTCCTAGAACCAAAAATTCGAAGACCTGTGACATCCACCAACCCGCACTGGGCCCGCGTGGTGGATTACGGCCCACACCCTCTCACAAAGAGGAGCCCTGTACCCCAGCAGTGGGGACATTAAAGGGCTGATGATGAAGCGCCCTTCCAATCCTAAGTTATCAACTAAATTTTTACACCACTTGCTACCGCCTTTATTAAACGTATGTCGTAACTCATAAGCACTCTTAAACTTATAAATTTTGTATTGTTTCAGGTACGTGGGTGTGAATACAAGATGGCGGCGAAGTTTAATTAAACGCAAACAATGCAAGTTTTCATAACGTCTGCTTATTTCGATGAACTTTAGTAAGAGAACGTTCATGATAACCTTGATGCTTTGAAAAGGTTTATTATTGTTCGTCTTAGATTTTAACCGACTTCAAAAAAGGAGGTTCTGTATTCGACCCATATGTATGTATGCTTGTTTGTCCGCGATTTTCTCGTAAACTACTGATCCGATTTGGATGGGGTTTTCGTTTTTCAAATGCATATTTCTCATTAGGATCTTCGGAGATAGACAGTGGCACTATTCAATAACTAACAGCAAATGACTCGCGATCACTGCGATCATTTGTATATGTATTTTTAACACAATTTAATGGCGAACCACAACAAAAAGGTACTACTTTTTGTAAAAAAGTAGGTTCTATTTTTTGTAAAAAAGTTTTCAGTAATCTTTTTTGTGACCAATCCCACAGGAGCCTTGGCATTTTTCCCGTGGTGACCAATCCCACAGGAGTCTTGGCATTTTTCCCGTGGTGACCAATCCCATAGGAGCCTTGACATTATTCCCGTGATGACCAATCCCACAGGAGTCTTGGCATTTTTTCCGTGGTGACCAATCCCACAGGAGTCTTGGCATTTTTCCCGTGGTGACCAATCCCACAGGAGTCTTGGCATTTTTCCCGTGGTGACCAATCCCACATGAGCCTTAGCATTTTTTGGGACATAAGTTTGGCCTATGACACTGGGCGACAGTGTATCTTTCTATTAGTGAAATAGATTTTTTAAATTGGATCAGTACTTTCACAGAATCTTTAGAAACTTAAAATATAAACAAACAATTTTACTTTAAAAATTAGTTTTTAACCCCCGACGCAAAAAGAGGGGTGTTATAAGTTTGACCGCTATGTGTGTGTGTCTGTCTGTGGCACCGTAGCTCTCAAACGGATGTACGTATTTAACTACAAATTGAAAGCCTCAGATCATAGAAGTTTAAACATAACTATATTTTAATATTATAAAATGATAAACATGCACGACTGCTGACCTAATTTTATGCTCTCACAAAATGGCATTGCTAACAAATTCTCTCTACAAATATATTTCTATTTCACATATACAAATATCCGTTCCCAACTAAGTAAATACAGTTTAAATATTAAGGATGCTCTCCGTTTCAAATATAGGAAATATGAAACAGAACTTGTATCGATAAATTATTCTCACTTTCGGTGGTAAACGAATTGATTGCATGGTTGGAAAATCGCGACTGCTGATTGGTATATTTCTTTTTTGGGGTTCCGTACCCAAAGGGTCCAAACAGAGCCCTCTTGCTCTCACTCTCGTGTTCGTCTGACTCTGTCTGTTACGAAGGTTTTACATTCAAACGCTTGGAGCTACAGTCTTCAAATTTTCACAGTATAATCATCTTGTTGAGCCAAAGCCATACAAATAGTAAAAAATACATTTGGTACAAGTTCAAGTGCGTGTCGGACTTCGGTCCGCACTTGAACGGTTTTTATCTATACTAATATTATAAAGAGATAAAGTTTGTGAGGTTGTAGGGGGTAATCTCTGGATCTACTGAAGCGATTTTGAAAATTCTTTTACCAATAGAAAGCCACGTTATTTGTGAATATCATCGGCTATAAATATTTTTGAAATTCACGCGGACGGAATCGCGGGCGGAGTGCTAGAAAACAACTCAGAAACAACTGAATTCGCAGTGCACGCATGGCATTAGGTACCCCTGTCATGGTCGGTCTAGCTTTTTTTGTTATTAATTGGCTTTTGGCCCAGTTTAAAAAAATTGAAAGGGACCTTTAGTATGGTCATGTGAAGAGGAGGGATGAAACCCATGTAACTAAAAGAGTTATGAATATAAATGTGGATGGTTGGAGAGGGAGGCCAAAGAAAAGATAGATGAATTGTGTGAGGAGTGATATGATAGAAAAGGGAGTTAATGATAGCGTGACGGCTGACAGGACAGAATGGAAAAAAAAAACGTGTTGCGCCGACCCCAAGTAACATGGGATAAGGGCAGGAAGATGATGATGGCCCAGTTTAGCCGCGAACCAATTGGCATTCCGATTTAATTTTTTTATTGATTTAATTTCATTTTGACAGAAGTCGTTTCGGTTACGATCATCATCAGCATGCCACTGCTGGATAAAGCTTCCCCCATGTGTCTCCACAACGACCGGTCCTGTGCGTCTCGCATCCATCAGATTTCCGTGACCTCAGCAGCACGGGTCCACCTTGTGGGAGCGTCTAACGCTACATCTTCCGATACACGGTCGCCGCTCCATAACCCTTGGCTCTATCGACCACCTGTACTGCAAGCAATGCAGCACAGCACAGCAGCTCTTAACTGAACCTAGACAAAGTGACTTACTATCAACGTTTACGATAGTCAAAAACTCCAAAATACTGTTTGACGTAGTAGGCTACCGAGATGTCACATTGTCGTTCCTAACAATCGCTATTAGGGTTGCCAACCGTACTCTAAGATAGAGTATTGTAAGTACTCTTTTTCATGTAGATGTACTCTGTAATCTATAATACTAATAGAGTCCGCTAAAATACACTTTTTTCACAATGTTTACTATACTAATACCAGTCATGTCAAAACCCAAAAATGTAACGTTTCGGTACTGTTAATATGTTCATTGAGACTGTTAATATGGCCAGGAATCCATAGCACAGGGTATCCTAGTTTGGATTCCTGTCTCCCACAAACCTTTGTACCGGCAATATATTTTGTAACATAAATATTGTAATTTTTACTTTGTGGGAGAAATAATAAAATTTTATCTTATCTATCTTATTGAAAGTAATACCAAATAAGCAAAAAAAAATTCGAAGACATGTGCCATCCACCAATCCGCATTGGGCCCGCGTGGTGGATTACGGCCCACACCCTCTCATAGAGAGGAGGCTTGTGCCCCAACAGTGGGGACATTAAAAGGCTGATAATGTAAGCTAAAAAAGTAGAATAAGAATGTTTGGAGTCATACAATTCTTTTAGAAGTGATGAAAATTGTTGTGTCGCAAAAGGCACAAAAAATATATTGTAAAAATCAAATAAATGTAACTACTCTTTCTTTAAGGTGGTACTCTTTATTTACCCTGTCTGAATACAGATATACTATATTTCTTATAAAAAAGTTGGCAACCCTAATCGCTATCGCTGACTGCCACTTTGTCTAGAATCCCAGATCTGAAACAGCAATCAAGTAAACAAAATTGACCTCTCAGTGTCATTGTTAGCATACTCGTACCCATAAAAAACTAAAAGCCTCGCTATCGCTAACGAATCACAAATCGTGTACAATAGGAACGGCAGCCATTTTGTTGTGCAAAACACGCGCCATGAATATGCAATGAACGTAACGATGCAACACAAAGATCTTTCTGTCGCCAGTGCAACGCTTATCTAACTTTTTGGTTGCAAAAAATGTGATTTTATACTTATGCTATGATTCTTTTTGTTTGGGTCTTTTTGGAGGCTATAAAATTTAAGCAAAGTCGATGAGCAGCAGACTACAGCTCACTCCGGACTACTACTGGCAGTAAGTACCTAGTCCAAAATATAGTTTTGTGAACGATTGATGGCAATATGCTTGCCACCCGATTACATGGCGGCGACATGTTGGTTTACTGTACAGTTTAGGTACTGTAGATACACCTGTTGTTTTTTTTTGCGGGTGGGAAAACATCTGATTACTTCTCCAGCTCTGGGTGGAGCGGGAGAGCGTAAGTCTGACACTCCCATCTGACTTTTACTGACTAAAACCACCCGTGTTTCTTCATTTGCTCTTTGCGTTCCAGTAGGGACCTTTGCTTGCCCTATCGTGATGTTATTATGGCGTATATAGCCGCGAAGTGGCGCCCTCATTGAATAAAAAATCGTAGCAAAGCGTAGAAAATAATGATAGAATCCTATGTTGCGTTTGTTACAAAGAGGACAAGGTATTTTTACGTTGTTGAAGCATGACTCGAATGTGTTTCGTATCCAAAGTAGTAAGCAAAAGTACCAAAAACGGCCGTTTTTGACACTTTTGCTACGAAACACTCTGAATCCTGTTTTAACAACGTAAAAATACCTTATCATATGTGTAACAAACGCAACATAGGATTCTTTAATCTTTATTTTCTATGCTAAGATACGAATTTTAATTCAATGAGGTCGCCACTTATGGGGAGGTAGGCCCTTAAAACGGGCAACTGTACATGAGTTAATTTTAATTACAATACACACGTTTTATTTAATAAAAAGGAATACAAAAAACCGGCCAAGTGCGTCTTGGACTTCGCACGTTTAGGGTTCCGTATCAAATGTATTTTTGACTATTTGTATGGCTCTGGGTCAACAAGATGCTTATACTGTGTAAATTTGAAGACTGTTACTCCAACCATTTGGCTGTAAAACCTGTGTGACAGACGACGGACAGACAGACAGACGGACACGTGAGTGACAGCAATAGGGCTCCGTTTGGATCCTAAAAATGAATACCCACACGAACGTTTAAACATTTTGTTTAGCAAAGAAAACATTTTGACGTGGAAATATTCTACGAAATATATTGTGTAGTTATTTATATTTTACACGTTCACATATTCTAGGAAAGGTAAAGTAAATAACTACAGGCTTCAGTTACAAATCGTGTTGTTAAAATATGCTCGCTTACGTAAAGGCGTTATCTAACTAATACTCTTTTATGTAAATAAGTTATTAGGTAGGTATTCAGACTTTCTTTATACAGCTGAATTATACTGACTCTGTTAGTCCATTGGCAATCTTTCAGGGGTCAAAAGACCAACACTGAAATAAGTAAAAAATATCTGTTGTCAAGAATTCGATTCATGCCAATGAAAACGTATGAAACATCTAGGTATGTGTAATTTCGCGCGCGTGGGACACTACGCGCCGTCGACTCTCGTGCCTGGTTCTTAGGGTCAACTCACACCAAAAGAGCGTCGAAGCGCAGCGCAGTTTCAGTGTCATATGAATTTTAGCTTTATTTTCATTACAACAATACTTATTATCGCATGAGAATATAGAATTCGCCGGAATTCCCGCGGCGCCGCGGGCATCCGCGCGACTCGTTCGTTTCTCATGCGATAATAAGTATTGTATTAATGAAAATAAAGCTAAAATTCATATGACACTGAAACTGCGCTGCGCTTCGACGCTCTTTTGGTGTGAGTTGACCCTTATCGGACGGCGAGCTACCCATTACTCGCCGTCCGCAAGCCCACGCCTACGCGACTCCAGACGCCCAGGGCGTCTCCTGCGGCGGCTGCTAGGGGCGTGAGGACGTCTCCGTTGAGTCTCCCTCATGCGTTCCGTCTCCTATGCGAGCATTACTATTTCACAGAAGGTCCATACTAAAATAACAAATGCGAAAGTTACTCTGTCTGTTTGTGACCTCTTCACGTCTCAGCGGATGAAACTTGGACACTGGTAGACAATGTTCTGGAATGAGACATGATACATACATCTAAATATTCAAAAGAAAAATATATGAAACCAGCACAATGCCACAAATAATATTCTTTGTTTAATTTTTAAAATTTTATTTGGAACTAATTAAAATGTCAATCGTAAAACGAACAGTGAACGAGATTTTATTTAAGTATTGATATTTACTTCATAAAAGGTAAAATATATTAACGGATTAAAAATCAGTAAGACGCAAATAGAATTTAACTCTTGGGAGCGAGCGGCTTAGCGGCTTATCAAAGATTTTAATAAAAAAATGGAATCATTCAGGATTATTCTTTGCGCCTGAAGTGTTTACCTATTAAATGCTTAGTTCTTAAGGTTTTAAGACTAATTGGGTGCTTAAGACTTTTAGTTTCCAATTAAAGTGACAACAATTTGTTGTTATAGTTTTTAGTTTCGAGTCTTCAAACATGAGAAAATATACCAGTTGATGGGGCATTCTTTTTCACCTTGGATCCTAATAGGATCAACAATCATCAATCTTAGTAAAACATAATTATGTAGGAAGGTATTTTGTGATATTATAAAAAGTTTGCCATAAAAATGTTGTTAACAAGCTGCTACTCAAAAATTTTTTTATATTGATTGTACCTAAGCGATGATGTACTCGATGATCGCGATGAAGCACTTGCCTAGAAGTAACCTAGTCATTGAACGATTTCCCAACCTCATAAACAAAAAAACTAGTGGCAATCCAGGAGTGCCGACAAGAGTGAAAACTTAAACAAAAATGCCCAACGCGCCTCGCGATCCGCTACGAGGACTTTACGCGTCGTAGCACTCTCGTAGCGAATCGCGTAGCGGTGTCGCGCGAGTTTTCCCCATCTCAAAACTCCCCAACGCGCCTAAAGAAGTTTTCACTTCAAAAAGGTTCTAGCTATCAGGAAAGACAGTCTTCGGCAGGGAATTCTGCTCCTTGTAGCCGTTGCGATCCCACTTCTGGGCAAACACCGCCCCTAGTGCTCTTTTTTAGCGTCAAATTGATCCAGCCGTCATCCACCAACCAGTCATCTTAACACACATCAGTTCTCTTTCCGAACCGGCCTCGACGACAATTAATTAATTACCTTCATTAAATTGATTCCATGTGAAAACCAATCATAATCGTTTTGCAAACTCACAGACAGATTAACTTACACATATTAATACAAAGTAGGTAAGTGTTGACAGCAAAAATTCCAATTGACTCTCATCCAAATGATAATGGAATACTTTTGGGGCTTACTTGATGAACAATTTTCAGTTAAAATGCCGTTTAAAATGGCGACAACCGATCAGTATTCTGGCTTACGATAATATTATGTCGGCTCGCGGGTATTTTATACCGGGCTTTTATGGGATTTATTTGCAGGATTAAATGTAGCATGCTTTTGTTTTTAAAGGGTTAGGGTGACAATGTAAAAACTGTGTTTGTTGTTGTGTATAGGCGAGACGATAAACATCATCATCATGATTCCAGTCGATAGATGTCCACTGCTGGTACTGATTTTTTTTTTGTTTCTTTCTACGCCTTTTCTGATTAATTTCGTTGTGGGACCAAAGACAGTTTAATCGTTTCTCTGGGACTCGTCGAGCTTCATTGTCTCGGCGTTTTTTTCTGGTGGTCGCCACTGTTGATTCTGGCTTACAGAAGTTACAGTGGTTTGGGAATAGTGTGGCGGGCTTGTTGGACATAAGCCTCCCCCAATTATCGCCACAAAGACCGGTTTAAAAAAAAAAAAAAAAAATTGCCCCACACTAGGAATTACTCCTGTATCGTGGGTGCGTTCACAAACATGTATATACTCACATACACAAGACACCCAGACCCGGAACAACTATCTGTAGGCCATACAAATATTTGTTCCGTGCGGGAATCGAACCCGCGACACGCAGCGCAGCAGCCGAACGCTCAACCACTGCGCCAACCGTGTCGTCAAAAAGGTAGGTTCTGAGCGCCTCGCGTCCATCGGATTCCCGCGAACTTTATAGGTCATCGGTCCACGTTGAAGGAGGTATTCTAACACTGCGTCTTCCGGTACGCGGTCACCAATCCACAACTTGCCGGCTCCATCGACCATCTATTCTGGGAGCAATGTGCCCTGCCCTGCTAATTAAGGGTCTACTACCGGCCAAGTGGCGCCCTCATTGAATAAAAAATCGTAGCATAGCACAGAAAATAAATATTAAAGAATCTAACGTCACGTTTGTTGCTACGGCCGTTTTTGGTACTTTTGCCTACTACTTTGGATACGAAACGTTCTGAGACCTGTTTTAACAACGTAAAAATACTCTTTGTAACAAACGTGACGTTGGATTCTTTAATATTTATTTTCTATGCTATGCTACGATTTTTTATTCAATGAGAGCGCCACTTGGCCGTTAGTACGGCCTTAAGGCACTGCAACTTGGTGAGACGATGATCCATTTCAATCATAATTAGGTATTTTCATCACAATCATCATCAGCCTTTTATTACCCTCACTGATGGGGCACAGGCCTCCTTTCTGTGAGAGGGTGTGGGTCGTAATCCACCATAGGAACTGGTGGAGACACGCAATTGTCTGTGGACATTAGGTATTTTTCTATTTTACTATTGATCTGCTAGCTACCAAAAAACAACGTCAAATTAAATTAGGTAGCGATACTTCACGTTCTTACAAAGTACGTAGACATACCTAAATCTAATGATAATAAAATGAAATATTTTTATTTTCTATAGTAATTCTATACTTACTTAGTAATTTTCTAGGTGGGCACCTACTTACTATTCACATTCTGAAACTTTCCTTAATTCAATATTACTAACCTATCTTAAGGTAGCATTTCTACTGGGCGGAACTGTGCGGAGCGGAGCGGAGACACAGAAATCGACCAATCACAATGGTTGAAGTCCTCATCGCGTCACTCGTCTCATCAGTGATTGAACGATTCCTGCACGTCTCCGCTCCGCTCCGCTTCAGTGGAAACGCACCCTTAATAGGTGTCTGGCTGTAGGTACATGTTATAGCGTCTATAAGCCTTTAGTACTAAAAGTGATCTATTAGGGTGACCCCTTAATTGGTCTGGCATGGGGTGCGCAAAACTCTCCCCTCAAGGGTTCCAAAAATATACCTACGGACGGTCTTACTAGGATACATCTAAAACTTTTACATTACTTTTATCAGTAGCACAACACACTTCCAAATATTTCTTCGGATATTCCCTAGATATTATGAACTAAACTTATCTTCAGATGGCTAGAAACTTCCCAATTTTCTTGAAAAGTCTGTTTGGGGTCTTGAAATAAAACTTCAAGGTGAGACCTAGTAAAAGTGTTGGATATCAGACAGTTCGTTTAAAGTGTTCTAAAGAATTCACCAAAGTATCTGGTCTAGATTCATCTGAGAATCTAACATTTATAGAAAGGTTTTTAGGTATCTGCTCCCGTTAGGCCCCGGAATAGTAGACACAATTAAAAACCTATTTTCGCGTCTTTTTGTCCTATAGAGGCTTGCGCTTGACCACTATCTCACCTGATGGTAAGCGATGATGTGGTCGACGATGGAGCACGCTTATTTTTATCACTCTCAATTTTTTATCCACGTTAGACATAACTTTACAAATTAAATATGTTATAAAAATTATAATTTCAAATATTCACATATCAAATTACGAAGAAAGTTGTCTACAGTAACATTATGATTATTTTTTTTCAAAGAAATAAGACTAGTCGTTTAGACGTGATGTTCATTTAAAAATCATTAGAAGTCGTATAACTGCGCCGATGCATATATCTATGTAGTTATGTTATAGGGGAATTATGTATGAGGGTTAAAATAAATCCACAACCACACACATCAAATTATTTCGTGGAATAATTTGGTTCATTCTGTTCAAAGCAGTTGATCAATACGTTCTCAAAACTGTTTATTCATTTTCTAAACCCCATACTGCACCTGTCCAATTACCGTCGATACACAAAAAGTAAACACATCTAATACGTTACGGTACGTTATCGAAATATTTCATCCCAGTTTTATAGGGGGATTAATTAAACTGAATATTTTCACAAAACATCCGCCAAGCGCGCTGGTTTAGAAGCTATAAGTCCGAGGTATAGGTAGGTGGGTACCTGCTACCTAGCGCGGTACAGCGCCAATCGCTGGGAACAATTTGATTGAAAGTTTAATACGTTGTCGACCACTGGCTTTCAATTTTGAAGTATTGACCGTTTGTGTGATAGGTTAAAGGGGAGGGGGGTACCTATATCGATGTTTGCAGATGAACGTGTGTTGGTTCATCGGCTACTGGTTATGATTTGTGAATGTTTTGGCGGTAGCACGTTTTTAAAGCGGCGCGGCGGCCATTTTGTGTAGAATAAATAAAATATGAGTGAGTCTTAAAATGGAGTCGTTGTGATTTCGTTTTATTGATTACAAATAAAAATGTGATCCTGAATTGAGTAGTTATGTGCTATAAAATTGTAGTAGTAGGTTGTAACGAGGCAGTGTTAAAGCCTTGTTTATTTTATGACCTCTTTTCCAAATTACGTTCTTTCCTACCTTTTTTAATTTCCAATTCAAATATTACTTGCCTTCTCTGTCTAGCCTCTGTTTTGATAAGCCCCTCATTAGCAGACACAATTAAAAACTGGTTTAATTGTGTCTGTTTATATATTGTCACATCTCCTTAAGGCGCTATCGTCCTTGAGTGGTTAGCTTGCGTGTTCTGCGCTGAGCTCATGTAACGCGTCGTATGTCCACCCAGTAATAGGACTCGCCATCAAGGAGCGCTGTCCGAAATTAGACGCATTATTAATTTATTACACATAAAACAACAAGTATTAAACTAAAACACTGAGACTAAATTAAAAATAATTAAATGATCTTTAAAATGGTGAAGGTTTCATAAAAATACGCTTTATAGTTTTTGCGTGATTCTCAATTTTTTATCCGCGTTAGACATAACTTTACAAATTAATTACACAGTGATATGAAAATATAATTTGAAATATAGTGAAATCAAATTACGACGGAAATGGTCTACAGTAATATATATTTTTTTCAAAAAAGTAAGACTAGTCGTTTAGACGTGATGTTCAATTAAAAACCATTAAAAGTCGAATAACTGCGCCTTAAGGAGACGCGAGGGGCCTGACGGATTAAAGATCAGTTCTAATTCAGCTGTCGAGCTAGTAGAAGCTGCTCCTTATCATTGTAATTCTTCGACTCTTCAGCAAATGACAGTTACCAGTTTCCAAGAGTTACTAGAACAGTGAAGTGCAGCATTTATAACTAAATATTCAGGCATGTATCCTAACAATAGTACAATTTCTGTACTTTACCTACTCACAGTTTATGGTGTACGTACGATGAGTGCTTCATATAAAATCTAGCCTTCTGTGAATATTAAATATACGTCTTAACTCGTCGTGTGTTTATCTTCATCCAACTCCTCATCTACGTGTCACTTCTACGTCCCTCCTCTACGTGTCACACCACCTCCGAGCTCCGCAACGTGACAAGGTACCTACTACTTAGGTACTGCAACTGAAACCGAAATCAAAGTTAGCACTGAAATAAAGTTAAACGGCAAAAAGGCATTGATAGACAAAGAATTAATAACTTTTCCTACTCGAATATTCCAAGTTCATTACGGAATCCTTCTGAATCCTAAGCCAAACATGACCGTAACATCCAAACAGGGCAGTAGTGTTACCGATGGTTATGGTTTAAACTTATCAAGTATTTTTTTGATGTGCAACATCTTTCCTCTCGTTTTCCTGCAATCTGTGGGAGTGATTCCGTGAAATGGGACGGAAGTGTGTAACAGAAAGCCGGAGAAGAGCGCGCTGTTTGATTTGACCAATGAGCGCGCGCGGTGGTAGAGTTGGCCGTCAGATGGTAGAGCGCGCGCACGATAAGTCTGCGCGCGGTCGAAATCGGAACTAAACGTTTTAATTTCATTTTTCAGGATAGAATGTTACTGTTGCTTATTACCAAGGTTAGATGTCATTAATGTTACACATCATATGCGACTACAGTAAGGCTCGCTTGTTTTTTTCTTTTTTTAGCCCCTTCTGCTAAGCAAACGCCTCCCCAAACCCTTCCAGGTGTTCTTTTCACGAGCCTGGTTCGTCGAACCAGCCCTTGCGGTAGACGTCTAGGTCGTCTCGCCACTAATGAAAGGCGATCCACCGATCTCCCTGAAGAGAGAATTTATCGATATGTGTATCTGGCCCGTCCCAACCTACGGTGCTCAGTCCTGATCGCTCACTGAGTCGCAAAAGTTCTGCGTTGGGGTTTGTCAAAGAGCAATAGAGTTCAGCATTCTGGGTGTAAAAAAGCTGACAGAATAAGAAACGCCACGCTGCGTTCAAAAACGGGGATCATTGATGATGGCAAAAAGGCTGCCAGGCTAAAACGGCCATGCAGTGGCTGCTGGACAAAAGTCACCACAAAGTGGGTGCCTTTTTGTTTTGTTTTGAGTGGGAAATATATTTTTTAGTTTGTGGGTTGTTAAATCATCCAATGACATCTCCCGCTCTAAGGTGGAGCGGGAGCGTGTCAGACTCTTATTGACTAAAACCCACCCCTGTTCCTTCCCTGCCCTTAATGCCCAGGGGCGAGGTAACTCTTTCGAATTTATTCTCAACCCCTGGGCAGGGTGGAAGTTTCCTTTCCCTAATCATCAAATAACTTCGAGGATGGAGGGCGCCGCCGAGGTCCTAGGAAAAGGTGGCGAAAAGACCTCAAGTCACATTTAACAAAAAAAAAAGTTAACAATACCTTCTTTGTTTTTTGGAGGGTTCCAAATCATCCAATGATCCATTCACCTCCCGCTCTGGGTGGGGCGGGAGCCCGGGCGTGTCAGACTTTTAGTGACTAAAACCTACCCTTGTTCCTTCAGTTGACTGTACCAAGGGCCGCGGTAACTCTCTTTCGAATTTATCCGCGACCCCAGGCAGGCATCGCCCCTAACGGGCTCCGTCAGTTACTGCTGACAACTCTTTGAGGTCCTTTTTGGACGGCCAGCTACCCATGACTTCCCGTCGATCGACTTGCGACCCCCGACGCCCAGAGCGTCTCCTGCGGTGGCTGCTAGGGGCGTCTTCATTGCGTCTCCCTCACGTGTTTAGCCTCCTCCTTCGCGAGCATTACTGCATCGCTAAGTAGGTGACAGCTTCCCATTCCCTCTCGCTCCGTAACATGGCCTGGACCAGGGCTGGACACGAGAGGTCGCTACCACTGAATGTTAACAATACCCAAGATAACATAATATATTGTACCCTGTTCCCGTCAACAATATTGAATATCCGTGTTAATACGATAATATAATTAGTTCAGCCATTATTCAATAACTGAGGTGTGTGATTCGTCTGAGCATTATAACTATTAATTGGTGCATAATTATTATGGATTAGAGAATGTTCAGTAAACTGGATATTGTTGTGATTGGGACGCCTGCAGCCTGCAACTGAAATAGACACGGCCGTAATATTATCCTTGTTTAGATGACGAATGAGTTTGATGCCCTAACTGCTGGGAGTGTTGGGCTGGGTTATAAAGATTGATTTTATGAATAGTAAGTTATATTTTACTGTTAAAAATGCTTCTTATCTCAGACCAACACCAGGTGCCTTATTTATAATAAAAACGGTCAAGTGCGAGTCGGAATTGCGCATGAAGGGTTCTGTACCATTGTACAAGATTATACACGTCTACTTGTTACTACTCGTATTACTAAGATCGAGCAAAAAAAGCCAAAAAAGAACACGTTTTTTGTAGGGGAGCCGAGCTCCCTTTAATTTATTTTTATAATTTGTTGATGTAGCGGCAACAGAAATACACATTCTGTGAAAATTTCAACTGTCTACCTATTACGGATCATGGGATACAGCCCGCTGACAGACACGGACGGACGGACGACAAGCGGAAGTTTAGTAATAGGGTCCCATTGGTTACTCTTCCTGGGCTTCCTACTCGGGTACGGAACCCTAAAAATAGTCATGTGATTTCTTTAAACAAGTTCTTAAATCATCAACCCGGAAGAAGGATAGTTGTGGATGGTCAAGTACTACTGACTAATTAATTTGTAGGGGACTTTGTCCTATAGACAACTGAATGTGATGGATGAGGCGTAAGCTATCTTGAATTTAAAACCGCTAATCTGTTCTTAAATTAAGCATATGGTTAGTAACTGGGTTGTGAAGGTCAGATAGGCAGTCGCTCCATGTAAAATACTGGTATTCAGGTGCATCCGGTTAGACTGGAACCTGACCCCGAGATAGTTGGGAAAGGATGTGCAGGCAGGATATGGTATGCGACTTTTATAAGGTTGAATGTGTGTAGGTAAGAGTGGTGGTCCAGTGGTAACCGCCGCCGGCGCGGCCGCGACTTACAAGTTGAAGGTCGTGAGTTCAAACCCAGGCAGGCGCTTTACTTCGTGCAAATTACTTCATCACCACTGCTCACAAAACGGTGAAGGAAAGCATCGTGAGGAAACCGGCATGTCCTAGAGCCAAAAGTTTGAAGGCAACATCCACCAATTCGCATTGGGCCCGCGTGTTGGATCACGGCTTACAGAGAGGGGGCCTGTGCCCCAGCAGTGGGGAAATTTAAAGTCTGATAATGATGATGATGAGAATCATCATATTCCTACGTTGCATACTTACTTCTACGTTACTTGGGGTCGGCGCAACACGTTTTCTTCTTTCATTCTGTTCTGTTACCCGTCGCGCTATTAGTGACTCCCTTTTATTTCATAAAATTCTTCAAACAATCCATCCGCCCTTTGGCGATTGTATGTAAACATATCACTTCAAAACGGCATCTATTTGGCTAGTTCTTTTTTGTTGTGTCCGTAATTGTCAAGACAAGGTTTGTATGAAAGAAAATTTTGGAAAATCGGATTGTATAAGTACCTACGAATTTTCACTCGTCGAGGCTTATTATAAAATTTACAAATATTTTTTTAAACAGCACTTCGATTGCCTAAAAAAACACGACAGAATTTTAACAACTCAAAAGCTCCTGTAAAAAAAGAGAAATATCGGAAAATCCATACTCAAAAAAGGCAATACACGGACGTACAGAAACTATTGAATAGTCCATGAAGTTCGATCTGCTCTTGCAGTCAGTTCGTTAGTCCCGCGGCTGGGTTTCACAGCGCTGACTTTTTTACTCGCTCAATTGCTAAATTATACACGTGCTATGCTCTGCGAACTGAGATCGAGTGCTGGATTTTCTTTGAATGCATTTCGAGAGCCATTTACTGTGTGGCATCGGGTGAATTGGATTTTTGAACTGTGTGTTGTGTTAGAGCTCGTGGCTAAAGTAATAACAGCCGCACGTGTCGATCCATCAGGTTAAGCTACGCTTGCCGGTGTTGGTCCATAGATGGGTGACTCCTCGCTCCGTCGTTCCGAGACTCCTCCATGCCTCGGAAAGCATGTTAAGCCGGTCGTCGTTACGGGTCGTCAGAAGCCCGAAAGTCTGACAAACAAACAGTCCTACCAAGGGGTATCGTATTACCCAGTTACTGGGTTGTGGTGATCAGATAGGCAGTCGCTCCATGTCAAATACTGGTATTCAGCTGCATCCGGTTAGACTGGAAGCCGGCCATGATAGTTGGGAAAAGGCTAGGCAGATTGATTGATTTTATGTTGTGTTAGAACTGAAATGTTTTAGAACGAAAAGGTCGCTTTTTAAGACCGCCCATTGTGTCACTGTAATGTTTTCTTCATATTTTTTTGTAATTTATGTGGTGTAAATAATAAAGAGTATTCTATTCTATTCTTGCCCCAAGACGAGAAAACGCTTAAGCTTATGAATTATAATCGCAAACACGTCAAACCCTATCCCCTCTTCTCAATAAAATACCTTTCAAAAACTTCACAACTTTAAACTTTTGAATTCACTTGAAAGGCATTAATTAATCATTTTTAATCCAAATAGTTGAGCGGAGTTGAGCTCTGGCATTTCGCAGCATTCCATTAGACCTGCATATGATCGTCGTACGCTCCATTGAAGGAGTTTTTCCACCTATAAAACTTTATCCCATTAGAGCAGGTAAGAATGGGTTAAGTTAAAGGAGAGTGGAGAAAAAGGAAGCGGAGCGGTGCGGGGCGGAGCGGGGTAGTAAGCGTCTCTTGTTGTTATTTCTTTTCCTTTTTCTATTGTGTCATCAGCTTATGAACATCGAGGCAATCCAGCTTCTCGATCACACAAAAATTGTTTTTATTTTTGGGTGGGAAATCATAAAGTAACTTCTCCCGCTCCACGCACATCGGGAGAAGTTATTTGATGATGTCTGGGCTAGTCAGACTCTTACTGACTAAAACCCACCCGCGTTCCATCAATTGCCTGTGCCCCGGTGACTCTTTCAAACAGAGCCACGACCCTTTTTTTTTTTGGGTGTGGGAAATCATCCTAAGACTTCTCCCACTCTGGGTGAAGCAGGCCGGACGTTTCAAACTTTTACTGACTAAAACCCACCCCTGTTCCTTCCTTGCCTGAGTGCCCAGGGGTGCGGTAACTCTGCTACGAATTTATCGCGACCCCTTGGCATTCATGCATCGACCATGACGGGCTCCGTCAGTGGTGGCTGACATCTCTTTGAGGAGCGCGTAGAACACTACGCGCCATCGACTCTTGGGCCTGGTGCTGAGTCTCCCTCACCCGTTCCGCTTCCTCCTTCGCGATCATTACTGCTTCGTAGAAGGAGGAGACTGCTTCTCATTCCCTCTCGCTCCGTACCATGGCCTGGACTAGGGCCGGGCGCAAGAGGTGGCTTCCGCCGATCGTCTCCAAGAGGACACGGCGGTGCTCCGCCTAAGCGGGGCAGATCTCCACCGTATGCTCCACCGTGTCCTCTGGGCGATCCGCACAAAGATGACACCATGGCGTTTCTTCCCACCTTATCCGACACAGGAACCTCCCGAAACAACCGTGTCTGGTGAGGACCTGCGTCAGGTGGAAGGTGAGGACGCCGTGGCGCCTCTCCAGCCACTCCTCAATGAGGGACACTACCGCCGCAATTGTCCCGTGCCCAGCGCTGGGTTGCGACAGTCGCTCTCTCCATGTCGCTATGAGATCCTGTCGGAGCTCTGTTCGCCGAGCTGCGAGATGTCGCGATAGCGGTGTTTCGGCCCGGCGTTTTGCCTCCTCGGGCCATTCCTAGAGGTGCGCGAGGACCTTGGCCTCCAGATCCCATGGCGAGACCCACGACCTCGGCAGACACGAATATACTGAAAGAAAAAGAAAGAAAAGGAAGTTCTGCGAAGCAGTAATGCTCGCGAAGGAGCCCTCATGCCCCCAGCAGCAGCCGCCGCAGGAGACGCCCTGGGCGTCGGAGGTTGCGAGACGATCTCCGGCCACCGAAGACGCGGGCCTGCTGACGGCGAGTAGTGGGTAGCTCGCCGTCCGATCAGGATTAGACCCGAGGCGCGTAGTGTTCCACGCGCGCCTCAAAAAGTTGGCAGCATTGCATGACGGGGCCCGTCATGGCCGATGGCTGCCCAGGCGTCTTTAATAAATTCGAAACAGAGTTACCGCGCCCCTGGGCATTCAGGGTAGGTTAGAGCGGGCGAAGTCATTGGATGATTTCCCAACAAAAAAAAAAAGGACTGGCGACAGAAGTGAAAACTTGAACAATAATGCCCAACGCGCTTCGCGTAGCGGTGGGTCGGTGAGTTCAATTGTTTTGTCCCATATCATAACTGCCCAACGCGCCTAAAGAAGTTTTTACTTCGAAAACTTCATTGAAATTGACCTGCTTTTTACTAGACTGCCCCAGTAGGAGGGCCATTTATTGATTTTTCTCTTCATTCCGCTACATCTTATCTCTTAAACTTATCCCTAAAGCGCTTAGTGGGCGCCGAGGCTTGCTTTAATTAAAAATACCTACGAAGACGGTGGCGACCAACTTCATTTGCTGCCGCGATTAATTGAACTGGAATAAAGCCTTCGCAGGTGCCCGATAGTTCCTCTTTGTGCTGCCGCACGAATATCGTCCCTTTTGTTTTCTCACTAGGAGATAAATTAGGCTTTTGAGAACTTCTGTTTCGTCGGCAAAGTCAGGGTTAAATGCAAATGGAACATTTTTTAATCTGTTCTTTAGGGCCGATTTCACCAATTTTAAACGCCACGTTAAACGCGTTTAAGCGTGCTTACACGCGCTTAGCCGCTGTTATAAAGCTGAAGAGTTTGTTTGTTTGTTTGATTGAACGCGCTAATCTCAGGAACTACTGGATCGAATTAAAAAAAATATTTTTGAGTTGAATAGTCCATTTATCGAGGAAGGCTATAGGCTACATAACATCCCGCTGCAACCAACAGGAGCGGAGCATCAATGAAAAATGTGGCAAAAACGGGCAAAAATATCCTTTTTAGAGCTTCAGTTGCGTGCGCTGCGTTAACGGTTAAAGTTACGCAAAAATTATGTATGACGGAATTATTCTCATTGTAAAGATCTAAAAAAGTTCCGCGACAGCATGTCTATCTTTTAAGGTTAACTCACTATAATCTTCTTTATGGTTTTTATTTTTTACGCTAAGCTTAGTTCAGTAAAACTTAGTTTATAGAGCGAATGGTGAAATCGGCCCTTGGTGTTTGATATGGCGCTTATATTTTGTGTCAGTTTTTAGGACCTGTTGATTATAAGTAGTGCACAGGTGGTCTGTTTGCGTAAGTGTGACGATTTTTTTGTTACTTTTAGGAGATGAGTTTGATGAGGTCATTTTGTGTGGGTTTCATAATAATAGAGTTTCTGTCGACTGAAACTCTTCATTGCACATTATTAATGAACGTTAGGAAAGGAAATAAATAAATTACTGTACACTAAATTAATTAAATTTATATGTTTAAGTATATCATTGAACTACCAGAATTATAATATCGTCTGCACGCCATCTAGTTTATGTTTCTGAACTATCGCAAGGTGACAGCTTGTTAAAACTCACTCACACCAATATATAATTAAAATTGATATTTCATTATGGTTTTTCGCAGTAAATAATGTAAGTTACTTCCTAAAAAGGTCAATCGCGGGAACATGTTATTGCAGAAAAGTGATAAAATGATTCGTTTTAAACAAACATTGGTGTTGATTCTGTTATGCACAAACTAAACTTAATTTAGGCTATTGCTATCTTTTTCTCTCTAATAAAACAAGAAAGAGATGGCCGTAAATCAGTGCTAATATTTCCATACAAATTAAGGGTACACATAAAAACATGTCGTCTAAAAACACGGCGAAGTGCAAGGCGTAAACTAGTTTGACATCTCTAACTTAGTTCATAGCTATAGCCGTCCTTTTCTCGCACTGCCTTTTAGTAAAAGATAGCAATTCTCTAATTTTAGTTTAGATATTGAACAAGAGAATCCGTACCATTGTCTGTGTTTCGAGTGTTTTTCCCAATAAAAATGTATGGACGGTGGGTCGTAACATTCACCTTAAAGCACGAAAGTGCCTACCATTTTTATAGCAAGAGGTCTCTCCTCTGATTTGTCCTAAATCTATGTGCCTGTGTTATCCATAAGTACAATCAAACCTTCTGCTAGGAACACTCCGTGAAAAGTGAACTTCACAGACGATATGTACATTTACTTAAAACTAAAAACATATAAGCACCAAAATTCTCCGAAAGTCCTTATAATACTCTTACTCCCCACAATATTCCCCGCTCAACAAATACGAAAGTCCTTTACTAAACACAGTTATGAAGTTAGGGCATGAACGGGACAATAGTCTAAACATTAAAATATGAACCGCTGCCCACAAGTTAGTTAACAAAGGCGGGTTTAATTAAATCTAGTTAACTTGAACGTATGAACAGTATGGTAAAGTCTAGTCACTGTGTTCTGTTCTAAGAATTTCGTGCGACATATTTTACTTTATAGGGTTTCGTTGTGGCGCAAATAAATTGACTTTAGGAGAACTTATAAAGTGTGTAACGGGAATGGGTGTCATATTTTAGCTACGTACTGCTTCTGCCTATGGAAATGAAAAAAAATCTTTAAGGAAGTCTTAATAAATTCTCAAAAAAAAACTTGCCAAGAGCGAGTCGGATTCGCGCACAAAGGGTTCCGAACAAATCATATTATTGTCAGGGTTTTTTTTAACTTTCTCCTCCTTATAGGTTTTCCTGTAATCTATAAGTAAAGAACTACTTCCTATATTTTTTTCAAAATTTTAGGCCCTTTGGTTTCGGAGATAAGGGGGGCAAGAATGGTCATTTTTCATCTATTTTCTTGAATAACTTTAAAACAATATATTTTATAAAAAAAAAAATAATACGTTCGAGACCCTCACAATGTGCCCTGTCATTTGATAAGTCGCACGGTGCAGTTTGAAAAACTTTGTTTTTGATTTTTCTTATTTTCACCCCAAAAGTGACCCCAACATTCCAAAATAATTTATTTAGGTTATACGTTCGTGTTTGGGTCACAGATATTCATGTGTGTACCAAATTTCAACTTTATCCGTCCAGCTGATTCGGAACGAATTGGCTGTGATAGTTTGTGTGAGACGGACAGACAGCTACCTGGTTCCTTATATTATCACTCGTGTGTCTTTTCACACGAGTAATCCTATAAGGGTTCCGTTTTTTCATTTGGACTTTCGGAACCCTAAAAAATGGACTTTCCATACAAAGTTATAATCAGCTAAACAAAATTAGTATGCAGGGTTTTTTTTCGGAATTGACTGACATTCTTGAAGAAATTTATTCATTTACACCCTGTATATGTATAAGATTATATTTTTCAAGATTTCGCGCCTCAAAGAGATGTCAGCCACCACTGACGGGGCCCATCATGGCCGATGCCTGCATGCCAAGGGGTCGCGGATAAATTCGTAACAGAGTTACCGCGCCCCTGGGCACTCAGGCAAGGATGGAACAGGGATGGATTTTAGTCAGTAAAAGTCTGACACGCCCTCCCGCTCCACCCAGAGCGGGAGTACTCATAGGATGATTTCCCACCCTCAAAAAAATAAAATAAAAGGCTTTGTACAATTGTGAAAGTTGCTCATATTTATGAGAACTTTTAACCCCCATAGTGATTGGGATGGGTAAAATTGTGTGAGTTTGGGTCACCGATATGCTGTAGTAAAGTTAAATAGACCCTAAAAAAAGTGTAATTTGTGTTTTACATTTTTTTTTTAAATGTCTTGTTATAATAGTCGTGTTTTCGTTAAGGCGCAGTTATGTGCAACAGCCTTGTGTGGTTAGTTTGCGTGTTCTGTGCTGAGCTCATGAAACGCGTCGTACGTCCACCGAGTAATAGGACTCGCCCAACAACGAGCGCTGTCCCAAATTAGGCGCATTATTCATTTAGTATACATAAAACTACAGGTATTATACTAAAACACGAATACTTAAAGATAAATAATAAACTTTAAAATAGTGAAGGTTTCATAAAAATACGCTTAATAGTTTGTTGCGTGATTCTTAATTTTTTATCCACGTTAGACATAACTTTACAAATTATTTACACTATGTTATAAAAAAAATATTTCAAATATTCACATATCAAATTACGAAAAAAATTCTCTAGAGTAACATATATTTTATTCAAAGAAATAAGACTAGTCGTTTAGACGTGATGTTCACTTTAATATCATTAGAAGTCGCGCCTTAACACAGTACACATACATATTTAGTTATATAGCGTGGAGAAGACAATACGACAATAAATGAAAAAACGGACAATACTAGTTTATACGAATAAGTTTAAGCTATCAAAAATATCCTAACATCGAAAATAAAAAAATAAAAATTTCAAACAAACTAAATGGCATAAAACTAGAAACGAAATAGAACACCATTTATAAATATGAGTTCACTAACCTGTCGTAAGAGCGGCAACAACGCGCAGTCCTGTAGCGACTTGATTTTTTGGCTTTTAATTATGGATTAATGCTCAGTAAAATTACACTAAATCACACATTATTTAGCACAGAATCACAGCTATGAATGCCAGCCCAAACATTAGGTGCGAAGTCTCCCGTCCTAGACGCAGATTCACGCGGCTCCAGTAACGAAGATTCTGTCTGTTCCATAAACCGTTCCTTGTAAATGTACTTTCATCAGTCCACATCACATTGTACAAGAAAGCCGGATTCTCGAAATGTTTATTTTCAATCCAGCGACAGAAGTTTTCCCTAACTGGTTTGTCTCTAGGTAACAATGCATGCAAAATCTTCTATTTAAGTATACGGCTTCCGTTTGTCGCGTTTTAAAATTTAAGAATAGTTGTATGGTCAACACCTGACCTGCCCTTCGCGAACTACACGTTGGGTTGCGTTAAAAAAAACACGAAAACAATAAAAACTAAGCGTCTAATTTCGCACAATTCACTCACTGTTTAACTAAATACCTATTAAAACGTTACGTGTCCTGTCACCAAAATAAAGCGTCCAATTTCGCACTAATACCGTCGTAAATGAATTTACAAAAAACGCGAGCGGCGGGGAAGTACCTACACATCAAAGGCGGGGCGAGTGGCGACGCGGCGCGAACGAAAGTTAGCGGCACCTACCTGCGGCACTGTACCTGAGGACGCGTGACTCGTCACAGGACCGCGGCGACACACTAACATAAATTTGTTGTAGCAAATTTCTTCAAGAAAGCGAACTAACAAACGAAACTAGATTTATCTCTTTCGCACACACTAAATTTTCTATTATAATACGAGTATTATGAGTGCATTGCAATTTCCGCATTCGTTACTTTCTTATCCAACTCTGATGACACGCTTTATGACTCTTATAACTCAGAGTTAAGGTATAATTTTCACTAAATCAGATGAAAATACTAATTTGGCGAAAGTGTTTAAGTAGCGAGTTGGCAACGTGACTTTAATGTTTTGATGTTTATACCGATGTGGGTCGTTAACCTGACAGTGTTTCCCTATTATCAGATACATCATGTAGCAAATGTTAAAAATGAAAAATAATTTCCTGTGACTAAACTACTGGATATATTCAAATGATTTTTTGTATGTAGACTGAGAACGTCTTGAGGTATGCGAGGTTTAATTTAATGTCGTATTGTCATCACCACTCTGTATTGTTAAGGACAGGTCTCATATTTACTGTTATTTTTGAAATAAGCTATCATGTTCCATACATATGGATAAAATACTTTTCGTAATGAAACTCTAGTAACTAAAAGTTCGTTACCCGTCTAGTCTAGACGTAGCTTTTGTTAATTTATTTTTATTTTCTGAGTGATTTGCTTTAACAAGTTACTGAGCAACTGAGAAGCTTTTAATTTTTGATATATTTTTTTTTGTGGTTCAGAGCCAAAGTAAAATGTTGAGCTATAAAGTTAATTAAAAGTAATTTTAATTCAATGGATACCATCCACTTTTATCTAGTTTCATAATAAAGACTAGGGATATTTTGGATATGAAATTTCGGATCTGGATACCGATACGGATATAGGAATAATGTTATACAGGTTTCGGATACGGATACGCTAGTTTCGGATAGTTTCGGTTACGGATATTATTATAAAAGTAAAGTATCACTAAGCAATAGAAATAATAAACAGTACAGGAAGATTTTTTTTATTATATTTTTTTTATGGTGTTGGAAATCATCCAATGACATCTCCCGCTCTGGGTGGAGCGGGAAGGCGTGTCAGGCTCTTACTGACTAAAACTCACCCCTGTTTCTTCCCTGCCCTGAGTGCCCAGGGGCGAGTTAACTCTGTTTCGAATTTATCCTCAACCCCTGGGCAGTTGTGTGTCGGCTTGGCTGTTCAAAAACAAAAACCTGTTTCGATTGCGGTTACGGATAATTTTTATTTCGGATATTCGATAGTTTCGGTTACGGTTACGGAGCTCCATAACATTCCTGATGTAGACTGTGCACTAGTAATTTGAGTGTAAACCCCAGAGCCGCCAGACATTACTTATTTTCTGATTTAGTAAATGTGTGGGATTGAGGTAATGTTAGTATGTAGTACTTTGAGCGTATACATACCTGTTAGCTTGGGCCGAATGGGGACCCTTTTCTTTTCAATTTCATTTTATTTTCATAGCGGCTCTTTCAAAATATACCTACACACAAATATACTGTTCGTGAGATAGCCCGCTGCGAACAGACAAATGGACGGATTGCAGAGGCTTAGTAATAGGGTCCAGTTGAAATAAGGTCCCGTTGATTACCCTTCCGATACGGAACCCTGAAAAAGTCAATCCTGACAATTGCAAAAAAAGGTATGGGTTGCAATAGAATTTGATCTTTGTCATGAATGATATAGTGTTTGCTGTTGCATAAGTTTACAGTTGTCTTGAATTCATAATTTAAATATACATAATAGCTTTTGACCTACTTTCTTTTTTTGTTATCGAGGCTAATGACAATCTGCATTTGAGTCTCACGTCTGTAGTTTCCGTGGTGTAGCGGTTATCACATCTGCCTAACACGCAGAAGGCCCCCCGGTTCGATCCCGGGCGGAAACATAGCTTTTTTTGTTTTTCTTTTATATGCATTTTTATTTCTTTTTACGAATGACGAATCCCTTTCCTTTGGGTAACAAATTTAATATTACATTAGGTAAGTAAAATATTTTGTCGAAAAATTACACCCGATCCTAACGCCAAAAAGACGCAATAAACCGAACAATACACATTTGTACCACAAAACGCGTGACATGAACACGCCGTCCAGAGCGCAGCTGACGCGAGCGTGCTTCGCTTTTTCAGCGGACGTGACTCGGCCGGTCTATTTTCAAATCGGCCGCCTCTTGTGTTGATTTTTCTTGGAACACTCCGAACAACGTACAACGGTGCCACGTCGAGTGCATTCTGTCTGGCGTGATGTCTAAATAAAAGCGTGTTTCTAGAGAATGGAATTTTTGGAATGCTAAAAGCTGACTGTCTTGTGCAGGAATTTTTGAGGGAGATTTATACATGGATTCTAACGGAAAGCTGGAATTTTTATA
Organism: Polia nebulosa; assembly: GCA_951329385.1. Taxonomy (NCBI): domain Eukaryota; kingdom Metazoa; phylum Arthropoda; class Insecta; order Lepidoptera; family Noctuidae; genus Polia; species Polia nebulosa. Next base: position 6,947,632 of record OX589588.1, on the reverse strand, counting down.
CGGTTTCGCGTGAAAACGGCGTGTTAATGGTAGATCCTAGAATACGTTTTAAATAACCCTCTGGCAGTCCACAAGGTAGTACCTTGTGGCCTGCTTAGCAGATACAAAAAAAATCTTGCTTCAAAGATCTTTCACAAGCAGACAAGACTGTGTTCCTTTCATAAGATCCCAGATCGCATTTTAGTTATTCAATACAGATACTATTCAGCTAATTATTTGTATTCCCCGAATGTATTCGCATTCAATGATAATAATTTATTCAATGCCCGTACGGCATCAGCAGTGGGATTTGTATGTGTTGATGTAGTTAATATAATAGTGACGTAATTGGGAACTAATGCTGGGAATTAGTGGTGTAATGGAGTTAGAGGCTTAGCTGCTCGATAATTAGGGAGCAACAGTATTGTGTTTGAGGATATTTTGCTTATAACTTAATATTGTCACGTCGTATAGAATATAAATAGTGTTGACCTTATGTGTTTGTGTGTGTATGGATGTGTACAAATGTGGCTACGAGAGTGCAAGTTGTTGTAGATTTTAGTGAAGGATTTAAATAGCATTTATAAAAAAATTCTGCATCTACATACCTATGTCTGAATGCATGCTTAGATACCTATTCTGGGTGGTCAGATGATGATGATGATAAGCAATTCTCATTAATAATTGTCGATACGAGAGAATCATTGCACTCAGTGAATCCAAAAGTTACTGACGCACATTCTGTATTACAACACGTTATACAATTTTATGACCTCAAAACAGTTCTACTATCCATCACCCACCGACACGAAATATATCCTACACATCTCTATATGCGGTGTTACGTGCACATTTAGCGTTACAAATGTGTATCCTACACATCGATATCCCTCACGGAATATAAATAAGGCTACAAGTGATATTGACGTTTTCTTAGAACTAGATCGTAAGTAGTAAGTGCGTGATCGTGGGGCATGAACAAGAAATTGATAGGCACACGTGTAATAGATGTGAATGGTTGAAGCGAGGCTATGTTTTATTTATTAGTAAAATGTTGAAAACCTCGAATAAAGTTGGAAAAACGGTAAAAAAATAAGTGCAGAATCAAGAAGCATGATGGCGAAAATGTGTGCGATGGCAAAAAGCTATGTTTCCGCCCGGGATCGAACCGGGGGCCTTCTGCGTGTTAGGCAGATGTGATAACCGCTACACCACGGAAACTATGTGATCGCAAACAAAATTCAGTATCACTATCTACTATCGCATTAATGCCTTCTCTACGTTTTAAAATTATTTTATTAGTCTACAATAAATCTTGCAATATCAATATCAATTACAAAATATCCAAATCTTTATTACTTGCTGTGGGGGTATCCATATGTATTGCTAATATACGACCATTGTAATAATCTCCTAATCTTTGCGGAATTTATTACTAAGCGTGTTGATTAGCACTATAAATGTGTTTCCATCCAGCGGGGCCCGCGAGCTAGGCTCATAAAACTAGTGGCAATGCTTTGTTTACTCAATGTACCTCCTGAATTTATCCACAAGGTCCAATGTATCTAGATCATTTTGATAGAAATCACGATAAATCGCCTCATCTTTCTTCACTTTTACCAATTTGGGTTGATATAGGTAGACAATTATTTATTAAGGTCATCCCTTCATCATCATCCAAAACTCTGAATATCATGTGCAAAGATTTTTCTGAGTCTTCTTTCGCCAGGCCTTTTAGCCATTGCCTTAAGGCGCTATTAACTGCCAATGACCTTGAGTGGTTAGCTTGCGTGTTCTGTGCTGAGCTCACGTAACGCGTTCTACGTCCACCCAGTAATAGAACTCACCCATCAAGGAGCGCTGTCCGAAATTAGACGCATTATTAATTAATTTATTACACATAAAACAACAGTTAATAGACTAAAACACTGAGATTAAATTATAAATAATTAAATGATCTTTAAAATGGTGAAAGTTTCATAAAAATACGCTTTATAGTTTTTACGTGATTCTCAATTTTTTATCCGCGTTAGTCATAACTTTACGACTTTACTTAACTTTTTATAACCCTATGTTATAAAAATATATCTAATTTCAAATATTTTCAGATCAAATTACGGCGAATGTCTAGAGTAACATTATTTTTTTCAAAGAAATAAGACTAGTCGTTTAGACGTGATGTTCAATTAAAAACCATTAAAAGTCAAGACTGCGCCTTAACTCCTATTGTAATATTCAGTACAAATTTTCTTAAACGTTGACTATTTTTCGAAATGTTAGCTACAATTGCCTCCACTTTGCGCTATTATTTAAGTAAACCTGGCACGTACCTGCCAACTCACCTCGTTATCTATTTTCTTTTTTGTTGCGTAAAACGAGTTTACCGAATCCCAATTCCCACTTTATTCTTTTTTAAAGGATATAAATTTCACAGCTAACTTATTAATCTGCGATATTTTAAACCTGGTTATTCCAAAATCGCGACCAGTTTTCTATTATAAAAACTAAGGTTTAAATAATAACTTTGTAAAATCCGCATTCGATATACAAAACACATAAATAATTTTGACAGTTACGTCTAAATCCCGTTTCAAAACAAAATGGCTGCGCTTCCAAAATGGCGGCGGATGATTTGTGACGTCACTAAACAGCGTTTGCGCTTCGATAGCGACATTAGAGCGAGGCGCCCTCTGTGCTGCGGTTGTGTAAATCACGGGCGCAGCTTTAGCGGTTAAGTGGCGTATTGATGGCAATATATTAGACAGTTTTATTGTTTCAATTTACAGAATATTGAAATCAAACTGCGAAAATTGTTTTTGGGAAATCTATTTCGCTTTGTGCATCCTTTTGAAATATACATTATTTTGCCATGTTATTGGCTGGGAATAGTGAATAAGCCCATTTTTTTCTGGGTTTTGTATTTCAGTGACATAACCAAAAGCAAACAACAGATGAGACTTGAATTTTTTTTTTAACAACTTGACCGTGCTTTACGAATATAATGATTCCTTTGTTTTGTAATAATTGTTGCGATGTTGAATTACACCAGATCATCATAATGCCAACCTCTTAGGCACTGAAACTCACCGGTGAGTTAGAAAAAAAAAAATATTTAAGTGAAAAAAAAAATCTTCTGACAATAATTCCACGTGGGCGAACCCGCTGACAGAAGCTAGTAATTAATAAAATTGTTGAAATACAATACATCACAAGCGCACTCCAAGATCCTTAAGGCTCTACTACCCCTGCCCAGGAGTTGTGGATAAATTCGAAACAGAGTTACCGCGCTCCTGGGCACTCAGGGCAGGGAAGAAACAAGGGTGGGTTTTAGTCAGTAAGAGTCCCCCAAAAAAAAAGGCTCTACTACCCGCCAAGTGGCGCCCTCAGTGAATAAAAAATCGTAGCATAGCATAGAAATAATTATTAAAGAATCCTACGTCGCGTGTGTTAGAAAGAGGATAAAGTATTTATACGTTGTTAAAACAGGACTTAAAATGTTTCGTATCCAAAGTAGTAAGCGAAAGTGTCGAAAACGGCCGTTTTTGGTACTTTCGCTTACTACTTTACTATGTTTTTTTTTTGGTTTGTTGGGAAATCATCCAATGACTTCTCCCGCTCTGGGTGGAGCGGGAGGGCATGTCAGACTCTTACTGACTTAAACCCACCCCTGTTCCTACCCTGCCTGATTGCCAAGGGCCAAGGGGTGCGGTAACTCATTTTCAGAATTTATCCGCTACCCCTAGGCATGCAGGCACTGGCCACGATGGGCTCCGTCAGTGGTGGCTGACAATCATCTCTTTGAGGCGCGCGTGGAACACTACGCGCTGATCGGACGGCGAGCTACCCACTGCTCGCCGTCTGCAGGCCCGGACTACTTTACTATGTTATGCTACGATTACAAATTACTACTTTTGCTTACTATGCTATATGCTATGCTACGATTTTTTATTTAATGAGGGCGCCACTTGGCGGGTAGTAGAGCCTTAAAATGAAGTTACGATGAATACAACAATGTTACAATGCATTTCCTAACAGTTCAGATGTTTCAGAGTCAGTCGTTAAGTAACGTAGATGGTGATAAATTGTACTGTTTTATTGTCCCGATGTCTGTAATAGATGGCGCTCGTGATTTATCCCGCAATTAACAAGATGGCAGTTGTTTCAAACTTCGTCTTTTAATAGTTATTTGTTGTGCTTTGCTTAGTAAGGTGTGGCTGAGTTTGTATGTGGGTGATGCTGATGAGATTATGGTGCCATTAACTTAAACACATTGTAGTGACTGTAGAGATCGGGTTCTATTCTTTGGAGTTGTAAATCAGTTATTTATTGTTTAAAAAGTAATCTCTATGAAACATGACAGATCTAAGCAGGGACAATGTGGTAACAGCATGTGTTCAGCTCGCAGCATCGCCCGCTCTTGGGTGGAGCGCGAGAGCGTGTCAGACTATTGACTAAAACCCACCCCTGTTCCTTCCCCGCCCTGAGTGCCCAGGGGCGAGGTAACTCTGTTACGAATTTATACACGACCCTTAGGCAGGCTACGTTGCTTATAAAATGTCACTTGTGTGGAGCCTCTGACAGAAAGTAGGTATATTAGCTATTCGTAGTTTGTGTTCAAGGGTCCTTAGGCTCTAGACAAAGTGTCATTTGATCAGCGATAGTGATTGTCAATCCCATACATTTCTGACTGTTTGACCTTATCGCCACGCTTTTTTTTTGGGTTGGGTTTGAAATCATCCAATGACTTCTCCCGCTCTGGGTGGAGCAGGAGGGCGTGTCAGACTTTTACTGACTAGAGCCCACTCCTGTTCCTTCAGTTGTCTGTGCCAAGGGGCGTAGTGACTCTCTTTCGAATTTATCCACGACCCCTAGACATCCCCAGGTCACACATCAAAAGCTATTATTCTCTTTAATTTTCTCCATCACTTTAAACGGTTTTAATTAAGGAATTTAACAAAACTATTTAAAATCAAAGGAGTCAAGTAACACTTCACATTTTTCTCAGAGACAAAATCTAATAACTTTACAATTTTTTGTCGGGTTTTAACAAAAAATAAATTAAATACCTGCTCTAAATTGTTCATTTTTGAGAAAGCTTTCTTTTTCAGACTTTTCTTCTTGGACTTTCTTATTATTCACCTTAAAAAAAACTTGGAATTTTTAAATGGAGGTACAAAGTAGCTAAGGCGAAAGGAATTCTTTTCATCACGAAGTTTCTATTATATATTTTTTTATAAAAGAATACCGTTACATAGATCAACTTATAATCTACGACAAGACGAACCATCTTTTCAGAAATCTAAAGTTATGGTTTTAGAATCTTGTAAATCAAGTTTTGAGTTTGCCCAGAACATCTCTTATTGTAATGAAAATTATTTGAAGATAAAATTAATTAATGTTTTTGTTTCATGTACTTATAATTTTTTTTCGAAAAAGCAAACATTAAAAAACAAAACACAAAAGAGCTGTTGACCTAGAAACGACTGGACCGATTTTGATAAAACATGTCTAAGAACCATCGTTAGAAAACTTGCTTACAAAGGAGATGTTCCAGAAATGTATGGAGCCTGGGCTAGCACTATGCAGATTTGAATATAGATGCAGATATGTATAGCACTATATGTAAATATCGCTATGTAATACAGTAATCGTTTTTTATTGTTATTTTTCATTAATTTCACTTCGTTTCAATGTAACTTTCAAATTAACTTGGTCAAGGAGAGCAACACAAGATAAAATAAAACATGGTGGAACTGATCAGCAGTATGCGAAAAATGTCATTTTGGTTGAATTTATAACGAAATTACATACTTAGTTCTAGTAGCGACACCTGCCAGTAATTATGTCAAACTTTGGATAAGCTGTCATTTCATTGTATTGTCTTTGAGGTTCTAGAAAAAGTTCAATACAGTCTGTGACAACCCAACGTGTGTTTTAATAGGTTATGGGCCCAGTCCCTTAATTTTTCTGTAAAAGTATTAGTTCCTCAGTTTTTTGTGCAGTGAAATGGCTGGTAGTTACATCGTAAACGTTCCCAAACTCAAGGGACGTGAAAATTACGATGAATGGGCGTTTGCGGTTGAAAATTTCCTAATTCTGGAAGGCGTTGATATTCACAAGCAAGATGGCGATAATGCAGCAACTAGCGTCGAAGATCAAAAGGCAAAAGCGAAATTAGTCATGACCATCGATTCATCATTGTATGTGCACATCAAGGGTGAAAACACAGTGCATGGTGTTTGGACAAAGCTAAAATCGTTATTTGATGATTCGGGTTTCACACGCAGAATCAGTCTGTTGCGGAGTCTAATCTCAATACGGCTAGAGAATTGTGAATCAATGACAGCATACATAACACAATTAATTGATACGTCGCATAAATTAAGAGGAACCGGCTTCAACATCAGCGAAGAATGGGTAGGATCATTATTGTTGGCGGGACTACCCAACGTGTGTTTTAATAATTTTGACAATGACATTTGATTGACGTATACCTATTGTAATATCTGCGATAAAAAAAAACTCCGAAACACATCCAATTCAAACTCAAAGCAAAGAAAGACTCAAAAACGTCACTTCTTAAAACTGTCAAAGTCGTCAAACGTCATGTCAAACACAACTTTCATGGCGGCCCTAAAAATAGGGTTACCATCTTATTAATAAAATTTTCAAATGATCATTTTTGTACGCCTGTACCCTTCTTAAAATTAATTTGTGAGTATTTTTATGAAATTCCCCTATTTTTTTCCTATATATCTATCTAGAGTAAATATTGGTAGCCCAAAATCAAAAGAAAAAAAAAATCTCCTTTAAAAAAAACCGCATTGAAATCGGTTAACCCGTTTAAAAACTACGGTGCCACAGACAGACAGACACACTATACACCCACAACTATGGTCAACTGTAGCGTGAACTACCGCGGCGCACGAAGAGGCTGCGCACGTGTTTTTGCAAGAATATTGTACGTAGCTTCAGTTCCATAGTCGTGGGTTAATATTCGTGTATAAGTGTGTAAAGTGTGTACCGTATGCACAGCGACCATGGCGTTGACAATTCAAAAGTGCCTATTAATGGTATATTTGAAATAAATGCTTTAAGTTCAACAATAAATCCATTTCAAAACACGACAGCAAAGACATTACAGCTTACCTGTAAACCTTCTCCGATCAACAAAACAGCCAGCTAATAAAGGATATCCTTCACAAAACGAGTCTTAAGCGTAAAGTCCATAATTTCCAGCTCTATTTAGCTTTTCAGAAACAATAGCTCGGCCGTCGGGGAATCTCAACGCGATGGAATTTCAGAAAGCTAAAATACTGAAACACTGAAATTTAATTATACGGAAGCAACTAGACTGGTTGTTTCTGCACTTCCAACGGTTATCAGTTTGCTCATAATTTGCTCAGTATATTTTGTTATCTGTGCTGAGTTTTATTGGAAAGGCTAGCTGTATTTTTAGTTTTTGTGTTAGAGCGTTTGATGAATTTATTGTTTTTTGTAAATGGGTTTAGTTTTTTGCTGGCCGTCCGTTTACTGAATATTTTCAAAAAATGTTCATGTCAATGTAGGTACTTAGTAGGTGAATAAACAATTTGCCCATTTTTAAGGGCATAAGTAGAACATTAAATTAAATCCCTTTGCAATGCTTCTGGATTAATTAAAAACAAGGAAGTTTTGTTTCTTTTTATTATTTTTCCTTATGCGGGTTTTCAAGGTAATACGAAATAATTTTTAATCCAATATAACTGTCTTGAGACAATTATTTTAAAAATGATGTTTTACCATTAACATTTCTGAAGCTAAAACAAACGTTTTGAAGAATCCCTATCTATTTTGTAAGTCTGCATCTAGGTCCTTCAATATTGTCGTTCTTTCGTTCAGTCTTCGACGTTCAGGGCAGAGGGCTTAGGTCATAGACAATCTAATCATTCTATTCTATGAGCTATATCATTTGCTAAAAAGTTCAAAATATATGGAATTGACATGTACTACCAAAATGTCATTTGGTCAATCCCAAACAATTTGAATTCTAGACAGTCGTTATCACTGATATAATGCCTCTCTGTCCAGACTCCAGGGTATTCTTCAGATGTACAAACCAACTAGACTATCTGATATTTGAACATAGGTACACTGAAATGTTTAAAAAACACACGTTTTATATTTTCTCTGTAATTTCTATAATTTATTCATTCATAATATTTAAAAACAAACATCCAAAATGTCCGTACAGCAAGCTAACTCTGCCCGGTCCCCAAGCCAAGCCATGCGGCCTAAGTAAATATTTTACGAGGACATACACAATTGTAGGTATAAGTATACAGGGTGAATTTTTCATGTGGGCGTGAATGGCGAAATCCGACACTATAAGGAATAGCAAAAAATACTCAACCAACACTGCTTCATTGGATTTTTGAAAAGTTAATATTCCTAACCAGGAAATGAACCCGTTGATTTTGGTTTGTCATATGCCACATTATATGAATTAGCAACACTAACGGATGTGACAGTATGGGTTTTGTTTTAATCAACAGGTTCAATGCCTGGCTGAATATTGATTTTTCAAAAATCCAATGATGCAGTTTTAGTTTTCATCAAAATCGTGTCCGAGACTCGTTTGAGTATTTTTCACTATGCCTCATAAATTCGGATATGGCCATCCCGGCCCACTTGAAAAGTTCACCCTGTATAACCTACACATTTCACAAGCAATGAGACGACTAACTTTTTTATGTGTGAACATACCTTCCTCATTTATTAAATGTAACCTACTTATTTTATGTTTTTCTCTTCCTTATTTCTTGTTTTTTTGTGGGTAGGTAATAATTTAATGTGGCTGTGTTTAGACGTATTTGTTTTGCTGTAATTGTTGTTACATATGTATATGAGGTTTTTGGTAAAGCGATTAATAAAGGTTTTGTAGTTTTTATCATAATATTTACCTATTTGGTTACTCTCGTCGGTTAAAAAATTAGAATGTGCTACTGTCAACAAATTACAAGACCACACTTTAAATAAAAAAAAGAGTAATACAAGGGTTTATTTGCTGTTTATTTACCACCCTTAACCTTTCCCGCGTCCAGTTAGCAAACACAATAAATTTTGATTGTGTCTCGCCCACCATGTGTCCGGTAGACGCGGGAAAGGTTAAGACACAATTAAGAATATAATATATTTATCTGATGAACACCTGTATTAAGTATTGGTATACGATATTCCCATTCAAGAGAAAAAATATGGTACTAAATGTATTCTTTTCAAGAACCCAGGAAAGAAAGTTAAAATAAAACTTTTCTTAATTGCAACTCCACACTGCAAAAAGCCTATCTAGAACTTAACATTGTAAGTAGAACAAGCTCGAAATAAGGCGGTTTTCAAGTAAACCGGAGTAGGTGCTTGATTATCTTAGAACGAACCAAGTGGCGTGCACGACTTCAAACGCCCAACTTAGTTCTGATACAACAATTAAGTCGAACTTTAACTTGTGTACAAACTGTGTGATGGCACCTTTACGGATCCGTTTTAGACGAACTACTCTGAAGTGGGTTCAGTGTGCTTGGGTTAAGATGTTTAGGTTAATCTTTTTTGGAATTAAAATAGGTACGGGGGAGTGCCTTTTGAAGATCTATTCCTCGAATCCATCTTTCGCTTTAATTGTTTTTTATAGAAATCTTCGATGCAATTTAGTCACACATTAACGCTTGAAAATACTGTCTCGTTGACAATCTTCAACATTCGTGATGTAAACAAATCAACTATGTATTAATAACAATTTTAATAGACTATAGTGTCCCATTGCTGGGCAAAGGTTTCGCCCATTCTTTTCCAGACACTCTTTTCTAGCTCCATTTCGAATTAGCCTTTGTGTTGCGCGTCCAGGTCAATCGCTATCGCTTTCTGGGCCGTCCTCGGCGACGCGCGACGCCGTCTGTATTCTGGCACCCACCCCTCCACCCTCCACCCTTTCTTTATTTTATAGAAATCAAAACATAACAAAACGTCCAATCAATCTTCAGATTAATTAGCAGTTAGTAGTTGGTACCTACTAAAAAGGAAAAAAGAAAATGTCGTGAGGAAAGTCTTGTGTGTGGATGTGGATGGCTATAAGAGTAGGAGAAGGTTAAAGAAACGATGGATGGACTGTGTGAAAGAGGATATGGGTAAAAATAGGGTGACTACAGTGATGACGACTAATAGAGGAGTATGAAAGAAAAAGACATGTTGCGCCGACCCCAAATAAATTGGGATAAGAGCAGGAGAATGATGAGTTGGTACCTACTAACTAATTCCTAAATTTAAAAAATACAAGTACCTACCCTAACTATTAGGTGCTAGCGTTGGAATTAGAGTAACTACTTATATCCTTATATGTAACTCTAAACTGGATACATTTTGGTGTTGGAACTACAGAACTACGCTCGTGGCGCACCCTAGTGTAACAATGAAATTGTATAAGTTACACGAATAAGATTCACTCGTATTTACATTTTTGTGTAATATTCCGCGGTTGAACTGGAAAATTTTTCCTTAATAGATGTTGGTAAATCTGTTTTGAAGCAAATATTATTTATAACCACCTTGATTGGAAAATTCATTGCGACGATTCCGTGGTTAAAACAAAAATATGGGTTAACTTGCTTCTGCCACTGGCTTCGCCCGCGTGGATCTAATACGTCCCCCATTATAAATTATATCCTATGTGCTATTCCAGACTATAACCTATATCTGTGCCAAACTTCACCTAGATCCGTACAGCCGTTCTGGCGTGATTGAGAAACAATCATCTATCCAAAAAAGTAGGATACACATGTAAATATGAAAACTAACTTCAATTAAAATGATGAATAACGAACTGTTATCTTATCGATTCTGATAGCCGATTGTACCTTTGAGTTTACAAATTATAACCGTCAGATTAATACGCGTTGAAATATCACAATAATCATGAGTTGGTTTTTTTTAGGAGTTGTTTTAGTATTACTCATGAATCATCAGGAATATTCAAAATATTTCCAGTGAACATTTTTTCAGACACACTCGTTATAGGTAGATAATGTTAAAAACTGGCCAAGTGCGTGTCGGATTTCGCACATTAAGGGTTCCGTACCATAATATTGGTATTTGTTAGTAAAGTATACGTAATAATAAACATTACCACCAAATTTCAAGTTCATAAGTCATTGGGAAGTTAAAAAATTCTTCGTAACAAAATTTTGTAAAAGACGACGGACAGACAGACACGTGAATGCCAGCAATAGGGCTCCGTTTCGACCCTTCGGGTACGGAAACCTAAAAACCAAAAAAATAAGAAGTAAATGAACTATTATGCTGTAACCACATCCAGTAACTCTATGTTCAGATTTCGTACATTGCACTAAGTAATTTGATAACACATTTTCACAACGCTCGCGTTTCGTTCGTGCGACAGTTTAGCGCACGAAACGCTTTAAAACGCATTGTTTTACTTTTTATTTAAATCCATTTAAATACTCGTTTCATTTCGGCGTTCAATGGCATGTTTTCTTAAATAAACTAACTTTCGCCATCGGCTTCTTCTGCGTGCAAGGTGAAAATTATCCCGCAGGATCGTTCTACCGACATTAAAAAAGTGTGTGTACTTATGTACGCACGTAAGAAGTTATACTTCTTTGGCGTAACAAGATAAAAAACCAAACTGTTACAAAGTTTACAAAAGGAAAACTATCATTCTTCATGAACCACAGACCACAGCTAACTTCGGGTGTCGGTTCTAGCTAACTTCAACCTGTGAATTTTGTGTGACAGTGATGCGCGCGCATCTTAAAATTTCACTCTCATATTTTTTTCATAAAGCGCCTAAAGAAGTATAACTTCTATGTCGTACAGCAGTTTATGTTCTACTTCTGCTCCAAATTTCATTCAAATCCGTTTAGCGGTTGACATAAATATCTGAATACACAGACATTGACAATAAAAGTTAAATTATTTTCAGCTAAAGTCAAAATGATTTAAATAATGGGATGTATCATACAGATAAGGGTTGAAGGAGCGTCGTTGTTTGTTTGACTAACAAAGTTATAATTAAAACAATTAAAACGTGGCTAACGCAAAATTCCAAGTGCCAAAAAACATTTTAATTTTAATTAAGGCAGTACATTTCAACCTATTTAAATTACCAGATGACTCTGGAACAACAAGTTAAAAAAAAAAAACTTTTACCCACTGGTAAAAGTGTTCTGGTAAAAATCTCCAAAAAAAACAAAATTGCGTTCAATTTACTTAGTTTAGAACAAACAAAAACCGGCCACATGCGAGTCGGACTGGCACTCGAAGGGTTCCGTACCATAAACTGAAAAAAAACAAAAAGGAACACGTTCTGGGCTGTATCTCATAATTAGTAATAGGTAGACAGTTTAAATTTTCACACAGCGTGTATTCATATAGCCGCTATAACAACAAATAATTATAATTAATTAAAAAAATATTTTATTTATTTTTTATTTTATTATTTGTTGTAACAGCGGCGACAGAAATAAACATTCTGTGTAAATTTCAGCTGTGTAGCTATTACGGATCGTGAGATACAGCCCGCAGACTGACGGACGGACAGCGGAGGCATAGTAATAGGGTCCCGTTGGTTACCCTTTGGGTACGGAACTCTAAAAATTGAATCAATCAAAGTTCAGTTGCTGACTATCGATCGATGAATCAATGAATCATTTCGGTTTATCCGCGAGCAAAACATCCGGCTTAACCTTAAAACTTATCGCGGTTAATGCAGTCTTTGAGCGTATTAAACAAGTTTACAGAAAATCTCTGATAGTTGTCACTAAGACGATTAGGACTGAGGGTTTTTGGGTTTGTGAAGCGTATTTATGGCGCCACAGTCAAGGCTCAACCAGCTCAGCCAGGCTCAGTCAGGCTTTCGCCTAATACAGTGACTACTGGTAGCATGAAAAAATCTGGATACTTTAATTCTTGCATCATGCACCCATCAGTCTTGACTTTTGGAATTGAGTGATGCTTGCATGAGCGTTTAATGGACGCCTACGTGCTTGTATTGGGTCCATGTTTGATCATAAACTTGTGTTTAAGAATGGGTTTATTCTAAAACATAAATTAGCTTTCATTGCTTGAGAATTTTCTGTTCAGTGAATAGGTTACTTCTAGGCAAGTGTGCTCCATCTTCGACCACATCGCTTACCATCAGGTGAGATAGAGGTCAAACGCGTGCCTATCAACAATAATAAAAAAGAATTTTCTGTTCCTGTAACCATTAAGCATTATTATTATTATTATTCTTTATTGTACATATATAACATATAAATAAAACACAAATTAACAGTTAGTTACAAAGGCAAGCTTAACCCAGCATTTGGGTTTTCTTACAGCAAACCTCAGGGTGAAAAATACATTTGCATAAGTAGGTAGGTACATCTTAAGTGCACAACGAAAACTTAAAATACAATCTGTTACTTAAATAAACTAAACAAATATGTGATACATAAACATACTAAATACTATGGGTATGGCTAACAAAGAAATCCTTGTACAAAACATATTACGGGTCATGCCGACTGGAAGTGTTCCCTAATTCCTCTCCTAAACACCTCCAACGAAGGGCTAGCCCTAAGAGTGTGTGGAAGAGAGTTCCAAAGGCGTACAGCACGAACAGTAAAGGATCCACTGTAACAACTAGAGGAGTGGGGAGGGAACCGAAGGAGAAGGGAAGATGATGAGCGGCAAGGTTGCCCGAATGCTCAGAAGGAGAACTTTTCTGAAAGGTGTGTGGAACATTACCACGTTCCACACACCTTTCAGAAAAGTTCTTTCACATAAAAGTAGTTATTTATAATTTATATAACGTCTTTAGTAAAAGTTACTAATTAACAAGCGCCATCATTATAACAAATGGTAATTTAAAAAAATCTAATAATTTACAATAGTATAATATTTTTTGTTCATCGTCATCAGCCTTTTTAATGTCCCCACTGCTGGGGCATAGGCCTCCTCTCTGTGAGAGGGTGTGGGCCGGATATCACATGTCTTCGAATTACTGGTTCTAGAACATTTTTTTCCGGTTTCCTCACGATGTTTTCCTTCACCGTTTTGAGAGCAGTGGTGATGAAAAATTTACACAAAGTAAAGCGCCTGCCTGGGTTTGAACTCACGACCTACAACTTGTAAGTCGCAGCCAATGCCACTGGGCCACCACAGCTCTTTTTTTTAATTTGTCATATTTTCTAATAAGTTACGTTTTCTTCTGTTACTTTCAAACTACATTACTCAATTCTGAAATGTCAACGTTAACATTTAAGTTTCTACCATTTCATTTATATTATTAAAGGTTCCAAAACTTTTAAAACATTTTATTTGAATAATATTTAACTAAGTTAATGTATGTTTTAATTAAATGCTAGTTCAGACGCATAATTGCAAAAGTTATGAAAGTTTTAAATCAATTAATATCTGAGCCATTAAGTTGATAATTAATGAGAGTCCCTGTCTAGACTAAGCTTTCATTGGTAGATATTTTATTCAATGTGGAGTGGCAATATTATTAAAAAGCGAAAGACTTTCGGGATTTCTTACCAAATGAACATAATTAACAAAGAAATGTGTATTTTTTTATTAATGAGATGTAAGTATAAGTTCATATGTCACACTTACATAACACAAATTTGCAGGAAAACAAAACCTTGTGAGAAAACTCACGTAGTTGTGTAGTATAGGCATATATGTCTTATATCTTAGCATAGCATATTAGCCTATAATGTTCACACTGCTGGGTTGTCTTCTGTGGTGCAGAATGTTGGGCCATAAAAGGGATGAATGAAAAGCAATTGCCTGCAGCTGAGATGAGAATGCTAAGAGCGTTGTGTGGTGTTAGGCGCATGGATAGAATTAGGAATGAGTATTTAAGAGGAATTCTGAAAGTGGCAGCGCTGACTGAAAAGTTGTGTGGAAATCGGTTGTTGTGTTAGGGGCATGTGATGCGAAGGAATTAAGAAAATGTCGTGAAAAAAGGCTGGTGTATGGATGAGGATGGCTATAAGAGTAGAGGAAGGCCAAAGAAACGATGGATAGACTGTGTGAAAGAAGATATGGGTAAAAGAGGGTGACTACAGAAATGATGACTAATAGAGAAGTATGGAAGAAAAGACATGTTGCGCCGACCCCAAATAAATTGGGTTAAGGGCAGAAGAATGATGTTCCCACTACTGGGACACAGGCCTTCACTCTGTGAGAGGGTGTTGACCGTAATCCACCACGCCGGTCCAATGCGGGTTGGTGGATGTCATTGAAGTTTTGGTTCTAAGACATGCCGGTTTCCTCAAGACGTTTACCGTCACCTTTATAAGAGCAGTGGTGATGAAATAATTTACACAAGTAAAGCGCCTGCCTGAGTCCGAACTCATGACTTACAAGTTATATCTGTCGCGGCCGTTACCACTGAGCCACTTATGGCGCAATTAACTACCAATGACCTTGAGTGGTTAACTTGCGTGTTCTGTGCTGAGCTCACGTTACGCTTCGTACGTCCACCAAGTAATACGGACTCGAACATCAAGGAGCGCTGTCTGAAATTAGACGCATTATTAATTTATTATACATAAAACAACAAGTATTATACTAAAACACGTATACTAAAATATAAATAAATTAAATGATCTTTGAAATGGTGAAGGTTTAATAAAAATAAACTTTATAGTTTTTGCGTGATTCTCAATTTTTATCCGCGTTAGATATAACTTCACAAATTAATTACATTATGTTATAAAAATATAATTTCAAATATTCATATATCAAATTACGATGGAAATTATCTAGAGTAACATATATTTTTTGTCCAAAGAAATAAGACTAGCCGTTTAGACGTGATGTTCAATTAAAAATCATTAGAAGTCGTACAACTGCGCCTCAAGGCGAGGTCTCGTCTCCTCTAATGACACAGTTACGTTCCAATTAATTATTACTTGAACTTCAAACCCAACACAGAAATTTACACCAACTCAAGTTCAACTTAATTTCTGCCATTACAACGTGACATTCGTTGCCCATGTGTCACAGTTGGTTGACACGCCAGCACGCTAGCTTTCAGCCCCAGATGTACTCGCTTTACTGCCCCCAACAGATGACAGCTGTGATGTGTCATGTTCTGTCTGAATTTTGAATTATACTAGTGGCAGCAATGTGGAAAGTAAATCTCAATTAAGTGAAGCGTTTCAGGAAGAATTTTAAAAAAAAAATTAGTGTTGTGCTCAGCACATACTCGTATTTAATTATTTTTTTGGGTTTTGTACCCGATGGATCCAAACGAAGCCCTGTTGCTGTCACTCATGTATCCGTCTGTCCGTCTGTCGTCTGTCACACAGGTATTACAGACAAACGGTTGGAGCATCTTGCTAACCCAAAGCCATACTAATAGTCAAAAATACATTTTGTACGGAACCCCAAATGTGCGAAGAACGTCACGCACTTGGCCGGTTTTTTTAGGGTTCCGTACCCGAAGTGTCCAAACGGAGCCCTGTTGCTATCACTCACGTGTCCGTCTGTCCGTCGTCTATCACACAGGTTTTTCAGCCAAACAGTTGGAGCTACAATCTTCAAATTTTCACAGTATAAGCATCTTGCTGACCCAAATCCATAAATTGTCAAAAATTGGTACGGAACATATCTTATAGGAGTGTACTTTTTCGCAAACTGAACGCAATATTACGTTGGATAGTATTCAGCCTACGTCTGGAGTTGTCTATTACACGGTCCTTGTGGAAACTAGAACGAATTTCCGTGTGTTCAAGCGTTTTTGCCATACCATGTGATATAAATTGTGAGCAATAATAATTGGAATCAAATGTAACATCTCACAAGTTAGGAGCCGTTAATATTAGTGTTTAATCCTTGATGCTTCGCAACCGGGCTTACCCCAGTTGTAAATACCCCCTTTGTGCCTAATGGCCTAACTTTGTTCTGTCTCCAGTTTGATTAGGAGGGAAGTGGAAATTATGTTTTTCTTACTCCTCCGCTGTTATTTTCTGATTAATTTCGTTGCGGGACCTAAGACAGTTTAATCGTTTCTCTGGGACTCGTCGTGCTTCATTGCCTCGGCGTTTTTTCTGGCGGTCACCACTGTTGATTCTGGCTTACAGAAGTTACAGTGGTTTGGGAATAGTGTGGCGGGCTTGTCCCAAAAAGAAAAAAAACTCGCCACCTATTTATTACATGAGACTTGAAATATATCTGGCGAAAGTGGGCGACAGATGCTACACATCTTTCTAACCATTTGGGAAATATTGTCGTTATGTTATATTATGTACTTCAATGATTTCATCGTTCGAATCGTTCCCTCTACGTCGATTCCAGTAACACCCTGTTAAAGTTTATTTCTCCAACACGACGTCGTCTCAAAACTTTACTTATTATCCAAATTCGACAAGTGTTGGTTTTCCTATTCAGTTTACTATCATACGACATTCAACATATGTATTTCCAAGAATATCGTCTCGGTGAACAGTCGTAGCAGTTGGCAAAGCCTTACAAGGTTGCCTGAAAATCTGTGAGGCGAACGATTCTATTTGACAAAGGGGTATCTACTTATTTGTGGCTTTCTCTTTGAAATTCGTTTTGAAACTTGGGCAACTATTATTAATTCATTTTAGCATATTATAAATTTCAAATTACGCTTTCGCAAACCAAAATGAAGAAACCCTAAATTCTTTTTTGGGGTTCCGTACCCGAAGGGTCCAAACGGAGCCCAATTGCTGTCACTCAAGTGTCTGTCTGTCCTTCTGTCCATCTGTCCGTCTATCTGTCCGTCGGTTGTCACAAAATTTTATTCCGAAGATTTTTTTTTAACTTCCCTATTAACCTACCACGCACTGTGCAGCTTTTTTTTAGTCACGGATACAGATCAATCAATCAATCAATCTGCCTAGCCTTTTCCCAACTATCTAGACTAGACTGGAACTAGACTGGAAGCCGACCCCAAGTCGGCTTCCAGTATAACCGGATGCAGCTGAATACCAGTATTTTACATGGAGCGACTGCCTATATGACCTCAACCCAGTTACTGGGTAATACGATACCCCTTGGTAAGACTGGATGTCAGACTTTCGGGCTTCTGACGACCCGTAACGACTGTCAAAGATCCACGATTGACAGCCGGGACCATCGGCTTAACGTGCTTTCCGAGCCCCGAAGGAGTCTCGGTATGTAAAGATGGTCACACATCCATGGAGCAACTCCGGCAAGCGTAGCTTAACCTGATGGATCAACCCGTGCGGCTTTTATTACTTTAGCCACGAGCTCCTCTAGTCACGGAGTCAGATATGACATAATATTATTATGAATCGGGGCGTGTGGAGTGGCTTATCAGCATGTAGCTCTGTCTTGGCACTTCCCTAAGGGTGTTCTTACGTGAGGAGTGTGATAGATAATGGAAACACTGAGACGCAATACTTGGAATATCGAGTGATTACATCGGAGGTTCCCAACCAGTGAACCCAGTTAACTTATTTGTGTTCACTGGTGCAACCAGAAACACCGTGATACGAGATTTTTATATATTAGGCTAGCCGCTGACTTGTGATTTTTGTCACCGTGACTTTTTGTTACCCAGTCGAGGGCTATGAAGTTACATGGGAGTGCGCTGATCATGGTGACGTGACAATACGGTGACAAATAGTTCCTAGGTGACTGAATTTTGAAGGATACTGACGGAGGAGGAAGGAAAATTTTACACTCTATATTCTAAACTAGAATATAGAGTGTAAAATTTTCCTTGAACTAATCTTTCAGTGTATTTGGGATGCACCCAGTATCGTCTATTTTGTTTAATTTTTCTTCTTCTTAATTCAAGAGCACTTAATACAGCAATCTGTACGAAATCCATTTCAAGAATGAGCGCGTTTAGTTGCCTAGTGACTTTTCAAGTGGGCGCATCGTGGGTGACAGTAGGTGACAGTGACAAAAAGTCACGGTGACAAAAATCACAAGTCAGTGGCTAGCCTTAGATTCTAATGTTGCATCAACCTTTAAAAGTATATTTGCTCAACTAGCCTGTCTGCTAAAATAAGGTTTGGATCTCATGCAGCCTCCTTGGACGTTACAATGTGTCGTTATCAAAGATAAGTCCGCCATTGTATCCGTAGAATTATCAATATGGATACAATCGCGGACTTATTGTAAAATTATTGAGTGTTGTTATTTTGATGTAAAATAAAATTGTAAACTCTGTCCATCGCATCGGCCTCTGTGTGTAAACTAAGCAAAAGGAGTACATATATATAGAAGGATCGACCGCCATGTCCACCCCCATGGAAAAGAAAGCGTGAGTTTATTTGTGCATGTTCCTGTATAGGTACCTCAAAGTCCTAGCTAAAAAAAAACAGTTTTAGTGTCGTTTAGCATCCAATTAGTTATTCTGCATGGAGCTACTTATTTTTGTCAGTATCCTCGAATTATTCGTCCGTAAAACGCTCACACGGCAAAAGTAACTGTTTCGTTTTCAGGAGCGGGCACCTGAATGTTTCACAGTATACACCTAGAATATAAGCAAGTTTTAACGTTACCAAGCTAATTCTTTGTCAAGTTTCGTGATTTACTTGACAGTATGTGCGTACTTTGTTTTTGAAGTGGAAGTAGGAATAATGCTGATTTACATAAATAGGTACGATTATTTCTTTTTGTGAGATAGAGACTTGAGAAAATATCTTTTATTTTCTAACTAGACCGTAATAATTGATTATGATAAGACAATTACTGTAAAGCGGCCCCGACACGTTCAATTGCGATTGTCAATGTTCTCCTTTATTGACAATTGCAATTGAAGGTGGCATTGATGCACTTCAATTGCAATTGTCAATTGTTTGCGCTAACTCCGGAGTCTGTGTTTCCTGTAAGCTACAACCTGGGAGTCTTTAAGTCAAGAGTGAATAGGTTACTTCTAGGCAAGCGTGCTCCATCTTCGACCACATCATCGCTTACCATCAGGTGAGATAGTGGTCAAACGCGAGCCTATTAAACATAAAAAAAAACTCTGGACGATCGCGTTATAAATTCCCGGTCCTCGATATTACATGGGGTATCCGCCATGTTTGTTTTCACTGCTGTCAGACGCGCAAATGACGGAAACGATTGTCAATGACTCAGTTAAACGATCAATTAGCAGCTTCAATGGCTCGTTAATGAGCATCAATCAAGTTTTCATCAATTGCTTTCAATCACGTAACTGCGATTGACAATCTATTCAATTGTACTCGTAAACGATCAATCGCAATTGACGGTGATGTAAAATTGACATTCGCAATTGATCGTTTCGGGGCCGCTTAGCTTGAACACATCACCACGGTGCGGCGCCGCCACCGTGTAACGCACGACGTCGTGCCGCGGTGCGGTGCGGTGTCGTGACACATCACTACGGTGGTTGATATGTTTTGTTTATAACGTATGTTGTCTCTGAAAGTACTGAAACCATTACGAAATTTCTCAAATCATCATTCTCCTGCCCTTATTTCAATTTATTTGGGCTCGGCGCAACATGTCTTTTTCTTCCATATACTCCTCTATTAGTCGTCATCTCTGTAGTCACCCCCTTTTTACCCATATCCTCTTTCACACAGTCCAACCAATGTTTCTTTGGTCGTCCTCTACTCTTATAACCATCCACATCCATACACAAGACTTTCCTCACGACATTTTCTTCATTCCTCCGCATCACATGCCCATATGACAACCGATTTTTACACAACTTTTCAGTCGG
This sequence comes from Polia nebulosa, assembly GCA_951329385.1. NCBI lineage: Eukaryota > Metazoa > Arthropoda > Insecta > Lepidoptera > Noctuidae > Polia > Polia nebulosa. Next base: position 6,926,913 of record OX589588.1, on the reverse strand, counting down.
CGGTGCCACTTTCAGACTTCCTATTATATACTCATTCCTAATTCTATCCATGCGCGTAACACCACACATCGCTCTTAGCATTCTCATCTCAGCTGCATGCAATTGCTTTTCATTCATCCCTTTTGTGGCCCAACATTCTGAACCATACAAGACAGCAGGCCTGACCATTGTTATATAAATCTTCCCCTTGAGTTTAAGGGGAATGCGGGAGTCGCAGATAGTCCCAAATTATATATATAGTACGAAATTTCTCAAATAATATATTTTTTTAATAAAAAGTGGATAATGTCAAACAGCAATATCATAGCTATATCATCGCTGTTTAACATGCCTACCTTTTTATCCCGAGAAAATGCACAGTTTTTGCGAGATAGGCTACTGTAAAAAGTTAAATTATTTTTTAAACATCTCATAGATTTTAAAAATAATTTTACTCTCATACCCTGAGTCATCTGCCCAGGGGTTGAGGATAAATTCGAAAAAGTTACCTCGCCCCTGGGCATTCAGGGAAGGAACAGGGGTGGGTTTTAGTCAGTAAGAGTCTGACACGCCCTCCCGCTCCACCCTAGAACGGGAGATGTCATTGGATGATTGTGGAAAATCAACCCACAAAAAAAAAAACCCTGAGTCATAAAGATGTCAATCCATTGCGGTACGAACTTCTTCAATCAGACAGAAGAGCCAAATCTCTATATGTTGCAATCACTTGGGAAACAACCTTCACTAATAAAATTACTCGCAAAAATATATCCGAATTGTTCCAAAAATGGCTGGAGGCACAAAGAACAAAGTCACAGGGTTCAGTAATAGCAGTGCAAGTGTTGGGAACGGGTGAGAGTTTCTGTCGGCGCACAGCTGCCGCTGACTGTACCTAGCAACTGCTACAGCGCTTAAATGGCGTGTGGTACAGGGTATGAAATCCGAGCGGTGATTGAGATGTGTTTTCTTTGTGATGGAAGATTCAGAATGATTGAAAATGATGGCATTCCCGTAAGAATGATAATAGTTTAGCACTTACGTCGAACGATCTGACAAATCCTGTCTGAGGAGTCTAATGACTAGTCTTTTGTACGATGTATGATCTTTTCTTTCAGGTACAGATAGCTTGTGCCTAATTCTAAGGTACGATTCATTCTGGACTTAATTAATTAATAATTTAAACAGTGAAGTGTGTGGTGTCGAATAATGTTTAGATCGATGACAATCGTAGACTCGTGTAAGATAAGACTTGCTTACCACTGGGTTCTGTGGCACAAGAAATAAGATCAAGCGATTGCTTGGACATTAAATCTTCGAAAAGGGTATGCAGCGCACATATCCTAGCTCTGCACGCGTAGCATGACCCCCATAGAAACGGGTTTTGTCGACGAAAGGATAGACAAAATGAGAGATTGTAGAGAGATTTCTAACGTTCTAAGCAAGCGATGTTAAAACTGAAGAGAAAAGATGTTTCTATTCTTCAGTCGACAAAAGTCTACAATGTAAAGCATGATGCTCGGGCAGAAAAGATGTTAAGATAAAAAAACTTTGTCTATTCTTGGTAGAATAGAGATAGAATTGGTCATGCTACGCCTGCTGGTACTGGATACGTCAATAGACGACGGTGAGCACTAGGTAGGCCGCGTATTTGTTTTCCGCTCGATAGCATCAAAAGTCACGCAAATCTCACCTCGAACTGGGCACTGTGAGACGATAGAGCCCGCTCTCCAGCGAGAGGTTCTTCAAATGATAAAGGAAACGCTGGTACAGCACCAAACCAAGTTCAAAAAGAAAAAAAAGAAAAAAAGTAAAAAAAAAAAATATTTTTTTTTTTTACTTTTTCTCGAAAATGAACTCTGAAGTGTTATTACTAAACTTTTTTCCAAACAAACATTACCTGAATTTTTCTTTTTTTTTTCGAAATGACGAATTTGCAGTTACAAAAACGCAATGAATATCAAACGTATCCGACTAGTACCTACGTGGCTTAGAGCGAAGGGGCGGGGTTTAACTCCACTTGCCTGGGTACGCGTTACATTGCGCGCAATAAAAAATAGTTTTTTTTCATACCTAAAAATGAAAGTCGTTTTTTTAATAATTTTTGCGCAAAGTTACTTTGGTATACGTAACAGTACGTATGCGTAGTTAACGGTTTTGTGATGTGTCTATTTACACCCTGTATTCAGTACCATTCCTAATCCTTTTACCCCTAAACAAAAACATATCACACGTCGCATTCCAGGAACACATTTCATTAGGAGCCTTCCATCTTTAAGCAGCAAGTGACACAGAGTCCCTAGTTCGGCAGCGCAAGATTAATTTAGATAACGTTGGAAGAACTTTCGTCATCGTGACGCAGCTGGCCCGATGAAACTACTTGCTAACTATAGTTTAATCTTCGTAACTCGATGCTATTGTGAGATTGTGACGGAAGAAGTACATGATAAACAAGGTTTGGGGCCGGGAGGTTAAACTCTGTTTAGGATGGGGTAGCCCGTCGTACTATGGTGTCATTTTCATCATGAATTTGTTGTGTGTCGCCTCCCATAAAGTGGGTTGGTGATGGCTGCGAGAGGCCTATGTTCGGTCGATGTGTCGACTTCTGGGGGAGGACTTTGTCCACCAGTGGTCATGTTTCAGCTGAAACGATGATGGTGATGAGTGTGGGTGGCAAATCGGGTGTAGTTGCGCCAATAGCAATAAGTGTATGTGCAGCTGTGGACAGCCATAGGGGAACATACCCATACTACGTGACACATTTTAGTTTTCACGTAGTAATTCATAATTTATATGGTTTTAAATCATTTTTAAGCGACTTCAAAAAAAGGAGGAGGTTCTCAATTCGACTGTATTTTTTTTTTTTATGTGTGTTACCTCATAACTTTTTACTGCGTGAACCGATTTTGAAGTTTTTTTTTATTTGAAAGCTGTTGCTTTACATGTGGTCCCATTTTAATTTGGTGAAGATCTGATGAAGAACTTCGGAGAAACACAATGGAACTCTTCAATAAATGATAGCAAACCTTCCAGAATTGCTGCAATCGCATGTCTGTATATTGTTTTCATCACTTCACTACATTACATCACGCTAATACGCTCTGAAGGGGTATACAGATTTGTACAGTTCACCCTGATACACCCTAATTTCACCAACTATGTTCAAATTCCCTATTTTTGGGGCTATCAATTCGGGCATAACTGTACTATTAATTTAATTTTAGAATGGGGTACAACAACTAAAAAGTGAAAAATAAAAAACTTTTTACAAAGAAAATACAACCGACTTCCATAAATAATACTAAAAAATGCAAAATAACTTTAATTTCGGAAGTCGGTGTCAAATAACGTAGAAACCAAACTAGAAACACCGACTTCCGAAATTAAAGTTATTTTGCATTTTTTAGTATTATTTATGGAAGTCGGTTGTATTTTTTTTGTAAAAAGTTTTTTTTCGCAAACAGTTTGCAAGTGAAAAAAATATATCTCAAGAAGAAATTACTTATGTAAAAACATATTGTAACAGAAAAACTTCTTTTTTTTTTAAATATTGACTACCTACGTGACAAAAATCTAAGCCCCCTCCCCTGTTACCAAGTGTGGTATTTTGAAGACCCCCTCCCTCCCTGAACGGGTCACGTAGTATGGGTACGTTCCCTGGACTGAGTTGATAAATTAAATTTAGAATAAGACTGAGTTCCTAACCAAATCAGCATTTATACCGCTCTTTTATCACAACAACCTAATACGAATAACTAGGAAAACCGTTTTCTTAGTTCCCGTCAGCGTTTATTCGGAACTACTAAATAAACTACTGTGAACTCAAATTTCTGAGAATTGGTGGTACAAACCTTTTGCTTGACGTATTCCTAACGGTTATACTAACCCTGGCTTGAAACACGATTCTGTAAGGTTCTTTTACTAAAGCTAGAGTACTGTCTTCTAGTTTCTAAACCAATGTCTATATTCCCTTCCATCTTCAGCACGAATCATCGCGCGTGTGTTTTAACAACCAGCGTTGCTTTCTATAGGTGGAAGCATGTTCGTAACTGGATCAGCACTGTCAGAGATTACTTTTGAAAATAATAAAATTGGGTCCAGCCCGCCACATAATTCCCAATCACTGCAGCTCCTGAAAGCCATAATCAACAGCGGTGACAACCAGAAAAAACGATTAAACTGCCTTGGGTTCCACGAACAAAGAACAGAAGAATAATCAGAAAAGAATAGAAGAAAATTTAAAAAAAAAACCGACCAGGTGCGTGTATATACGTGCGCACATTTCGGGTTCCGTACCAAATGTATTTTTGACTATTTTTTTTTATAAAACTGCCCCACACTAGGAATTTACTCCTGTATCGTGGGTGCGTTCACAATCATTTGGCTTTTGGCTTTGGTTCAACAAGATGCTTATATGTACTGTGAAAATTTGAAAACTAGCTCCAACCGTTTGGCTGTAAAACCTGTGTGACAGACGACACGGACAGACAGACAGACGGACACGTGAGTGACAGCAATAGGGCTCCGTTTGGACCCTTCGGGTACGGAACCCAAAAAAACATAATTTCCACTTCCCTCCAACAAGCAGGAGACAGAACAAAGCTAGGCCAATAGGCACAAACACATACACGTTAACTACAATTTTACCCCTTTTAAAATGCGTTTTCTAAAAAAAATAGAAAAGCCATATTAAATACGTTCCTACGTAGCTGCACATTATAAATCGAGTAGTGTTCGTACACCGTGCCTCACAAAGTCCTTAATTTTCACAATTTCCGTCATAACGCCTGGACTAACGCGAATTAACTGCGAAACAGACCTGATTTACACATTGAAACTCACGTACAATGAATAAAACATGAAACTACAGTGCTCGCGAATGTACCCACATAATTTATAGCGTTATTTTTATAGGGAAAAAATTGGGGAAACGAAAAGCAACTCTTTTTGTTGAGTGCTGCTATATTTTTATGTTTTATTGCACTGTGTTCCGCAATTGTGGTGTTGGAATAAGGATTGTGTTATGTCTCACTCCTGTTTCGAATAAAACCAAGGCTTGTAAATATCTGAATTTAAAATACTGAAAGTATAACGGTGTGGGCATGAAAGAAATCTTGTACTAAACTGAGTAATGCATACGCAAACTAATATCATCATCTTCCTGCCCTTATCCCATGTTACTTGGGGTCGGCGCAACACGTTTTTTTCTTCCATTCTGTCCTGTCAGCCGTCACGCTATCACTAACTCCCTTTTCTTTCATATCACTCCACACACAATCCATCCATCCTTTCTTTGGCCTCCCTCTCCCTCTCCATCCGTCCACATTTATATTCATAACTCTTTTAGTTACATGTGTTTTATCCCTCCTCTTTACATGACAATACCAAGATAAGCGGTTACCTTTCAACTTTTCTGTGACTGGCGCCACTTTTAAACTACCTCTAATGTACTCATTTCTCACTTTATCCAGTCTCGTTACTTCACACATCCATCTCAACATTCTCATATTCTCCGCCACATGTAATCTTACGCAAACTAATAGCTGCTCCTCAAATAAACCTATAATTATAATAAACCAGTAGGTACAAAGCTGACTACCCCCTTGTATTTTTAATAGGGTAGGTACATGACTAAAAAAGCTACGTGGTCCGTCAGATTACCAAAAAATATTAGAAATGTATTTTTTCTTTTGTCTCTTAAAAAAAAAGAGGTCTATACAGTGCGTTGAAATTTTGCGTGACGTCACACCTTGCTACACTTTTACTCAAAAGTGACGTAACAAGCCCCCACTCCTGAACTTTGATGCGCTTTATCTTTTTTTTAGGGTTCTGTACCCGAAGGGTTCAAACGGGGCCCTATTGCTGTCACTTACGTGTCTTTCTGTCCGTCTGTCTGTCTGTCATCTGTCACACAGGTTTTACAGCCAAACGGTTGGAGCTACAGTCTTCAAATTTTCACAATATATGCATCTTGTTGCCCCAAAGCCATACCAATAGGTAGTAAAAAAAATACGTTTGGATACGGAATCCTAAATGTGTGAAGTCCGACACGCACTTGGCCGGTTTTCTATTGATTTGATAAAGCAAAAAATGTCTGTCCAATATTTTTTGATAATTTAGCCTAGAACGTTGACTAGTAGATATCGCTGTCAACCATAAGACGGCCATTGTACCCATAGATTTAAGTTCGTGTTTAAAGTTGTTTAACTTTTTTGGTGTACAATATAGTTTGTTCTGTCTATTAACGTATCTAAACCATTTTATTTTGTAGACATAAATCTAAGAGAAGCGAACATTGTTCAATTTCACCGACACGTACAAGCTTCCACAATCACGGTAAATACACTTATCTGATAAATTTTCAGCGAGCAAAGTAATCCGATTTACTTAACTCTTTCAAAAAACGCAGCTCAGTTTATTCCTCTGGGAAACCCGTAAACGATACATTGAATTCCTCCTATTATTCTTGCACAAAACCGACCCAGAATCTTGCTAAAAGGGTTACTGAGTTCTTTTGAAAAGATGAAAGATTCTTTTAAAGGTCACAACAAACTAGATGATTATTCTTTCATCGTCTAAGAGCTTTTGCTGGCAACTATACCAAAATGTTCCGAAAATAGGACAAAAGAGTACATTTTACGTATGAATTCGAAGCAATGTTAACTGATGTATTTTTCTTTATTTAATGAAGGCTAGAATTACAAAGGATATTATGTATGTCACCGCCTAATTGGAATCAACGTAAGATTGTAATCAATCTTTCGAGTGTAAACTCTCGATATATATATTAATAGATCATCTCAAAAACAATAAATCTCCTCCAATTTTAATAATTTACAATGCATCCGAGGCTTATTGAAAGCAAAAGTGTTTACTATTTTACGGGATTTTCCATAAACTAACAGGTTTACTTTTCTAATTATCCGGTGACATTTGTAAGTTATTAAAACATGAATAAAATATGTAAAAGCATCATAAAAAGGGGAGGCAAAGAACCCATTAGGCATGTAAAAATTCGCCCACATCGCTGTCAATGGGAAAAGTGCTCAAAACACTAGCAGCCACGTTGAATGGCAATGCTGATTCTTTGTTCAAAAAAAAAAGGCCAGCCCTCTGGTCACGTGAAGACTTTGAAGAGTCGACTAACTGCTTGCTGATGTCAAGAAAAACTAGATGAGCACTCGGACACCACGGCCCTAGTATTAATTTAAATTTAATTCCAACTCTTATATGACATTTTCTTCCCATATGTCTTCACTCTAGAACTGCTGTGACTGTGAGAGCATTTTGGTTTCATTACAGTTTTTTTCTTCAAATATAGGATATCAAAAGACATTTTTCAGTCGGCAGTATAAAATTAAATGGTTCCGTACTTAAGTGGGTTAGGGCTGTCACATGCAACGAATTTTAAGAAAGCGTTTTCATGGCAACTGTGAGATTCGAAGATCCTCACGAGAGCTTAGTATTGCATGAATATCTCACTAATTTTCAGTCTTGTTAGAAAACGTTAAAGAAAACTTTTTTTTTTTAATTGATACACGGATAAAGAATATGAAAGGGATATTTTAATCATGTTGTAGATATTCTATACCAGATATCCTTTAAACCATACATCTTTTGTTATAAATAAAGTAATCGAACCTACGCTTCAACGGTTGTGAACACAACCGAACGCTTTAGAAATTCTTTTTTCAAATCAATTTGCATCTCCAATATATTTCGCGCAATATTCAGCCATTTTCTGGTGTAGTAACCCTATCTGGTCTACTTGCATCCTCAGTACGATGCACCCAATTTTGGAATATTGGAAACAATATCCGGTGCAATGGAACGAATAACCGTTTTACTGGCAAACTTAAAACTGCTTGCTTATGCCTGTTTCGTAATATAAGTGATTCGGGATGTTCGGAATATTAGGCACAATATTGGAACAAAGAGAACCGAAATTGAATTCAGTACCTACCTACTGTCTATGTTATATTTTTACCGACTTAAAAAAAAGGAAGAGGTTCTCAATTCGATGTCCCGCTCTGGGTGGAGCGGGAGGGCGTGTCAGACTCTTATTGACTAAAACCCACCCCTGTTCCTTCCCTGCCCTGAGTGCCCAGGGGCGCGGTTCTGTTTCGAATTTATCCACAACCCCTGGGCAGGAATCGGCCATGACGGGCCTCGTCATGATTGCTGACAACTCTTTTGAGGCGCGCGTGGAACACTACGCGCCGTCGACTCTCGGGCCTGGTACTGATCGGATTCCCTAAGAACTTTTTTCTAGGTGAACCGATTTTAATGATTCTTTTTTTTATTTTATTTTAGGGTTTTCAGGTTTTGTCTTATTAATCAATTCACTTAACCCGTCGCACGCCCTAACAGACATAATAGATTTTAGTTGTTATCAGCAGATCATGTTTTTATTGACGTTTGAAGAGTTAATTGAATTTTGTAGGTAATTGAATATCGATCTATGAAATGGGAACAGTTTTGATTAGACGAGACTTTTTCTTTAAGTTATACTCAATTTTTTTTTTCTTTTTCAGGTAAGACAACACAATTACTATGAAACATCCCTGTCGTTAGACTTGACTGCAATTTGGTAAGTTACTATACAAATCAAAAAATGTCTTCGTCATATTATTAAATGATAATTTATTCTAATTTTGTAAGTAGGTAGGTTGCAAATAAAACTTATACACGTCAATATTTTTGTTGTCAGTTTAAGCTAGATGAGGCCGGTGTTTCCTAGCTGACTACCCTGAGAAGAAACACCGAAACAAACTCAGAAGTCAAACTCTCTTTTAAACTGTTCTAATCCATACAATATGAGAACCATGTACGTTAATGTCTGAGATGAGCTTTTGAGGAAAGCACGCATATTTAAGCGGACCAGCGGCCTGAGACAGAATACTTTTCTGTTAGCGTTCACGCTAACGCTTAGTACAAAATGTATGGCAATGACATTACCTAGACGTGAGTCACGTGACAATTCTCTCCGCAGATAATGTCATTGCCATACATTTTGTACTAATCTCTAGCGAGAACGCTAACAGAAATAATTGTTTATATACTTTTCTATTAGCGTTCACGCTAACGCTTAGTACAAAATGTATGACAATGACATTACCTAGACGTGAGTCACGTGACAATTCTCTCCGCAGGCTCTAGCGTGAACGCTAACAGAAATAAATTTTGTCTAAGGGGCTGTTCAGACAGTGCAAGCATTAGTAATGATAGACAAGCCCCTAATAAAAGTGACGTTGGCTTTAGATAAATATGCAGTAAAGAATAGGGATACAGTGTGTAAAGAAAATTGGTGGTCATATTTTAAATACTGCTTCTGTCTATGGAAATAAACAACTTTCTTCAAGAAAGTCATAGAAAACTCCAAAAAAAAATATTTTTCGTGTAAAGTTAGGAGCAGCTGATCGAAATTATTATGGGAGGTTCCTTTTTTTTTGGAATAGAGTAGTTTACTAAAAGAAATCTAGTTAGTAAGTCAGTTAAATAACCAAAAAATATTGGACAAACATTTCTTGTTTTACTAAACCAATAAAAAATAACGAAGATAAAACGCATCAAAGTTCAGGAGTCGGGCTCGTTATCTCACTTTGGTGGTAGAAAGGGTCGCACATCGTGATGTCACGCGAAATTTCAACGCACTGTATCACCCCCACTTTTTGTTTACGGGACAAAAGAAAACATACGGGGCCAATATTTTTTGATTATTTCACTGATGGACTACCTAGATTTTTTTAGTAAACTACCCTATTGAGTGAGTATAAATTCCTATTGGCAGAATGTAAAATATGACCACCCATTTGCGTTACACAAAACTATAATCATCATTATCATCCGCCTTTTAATGTCCCCACTGCTGGGGCACGGGCCTCCTCTCTGTGAGAGGGTGTCGACCGTAATCCATCACACGGGTCCGATGCGGGTTGGTGGATGTCACATATCTTTGAATTTTTCGTTCTAGGACATGCTGGTTTCCTCACGATGTTTTCCTTCACCGTTTTGAGAGCAGTGGTGATGAAATAATTTACACAAAGTAAAGCGCCTGCCTGGGTTTGAACTCACCACCTACTTGTAAGTCGCGGGCCGTTACCACTGGGCCACCACTGCTCTCTCAAAACTATCGGTTATTCAAAATTTATCTGTTATCATTTTTATCTTATCTAAATAAGCTATGCCCTGTCCTGTGTGCCTGTGTAGGTATGCACAACAGCTTATCGTTACGTCGTTACTAACCAAAATCCCACTGCGCCTACCTTGTAAAATAACAGTATAAAACATACAACACATGAGAACAACATTTCAAAATGATGGACGTACAAATTAACTTTGTTCTGACAGCCTATCAACTCTTGTACATCGTAATCCCGAACTGTATTTAGGTTTTATGTAACGTTAACCCCAGGCTAATTCACTGAAGTTGATGCTTCTATCTAGACATTTCATAAAGCTAAGTATGCTTGATAAAATCTCTAATCATACTTAAGTTAAAAAAATCTGAATCTCAATTTTCTTTGAAGAGGAGGGTGGGTGGTTTCTCTTCACCTGTATGTCTAAATAGTTAGAAAATCTGATTAGCAGAAGTGGTTTACGTATATAAACCTTAATTGTTATTATAGGTACTAACCAAGGTTACTAACTAGGTTACTTCTAGGCAAGCGTGCTCCATCTTCGACCACATCATCGCTTACCATCCGGTGAGATAGTGGTCAAACGCGTGCCTATCAACAATAAAAAAAAAAAAACAAGTTGGATTAAATCGCCATGCTCGTGTAAATTGTTATCAAAGAGATACTTTTTACAATCAGTAACTCTATCGTGAACCATGAATTGTTCTTTCATTTTTTTCATTATTTATTGTACATCAAACACAATAGTCCATTTACAAAGTCGAGCTTAAAATTAACACTTTCAAAGCCACTGAACGAGACACAATAGAAGTTTTATTGTTATGGCCACCTTTTTACCACCACGATTTCTACCACCTTAGTGTTAAGGTGGAAGCTCCAGGGTAGCCCGCGAAATTCAAATTTTCTTACGTTTTTTGCAATTTGCAGGTCTGTGTAAGGTTGTATCTTGGTCAAAATTTGATTCGCGGCCGAAGCAAGTACCATTCACCTTAAGTTAGGTTTTCCTTCAGCAAACCCTTTTTTTCTTTGTTGAGAGATCATAATAGATCGTCTTATGTGCCTCATAACGTTTAAATTCAACATAAATCTGGCTCTTCCCGATGACCTGATAAAGCCAAAACGGATACGAGAAACACAGGACCTGTCGAAGAGGCTAGATACGCTTTGGGGAGGCCTATGTCCAGTGATGAACATCTTTCAGCTGAAATGTTCACGATGATGAAGACTAATAATTCGTATTTTGTCAATGGTGACTCAATAACGACGACTATTTTGTAACATATTCGTTCTAGAGACGCTAGAGGAGCACTAGTAGTAGTTTAAAAAAAAATTAAACCATGACTGCAATAAAACAGCTTAAATGTCACTCTTCAAGCAATCTGATGCAGTTGGTGGCATGAAATTTATGATTGAACTGAAATAACTGCCACCAACTGTATCAGACTATGTTAATACATGTATGTTTGAAAATAATAAATTGTTCATGGAAACACACCACTATAAACAATATATCTTACATTGTAGACATAATCGTCAAGTTTTGATACAGTTCTCAGCTAAAGCTAATGCATTTGCTGGGGGATGCGCCTGATCAAATATGTATGACTGGTGGCCCATTTTCCAAACCGTGTTAATACGAACCCTGAGTGACCTTACTGGGTCAAGTTGGGATAGGTTATTACTAGTGCAGCCATGTCTTGTTACAACAATATGGAGAAAGCTGTTGTAAACTTTAGTTTATTATGGCTTAGCAATATGAATTCAAGGTTATTTTTGATGTGAAATATCTATATTGGCGCGGCTTGGCAGTAAAATCGACTCAAATGCCGTACCACGATGCCCCCACTACGCCGCCGCTCTTGACTCCCTTCTCCCTAGAAACATCTACGAGAAAAAAAGTAACACAACACACAACTACAACATGTTGTTGTTGAATAATATTATAAATACAGTACAAAGGAACTGCTTATTTCTTAAGAAATTTCTACCAGCAGACCTGCGATAGGAGAAGTGAGAAAGAAATGTAGACAAAAGTGTGTAAGAAACAGAAAAAAGAATACGAGATGTCCTATACTAAGGTATCAAATAAACCTACACATATATTGTAAACATATATATATACTTACATAAATATATACCTAATACTGTAAATAGATACATGACATACAAATCTTTTCATTTTTACCTATTTTTATTTTAACACTGGCCACCCTGTGCTCTTGCTCAGGCGGCTTCTTTCACACGAAACTGTAGGTGAACTTTGTCGAGCGCTCAGTGTTAACTTTGATAGGTTTTCTTTTTTTTTATAATTAGTTATTTTCATTGCGGAAAAATAATAATCTCGTATCCATTAAATGATTACGTATATGTATGTGTACACAGTACGATACCAAATAATACCCTTCAAGATCGGACAGGGTTTTTTGTTACTGTATGCTGTATAAGTACATTAGTGTCTACATTAACAAAGCCTAACTAACACCTCCAGAAATCCTTCAAAGCTACATAAAGCTTACAAGCCACATTCCATTTTTATCTACTTTCCAACCAGCAGATTCTCACATTAGTACCACAGAATATATTCGGCATATTTTAAAAGTTCTGGTTCCGTTCAAAAGTAATTTGCTTTGAAGGCATTCTGCGAACAAAGGGAGGGCGCAATATTGTCCTAACGAATTCCCCACGATATTTAGGCCCGTCTTATTTTATTAGGGTTCCGCATAGACAACGTGAAAACGGTATTGAGACTGTATTTCAGATTTCATTGCTGTTTTTGAGAAGTTTAGAAGACTTTTGGAGTTACGCGGATAGTTTAAAAGTTGGGTCTGCTTATAGCCAACTCTTTAGACAGAGTTTGCTCGCAGTTCATTTATTACTCGATTTTATTTATTGTTATTGAGCTGACTAGTTCAATGTTAAATGAAAAGCCCAATTTATGTAGGCATTTAGAAACGGGTTTGTATTTCAGAACTTATGATACTTGTTCATTAGAGTCATTGATAATTAACATGACATTGCGCCTGTGTACCCCAAAAGATCAGGCAGAAATTAACTTATCGTATCGTACATCCACATTTCGCCAATTATGTTTCAGTCCCGTGTTATAAGGGGCGAGCTGGGCACATACCCAGACTGCTACTGAGAAGTTCCTGATTGAAAAACCCAATAACACTTTGCCCGTTTCGGCAGTCGAATCCAGGACCTCATGGCCAGCAGCAGCTCTTACTCCTCCGCTGTATTTTCTGATTAATTTCGTTGCGGGACCCAAGACAGTTAAATCGTTTCTTTGGGTCTCGTCGAGCTTCATTGCCTCGGCGTTTTTTCTGGTGGTCGCCCCTGTTGATTCTGGCTTACAGAAGTTACAGTGGTTTGGGAATAGTGTGGTGGGCTTGTCCCAAAAAAAAAGCTCTTGCGACCACTAGACAGCTCTTGATAATTAAATCCCGCTTTTTTCTAGCTGGCTAGGCACTCAGGAAGTGCCTACATTATAATCAAATTCTTACAAAAGCTGATTAACAAAACAACGCCCACTTTCTCAAGGATATTTAATTAATTTTCCAGGAGGCCATATTATTAGGGCAATAAAAATAATAATTTGTCCCGCCCTTCTTACTCCCCCGCCTCACGATTTACTTCGCAAGGGTTCCCGTAATTTTGGGGACATTTTTTCTTAAGATTCCCGCTTAAAGTTTTGGCTGTTGAATTAGTAGGATCTCGTCATTTGAATGAGATGTAATTTCGAGCTTGAATTTTTAAGAAGGCAATTTAGCAAATGGTTGTTACGTATGTTTGAAATAATGGTGTCTGTGAGTCTGTTCATTTTTAGCCGACTTCAAAAAAGGAGACAGAAAAAATCTGACAGAACGTATAGACATGTATGTATGTTTGTTCGCGATTTTCTCGAAAACTACTGATCCGATTTGGATGTGGTTTTCGTTATTCAAGTATATATTAGGATCTGATGAATAGCTTCAGAGATAGGCAGTAGAACTCTTCAATAACTAACAGCAAATGACAATGAAAAAAAATGTGGAAAATAACTTTAGTTACAGAAGTCGGTGTCTCTGGTTTTGTTTCTTCGTTTTTTGACACCGAAATTTTTACAAATATGTATGGCTTTTGGCCAACAAGATGCTTATACTGTGAAAATTTGAAGACTATAGCTCCAACCGTTTGGCTGTAAAACCTGTGTGACGGACAGACAGACGGACACGTGAGTGACAGCAAAAGGGCTCCGTTTGGACCCTTCGGGTACGGAACCCTAAAAAGGGAGATTTACATGCGCTATCGAAAGGTCACGTCAAGACTTATTGACAGCAGGAAAAGAACAGGGGTGGGTTTCAGTCAGTAAGAAAACGCCCTCCCGCTCCGCCGCCAGAGCGGGAGATGTCATTGAATGATTTCCATTCCTCCAAAAAAAAAAAATTTTTGGAACGAAGTTCCTTATCGCGCGTTGTGAAAGGGGGCTAGACGGAAAAAATTCTTACGAAAAGTTGTCACGACACTAATGAGGCTGTCCATCCAAAAAGATTGTGTTGGAAAAACAATCTAATAAAAACTTCTTGTATTTTTGGTGGGTAGGTACAAAGTTTGCAAGCAGAAGCTGAGCTTAGCTGAGCTGAGCTGAGCTGAGCTGAGCTGAGCTGGGCTGAGCTGAGCTGAGCTGAGCTGAGCTGAGCTGAGCTTAGCTGATCTGAGCTGAGCTGAGCTGAGCTGAGCTTAGCTGATCTGAGCTGAGCTGAGCTGAGCTGAGCTGCGATGAGATGAAATCATAAATCAACCAATTCGGCACAAAATTCGGGAAACTCACACACCACTTTTACAAACCACAGACTAACAAATACCAAGGCCTGCAGTCTCGACTTTGATAGCGATCGCTACGTCCTAACGAAATTGATTTTCTTGAAATATATACAGAGACGGCGTAAATTTTAACATGCAAGTGTTGTAAATAGTGCTTGCAAGTTAAAATTTACGCCGTCTCTGTTTTTATCAATGATGGGCTTGCGTTTGACTACTATCTCACTTCATCGACGATGGAGCACGTTTGCCTAGAAGTAGCTTTTGTCTAAACCCCCAGGTTGTAGCTATCACGAAACACAGACTCCGCCAGTGAAATCCACTCCTTAGCTGTACGCTCAATGAATGTGTTCCCGAAATGTTTTGTGCGTGTGGATGGGATGTCTACCTTGTACCTACCGGTGGCGCAATGCTATACGAATAGTGTGTCCTTTTTAGGGTTCCGTAGACCTAACAAGGATCCCTTATAGTTTCGATCTGCCCGTCTGTCCGTCCGAGGTATTAGCTAAGAGACTGCTAGTACTAGAAAGCTGCAATTGTGCATTGGTATATTAATCACACCAAGATAACGAAGAATAAAATAAAAAATAAAAAAATATTACCTCTCCTACATGTAAAGAGGGTATAATTTTATTTTTACTTGCCTATCCTACAGTGTGGGGTCAAATTTTAAACTTTAAAGTGATATATTTGTTCGTGTCGAGCGCTCCAATTACTACTGTACACAGTCATTTAGGATTTATATAGCTTCAAAGATGTAAGTAAAGGTTACAAAAAAAAAGAAGTTACAAATAATAATTATATAGTTACAATTAATAGTTTTACTTACGTATTAATTGATATGCGTGTAAGTTAAAAAAAATCTGGCCAAGTGCCAGTCAGATTTCCGGTTCCGTACCATATATTGGTATTTGTTAGTAAAGTATTCGTAATAATAAACATTATCACCAAATTTCAAGTTCATATTTCAATGGGAATTTTGTGACAGACGACGGACAGACAGACAGACGGACACCTTAGTGACAACAATAGGGTTCCGTTTGGACCCTTCGGGTACGGAACCCTAAAAGAGTATGTAAACTCAAACTTTATCTCTGCAATATATTTAAATCAAAATATTGTTGCGACGAGATTGTTGCAAACTGTCTGATACTCGTCTAGACGGTAACTATGTTGACTAGGATGGAGTTTAGCTAAACTATGTACATGTTTGTTTATGTGGATTTATTTATTCTTGAAAGTCTAGACAATTTGACTTTCCATCAGCATTACCTGTGTGGATTTTCAAAAAGGTTTTCAAAATGATTAGGTATGCTTAATATACATGTAGGAGCGTGAATATGAGCAGTGGTGGCCCAGTGGTATTGGCCCCGACTTACAAGTTGTAGGTCGTGAGTTCAAACCCAGGCGCTTTACTTTGTGTAAATTATTTCATCACCGCTGCTCTTAAAACGGTGAAGGAAAACAGTTTTATTACAAATTGACGTTTGCTTTAACGCGATCGAGTAGGTACGTTAAAAAACTCACACTCGGGGTACTGATCACCTGATCAGTACCCCGAGTGTGAAACCGAGTGTGAAGAAATATACCTATATTTCTTGAGAGACTGCCCCTGTAAATTATTTCATCACCACTGCTCTCAAAACGGTAAAGGAAAACATCGTGACGAAACCGACATGTCCTAGAACCAAAACTTCGAAGACATGTGACGTCCACCAATCCGCATTTGACCCGCGTGGTGGATTACGGCACACACCCTCTCACAGAAAGGAAGCCGGTGCCCCAGCAGTGGGGATATTAAAAGGCTGATGATGATGATGATGATGATGTTTTTTTTTTTTAATCTTTATTATTAAGAGAGGGAGGGAGGGAAGGGGAAGAGGAAGGGAGATGATGATTCTTAGTATGCGAAATGTCTCGTGATCACTTCTTAAAAATGTAGACTTTTTAACCGACTTCCAAAAGGAGGAGGTTATCAATTCGGATGTTTGTATTTTTTTTTCCAAATAAATGGTAAAAAAACAAAAAGTGCAAAATAACTTTAATTTCGGAAGTCTGTGTCAAAAAACGAAGAATCAAAACCAGAAACACCGACTTCCGAAATTAAAGTTATTTTGCACTTTTTGTTTTTTTTGGAAGTCGGTTCTATTTTTTCGGAAAAAAGTTTTTTCACAATCAAGATTAGATCATGTACTGTCGACAAAGTAATAGCATAGATATATTGCAGCTATGAAAATTACTTGTTTCCAACAATGAGGATGATTGCAGGGTAAAAAAAAAAACTATTTAGTCCATTACTTAGATTATCGAAAAATGTTGGACACGTATTTTTGCTTTATCAAGTCAATAAAAAATTACAAAGATAAAACGCATCAAACTTCAGGAGTGGGGGCTTGTTACGTCACTTTTGAGTAAAAAGTAGTACAATTTCAACTCAAGTGTGACGTCATGTGAAATTTCAAACTGCACTGTATCGTCTTAATTTTTAGTTCCATACCCGAAGCGTAAAACGCTAAAACGCTAAAAGCGTCTGTCTGTCTGTATGTCCATCTGTCACCAGGCTGTATCTCATGAACCGTGATAGTTAGACAGTTGCAATTTTCACAGATGATCTATTTGTTTTGCCGCTATAACAAGAAATACTAAAAAACAGAATAAAATAAATATTTGAGACGGTTCCCATACAGCAAACGTGATTTTTTTGCTGTTTTTATAGATAATGGTACGGAACCCTTCGTGCGCGAGTCCGACTCGCACTTGGCCGGTTTTTTGTTTACGTGATAAAAGAAAAAAGACGTGTCCAATACTTTTTGGTTATTTAACTGACGAACTAATTAGATTTGTTTAGTTATCAACCCAATTACCATTGTTATTGCGTGCCAAATAATTATGAGAACTTAAGGCGTATATATCCGCCAAGTGGCGCCCTCATTGAATAAGAAATCGTAGCAAAGCGTAGAAAGTAAATATTAAAGAATCCTATGGCCGTTTTTGGTACTTTTGCCTACTACTTTGGATACCAAACATTTTGAGTTCTGTTTTAACAACGTGAAAATACCCTATCTTCTTTGTAACAAACGCAACATAGGATTCTTTAATCTTTATGTTCTATACTAAGATATGATTTTTTATTCAATGAGGGCGCCACTTATGCGGAGGTAGGCTCTTAAGAACTCTAGGTATGTTTCGTATCCAAAGTAGTAGGCAAAAGTGTCAAAAACGGCCGTTTTTGGTACTTTTGCCTACTACTTTGGATACGAAACATTTTGACTCCTGTTTTAACAACGTAAAAATATCTTATCCTCTTTGTAATAAACGCAACATAGGATTCTTTAATCTTTATTTTCTATGCTAAGATATGATTTTTTACTCAATGAGGGCGCCACTTATGCGGAGGTAGGCCCTTAAGAACTCTAGGTTCAGGAAAAAAAACCTTTAATCACCTGATCAGTACCCCGAGTGTGAAACCGAGTGTGAAGAAATATACCTATATTTCTTGAGAGACTGCCCCTGTAAATTATTTCATCACCACTGCTCTCAAAACGGTAAAGGAAAACATCGTGACGAAACCGACATGTCCTAGAACCAAAACTTCGAAGACATGTGACGTCCACCAATCCGCATTTGACCCGCGTGGTGGATTACGGCACACACCCTCTCACAGAAAGGAAGCCGGTGCCCCAGCAGTGGGGATATTAAAAGGCTGATGATGATGATGATGATGATGTTTTTTTTTTTTAATCTTTATTATTAAGAGAGGGAGGGAGGGAAGGGGAAGAGGAAGGGAGATGATGATTCTTAGTATGCGAAATGTCTCGTGATCACTTCTTAAAAATGTAGACTTTTTAACCGACTTCCAAAAGGAGGAGGTTATCAATTCGGATGTTTGTATTTTTTTTTCCAAATAAATGGTAAAAAAACAAAAAGTGCAAAATAACTTTAATTTCGGAAGTCTGTGTCAAAAAACGAAGAATCAAAACCAGAAACACCGACTTCCGAAATTAAAGTTATTTTGCACTTTTTGTTTTTTTTGGAAGTCGGTTCTATTTTTTCGGAAAAAAGTTTTTTCACAATCAAGATTAGATCATGTACTGTCGACAAAGTAATAGCATAGATATATTGCAGCTATGAAAATTACTTGTTTCCAACAATGAGGATGATTGCAGGGTAAAAAAAAAAACTATTTAGTCCATTACTTAGATTATCGAAAAATGTTGGACACGTATTTTTGCTTTATCAAGTCAATAAAAAATTACAAAGATAAAACGCATCAAACTTCAGGAGTGGGGGCTTGTTACGTCACTTTTGAGTAAAAAGTAGTACAATTTCAACTCAAGTGTGACGTCATGTGAAATTTCAAACTGCACTGTATCGTCTTAATTTTTAGTTCCATACCCGAAGCGTAAAACGCTAAAACGCTAAAAGCGTCTGTCTGTCTGTATGTCCATCTGTCACCAGGCTGTATCTCATGAACCGTGATAGTTAGACAGTTGCAATTTTCACAGATGATCTATTTGTTTTGCCGCTATAACAAGAAATACTAAAAAACAGAATAAAATAAATATTTGAGACGGTTCCCATACAGCAAACGTGATTTTTTTGCTGTTTTTATAGATAATGGTACGGAACCCTTCGTGCGCGAGTCCGACTCGCACTTGGCCGGTTTTTTGTTTACGTGATAAAAGAAAAAAGACGTGTCCAATACTTTTTGGTTATTTAACTGACGAACTAATTAGATTTGTTTAGTTATCAACCCAATTACCATTGTTATTGCGTGCCAAATAATTATGAGAACTTAAGGCGTATATATCCGCCAAGTGGCGCCCTCATTGAATAAGAAATCGTAGCAAAGCGTAGAAAGTAAATATTAAAGAATCCTATGGCCGTTTTTGGTACTTTTGCCTACTACTTTGGATACCAAACATTTTGAGTTCTGTTTTAACAACGTGAAAATACCCTATCTTCTTTGTAACAAACGCAACATAGGATTCTTTAATCTTTATGTTCTATACTAAGATATGATTTTTTATTCAATGAGGGCGCCACTTATGCGGAGGTAGGCCCTTAAGAACTCTAGGTTCAGGAAAAAAAAAAATTAATCAAAACTAATTAGTTTTTTTTAATCAAAGCTGAATAAGCACACACAGAACATGATATGGGTTAGTAATTTAATTGTTAAAGCTAGCTACTTAGCTATTTTGTTGACTACAGAAGTAAAATGCCAGACTAAAGGCCTGTCACACAATTTCGGTTACCTTGCGTTGACACTTTATTTAATTAATGTCAAACTGTCGTATTTCAGTTTCGTGAGTAAGCTAACCACAATAATTATTCCCTAAAAATAATTTTCTTATTATACGATAATGAGTTTTTTTAGGTATTGTGATTTGAAATAATTAGGAATATAATCTATGTTTTACTATTCCTATTCAATAATTAGTTATCTACGGCCTAAAAACAGGTTTAGTGAGTCTACTTGAAACTATAACACAAACACTACTTATCATATATCAAAGTCCAACGCAAAAATTAAAACTGAAGTATGACCCGCACCCCTAGCCGTCGCAGGAGACGCCCTGGGCGTCGGGAGTCGCAAGCCGGGTTTTGTTGGTATTGTTGTCACTCACATGTCCCTCTGTCCGCTTGTCTGTCTCTCCGTCCGTCGTCTGTCACAAAATTTTGTTACGAAGAGTTTTTAACTGCCCATTGACATATGAACTTGAAATTTAATCATGTTTATTATTACGAATACTTTACTAACAAATACCAATATATGGTACGGAACCCTTTATGTGCGAAATCCGACACGCACTTGGCCAGTTTTTTTAACTATCCACGCATATCCATTAATACGTAAGTAACACCATCGTAGCCCATAGGGCAACGGAGTGGCCCTCACACCCGCGGCCGCTACCGCCGCAGGAAATCACTAGGCGTAGGACATCGAGAGACGATCTCCGGCCACCGTAGGCGCGGGCTTAAGAAACAGGCCCAGGTATACGGCATACACTATGCCGTATACCTGGCACGCCCAAGCACGCCTCAACGAGATGTCAGCAAGAATTGACGTGGCCTGCTAGGGCCGATGTCTGCCAGGGTCGATTGAACGAGTCACCGCGGCCCTGGCAAAGGCAAATGAAGGCAGAACCCTATAAAAAACCGCCATCCCACATCCGACCCTTATTATTTAAAAACGAACTCATTCCAGTGCTAAATAAGTCTTGACTACATTGCTATCTTATACCTTTTTTCAATAAGACTAGCAGCAATCGTTTTAATGAATATCATCGGCCACTTGAATACATAAGGCACTCCACTATTCATTCCTTTGCTGTCGCTTTTAAATTGTAACTGAATAAAACTGGAAAATGAAAATACAGCTGGTTTTTTCAGAGGACATTTAAGCAGAGTTTAATAAGAGGAACTCAATTATCATGGTGTTTGAAAGGGATAATGATAATAATAAGTTTAATGATAAGTTTATTTGGATGAAAAAGCTTTAACCTAACACAGTAATAGCTATTAAGAATTAAGACATATTATATCGGGTGTAAAAAGACAGTTTCCGAAGCCGAAAGCCACATATTCTACCTAATATTTGGATATTTTTTTTCCACTAGACCATACCTGGGAATCCACTGGTTCTGGAGATATTGAAGGTCAAAGTCGCAATTTCTTTTTTTTTACTTTTTTACGAAAATGAATTCTAAGTGTTATTACTAAACTTCTTTCCAAACAAACATTACCTGAATTTTCGATTTTTTTTTCGAAATTACGAATTTGCAGTTACGAAAACGCAATGAACATCAAACGTATCCGACAAGTAACTAAGTGGCTTAGAGCGAAGGGGTGGGGTTTAACTCCACTTGCCTGTGTTCGCGTTACATTGCGCGGAATAAAAAATAGTTTTATTTTTCACACCTAAAAATAAAAGTCGTTTCCCAGCAATAATTTTTGCGCAAAACTACTTTTTTAGACGTACAGTATGCGTAGTAGTACTAGGCTCTGTGATATGTCTTTTTACACCCTGTATGGTCTAAGCTATATCCTAAGCTATGGTCCGAACTATATGAACTCTTGACTTCCAAACTAGGTAAAAACCTGTATCTTGGAAATCAGAGCTCTTCTGTGGAGAAATAAGTATAAAAGCCGAATTTAAAAATTATAATAATGATTAGGTATTTCCAACACTGATAAAAAATTATTGGAAAAAATATAAGTGTAGGTAATTGTTGTGTAATTAGGCTAATAATTATAAGTGCCAGTCTGTAACTGTCTCTTTGCATGGCGAAGGTTTCGGGATACATACGGTTCTTACATGGAAGGCACGAGCGTTTATCGCCACGTTTGCTCAAGGCGGGTTTGCGATTTCACTTACCTATATTTAGGACCCATTAATATCAATTCGTGGTGCTTGACAACTGGGCTTAACATTTACAACTGGTAAATGTCCTTTTATGCCTATTGGCCTAACTTTGCTCGACAGAGTCACTTTTTTTTTCACACTCCTCCGCTGTTCTTTTCTGATTAATTTAATTGAGGGACCGAAGACAGTGAAGTCGTTTCTCCGGGGCTCGTCGAGCTTCATTGCCTCGAATTTTGGCTTACAGGAGTTGGGCTAAAAATAGTGTGGCGGGCTTACCTACTCGTATATTAAGTTTTTTTTTTAAACCTTTACCCACTCTAGAAATTACTCTTGTATCGTGGTCATGGATTGAAACACAAAACCATCCGAAATCGACATACATCACTTTGTACTCACAAAAACTATGTATTTAAAACGATGCATGGTTTGTTGTTAGGGTTCCTATGAAGAGATATAAAAGAAAGGGACCGCCATGTTAAAACGTAAGTACTATAGTTTGTATTAAAATATAGCGCTATCTTATACTTAGATGTTCTTTTTCACAACAAACTTACATCAGAACTAAGTATAGCTATTCTTTATCAAAAGCTAAACGGTGCTCGTAAACCCAGCATCCATCTCCTTAGTTAAAGATCACGTTCACACTAAGCGAAGAATTTTTAATATTTTCACTCTTGTCTGATTTACCAGCACAGGATGTTTCTTCCCTGCCTTACGGTTCAAATGCGCGCCGCGAATCGTAACTTTTTATACGACTCTTTGTCATGAAAATGGTCTAAATACTTTATTTCCTCGTTTAAGAGCTCCTCCGTAGAGTATGTTGTGTTTATGTTTTTTTTGAGGAAGTAAACAGAGTAAGTTGTGTGTGAAATGATGATTTAGATTTCATGAAATGGTGTGTAAAAAATTGTGAATAAGAGGAATATAAAGTGTGAACCACGCAATCATAATGAATAATTAATTAACTAATGATTGTATTGAATGATTATGTAACTGGATTATTTTTACAATTGACTTGAACTTGAACGATTGAATAATAATTAATACTGAAACTGTTTGCATAAGTTGTAAATATAATGTAATGGGTAAGCCCTGGCACCCATAACACAAGTTAAATCTTAGTTCGGGTGCCAGAGGTCGTTTATCTGTGTTAATGCAATTTTTAATAGAAACGATGTCTCATTATTTAAATTATTATACTGTAAAAATTGTAAAATGGGAAGTAAATAAATTATTATTATTTCGTTTATTAAAATATTAAATACATTTTTAAATATTTCTTAAAAAATAATATATAAAAAACATTTAAAAATATAAAAAATAGTAGCCCACCGGTATCGGGAACAGGGTCCAAGCTATAATTATTATTATTATTATTATAAAGACTCCAGACAAAGTGAAGCTATTAACGATAACTGAAAATTTAAGAAGTAGGACTTAGTGATATTTCGATAGCGTATGTCTCTCCAAGTGTTCCCACACAGAGTATATGAGACGCACAGGACCAGTCGTTAGTCCTGTGCGTCTCACATACATCGAATTTCCGCGACCCTCACCAGGTCATCGGTCCACCTTGTTGGGTGGCTTTCCAATGCTGCGCCTTCCGGTACACGGTCGCCCCTACAGAACCTTTTGGCCCCATCGACCATCCGTTCGGATATCTTCTCACATACCACAGTGTCTCAAGACGAAAGTCGACCAGTGCGTGTTGCCAGTGATGATATATGGCACTGAAACGTGGTCACTCACAATGGTCCTCACCAGAAGGCTTAAAGTCACCCAAAGAACAATGGAGAGAGCTATGCTCGGAGTTCCCTTGCGTGATCGATCAGGAATGAAGATATCCGCAGGATAACCAAGATTATCGACGTAGCCCGAATCTGAATTGCCCGAATTTGATTGGCACATTGCTCGCAGGCAATGCCATACTTTTTGGCAATAGGGAATATGCATTATAAAAAATATTTGGTATCTAAGCGGTTTATCGATGAATATACTAAAATAGAATACGAACAGTGAAAGCAGAATCAAAATTGATCGAAAATTAAACGAGATATAACAATTTTAAACAAATATATCTGTCCCTCTCTCGAAAACGCTGTTTTCTATGGCAGTTGTATGGGCGTCATGTCCTTTGACGTCAAAGAGCACGTCGGACTTCTCTTTCTAATTATCAACTTTAAAGCTTTATAACTTCGTCGCTGATGATGATATTTTGAAAATTCCTTCATATTTGTTCACTATAGTTAATAAGTCTTCAATTGAACAAATAAATAAATATCATGCATATTCCCTATTGTTATCGCTGATAAAACGGCACTTCGTCCATAAACTCGATGGTTGCATTTCTCGAACAAACAAAGAAAAATAGTAATTTGGCTATCATAATTTAAATAGCGCTTCCGTCAGAGCGTAACTGTATACTTAACTATGAAATATTAAGCATTTTTCATGATTATACTGGTGTAATCGAATTACAAAATTAATCAGCAGATTAAGCTTGACGATTTGCTTTGTTAAAACATTGTACTGACAATTAAATACGGAAGTGTTTAATTAAATATTTTAGTGGGAAATGCTGTCGTGTTTACTCAGACTGCTATATGTGGCTCCAACTAACCATAAAAAGAAAGAAAACTCTTTTAAGCTACTTTTGCCTATCGATGAAGTATCTACTCTTGGCTCACAACAAAACGTCTGAACAAACGAATCAGCAACTTGCAATATGTTCATCCTCACAAAACCACGAAAAGTTCTCAACATAAACAAATCGAAACTTTCATTTAACACCTACCATTTCCAAAACCATCAGCGTATCTAAAGACCAAAATGCCGTCAAAGGAAAGTCGTTAGTCCGATAAACAAAATATTTTCCGATCAGACATCCGTGCCGTTGGCTTCATTTGCACAGAATAGAAGAGGTACAGAAAGTCAACTCTATAAAACAAGCGAAAATGCACGCACATATAGACACAGTTCACGTACAGCGAGTGCAAGCGCACTCGCGTTTGGCATTTGTTTCATATCGTCTTAACAGGTCTGCTGACAGTGGGGTCCTTTTTTTTGGGATGGGAAATCATCCAAGGACTTTTTTTACTGACTAAAACCCACCCTTGTTCCTTCAGTTGCTTGTGCCAGGGCACGGTAACCCTCTTTCGAATTAGTTAATATTTAATTAGTTTGGAAGTT
Source organism: Polia nebulosa (assembly GCA_951329385.1). Lineage (NCBI taxonomy): Eukaryota > Metazoa > Arthropoda > Insecta > Lepidoptera > Noctuidae > Polia > Polia nebulosa. The sequence continues at coordinate 6,901,443 of OX589588.1, read as the reverse complement.
GACGGTGTGACACCTCCGTGCCACAATATAAATATGGACAGTACAGAAACTACGAACAAAACGTTCGAAACGGCACACTCACACAGACGCGCGCATCGACGCTAGCCCTAAGCGATAGTCGCGGTGCTCGCAGTTGCGGCTGCCGTGTCGAGACGAGTGGTCGCGTTATACGTTTTTTTTTTACATTTTGACCAAAGAAGAAAGTGGCATGGAATAACATGCACTAACGTATTTTTGCGTGACTATTTCTCCCAGTCAACTCCTACCGCAAGCCGTGTTATAGAACTTCGTTAAAATAAAAAACTGCAAGGGGTTTGGACCTTTGTGGGATATCCGACCCGCCGCCATTTTGATTTTTTTTTTCAAAGTGCGCGGCATCTTTGAATCATCTTCCATAGAAATATTTTCCAAACATTAAGAGTGACAACCCTAACTCTCTAATGGAGCTTAGGTAATTATTTCAACAAATAGGCTTAGTTTCCATACTGTGTACTGTGTGTATATACAGTGCCCGTGCCTCGGAAGCCCGGAAAGCTGTTGGTCCCTGCGCCTGATCTTTCTCCGATCGTGTTGGACTACCGTCCCACTGGACATGAGAGTTGTGCACTTTAATATCTCCCATGTCGATGGGTAGTCTCTGCTGAGATTTGCCGCCCGTACGTATGTATGTATGTGTGCGCGTGTTTTTTTCTCGTTGTATGAAGTTGGCCTTCTGTCCCCCTATCTACTTAGTATCAACTGTATCTCGGTATCCAAATCTGACTAAGTTACAAAGGATGTGAAAGGTTCCCTACGCCCTTTGATGTTGCGCCCTCGACGCGCTCGATTTCGCACAGAGAAAGATCTGCAAATGTGTTTTTGGTAGTTCAGTTTTGTTGGTGAAAGCGACAGGAATTTACCGAGTGTGGTAGAATTAACAGGTTCGTTGAGGTGTTGGATTTATTGCTTAATGGATGGAAATAGGCAAATAATTTTGCAGTTCATCAGTTTGGAATAAAAGATGACCTCCCCATTCGTAACTGTTTTGCACAAGGACTAGGCAATATTTTTTTACTGACTTAAAAAAGGGATAAATGGCCTTTAATATCGCACTATTGTTAAAAGGCCTAATGTTTGCACCCAAAAATTATGACAAAAGGAGTAGCACATCTAGCTACTTGCAAAAGTACATTTTCAGTCATAGTTTGTCATTGAACCGAAGCCGAGGTCGTTTTGGAGCTGAGAAACTGCCAGACCAATTCCCACGTGTATCTAACGATGTTTGTCCTAAACATAATATTTAGTTACTAATTATTGTTATTGAGGTGAAAGCTCCAGGGTAGCCTGCGAAATTCTTACGGGCGAAGCAAGTATGTATTTATAGAATTATAATCATTAAAATCATCAATACAACTTTCTCAGTTAGAATTGATGCTAAATGTAAGAATTTCATGAAATCATGACATTTGGCATCAATTATAACTGTATTGATGATTTTAATGATTATAGTTCTGTAAATATGTACTTGCTACGACCGCGAATCAAATTTTGACCAAGATACAACCTGACACTAACCTGCAAATTGCAATAAACGTAAGAAAAATTGAATTTCGCGGGTTACCCTGGCGCCATACACCTTTACGACTTAAGGTTTATTTTTAAATTCTCCAGTGTGCGGACTGCCCGGCGACCAGCTGATACAATAAATATAATACATTTTGGCGGGGGCTGGCCGCGCACTTTCCGCACTAGTGCAAAATACCCTACACTACCAGCCTAAAAGCGGTTGGGTTGGGCGGGTTTTCGCGTAAGTGTATTGAAAAACTTTTCCATCACCTTCAAACTTCTCCTCAACATTCTCACGTATCTAATTAACAGCTCAAGTAAACAGTAAACAATTATGACAGCAAACACGTGTTGGCCTGCAATCAGCAGTCCAATTATTCTGGCGCTGAAGGGAGGCAAACTAGTTGACAGTAAGCAAGTTCACGTAAACTTAGAAGTTTCAAAGAGACGTCTTTAGGATTCTGCGCGCCTGGTAGGTACCGGTGGGCTATTTTTGTGGTGTTCAATTTATATTTTAGACAGAGGGCACTATTTATTAAAAAAAAAAACACGTGATTAGTTTAAAAGAGATGTTTGATTTTGGGCTACCAATATGTACACTACATAGATATATAGGGCAAAAATTAGGAGAATTTCATAAAAATACTCACATAATTTGATGAAGGGTTCAGGCGTTCAAAAATGATCATTTTAAAAGTTTTTTAATAAGATGGTAACCCTATTTTTAGGGCAGCCATGAAAGTTGTGTTTGACATGACGTTTGACGACTTTGACAATTTTAAGAAGTGACGTTTTTGATTCTTTCTTTGCTTTGAAAACTCAAAGCAACGAAAGAGTCAAATAAATTCAAACGAATTGGATGTGTTTCGAAGTTTTTTTTTTATCACAGATATTACGTTAGGCACACGTCAATCAAATGTCATTGTCAAAATGACATTTTTCGCATACTGCGGATCAGTTCCACCATGTTTTATTTTATCTTGTGTTGCTCTCCTTGACCAAGTTAATTTGAAAGTTACATTGAAACGAAGTGAAATTAAAGAAAATTAACAATGTAAAACGATGATTGTATTATATAGCGATATTTACATATAGTATACATAGTGTACGTAGGCTCCATACATTTCTTGAACATCTCCTTTAATGAAACATTGATTAGAAGGTTCTGAAATCAAATTTTATTTAAAAAATGTATTTTTTTCTAAATTAAATAAATATGATTTAAAGTTTAATAGTTTTTCTAGAAGGGCCCATAAATTATCAAGTTCAAACAATTTCAAAACTAAAACCTATCCCAAATTGCCTTCAATCTGAACTCATACTCAGATCTACGTCTGTCTTTATGTAAACATAAAGTGGAAGATGTTTACAATGTGCCCGCATTTAATCGCTTCCTGCAAACCGTGCCGACCCCACCGGTCTGTGTACTTGTGTATTGTGTACTGTGTTGTGTACTGACTGGTGGCAGAGGTTTTGGTGGGAGTAAGTATTGTTTTGATGTACTGTTAGAAGTAGTCTAGTAGCAAGTGATGCTTCTGTGAGGAGAGGCGATATTCTGATATCGGTCTTGTCAAGAGGTATCGTGTTACCCAGTTACTGGGTTTTGGTGGTCAGATACGTACGCGGCTCGATTGGCGCAGTGGTTGAGGGATTGGGTGCTGCGCTGCGTGTCGTGGGTTCGACTCCCGCACGGAACAAATATTGATATGGCGGATCTGGGTGTCTTGTGTATGTGAGTTCATATATCTGTGAACGCCCACACGATGCAGGAGTAGTTCTTAGTGTTTGTTATTAAAGTATATGTAATAATAAACATTATCACCAAATTTCAAGTTCATAGGTCAATGAGAAGTTAAAAAAACGACGGACGGACATACAGACAGACGGACACGTAAATCAGAAATAGGGCTCCGTTTGGACCCTTCGGGTACGGAACCCTAAAAAAAAAAGAAAAGACAGGCAGTCGCTCCATTTAAAATACTGGAACTCAGTTGCATCCGGCTAGAGTAGAAGCCCACCTCTACATAGTTGGGAAAAGGCTAAGCAGATCGATTGGTGAGAAGCAATATTCTTTTGTCTCGTGTATTTGAAGAACTAGTACCGTCGAACGGGTTTTTCACATTATTTATAAATTGTTTGTAGCATTTAAGTACTCCGATTTATTTATGAATTGTTGTAAAACCTACATCGATGCTTTGCTAGAAACTAATAATAAAGTTATCAAAGCGAAAATCCTAGTAAAAGTTTTATTTCTATTCACCCCTTCGATCCTATTCACCCGTTTGTAGGTAGTCGAAAATCCCCTTCTATTTTATGTAGAAACAAAACACATCCCAATAATGTGTTTAGGAATCTGGCTATTTCAGATTTGCAAAAATACCTCGCAAGAATCTATTTAAACAATTTCTAATTTGTTTTCAAAACATTTACAGTTGGAGTTTCAAACATTTCAATTAAATTTCAGCTAGTCACAGTTCATTGCGCTTTAAATTGTAACTATTACAGAACAATATTTCGAACTTGTTTACACTGATGAAGAATTTATGAGACCGCAGTAAAACGCAACGTTGTACAGTGCCCATAAAAGGACCAATTGGTAAATTCGGTATATCAGGACCGAAATGGTTGGAATTGGTAAATCCGAGCCTTATCTACGAAATTCGTAGCGTTATTCGTAGCTAAATCGTAGTGGGTCTACGCACGCTACAATTTCTCGTAGCTGCCTCGTACAGATGTCTCATACTGTTAGCCGTAGCGAAATACGGTTACAAATGTTGATCTTATTTTCAAGTCGTGAAAAATATGTTAGAAATTAAATTTACGCGAAAAAAAATGTGAATAGCAAGCAAAGCAGGTAGCTTCTCGTTATACCTGAAGCGTTACAAAAAGTAAGTTAATAAACAGTCGGAAAATTCCTTCATTTCCCAGTTTCCCCTCAATTTTACTTTCTGGAGCGCGCGCAAATATTTTATTACGAATACTTTTTTCATGTTCTAAATAAAAAACAATAAAAGGCTGTTTTTTCGAGCGGTCGGTGGAACAATGGTGGCGGATGCGTTGTTTCGGCCAAAGATTGTTTTCTTCCAACCCATTGTACTGCCCGATCGCAGATTGGATGGGAATGAGCCTGGAGGCTGTGTTACAAATACTTTTCATTTATAATGGAGATTTTCTTTATTATTTAGATCGTATATAAAATGAAAAGAAATACTCGTAGCTATTTATGATACTAAATGTCGAGGGGATTACCAATTAAATACCAATTTCTGCACGTGTCTCATACAACGTTTTTCAAAACATTTGTGAGAAAACAGTACACTAAGTAATGGAAATAACCTTTTGTTTTTAGATATCAGTCGGAAAGACGCAACGATCTTTGACGTTTCTAATATGAAAATGGCGCGTATTTCCAAATGGCGCCACGTGGGCGTGGTGAAAATTAGAACTACAACTTTTGTCTCATTTTCTCCTTAGTATTAAAAAGTGAGCCAAACGTATTGAGCAAAAGCGCTTCTAAGGAGGTTCGATCATTCAGTAATGTGAAACTCCTTGGTGGATTCTTATATATTTGTTTTGGAAATTAAAAAAAAACCAGGATACGCAGGACATACAATGGAGTACGCGGAAAAATAGCTACTTAGGTGAGAGTACGGTACTAGTTTTACCGCACATTCCATTGTATGGTGCGTAATTTTTAACTTTCGAACAATTTACACAGGCATCATAAATGCATTTTTTGAACACATGTGTTGAGTTTTTTTAAAGGGATTTTGATGCTTCCCCAAAAGCTTATAATCCAATAGTCTGAAGTTTACGTACTTACCTGCATGGACCCGTAATTACCGTATTCCCTGGAACTTTTGCGACCTTGAAAGTAAAATATAAAAACGACAGAACATGAAAAGTCAATAAAAGTAAACAATGGAAAAACTCGAAGAAACGAAACTTTTCATTAGCAGTCAAGCGCAAAAACCCTCAAACCAACATACTCAGGTACTTATAAAAAAATTCGATTTCCAAAAATCATAAGCTCGCCTTTGTTAAAGTTTCCTGGAAGGCTCGTCTCTGGAGCACTCCGGGAAATGTTTGTTCAACGCAAATTTCTCGAAATTACGACATTTTTTTCTTTAAGTTACGACTTTTTTCCGATCGGCCATATCTCTTTGTTAAAGAAATTGAATTCTCATTCATTGCTTTATGAAGGTTATGTCTTCTATTATTTGATTATATTACTTTGAGCCTGTTTTATTGGAAGCCTGTATTCCGGTTTATGTGTATTCTATTGACTGTATCGACACTTTAGCTGTGAGAATTGGTTTGAAAGGGTAAAAACGGACTGCGCTTTTATAATAATTAAATTTATACACCTAATTTTGGTACGATGTTTTCCTTCACCATTTTGACATGTGACATCCACCAACCCGCACTGGGTCCGCGTGGTGGGTTACGGCCTCTTATGTCTTCGTTTTTTTAAGCTTTTGCATAGCTTGTATCGCGGGCCTTGAGCGTGGAGACCGAATCCAGAAATTTAGTAACGAAAATGAAACCTAACACCCCCCACTCCGACCGGCACAGCGGTGATACTTTTTAGTTTTGCCATCTATCGATGAATAGTGATGACGATGACGATGATGATATTTATCTTGTTACGCCAAAGAAGTGTAACTTCTTACGTGCGTGTAAAAAGTGTAACTTGAATTAATATCAAAGAAAAAAAAAACAAAGGAAAAAAAACTGCATAAATAAATAATTATAATTGCATAACTTGATAAAAAATGCTATGCAATAGCTTTACCGCGGTAGTCTCCGAGTGCCACACGTCTTTTTTTTTTTTTTTTTTCTCTCTCCTAGAGAAGAAGGCCTGAGTCCCAACAGGAACATGATAAGGCTGATTATATTATACGCCTAATTAATTCGGGGGATTCTAAGTACCTACTTAATGTTTTAAACGAAGTGTATATTTGCAGCTTACTTTTTAGGTTTTGCGTTCCCGAAGGGGTCCAAACGGAGCCCTAAGCTGTCACTCACGTGTCCGTCTGTCAGTCTGTCCGTCTATCTGCCTGTCCGTCGTCTGTCACACAGGTTTTACAGCCAAACAGTTGGAGCTACAGTCTTCAAATTTTCACAGTATGAATAGCTTGTTGAGACAAAAAAAAAAAAAAAAAAAAAAAAAAAAGCCATACAAGTTGTCAAAAATACATTTGATACGGGACCCTAAATGTGTGAAGTCCAACACGCACTTGCCCGGTTTATTTATATAATCAACACTACCGCAATCGTTCACATAATAACAAAACTGTTATTAAAACATTTTCCATTTCTTTAATTACGGGCACGTTTCCTTAAGAATAAAGATAGGTACTCGAAAGAAAGCAATTTTAGTACAATAAGACCCTCATTGCTTACTCTCAGGCATACTTGGCCGCCACCTGATGTCCGCTGCGGAACCCAGGAATAATAATGAGAAACAAATAGGGTTCCCCAGGGGAAGACCGGCTTTGAGCGAAACTTATGGATCGTTGGAAGGGAAATCGAAGAATGTTTGCAGATTGTTGCTTAGTCGTTATTTTCTAGGGGTTGTTATATTTTGGAAAGGAGGATTTTATTTAAAAGAGCCGAATTGTACCTGTCTACTACTACTACTACTACTAAATGTAAAAATAAAACATTATTTTTAAATTATTTACAGATAAATAATTAGCTTTATTTTCAATTAATTAATTTATGTAACTACGTAAAACAAAAATATACCTATCTAACTACACAAAAAAAATACATACATATACACGAAAAAAAAACGTTCACCTACCTAAGACTAAAAAAATAAAATAATAATATTAATTTTAATAAATAAATATCTAATTAATATTTTAAATTGAAAGCAATTTTGTTAGCCTTTTTCTTAACGCTCGGTGAGAAGTTTAGATATCTTTAATGCGTAAGTAGCCTTCATTGAGAAGTTTAATGATATCAGCCTCTACCTACTTTACAAAATCTAGGTAGATAATCTTCTAATATATAAAAATCTCGTGTCACGGTGTTTGTGGTTGCATTTCTCTGAAACGGCTCGACCGACTTTAATGATTTTTTTTGTACATTTTGTAGGTATGAGAATATGTCGTTAAGTATTTTTCACCGTCCTACCCCTACCCCCCATTTTTTTATCGCAGAACTGCGTTTGCCGGGTCAGCTAGTAATAATAATTACAAAAATGTTTATTTGCACCTTCAAGTTTAATAAAATGAAACAGGTTTACAACAAAAACAGTCAAAAGGTAGTTACCTTATTTTACATAATATAGTTGCGACTAATAGGTACCAACGCTAAGATAACTTAATATCTTGTAATACTTATAGGTATCAGCGCCCACCCTCGTTTGCATTCACATAATATTAATTATACATTAGAGGCAAAAAGCTTAATAAAGATTTATAATTTAAAAAAAAACCGTTTTACAATTTAATAAGATATAGAGGCATTCTAAGTACAAAATAAACCAGGTAAGTTAAACAGTTTTTTTTTATTGCTATCTATATTATACTCGTAATATTATAAAGAGGAAATATTTTTTGTTTGTTTGTTTGTACCGAATAAGCTCCGAAACTAGTGGACCGATTTTCACCATTTTTCACCAATAGAAAACTAAATTATCAGCGAGTAACATAAGCTACTTTTTATCCCGGGAAAAATAACAGTTCCCGCGGGATAATTCACTGGAACAAAGTCGCGGGCAAAGTGCTAGTATATTTATATAGATATAGATTATAAAGAATAAACTTTATTGTACACCAAATAACTTAAATAACATACACGAACCACTACTACAACACTACAACACAACACTACAATACTTTTAAGGACTGCGGTCTCATGCTTCTAACAATAATTCTGTTTTAAAATTATGCAAACGAAACCTACAACTAAGTCAGTACTTCGAATTAAACACAATATCATTTTCATTTAAATTCACATTGCCTGAAGAAAAAACTAACGAATGAGTTCTATTTTGTAAGGAATGAGTTCTATTTTCTAGCAATATTCTTTGAAATTAAACCCTGAAGCTTAAAAGCGACAATGTCACCGACCCTTTAAATTGGTACTGCTCTATTTTCTTGTATTTAAACGAGAAACGCTAAGATTTCAAAGGCAAGAAAATGTAAAATTCGAAATAAGACAAACATTTCCCGGGTAAAATGGAAGCCTTTGAGAACCCCTTGGATTTTATTATTTAAATATTACGGTATGATTTTATTTAGCATAATTTAAGTTGCATTAGCATTTTAGGTAAGTATTTAAATGTTTAACAAAATTCTTCACTTTGTTTATTACACAAATTATGTTTTCCCGTCATCTATACTAATATTAAACAGAGGTATTTGTATGTAAGTTTTTATGTAGGGGGTTATCTCTGGAACTACTAAAACCGATTTTGAAAATTCTTTCACCGGTAGAAAGGTACATTATTTGTGAGTGCTATAAGCTATAAATATTTTTGACGAAGTCGCGGGAGGAGTGCTAGTGTGAAAAATTACAGATTTTTTTACGAAATTAGTAAAATAAAACAACATGTTAAAAATATTTCTTATCGAAATGTATCAATTCAGTAATAACTTTTGCCTATCCACTGAGATCTGGGCGTAATTTATCTATAATATTTATGTATTTAGAAATATATAAGTATGTTTATCAGTTGCCTAGTACGCATAACACAAGCTCTGCTTAGCTTGGGTCTAGATGGCGTTGTGTGATGGTTGTGGAATATTATTATTTTTTATCTTTTTAAAATTAGTGCTAAGTTCAATACGGTGAAATATAGTGAGGAGCGCACGGGTCGATCCGTCAGGTTAAGCTACGCTTGCCGAGGTTGGTCCATTGATTGGTGACCATCTTTACATACCGAGAATCCTTCGTGCCTCGGTAAGCACGTTAAGCCGTTGGTCCCGGCTGTCAATCGTGGTTCTTTGATAGTCGTTACGGGTCGTCAGAAGCCCGAAAGTCTGACAACCAGTCTTACCAAGAGGTATTACCCAGTTACTGGGTTGTGGAGGTCAGATAGGCAGTAGCTCCATGTAAAATACTGGTATTCAGCTGCATTCGGTTAGACTGGAAGCAGACCTCAAGATAGTTAAAAAGGCTAGGCAGATTGTTTTGATTTGATTGTTAATTGTGTTTTTGGGTTTTTATATTTTCTTTAATAGAGCTATTATTCTGTTTTTTAGGGTTCCGTACCCGAATGGTCCAAACCGAGCCCTATTGCTGTCACTCACGTGCCCGTCGGTCTGTCTGTCCATCGTCTGCCACAAAATTTTGTTCCGTAGTTTTTTTTAACTTCCTATTGACCTATGAACTTGAAAGGTGATAATTTTTATTATTACGTATATTTTACTAATAAATACCAATATATTGATAAAGAGAGAGCAGTTGTGGGCCAGTGGTAACGGCCGCGACTTACAAGGTCGTGAGTTCAAACCCAGGCAGGCGCTAAAGCGCCTTTGTGTAAATTATTTCATCACCACTGCTCTGAAAACGGTGAAGGAAAACATCGTGAGGAAACCGGCATGTCCTAGAACCAAAAATTCGAAGAAATGTGACATCCACCAACCCGCATTGGGCCCGCGTGGTGGTTTACGGTCCACACCCTCTCACAGAGAGGAGGCCTGTGCCCTAGCAGTGGGGACATTAAAAGGATGATGATTATGATATTGATAAATGAGATTTTTTTTTTGATAATTCCCTCATGTACGGAACCCTAAATATGTGAATTCCAACACGCACTTTGCCGGTTTTTTTTCTTTTAGGGACGCAGTAGCAATAACAAACACCGGAGCTCAATATACTGGCAGGAGTCCCATACCAGTCGCCCATGGGGGCTCTTTTTGAAATGTAAATCGGAACCCGAAAAGCCTCCAGATTTCCTTTTGATGTGTTAATTCTATATTCATAGGGCCGGAATCTCTTATCAGTTTTACATTAATTAGCGCACACAATCTCGTCCCAGTGTGATAGTCAAAGTGAGAAGAGTGCATATTATATGAGTAGGTTATATACATTGTTTTAATAAGTTTCTCAGTCATCATCACCTGCCTAGCCTTTTCCCAACTATCTTGGGGTCGGCTTCCAGTCTAACCGGATGCAGCTGAATACCAGTATTTTAGTTGGAGCGACTGCTTATCTAACCTCCACAACCCAGTTACTGGGTAATACGATACCCCTTGGTAAGACTGGTTGTCAGACTTTCGTGCTTCTGACGACCCGTAACGACTGTCAAAGATCCACTATTAACAACCGGGACCAACGGCTTAACGTGCTTTCCGAGGCACGGAAAATCTCGGTAGGTAACGATGGTCACCCATCCACAGACCAACCACGGCAAGCGTAGCTTAACCTGATGAATAAACCCGTGCGGCTGTTATTACTAAGCCACGAGCTCCTCTAATAAGTTTCTCAGTATAGTCTAGTATATTTTCTAGACAGTTGGAAAACTGACGATACAAGTTTGCGTAGCGAGTTAAACAAGATACTTTGTTGTTGTTGGTCATCAATTATATTGAGAAGCTGCGATGTGGCTTTATATTTATCGTTCTTGTTATCATATTACAGTTAACCGCTAGGACCAACATTATTTTTAGTAGCAGAATCCACTCTGTTTTTTTAACCACAATTTCTGAATTGTCAACGTGCAGTTATACGACTTGTAATGGTTTTTAATTGACCATCACGTCTAAACGACTAGTCTAATTTCTTTAATAAAAAAATATGTTACTCTAGACAATTGCCGTCGTAATTTGATCTGAGAATATTTGAAATTATATTTTAATAACATAGTGTAATTAATTTGTAAATTTATGTCTAACGTGGATAAAAAATTGAGAATCACGCAAAAACTATAAAGCGTATTTTTATGAAACCAACACCATTTTAAAGATCATTTAATTGTTTATAATTTAGTTTAATTGTTTTAGTTGTATTGCTGGATGGACGTACGACGCGTTACGTGAGCTCAGCACAGAACACGCAAGCTAACCACTCAAGGTCATTGGCAGTTACTAGCGCCTTAAGGGACTAAATCGATTCAAAATCGGTTTCAGTGTCTTTGTGATTCTCACACGATATTTCTTGGATAAATCCTTTACCTACTGTCCAAGTTGCTCGTCTGTGGAATGCATTGCCGGACCCAATAAAACGCGCTCAATCGTTGCCTGTGTTTAAAAGACTTCTAAAGGAAACAGTACCTGTCGCTTTGATCATCGTTAGCAGTTATTTCTTTTTACTTTTTATATAATTATGTTTATAGTTGTGTTTATATTATATAGCATATGTATGTATATGTGTATCTATTGTTATATATTTTATTTAATATTGGTATTGTCACACCAATGAGAGCCCCCTAACATGTCCAGGCAATTACTATTACTATTAATTACTATTCTAGGTTGCCTGAAAGTGATCGCGGATATAAGGCCGCCCATTATATTTGTTAAGTTATAAGTTTCTCTTTATTTTATTAATAGGTATATATTATATTTTTAATAGGTTTGGGTTTGATAACTACCTCACCTGATGGTTTAATGTAGTGAAAAAAAAAATAGTAACTTTTTATACTTCATAAACTGCTTTATTACACTTGATCTTACTATACTTAATTACTTATGCAGTTAGTGCATATCGTAGCTTACGTTGTTGGCTCCGCTGTCCCCGAAGAACTGACCTGACATCCCTACAACCGTCCCACCATGGTTTGACATTGCCACCTTTTGTCGTTGAAATATGGCGGGAATATCTCCTACCAACCTCACTCAAAACAATATAACAATTAACAGTATGTTAAAGGCACCAAATTTCATCAAAATAATAACTAATCATTTATTTGTTTATCTGTATAGATAAAAACCCCAAAACAAATAAAGAGAAAAAAAAAATATCTGTTTCGCATCCGATGATAATTCACATTTACTGAATCATGTTAATTGCCACACATAATATAGCATAATTTAAAACAAATCACGACAATTGTAGCTAATCGTAGCCATGTCGCGTATCCACGGCCGGTTGAACTCTAGGCCCTCAGCAGAAGGCGAAGAAATAAGAAAAAGCATTATAAGTAAGCAGGGGTCATAATGATCAGTTTCGTTCACAAAACACCATTATAACAAAAAATAAATACTTCCATAAATATTAGCAAGCTGTGCAATAGGCAACAGGGCTACATAATGTCCGATTAAACGACTGTCCGTATAAAATATAAGGCGCCCTGGGCCATAAATAAGCGGTGGATCGGTGTGCAAAAAGATTACGCGCCTTATCCTTGGAAACCACAAGCCTATCTGTTAGGGACCACGGCTACAGAATGAAGGACCGATTCTGACCAGAGATTTGACCGAAACTAGAGTATGTTGATGTGGGTAGTTGTGAAAGTTAACAGCCATAACGCGTACCACACTTTAGAAGCTTAATTTCATTTTTGAACTGTGACTACACACACACACACACACAAATAAAATGGGTATGAAACCACATTTTACATACCTGGTTTCAGTATTTCCACGAATAAATCCGAGCTGGAATCTGAAAAGAAAAATATTTTCTGATGTGAGAATTGACCTTAACGAAGATGTAAACCATAAGAATCTTTCATCAAAGAATATCGAGGCCAGAAATCTGATAATTCACCACAACATTAGTTAATAGATCCTATATAAATAAATACAAAATCGACTTCGTAAGATAGTCTCATCTACGGTTCTTTGTGGGAGGCCCCTGATATAGATAAGGCTTTGGCCACGCAAGATCGGATAACATCGGGGAGCGCCGCCGAAGTAATAGTGGATTTATTTTCCTATCCCATTACTGTGTTAACAACGGACTAAAGGGTCTTACGTTACATAAGGAAGAGGACGGAAGCTGTAAGAAAATTATATTAAACATTTTCGAGTCCTTCTCGTCGTGTCCTCGAAAATTTTCACGTTCTTAAAGTGCGCTCGCGAAACCCGAACGCGCCACTCGACTCAACCACTTTATACATCTAGACCAAAAAAATATTATAACTATAAAACGTAGTTTCTCATATTCCAATTAACAAACGGTATGCTTAGTGGCACTTGACCTCGTTTTTATTATTAAAAACGTATGTGTGTGTGTGAAGGAATAAAGTTGAAATGTAAAATATTGAGTCAAGTTTGTTGGCGCCCGACGTGGGCCCCGCTACCAATTGCAAATGTACCCTCGCATCAGTGCTTTTATAGCTTTGAACATTCACAAAATTCAAAATTTCAGTTTCAAAACAATCTTCGTTTAATTCATGAGTTCAGGCACATTTTATGGTATAAACATGTTATTCGTGGATGCAGGTTTGGAGTATATGGTGACAGTATATGCATGTTACGTTGCAGTAATAAAGCTGAAAACAGTTTTGATTATAGTATGTAAATCGGCTTAGTCCCGGTTCTATAAACAGCTTTAGAACATAATTGTTGTGTCAACTAGTTCATTCATTGTTCACGATAACATCTCTCTCATTCACTACCTATTTCACGAAATCAACGCAATTATTTTCGGGTCCAAGTTTAATTATAATTTGCAGTACTATGAAAACCATTCTATGCTAATTGTTGGCATAGAGTACATAATTTGGTTGTCATAATTAGGGCAGGGCAGTAATTACAGCGATCGTTTTGGGAGCATAGGTCTCGTAATTGTTAGCCGGCTATATGTGGTCTACTTATGCTCATTGAACTAGCAATTTGTGGTGTTCAGATCGGACACCAATCAAATCAATCTGTGAATAATAATAATAATAATAATTTCATTTATTTCAGGCTTTATGCCCATATAAGTAATTCAAATACATACATACATTCAAAACTTTCAATAAAAATAAATATCAGATGCCAAACAAATTCAAAGATGTCAAAAAATAAAAATAAAAATGTCACTAAAGTAAATTAAAAATGTCAAAAAATTAAATTAAAAATGTCAAAAATTGAAAATTAAATAATAATACAATAATAATAATGACTTTAATTCGGGTGGCATAGACCCTTATACCCATAGAACCCATAGAAACCTTATTCTATAATATCTTTAAATTTTTATTTGCCATGACTGGCCACACCCACACAAGACTTGACCCACTGGTTTTGAAAGGGACAGTCAAAACGTGCCGCTATTGCGCTCAGAATGCCGTTGTTGCTACCCCGTATACGGACCAGCAAGGAAGCTGCTCTTTTGCGCATGATGGCCTGGAAACCATCAGCGCGCGCTTCAGCAAACATCCCAGACGCGCTGCACCTCCACGGCAGACCCAACAACATCCTGAACGCATTATTGTACTGAGTGCGCAGGGCTCTGTAGGCTCGCTGCGTATATCTCACCCACAGGCCGCTTGGGTAGAAGCACTGGCAATAAGCTTTAAATAGCGTCACTTTCACTTCTCTCGTGCATCGTGCGAACCTGCGTGCGAGCATATTAGCTCTCACCGCCAGAGCCCTGCGCTCCCGCTCAACATCCTCATCGTCCCTGATAATATGTGGCTTTAAATTATCGTACACTGGCGTAAATATGACACACTAGCTTCTGCCAGCGGCTTCACCCCCGTGGCATTAGTACTTCCTCCACTATAAAATATAACCTATGTGCTAGTATTCCAGACTATAATCTATCTCCGTGCCAAATTTCATACAGATCCTTCCTCTTTTATCGCTCTTTCTGTTATATTAGTGAAAAATGCATTAAGTCGCTTTTAAATGCCAACGGCCTTGAGTGGTTAGCTGAGCTAACACACCGCGTCGTACGTCCACCCAGTAATAGGACTCGCCCATCAAGGAGCGCTGTCTCAAATTAGACGCATTATTAATTTATTACATATACTAAAACACGTGTAATAAAAGATAAGTAATTAAATTATTTTTAAAATGGTGAAGGTTTCATTAAAATACGCTTAATAGTTTTGCGTGATTCTCAATTTTTTATCCGCGTTAGACATAACTTTACAATTCAATTACACTATGTTATAATAATACAATTTCAAATATTCACATATCAAATTGCGAAGGAAATTGTCTAGAGTAACATATTTTTTTCAAAGACATAAGACTAGTCGTTTAGAAGTGATGTTCAATTTAAAATCTTTAGACTTCTAATGATTTTAAATTGAACATCACACACAACAAACCACGCAATTAATTTTAAAATCCATTACGTGGTTTAGGAAGAGACAGGGGAGCAACAGACAGACACGGAAAGCGACTTCAATTTATACTATGTAGAGATTCGACAGCAAATCGTATACAGTATAATCTAAATCGGAAATCAAAATGGTTTCAGAAGCTGACTGATACGCAAATCTAATCATTTCAAATCACTAGTAGCAGGTAAAGGGTATGTGTAACTAGATGCCCTGGATTCCTGTTCAAATATCTTCAATTAAGCCGGAGTCCCGGGGCTGCGGTCTCGACTCTACACCTCTGAGACGACGTCTGATTAATCTGGAGAGGATGCTGTTAGCTAATACGTCTTTAGTATTTACATAGGAAACTTTGGTGATCGAAGAGTATGACTACAGGAAGAGAGGTGTGTTTGTTTGTCTGTGAAAATATTAACTAATAAATAAAATTGTATGTTTGTTTATGTGCGTATAAACTCTGGAAGTACTGATTCCATTTAAAAAATATTTCACAGACAGAGCTACGTTTTTAAAAAACAAAGAAAGAAAGATAAAATCCTGCTTTATGATATCTTTCTTACTTGCGAAGATAAACGGGTAACTGAATCAGTAAATCGTGAAATAGAGACATTTCTGTCAATTAAAAGATACTGTCGGGAGTGTCGGGTTGAGTGTAGAAACAGACTAAGGAACCGCTATTTGTATGGCCTACAAATAGTTGTTCCATTGTGTGTGTGTCGTAGCATGTTTGTGAACGCACCCACGATACAGGAGTATTGTGAGGCAATGTTTTTAAAAAAAAAACTTTTTTACAAAAAAAACAACCGACGTCCAAAAAAAAAAATACACTAAAAATTTATAAATAACTTTAATTTCGGAAGTCGGTGTTTGTATTTTTACTTCTTCGTTATTTGACACCGACTTCCGAAATTAAAGTTATTTATAAATTTTTAGTGTATTTTTTTTTTGGAAGTCGGTTGTTTTTTTTGTAAAAAAGTTTTTTATTTTTCACTTTTTAGTTGTTATACCCCAGAACTAAAAACCCCAATATAATGGAACGTGGAATTTAAACATTTGGAGAACACCAAAACGTCATCGAGGTACACGTATTTTCCGTTTTTGTTCAGTTTCTCAAAAAGCGCTGAAGCAATTTCGATAAAATTTATGTGGGACCACCTCGGGAGTATGTTCTTTCAGATGAAAAAAGAATTTATTTGATGATTTACATACCTAATTATTAAGAATGCGTTTTATAAGGTACCGAACACTATTTAGCTAGAGGTACCCTATAGTCTTGAATTATAAATGTGATGACTAGCCTCTACATGTCTACCATATAAACTGCGGAAATGCGAATTGGTCTTACGCGCTAAATCTCCACCAGCCCAAAAAACTGGCCAAGTGCGTTTCGGACTTTTCACATTTAGGGTTCCGTACCAAATGAGGAAATTAGAAAGAAACATCTGATTTATCAATATAATTAGTAAAATAGGTACACATACACATATACAAGGTGTAACGGAAAGGTGTGGTCATATTTTACGAACTGCAAGTGCCCATCGATGTGAACAACTTTCTTCAAGAAAACCTGAGGAAATAACAAACAACAATGTAATAACAATGTAATTTTATTTAATTTTAATAATGAAATTTAATTTAATTTTAATAATTTAATTTTAATTTATTGCAATGTAATGATTTTGAACAAAAAAAAAAAAAAGTTAAATGTTGCTATGGGTTAATACCTGAAAGTAAAATATAAATAAATAAATAAATGAGAGATTAAAAAATTCTTCGGAAGAAAATTTTGTGCCAGACGACGGACAGACAGACAGACGGACAAATGGACAGACGGACACGTGAGTGACAGTAATAGGGCTTCGTTTGGACCCTTCGGGTACGGAACCCTAAAAACTATCCATCATCTTAACAAAGATTAAACCCAACAGACGGGACCTTTACACAAATTATAACCAACACAATGCGATCTTCAAAGTTAACTGGAGCAGGTAATACTTACGAAGCCTCCTGAAACCTCCTGAATTCCGGGATTAATCTACAAATTCAGTGTACCCTTAATAATACTGCTATTTGTAAGGTTTTACGATATGACCTCTCCTAGACTAGGCATTGAAGGAAACGGCTAACAAAAGGGAAGGTTCGCGGGTAATCTTTTGATGCTGCATGGAGTATGTACTATGAGGAATTTTGTATGAATTTGAAGTATTATGTTGGGATTTTTGCTCGTGGCTAAAGTAATAACAGTCGCACAGGTCGATCCATCCAAAAACTATAATAAATTCGGTGTCTATCGTAACTGTAACATGTTCATTGTACTTTTATTGCAAAGTGTGCAAAAAAAAAAAATACAAACATCCGAATTGATAACATCCTTCTTTTTGAAGTAGGTTAAAAATAACTTTTTTTAACATTTGTATAATGCTATTATAAATGGAGTATAGGCCACAGGGCGTGCCAAAGAAATAGACACACAAACATTTACAAACTTTTACCTCGGCCAGAGGTTAAGCATTTCCATATAACTTTTTGTTTTGGGGGGGTGCGAAATCATCCAATGACTTCTCCTGCTCTAGGGTGGAGCGGAAGGGTGTGTCAGACTCTTACTAACTAAAACCCACTCCTGTTCCTCTCTGCCCTGAGTGCCCAAGGGCGAGGTTACTCTTTCGAATTTATCCTCAACCCCTAGGCAGACATCGGCCATGACGGGCCCATCATGTATGCTGACAACTCTTTGAGGCGCGCGTGGAACACTACGCGCCGTCGACTCTCGGGCCTGGTGCTGATCGGACGGCGAGCTACCCATTACTCGCCATCCGCAGGCCCGAGTATTTCCATATAACTAGGCAATGCTGCCAGTCTTTTGGACACACTTCCAGTCGACAGCGATGCTGAAGAATATTTTGACGCCTTTATTGTTCAGCTCGTGGCTAAAGTAATAACAGCCGCAAGGGTCGATCCATCTGGTTTAGCTACGCTTGCCGGGGTTGGTCCACCGATCCGCACCAGAGATAGAATGCACAAGAAGATAAAAACGAATGGGAACGACGTCATATTGAAAATATCATACTTGAGATACCGAAACTACTGCAATAACCTCTTAAAAAAACTTAAAAAACAATATGAGAGAGATCAATTAATGATGTCAAAACATAATTCTAAAAAGCTTTGGTCTACCATTGAAACAATAACCAATAATAACAATAAAAAACAGTTACCACTTCAACTGTTACATATAGATAAAACCCCTAAAGAATCAATAAATAAAGCTAATGAATACTTCTCGAATATTGGTAAACGACTGTCAAGCATGATTCCCCCACATATTCCTTCCTTTAATAAAGTTGCAAACCCTCCACTTAATTCTTTTGTTCTCTTCCCCACTGATATCGAAGAAGTTGAAAGGACAATTCAACTATTAAAAAGTGACTGCTCGCCTGGTTGGGATCAAATTAGTGCTGATGTACTAAAGATAATATCCAATTCCATAACACCTGTAATCACTAACTTAATAAATCGCTGTTTTCTTGCCGGAGTATTTCCCCTCGCGCTAAAAAAAGCTATAATACACCCAATATATAAGGCGGGTGACAGAGACAACGTCAGCAACTATAGGCCAATTGCGATTTTAAATACGTTGTCAAAGATATTTGAACGCATAATAAACAACAGGTTAACCAAATACCTCGAAAAACATAACTTGTTCTCTAATACGCAGTACGGTTTTAGAGCCGGCCGTTCAACTGACAACGCAGTACTTGACCTTGTAAACTTTTTAGTCAATAAATTAGATAACAAAAGTAAATGTTTGACTATATTCCTCGACCTAGCAAAAGCCTTTGATACTGTCTCTGTTCCCCGCCTTGTGCAAAGGCTAGAAGACCTTGGAATTAGAGGCGTACCATTGGCGTTACTTACAGATTATCTGGGAAACAGAACCCAAGCAATAAAAATTGGAGAACACATCAGTAGCGAACTACCGGTTGAATATGGGGTGCCGCAAGGCAGTATATTGGGTCCTACGCTTTTCCTCTGCTACATAAATGAGCTCTGTACTCTAAAAATTCAAAACTGTCGCATCTCCGCGTATGCAGATGACACTGCCCTTACTTTTTTCGCAGACTCATGGAATGAGCTTTTTAATTTCGCACAGGCAGGTTTTAACACCGTGTGTCACTGGCTGTCATCAAATTGTCTTACTTTGAATGAAGACAAAACCAAATACATTGTATTCTCAATTCGTAATGATTTCAAAGTTACTACCCTCAACTATAATATTCTTGCGCATAAATGTAACTTTCCTCCAACTCTAAACTGTAACTGTCCTAGTATTAGTCGTAGTAAATGTCTCAAATATCTTGGAATCGAAATTGATGCTAATTTAACTTTTGAAAACCACACTGAATATTTATCTAAAAGAATCAGAAAACTCACATTCATTTTTAAAGAGCTCCGTGGTGTGGCAGACAAACAGATGATGAGGATGATATACGAAGCGCTAGTCCAATCGATCATTGGCTACTGCATCACCACATGGGGTGGAGCATGTAAAACAAAACTCATAACTGTCGAAAGAGCCCAACGGCTGATCCTAAAAGTAAGCTTATCCAAGCCACGTCTTTTCTCCACCACAAAACTTTTTGAGGAAGCGCAAGTGCTAACTGTACGCCAGGTTTACATACTCCTTACTGTTCTTCTTCAACACTCAAACTTATCTGAAGACAGGAGAGCACACGTAACCCTCACTAGAAGAGACTACGCAATATGTCGGACCACTGCGGTTAATACTTCTTTCGCGCAAAGATTTTTTCCATTCCGTGCAAGCGAATTATATAATAAATTGAATAAAATTATAAAAGTAGCAAGCTGTCACAAAACTGAATGTAAAAAGAAAATCATCAAATGGTTACTTAACCAAAACTATCTGGAAACTGAAAAACTGCTTGCTGTAGCAAAGTAACAATGTGCATATTATATCATGACATGTATTTAATATTTTCTTAATAATTATTTGCATTTATTTATTTATGACACTTGGCGCCTGTTTCTTAGTATCTGGGTCGCCGACAAATTGGGAAGTTGTCTGGTGATGCTGGGACAGATGGCAGGATTATGAATGTGAACATATAATAATTATATGTACCTATCTTGTAGTTGTAAATACTTGTATTTAACTTATAGGACCGCAGCATCTGGGGGATGTTTCGGATATGCCGCCGCGCACTGCTGGAACAACCATCCTCCACCAGTAAGAGTCCTGAGAACAAAAAAGCATTTTTTTCAATACCTTTAGAAATATTTCATGCACATTCAACAATCCGCAAGATTGAGAAACTAAGTATAGTATTAGTAACAATAGCAGCTCTTTTTGTACTAACCTCAAAGGTCTCGGCCTACAGGCAATGGTTATGGTTTTCCAGCAGTGTGAGTGGCCTCAGTCTGATTCTTTCCTATTTAGGTCCGGTCTGTGTCATTGGGGCGGGGGTGTGCAAATCCTCAGCTGCGGGTATGTGTTAGCGGGGTGCCTTTCTGTAGCTGCATAATCTGGGTGGGACAATAGATATCAATAAAGTTTCTGAAGGATTACCTACCAATTGTATAATGTGAGCCTGGGTTTCCTTTTCATTTAGTTTGCTTTGGTAATACTTACCATTAAGTTGAGGCAGGAAGCTTGCAAAGGCGGTTTTGGTTTTGAATTCCTTAAAAAATGTCGGCAAAATCTTGCTCCTTCGTACATTGGGGAATCCATGATCAATTTCGGCCCGCTAAAACAATACAGGAAAACTATCAGGTTGAGTTATGTATGAACACTATGCTTAATGTGCATTTATTGTTATGTACTTCCATGCTATGTAAATGGTATATTGTTTTCTGTGGAAAATTATGCTTACCTACTTAAAATGTATTATGTCACGAACGTAGGGAGGCGTCATTATGTCACTGGCGAGGTAGTTTTCTTGAAAACAACACTGTTGACGATAGGTTCGCCTCCTGAAGTCGCATTAATGAGCTGAACAACGACCTTGCACAGATGCGACGTACAGCCTAGTTGTTTCGTGTTTGTTAAAGAGACTAGTTTAGTTGCTTTTCTATTTTCACCAGCTTTTTCACTTTTTGTTTCGTGTTGATGGCTTGTTTGTTATCATTTGACAGTGTCGCAACACAGATTACATAATTATTATTACGCAATGTGCATTGTCTTTGGTTGTTGGACCTGTCATCGGGCAATGAACAAAAGATTTTCAAAGGTTGAATACGAGGCTTTTAGCCTCGTTGTATGTTTACATGATCAAACATTATAATTTTTCTTTCTTTCTTTCTCTATTTATTTATAAATATTATATACACACATACACACACCACACACACTCTATCGCACTGTTTACAAGTTGGCAATATTTAATATTAGGATGTGATGGGGGCCTGGAGCTCTGAAATACAGGCCTAGGCTTAGTTCAGACTCCAGATCTCCCACAAATTACAATTGTTTTGCCATAATATCTGTCAACATACTTATCTAGCATTAAGTAATTTTGTGGAGATATAAATAAACATTTTTATTATTTTTTTTTTTTTTATATTACCGAGACTCCTCCGTGCCTCGAAAAGCATGTTAAGCCGTTGGTCCCGGCTGTCAATCGTGGATCTTTGACAGTCGTTACGGTTCATCAGAAGCCCGAAAGTCTGATAACCAGTCTTACCAAGGGGATCGTATTACCCAGTAACTGGGTAGTGGAGGTCAGATAGGCAGTCGCTCCATGTAAAATACTGGTATTCAGCTGCATCCGGTTCGACTGGAAGCAGACCCCAAGATAGTTGGGATAAGGTTAGATTGATTGATGTTGGGGTTTTACGAGTATGTGGATATTTTAGGTTAACATAGGAATTTATTATATACAGAGTGTAAGGTACATGAACGCACATACGTGTACTAGTGATTCAGTACATGATTCTGGACCCTCTAGCGTTGGAATTTTTCGGCGGCCTTTTCCTAATATTTAAAAAAAAAAAATTTTTTTTTTCACTTTAGACTGTATAAAATCGTTATACCTATCTACCCCAAAGACATTTTAAATGAAAAAATAATGGGAGTACAGAATCATGTACTGAATCACTAGTACACGATATGTGCGTTCATGTACCTTACACCGTGTATATATAAATATATATATAAATAATTGTCAAGGTTAAGCAATGCTTACATCGGTCAGTTCATGGATGGGTTTGACCATCCATTACATACCAAAACACTACTTCTTTTATAGAGGGTAATTCATCAGTGACTTCCCCCGCTCTGGGTGGAGCGGGAGGGCGTTCAGACTCTTACTGACTAAAACCCAAGTGTTCCTTCAGTTGCCTGTGCCAGGCCCGCGGTGGCTCTTTCAAACACTCCTACGACTCTGGTAGACCAAAACCCCACTGTGCCTTGGAAAATTTCTGTCAGCCCTTGGTCCCGTCTTTCATTTGTAGATCTTAACAGAAACGCGTAGTCGTAGACACGTAGTCAGAAGCCTGAATTCTGATAACCTGTCTTAAGGTGAAAGCTCCAAGGTAGCCCGCGAAATTCAAATTTTCTTTTTTGTTCTTTTTTTTCTTGGTTGTATCTAAGTCAAAATTTGAGTCGCGGGTTGTATGTATTTATAGAATTATAATCATTAAAATCATCAATACAACTCTCTCAGTTAGAATTGATTGAAAATGTAAGTATTTCATGAAATCATGACATTTGGCATCAATTCTAACTGAGAGAGATGTATTGATGATTTGAATGATTATAATTCTATAAATACATACTTGCTACGGCCGCGAATCAAGTGTTTACCAAGATACAACCTGACACTGACCTGCAAATTGAAAAAAAAAACGTAAGAAAATTTGAATTTCGCGGGCTTCCCTGGAGCATTCACCTTAAGGCTTAACTACCCGCCAAGTGGCGCCCTCATTGAATAAAAAATCGTAGCACAGCATAGAAAATAAATATTAAAGAATCCAACTGCATACCTAAAATCCATAACCCAGTAACTGTGTAACACGATACCCCTTAGTTAAGGGTCTATTACCCGCCAAGTGGCGTCCTCATTGAATAAAAAATCGTAGCATAACATAGAAAATAGGAAGCAAAAGTATCAAAAACGGCTGTTTTTGACACTTTTGCTTACTACTTTGGATACGAAACATTTTGAGTCCTGTTTTAACAACGTAAAAATACTTTATCCTCTTTGTAACAAACGCGACGTAGGATTCTTTAATATTTATTTTCTATGCTATGCTACGATTTTTTATTCAATGAGGACGCCATTTGGCGGATAGTAGAGCCTTAAGTAACCAAATTATTTGTAGAACAAGATTAAATGAAAATTATATTCAGTTCAAGTTTTCTTTGCATCGCCATTCGTTTGGACCTTTACTAGATAACACAAAGAACTGTACTTTTATTTTGACTGTTACACAAATTACCTATACTTAATCCTTTAAATTCCTAACTGAAAAGAATTGAGCTAAAGTGATTAAGAAAGTGGTCCTTAATATCTTAAGCTTCTAAAGGCTTCTAATTCTAAGTACTTAAGTTTTTAAGGAGTTTCAAGTATTACTCTAGCTATTAGGGTATTTGCTAATACTAATTTCGGTCAGCCGATTGTAACTTTGTACAGAAAGTCCAATTTTTATTTGAGAATTTACACTTTCTTGAAGAAAGTGGTTCATTTCAAGAGAGATGAAATAAACTACACAAAGCAAGGCGCCTGCCTGGGTTTGAACCTACAACCCGTAAATCGAGGCCGTTACCACTGGGACACCACCGTTCATAGCTATACGAGCTTGAAACTATAGATATAACGACGAAACATAATTCGCATCCTCTTTTCCAACTCGTTACCCACCAATAAAGCCATAACCTCACAATAAAACACTAAGCACCTAAAAGTACAGACGGCAAAACGCGACACGTGACGCGTGACACTTGGTACAATCACGCACGCAAGTCGTCACGTCGTCCCCACACGTCAGGACTGTAATACCGCGCTTAAATAACACCTGAAACGCGACACGTGCGGTGAAACGACCGACGTATATCTACCGGCTTTTAATTTAAGTCCCCTAAGTGACGGCGCAATGGTTTTAGTCTAAAATTATTTGAATGTACAGTCGTTTTTTGAGGAAGCGCTGAATTTTCTTTCGATTGAACATTTTGAGGCGCTAAGATAGATAATAAACTAGATAGTTTACGAGGTCTGGCTAGGCCAACAGAGAGGGAGACGAAATATTAGTCTAAGCTTGGATAAAATCGAAAAGATCGAAATTCTTGGTCCCGGCATTAGAGTTTTGAATTACATTTTCTAAGAATGTTTTTCAACAGCGTCGTTAAGTGAACGTGAAAGTATTTTATTTTACAAATTTATTTGCTTGTGAATAATTTTAGCCAGTTAATATTTAACTAGCGTAGAATATTAAGCCTAATACACTGCTATCAGGCACAGTTCATGAATTATGTTCAACGGATGACTCCCTAAGGCATAATAAACACGATGTGCCTACATAACGGCTAAAGGTCACTCCAATTCACACTACAATCTTAAGTTACAAATAAAAATAAAACTTTCATCTGCAACAAGAACTGAGCAAATAATCTTATCGCATCCCCCGCATAAATACTTGCGAATGGCCCATTGTCCTTACTATAGGCCATCCGGCCTTCGGAATAAAAATCCTTGCAATCAAAGTTTACCTTCACTTAGTACCCCAGTCACATCAATATTATATTGTAAGAATTCCAGTCTTTATGTCCCACTCAGACCGAATGTACCAAACGGGACATTGTAAGTAATGACTCCTTTGCTATTCGGGCCACGCCGCGCCGCCCAGCTATGTGGACATAGCCTAAACTATTTTATTATTCAAATATGGCCGTATCGCAGGCCCTTTTGAAGTTTTAAGACGAAGGACGATTGTGTACAGTTTGGGACAGATTCACGAAAGAATTTCTTTTGCTTGTTATTTTATCTTCAGACTGATGTATTCTGAATCGTATTTTTTATACGGTTGCTTCGTTTGACTTTAATTTCTCTGTACCTTTATCAGTTCAGTAAGTTTCTTGAATAAATACGTTCTTCATTTCAGCTGCTATTGTAGTCTAAAATTATAGCTATTATATTTCTGGCTGCTATTATTCTGCTAACCTTTCGACTCCGGACTTGTATGCCTGCGGGCGTCGACGTGATAGGCTGTCGTCAAATCACTTGTTTGATATTCAAATCAAGTACTCAAATGAAGACATTGCTTTTGTATTTTTACGTTTTTATTATGTCTAGAAAATAGCTTTTTAATTTTGGGTTTTATTTTGATATTGAATATTAAAATTGAACAAAGTATGAAATAATAAGAATTCATAGTAACGGTTGAACAATTACTTTACATTGCGATGAAAAAATTGCCATTACAAAAATATGTTTAAAAAAAGATGATGCCTTTATAGTCTATACATTATTAATATTTACATATCTTGTCCTATCCAGTTAATTAGTTTTTTTCTAGTTCTTTTCTGATTATATATTGTGCCACCGGTACATGGTGAACATCCCATCCATACGCACAAAACGTTTTGAGAACACATTCATTGTGCGTACAGCTAGGGAGTGGAATTCCCTGTCGGAGTTTGTGTTTTCTGGTAGCTACGACCTGGGAGTCTTTAAGTCTAGAGTGAATAGGTTACTTCTAGGCAAGCGTGCTCCATCTTGGACCACATCATCGCTTACCATCAGGTGAGATAGTGGTCAAACGCGTGCCTAACAACAATAAAAAAATGTCTGACTGAATTTCGTCCGGCAAGTAACGTATTTATATAGTATATTAGCAACCGTTTAGGGTTCCGAACATCCGAATGTAAAAACGGAACCCTTATAGGATCCCTCGTGCGTCTGATTCTGAATTTACTCCGAATCTACTAGACTAATCAGTCAGTCAGAGTTGAAATTTGATACACACATAAATATCTGTGACCCAAATATGAACGTGTAACGTAAATAAATGAATTTGGTGTAAGGGGGTCACTTTGGGGGTGCAAATTAGAGAAATTAAAAATATGATTTATGCGGAACCCTTTGCGCGCCAGTCCGACTCGCTTTTGGCCGGCTCTACGGCTCGGGCCTTATCCTTATCGGACGGCGAGCTACCCATAAAAAAAAAAACCCATTACTTGCCGTCAGCAAGCCCGCGCCTACGGTGGCCAGAAATCGAGTTGCGTCTCCCAAAAATTATTATATATATATTTTTTTTTTGATTACTTAATTATTGTAAATGTGAGGACTATGTGGGTTATTATTATTATTTTCTCCTCCTTTTTACAGTAATTTTTAACGTTGTCTAACAGTTTGAGTACTTTTGCGGCCTACCCAAATGTCGTTTCTTTGGTATTGTTCGTCATGTCATTGAGCTCCTTAGTGGTTTTTAAGTTGAGCTATTCGACTTGACAAATGCTTGCACTGACTGGACAGGTCCACTCAAATATGTTTGGTTCTTTCTTCAAAAGACCACTACAGGCACTAAGCTGCATGGTCCTCATATAGAATAATGTGAATGCGGGAACTATGTATGTCGTTATATTCATGTAGATTTTATGATTGTCTGGCAGTTTGAGTATTTTTGCGGCCTACTCAAATGTCCTTACTTTGGTATTGTTCGTCGGTTCGTTGAGCTCCTCAAAGTTCTGAGTTGAGCTTCGCGATGACTGACAAATGCTTGCACTGTCTGGACAGGTCCACTCGAATTCGTGTGTTGCTTTCTTCAAAAAGCTCATCCCAGACATAAACGTACATGGTTCTCATATGACTTAACCAGTACACACTTTAAAAGAGACTTTGACCTCTGAGTTTGTTTCGGTGTTTCTTCTCAGGGTAGTCAGCTAGGAAACACCGGCCTCATCTAGCTTAAACTGACAAAAACCATTGACGTGTAAAAGTGTTCCTTGTAACCTATTTACTGAATAAACATCATTTATCATTCATTTATCATTATCATTTATCAACGCCTGGGGCGTCTCCTGCGGCGGCTGCTAGGGGCGTGACATCTCCGTTGCGTCACGTCGCGATCATTACTGCTTCGCAGAAGGAGGTGACTGCTTCCCGTTCCCTCTCGCTCCGTACCATGACCTAGACCAGGGCCGGGAGCGAAAGGCGCTGCCGCTGATCGCCTCCTCGTCCTCGAGGACACGGCGGTGCTCCGCCCAAGCGAGGCAGACCTCCACCGTATACTCCACTGTGTTTCTCACCCACCCTTTTTTTGTGAGGGTGGGAAATCATCCTATGACTTCTCTTGATCTGGGTGGAGCGGGAGAGCATGTCAGACTTTTACTGACAAAAACCTACCCCTGTTCCTTACCTGCCTGAGTGCCCAGGGGCGCGGTAACTCTGTTTCGAATTTATGCACGACCCCTGGGCTGTTCTGCACCCTTATTTTACATTGCTTCCTAGCCACATCCACTCCACCCACAGTTCTCGCCTAGCCGTCAGTCAGACACGCTAGTATAAACAATTATCGGGTATATTAATTAACACGTCTCTCTGCCGCGTATTTGTTACTGGTGCACAGGTGTGTATCATTTGTTCCCGTGATTGCCGTGTTAGCCTTCTTGGTACGGAACGAGTGATAAGCGGTAGCGGGGAGAAAGGCAGCGATTAAAAGCAGGGGCAAGGTTGCGTGTGTGGGTGTGGTAACTACTATAACTACAACTCTACACTATCGGCCTTATTAATAAATCTCGCTAACCATATGCGTTGTTTAAATACTGTTTATCGAATTTTAAATTCAGATACTTCATAAAAAAAAAATGAATTAAGAACCTGCTAATCAGTGTTTAAATTAATCATATGGTTAACTTTTTATAAATTAGGCCATAGACCCCGGTTTCTGGAGAGATAAATCAACGCGTCACAAATTAAACGAAAGTCAAGTGACGTGATAAGCTGCTGCAAATGGATTCAACCAAACGCAGAAGCTGGTTGTGGTTGATATTGCCACATTATTTTTTAATTTTTTGTTTGCCTTAAAACTTGGCCCATGTGTTCATTAAATAACCCATGGTGTAGCGAGTTTTTTTTTCTTGTGAAGGTGAAGATCCAGGGTAGCTCGCGAAATTCAAATTTTCTTACGTTTTTTGCAAAGTGTCAGGTTGTATCTTGGTCAAAATTTGATTCGCGGGCGTAGCAAGTATGTGTCTATAGAAGTATAATCATTAAAATCAATCATCAATACATCTCTCTCAGTTAGAATTGATGCCAAATGTCATGATTTCATGAAATACTTAATAGAAAAATAGAATTTAGCAGGCTACCCTGGAGCATCCACCTCAATACTAATTTATGTGTCTTCTTGTAACTTGGACCACAAACGAGTTATCCCGGTAATTTACTTTCCGTCTTACGTAGAAGCTTTATTGTAAGTTATGGCTTACGTGGATATAACGAATCGTGAAATTAAAATGTTGATTTATATGATGAGATCAAAGGAGTTGGGTGGCATTTGTACAAAGGTATTTGCTTCAAATTAAAGACGATTATTACTCAAAAAATTACCTAACATTTGCAGATGGTACAGTAAACTCTACGTAAAAGGACCCAAATGCTTTTGTCAAGTCCTCCAGTCTGGTTTTATAAAAAAAACCGGCTATTTGCGAGTCAGACTTGCACACGAAGGGTTCCGTACCAGAATCTGAAAAAAAAAAACAAAAAAAAATGGTTTTTGAGTCTTTTATAAAAAAAAATTAAACTTTAATTTTAAATTATTTTTTTATTTATTTTTATTATTTGTTGTTATAGCTGCTTTTTATTTATTTTTATTATTTGTTGTTATAGCATAGCAGCTATAACAACAAATAATAAAAATAAATAAAAAAATAATTTAAAATTAAAGTTTAATTTTTATTTTTAAGAAATACACATTCTGTAAAAGTTTCAACTGTGAAGCTATAACGGATCGTGAGATACAGCCCGCTGACAGACAGACGGACTGTGGAATCTTAGTAATAGGGTCCCATTGGTTACCCTTTGGCTACGGAACCCTAAAAAAGCAGTTTTTTATAAGTTTTAGATTAAGTGAATTCACATATATTTTCCCTTTCATCTCTCTGTTCTCGAACGCGTTATCTATTTGACACCGCCTAATAACAGAAGTAGCAATAAACAAGAGACACCTGCAAAGAACATGAAACCCTTTATTAAATCCAAATTACACTGCAGCCTATATCCATACGGAACCCATCTAATAATACGCCCTTTAGCAGTTATAGCTCAACTTAGCTTTAAAACCCCATTGTGTGGACCCCTTTCAGTCCCACCTCACCTCTTATGCCATGTGCCGGACAGCTCCCAACTATTATTTTATTCAAATTCCTGCTATTGTCGCCAAAACCGCTTACCCCATGAAACGGCAGAGGAAACGAGACGACAATATAAGCTTCTCCCTTTCACACGAGCAATTTATGCTTATAAAAACTTTGCGGAAATGGAAAAGTAATGCAAAGAAAATATTCTTTTTTCTGTCGGGATCTTTCAGCGTCTGAGGATTTGGAATGCGTAGGTACGGATTTATTTACTTTGATTTGTTAAAATTGTCGTTCAAGGAGCTCGTGGCTAAAGTAATAACAGCCGCACGGGTCGATGCTTGCCGGGGTTGGTCCGTGGATGGGTGATCATCTTTATACACCGAGACTCCATCGTGCCTCGGCAAGCACGTTAAGCGGTTGGTTCCTGGCTGTCAGTCGTGGATCTTTGACAGTCGTTACGGGTCGTCAGAAGCCCGAAAGTCTGACAACCAGTCTTACCAAGGGGTATTACCCAGTAACTGGGTTGTGGAGGTCAGATAGGCAGTCGCTCCATGTAAAATACTAGTATTCAGCTGCATCCGGTTAGACTGGCAGCCGAGCCCAAGATATTTGGGAAAAGGCTAGGTAGCTTGATTGTTAAAATTGTCGTTCGGTGTGCTCGGTGCTCGGTTTATTGTGGTATCTCATATTTTCCAAGGGAGAAGTTTGGAACGAGTGTCTCATTCGGATGTTATTTTCACTACTTACCAATTAGCCATAAAACCACATTACAAAAAAAAAAAAAATATTTTCAAAAATCTCGACTGTAAAAAACAACTAATAAATTCTAAACAAGCCATTTTTCAAGCAGTCTGGTGCAATTGGTGGCAGTTATTTTAGTTTAATAATTGATTTCAAGCCACCAACTGCATCAGACTGCTTGAAAAGTGCCTTGTTCGGCACTTGTGAGTAGCTTTTTTGTTACAGTCGGGTTTTTTTAAACTATATTTTTTTCTATTTCCTACATTTTAGTAAGTTAAATTTTTGAAATTGTCTCCTCAGATATTTTGATACACCACTTGACCAGGTGAAAAAAATATGACTACACTAACCTAATTGCGGCCACCATTTTGTTTTTTTTTAACCGACTTCAAAAAAAGGAGGAGGTTCTCAATTCGACTGTATTTTTTTTTTTTGTTACCTCATAACTTTTTACCAGGTGAACCGATTTTGATGGTTTTTTTATTTGAAAGTAGGTGCTTCACATGTGGTCCCATTTTAATTTGGTGAAGATCTGATGAAGAACTTCGGAGATACACAATGGAACTCTTCAATAAATAATAGCAAACCTTCCAGAATTGCTGCAATCGCATGTCTGTATATTGTTTTCACCACTTCACAACATTACACCACGCTGATATGCTCTAAAGGGGTATACAGATTCGTACAGTTCACGCTGATACACCCTAATTTCACAAACTATGTACAACTTCCCTATTTTTGGGGCTATCAATTCGGGCATAACTTTACTATTAATTTATTTTTAGGATGGGGTACAACAACTAAAAAGTGAAAAATAAAAAACTTTTTACAAAAAAAAATACAACCGACTTCCTTAAATATTACTAAAAATTCGAAAATAACTTTAATTTCGGAAGTCGGTGTCAAATAACGAAGAAACCAAACTAGAAACACCGACTTCCGAAATTAAAGTTATTTTCGAATTTTTAGTATTATTTAAGGAAGTCGGTTGTATTTTTTTTTTTGTAAAAAGTTTTTTTTTAATTTCATGTATTTCCTCCTAGCCTATTTCACTTCGGTGCTCCAGACCAATCTAATAATATCTCTTTTGCTAAAATTCATCAAGCATCAAACATTACACTCCTAGGGCAATCAGGTAAAAAGAGTTTCATTTTTTTTTTTTGAAATAGCAGAAACTGTAAGTGGTTGGGGAAACTTGTGAATTATTTATTCAAAATTACAGAAAGCTAACACAAAAATGACATCTTAAATCTAAATCGTATCTTATTTAACTTTGATCCTTTCGCAAGTATAAGTCAAAGGGCGAAAAAATCTTAAAATAAAATTCAGTACTACGCCTGCGTAACACGATGAATAATAAATAAAGGTTAGAAAATATAACAGGTGAGCAAAGGAGGGTGAGGAAAGAGGAATATGCTCCTTGGAGGCCTGTCCTTCCTCGACGATGGTTTTATTCGGCCCAAAGGCCTCTGACAAGGAAAGGTAACTTGTGAATATCGATGTTTAGATAAAACTGTATGTAGAAATGGACTGGGTAAAATTATATGTATGTAGGTTCGACACGTGTAAAGTGAACACAATTCCTTGAAGGCGACTTTTTTCTGGAGTCTGGATCAAGGACAGTGACGTTGCAAAGTTCTGAAGACTGCATGGCAGTATTCAATTAATGAGTTCAATTTAAAGGAATAATACAAAATTGAATTAAGTAGGTACTAATAACACTAACATAGCATACAAGCACAATCTGTTACTAACCACTAAATTATGGACTGATATACTTAGGTCTGAATTAAAGCTATTTTATTTTTATTTTATTTAATACTAATACTTCGGCATACAATAGTCTAGCAATATTTAAATATTTGGGATACGATTTAAAAAAAAATCTTCTGGTTTATAAGCTCCTTTACTTACGACGTCAATAAAGGAGACGATTTTGAAGTCTGTAACATGTAATTACTAGCACGCTTTTTTTAGCTTAATCTGTAACTATAAATATAAAAGTTGAATTTGACCCACTTACCGGTTTCTAATTGAGCTGAAATTTTACATACATAGTTTAGTTTGGATGACACTGGTGCCGATTCTCTTGTTCAATAACTAAACTAAAATTAGAGAATCGCTATATTTTATTAAAAGGCAGTGCTAGAAAAAGACGGCTATAGCTGTGAACTAAGTTAGAGATGTCAAACTAGTTTACGCCTTGGGCTTTACCGTGTTTTTAGTCGACATGTTTTTACGTGTAACCTTAATTTGTACAGAAATATTGGTTCACTAAATTGGACAGCTCTAATTTACGTCCGTCTTTTTCCTGTTTTATTAGAGAGAAAAATATAACAATAGCCTAAATTATGTTTAGTTTGTGCAAAACAGAATCGGCACCAATGCATGGTTAGCTAAGTGACGTCATTCTAAATACAATATGGCGGATCCAAAGATAGTGGACTTACTATTTTCTATGCATTCCCATGATATAAGTATCAAATGAAAAGATTTGCTTAGAAGAATACGGAAAATAAAATTTAACTATAATTTATTATTTTTCTTGAAAAGTTTTTGGTTTTAACCCTAAGAATAAAATGGAAAGGTTAAGCTTAATGCCACTGAAATAATCTCTCATTTTAACTGCGGGGTACCCACAAAACTCGAGAATCGTTAACCATTTTTCAGGCAGTTCCGATCCATATCAGAACGTCGGCCAGTCAATAAATCGCCACAGCGGTCCCAAAGGGAACTGAAGGGAGATCGAGATAATCACCATGCTTTTCTGATGGACGGTTTTCCTATAGGAAATGGTGCCTTGAGATTACGTGG
Organism: Polia nebulosa; assembly: GCA_951329385.1. Classification (NCBI taxonomy): domain Eukaryota; kingdom Metazoa; phylum Arthropoda; class Insecta; order Lepidoptera; family Noctuidae; genus Polia; species Polia nebulosa. Next base: position 6,867,850 of record OX589588.1, on the reverse strand, counting down.
TATTTTGGTCCTTCACGTGTAACATAAGGTAAAATGTCCGTAAGATCGCTACCTCTTTCATATTTAAAACTATTTCCTTCATATTTTCCGTTTGGTTTTGCTCCTGGGGCCTGTCTCAAAAGAACCGTAATTTTTTTCCGGGAGTAAAAGTAGCTAATCTATCTGTGAAACAATCAGATCAGTGCGTGATCGAATGGGGAATGAAGATATCCGCAGGAGAACCAAGGTTACCGACGTAGTTCTAAGAACCACCAAACTTAAGGCGCAGTAAAACGACTTTTAATGGTTTTTAATTGAACATCACGTCTAAACGACTAGTTTTTTTAGTTGTTTTTTTTTAGTCTTTTTTTCTAGTTTTTTTGGAAAAAAATATATGTAGACAATTTTCGTCGTAATTTTATCTGAGAATATTTGAAATTATATTTTAATAACATAGTGTAATTAATTTGTAAAGTTTTATCTAACGCGGATTAGAAATTAAGAATCACGCAAAAACTATAAAGCGTATTTTTATGAAACCTTCACCGTTTTAAAGATCGTTTAATTGTTTATAATTTAGTTTAAGTGTTTTAAGTTAAATACCTGTTGTTTTATGTGTAATAAATTAATAATGCCTCTAATTTCGGACAGCGCTCCTTGATGGGCGAGTCTTATTACTGGGTGGACGTACGACGCGTTACGTGAGCTCAGCACAGAGCACGCAAGCTAACCACTCAAGGTCATTGGCAGTTAATAGCGCCTTAAGTGGCAGTGAATAGGTGCTCGGAGAATAGGTGGTGATGGGGCCGAAAAGGGGGAGGCAGTGGACGTCTTTTGGCTAAAATGATGATGATCATGATGAATCGGATCTGTGGGTACTTCCAGAGATTGTCTCTTATAAACAAAAAGACAAACCTGCCTAACTTACTTCCTTATAATAATAATTTAGATAAATCCACATGTTCAACTCATTATTTTATTCTGAAACACCTTTCAATTAAGACTACTCAAGAGAATTAAATCCAATGCTTTCTTGCGTGCAAAACATGTATCAAAGGCAGGAATGGACATTGGGCATTGACATTTATCCAGCATATATACAGGGTGTCACCGCTTCGGTGACATCGAAAACAGTCCTAGTTCTATACCCTGCTAGCATTGAACAGCGTGGCTATCCTATTCAAAACTGTGTCCGGGTTTGTCCTACAATCCGCTTTGGTGACGGCTCTTAAAGGATTAGTATTCTTACTCCATCCCCCTATTTTTAATCTTTAACGGTTCTTTGCCATTTTAACGGTATCGTGAACGGGAGTCGGAAGTAACACTTTGAAAGTGTTGAAAATTTTGAATTGTTCCAATTTTAAATTATGGTCGTTAAAACCGAATCTGCGAATGGTGAAACGTCATTTTTAATTCGCATTAAGAGATCTAACTTTTTCAATATTTTTATCGGTGTTTTATCAAACCTAGATATTAGTTTACTTTCAAATCAAACTCGTAAACCGTAGTAGGTATCTTAAACCAATTGCATTGATAGTGATTTGTAACAAAAAGTGTAGGTAAGTTTAAAAAAAATATTGTTAGTATTTTTCCTTTTTTTAGGGTTCCGAACTCGAAGGGTCCAAACGGAACCTGGTGTCAACACATACACAAACACGATCAAAAGAGAAAGCTCGTATTTAATTCAGGGAACAATGTTAATGGTACAAAATAATCATGTTTCATAGCTTTACGAATACGTTGACTTTTTAAACGTAATTTTGCTTTTCATAAATTTTTACATGAAAAACCAAATCTTGTTTTCCATTTCTCATCGACACCGAAAAACCGTGAACCTTAATTCTTTAAGACGATTAATTAATTACAGAGTTATTTAAATAACGGTTTTGTACACACATTAAAATATCTCAACACTAATTAATAAACTTTTTAATACACCACTCACAGAGCAATAATTATCTGAATCCATAGAGTTTTAATCTGGGCAGGTTTGTATTTTCTGACGTTATTCCAACACCCACATGTGGGAGGAATTCAATTACCCCGTCCAATACAGAGTTAATTAAATACATGTACTTACATTTAGTGGGTAGGTGCGTAATAAACTTGATATATTGTCATTTAATAAATAATTTTACCCCACCTTGATTTGCATAGAGCAGCATGCTATAGGTTGTTGTTGGTTTATGGTTTTGCAAGTGTCTGCAGTATAAATATAATTGTATTTCTGATTGAATTATTAATGTAATTGTATTGTTAATTGAATAAGTAGATGTTGAAACGGTTGCACTGGGAGGTAGTGGATCTGTAATGATAGTTTTAACAGAGAAAGATAAATAAACGTTGAAAGGAAACCGCTTTAAAATGTTTGGTAATAATTCAGAACTTCAATTGTTTTCAAGTCAAAGTGTGGAAATCTTCATTGTTTAATAGACACATAATTTACCTTACTTAAGCCTCTCCTCAAAATGAAACAGTCAGACTTTTCAAGAACAATCTACTAAACTACATTTTATACTAGGAATATCTTTAAATAATACACTCTGTATGAGTGTAAAAAAACATATCACATAGCCGTCAACTACGCATACTGTATATCTAACAAAGTAGCTTTGCGCAAAAATTGTTGCTGGAAAACGACTTTTTTTTTAGGTTTGAAAAAAAAACAATTTTTATTGCGCGCAATGTAACAAAAACCCAGGCAAGTGGACATAAGCCGCGCCCCTTCGCTCTAAGCCGCGTAGGTACTTGTCGGATACGTTTGATATTCATTGCGTTTTTGTTACTGCAAATGCGTAATTTCGAAATTTCGGAAAACAAAATCGAAAATTCTGGTAATGTTTGTTTGGAAAAAAGTTTAGTATTATCAACTTGGAATTCATTTTCGAAAAAGTAAAAAAAAATTGTGATTCCCAGGTATGGTCTAGTGTGAAAAAATGATCCAAATAATGGGTAGAATATGAGGCTTTCGGCTTCGGAAACTGTCTTTTTACACCCAATATAGGTACTCGTAAGTGTGATATGGTTGGTTTGCATACGAGTAGCGCTATCTAGCGGCTAATTAATGAATACTCCGTTTCGAGGTGCGACAAGTAAGTACGTTAGCGACAGATCACATTTGGCGTCTAGATTTCGACCGCGTCGGTTGTGCGCACTTATTCATACTAACCATGTGCAATATGGCGGACTCGCGACTTATATTTTGGATGTAAATATCTCTGTTTTTGACATACATTATTTATTATTATCATCATTATTTTTTTTTATTTTTTTTTTATTGTTTTATTTGTATATATTTGTTGATTCCCGGTAAATACAGCAGATAATCTAAAGGCATCTAATAATTATCCACAATACCAGCTACCATAAACGCATCGTAGTCACAGACATAACTCAACACTGATTAACGCCTTAGCTACGTCACTGCCTACCCCCGTTCATACCGTCGCCATTTTAATACTTCTAAGGAGGCCATTACCAAAAAACACAGCAATTTATCAACAAAGACATCTACAGAATGTCGCCGAATTCCCTTAAATCCAAGCCCCATTATTATTCCGCTTTGCCCACCACAAGGGTAATTTGCGTAATCCCCGGGTGATTTTTTAAACTTTTGGAAAAAGTGTGTCATTTGAATTTTTGTCACCGCATATTTTTATGAGGCCTTGGATCACGCTTAACATAAGGTGGGACAAAAAAGGCAATTTAAACAATCCATGGAAGAGCAAACAGAAATAAGAATCCTATCCCAAAACAATTATGTCTATGTATGTTGTCATTTCATTGAGAGAGGAACCGAGAGGAACCATTGTAAATCTGGCATCACACATTGGTATTATTCGATAAATTCAACAACATCATCATTCGCCCCCTTCACTCCCCCTTATCTCAATTTATTTGGGGTCGGCGCGACTTACTTCTTCGATACTTCTCTTTTAGTAATCATCTCAATAGTAACCCATTTTTTAGCCTTATGAGCTCTGCAGAGCGCTAAACTATCATAACATGATTGTTTAATTCAGATTTATGCTTAAAAGAAAATCCTTGTACCAAACTCCACAGCAATATCAAAAACATTTAGCATTTTCCCAGCAGCAGCCCGATCACTAATCCTGTCATTAGGCCCGTCACTGACGACCGTAAATTAAGGGGCTTGCACAATAAGCACAGAGTTTGTCATCCTGTCCAAGGTGCGCCTAGCCTTGCGCCAATTTGTAAATACCTCACTAATAGGGACCAAGACAAACACGTCGGGTAGTGTGAAAGTGCCAGTATGTTCAGTGTTTGTCCGGAGGTGTCTGTCTGCTTGTTTGTTCATGAGTTCAGAAGTTTTGGCTGCGGTATAGGGGTTGACAGTTAACAACAAGTGTGGGAACTTCATTTTATGTCTGTGCTGGAATGGTAAATTTTCTCATATATACCATATCGTTTATTTCGACATTTCAAATTTATTAGAGGAAAAAGCAGTAGTTAACGAATTTTCAGGTTTTGAATCAAAGTTGTCAACGGTTTTAATGGAACTGAGTTAAAGAGTAAAAAAACATTAATTAAGTGTCAAACAATACGCTATGCGGCCGCTTAATACTACAGATTAACTCAGTTATCCACTTTTGTCTACTTAGTATTAAGCCACTAATAGCAATTCGTCGAAAATTTAATTCAGTAAAAGCGTAAAAGTGTTCTTGTTTGAAAATTCGCGTGCAATACGACGAAAAGTCACTTAAACGTGATGCTAATTGTCCCCTTTGCCGTATCTCTGGCAGTTTCGCAGAAATAATGAATGGCAATTTCTCTTTGCTTCTCTGCATGCGTGGTTTTGCTTTCTTTCTTTCTTTTTCGATTTAAACGAGGAATTGTTAACACGGAGTGCACTTTGTTTTATAGATGACATTTAGCTGTTACGTCTACGTCGAGTTCTCTCTAATGTGGAAAAGTTTAAGTTTCCTTTTACGTTACTGTATTGACATTCTTTCTTGTACTGGTTTTTTTAGAGCAACGTAATAACAAATTCATATATTCCGATATATTTTTTATTATCTTACCTAATCTTGAAACGACTCGTCCTTTTATCAGCCAGAACCCTCAATCAAAATCTCAATTATACCCTGCTAGTGCCCAATAACGTTTTAGATGATATTGCCATAAACATGCCCATGAAGGGCTACCCCAAATAGTCATATAATGTTATAAATGTGTACTAATAAAGGGATTTGTGTGACCCTCCTCTGGTATAATAACTTAGTCGCTTCTTACGACCCCCATGGGGAACCATGAAGTATGTCTTCTGTTTATAAAAGGGAATTAAGCTGGTCCACAGATGGCACAGCAGAAGAAATTACTTACCGTTAAATGTATTTTCAGCTCGCTTATTAAAACACCTTTAATTATTGTCCATGATCAGCGGGTTTCATTTTATCAATGATGGAACAGCCATTTGTCTTAAAGTTTTGAGGAAGTGTGGAATTTCAGATTATGAAATATTGACCGCTCGTCCCTACCATATAATTTTTTTTATGTTCTTCCTCAAATCTCTACAGAGATACAACCCAAAACCGTCATAGGATGTCAAAAAATATTCCCAATGCACTACAACGAACAAATACATTTGACCCAGTGACACGATTCTATTGGCAAGGCAAGGAATCCCTTTATTGCTTATACGGAGCATATCCAATGCGAGTGTACGTGAACTCGTCTAAATAAAATTCCAAGGGATTTCTCACGCTCGGCTGTCATTTATTAAAAAAAAAATTCAATTTGTGGAATAACGAATACATTTCGAGTGGTTTTAGAGGGAAGGTAGAAATATACGGAGGGGAGCTTTTAAAGAGTGGAAATTTTAACAGGAAAAGTATCGCTCCAGAAAGATCTTGTGCTATTGATGGTTTTAAGGTAATGTAAGAACTTTCCCACAAAGCAAAGGACAATAACGCAAGAATTTTAACAAAAAGCAAAGAAATATAGAGTTTTGTTCTTATCTGGAAAATATATTTAGAACAACAAAGTTCCACATCACCTGAGCTTGAGCCGTTAAAAAAATCATCTTCATAAAAGTCCGAAAGTAAATTCCGACGGGAATTGTATTCCGAAGTTTTTGGCGTCTCTTTTATTGTTTGTAAAGTTGGAAGTTGGAATGGAAAGGCGAGGAAGCATAGTCGATTCAAAGTAGTTGTTATGGCGAACAACGTAGGGCCGGTATTCTTTAAAAATCTTTTCCTTATTTCTCAGGTTTTTGCCCTTCCGTTGAAAAGTCTGTCATCGTTTCATGAGAGTTAAACGCATTTTTTCTTTATTGTATTAGATAAAACACTTTTAATCTGCCCTAATTAAATTCCACAGCTTTTGCTAACAGCGGCACCCAAGACAGTTCCTTACCTTGAACCAAATCCTCTAATCCGTTAATTCCTTAAACAATACCTCATTTGCATTCGCACGAACCTCCACGTTTCGCATTCAATTACCTGCATCTGAGGAATGATTGTCATGCCGAAGACAAGATTCGTCTCGTTTCGCTATGGCGTCCTTTTCTGGTTCGTTTAACGCGATGGGTCCGGGATTATTCTCATTAGACGTAATTTGTTTCTCTTGGTAAGCTTCTCGCTTGACAGTTATGACGAGCATCTATTTTAGTAATGGCACTAAAATTGGACGACTGAGTTGGAATTGGAAATGACATATGAAATATCTAGGCGTGGCAATGTAGATTGATCTGAAGCAATTACTAGGGAGCAATGAATTGTTTTATCGTTACAATTATTTTGTTTGTATATAATACTAGTCATAGAATTTATTAAGTTGCACCTGCCACATTCCGTCTCTGCACCACCCTAAGGTCGACTGGTAGAAAATGCCTAAGGCATTAAGTCCGCCATTGTACAGTAATTTTTACTTGTGCATTAAGTTTAATAAATAAATAAATAAATAATGAGCTTAAATTGTATTTATCGTTCTATAGTCATGTATTCCCAATAAATCAAGTTCCATTTTATTGTATATTTAATATTAATTACCTTCTAATTAAAATTTACACCAGCTTTACAAATTCTAAACTTTATTTATTACGTTTTCTGTGTCAATTAAACTAATTTCGTAATTCTGATTTGTTCCAGGTAACTCAGCGTTCTACTTCGATCAAACGGTCCCTTTTTCAAAGGAATGGAGTAATTAAAATCTTTAAATATCAAGACGTTCTGAGAATTTTTATTTAAGAAGTATTTTGCCAGTTGCTTTTATTTCAATAATTTAACGTTACGTTAGCTTAGGTGTTACGTCTATTTTTTAAATAAATTTCAATTGGTTTTGTTTTTGAGGATAATGTTGGCAGGAACTTGAAGAAACTGAACTCTCCCACTCCTCCTTCTTATCTTATATCTCACTTTCACTTTCTATGTTCTTCACACGCCAGGAATCTGCGTTGTTCTAATAAGCTCCTACTGCTTTGCCCTTCTCATACTTCTGATTTTGTTCATTCTTCCTTTCATATTCAGTCCATCCTTCTGTGGAATGCGTTTCCTCTCGATATCAGGATGGCCACCAGTCAGTATGCATTTAAACGGAAGTTGCGGGCTAAGGCCTTAAGTCCGCCTTTGTACTTTTGTTGCATGAAGTGTAAACAAATAAATGAACTTATACAACATGAGGTTGTCTCGAGTTTCTCGGTTTAATAAAAGCCTTCGAAGGATTTTTCGCAGTTATACCTTTCATTGTTCCATTGGACATCGTTATCGATGAAACTTTACCCTAACCGTGAGGGCTTTTCAAATTCCTAATAGCCATCGTTACCTGTATGCTACATAGAAGGAAATAGAACGTAACTTGCTTCTCGAATTGATTTTATTTCCTTTGTCAAACGAGCTTACTCGATACCATAAATTTCTTTTAACAACCGACGTAATTTCTTCAAAGTACCTTCGAATATGTCATTAAAAAAATCAAATACACTGACAGCACATAAAGAGGGCTTCTAAATCCGGAATCTTCCTCACCGCCTGCCTCCCTCCCAATCTTACAATTACGTGATAAAATTGAAGGCTTTTTTTACTCAGTCAAATTCGTTTCACTTAAGCTTCAAAATCTCTTGGGAGATGGTCGAAGCACGAGTTTGCCTTTAATAGGTATTAGGATATATCTTAGGGAATCAGTCCTTGCGCCTCATTCAAACTAATTCAATGTGCTTTGGATTAGTAATTTGAAATCCTGTCTGATAAAAGAAATCCTCGATATCTAAATATTAAGTCCCCACCTATGAAATCAGCGTTATGGACAATTTTAAAGAAGTTGCATTTTTCATACTAACATTTTCTTAATTTATTTAACAATTATGAACACTAATGTTTCAAAACTTTTATGCAATAATGTTTAAAAACTAAATAACGTATGCCACTTAGATTAAGCAACAAAAATAAGTTTTGGCTAAGTTAAAACAAATATAGTGGTCATTTCTGCTAACAAAAAGAGTCATTTATAAGATTTTTTTTTTTTTGTTTATAAAACTATAATAAGGTTTTTTTAATATTGGTTGTATAGGACGGTCATTATTCGATATAATATCAAGCAATTGATGAATATTTTAATTCATAGAAGTGACGAGGTTCTTTATTTGTGAGAAAAAAACGCCAATTTCATAGGTCCCCGACCCTGTATTACACGTGTTACTTTATGTTCCGGATTCTTTTAGGAAGATTTATGGCAAAGAAATAAGGTTTCATGAAAATGTTGAAATAGGTACACAATTATTTCGCATTAATTGAATATTACGAAAAATTAACTTCGCTATGTAACGATCCCATCGTCAATGTACACAAAATCAACTTTAAACAAGTTACAGCAAGTAATTAATGTACCTGTACTGTCTTTTCATAACTTGTTCTGATATTAATTAAGTTGAACCTTATCTGTGTTTTGTTTTTCTAACAGCACGGTTTATTTTTACTATGGTCAAACGTTTGATAAGGTATTTTACTCTATAAGAGAAAATAAATGACGGAGTGAGGGCTGAACATACACAAAAAAAAAAAGAAAAAAAATATATACAGGGTGTAACGGAAAGGTGTGGTCATATTTTAAGAGCCGGTTCTGCCCATGGAAATGAACAACTTTCTCCAAGAAAAACTAGAAAATTCCCAAAAAAAAATTAGACTTTTCATACAAAGTTATCATCAGCTGATCAATATTTGTATGGCAGATAAAAAAAAAATTTTAGAATTTCCTCGGCTTTTCTTGAAGAAAGTTGTTTATATCGATGGGCAGATGCAGTTCTTAAAATATGACCACACCTTTCCGTTAAACCCTGTATACGGTCGAATTGAGAACCTCCTCCTTTTTTTTTCGTCGGTTAAAAAACTAAAAATATGTTATTGAGATAGCTTAGGCAAAACGCAGTCGGAAATGTTGGTTTTAGTTCATAACATAACAAAATAAATTTTAAAATTCAATTCAAAGTTTTCAGTTTTTTTAATCATGGAATAGTAGCCGCCATGTTATACGTCATAAGGCTGTAAAGTGTCAACTGTCAACTAATCAGCGTATGTAAGCTTTGTACTTCTATTTACACAACCAAATGACGTCATGACGTTTTCGTCAAATTACGCGCGAAATTTGAAAATGTTAAATTTAAATCCATTTTTATGGCACTTATTGATTGAATAAAAATTTTGTGTTTTTATTGGTTTATTAGTACTGTAGAATCTAATTGAGACACTTTTCAAAAATGGGTGAAATACCCTATTGTAAAGAACTATATGTATTTGATGAAATCCAAGCATGATATCTGCTTTCCAAATACGAGCGTATTGTGTACGGTGTACGAACGTAGTGTGTACGGTGTTTTTTTTAAATCCACCACAAAGATTAAATCCCTAACCTATATCAAATAGAGAGACGGCGAATAAATAACGCTAATTCAATCCAGCCTCATTTATCTCTGACAATACATTTGACGTATTAGCGACAAGTCATACTGTTGCAATAATTTATGCAATGTGTCAAAATAGATGGCATTACAGACTAATGCCATCGCCGGAATACATAAGTTCTGGTTGATAGATAGCGCGGTTTAGCCCCAAATCTATAAGATTAATGTGCAGTAATTATGAGTAATAGCTTCATGGATTATGTCTCTCGATATCGTCAATCGTTTAACTGGTGTTTTGTGGCTTTTGTATGATTATTATGCTTGTTCCGATATTTAATGAGTTGGCTTTTTAACTTAAACCTAAACACCGAATAAGTTACAGTATTTAGGTTTCCGTTAAAAATGAGAAAAATATTTAAAAAAAATGTGTGTGTACTTATGTAAGCACGTAAGAAGTTATACTTCATCATCTCATCATCATCTCATCTCATCTCATATCATATATCATATATCTCATCTCATTTCATCTCATCTCATATCATATCGTAGTCGTAATCATAATCATTATTATATTATTATGTATATTCTTTTTTTTTCGCATTCACTCTCGCTCTGTCTCTTTCTATTCCCCCTCCCCAGGAGCGTTAAACGTTTAACGCTTTTTTGTTGGAAGTCGCATAAGAAGTATAACTTCAAACTACAAGCAATGTACTTGTACAAGAAATTTAATAACAGAAACACTTATCCTTGAAGCTAACCATAACAAGAAATACTGAAAATACAAAAAAAAACGGTTCGCGATTGTTTCAAAGTAACGCTGTTCCGAGCCACACAGTGGAAGCGTACCGTTTCTGATTTACGACGAAAAGATTGCATCATAAATCATTGTATACACCCTCCTTGACGTCCAGCGTCGGAAAAATTATAGAAGAAGAAAAAATTAAACGCTTTCAAAACAGACATTTAAGTAAGAACACGTTATTAATTAATCCTTATAATGAAAATATATTTAAAGGAAAAGTTTCGTATAAAAGGGCGTGTCTAATTCATTTCCCATTCTGTTTTGGAAGTTGAATTTGGTATTTCGCTAATTATATTGGTGAAGGACTTGCTGAAATTAAAAATTAGGAAAGAGATTTTGAATTTGAAATGGTAGACCTTTGTCAGTGGGGTACAGGTGAGCTCTAAGAGTGATTAGTTTGTGACTTTAGTTGTACATTATAGAAATCCTTAAGTCTAGTTTCTCCTTTATTATCAAGTCCTGACAAGTTTAATTGCTCCTACAAAGTATATAGGATAATAGACCCTTCGACTAATTAGTTACTTAGTTACTTAACTCTGTGCAGCTATACTAGTGTATGTAACTTTTATAATCCTCAAAGCATTTAAACGAATATATCCAATTTAGCTAGTTTGGCTCTTTCATATTTTAACCGAATCTGGACTCTTTCCAATTTCTGTGTATGAAAGTGCACAATTTATAAAAGCAGGCGATTGCACAAATACCTATTTTTCCGCTTTTCATAATATTGCAGAAAAATACAGAATATAAGAGAATTTCAATACAACATGTACAAAAAAAAAAATACGCCATTGAAAACAAATAAATCTGTCTGGGTGTTATTTGAAAACACTTATCAAACTCACACAAACTCAGCTGAAATGGAATTAATGATTTATAAACACCTTAAGTACTACCATAATCTACGTCAAAGTCATAACAAACAAATATTACAGAACAAGAAATTCTTCAATTTTAATTTTCTCCTCTGAAGGTAGAATAAATTATTTTTCCGGTCGCCAGCATCCTCCAGAGACGGGTTTCCAAATAGAATTTTATCCTTTAACGACGTTCTTAATAATATTTTATTGCGTTGCCGTATCTTTTAATGTTATTTCATAATGTACCCGCCCTTGGCAGTCAAACCTAATTAGCTATTGAAGCCAACATTTTTCAACTCAATCGATGTCTCGACAATTCAATTGTCGCGTAAAATCGAATCAAATTCAGCATAATTTTGTAAACGCGTCACAACGCCGCGTCTTGACCTAATTTGGGTCGTGTTAGCCAGAGGCCGACCAGCCATTTCCCGGGCTATTGGGCCCAAATGCTACCCGAGCCTTGCTATATTCCGCAAAGGCTTACGACATCTAATTCCGCTGACAAAAAGGGGAATTTTATGGCCGTTACTAAATCTGCATTCTGAAAGCCCCATTTTCAGGCATCCTGTGAAATATTGATGACTACATTGCTGTATTTTAATATATTTTAAAAGAGTTAAGTGATCTAAAAACGCATTGCCAAAGGGCACGTGAAATCAAGCACACATCATGCGTCGACGAGTGTGAGTTGAGTTGTTAAATGAACCGTTATACCTTTTTAGTGATCTGTCAAATAGTCCTGCGTGTTTACGCAGCCTGAGATATCTCCTTTATTTTTCATTTCAAACAATATTGAAAGGGACTCTTATAATGACTTTTTAAAACTCTGAAGTTTTGTCAAAACACCGCGGGAGATATTGTAATGACTAATGGTAAGTTGTATCTTATGTCGGGATACTCATAAAGTGGCCCATGTTGGGCGCCAACGCGCTGCTCGGACCGGAACAGCCCGGAGCTTCGACGCGTTTATTGTTATTGTGACTCTTCTGTTAGTCTTTTCTTGCTCAGACGTCCCGACAGCGAGCTGAATAGAATTGTTTTCATATACTTTTCTGCCGTCTTTCAAAGAGTCAGCGAACCTCGAAGGAAAATTGAAAACATGAAAACGGTTTCAAGTCAAACATTAAAAAGTTCCAAACAATATTCTAAAAATACACAATACGGTATACCTTTCCAAGATGACACGAATCAGAACTAACAAACTGGGAACAAGGGTAACAATATAATCTGAAGTTATTAATTGAAAATTCCTGGACACTGAATTAATTGGCAATATTCATTCGTAAATCACTTTGGAAATTAATTTAATACCTTGGAACGGCTGTCGGAACCACGTGCCCTTTGTTTCATAAACGGTATCGGTGTACTATTAAATTGAGCGTCGTAAATTATAAATAAATCATTTTGCGTTCCAACGTTTGTGACATGGGAATCGTGTTAAGAGTGGGTCGGAAGAGGGTATTTGTTAAGCATGTGTTGAACTTGTACTTTAACAGTCTGAGACAGTTTGAACACAATATTTCATCTTTAACTATATAATTTAGGTATAACTCTCACTTCTACTACGAAGCATGGACTTAAAGCCCTAAATAACATTTAAACAACCTAACCCAACTTGGTATTATAATTGAGTACCGCACGCTTGACCTCGCTTATCATTGCAGACAATGCATCAACACCTATATAATTTCCCTAAAAAGACAGCAAATATTGGACATCAAAATGCCATCAAACGCCATCAAACCGACAGGAATAGTTCGCTCGTTCACCAACGCTGCAAAATTCTCGACGCCTGGAGCAAATGATTATCCGATGCCAACCGATCATCCACGATTTGCAGTTCAACTGAATACCATCCGCAAAAATGCAAATCGCTCTTTTAACATTTGTTTTAAATGCAGATTTTAGGTTTACATGAATTTGGAATCAATTCTGTTGGCTTTTCACGAGCGGAATTAATATTTTTTGTGACAAAGCTTTTGATTGACATGAAATGGGTCCAATATGAGTTGTGTTAGATGAAAATTTTTATGTGGCAACTAACTCATGTTTCAAAATTATTCCTTATTTCTGTTGTTATCTAGCAGACACTAAAACTCCGTTTGCGACACACTGTTTTTCTTTCTAAATTCATAACAACGAAGTTAAACTCCTCCAGCTGAGTGCAGCTATAAATCCCTTACCCCACACTCAACACATCACTCAGAACCGGTGATACCCCCATAAACAAGTCGGAATAGTCTCTGATAACGCTAAAAATGTATTTTTGAGCCGTCACGAAGACTTAACGAGGGCTAATTGTCGTGAGGGGGCTATTACCAGCCTAACTGCGGGCCCGAACGCTCGCTACTTTGTTTGAACGACCAACAGCGGGATTTTTTATATTCGTTCACCTTTGTGTCTAATGAACAGCGCTTTGTTTTTCTGCTTTAAGCGGTTATTAGGTAACGATTTTATGCTTGTTGTCGTTACTTGCGCACCCCATGGTGTAAATGTCTGGATGTTCTGTTCTGAATTGAACGTGCTCAGTGTTTTTGTCTGTTTTGGGAAGTGCGTTTGGATTTTTTTTGTCATTTATTTGTATGCTGATTGTGGTATCACCTATTCTCGCTTAATAATCTCTAGAGCACTGAGGTTCTAATAAGTATTCTTCATGTTGCGTGGCACATTTTGTCTCATCTGAAATTCTCTTGAGCTTTGCATCAGTTGTAATGACCATGCATACTTTATTGACGACCCCAAATTACCCACTAACTCACGACGCTTCTCTATCTGATGCATAACAAATTAACGAACTCTCTTTAATGAAAAACATATCTACGAGCACCCCAAACGCACCGACCAGCTTTTAAGCCAATTAAAACGATGGACTGTATAAAAAATATTCGTACAAAGCTTTTACTGAATAAAAGTGTATTTTGAACAAATTCAGCCGACCGTGAAGATATCGGAGGCACAATATAGGTACATGTATGAGTAATGGAGATCCCTGAGCCAATCGGGGAGCTCGACCTACGGAACCTGGAATGGGACATGCAAAATAAAGCAGATGCCACGGCAAACATGAATTGATTGTTATTAAAGTTGAATATAAGGAAGTATTGGAAGATGCTGGCAGCGAGATGAATAGGGAGAAAGATATTGGTTTGGCTGTTCATGTAGAAATAGTACTTGAACATGAATCTTTTGCTTTCTAGCTTAAAGTGGTGGTATGGCAAATAGAAAATTAGAATTTATGTTAAGATATTCTGCAGTTATTAGTTAGTTAGTTATTTATTTGGCTGTTATAAGTTTTTTTTTAAATTGAAGGATTGTAAAATCACAAAGTGTTGTTCTTTCATTACTATTATTGATCAAAATAAAGTACAGGTAATTCAAAAAATCAATTTTAATAATGAAACCCTTTACAGTATCAGATGAACTGGACAACGTTAACTTACCAAAGCCATTTCACTATAAGTTTATTTATGAAATGCCTACGAGTACATGAAACAAAAAGGTGTAAGTGCCGAAAGTTAGGTGACCCCTAAACTTAGTTGAAGTGCCCCAAAGCGTGCAAGAAAAGCTTTTCCTCATTTGTTACTCGTCATGATACTCGAAGAGGATAAAAGAGTTACTATAGCATAAGGAGCTGTTTTAGGCTTGTTATTTGTGATATATTTTACAGTCATTTAAATATACATATAAATTATATTTTTAACCGACTTCGAAAAAGGAGGAGGTTCTATGTTCGACTGTATGTATGTGTTTTTTTTATGTATGCCCACCGATTTCTCTGTCATTTGTGGACCGATTTTCAAAATTCTTTTTTTATCCGAAAGAATATACTCCCGAGGTGGTTCCATATAAATTTTTATCGAAATTGAGAGACTGAACAAAAATTAAAAATATGTACACCTAGATGACGTTTTGGTTTGCTCCAATTACGAGTATGTTTAAATTCCACGTTCCATGTTATTGGGGTTTTTAGTTCTGGGGTATAACAACTAAAAAGTGAAAATTAAAAAACTTATACAAAAAAAACCAAACGACTTCCAAAAAAGAAAATACCTACACTAAAAATTTAAAAATAACTTTAATTTCGGAAGTTGGTGTCAAATAACGAAGAAATAAAATACAAACACCGACTTCCGAAATTTAAGTTATTTTTAAATTTTTAGTGTAGGTAGGTATTTTCTTTTTTGGAAGTCGGTTGTTTTTTTTGTATAAAAGTTTTTTTTTAAATATGTCATTAAAAATGTATATAAGTATAAGAAAAAAAATGCCCCACCGTATCGGGAACAGGGTCTGAGCTACAGACGGTAACGGCTCCAGAGAAACCTCCTCACACAGGAGTACTGCTTTCTGAATCAAGCCCTTGATCAAGCCGCCTAACGAGAGCCTCCTGAGGTGTTGGTCGAGTCTCATGGCTTTTAAGCCATTGGCTGACACGACTATCATTACAATGATCGCTCTGTTTCCATATCCCACATATCGACTCAGATATTATTACGGCAGCTCATAATGACCCACTGCTGGGCAAAGGTGTTCTTCCACTCTTTACAATTCTCACAGCTCTTTACTGTTTTTTCCTAATCCTTGATGGATACTTAACGAAATCAAAATATTTTTAACCGACTTCAAAAAAAGAGGTACCTATTCGACCCGTATGTACCTATGTATGTTTGTTTGTTCGCGATTTTCTTAAAAACTACTGGTCTGATTTGGATGGGGTTTTGTTATTCAAATGCATAAATGCAAGGAAGGTTTTAGTATACAATACATTAGGACCTGATGAAGATCTTCAGAGATAGACAGTGGAATTCGCCAATAACTAACAGCAAATGACGCGCGATTACTGCGATCATTTGTCCGTGTATTGTAAACACAATTTAATGGGAAGCCACAACCAAAAACTAAAAAAAAAATTCTTTACAAAAAATAGAACCGATTTTGCACTTTTTTATGTTTTTTTTGTTAGTCGGTTCAATTTTTTGTAAAAAAGTTTTTTCTTATTAGAACTATGACATAATTACGATAAAACAAAATATCTAAAATTAAATATTATTCCTATTCATTATGATTATGAGTAGAAGCTTTGTCCAACAGTGAAACAATATTAGTTAATGTATAATTAGAACAGTACTACTGTAATTTGATGGCCTTTGACCGAAATCACCCCGAGGGCTCAAAATAAATGAGCATTTGGACAAATCTAACCCTGCTACTCAGTTATGCATGCTTAAACAAACAATTACATATTTTCAATGCGATCCACAAACGAAAATAGCAACGCCAACTGTAGGAACTGGTCTGTTAAGTTGTTAACATTAGCCAAGGTAAAAAATACCTTATCTTGGATGACGTAGATTTCAATTCAGCTAAAGTTGTGTTTCTAAGGGTCTTGCTGGGCGACTTGTCAATTGTTTGTAGCAAATAAATAAGAAACACTAGTTGGTCGACAGGGTGACCTGATTCAATTGCACATTCCGATTCTGTTTACTCTCATGTAGGTCAGTAATAGTACTAACGAGAGACCATATAATATAGGCGGGAAGCAGACCTGGGCTTAGGCTAGGGACGATAAGCGAGCAGTTATTGTATGTGTGGCCATTATGGCCCAAGTCATTAGCCCGAATTAGGCCTTCGTACGTTTAATCCTGTTTACCTTAAATGGCAATGGCAACACAGGCTTTCTAAGTGAGCTGGACTTTCAAACAACGTCTACTATGTTTAGGACTTACCGTGCCAGCCAAGCGTGTAATCCTGAAAAGGCCCAGTATTCAAGTAATCTATAATCATGTGTACCTTTAGGAACTTGAAAAGACACAAATATTGGCCCAAAGATAGCAACATAGTTAGAACACAAACTAAAAATAGTTTACCCATCTCGAAATATTTTTTAGGTCCGAGCGCTGTCCGCTTGACACGCAGGAAGTTAAAGAAACAGGTAACTACCGTAGTACCGCGTACCGTAGTCGCCGTAAACAATTAAAAATCTATTGTGTCTGTTAACTAGACTAAGTAATGAACATAAGGATAGATTGGATACTCTTTATTATACACTATAACAAATTACAGTTTCGGTTATTTAAGCCGTATGGCCAATTAAATTCTCTGGCATGGCAGCTTGTTGATTTTCTTATTTTGCATATTATTTCACAATGAAAACTTGACGACTGTTTGCAGTAGTTTCTTAACTTTGCACTTTTTCCACGATTTGTCTTCATTCATCTCTGCCATCCATTATTCATCTCCAACTTTCCATTTCTTGAGATATTTATAGGTTTTTTCTAATTACTCTGTTCCATTCTACAATGTACGGCATAAAGTCTTAGAATATTAAGTTTGGTTCATTAATTATGGACGGCATCTTGAGTGGTGTCAATGTCAGTAGCTTTAGCTTCTACTTTAAGTTCCACTTGTTTATCTTCATTAATATTTTAGCCTTTATACAGTTGCTTCTGAATAAAGGAGACTTCTGCCGTTCCCTTTTCTATCTTGTCCAGTGTTTTAAGGATTCGAAGCCGAATAGTATTGCTATCATATTTTGATCTCGATAAGTGTTACTTCTTCTTTATTAATGGCTGACGAAAGACACGTGAAAAAGATTCTGACTTCGGACTTTTTCATTTCTATATCTACGTAAAACTTGACAATCACAATGCTGTCTAAGTAATGGCTGTCTATACCTCCTATAACTTAAACCACAGCCATAGTTACAAGCACGTAACACAGCGGCTGACCCAAAATAACTACCACCATCATCTGACCTTCCCTTCCCCCGACATCCATCCACAAATGAAACACATGAAGGAAACGTCGTCCAGTGTGGTAGGTCAAGTCTGCCTGGTCTAACACGGTGCCACCTCACTGGAACCAATCGAATGACGCTCGAAACGTTTTCATTTGATCTCGTTGGGATTTAAATTGAACTGCAGAACATTCTGATAGGACAGATAACCATTTGTGCTTCGATAGAAAAAGTAACACGGCAGTAAAAGTCGAATGGGTAAAGAGCAAAAATTGAGAACACTCGGTTGGTCACTGTTTTTCTAAGCTATTTCGTTTTCGTGCCAAAAGTGAAAAGTACGCTGTATTTCAACATTTTTTCTGCGCTAGCATCCTCCCACATATTTTCCTGAATAACCTTATAGTAGCTTTTTTGTTATTCCTAATTGGCTTGTCATGTTACATCAAGTAACAACTCAAAAATATACTAGGCATCTAATCAGTAAACTTGTTACAAGAAAGTATAACCAGAAAAGCTCAAGGAACCCTAGTCATCTAAAGAACTGCCTATATTTCAAAACTACGAATAATTTATGTTGAACGCTTCAATAAATAACTCACTTAAAACTTACTTCTCATATACAGTATGAATAATAGACTCAAGTCAAGCAAATCCTCAACAAAGTGTAACAAAAGTTTCACATTTGACATATTGGATTTTAGTAGAAATGGAGACAAAGAAAAGTTCCACTAAGTTTCTTGACAACCCTATAAACTGGTGTGAACTAGTTTATTCCGGACTATCGATTCTTTTTTGACATGTTTGAAGTGCCTTGTAACCTACTCGTAGCAATTCGATTCTTGCAGAAAATTGTAAATTTATGACGTACGTACTGGATTTTTTATGTCAAACATAAAGATTTTTTAAGTTTCCTCACAATCTATTAGTACCTATTAATAAAAGTAAAATGTTCTTCGTTGGTAAAATCATCACTTAAGAGAACGGCTGGGCCTCTTGGAAAGGATTTTTGGAAAGTTTGATAAACTGATAGCGCTTTTCCATGGGATTTTAGTATGAACTCGAACATAACAAAGTCAGACATCAGCTCGTTTATACCCCCGACGCAAAAAGAGGGGTGTTATAAGTTTGACCGCTATGTTTGTGTGTCTGTCTGTCTGTGGCATCGTAGCTCTTTAACGGGTGAACCGATTTAAATGCGGTTTTTTTGTGTTCCGTACCCAAAGGGTAAAACGGGACCCTATTACTAAGGCGGTCCGTCTGTCACTAGGCTCTATCTCATGAACCGTGATAGTTAAACAGTTGAAATTTTCACAGATGATGTATTTCTGTTGCCAACAACAAATACTAAAAATCAGAATAAAAAAATATTTAAGTGGGGCTGCCTCACAACAGACATGGTTTTTTTTTGCCGTTTTTATAGATAAAGGTACGGAACTCTTCGTGCGCGAGTCCGACTCGCACTTGGCTGGTTTTTTATTTGAGAGCAGGTTTTCTAGCTTAATTTTTGTTCTTAATTTTTTTTATCAAAATCGGTTCAGTCCTTTCAAGGTCATCAGCTCTTTTAAATGTTCGCTTTTCTTGTAAGCGTTGGGGGCTTTTTTAAATTTTAAATTTCATTGGTATCTTGTAACCGATCGATTTGTCAAATTTTTATCTCATAGCGGTAATCCTCTATTCGTAGCTTGTCGAGAAACTCTTCTCATGTAACTGACTCATAACTTTCCGGACAAAAATAAGTCCCCGTTTAATAGAGAGTTCTGTGAGTTTCCTGACACCCTAGTACACACTGGTGCAAACTGGTTTATTTGTAGGCGATCCATTCTTCGCTCACATGTTAGTAGAGCACTGTTTCTAGTTCATAATTAAAACTGCATGATGTGCAGTTTGTTGAAGTAACATTTCTTTCAAAGTTGCAGAAATAGTATTTTAATAGTATTTAGCTACAATTAATAAGAAAAACCAGGAAAGTCTGACAACTAGTCTTACCAAGGGGTATCGTATTACCCAGTAACTGGGTTGTGGAGGTCAGATAGGCAGTCGCTCCATGTAAAATACTGGTATTCAGCTGCATCCGGTTAGACGGAAGGGCAGATGATGATTATGAAAAACCAGGAGTATATTAGAAACGTATTGTGTAGTACCAAAATCTGTTTTTGAGAGTGATGTAATAATAATAATAATAATAATAATAATATTCCACAACTATCACACAACGCCATCTAGTCCCAAGTTAAGCAGAGCTTGTGTTATGGGTACTAGACAACTGATAAACATACTTATATAATTCTAAATACATACATATTATAGATAAATTACACCCAGACACAGAACAAATGATCGTGCTCATCACACAAACATTTGTCCTGGGTGGGAATCGAACCCACGACCTCCGGCATAGCAGTCAGGGCCACTAACCACTAGACCAACAGGCCAGTCAATGATGGATGGATGCAGTTAAATACAGTATTGAGGTTCAGATGTCCTGAACCTCAATACTGTATTTAAAATTAGCTTCTGCCAGTCGCTTCGCCCGCATGAAATTAGTTCTTTTTTTTTTATTAGTTCCCCATTATAATTTATAGCCTATGTGCTATTCCAGACTATACATCTATCCCTGTGCCAAATTTCATACAGATCCGTTCAGCCGTTCTGGCGTTATCGACTAACAAACATCCGTCCAAACTTTCGCATTTAATTAATTAACTGTTGGTCGCTCTTAGGTCGAAATTAGACCTCATTAAAATATTAAGTTTGAACTTTTTTAGGGTTTTATTGTCAAAGACCATTTAAACATGACATGACATCAGACATGACTGAAACGAAACAAATGCGTGTCAAACGCATGGTAGTGTGTGTAATGTTTTTTTTTTTAATTCATTTAATTAATTTATAATTCATATGATTTAAAAATATTAGGTTGCGGAGGAGGAAGGAGTGCAGATCCTTCTCCATATAAACTATAACTGTGTCAAATTTCACACTCCTCCATCTGCGTGATTTTCGTAAAAAAGGATGGAAAGTTTTTGCTTCACGTATTAATATGATTTAGATAATCCCAACTCATCCATTTTGCAAAGGCCCTGATTGTGTTGTTACAGAACTTACAGAATGTACCTAAACCCGAACAGGTTATAACTGCCAGCCCCAGGCACACCTTTGCGTGTACATGACCAACTTTACGGTCATATAAACAAGGCCAATCCTCTCCTAGAAACAGGAACTTAACCGATTAGCTCTAACATCCTCAGATAAGGGGCCTTGACGTCAACCAGGCCATTATCCCCTTAATATTCCCTTAGCGCAACGGTTTTCCATTTAACTTCGTACATTCTAAACAGTTGGCTTTCGCGCCCACTTTCAAATTCAGCGCATATTTAAAGGCCTCACTCAAAGTGGTGCTGTTTAACTTTTTAAGCTGGCTTTAGGCCGTCGTTGGCACATCGAAGCCTTTAATGAGTGTGGAGGAGTGACAGTTTTGCACTTCAGTGGTGCGTGTAAGTTTGATGGGCTCCCATCTACACAATGGGCTTTGATGGTCCTCTTACGATATCTCAATCTCTTTATTTATCAACATATAAACAAAGTGCTGCTACAAAAACATGTTTAAGAAAAATTAAAATATACAAAAATATGTCAAATAATAGTAATAAGAAAAAAAAACATAACACAACGACAAAAAATAAAAAACCAATCCACAAAAAAAACAATGATAATTATAAAAATATTTATTAGATTCAAATTTTGTCATTTATTAAAGTCTGTTGTATAAACAAGGGCTGTCCTGTGCTTATAAAAAGCAACTTCCCGTAATTCCTAGTAATTTCTTAAAAGTGCTTCCTTAGAGCTAAGAAGAGTACCACCCATCGTGAGACCTTTTTTTTTGTGGGCTGGGAAATCATCTAATGACATCTCCCGCTCTAGGGTGGAGCGGAAGGGCGTGTCAGACTCTTACTGACTAAAACCCACCCCTGTTCCTCCTTGCCCTGAATGCCCAGGGGCGAGGTAACTCTTTCGAATTTATCCTCAACCCCCGGGCAGGCATCGGCCATGACGGGCGCCGTCGTGTTTGCTGACAACTCTTTGAGGCGCGCGTGGAACACTACGCGCCGTCGACTCTCGGGCCTGCCCCTCTAGCCATATTACATTTCTATTATCGTTTACGCTAACGCTTAGAACAAAATGTATGGCAATGACATTACCTGCGATAAGTCACGTGACACTTATCTACGCAGGTAATGTCATTGCCATACATTTTGTTCTAAGCGTTAGCGTAAACGATAATAGAAATGTAATATGGCTAGGGGGGCTGGTGCTGATCTGACGGCGAGTTACCCACTACTCGCCGTCTGCAGGCCCGGGTACCCATCGTGAGTCCTTATAACTTTAACAGTCAGCCCAAAATACATAGATGTTTGAAGCATAAAGATGTTTCTGCTATCCTCGTGAACATCTTTTGGCTACAATTATGAAGATAGTAGGACCATAAAACAGTTTTAAACATAACCACCTACGAGTAAGTAGCTGTTTTTATTCTCTGCTTTACTCTTATGTCATATGGAATGACGTAAGAGTAAAGTTTTGTGCTGGAGAGATTCATGGCACCTTATGTACGTAATGTGAACTTTACGGAGTTTCTAATGTGAACACGTGCCTGTAATTGCTTCACTTTCTTTACATTTCCTTCTCGGCGTGTTGTTCTTGTCATATTTTAGGAGTTTTCTTGAAAATTATTCACAATTTTGACGAGAAATTTGAATACAATATGGACTCAAATTGACAGATAAAAAAGTTCCAAACTAAATGACTGTGTTGTTCTAATTCTTGTTTCTTTTCACAAACTCACTGCAGTGAGTTTATGACCGTAACTTAAAGTGGAAGCACCAGGGTAGCCCGCGAAATTAAAAGTTTCTTACGTTTTTTTGCAATTTGCAGGTCATTGGTGTCGATTCTGTTATGCACAAACTAAACTTAATTTAGGCTATTACTATCTTTTTCTCTCTAATAAAACAAGAAAGAGACGGACGTAAATTAGAGCTGTCAAATTTAGTTGAACCAATGTTACCATACAAATTTAGGGTACACGTAAAAACATGTCGACTAAAAACACGGTAAAGTACAAGGCGTAAACTAATTTTACATCTCTAACTTAGTTCATAGCTATAGCCGTCCTTTTCTCGCACTGCCGTTTAGTAAAAGATAGCGATTCTCTAATTTTAGTTTAGATATTCAACAAGGGAATCGGCACCAGTTTCAGGTTTTATCTTGGTCAAAATATGATTCGCGGCCGTAGCAAGTATGTATTTATAGAATTATAATCATTAAAATCATCAATACAACTCTTTCGGTTAGAATTGATGTCAAATGTAGTATTTCATGTAATCATGACCTTTGGCATAAATTCTAACTGAGAGAGTTGTATTGATGATTTTAATGATTACAGTTCTGTAAATACGTACTTGCTACGGCTGCAAATCATATTTTGACCAACATACAATCTGATACTGACCCGCGAATTTCGAAAATCGTAAGAAAATTTGAATTTCGCGGGCTACCCTGGCGCTTTCACCTTAACAAGAGTGTGTCTCCATCTGATACGATCAGCCACCATTTAGCTAGCCAGTTGTTGCTATTTGAGCCGCCATCGTTTTGGTTTTAGAAGCACACAATCCTATTATTTCTAACCAAAAAACTTGGTTATTGGAACGAAGTTCCTTATCGCGCGTGGTGAAAGGGGGCTAGACGGAAAAAATTCTTACGAAAATTTGTCACGACACTAATGAGGCTGTCCATCCAAAAAGATTGTGTTGTGTTTTTTGGTGCGTAGGTACAAAGTTTGCAAGCAGATCAAGCATTATCAAACATTATTTGTTATAGTTGTTGTTATTGCTAAAGAGTTGAGTTGAGCTGAGCTGAGCTAAGCTGAGCTGAGCTGAGCTAAGCTGAGCTGAGCTGAGCTGAGCTGAGCTGAGCTGGGCTGAGCTGAGCTGTGCTGAGCTGAGCTGAGCTGAGCTGAGCTTAGCTGATCTGAGCTGAGCTGCGATGAGATGAGATGATGAAGTATAACTTCTTACGTGCGTGCGTGTGTGCGTAGTTAATAATAAAAAAAAATATTATAAATTAAAAAAAAAAAAAATTATATTACAATTCCTTCACTAATTAATCGAAAGGAACTTCGTTCCATCCGGGTGTCCCTTGACACCTCTCAAGTTTTTTTTTCATGAACTTATCACTCTTAAATATGCCAAAACAGACCAACAAGCGATGATTGTTCATGATACCTTGTAGAAATTATAATAAGGCGACTGCTATATTTCTGAGGAAACATACGCACAGGGTTGCCAGAGAAACTAGCCAATTTGAGACAGCCACAGCCTGGCAGCGGGCGTTAGCAATTATTAGCACTACGGGCCTATTGCTAGCGTGTGTAGCTTGCATGCTTACCCACTGATGTGTTTAATTGATTTAACCCGATTACGTTTAGACACGCTTGTATATCTTAACACAAGTACAGAGGCGAGATGATATTTTGATTGGATGATACTGCAGGTACACATGGAAACATGGGACTTAACCATAACTGACAAAATGTTGGTATAGGCTTCTGCCGAATATTCATGGAAAATAGGCGTTTGGCAATATTATGAAGGCTCTTTTAATGTAACGATGGGCCGTCTGCAAAGTAAGGAATCCTGGTAATCAGTATTGCAATTGAACAACTTTGTTATTATTTAAGAGATACATTTAATGAAAATAATTTTGAATCGTACAACACAGATCAATGTTCCACAGTGTAGAAAACATGGATAAAACATAATTTTATTGAACAGAAAGGCGCGAAACTTTTATTGCAGATCCGAATATTCATGGAAAATAGGCGTTTGGCAATGATACGAAGGCAAGTAACGTTGGGCCGTCAACAAAGTAAGGTATCATTAAAAGGTATATTTTTCAAACGCCTGGTAATCAGTATTGCAATTAAACAACTTTGATAATATTTAAGAAATACATTTAAGGTGAAAGCGCCAGGGTAGCCCGCGAAATTCAAATTTTCTTAGATCAATGTTCCACAGAGTAGAGAACATAGATAAAACATAAGTTTATTGAACAGGAAGGCGCGAAATTTTAATTGCACAGATAATCTATAATTATTACTTTAACAAGCAGTCCCTAAGCCTATAACTCCCATTTTAGCTCTCCCCCTTGCTATAGACAAGAATCATACAGCGATGAATTATATTATTCAGAGACTACATAAGCCTAGGACCCAAAAAAAAAACGAGCTCACACAAGTTCTCAGTCTCCCATGACTATCATAAGCCATGTGACATTTCGGTAGCACATAATAATGCCATACATTTTGACACTTTTTGGATATCCTCTGGAATCATTCAATAAGACCCCAAAAACATATGTTAACATTTCCATGACTGTCAAAAACCCAGGTAGGTATCGTATTATTGCGTCGATCCCGGAATGCATAACGGGAACTTGCCAGTCATTAGGGTTGTAATGCCGGGTCGCGGGATTTCCGACTGAACCCTACAACCCTACGCCCCTACCGGGCCAGGTACGAAGGGGGTGAACAGGGGGTGTCTTTATAAAATGTCACCCTTTATTCATGTGATTAATCTATACAGCTGAGTTGGATTGTTGCTGAAGTTTTTGGTAAGGGTTATTTTTTGTGGTGTTTAAAAGGATATAGGGGTTTTGAGTTTTTCCTTCATGTAGGGGCTGCTTTGTTATTAAAGGAACCATTGGAGCCTGTGCGTGTGACAAGAAACTAAGACGGGATTATGATACGTATAGTTTTGGTACCGGCTGCAACGTATTGTAGTCTTTTTCGTATTGTAGATAATGGCACGGATTCTCTTGTTCAATATCTAAACTAAAATTAAAAAATTGCTATCTTTTACTAAAAGGCAGTGCGAGAAAAGGACGGCTATAGCTATGCACTAAGTTAGAGATATCAAACTAGTTTACGCCTTGCGCTTCGCCGTGTTTTTAGACGACATGTTTTTACGTGTACCCTTAATTTGTATGGAAATATTAGTTCAAACTAAATTTGACAGCTCTAATTTACGTCCGTCTCTTTCTTGTTTTATTAGAGAGAAAAAGATAGCAATAGCCTAAATTAAGTTTAGTTTGTGCATAACAGAATCAACACCAATCTCATGCCTTAGTATGAGTTAGAGTAAATAAAAGTGAACTCTTGGAATTTTAACTCTCAACTTAGCTCCTAGAGTTCAAAATTGCAATCTTTTTTAGGTTTTAATTTAAGTGTTTCATAATACTAATAAAACGTATCACTGATGTTTCATAGTCGCTTCTTTTTAATGAGCTACGTAAAATTACGCACACTTCTGTATTGCAATAATATTATAAGTTATACAACTTTTATATAAAGATGTATGTAGCCACAGCGGTAATTAATACTTGGAGAGTTATAGTTATTAAAAAAAAATATAGTGTAGAAAAGTTTATTAGAAAAAGTATTCGCGTATTAAATATATTGTTCTTGCCACAAAGTATTCATTATTAACCGTATCATTATTTTATTATAATAAAACAATTTAATGAAACAAAACATTAAAAACCCTATATTATTGATGATGACCTTATTTATTTATTTATTAAAACTTCATGCAACACAAGTGTACAAAGGCGGACTTAATGCCTTAGGCATTCTCTACCAGTCAACCAAGGGTGGTGGAGAGATAACATGGCAGGTGCATAAACAGAAAAATGTCACTTCCAATAAAAATACCTAACCTAACTGATAAAAATAACGTTTGTACACACCGATTTTGCAAGTGAGTTGCTAACACGGTTGGTGCAGGCGGGCCTAAGCAATCGTAACTAATATTTTATTATGGGTTATAAATGCAAAAGTAAGTTTATTTGTTAACTTTTCATGCCTAAACTACTGACCGGTCATTATGAAATGCTTAAAATATGTTGTCAAAAAAAAGGGGTACAGAGAAAGAACAATAACATTCGACGTTCACAAATTCACAATTGCTTTAGGACGCCATTTGAGGCAACGGGTCTTTCAAATCGTTTTGCCCCCGTGCGAAGCCGGGGTGGCTAGCTAGTATTTCAATACATAAGTCTTACCACCTACATCAACCAGGGCTCGGAACTATTATTTAAAATAACGTTTTTTAAACGGTTAGAACAGTTCTTTGTACAACATTTTCAACATTTCGTTCGAAACGAAAACGAAATGAGAAAGCTTTCAAAACCCGGTTTATTTCGCAGGGCGCAGCCGCGCTCAGCGTGCGGCGACAATCGAATGAAAATCGTAAATATCGTAGTAACGCACAATTCAAAAAATTAAAAAAAAACGGTAAAAAACGTTTAATCGAAAACGATTAAAATTTTGTTCTTCTTCAAAAACGTTGTTTATAACGTTCCGTTCGAACGTAACCGAAACAAATCGTTTCTTAGGTAAAATATATACCGGTATCCGAGCCCTGACATCAACCAACCAATATCAGGAAGCCACCCAATCAGCACCACCTCTGCATACCAAGTGCTACCCAGAAGTTAATTCTAACCGTGTCTAAACGCTTCCTACAGTCTTGGAGTTCAGCCAGAGATAACACCAACTTACTACGCTCAAGTACACCTTTTAAACTCATTTACATTCATATTCCCTATCGCCATTACGCGATCAGAGGCCGGGGGACAGAGATGGAGATATACAAATGCTAATGTGCTAGAATGGGAGGGGGAGTTATCTGTAGGAAGTTCATGCTGTTATCATTTTTATGTACCGCGTAATGTTGCGGTGTTATTCCTGGTTTGATAGTGCAATTTGCTGGAGGTTTTTTAGGGTGGGAGGTTGTTAATTCTTGGCTGGTTTCAGATCAGGAGGTTGACATCCTATCTAAGAACCAAAATATGCATGCGTTTTGGTCACAATAGTTATAAAAAAATACAACCGACTTCCAAAACCGAAAATACACTTAAAATTGAAAAATAACTTTAATTTCGGAAGTCAGTGTTTGTACTTATTTTATTTCTTCGTTAATTGACACCAACTTCCTAGATTAAAGTTATTTTCAATTTTAAGTGTATTTTCTCTTTTAGAAGTCGTTTGTATTTTTTGTAAAAATGTTTTTTATTTTTCACTTTTTAGTTGTTAGGTATACCCCAGAACTAAAACAACATATTAAAGTTACGTCTGAATTGATAACCCCAATAACATGGAACATGGAATTTGAACATACTCGTACTCGTAATTGGAGGAGACTAAAACGTCATCTACGTATACACACTTTTTGTTTTTTTAATTTTTTCAAAAAGCGCTAAAGCAATTTCGATCAAATTTATATGGGACCACCTCTGGAGTATACTCTTTCCGATAAAAAAAGAATTTTGAAAATCGGTCCACAACTGACATCGGTCAACTGAAAATCGGTCCACAAATTAAGTGGACATACATAAAAAAAATAAAAACAGACAGTCGAACATAGAAAACCTCCTTCTTTTTGCGAAAAATACACACTGCTGAACTCTTGAAAAATCGTCTCGGTTTTAGTTTTACTGAAAATCTTTATCAACCATTTAC
The DNA here is from genome assembly GCA_951329385.1 of Polia nebulosa. Classification (NCBI taxonomy): domain Eukaryota; kingdom Metazoa; phylum Arthropoda; class Insecta; order Lepidoptera; family Noctuidae; genus Polia; species Polia nebulosa. Next base: position 6,839,050 of record OX589588.1, on the reverse strand, counting down.
CGTCATATTTACAGGGTGTAACCCATAGAGATGAAAAACTTTCTTCAAGAAAGTAATAGACAAAACCTAAAAAAAAAGGCCAAGTGCGTGTCGGACGTCGCACATTTAGGGTTCCGTACCATTTTTGACTATTTCTATGGCTTTGGGTCAACAAGATGCCTATACTGTAAACATTTTAACAGCTCCAATCGTTTTTTTTTTTTTGGTGGGGGTGGGAAATCATCCAAAAAACAAAAGCTCCAACCGTTTGTCTGTAAAACCTATGTGACAGACGACGGACAGACAGACGGACACGTGAGTGACAGCGATAGGGCTCCGTTTGGAGCCTTCGGGAGCCCTCTGCCCAGGGGTCACGGATCTGCCTAGGAGTTGAGGATAAATTCGAAACAGAGTTACCTCGCCCCTGGGCACTCAGGGCAGGGAAGGAACAGGGGTAGGTTTTAGTCAGTAAGAGTCTGACACGCCCTCCCGCTCCACCCTAGAGCGGGAGATGTCATTGGATGATTTCCAAACCACAAAAAAAAAAAATTGTCACGGATAAATTCAAAACAGAGTCACCGCGCCCCTAGGCACTCAGGCAACTGGAGGATCAGGGGTGGGTTTTAGTCTCAAAAGTCTGACACGCCGTCCCGCTCCACCCAGAGCGGGAGAAGTCATCGGGTGATTTCCCAACCCCACAAAACACTTAGAATTCGTAACAAAGGAATAGGGACTCCTTCAACTGAGTCATAACTGATTCCCCCTTACGTGTTTATTAATGATTATTAAATAAATAAAAATGCCCACATGAGAAATCAAACAATTACCGACGGAACTAATAAGTCTTCAAGATACACATCGACCAATTTTACCAATTAGAGAAAATTATAGCTTTTACTGAACCCTCGTTTCCATAACTTTGCCTTTTCAAACCTATTGTGAATTTGTGATACAGTCGTTATGCCAGTTATATCGCGTTATTGTTTCATATTTAATTTTCTGGCACTCCTGAACATACTAGGTACATAGTACACTGTATAGTCAACCGCACAATCATGGTAAAAATTTTACTTTAACAGCGCGCCTTATGACCTTTGCAGTATCATTTTCTTATTTTTAACCGACTTCAAAAAAGAGGAGGTTCTGAATTCGTCTGTATGTTTTTTTTTTGTATGTTTTTTACGCGATATCCCTGCCATTTGTACAGTTGACAGTTGGAGACCCCTTTAATTTTTAATTTATTTATATTATTTGTTGTTATAGCGGCTATAGAACTACACGCTCGCGCTGTGTGAAAATTTCAACTGTCTACCTATTACGGATACAGATACAGCCCAACATAAACCCAAAAAAAAAAACACGTTTCTAGAAACGTGTTTTTTTTTTGTTTTTTTTTATGATACGGAACCCTTCGTGTCCGAGTCCGACTCGCACTTGGATGGTTTTTTCTATACGATTTGACATAAGCGAACGTTTACGCAAACGCGTTCAAGTGCGTTAATAACTCACACTAAAAAAAAAAGCCCTGGGATGTTATGTTTCAGATGATGATTATTTTTTTTCATATTAATTCATATTCTTTCAGAATATCTTACCATTGACGTGTCGTTGACTGTACAAGTACACGTATAACGTATCATGTAACCCTAACATTTGATGTTACAAGGTTCTTCGAAAAGGTCTCTGTACGGTTGATGTACAACATAACTTTGTTTTTAATTAGCCCTCGTCACCAGATTAGCTTATGTGCCAAAATAATATGCTCTTTAGTAACAGTAGATACCAGCAATGTTTTGTAGGACATTTGGGCCTTATTTATAAAAAAAACCGGTCAAGAGCGAGTCGAAGTCGCACGCATAAAGTTCCGAACAACTCATATTATTGTTCAGGTATTTTGTTTTAAACTATATACTTCTTAATCAATTAGGAATGAGTATATTAGAGGAAGTCTGAAAGTGGCACCGCTGACTGAAAAGTTGTGTGGAAATCTGTTGTCGTGGTATGGGCATGTGATGCGGAGGAATGAAGAAAATGTCGTGAGGAAAGTCTTGTGTATGGATGTGGATGGCTATAAGAGTAGAGGAAGGCCAAAGAAACAATGGTTGGACTGTGTGAAAGAGGATATGGGTAAAAAGGGGGTGACTACAGAGATGACGACTGAATGTATGGAAGAAAAGGACATGTTGCGCCGAGCCCAAATAAATTGGGGTAAGGGCAGGTAAATGATGAAGACTTTTAGGTTTTCTGTAATCTATAAATAAAGAACTACTTACCTTCTGTATTTTAGGCCCGGTGGTTTTAGACGGACAGACAGATAGACACACGAAAGAACCTATAAGTGTTTCTCTGTCTTTGCGTCATGTTTACCATAAATAAACGTGTTTTCTTTCTTTCTTTCTTCTTTCTTTGTTTCGTTTTTCACTCGGACTTTCGGAACCCTAAAAAATGACCATGTGATTAGTTTAAACACTGATTAGCAGGTTTTTACCTTTTTGAACATATTCTACCCGGAAGAAGAATACATGTGAGTGATAGTGTGACTAATCATTTAAAGGAGGTTTTGTCCAATAAGCAGTGGAATTTATTGTATGAGACGGTAAAGTGAATTTACATCTCTACCCCATTCGAACTTCGTACTGATTTAGACAGTAACCTACTGTTGTTTTACCTGCTAGTTTAAAAAGAGGAGCTCGTGTCTAAAGTAATAACAGCCGTACGGGTCGATCGATCAGGTTAAGCTACGTTTGCCGAGGTTGGTCCATGGATGGGTGACCATCTTTACATAACGAGACTCCTCCGTGCCTCGCTAAGCACGTTAAGCCGTTGGTCCCGGCTGTCAATCTTGGGTCTTTGATAGTCGTTACGGGTCATCAAATGCCCGAAATTCTGACAACCTGTCTTACCAAGGGGTATCCTATTACCCAGTAACTGTGTTGTGGATGTCAGATAGGTAGTCGCTCCATGGAAAATACTGGTACTTAGCTGCATCCGGTTAGGCTAGAAGCCGACCCCAAGATAGTTAGGAAAAGGCTAGGCAGATTGATGTTATTGTTATACCTGTCAGTAATTTTAAAATTTATTTTTCGATAAATCACTAGATAATTTCCGTTACACAAGAAGCTAATATCCTCAACTAAATCTAAAATATCGTAAACAAAATATTCCTAACCCTTCTCTTTGACTTATGAAGCCTGCAAACCAACGGGTACATTAGCGGGTTCCAGGGTATCGTGGTAATAAACCTTGGCAAAATACGGCAGGTCAGGACGCCCACATTATACAGGGATAGGGCTGCCAAAAGTTTAGGTGTTAATGATTATATTAACACACTAATCATTAGACTCTATAAAGACTTTTCTACAAAAAATACAACCGACTTCAAAAAAATTAAAAATAACTTTAATTTCGGAAGTCGGTGTCAAATAACGAAGAATTAAAATACAAACGCGTACTTCAGAAATTAAAGTTATTTTAGGTAGAAAAGGGAAGAAAAAGGGTAGGTAGATAAGTTTTTTATTTTTCACTTTGGTTTTTATACCCCAGAACTAAAACTAAATATTAAAGTTACGCCCTAATTGATAACCCCAATAACATGGAACATGGAATTTGAACATACTCGTAATTGGAGGAGACGAAAACGTCATTTATGTATACATATTTTTTGTTTTTGTTGATTTTTTCAAAAAACGCTAAAGCAATTTCGTTAAAATTTATATGGTACCACCTCTGGAGTATACACTTTCGGATAACAAAAAGAATTTTGAAAATCGGTTCACAACTGACAGAGAAATCGGTGGACATACGCAAAAAAAAATGTATGTAAGGTACAGTCAGCACCAAAAGTCGATGAACAGAATCAACATAACAAAACACCTGTTGATTGTTGTTGATTGTGAACAGGTGTTTTGTTATGTTGATTCTGTTCATCGACTTTTGGTGCTGACTGTACATACAGACGAACATAGAACCTCCTCCTTTTTTCGAAGTCGGTTAACGAGTGACATTCTATCAGCGATGGGATTGCCTTCTTCTTCCCGGAACATCGCCAAAGCCGTCGACGCAATCTGTTTGTACCGCGTCATCTAAAACTGTCGCCAGAGCTGAGTCCCTAGTGAGTCGTACTTCAAGGATGCTTAACGCCCTCCTGACCACCAATCCTGAATGCGATCTGTTTGCCGATGAATGGAGTAGTATTTATGCGTGTATGTCTGATGTTTTGTGAGAGAAAGTATGCTAGAGTGTCCTCTATTATACAGGGTGTAACAGAAAGTGTGGTCATATTTTAAGAACCGCTTCTGCCTGTGGAAATGAACAACCTTCTCTGAGAAAAAAACAGAAACTACCCAAAACAAAAAATGGACTTTCCATACAAACTTATTATCAATATTTGTATGGGGGGTAATTTTTTTTTAGTATTTCCTCAGTTTTTCTAGAATAAAGTTGTTCATACCGATGGGCAGATGAAGTTCTTAAAATATGACTTTCAGTTACATCCTGTATGTTAATATTTGAAATATTTTTGTATACCATACCTGTTTCAATTTGTAATTGGTGTTACCGTTTTAATTAACAATAAACAATCATTCCCTGTCGTTTCGTTCTTGGCAGAGCGGTTGTGGTCACGTAGGTGGTAGAGGCGAACACAGCTCTCCGCTAGATCTCTCGCCAGCTCTCCCTGTTGGCGGACCGTCTGGCGCAGACAGATACTCAGCATTGTCTTAGCGATTATAAAAAAGTCGAGGATTGACAAGCACTATCGCAATGTCACGTAATCAACCCCGTAGATAATTACAATCGCGTATAGAATGACACTTTCTCTGGAGTCTCGAGTCGAGAGAATGAGACTTTTGTAATTTGGAGAAAAAGACCAGCAGGCATAGCATGACCAATTCTATCTCTATTCTACCAAGAATAGACAAAGTTCTTTTTATCTAACTTGACATCTTTTCTGCCCGAGCATCATGTTTTACATTGTAGACTTTTGTCGACTGAAGAATAAAAACATTTCTTTTCTTCAGTTTTAACATCGCCTTGCTTAGGACGCGGACGGTAGAAATCTTTCTATACAATCTGTCATTTTGTCTATTCTTCCGTCGACAAAACGCGTTTCTATGGTGGTCATGCTACGTGTGCAGGGAGTGTGGGATACCCGGGTCTGCGGACGGCGAGTAATGGGTAGCTCGCCGTCTTATCAGCACCAGGCCCGAGAGTCGACGGCGCGTAGTGTTCCGCGCGCGCCTCAAAGAGTTGTCAGCATACATGACGGGGCCCGTCATGGCCGATGCCTGCCTAGGGGTTGAGGATAAATTCGAAAGAGTTACCTCACTCCTGGGCATTCAGTCTTGAGTCTGACACGCCCTTCCGCTCCACCCTACAGCGGGAGAAGTCATTGGATGATTTCCCACCCCCAAAATAAAATAAAAAGGGAGTGTGGGATTTTTACCTCGCCAAAACCACTCCGGTGATCACCTCCTTAATCTACCAACATGGCACATTAATATCATGGTCCAATACAAAACTCACCAGTAAGATATCACTGATGGTTTCAACCATTTTGAACTAGAAATTAGAACTACATCCAACAGTGTACGAGTATCTGAGTAGCAGTAAAAAAAGGGATCTGTGTCACTTAAAGACAAAGAACAATAGCATATGAAAAGTTTATACATTTCATGAAAATATAATCCAGTTCTTTTTATATGCAGCCATCATTATGGCATAAAAAGCCGTACAAAACTCCTAACGTAGTTAATTTCGGGCGAACAAAGGTGGAAACTCTGTACATATCCGCTGCCAGCCCTACATCCAGACAATAAATAATATTTCTCATTATACCCGGATGGGATTTACGATAAAACTCCGGTAATCACACAGAATACTTGAATACGGGATAGTCGTTTATTTTTAATAGTAATGATGGTCGGTGGAGCGCTTTGGGTTCCGAAAGTCCGAATGAAAAAACAGAACCCTTTTACGATCTCTCGTGTGTCTGTCTGTCTTTCCGTCTGTCACAGCCAATTTGCTCCAAATCTGCTGGACCGATAGAGTTGAAATTTGGAAGTCTGTGACCTAGACACAAACGTATACCTACCCTAAATAAATTAATTTGGAATATGGGTGACCCCTTTTGGGGTGAAAATCGGAAAATTAAAAAACAAAGTTTTGCAAACTGCACCGTGCGACATATCAAATGAAAGGGTAAATTATGAGAGTCTCGAACGTATTAATATTACACATAATTTTAAAATAATTATACAGTTTGAAAGTAATTTTATAAAATAGATGAAAAATGACCATTCCCACTTATCTCCGAAACCACTGGTCCTAAAATTTTGAAAAAAATATAGAAATTAGTTCTTTACTCATGGATTACAGGAAAACCTATAAGGAGGTACTTAAAAAAAAACTGAAAAAGATATAATTTGTTCGGAACCCTTTGCGAGCGAGTGCGACTTGCTCTTGTCCGGTTTTTTTTTAAACAAGCTTTAGACCCTCGTCATTATCTGTAAATGCAAAGTAAGTACTCATAATAGCAAAACATAGAAGCCCAAATACAACTGTCCTACCGATTGCTTTGCCTCGCCATTATGTCAATGTTCCACACCTGATTGCGAATACGAACAATCCCCACAACATATCCTATGGGAGTGTACTCTTTGGCAAACTGAACGCAATATTATGTTGATAGTGTTCAACCTACGTCTGGAGTTGTCTATTACACGGACCTTGTGGAAACTAGAACGAATTTCCGTGCGTTCAAGCGTTTTTGCCATACCTATTATTGGAATCAAATGTAACAGCTCACAACTTTAGGACCCATTAATATTAGTGTTTTTAACCAGTGGTGGCTTACCCCAGTTGCAAATACCCCCTATGTGCCTAACGGCCTAGCTTTGTTCTGTCTCCCGCTTGATTAGAAGGGAAGTGGAAATTATGTTTTTCTTACTCCTCCGCTGTCTTTTCTGATTAATTTCGTTGCGGGACCCAAAACAGTTTAATCGTTTCTCTGGGACTCGTCGAGCTTCATTGCCTCGGCGTTTTTTCTGGTGTTCGCCACTGTTGATTCTAGCTTACAGAAGTTACAGTGGTTTGGGAATAGTGTGGTGGGCTTGTCCTACCGATTGCCATCAGGAAGTTCCAGCCCCTACATCCCGGCACCACCATCAGATCAGCTCGATAGTATCATAATATTGCATTGTCACCGAACTTACTTATGTATGGCAAATTTCAGTTCTATCGGAAACCAACAAGTGGTCGATATATGATTTGTAAATGTTGAAGCTGACAACTAGGTACATAAAAACATTGCAACTTAGATAAAAGCTTGTAAGAACCTTTAAAATTTAATTCACGTCTCAAAGATCGAAGTCTCTCACCAAGAAACTTGTCCTCACATCCATTTTCTTTCCAAAACATAAAACGTAACGTATCAAACAACACGTCCCGCATAAGTACAGTCTCCCAAGTTATTCTAAGGCTGTCAAGAAGAGAAATTATTTACGTCATCTACCACATCTGACGCCGTCACGTCTTACAGGAGCAAACGTATTTATTTTGACAGCCTTGTTCTTGTGGCGGTTGCGGCCCCAACAATCACTTTGATGTATCTTCAAGCCAAGCGTTACTGATACGTTGTCATCGCTCTGTTTTTCTTGATAGTTGATTTTTAGGAATCTGTTCTGTGCCTGGTTAGTTTTAATTTAAGTAAGGAGCTTATGTTATATGTTTTTGAATGATTTTATTATTTAATCAGGGAGAAAACTTGCATGAAAATATCAAAACTTCGTGTTTGTACCAAAGTTTAGCCAGAACAATATTGGAAGAAATTAAAAAAAATATCAGAAGAAATAGGGACAGAAAATCTCTCACGCCTTCTTTATGTACGAAAACACGACGCAATGACATCTAGCTTGCAAAACTGAAACTTCTTGCCCCGACAATCCTGAAAGCGTTCCAAATTCACCCCCGAGCGCAAGCCTCGGGGACCATCTACCGGCGGGTACGGGAACCCGAATGTTCCCGACGTCCCCTCCCTCCCCACACCCCCCAAAAAGCCTATCGATCGTCCTCCCTGCAGCCACAATTTACGCCAACAGTGCAAAGCAGACAATCTGCTATCAAAATTATCAATAAAATCGTAATCAGGCCTAAAATTAGATTTTCATACTCCTGTAGGAAACTTCTCAGGTAAGTGAGTGTTTGGTTTCGTGTTATTAAAATATATTAAGTGGTCGCTCGTTAATCGTGACGTAGACAAAACGCAGTGATTTTTTGTTATTGTGCAAATTCTTATCGTTTCACATCTTAACAAGCTTTTGATTCTAGTATAATCTCAGATTCGTTGTTTTCTCAGCTTTTGTGGTTATCAAGGACTAATGGTGTTATAAATTAGGTCAGTTCAGAAAACTGTACGTCAATGGGAGATTTTTCTGGAAATAGGTCGCTGGTCACGTCATCTGATAGCCGTGCAACTTGATCAATATAATGTTGTGTCGCGTTAATGTGCTTTATACTCTTATCTTGAGCCATCTTTAAAATAAGTGTTAAAAACAGGTAAAATTTTACTCTCTGCTGTTATTTCGTTGGGATGACATGACATATTTTTACGATGTTTTGCTGTGTTCTCCTTTACGACGCAACAGATTTCATTGCGTAGTTTCTTAGTTTTTACACCGTGACGATTGCTTTTTGATTGTATCGCGTAACATAAATAGTAGTTTATGAAACTGTTGCAAAACAGAGGTTATTACAACATGAATTTGAGTAATTAGTACAGTAAAATACAGCGGCCATCGTAGTTTTCTTTGCTACAGCTGTTAGGACAAAAAGAAATAGAATGCGTTCCCAAACACTGATTTGTTTCGTTTTTAATCTTTGTAACTAAATAGGTTCCCAAGAATTTTAAGATAACCTGATAAAATTCTAATACGTGCCATTTCTATCAATTCCAGGACGCAGCCGTAGAAAAACCGACAGAAGACACAGTAGTTCAAATACAGAACGACGTCCATTCGCCGCCCGATCACGAGCTGTTCGTCGATCCCGACGCTGCTGATGATGGCTCGGGCTTAGACCCCGACGAGAGCTCGGGCTCCGGCTGGGGAGCCGGCCCTGGCCCCGACGACGAGGACGGGCGAGGATCAGGTGACGAGATCAACGCACCCCCCGATGACGAAGACTATGGCTCCACAACCACCAACAGGGAGGAAACCGAACGCACCATTATCGATACTCCTATTACACCCGAAATTACGGAGCCAGACGACATAGATATTCCCGAACAACCGGAGACTCCCATCGTACCTAAAGTGGACTCCCCGCTCCAAATACCAACAGATCCCAGCAGGCCGATCGATGTGCTCATTCGTGAGTAGTGGCTGAAGCATGCCAGTTTTTATTTGCGTTGTTTAATTTTTTGTTTTTGTAAAAGAAATTGTCACTTGTAACAAAGTCTCAATGTTAGACACAAATTCCAATCTCAGTTTTGTCTCAAATATTTGCTTTTGCAAGAATAAATCTATCAACAGTGATTATCTATAGAAAATAGTGACGATTTCTCTTACTTCTATTTTAGATGTATTATATTATACCTACCTATACGTTCGTATGTATATTCTATAAAGCATTTACATGTCAATCAACAGGATAATAACATAGTTTATTTATTTATTTATTTATTTATTTATTTATTTAGTACACATACAATCCAGTTAATACCATCACAACAAATAATTGTCACTTACTCAGCGGCGCTCATTATAAGCGGATTCATCTCTTTACAATAACTACGTAACCTTGAATTAACAGTTTTATTGTTATCTGCAGTTATTTCTAATTGTTTGAATCGCACGCCAGTTACTGTTGAAACAGTCAAACTATCGTACGCGTTTATAATTATACTTATTTCAATTAAATTATTAATTAATCCATGATATATGCCAATTACATATAACCATCCGAGGATTTCGGTAAGTCTTTAGTAGTATTTTTTATAAATTTTATGGAAATAGTTGGCCATTGTTTTATACTTATCTATCGCATGACTTCGATTCTATCATGCAGCCATTAAAAACCATTTTATAGAGATCCTTTTATAGTACTAGTTAGCATGTGGAAGGTAATATAGCCCTGAAACTATTTCATCTCATGGAACCATTAGCTTAGCGATATTGTCCATATCATTGGTAATTTTGATGTTTAATTAGAAGTTTACTTTTAATTCTTCCTCTGCTTTTGTTCATCCCGTATCATGTATGACCCCTTTCCGTTCCCTTGTCTTTTGATATTGTTCCTGTATTTCGCTTTTTGTATAAGCGATGTTAGCCGTCTCTGACTTGATCTAAATCCCTACAATTCCGGTGAAGGTATTTTAATTCTGTAACTGTGGGATTCCCTGAATCTCTTATCCTGTGGCTTTTTCTATTGCTCCTTCGGTGTAAACCTCAACGTCGTAATTTCTTTACTCCATATTATGAGTATGTCTTAAAAATAGAATACTAACCGTCTAATAGTCTTCGTCATTTATAGATTTTGTAAATATTTATGCAATAAGTTTATGTATTATTACTAATTTACTATCAACTATGTTAACAGCAGCTTCAATAACTCTGTTCTACATAATATATAAGAATCATGTTTATACTAACACTGCCATTCTCTTACAATTCATATTGTAGATACGAACGAGACTATTGTGTTCTTGGTTGTATTATAATCGATTTTTGACATCATATTGTAAAAACAGAGCCTTGACTAAAACTATAAGTACCGAATAACTACAATGAATGAAATAGAACAATAGGTACATGATCTAATCGAAACTCTGACTATAGCAAAAGGACAGAACTTCCAGGAAAAAAATCTGACGCATAACGTCCTTAGGCTAACAAAATTTAAATTGATGTGTAAAGTAACGATGAATGACGTGACTTTCCAGCCAACACAAGGAACAGGCCGGGTGAAGGTACCTCGGAAGAGGGCCGAGGCGCGGGGGAGGAGCAACCCTCGCGCCCAGACCAGACGGACATCAGCATCTCCGGAGAAGACACTGTGCCTTCAGTCGTACGTATACGGTTTATTTGTTTTACTACTAGTAAATATCCTACCGTTCCTCAACGTCAATTTTAATTATACGCACTGGATGTACGTCCATTATTACGTACATACAAGTACACATGATGATGATCTAGCAACTCGAAGACAGTTAAATCGTTGTCAGCCACTCGTCGAGCTTCATTGTCTTGGCGCTATTCTAGTAGCCACCTCTGTTGATTCTGGTTTTCAATAGTTGCAGTGGTTGGGAATAGTTTGGAGGGCTTGTACCTAAAAAGATAATTACCAAGAACTGGGCAACCGTCCTTTTCTTTTTTATGAGCCAGCTTTTGACCTCGACCTCACCTGATGGAAAACGATGGGTGAGGTCTTAGCTGGACCTCAACATTGAAGCATTCTTTGGCAACATCTTTTTTTTGGGAAGTTAATCAATAAGCTTTGATATCAAGAACTTGGAAGAATTGGTCAGCTTTTTTTTTTTGTGTGGGTCTTCATCCAATGACATCTAACGCTCTAGGGTGGAGCGGGAGACTCTTACTGACAAAACCCACCGCTGTTCCTTCCGTGCCCTGAGTGCCCAGGGGCGCGGTAAGTCTGTTTCGAATTTATCCACAACCCCTAGGCAGGCATCAGCCATGACGGGTCCTGTCATGATTGCTGACAACTCTTTGAGGCGCGCGTGAAACACTACGCGCCTTCGACTCTCGGGCCTGGTGCTGATCGGACGGCGAACTACCCATTACTCGCCGTCCGCAGGCGCGGGTAAGAATTGGTCAGCTGGAAAGGATAGTTAATTTGTAATCTTAATAACGGTGTTGGTCAGATGACTAAGAATTACATTGGGATTTGGTGATAAAAAAAAATATACGGTTATGGTGCCGGAACTGTCTCTGATAAGGCGAATATCATGCAATGACCTGATTTATTTATTTTTGGCAAACTGTGGGTTGTGTGATAGTGGTAATATCCCGCTCTTTATCGTGCAGGGGATTAGTATCTTTGATGATTCATTTGAGCAGTGGCGGCCCAGTGATTAGGAGTTGAGAGTAGATCTTGGGCAAGTCTGTACGCACTTTGTGTAATTACTTCATCACCACTGCTCTCAAAACGATGAACAACATCGTGAGGCAACCGACATAGCTTAGAACCGAGAGTTCGAAGACAATTTATGACATCCAACAACCTGCACTGGGCCTGCTTGGTGGATAGAGAGATAAGATACAGGGAGTGTGTCTCACAGCTGAGGGTAATAGGTACTGATTAGCCATGATACATATTTTAGAACCAATATTCAAAGAAACGTATGTGTCCCTTGGTAAAGTTGAGTTTTCTGAAGACATTTATTTGTACGTTCTCAGTATCCATCACCGACTTTGGCAGTAATGATTCTCATTACCCCTAATGTACCGAATCATTCACAAATGTAATTAAAATGTCACTTTTTTGATTTATTAAGAACATATATTCAGACATCCACTCCCTTGATAAGTTGAGTTTTCCAGTCATTTACTAATAGAGCGTACACCTTCTCAATAACCATCACTGGTCTGCCAAAATAATTGGGAGACTTAAGTAATTAACGCTGTTGTAACTAACCGTTGGTATATTCAATTAAAAATTGCTGCCCAACAAAACTGGCAAAACACATCACATGGATAAAAATAAAACTAGCGTCTTCTACGTTTTGTCACGAAAATACACAGCTCTGAAAATAGACAAGAAAAACAACATACGTATCTACGCCAAGGCTATTGACTTAGAAATTTTACGTTCAATAGAATTAGCGTATATTGAACTGTAGGAAGAGAAGATCTTTTTAGATATAGTTGATATTCGCAGCTATTCAAAGTGAAGACGTCAACTCACGGAGGAGTTCTTGGTAGTTTTCGCCTGTAGCAGCGATATTCGCCAATTTCTTAACAGCTAGTTCATTTTGTAAAATTTTCATCGTACCTATGAACTTTGGTGAAGTGAGCTGACAATCCCTAGCATAAGGTAGGATGATAGCTCACTTCTCGGTGAGATCTTTACCAGCAGATATTAGAAGAACTTCTCGTAAAGACAAATTTATAATTCAAATTGTATAAAGAAGTGCTATAACGTTCCAGGACCAGGAGCCCTCAGGCAGCAACGTGAACCAAGAGTCGCGGGCGCCCGACAAAGTCGTCATCATGAACGCCAAGCCGGAAGATCGTGCCACCAGCTTCTTCGCACAGCCAGGCATCCTTGCCGGTATGTATTGCTTTGTTTTACTTCTTTTCCATGTTTTGGAGGGCAAATCTGTTCATTCACACACAGCCTCATACGAGCAGCAATAAGCTGTGATTTGATGAGTCTACGAAAGTCTGTTCATGTAACGGTGCAGGCATTCTGTTTTAGAGAAGACGAAATACTGTCCCGTGTCTATTGGTCCTTTCTATTGGTATTTTGTTCCGTGAACCCATACTCATAGAACCAGATGGTTTATTGTCAGTGTTTGAATTGTGACTTCTTAGCTAATTATTTGTTTTGTTCTGTTTTCAGCCGTGATCGGCGGCGCAGTAGTAGGCCTCTTATGTGCAATCCTGGTGGTGATGTTCATAGTATATCGCATGCGCAAGAAGGACGAAGGTTCTTACGCGCTCGACGAGCCCAAGAGAAGCCCCGCCGCAGCATCGTACGGGAAGGGCCACAACAACCGCGAGTTCTACGCGTGAGACGACACAGAGCAACCAACGCCACGTATTTACTAGTCGGCGGTCACGCCCTGACTGACCGGTCAACAGTCTCCGGACCAGCCATTCCATTTTTAAATTTTGACAGTTACACACCATACCACGCGAAATGCGCTGGTTAACATACAAACGTAATTTATTAATTTATCAACGTGGCTAGAATTGTTCTGTGATTTATTTTTGAAACTACGATCGATGAAATTATTTATTGTTCTATAAATGTTTGACATGGATAAAATTGTAATGTACGGATTGTACAGTAATGTACAAGCTAGGTACAAAAGATGCAGCATACTGTCTGATCGAAAGGGCAGTATGATTAAAATTAAAATGTTAATAAATTATCATCTTTGAGACCAAGTTTTTTAATCATTTGTGTAATGATTTTAAATGGTGTTTATCAGAGGTTTCGATGTTTTGATGTCTCTATTGAAAGACCAATGTGGTTCGCATGTTCTGAATGATCGATCTTGTATGTTTTCTGTAAAAATGAATTTTGTGCCATCCGCTTTCTTCAACTGTATATTGCCAATTCTTCGCGTAGACTATGAAGTCGTCTCGATAATAATTTGTGGACACGTCCATCACTTCGTCTATTACGTGTAATATAATTATGTATGTGTGTATTTATTTATGTAGATCGAACTCTCTAAAAATAAGTAGATTTTGTAATATTTTGCTTCCAGTTCGTCATCGAAATTTTTATTTTTTTACTGAACAAATTAATGTTTTATCTATGAATATTCACTACCATTTTCAGCGATTTTAAATAACATATTTACTACAAAACTGTAACAATTGAGTTTTAATTTTAAGACACTAATTTTATTTTAGTTTTTTTTTTTTGTTGTCACCTTGGGGTTTATAATTTTAGGAATTGACGTATCTCTATTATTTAGATGGTTTTTAGTCTAGTTTTAGATATTTTAATCTCTTTTTATTTGATATTAATTTCTGGAAATAGGTTGTGCAACGATTTTTTTTTAACTTTGTTTAATTTGCTTGTGTGCCATCTTCGATTTCCCAATTCTACTGTAAATTCGTCGACATTAGTAAATTAGGCGAGTGAACTGCAGTTTTAAGTCAATGTTATGATATGTATAAATCAGAATGTACCCACTAGTACATACCTTAAAAACAAATGAACGGCAAAGCCAAAAGGCAAGAAGTCAAAACACTTTCCGTTTAGTGTCATCGATGCAAAAGCCGGTAACTGCACCGCACTTACTAATGCCATACTAATGTTAACGATTTAACCGCCAGTGTTATTTAATTAATTAATTTAATTTAAGTAACACATTGTGTCAATTAATTTATTAAATAAAATAGAAACTAAAATAAATTCAACACTGTAATTAACAACATTGTTATGCAATCTATAATTTTCTTTAATAATTAACTGAAATATTTAATTACCTGTAAGTGTAGCTGCGATACTGAAATAAATGAGCCATTGAGAGTATAAATATATGAAAGAAAGTCGAAATTTAAACATTTCATTAGTAGCATAGTTATTGGGAAACAGTCCTGTTGTAGATTTTTCTAGAAATTAACCGTTTGCGTAAAATACTTCTTTAATAACGTTTTGGGTGCAAATATTAAATAATAACTGGTAAGGTTATAACTAAACCAAGGCCTTTTATCATGACATCATGGTCTGATATTATGGATAGGTAAGGATTAGTAACTAACATCCTACTTGAAAGTACATGTTACTGTGTGGATCAAAATCTATGGAGATATATGAACGAACTGTGAAGTAGCTGGACTTTAAGTCTAGAGTGAATATGTTACTTCTAGGCAAGCGTGCTCCATCGTCGATCAGATCATCGCTTACAGGTGAAACGCGAGCCTTCATAGGCATCATTAATATGAGAAAAAAAACTTGTGAGCATGAAAAATCACTCTTTACTCAAATATCCACCATATAAAATACGTTTCCAATATTTTTTGGTAATTTAACTGACGGGCCAAAAGGGAATATGCATGAAAAAAATATTTGTTATCTAACCGGTTTATAGATAAATATACTAAAATAGAGTACGAACAGTGAAAGCAGAATCAAAATTGATCGAAAATTAAACGAGATATAACAATTTAAACAAATATATCTGTCCCTCTCTCGAAAACGCTGTTTTTTAAGGCAGTTGTATGGGCGTCATGTCCTTTGACGTCAAAGAACACGTCGGACTTCTCTTTCTAATTATCAACTTTAAAGCTTTATAACTTCGTCGCTGATGATGATATTTTGAAAATTCCTTCATATTTGTTCACTATAGTTAATAAGTCTTCAATTGAACAAATAAAAAAATATCATGCGTATTCCCTATTAGAATTTTTTAGGAAACTACTCTGTTATGGTGTCAATACAGCTAGTTCATCTTTAGTAAGATAAATCGAAACGAATACCTACTTTACTATAGGTGCTTCCATATAGGCTCTAAATTTTTATTCTCAACGCAGTTTATTTCTAGAAGAATCTAAAAAACTAATATCCAAATACATTCCTGTCGGATTGGTACATTTTAAGCTGTAGAGGGCTAACCGCTCATTAGTATAAGAAATTTGTACATTGTAATTGTAAATTCTTTTAGAAGTTAAAACTGAGTAATTTATACGGTATCTAATAATATTGTGTAACCAAATATAACTAGTTTAAACGTGTTTTTTGCTGCTCTAATTTAGAATAAAACATTGGTTGCTTTTAATGCATTGAATAAATTATATCACGCGTTGAACAAAAAATCTAACAGATAATATGATCTATGGTGAACAACGTACTTTTTCGTCGTCCTTACTTATAAAAAAAAAATGTGATTACTTTAAACACTGATTTGGTTCTTAATTCGAAATCTTCTATGGAGAATTTGAATTTAGAATCCGGTAATCAATGTTTAAACTGAGCATATGATTAGCGACTAGCTACTTTTATAAAAAAAGAGTGTGTTTATGGCGTATGGCTGTAGTCAGTTCCCACTATAAGGCGTGGCCTGTTTAACGATCTTCTAATGTTTGTTTTATCACGATTCTAAACATCGAATTAATTCAAAAATGGAACCAACAAGAGCGTAAGAAATAATCTGCAAATCAAGTTAACAAAAACTTAATTGTAGTTGATGAAACTGACCTTAATATGTGTGTTATAATGATGCCTGTGTGGCTGTAAAATCGTCAAAATACCGATTGAAATGCTTTCAAAACTTACTCTGCCGACTCTGCAGCAATCAGTCAAACAGTGAAATTCTACCATACGAATAGCAACGGGTTCTGACTGCCTGACTTCTAAGTGCGTTGTCTACCAAAATGCGTTCATGTCAATAAAATATTGACTTTAATAATTTAACCTAATTTTTGCGCCCTAACAGACATTTTTTTCATATTTTTTTGTCGTTAAAATGACTTCGAATATTTGTTTTTTTTAATGAATTTATTATTACAAATATATATTTTTGGTACAGCATTTTTTATTGATAAGAACGCATTGTAGAATCTAAGGGTATATTTTGCTTAAAATACATATCTGATCGTATATACATAGGCGCTATAGCCGCTGTTTTGACAACGAAAGCGTTGAAATGCAATTATTTTAAAGTTAAAATATCGATTAATTTTTGTAATTACTATTAATTTTGAATAGTTTTTTCTGACTTTTACAAACATGAGTTATTTGTTGGGTATAAGTAAGATTTTAAGTTAAAATAACTCTTATTTTTAACAACGTAACTATGTAATTATATAAAATTTTATTTTCAAACGCCTAAATAAACTAAAGAGCAAATCGCTATTACTTGTAATCCGTATAAATAAAAGGTGCTGAAATGTACACTGTAATCCTAAGCTGTTTATGAAAATACAATACATTCATTGATTTATTAATAAAATATTTAATTCAATCAAATTAATGATAATTATGATTTTATATGATTTTGTCAAAAGTAGCCAGTGCTAACAATACAATTAAAAACAACAGCAAATTAATTTAAAATATTCTAAATTTAGACTTGCCTATTTCTGACTATAAGGCAGCTACTGGCCCATTTTACTAGTCTTAAAAGAACATATTTCGTTTCAAAAGGTTTTATCTTTTCAAAAATTCTTTGTTTCGGTTATAAAAGAGGCTAATTTTATTATATTATTGTGTATGGCAGTCTATAATCCAATTTATGCTTTTAAATCCTTTGTTTGTTCTTTATTTGAAAATCTCATGTTTTGGTAAGCTGTAAGGCTAGGATAAGCGTAAACATAACTATCGATGTCCACCCTGTAAATAATTCTCCTTTACACTTAGGTAAATATACAGGATATTATGAACAACTATTGTGTTTCATTCATTTACCTGAATACAATTTCCTAGACCTGTTTATTTTCCTGGGAGGTGATTGCGTATTCTATCTATTTAAGGGCCTACCTCCCCGTAAGTGGCGCCCTCATTGAATAGAAATTCGTATCTTAGCATAGAAAGTAAAGATTAAAGAATCCTATGTTGCGTTTGTTGCAAATAGGATAATGTATTTTTACGTTGTTGAAACAGGACTCGAAAGTGTTTCGTATCCAAAGTAGTAAGCAAAAGTACCAAAAACAACGTAAAAATACCTTAAGCTCTTTGTAACAAACGCAACATAGGCTTTTGACGTGACAACGTCTTATAAATTGGTTTGCCGGGTGACACTTCAAGAAACTGCGTTACGCTCCGCTCACGTTATGCGCTCACAATGAGAGCGAGTGAGAGGCACGCGTCCCTTCCACTCGGGCAACATTAAAATTATTTTACCACTCAAAGTCGTTGTCACGTAAAACTTTCGCCCGTATACCGACTTTACAGGCAACCAATTTTTTTAATCTTTATTTTCTACGCTTTGTTACGATTTTTTATTCAATGAGGGCGCCACTTGGCGGCTATATACGCCTTAAATAAAAATGAATGGCTAAATGTGTTGCTAAGCGCAAAAGTCGAGTGCGGCTAGCGGCTAGACCAATTTGGATGAACTTTTTTTAAACTCTTCGTTGAAGTCTCAAGAAGGTTCTTATGAAAAGACATTAAACGGAAGGCCGTAAACACCACATTTTTCTTTTTACAAAGCTTTCAATATAAGAGTCACGTCACTTATCGTAGGTAATGTCATTGCCATACATTTTGTACTAAGCGTTAGCGTAAACGATAACAGATAAGTAATATGGTTATGGGGGCTGTTCTGTGTCCTGTCCAATAGCTTTTGACAGAACGACGTCTATCGGGTCAGATATATTACACAATAAAATGAATCCTCTTTCATTTTGTCAACAGTATTAAATGAGTGCTTCACGTCATCGAGCAGGCGTATTTAAACTGTGTTTTAGTGTGATAGGCAACTAGGGTACTAGCTCAGGACCAGCCAAGCTTACATTGGCATGAATTGTCATGAGAATTGGGTTGATGACTTAAAAAATGTAATTAGTCCTTCAGTTAGATTACCAAAAAATATTGGACACGTATTTTTTATGTTTTCACGTAAACTAAAAATTAAGACTATCATTGCATTGTGCATGACGTCACACGAGTAAAATTGTACCACTTTTTAAAAAGTGACTTAACAAGCCCCCACTCGTGAACTTTGATGCGTTTTATCTTTGTCATTTTTGATTGATTTGGTAAAGCAAAAAAAATCTTACGGTCTAAATAGAATTATTATTTTATTACTTTGGAATCATTAGTATTTGAGTCTTTATGTTTTACTTATAAATGTCAAGTTGCAGTGAAACACAATCATTGTTAGGATGATTCATAGAACTGTGTTGGGAAAAGTCTAAGCAAATGTTCGATTTACATTATGATACGAAGAACTCGTGAAAAAATATGCCTTAGTAGGTACTGTGACGATTGTAGTGACAGCCTAATATTAGCGGGTCTGTACCGGCCTTCAACTGGCAATTAAGAGTAATGGAGAGCCGTTTGAATTCAGAAGGTGTAGGCATGACATTTGCTTGAGAGATGGGTTCCGCCGGCCCGGCCGAAGTGGGCACTTATGTAAATTTCTGATGAATCCCAATATAGCATAATTTAAATCGCCCTCAGCATTTTTCCTTATCCACCCGTAGCGAGTATCTTTTCGTACAGTCCTCTCGCAGTCGCCAAGCTACGTGACATCCCCCGGAGCTACGAAGAACGTCCCAGGATCCCTGCAGGCCGTACTGGTGCCTTGGGGTCCTACAGTACCTACCTATAGAATTTAAATAATAACTAGGCAGTTAAAGGCTAAGAACGGTTGCGCACTACGTCCGATACTTATCCGATACTTATCCGTGAAGATATGGTCTAGTGGTCGTAGAACAATTTGTATAGTAGGTTACGCACTACCGATCCGAGTTCGGTCCGAGTTTTCTATAGATCTGTATTTTGACGGATAAGTATCGGACGTAGTGCGCAACCGCTCTAACTCAGTAACTGCTATCTGCTTAGCCTTTCCCCAACTGTTTGTTTGTCAGCTTCTAGTGTAATCGGATGATACTGAATTATATTTTCCTAGCTGAAAATAGAAAATTATCTGAAGGGAACATTCATCATCATCATCTTCAGCCCGCGGGCCCAATGCGGGTTGGTGGATGTCACATTTCTTCGATTTTTTTGGTTCTAGGACATGCTGGTTTCCTCACGATGTTTTCCTTCACCGTTTTGAGAGCAGTGGTGATGAAATAATTTACACAAAGTAAAGCGCCTGCCTGGGTTTGAACTCACGACCTATAAACATAGAAGTCGCGGCAGTTACTACTGGGCCACCGCTATCCCAAAGGGAACATCCACCCGGAATAAATAATAATAAAAGTATTGGGTAGACCATGTCCTATTCCAGGACATGATCTACCCAAATCCTTTCAGCCGTTAAGACGTGAAGAGATAACAGACAGAAGGTATTTACAATATTAGTATGGATCAGCATAAGTAAACTCCATTTGAAATACTGGTATTCAGTTGTATCCGGATACTCTGGAAGCCGATACCAAAATACTTAATTGTTAAAGGCTGCCCTGATAATAATGAGAGAGACAAAAGCCTGATGCTATCTCAGTATTGAGACGGCTAGTGAATCAGTTTGTCTGTTGTAGTATTAGTTCGTCTATCGCATAATAGATGACGCTGGTAACGTCAAGCACAACTGTAGTGCTATTCTGTAAAATCTCACCGTGAAAGCTTAGGTGAAGTGAACGTGAAGTGGACTGTCAATCCATACAATCAAGGTGGAATGACAGCTCACTTCACACTCACTCCACCTAAGTTTTCACGGTGAGCTGTTAACAGAATCGACCAGCCGATTTCTCATAATTACTAATTTCTCTAAATCAATTTGTTCCTTGTTTAGTACCTACCTACTGTATTAGGACAGTAAGTACTAGTAGGTACCTATCTAGAAAATACTTCAAATTAAATTCTTTAAATTCATGACATGCCTAATAATAATTAAGTCATGCATCAAATAAGTAAGGCACTAAAAGAATAGGTGCATTGCAGTGCTTTCCGTATCATACCTACCGCAACACGGTTTGCAAATAATGCAAGACATTACGTACCTACCTACAGTATATTAAAAATAGATTTTGGCAGTCTACTGTGAAGTAAAATTAAACGCTGATGACAGATTTACGAGGGAAGACATTTTTTAATGCAAAGTCAGGTACATATTAGGTGTACTTATGTGGGTAAATCGTGTACATCAATCTACTTATGGCGAGCTGATACCTACCAACTTTATAGGACTTGGATAGTTGAGTAGCCTAAATACGTAGGTGATGGTACACCTCTCAGCAACTAAGTTTGAACAATATGGTGAGTGGCATTCGGCATTAGTTTCTCAGTACCTAGCAAAGAACTACTTTGAAATACCTACAGTTGAATTATCTACTTTGAAATTAACTTTTTAGATACCTACTTTTCTTTTGGTAGGTACTCTAGTCTAAAAAAACCTAAGTAAAAAATATTTAAAAATCTTTTATTAGACTAGCGGACTACCCCAGCTCCGCACGGGTGTAAATTATACACACAAACCTTCCTCGCTTATCGCTTTTTCTATTAATTTTGTTAGCAGAGAAACAGCGCGGAAAACGATTGAAGAGATTTAGTACAAACTCAGTCCCTTATAAATAGAGCGATTTCCACTCAAGTGAGCACCTAACTTTCGCCACGTTCCGAGTCACGTCAACAGCCGACCGATTTAGAACGGAGGAACGACTAGAAACGCCTTTTAGCGCTGTGGTCGCTATTATCGATGTTGGCGTGTCTCGGAACGCGGCGTTTATTTACAATACAACGGGAATAATGCGTCACTCTAGTATTCAAGGTCATTGACGTCAGTTTAGCCACGCTTTAGATAAATATTTATAATTTCGTCAAGCAATCGTAAGGCAGCGTGGCCGAGTGGTCTAAGGCGCTGGTTTTAGGCACCAGTCCGAAAGGGCGTGGGTTCGAATCCCACCGCTGTCAAAAACCTTTTTGCTCTTTTCGTTTTTTATTTTGTAAAGATTTTTATTTTTATTCTGAAAAAGATTTAATTGACATTCATCAATTATTATAAATACAATTATTTCATTTAGCAGATTTTTTTTCTGAAACTATTATTTCTCTATCAGACTTGAGTACCTAGTAAATACCCATTACAGCTATAGAAATATCACTTTTTTTATTGCCTTTTATTATTAAAAAAAACCGGCCAAGAACGTGTCGGACTTCGTACATTTAGGGTTCCGTACCAAATGAAGGAATTTCATAGAAACAATCTGATTTATCAATATATTGGTATTTGTTAGTAAAATATACGTAATAATAACCATTATCACCGAACATGTTCATAGGTCACTGGGAAGTTAAATAATTCTTCGGAACAAAATTTTGTGACACACGACGGACAGACGGGCACGTGAGTAACAGCAATAGGGCTCCGTTTGGACCCTTCGGGTACGGAATCATAAAAAGTAAAAAAAAACTACAGAACAATAACAAATTATTCACGATCTAAATAATTTATCACAATACGGATGGTCAGACGAATCAAAACGAGAACAGTTTCGACATAACTAATGAACCGTAAAACTCATTACAACTAACATTCTACCATTAAAACAAGATGCTTAATAAATAACAGCTGTTTGCTAAAACATAATTGAGGCAAGTGCCTGTAAGAAATTCTCCATATCTTGTTTTGAGTCTGAGACAACTAATTGCCTATTTAAAACAAACAGTGAAATGTACACAGGTATGTAGACTTTGTTCCACGCGCGCCTCAAAGAGATGTCACGATGTCAACAATAACTGACGGGGTCCGCTAGCGCCGATGGGTTGAGGATAAATTCGAAACAGAGTTACCTCACCCCTGGGCACTCAGGGCAGGGAAGGAACAGGGGTGGGTTTTAGTCAGTAAGAGTTTGACACGCCCTCCCGCTCCACCCTAGAGCGGGAGATGTCATTGGATGATTTCCCAACCCTCAAAAAAAAAAAAAAACGGGATCCGCTAGGACCAATGCCTGTCTGGGTCGCGGATACATTTGAAAGAGAGTTACCGCGCGCGCCCCTGACATAAGCAACTGAAGGAACAAGGTTGGGTTTTAGTCAGTAAAAGTCTGACACGCCCGCACCACCCAGAGCGGGAGAAGTCTTTGGATGATTTACAAACCTCAAAAAACTAATAAAAAGATCGGAGCTAACGCATCTTATGTTACATCCTTCATTTGCTTAAGGTAGGTCCAGGGTAGCCCGCGAAATTCAAATTTTCTTACGGTTTTTGCAATTTGCAGGTCAGTGTCAGGTTGTATCTTGGTCAACATTTGATTCGCGGCCGTAGCAAGTATGTATTCATAGAATTATAATCATTCAAATCATCAATACATCTCTCTCAGTTAGAATTTATGCCAAATGTCATGATTTCATGAAATACTTACATTTGGAATCACTCGGTCGTACACTACTAACTACAGTTACGAAAAAGTCAGCATGATAGATTTTATTTTATGTTTAAATTTTGAGCAAGCGTGCTCCATCTTCGACCACATCATCGCTTACCATTAGGTGATATAGTGGTCAAACGCTTGCCTATCAAAAGTTAAAAAAATAGCAGAAAGGTACATTTTTTTTTTTTTAATTTTTATTTTAGATGGGTTTACTCTTGACTATAGTCTAGGTCAGAGGTGACAGATACAGAGTCGACGATGGAGCGAGCTTACCCAGAAGAAGCCTGTTCACTTTAACTTTGAAGAGATTAGGGTTGTATGCATTCGGAAATACAGACACAGGTAGAGAGTTCCACTTGCAGTGCGTCTAGATGTTCGTTAGTAGAAGGAGGCCGGTGGGATGAGGTCGTGGAGTTCTTGGGCACACTCTCCGAAGTACAGTAACTGTTAGTTTTAAATAAAACCTTGACCTACGCCACCTAATAACATAATTCGTGACTAACCCCACCTATTAGAAATTGACAACTGTCGTTTATAGCCGAAGGCATTTATTACCCGCACTAAACTGCCAATTTCACGCCCAAAACATTAATCTCTAAAAAAACTTTCAATCGCTTGCTTTCGCGATTATGAATTAAAATAATCGCTAAATCGATTGTACCGATAAATCAAGTTCAAGGCGAAGTAGTGCGGTGTAACTAGGGTTACCAGATCAGAAAAATTTAAAAAACGGAGAATATTCTGAACATTAACATATTTATTTCAAACTCGCTAACCGTATCTTGGTTTCAATTTTAGCGGATTCTAAATTCAAAATCTCAACAAAAACCCCAAGGTTTCCGCATTTACAATAATAAAAATTAAGCATTTTAGGATTAGTATGGACAATGAATATCAGGTTCTTAATTCAAAGTTTTTTATGGAGAATTTGAATTTAGAATCCGCTTTTTATTAAACTAAGCGGGAGCTACCGGAGCTGACGGGTTAATATGGCTAGCGAGTTTTATAAGTAAGCCTGTTGATACCAGATTTTCCTGTAAAACATTTATTACCTCGGTAGGTACTCGTATATTTAAATCGTCGCGGGAGTGTTTGAAAGAGTCACCGCGGCCCTGGCACACAGTTAACTGAAGGAACAGGGGTGGGTTAGTCAGTAAGAGTCTGACACGTTTTCCCGCTCCATCTAGAGCAGGAGAAGTTATTTGATGATTGCCCATCCTAAAAAAAAGGTTTAAATCGATTAAACGCGAAGCGAATTTTTAAATCGATTAAACGCGAAGTGAATTTTTTAACGTGTTGATTTTATTGAAAATAGGTTTATTATTTGACTTTTATTTGACTTATTTATTTTTTACGTTCATTTATAAAAGAATTTTAACGTACAATGTACGCACTTTACGGACCGAGGAACGACTCTTAGAATTAGAAAATGCCATAGAGCATATTAACTGAGACATCATAGGTCTCGCAGAAGTAAGACGAGAAGGCGAAAATACAATAGAACGAAGAAATTGTTAGAGTTTGTAGCAGGCCGTAAACAAAAAAAGAAAAAATTAGTATGGTTGCCTAGCTACCATCTCGTTGACTCGTGCTTGGACTTTGACAATATTAAAAAGTATTTTTTTTTCATGATCTATCTATTTGTGTGCTTACTGTGATATTAACATCTAATTCATTTCACCCTCTCATTCAATCTAAACGTAAACTTAAAACATACTGCACTACTGCCTGGAGGTGTCAAGTTGGAACACTTCGGGTAAGAGATCCACAAAATTTAACAGAAATAACATGTTTTATTACAACAGGGATACCAAAACGAGCCATGGGTTTCCTTGTTTCTAAATTTGGGAAAATAACATTATAGAATTCGTCGCATAGTCCAAAAGAATTGTCGCGCTCAAATTTCGAATCACCGGTCCAAAAACACTTACAATAATCCAGGTCTATGCCCCTAGATCTTCCCACATCAACGAGGAAATCGAAAAATTTTATGAGTTACTAACTAAAGCCTGTGATGAAAACAGAGGAGCTTGGACGTTGGTTCTAGGCGACTACGATGTGAAAATTGGCTCCAGACTATCATTAGACAATACTCATGTCTTAAGGCCTTACGGCTTGAGCGCAAGAAATGAGCGTGGCCAGCGCCTCTTCGAATTTGACTTTGACCAAAATCTCAGCGTAAATTAATTAGAAATCTATAAAACGTTTAGATAAAGCCATACTAGCAACCAATAATGAGTCAATAACTTACATATTCAAAATCGTTTTAGCCTTTTAGCCCAAACCAAATAGTCAGAAGATGCACAAATTAAATATGACAACATACAATTCGTTATTAAAACTGCTAGTCAAAGCATCAAAAACTGCAACAATAAGCAAAAGAAACTCAAACAATACAACTAGTCTTATCGAGGAACGACAGTCAATGAACTTCCAATCTTTGGATTACAGAAAGCTTGATTGCAAAGTAAAAAGAAGCACACGAAAGGACATGAGGAACTACAACACGGAACTTGCTCATGCTGCTCTAACAAATAACCGCACCCTCAGATGAGCCATGCGCGGTATGGAAGTAGGCAGATCAACCGTAACACATATAAGGGACAGTCAGTACTAACGGTGCGAGATAAGGAGATAGGACCAAAATAAATCAGATATGCACACAATTTTATAAATCCTTATACTCCGACAATAATGCTCGCCAACTCGTAGCCTAAACCTACACATGCTCTGACGACATTGCATTAATAAATGGATATGAAGTCCACCTAGCTCTTAGCCACTCAAACGTCAGTCCAGACGCCAAAAAGTGACAACCTGCGTCCGCTCGCTCGCTCTGGTATTTTTCCGCGCAAGCGCCGGGTCCCGTTGCCAATTTAAAGCTTAATATCTCGTAATCTCCTGCTTCTACACACAAGTAAAAAATACGTGTGTATAGCTGATACTATATAGAATTGATTTATGTGATAACTAAGTCACAAAAACTAGTTCTAAGTACTTAAAAAAAAAGTTAAACTTGAGATTTTGGGTTGAAAAACAGTAAAATTTTTGTTCTTACTAAGTTTTTACTAATAATTTTGTAGTTTATGTCTTTTAAACCTATGTATCATAAAACTAGACTATATAAGCTTTCTTTTGATACCCATAAGTCATTACTTGGACGGTTTTAAGTAGCACACAAGATGAAAACAAAACACCCCTTCCCGCATTAATTTCATGCCGCCTGCGCTAGCAAAAATAAGGCAAAATACGGCAAGATGGCCGCCCGTAGGGCTCATTCGTATGGCTGCATACGGCCCGTCCTATATTTTAATTTCGACATTTAGTTTATTTTGTGATTTTTGTTGAAATGAGACAATGATTAATGTACATAGTTTTTTTACTTAAAAGTTTTTTTCTCACCAGCATAGCAACAAGGATTGCATAGTAAAAGTACTTAATACTAGGTATGTATACTAAAATCATGCACGTTATATAGTAATAATCCAACAGCATTATCGGTGGTAAAGGGAGGTTTGTTTATTTCGGGTGTTGACTCTATCTTCCAAACTAGGCAAGGCCTGTACCTCAGAATATAGCACTCAGCTGACAATTTCGTTATATAGAACCTAAAAACATTGTGTGCTACTGTTTTAATTTATTAATAAAGAATGTAAGCAGTGAATAAGTGTGTGTGTATGTGTGTGTGATGGTGTGTGTGTGTATATATATAATTAATGTGTCTGAGAAAATAAAAGATTTTCGGTATTTAGGTAGTATACGAGTATATGTAACAACCATCTTTTCACTGAGATCTTAGCATCATGTTTGCTAAATGTAATATATTAAGTTTTTTATTAATTATGTTATAAAGTATGTTGATTGTTACATAATACTGTCTCCTCGCAAATTCTGTGTGATGTGAAGGATTATGACAAACTAGTTTCTGTTTACGTCTGGCAGTAGCAGGAGGGTGAACTGATCGATGCTTCCTCAAGATGGATTCAAGCACAAAGATCTGTCGGACCCTAAGCAATTTGCAGTCAGAATATAGTTGTGTAGAAATTCAACAGAAGTCCCGGTGAAGACGGTATCACTCACTACCGAAGCACTGCGAGTTGGTGAACCAACCTTATTACAACATATTTGTAACCTTTTCAAAGACCATTCTTAAAACAGGCATTGTTCGCAGTAATTTTTGTCATTCAAATATAATCTTGCTTCACAAGAAAGGAGATAAATCAGATATCGGGAATTAGCGACCTATTAGCTTAGTTTCCTATCTGTACATTTTTATTATTAAAACTTTAGAAAACCGCATATCAGACACGCTGGACCTCCACCAACCTCCCGAACAGGCTGGATGTCGTCGCGGCCTTTCAACTGCTAACCATCTACAGTCTCTAAATCAGTTGGTTGAAAAACACCAAGAGTTTAATCTACCTCTATACCTCGCATTCGTGGATTACTCAAAGACTTTCGATACCATAACCTACGACGCTATATTTTCTGCGCTCAAAAACATGACATACACCCAAAAATGTAAATCTTTAAAAAAAAAACCTTAATAGCACAGTAGCCATACGAACGTGTACCATCGGGCCACCCTTTGCTATTCAGAAAAGAGTCAACCAAGGTGACCCGCTATCCCCCAAGCTTTTCACAGCCACTCTCGAAGAAGTCTTCTAGGAATTACGTTCACAGTGGTAAGACAAGAGAATTATCGTCCGCGGAAAGAGAGTAAACCAATCTACGTTTCGCCGACGATATTGTCCTCTTTTCCTCGTCAGCAGCCGAGTTAGGCCTCAACTGAGCAAAACTGATGACGAGCATTGAACGCCGCATAGAAATTGCTGGGAATATGGCCATGAATACATTTACCTGGGCCAAATAGTCTCCAGGCAAGACAAGACAAAGAAGTTGTCCGACGCACCAAAAATGCCTGGAAGAACTATTGTCGATGAAGAACTTAATGAAGGGACCTCTCTCTTTTTCACTAAAACGAAAACTCACGGACATGTGCATTCTTCCCACCATGGTCTCCTACTAACCGTCAACAGTCTGCACTTAGAGTCTGCCAACGCGCTATAGAACGAAGTATACTGGGTGTCAAACTTACAGACCGCATTAGAAACTCTATACTCACACAAATAGCGGATGTGGGCCACATAGCGGCGAGGTTAAATTGGAATTGGTCGGGTCATATCTGCTGCATGTCGGAGGAGCAATGGACGAAGATTACCACACAGTGGATCCCAAATGCACATAAACGACAACGTGCAGGGAAAGAAAGAGATGGCGGGATGAGCTGGACTCCTTCTCAAAGGACTGGCCCAAAATCGCAGACGACTGGGGAAAATGGAAAGAGGGAAGGGCAGGCCTTTGCCCTGCAGTGGGACAGCACAGGCTCATAATAATAAAATAATACGTTACTTTTAGTAATTGTTGTAATTCCTTATGGTTTACAATTCCCCTGGATTCTGGACGAAGTTCAATATATTTTGTCGCATTTTTTCCCCAGCTTTTCTTTTTTGTTGTGTTTCTCTGTTTTTTGCGTCATGTGTACCGTAAATAAACGTATTTTCTTTCTTTCTTTCTTTCAATAACCGTAAATTGCCGGACAATTCCGGAGATACGCAACCCTAGATGTGCCCGGTATTCGACTCGATACCCGATCTCGATACTAGAACCAAGCTGAGACTGTAATTAATCGATGTCACGATGTACATGAATTTGGAGATCCTGCGCATATTATTTACATATTAACAGTGTAGGTATCTTAGAGCAGAGGCTGATATACTCGTAACTGCAGATTAGACTGCTACGGTTCAACAGCTGAAAAAAGAG
Organism: Polia nebulosa; assembly: GCA_951329385.1. Lineage (NCBI taxonomy): Eukaryota > Metazoa > Arthropoda > Insecta > Lepidoptera > Noctuidae > Polia > Polia nebulosa. The sequence continues at coordinate 6,809,567 of OX589588.1, read as the reverse complement.
GCAGATCAAATAAATAAGATAATTATAAATTTAAGTACAACCCCTCCCTCCTCCCTAGGTATCAATTCGGAAAACTAGTCGAGCGTCAGTTAATTCCTTTGTATCTTTGCAGTTAAGGTCACGAAGAAAATTAAAGAAAATCAGTTTTATCCATGGATGGATCTGTCTCTATGGTACGTCTATGTGCAAATGGATCTAGCTCAAAAACCCAACACAATCACAATATGCTAGTACGTATCATAACGATACTACTGATTACAGACATTAATACCATGTAGCAAAAACCATAAGAAGACACCAAACATATCAAATAAGTACCTATTTAACATGACTAATTCGTAATTATAAGGTACACCGTTTAATACTTAGGTACGTATAATATAAACCATCTCCATAACGGAGATCATCAATCATAAAATTATGTAGCATCTGGTTCCGTTCATTGCTCTGTAAGTTTTTTGCCATACATTTTTTTGTCATTGTTTATTCACTTAGCTGTATAAAATTAGCATAATAAAAATAAATAAGCGTACATGCGCTTGGTGACAGCGAAAGTTGTGATAAGAGTTGACAGTCAACTAGACTTGAATAAAGATTTATCTAATTAATCATCTCTAAGCGAAAGCTCTAATAAGAAATCAGCTGTTTTCTTGTTACGGTCAGGCCATGTTAGTTCCCGTTAGATATTAGAAACACTTGCATATTTTGAGCACAAGTTTTGGATAAACAAGCTTTTGAAATTTCAAGTTGATACCTTCTTATAGATACTTGACAATTCCAATGAAACTATGGTTTCAAGTAAGTCACTCACTTGAGTAAGGACTTTTCAAAAGTTTGCCTTGTTAGTAACTGTTTCATATTGATCATTTTTCGAGGATCATTCAATCCTTCTCAATTGAAAAGAAAGAAGTGACTCTCCGGAGGATCAGTTAACGTTAGATATCACTTGAATGTTTCTAGATTTATGTGTCTGAAAATGACCTCTATAAAAGTCTACAGCTACATAAATCAAAGGCATCAAAGTGGTGGTTGGGATAGTCAGGACGCGGAAAGCGATGAATCAGCCGTTTTAGAGCAACTTTCCAGCAGTGGACTGTATATAAACAAAACAAGAATCAAGAGATCAAAGAGCAACTGTCAAAATGACTATTCACACCAGAACATAAATATAAACAACTTTTGACGCCTAAGGCCACAACATAACGCAGTGAATAAGCCAGTCGGCGGTCAAGTTCAAGTTTGAAGGCTGAGTGCAACAATTCAACATAAGAACAGTTACTTTATCATGGTACGTTGCACCTGATGATGTCATGACAACACTGCCGGCTGACGACAACCACTAGCTTTTTATCAGAAGGATCTAAAGGACGAACATGGCAAAAAAGGTAAGGAGAGCTGCGGTGAGTTCGGAATGGAATTTCTATGATTTTTTGCCGAAATATAGTGAATGATAGGCGGCAAAAGGATCAGCTCAGGAAGCTTGTAGGTAATTATTTGATCCACTTGTCCGTTTTCCATTCAAACAAGGTCTAACAATAAGAATTGAAGAAGAATAAAGATATATGAACAAAAATTAAGCTTTTATTGTCCGACTGCAAGGCCTCTCTTTCCCTTTTCTATACAACTCGATCGTATGCCTCAAACTCCTACCGCCATCTACCAAGGTCTGCCGCGGAGAAGATCCAGTACAGGTTGATAAACTTGCTATTCAATAAGAGACGCTTGCCTTTATTTCCTTATACGCTTACTCCAGTCAGCAGTGGAAGTTACCTGAGAAACACTGTCATTTTCTACTGAAGGAAGATCAGAAACCTCAGCAGGCACTATGTTATAATTTATTCCATTCCAGCATTGCCATTCAACGTGGCAATGCTGCCAGCGTTCTGGGCAGTTTTCCCATTGACAGCGATGTGGACGAATTTTTCGATGCCCAATGAGCTATACTCCTCCCTTTTTTAGGCCGCTTGTACATATTTTCTTTTATCCCATTAAGTTATTAATTAGTATAACGCGCGCGTTTAGCGTCATGTTTACCGTAATTAAACGTATTTTCTTTTTCTTTTTTTCCTTTAACTGTAAACATGTAAAAAAAACCATTTACAAAGTGTTTTACCCGAATATATAATTAGATAACAACAACAACATGAACTTAAATAGATGGTTCATGGATGTTAAACTGGTGTGGTCCAAAAATTAATTATTTCTTTAATGTTTTTAAGCTCGGTAGCAGTAGCACTACTTACGGCAACATAAAAGCATTTAGATACTATTAAAGTGTTCCAATACCTACACAATTACGGGAAGTAATTGACCTCCTACAAGTTTATAGCCACCATAGAAACCCGGCCAACAAAATGAACGAGTATTCCTACTACTCTCTAAGAGCAACTCAATTCACGAGAATACAACCGAGTTAATAAATTCATCTGGTCTGGTGTATTATCAACCCTATCCAGAACCAGTGCGTCTCCTTCACAAGACATGCCTCAACTTCTTCTTCCACAACCACCTGCACATTCCAGGACTTGAACGGCAGGAAAGTCCAGGTAGCCTACCTAATGGTCTGATAAAGTTTCGTTCCACCAAAAGTTCAAAGCTAGTTAAATATACGAGCATATTCCGTGGTTCAAACCGAATCTTGATGTTATCTCTGAATAGCACTAGGTATGCTATTAAACGTCCGCTGCTCTTCCGCAATTAAGAGACTTCTTCATTTTATTAACTCAATAAAGATATAAAATTATCTGTCAGGCTAACAGTAACGTCGACCACACACAGACAGAAATCCATATTCCTACAGACATCTGGAAATCCCAACATATGAAGTTATTGAATTCGTGTAGGCGATGCAGTTTTAAGTTATTTTATTATCTAAGTTCATCTAACTCGCAGATATAGAAACACTAACCACGTGCAAAGTTTTGATGAGTCACAAATGCCCAGAATAAACAATTCCTACGAATCGTGAATGACCAAGCCACAAGACTACGTAGCAAATAGGAATTGCTCAAACATGCTTCCATTATTTTTCAAAGCACCCTTTTATCTATCAGTGACTGTCAACGGTAAGCATGAACCTGTCTTCATCATTTCAGGCGAATGGCACGTCACATAAAGTCCTCCCTTTTTTAGGGTTCCGTACCCGTAGGGTCCAAACGGAGCCCTATTGTTGTCACTCACGTGTCTGTCACAAAATGTTGTCACGAAGATTTTTTTAACTTCCCACTTATGAACTTGAAACTTGGTGATAATGTTTATTATTACGTATACTTTACTAACAAATACCAATATTTGGTACGGAACCATTAATGTGCGAAAACCGACACGCACTTGGCCAGTTCTTTTTTTGTTTGGTAAATCATCAAATGATTTCTCTCGCTCTGCAGGTGTATTCGCTAACTCAGTTATCATCCATTTCATAGGCACTATGCAGTACATTGCTGCTTTGAGGTATAGGAAAACAATAATGTACTACATAGTACCTATTATAATCGATGCCCACCGAGAAAAGCCGCAATGTACTGCAAAGTGCCTATCAAATTGTTGTCAACTGAGTTAACGAATACACCTGCTGGTTGGAGACTCTTATTAACTTAGACTCTTACTGACTAAAACATACCCGTGTTTTTTCAATTGCCCTATGCGTTCCTGGGCCGCGGTAACTCTTTCGAACAGTCTAGTAACCTCGAATAGTCCCGTAACCTCGAACAGTCCCTTAACCTCGACCGGTCCTGTAACCTCGAACAGTCCCGTAACCTCGAACAGTCTCGTAACCTAAAACAGTCCCGTAACCTTTACAGTCCCATAACCTAGAACAGTCCCGTATTCTTTACAGTCCCATAACCTCGAACAGTCCCGTAACCTCGAACAGTCCCGTAACCTCGATCAGTCCCACAACCTCGAACAGTCCCGTAACCTCTAACAGTCCCGTAACGTCGAACAGTCCCGTAACCTCGATCAGTCCCGTAACCTCAAACAGTCCCGTAACCTCGAACAGTCTCGTAACCTCGAACAGTTTTGTAACCTCAAACAGTCCCGTAACCATTACAGTCCCATAACCTCGAACACTCCCGTAACCTAGAACAGTCCCGCAACCACCAGCAGCCAAAAAAGAGGATGGAATGATTAAAACTCTTCTACTTAGAATAAGTAATACAATGGCATAATTTATACGAACGTATTCTCTGATGCTATTTAATGGATGATCAGTCGGTTATGCTGATTCTAACTGACAGTGGCAGTGGCCGAGATTCGGCCTGGTTTATTTAGTCGTGGATCCATTCAGTCTCATTTTGAATAAAATTGTCACTGTTATAACTTATTTTTAGGTTTAGGACCATCTGATAACCATCTGACCATCCTGAAAAACATGAACTTGTGTATTAGGGTGTGTGCAAGCCTTGAGTGAGTTGCGCTAAAGAGGCGCACCAAACAATTGCAGTAACTGCACGCTTGCAGCTCCCGCACCCCTGGGCACTCAGGCAGGGAAGGAACAGGGGTGGGTTTTAGTCAGTAAGAGTCGGACACGCCTCATCTCAGTCATTGGATGATATCCCACCCCAAAAAAAACAAAACGCGTGCAGCTCGCGAGCGGCGCATTCGTCAGATCTGGACACTCCCTAAGGGATGAATTTCAATAGTCTGATTACATATTTGATTTATTGGCAGTTTTTCTGATACAACGTAAGTTTCGATTTCGGTATACCAAAAGTTTTAGGCCGAACCTGGGGGCTTAGACAAAGTAACAATTTAAAAACGATAACGAAGTTAGAAAAGATTAAAATGTATGAGATTGACATAAACCGCGCTAAGTCACGTGGTCAGTCGACATCGTTATCGCAAGTTGGTAGACAATGTTATAATTCGTAACGAAACCATAAAGAAACGAATTGCTATCGTGTTTATCCCATACAAATGCGTAGACAAGCAGCGCTTTCAGAGTTCGCCTTCGCCTCGATCGTGATCGCCAAAAAAGATAACGAAGGAACGCTAACGCTAGGAAATGTTTATCGATATCTCAGAGACGATGACGAATTTAGATATCGTTTCGCTACGAAGCGATGTTACTTTGTCTTCAGGGCCTGGAAGAAAGAAAAAAGAAACAGTTTATTTCGTAAGAGGAGATGAATATTCTTTTAGAGTTTCGATTTCGGCTGAAAATCGTGTTTTGATTTAGCACGATACATAATTTCTTTAAATATTTTTGAAGCGAATTTAAACATTTTTGTAATACGTGAAGCAAAAACTTTGTACATTAACGAAAATTACGCGGACGGAAGATTATGAAATTTGGCACAATTAAAGTTTATATCAGGATTATTTTTAGGGTTCCGTACTTACTCAAAGGGTTACCCACGGGAACCTATTACTAAGACTTCACTGTCCGTCTGTCTGTCAGCGGGCTTGTATCTCTTGATCCGCATTATTAAACATTAAAAAAAAAAAAAAATCTGAGAATTTAATTTTTTTTTAATTTTTATTATTGTTGTTATAGCGGCAACAGAAATACACATTCACTGTAAATTTTCTACCTATAATCATGACATACAGCCCAAAAAAAGACAGAGTGTATGTGGGGGGTGAGTGTGTGATGGTGGGTGTGTGTGTGAGAGTGTTTCAGTTTATGGTATGGAACCCTTCGTGTACGAGTCCGACTCACACTTGGCCCTTTTTTTTTTCTTTTGAATGTCAGACGTTTGACCACTATCTCACCTGATGGTAAGCGATTCGATGACATAGTCGAAGATGAGAGATTGAGAGCAGAAATCTAATATTTTTATACATACATATAACATGCATTAGCAATAAATTAAATCAATAAAAAAAACAGCCAAGAGCGAGTCGGACTCGTGCGCAATGGGTTCCGAACAAATCATATTTTTCCAGGTTTTTTTTTTAAACTACCTCCTCCTTATTTGTTTTCCTGTAATTTAGAGGTAAAGAACTACTTTCTGTATCATAATTTTTTTTTAAATTTTAGGCCCAGTGGTTTCGGACATAAGGGGGGGGGGGGATGATCATTTCTATTTTTATCTATTTTCAAATAACTAAAAAACTATATATTTTAAAATTATGAAAATTATAAATTCGAGACCCTCACAACGTGCCCTTTCATTTGATATGTCGCACGGCACAGTTAAAAACAATTGTTCACTTTTTCGATTCTTGACTAGCATATCTTGCATCTTAACAGAAATAATTAGATTCATTTTATCAGGTTTGGTCTGGTTTTTAACAGCAAAACCAGTCTAAAAACACCCCCAAAATACCTGACCCTTAGACTATAAAATAACCTTTTAATTATAGTCCAAGCGAGCACCATTAAAATTACAGTTAACTCAGTCACCTAAATACAGAAAAAATTCGAACCCATAATAGAAGATATTAAACTTAACAATGCCATCTCCGGTCGTGATCTTTATCTCAATTAATCATCGAAAGTACAGGTATATCTCGAGTGGGTGAACTGACAACAAACTGTGACTTCCTTTCTCTGTCGCCCTAGTATTAAAATAATACTTAAATATAGACCTTGCTTTTGGTTTTATTTTATTCATATCACTCTGTCTCTTGGTGAAAATCGCATGAAAATCCGTTCAGTAGTTTTTGAGTTTTTTGCGAACAGACAAACAGACAGATGCAGCGGGGGTCTTTGTTTTATAATATGTAGTGATAGTGAAGACGAATCGCATGCTATTTTTTATTAATCTAACGAAATACTCTCCAACTACCACTAAGTTGACCAAGTCGCAAGTCGCTGTGCGATAATTTTTTTTGCGGGATATATGTTTCTAGACGGGGCATCTATCCTAAATAAAAGTAATTTTGTTTTTTTTTTTTTCCTATATGTGGGATAAATATCCCAAAACATAGAGGTCCGAAAAATCGCTAATACTCTGGAAATAAATAAGTTATTTTGCTTTATCTAGGTACAGAGAGATAAAGAGTGAGACAATTGAGTAACCCCTTTTTTCTACTCCTGATTGCGAATACGAACAATCCGCACATCATATCCTATGGGAGTGTACTCTTTGGCAAACTGAACGCAATATTATGTTGGATAGTATTCAGCCTACGTCTGGAGTTGTCTATTACACGGACCTTGTGGAAACTAGAACGAATTTCCGTGCGTTCAAGCGTTTTTGCTATACCTATTATTAGAATCAAGTGTAATAATAATATTATTACGTTCACAAATTTTTTTAAGACCCATTAATATTAGTGTTTTTAACCAGTGGTGCTTGACAACTGGGCTTACCCCAGTTGTAAATACCCCCTTTGTGCCTAATGGCCTAGTTTTGTTCTGTCTCCCGCTTGATTAGAAGGGAAGTGGAAGTTATGTTTTTCTTACTCCTCCGCTGTCTTTTCTGATTAATTTCGTTGCGGGACCCAAGGCAGTTTAATCGTTTCTCTGGGACTCGTCGAGCTTCATTGCCTTGGCATTTTTTCTGGTGGTCACCACTGTTGATTCTGGCTTACAGAAGTTGCAGTGGTTTGGGAATAGTGTGGCGGGCTTGACCCAAATAAACCCTTTTTTAGGGTTCCATACCCGAAGGATCCAAACGGAGCCCAATTTGTTGTCACTCACGTGTGCGTCTGTCTGTCCGTATATCGCTCGTATATCACAAAATTTTGTTACGAAGAATTTTTTAACTTCCCATTGACCTACGAGCTTGAAATTTGGTGATAATGTTTATTATTACTTACGTATACTTTACTAACAAATACCAATATTTGGTACGGAACCCTTAATGTGCGAAATCCGACACGCACTTGACCAGTTTTTTCTAACGGAGATATAATAGCCGACCGAAGTAAAAAGTAAGTACCTAGTTGTTTTCATAATTTCTACTATTTTACAGCTTTAAACTATGTTTGTGATTAATGTGAATAAATTAATTATCATAATTGATTGATGATCAACAAATATAAATATGCAGTTATTCCGAAGTCGTAAACCGATATCAAAGTAGAGTAGTTTATAGAATGCTAAGATCATAAACCACTTGGGTTCCTTTACAACACTAATTAATGTCAACAAACTTGAAGCAGCTTCTACGCAAATCAAAACGGTTGAAGATCCAAAACCAGAACAAAACAGAGTAGGTAGGTATACCAGAATTCTACTCGGGCCTGCGGACGGCGAGAAGTGGGTAGCTCGCCGTCCGATCAGCACCAGGCCCGAGAGTCGCGTAGTGTTCCACGCGCGCCTCAAAGAGTTGTCAGCAATCATGACGGGGCACGTCATGGCCGATGGCTGCCCAGGGGTTGTGAATAAATTCGAAACAGAGTTACCGCGCCCCTGGGCACTCAGGCAGGGGTGGATTTTAGTCAGTAAGAGTCAGACACGCCCTCCCGCTCCACCCAGAACGGGAGATGTCATTGGATGATTTCCCACCCCCCAAAAAAAAAAGGTATACCAGTATTCGGTATTGTTAGAAAGAGTTACTGCGACCCTGAACACAAAGGGCAATAGGGATGTTTCCAGAGCATAAAAATCCGTAATTCCGTAAGTTAGATTATCAAAAAATATTGGTCTCGTATTTTTAACCGACTTCAAAAAACAGAAGGTTCTCAATTCGTCTGTATGTTTTTTTTTTTGTATGTTTGTTACGCGATATCTCCGCCATTTGTGAATCGATTTTGATGATTCTTTTTTTGTTTGGTAGGTCATACTTCAGAGGTGGTCCTATTTAAATTTTATCGAAATCGCTTCAACACTTTTGGAAAAATCAACATAAATAAAAAATATGTATACACAGATGACGTTTTGGTTGTCTTCAAATGTTCAAATTCCATGTGTGTGTGGTGTTATCCATTCGGGCATAACTTTAATATTTAGTTTTACTTCTGGTGTACAACAACCATAAAAAAGTGACAAATAAAATACTTTTCTCAAAAAATACAACCGACTTCTAAAAATTCAGGGTCGTCACTAATAACTAGAGCTTTCAGGCCAAAGAACTGGCGATATAACGATGTTGCTTCCCTTCTGAGGCTAAAATGCCGTGAAACTTTACCCGAAATATTCTATGGTAGTCCAGAATGAGTGCTCGATATCCGTTTTTAAGCATAATTATTATAAACGAAATCTGTATGTCGCCTGTGTGTCTGGGTATGCATTCGTGTGTTACGGCCGTTTATGGGTTAGTAATACTTCCAGAGCGCTATATCTGTAAACACTTTTTTACAAAAAAATAGAACCGACTTGACGACAAAAGTGCAAAATAACATTAATTTCGGAAGTCGGTGTTCCTGGTTTTGTGTCTTCGTTTTTTGACACCGACTTCCGAAATCAAAGTTATTTTGCACTTTTCTTGGAAGTCGGTTCTATTTTTTGTAAAAAAGTTTTTTTATTTTGTCTTTTTAGGTGTGGTTCCTCATTAAACTGTGTTAACAATTCATAGACACACGGTCGCAGCAATCGAGGTTGATTTGCTGTCAATTTTTGAAGAGTTCCGTTGTCTGTCTCCAAAACCCATCACCAGATTTATATGAAATTTAAATGGGACTATTTCGGAACAAACCCATTTCGAACAAAAACTAATTTTGCAAATCCGTCATATATGACGGACACAAACAAAAAAAAATTAAAAAAATACATCCGAATTGATAACCTCCTTCTTTATGAAGTCGGTTAAAAACTTACCGTAAAATAATAATAATAATAATACATTTATTCATATCCAAAGGTTACAGACTTAATCCCTCGGAGCTATAGGTGTTTTGGTGTCGGTTTCAAGAATTTATTGCTCTAAAAGAATTTTACAATATGCACTAACAAGAGAAGCAAAAAAGTAAATACAAGGGGTTGCACTCCGGGAGTTCCGGCAGAAGTGAAAACTTGAACATTAACGTTGTGCATTTTTGAATATTTTGGAATCGTCTTACGAATTTTTGATCAGATCACGTGTCCTGACACGAGTTTAACATTTTATACCCATCCCAAGAAAAGTGTTCAACGCCGTTAAAGAAGTTTTCACTTCAAAAACATACTTAATAGTGATTCATTATAGCAAAAGGTTGGTACAAGCTTGCCTCCTTTAACAGTGCTTTCAAAGGAGAAAAGATGTGTTCTCTACCCATGCTGATAATTTTGTAAGTGGGATCCAATCAGTAATAACTGTAGCTAATATTCGGTTACGATTGCCAAATCTAAGTCTGCCAACGCAAACCTGAAACAACACAGACTATAGAAATTCGCGTGACTTGCAGCCTGAGGCGCTTATCCAATCGGATCATCACCAATGAGATGTAAATCAAATGAAACGCTTAAATATTTTAACACATTACACATAGGCATAAAGTTAAATTATTGCCAATACCAATTATTACTGTAGATGAAACCTAACGCTAGAAAGTGACACTTGATGACAGCAATCAAAATTAGATCCTGGTCAACCCGTCACACGAGTTATATTTACGACTTTCGGACGTTACAAAAAAAAACGTTAATTATTATAAACGAAACTTTAGCAAAATTAAGAGAATTGATTCGACAAGAATAATGATTTCATCAACGATACAATTTTGATAGGCCTATTAATTGAAATCAGTCATTTTTCTCCGGATTATGAAGTGATTATTATTTTAAATGAGGTTTTGATTCCCATCGTCATGGGTATTAGCGGGTCCGACCTTGGCAATGGATGGGACCACATCATTACTGTCGATGGATGTCATAATACAGAATTTATGGGTTACCCTTAATTTCCATTTAATTGGCAGGATACTGACGTCTGATGGCAGTATTTTAATTGATCAAGAGCGGCAAATTGTTTTACCAATACCTGATTTTGAAGGTGACGCAATTATTGAGGAATTTTATGAGAAGACTGAACATATATTTCCGGGAGATACTCGTAATAACCTCCCAATATACCTACTATAACAAACACAGTAATCATATGTGATACACTTACCCAGAAATTCGTAGCCAGAATCGTCGAGTGCAGGATAATATTGTATCGAAGGAACTGAGAAAGGACGACCTTTCATTTTCAGGAGGAAATGACCACCATTTCATGGGCTGCTGGAAATAATTTCTCTGGGAAACTGGGGCTCGTTAAGAAGTAATCCATTTTATCACGAAGTTTAAAAAGAGACAATTCTTTAATGTTAAAGGATTATTATTGTTAAGATTTATTTTTAATGAAATACAGCTTGCACTTGCGCCGTCTGTGTCTTAGAAGTTAACTAATTATTGTATTCTTCTGATTCGATACTCATCGTTACCTTATTGTATGTTGCTTCTTCTTTTTGTGTCGATTTACTCAAATTAAATTTGCACAATCTATATTTAGCAACCTGCCCCCTTAGTCAAATAACTTTTATAATATCGCTAACGCTAACGCTTCGTGCAAAATGTATGGCAAGGGAGCGGCCTGCGGAGAGAACTGTCATGTGACTCACGCCCAGTAATGTCGTTGCCATACATTTTGCACAAAGCGTTAGCGTTAACGTTAACAGAAAAGTATTTTGTCTAAAGGCTCTGAACATGTAGAGCTCTATCACAGGCCTCGTTTAAGGCCGAGACATCACCTAAAGCGCGGTCACTCTCGGACTGCATAGAAAAGAAAGAGATGCGCTACGAATTTGTCGTAATTTATTGCAAAAGATGAAGTATTTTATTGATTTACTTAGGATTTACTACTAAATTTACAAAAAATAATCCATCACTGGATGCAGTTTAGCAATTGAAATTTAATGGTTTATTTCTGATTACGATTTATAATTGTTAATGCCTCGGATAAACTGTTTTTAAAGATAATTTGAAGTATGTTAGAAGATCCATTAAAGTATGATAAATTATGTTTTGAGTACCATCACTGTATGCAAATAGGACTTGAAAATATATTTTTTTTTTATTTGTCAAAATTATTTACGGTTTAAGAGATACACTGCTTTAAAAAAACACCTTTTTGTCCGTTTTTGGGAATCGCTGCCTTACATGTGGTTGTGTACGACGGGCAACAAAAGAGGTGACCCATGCCCTGTGAAGGGGCTCCTCACTGGCACTGGGTTTGGGATGGGTCAAGAATGCCCCATTAAGCCAGATTATTTTTGCAGCATAAAACCTGAGTCCGCAATCGGTAAAAAGATTTTCAGATTGGCTACTGCAGTTTGCGCCCCGGGTAGATGATCTGGGTCGAGGATAAATTCGAAACAGAGTTACCGCACCTCTGGGCACTCAGGCAAGGAAGGAATAGGGGTGGGTTTTAGTCAGTAAAAGTCTGACACGGGCTCCCGCTCCACCCAGAGCGGGAGAAGTCATGGGATGATTTCCCACCCCAAAAAAAAGAGGGACAGATGATCTGCCGGGGTTTTGAAGTTTGGACGGGTAAGGTGTTTAAGCTTTCACATCGCGCATCTATGTTGCTAAGATTTAACGAAGTCCAACCGTACCGAGCATAACTCAGTTAACTGGAAATAAACTTTTCTATGTCACAGAAGTAGAACAATAACTTATTTTATAATCTTGATATTAAATCTAAATTGTAACAGAGCCTAGGTAAAAAATTAAAAGTCTTATCACGCCTACAACTTTGATTTACGTATCATTCGCAATAATAACTTTGAGAAATAGGTACCTAGGTATATTCTTGTTTCATTTTTTTTTTAATACTATTGGGTGCTCTTGACTCTAGTCTAGGCCAGAGGTGACATAGACAGAGTCGATAGAGCGAGCTTACCCAGAAGAAGCCTGTTCACTCTAATTTTGAAGAGATTAGGGTTATACAGGATGTAACGGAAAGGTGTGGTCATATTTTAAGAGCCGGTTCTGCCCATGGAAATGAACCACTTTCTCTAAGAAAAAATTGAAAATTTCTAAAAAAAAAATTGGATTTTGCATACAAAATATTCATCAGCTGATCAATATTTGTATGGGAGGTAATTTTTTTTTTTAGAATTTCCTTATGTTTTCTCGAAGAAACTTGATCATATCGATGGGCAGATGCAGTTCTTAAAATATGACCACACCTTTCCGTTACACCCAGTATAAGTTCGAAAACACAGACGCAGGTAGAGATTTCATTTGTTTAACCTAGAAATTTAAATCGTCTCATATCCTTTTCTCATCAATTTGCAGGTCCATGGATGGGTGACAATCTTTACATACCGAGACACGTTACCTCCGTGCCTCAGAAAGCACTTTAAGCCGTTGGTCCTGGCTGTCAATCGTGGATCTTTGACAGTCGTTACGGGTCGTCAGAAGCCCGAAAGTCTGACAACCAGTATTACCGAGGGGTCTCGTATTACCCAGTAACTGAGTTGTGGAGGTCAGATAGGCCGTCGCTCCATGTAAAATACTGGTATTCAGCTGCATCCGGCTAGACTGGAAGCCGACCGAAAGATAGTTGGGAAACGGCTAGCCAGCGATAAGCCGTCATCTCCAGTATTCACTTCCGCTTCTAGCTCGAGCTTTCCCATTATTACGAAGACAAAATTGTGTTGATTTGCACATACACTGAATGCACGTTTTACTGGAAGAAGCTCTCAAATCACAAGGATTATGCGATGTTTTATAACTTCACACAGATTATCCGCTTAAGCTTCATATTTATGATCAACGACTCTAATTTTGATTTCACGATCTGTTTATTATCTAATAACAAAAGAACTAGATTCATTTTGAATCTACACGAATCACAGAGCTATATCGTACACCTAATATGTCAAACAAGGATGAGGTCGTTGCACTGAGCCATTACTAAATCGATACATAATCTCGATAAAATGTTCCTTAATTAATAAAATCACATCAGTACCGGCGCGTCACATATATCGCTCGCCGTCTCATAATTTACGAGTGTCAGTTAGTAGGTGAAGTTCGTAGCTATGGCTCAGCTGCGCAGGAGTGGTGGCACTCGTTTCTTAGTATATAAGCGCGGAGAAATTCTCTCACTGCATCCACTCAGCAGTGATCTGAACATTAGTGAACATGGCGACCAAGTTTGTAGCAGCTGTGGCGTTGTTCGCCCTGTGCCACGCCAACCCCGTCCTTATAAACGGTGAGTCCACAAAATTAAAAAAAAAAATTAAAACAAAAATCAAACTTGAATATAAAAATGCTTTTTCTTAATATTTTTCAACATTTCAACATTAAAGTGACTTTACATTAATCCAGCTCATTTAGCTATCAAAATATTGATAATTTTTCGATTGCCCCCAGGTATCCTATTCCGTGATGGACGTGCCTACTCCTTGGGCCAGGCGACCAGCTTCGGCAATGGAGTGAGCACAGCACACGCAAATGTAAACGGCGACGCGGCGCACGCGTTCGGCAGCGCCAGCGGAGGCGCGGGGCTGGCTCGCGACGGGTACTACTACCCCGGACAGGCCATCGCACAGGCGCAGACCTACGACACTCTGCCCTTCCCTCAGAGCGCATACGGCGCCGCCAAGGCCGTGGCGCAAGCACAGGACGGCGCGTACTACCCCGTACCGGCGCCGGCCACTGTCATCGCGTATGAGCAGAACATCGCGCCCGCCGCGTCCTCCGCGTCGCACGCCGACTCGCACGGCGCCGGCGTCGCGCACTCCTCTGCCAACACCCGTGGCGTCGGCGGCTACGGCGGCGTCACCTCATCCAACGCCAACACTCACGGCGAAGGCTCCGCCGACTCCAACGCCGTCTCCGGCTTTGGAGCCACCAGCTCCTCCGCCAAGACTCACGGCGAGGGTTCCGCCGCCTCCTCTGCGCACAACAACGGCGTCGTGTACCCCGCTACACTCGCCAACCAGCCGGCCGCCGTCGTCGACGCCAGGTCTCCCATCTATTACACATCGTACGTCCCGGTTGTGCCCGCTCAGGGAGTCGCCTCCTCTAACGCGAACGTGGTTGGCTCCGGACACGCCGCCTCCACCGCTAAGGTCGGTCACGGCCAGGGCAGGACCATCTCCTGGCGATTCGGTACATTCTACGACTCTCCAGCCTCCGCCCAAGCTCAGGCCAACACTCACTCAGGCTACGGCGCTGCGAAGTCTGCCGCGCACACCCATGGCTACGGCTCCGTCAACGCGAACGCTGACGTCAACGGCTACGGCTCTGCCAAGTCCATCGCCGACAGCCACTCCGGGCACGGCGTCGCGCAGTCGTCCGCCAACTCGCACGGTGCCGGTTCCGCCAACGCCAACGCTAACGTAAACTCTGCCGGCTACGGCGGCGCGCGCTCTTCGGCCGACGTGCACGGCCAGTACTACGGCGGCTCCAGGAGCTCCGCCGACGCGCACTCTCACCACTTCGGCAACGCCGCGTCCTCTGCCAGAACCCAGGGCGTGAACAGAGTGACCAACTCTCAGGCGAGCTCCTCCGGCCTCGGCTCGGCGCACGCCAACGCTCTGTCTGTCTGAACAGTCAGGTCGGTTCTCCTGCACCAGCGAGCAACCACATCACGACGACTTCCGGATATGCCGAAAACTTGTCTTGATGTATTTGCGAAGTGCACGCCTACATTAAATAATTTATTATAACTTATTTATTTAACTGATCAGATTACAATGTTGTCGAGTATAATGACGCAGAAAATTGAATGCCATAAATAAATACAATACTATAAAATTACTCACTGTTTTCCCTATTAAACACGTACCTTAATCCTAACAAAAATACTTGGAAACCGGATTCAAATCAAAGACGAGAGAAGAAGAAGAATCCTTGATGTTTGAAAACCTTAACCTTTGGCAGAAGCGATCCGATAATATCTAATTAGTAAGAAGGTAGAATCTATTGATTAATGCAAAAAAGTGTCTAAAATGGACAGAAACTACTAATAGTCCTTAAAATAAAATTGTATAATGAAATAGTTCTTTAGTTTGTTTAACTAGGGTAAAAATATAGCGATCAATAAAATATTTAACTTGATATCCGCCTTACATTTTTATTAGGGGTCGTGTTTATTTGACATGAGTAAAAGACATTTAGCCAAAGAGGAATCGTCAAATAATCTTATCAAACTATTTTATAGGTTTAGGGCACACTTATCATTAACTTAGTATAATTCTACCTATATTTACCGGAAACTTAATTAAAATAACCTAAGCATGTCAATATTAATTCAAATCAATTGTTTTTTAAAAAAGAAAACGTATCGTGGGCTGTATGAATCACATGTTCTTTGCTTTACTGACAGTTTGACATTACCGTATTTCTTGTATTTTATTGTTACGATGAAATGTACCTAAAAAAAAAAGTTTAGCCCGCGATTTTCGAAATTTCCCATCCTCAATTTGCAGGTCAGTGTCAAGTTGTATGTTGGTCAAAATATGATTCGCTACCGTAGCAAGTGTGTATTTATAGAGGTCAACAAAAGGATCCAGCTGGGCTAGCCAGCGTTTGGGAAACTTCGACGAGTCTTCGCGTCGCGTATTCCACAGAGCCTAACGTCCAAGGTCTTTAATCAGTGCGTCTTGCCTGTTATGACTTACGGAGCCGAAACGTGGACACCCACGGTACGACTAGTCCATAAATTCAAGGTCGCTCAGCGAGCAATGGAACGGGCTATGCTTGGAGCCTCATTGAGGGATCGAATACGGAACGAGGTGATCCGGCTGAGAACCAAGGTTGTCGACATAGCTCACAGAATAAGCAAGCTGAAGTGGCAATGGGCCGGCCATATTAGCCGTAGAACCGATGACCGTTGGGGTAGACGTGTTCTCGAGTGGAGACCGCGAATCGGCAAACGTAAAGTAGGACGCCCTCAGGCAAGGTGGAGCGATGATCTTCGCAGGGTGGCTGGTAGCAGCTGGATGAGAGTTGCCGAGAACAGAGCAGAATGGCGTGCTATTGGAGAGGCCTATGTCCAGCAGTGGACTGCTATAGGCTGATGATGATGATGATGATGATGAACTCTTTCAGTTAGAATTGATGTCCACTGTCATGATTTCATGAAATACTCTAACTCGAAATCTATTCTAACTGAGAGAGTTGTATTGATGATTTTAATGATTACAGTTCTGTAAATACGTACTTGCTACAGCCGCGACTCATATTTTGACCAACATACAACTTGATAATGACCTGTAAATTGCAAAAAACGTAAGAAAATTTCAATTACCCTGGCGCTCCCGCCTTTTTTTTTGTGGTGTGGGAAATCATCCAATGACTTCGCCCGCTCTGGGTGGAGCGGGAGGGCGTGTCAGTCTCTTACTGACTAAAACCCACCCCTGTTCCTTCCTGCCCTTAGTGCCCGGGGGCGAGGTAACTGTTTCGAATTTATCCTCAACTGGCGCTCCCCCTAACTTTTGCGTTTTATGGCGTATATCAAGTTAAATATTTTAGCGATCATTATATTTTTACCCTAGTTAAACAATTTTAAGGATTATTTCATTATACATATTTTATTCTAAATACAATTAAGGATTAGTAGTTTCTGTCAATCGCAGGGAGAAATTGGACAGAGACAGCAAAAGACAGAGAAATTTGTCACTCTTTGGAGGAGGCTTTTACCCGAGAGGGGTCCATACATTAAAACTAAAATTAATAATCTTTAAAAAAGACATTTAAATTTATTATCTGAATAATTTTTTATTTGAACTTAATTAAATATTTATATAATTTACATCGGCAATTGAAATGCATGAAAAATTAAATTCTGTTATTATTTTTACTGTCAACAATTTTCTCAATTAATTTATATAATAGATAAACCTAAAATCTGTAAGCATGTAAAATTAAACTTTCTTTTTAATATTATTTGTTATTGTGAAATGTTTTTACCAATAGAATAATTTAATTTCTTATTTTCAATGATTATGCATGTATGGAATGGAATAAAGCTATTATTATTATATTATTATTATTAGTTTCTGTCCATTTCAGGCATTTTTTTGTATGGCCCCTTTATGAACTTAAACATAAGTGAAACAAAGGTACTGTTTGTTTGTCCACTTTAGCCTGATCTGTTTCTTTTCCTGTTATCTGTACCTATCCTTTGCTAGGATTTCCAATAATTTTTTTTAACAGATAGATGTATCTATCTGTTATTTAAGGATCGTTAATCTATCTCTTAGGAGGCTCATACTGCTGATGTGAGTCCGGGGTCTTCTACTCTTTCCAGTCTCTTAAACTTCTCCAAAATATCTTATCATTTCACACTAAGGTCACTCTTGCCCAATCACTTCTATCAATCATAGGGTGTTATTACAACAATCGATCGATGTGAAATAGCTTTGGCTGATCGACGGATACCGGTCGATAAACGATCAATCGGTCACGTCGACTTATCCATTCTACCATCGATCAACGGTCGATTGATTGGTGTGTACCTAGTTGAAACTATCGATCAACGTCGACTAGTTCATTCTACCATCGATCGACGGTCGATCGAAGGGTGTAATAGAAACCATCGATCGATGATCGATCGATTGGTGTAATAACACCCACAGACTAGAATGCCCGTTTTCTATACGCTACGGACCTCAGTAGCATAATACTCCCAAACAAACTCGACCGATTTCAGAACTTGTGCATCTGCTTCATTTTGTCCTCCGTAAATACTACCATGTGTCGGAGTTTCGAACCAGATTGAAGTAGTTGCCAACTCGTCGTCGGAGAGATAACCATTTTCTATATCTTCTCTATACCGTCCTGCATAATCCTTACTCTTCAGTACCTTCGTGAACGCTTTGAGTACCTCTTCCCGAGGGGTAAACTTAATCGCACTGCCACTTCTCTTCTCCTTCGTACTTCGCTTCGTACTCCCAGTCGTTATGACCCTAATAGCATTTATTGCTGGCAATTGGTTGGGCCAACAATAAATGCTATCATTTTATTGCTGGCCCAACAATAAATGCTACTAGGGGATGGCCTTCTCTGTTACTGCAGTGCGTCTCTGGAACTCCTCTCACACTCCTTACGCGACGCAAAAAATAAGAATGTGTGGAAGCACTTATCCGTAAACGAAACTTCTTGCACTGAAGAAAGCTAAGCAAGCTGTGCATGGGCGTATTATTTGCAAGGGGTTGCACATTCAACTCCACGAAGAAGTTCGAAATTTATACACTTCGGATATATACTGTGTTTTAGCTAATAAGGAGTTGGATCATAGCATAGGTATATTATAAAACTTATTCTATGATAATTATTATGCTATGTTTGGTTACCATTAAGATAATGTAAGGTGCCACCAGAGCGAGCAAAGTAATCTCGAACATTTTAGCACCCCACCAAAGGTTGGCTGAAGATTTTCGCCCATACAACTGCCATAGAAAACAGTGTTTTCGAGAGAGGGACAGATATATGTATTTGTGTAAAATTGTTATATCTCGTTTAATTTTCGATCAATTTTGATTCTGCTTTCACTGTTCATACTCTATTTTAGTACATTCATCGATAAACCGGTTAGTTAACAAATATTTTTTTATGCATATTCCCTATTGCATAGTTTAATTCCACCAAGCCCGTTCCATCATCGGACCACTACACGTACGGCGATGCGCCGCCGGTACATGGTGGACATCCCACCCACACACACAAAAGGTTTTGAGAACACATTCATTGTGCGTACAGCTAAGGAGTGGAATTCCCTACCAGAGTCTGTGTTTTCTGATAGCTACAACCCATGCTACAACCTGGAAGTCTTTAAGTCAAGAGTGAATAGGTTATTATCGCTTACGATCAGATGAGAAAGAGGTCAAACTAGTGCATATAAACGATAAAAAAAACAATAGGTTTTGGCCAATTAATCAAAATGAAAACTGCAAAACGTTTGACTTTAGCAATATGCGACGTTTTAATGAAGTGAAAACTTCTTAGGGTGGAAGCGCCAGTGTAGCCCGCGAAATACAAATTTTCTTAGGTTTTTGCAATTTGCAGGTCAATGACAGGTTGTATCTAGGTCAAAATTTGATTCGCGGCCGTAGCAAGTATGTATTTATAGAATTATAATCATTAAAATCATCCCGATTTTGATAATTTCTTACGTCAATTGGTTTTTCTTAACCTTGCGAGTGCTACTAAAGACATGACAGTAATCAAAATAAGTACAATATGGCGACAACTATAGACGCCATATTGTGAAAAATAATATAATAAAAGTCGACGAAGTATATTAAGTACGGCACTTTTTTTTAGGGGTATCAAAATAAAGGGTTCGAGGAGCCGATTCCAAAAAATATAACTCACTAAAATATAGAAAATAAAAAAATAAAATATTTTCGAAAAACCCGACAGTAAAAAATAACTAAAACGTTCCAAACAAGTCACTTTTCAAGCAGTCTGATGCAGTTGGTGAAATCAATAATTGAACTAAAACAACAGCTACCAACTGCATCAGATTACTTGAAAAGTGACTTGTTTGGAACTTTTCAAATATTTTTTACAGTCTGGTTTTTTGAAATAGTAGATTATTAACCAAGGGGATAAAGCAGTGTCTTCTGTCGTGGGAGACGATTTAAATCGCGAGCGTAACGAAGGACTCGAGGTTTACTCCCGAGCGTAGCGAGGGTGTTAAAAACTTAAATCACGAGCGAAGCGAGGGATTTAAGACGAGTCCTGAGTGTAGCGAGGGATTTAAGTTGACTAAGACAGCTTTATCACCGAGGAAAATACTCTACTTTTCGTACCATTTGCGAAAAAATTAACACAATAATAATATGAGATAAGCATTTATTAAAAATAATGACAATTAAAAGTAAAAGTTAACATTCGAAACATTGGCCCAATTATTGATAGAGAGAGTTGAGCTTGATGCCTTTGCTTTTCCGACAAAAAAATATTAGTGTAGGAATTTGCCGCGTTTTTGTTTTCTTCAAATACATAAATGTTAAGTTTATTTTAATTTATTTTTATAAATAAGTTAATGTTCTAAAAATACGTTACGATGTTAAATCAAAGCGACAGTGACAGTGAATTGTTGGATTCCATTAGTGCAAATGCTGCCACAATTATAAATAATTTGCTTCCAACAAAATCCAAGGAAATTATTTCAAAACTTATGAAGAATTGTCAACGTGGAGAAGTGCGAAAGGCCTATCAATTTCAGAATCAGTACTTCTTGTCTATTTTGATTATTTATCCAAGACAAAGAATCCGAATACACTTTGGTGCATATACTCAAAACTGTAAGCTACAATAAGCATCAAACACAGCATTGAAATAAATAGATTCACGAAATTACTGGCTTTTTTAAAAAGAAAATCAGAAGGGCATTGCGCAAGGAAGTCTAAAATTTTTACGACTCCAAATGTGGAAAAATTTCTTAATGAAGCTCCTGACGAAATTTTTCTGGCCACAAAAGTATATACATGATTTAACTATGAATATTTCGTATCTTAGTAATGGTAATTATTCTATATATTTACCTGTTGTTTATCTTTGTTATAGGTGGCCTTAATTTTTGGACTCAATGGTGCTTGCCGCTGATGTGAACTTTTAAACTTAAAGGTGGAGGACGTTGAAAATCATTCCAATGAGTTACTGCTGATTAATGTAAAGGAAACTAAGACAAAGAAAAATCGGTCATTCATTGTACAAGGACAATATACTAAAATCATTCATAAATACCAAGCATTACGTCCCACCAACATGGAAAACAATAGATTTTTTATAAACCATCGGAATAGGAAATGTACTCGACAAGCAATCGGCAAAAATAAAATTAGCAATATGCCAAAGGAAATTGCTAAATATTTAAAACTTAAGGCGCTATTAGCTGCCAACGACCTTGAGTGGTTAACTTGCGTGTTCTGCGCTGAGCTCACGTAACGCGTCGTATGTCCACCC
Organism: Polia nebulosa; assembly: GCA_951329385.1. Classification (NCBI taxonomy): domain Eukaryota; kingdom Metazoa; phylum Arthropoda; class Insecta; order Lepidoptera; family Noctuidae; genus Polia; species Polia nebulosa. Next base: position 6,787,843 of record OX589588.1, on the reverse strand, counting down.
AGTAATAGGACTCGCCCATCAAGGAGCGCTGTCCGAAATTGAACGCATTATTAATTTATTACTCATAAAACAACAGGTATTAAAATAAAACACTGAGACTAAATTATAAATAATTAAATGATCTTTAAAATGGTGAAGTTTTCATAAAAATACGCTTTATAGTTTTTGCGTGATTCTCAAATTTTTATCCGCGTTAGACATAAATTTACAAATTAATTACACAATGTTATAAAAATATGATTTCAAATATTCTCAGATCAAATTACGACGAAAATAGTCAAGAGTAATATATATTTTTTTCAAAGAAATAAGACTAGTCGTTTAGACGTGATGTTTAATTAAAAACCATTAAAAGTCGTATAACTGCGCCTTAAAGATGTTGAACTCTACACCAGTCACTGCTTTAGAAGAACTTCGGCGACATTCTTGGCGGATTCAGTGGCGGATATTACGTCAATAAAAAGACACGGTGGTTGGAGCTCTGATACAGTAGCTGAGGGTTATATCGAAAGCTCAATGGCGAATAAAACCATATTAAGCAGTCAAATTAACAAAAATATAAAACTTAATCCATCAGAGCCACAACCATCAACTTCCGGCATCTTATCTTCGTCCGTAACTCACGATGCACCACCACCGCTATCTCCGACGTATACTATCTACAATGAAACGCAAGTTCCTCAGACGCAAGAACAGAGAAATACTCAAATCAACTCATCAACAATAAATGTACCAAACAAAAATGTAACTCTCTCTATCAATAATTGGACCAATGTTTCGAATATTAACTTTTACTTTTAATTGTCATTATTTTTAATAAATGCTTATCTCATATTATTATTGTGTTAATTTTTTCGCAAATGGTACTAAAAGTAGAGTATTTTCCTCGGTGATAAAGCTGTCTTAGTCTTGGGTGAACTTAAATCCCTCGCTACACTCGCGATTTAAATCGTCTCCCGCGAAGGAAGACACTGCTTTATCCCCTTGGTTAATAATCTACTATTTTTTTATTATTGGAATGGAATGGATTACCTATTTTTTCCCTAGATACTTCAGCCAGCTATTAAAAGTTTTAAAATAATATAAGAAAACTATATAGGTAGTAGGTACCAAAAACCAAAAGGTGCTAAAAAATCTTTCTTTGTTATGAAATCTTAGAAAGTATCTTATTTAGTAAAAAATATTTGTCGATTGATACTGGTATTTCCTTTTATGTTTTATTAATGTCTCTTATCAGTAGGTATTTGACCCTCGGCAGAAAAATTATCCCGTATTGCATATAATGTGTGGATATAGGTGTCCTATTGCAGAAACGATCGGATTGTGGACGAAACTATAAATTGTTCTGGTATATTTTTCACTATATTTTACTAGATTTCAATCATTTATAGCCTATGACACCTACGAATAAGTAATAAATCAGGAAATATAACTGTGCTAAAAAAATGAGCCAACGAAAGTCATGTTCAGTAGGGCTGCGGGGCTTAAATGTCGTGTTCAGCGCGATCAATACTATGCAAAATCAATAAGTAAGTCATTGCCCTAATTCAGAAGTTTTTATTTCTTCTTGATGTACCTAATATTTAAATGTTAGTCGATAAAATTGAGATATTTTTTAAGCAGTAATGTATTTTGCTTATTTTGTTTTCTTTTAGTATCCCTGCCGATTCAATTCGGCAAAATAAGTGGATAGCTGCAGTTAATCTGAAAGACAAGAGTATAACTGGATGCCTGTTAAAACCGGCAGAGTATGCTCCGTTCATTTTGACCAAATTATTTTTGACGTGACAACGTCTAATAATTCGATAAACGCCGGCTGCATGCACGAAAAAGTGTCCCGTTACGCTCATTGCACGCATGCGCCGCATCTATATTTCATCAATGTTTTGTTTTGACGTTGCTACGTTAAACTATCGTCCGTGAACTAACTTTACAGACAACCAATTTTTTTTTTAAATCGTTAAAAGGATATACCAAGTTACAGAAAACTGCAGTACCAGTTTGTACAGTAAGTACCTACTGTTTTGTTATTAAAACAATTATGTTATTAAATCAAATCTGAAATTAAGTATTATTTTTACGCAGATGTTTCGGCCCGAAAAAATATCAACATCTTTAAGAGATACTACAGAACAAAAAAAAAGTGAACGATTACAGATGGTATCTAATGCAGGTTCGACTTTTTCGACTTGTGGGAATTACTTACTCGAGCGAGTAATCTGTCAGTAATATCAACACAGTGTTTTTCTAAAATAATTGATAATTAAGATATTTTGCGCCCACTAAAAAACAATCACCAGAGAAATAACGTAAAAAATAGTTTTCGATAAAATGTATAATCGTTGAATTTCTCAGAATTTATTTATTTATTTATTTATTTGGGGAAAACAAACAATTGTACAATGTATGTTACGGTAAAATATGGTAACATATGGGTAAATGTACAATCAAAGAATCCGTCTTCACTACATTGCGAAGAAAGATTCTCTTTTAATGTCTTACAAAAACCTAATAAATTAATCATATTACACGGAACATAGAGTTTAATGTACTGTAAAAAGTAACCCAAAAAAAAATATTATAAAAAAACATTGTAAAATAATATTATTTTATTATTGACTTGGTCCGGTTCACTTATTGCATAACATCGTCCACACCGCTATGGCAACTGTCATAGCACTCATAGCAGACATTGCAGCATGCGCGCGAACCAATCCCGGCTTTCGTTCTGAATTTAAACCAATCACCAAGCATGTCTTTTTGTAACCTCGTACCTGTGATTCGGTATTTTGAATCATAAGTCGTTTTGGTTTGAAGTAGGGCCACTATTTGTGTGGATTTTATTCTAAATTAGAGTTCCTGACTTATTACTTATTCGTAGTATGACACTCGCAAATAACGTGCCTTTCTATTGATAAAAGAATTTTCAAAATCGGTTCAGCAGATCCAGAGATTACCCCCTACAACCTCACAAACTCACAAACGTTACCTCTGTAAAATATTAGTAGAGATTATTATTATTATTTCGTTTATTTACTTTATACACATATCAATTATACTTAATTTAAAATATTTCTAACAAAGTATACAAAAAAAAAACATTTAAGATTATAAAAAATAGTAGTCCGCCGGTGTCGGGACCATGGTCCAAGCTACCGGTGGTTAGGGCTCCAGAGACAGGAATCTTCTCACAATGCGAGCCGTATCGAGGAGTACTGCCTTCTGTATCAGGCCCTTGATCCAACCGCGCAACGACAGCCTTGACAGGTGGTCTTCGAGGCTTTTGACCATCAGGCCGTTGGCGGTAACGACTATCGGCACAATGACAGCCGAGTTCACATTCCACATATCGACAAACTCGTGTGCTAAGTCAAGATATTTTTTATTTTTTATATATTTATTATTATTATAGTATAGATAAACACATGACACCACCACGCCTGTACTCCCCGAAGGGTTAAACAGATATGTAATAATAATAATAATAAAGCTTTATTGAATTCCATTAGCCTACTTACATTACAATACATGCTGATTTATAAAAAGGATAAATAAATAAGATTCTTAATAAATAATTACAATTGCAGTATGCATGATTAGATTAATTAATTATGTTTGTTTTTATTTGACGTGGCTTATATGGACCCCCTTCGGGTAAAAGCCTCCTCCAAGGATTTCCATCCTTCTTTGTGTCTAGCCATGGATAACCAATTTTCTCCTGCTACTTTTACCAGTTCATCTGTCCATCTAGCGCATGGGCGGCCTCTAACCCTACTACCCGTAGGGCCTTGCCATTTCACAATTCTAATGGTCCACCTGTCGTCGTTGTAGCGGGCTACGTGTCCCGCCCATCTCCATTTCATTTTCAATGAGAATGTTAAAGCATCGGTTAGTTTGGTTTTGTTGCGAATGTGCTTATTTTCAATCTTGTCTCTTAATTTTATACCTAATAAGCTTCTTTCCATTCTTCTTTGTGTTGTTTGTATTTTGTTCATGGTTTTTAGGCCGAAAGTCCAAGTTTGAGAGCCGTAGGTAAGACATGGTAGAATTACTGAATCCATAACTATTTTCTTTATTGACGGTGTGAGTTTTGATTTGAATATTTCTTTGTGTGCCCAGTATTTCTTCCAGGTTATTGTTAAACAGATATGTACTTATCTATAAATCACCCTCATTTCGCATGTGTGTTGTCTAAGTTCCATGTTATAGGGGGCGAGCCTATTGCCATCAAGGGTACGGGCACAAGTCTAACCTCCGAACTGCTACAAAACATTCATAAAAAAAAAATGTAAATATCCGAATTGATAACCTCGTCATTTTTGAAGTCGGTTAAAAAGCGAAATGTATGTCGTGGGAGACCGGGTTAGAATGGAGTTCTTTTCGCTACAAAAGTAGACAAAACGAAGCAAAAAGAGGGAAAAAAATTAACCAGCGACATAAATAATTATCATCCAGGAGTTTTTGTCGGGATTTCTTCGAGTGAAGTTCAGTGGCTGGTTTTATTATTCGCAAATTGATTTCTGGTGGATATTGTCATGTAAATTTGGTGTAGTTTTGTGACTCAAGTGTATAGGTGTTAACAGACGCGATCTCGGTAAATTGAAGCTGAGAATTTTATTGAAATATCGACTACCTCAGTGAAGCTTGCCGAGAAAGCTGACTCGATACATTTGCTGTCAAATACTGCAAAATGAATGATGTGCTGCATCTGCGTTCTAATGGAAAACCAAAAATAAAGCCAAAATAAAAAAGGGAATAAAATAAAATATCATCCATCAAGATCTTTTCAAGAGTTCAAGCCGCACTGGCCACAAAGAAAAACTGCCATTTCATTGTTAAGATACCACTTGAAGGAAACACAGCTCCGACACAAGTACTAAGTATTTGTAACTTACTGAGGCTGCCTCAAATTATGTATTCCATGTCTATGTTTAGAACGTCATTACGTTGTTATAAAAAAAAAAAAGTTACACTATGTCTCAAAAAACTTTTTTACAAAAAATAAAACCGGCTTCCAAAAAGAAAATACACAAAATTTGAAAAATAACTCTGATTTCGGCAGTCGCTGTTTGTATTTTATTTCTTCGTTAATTGACGCCGACTTTCGAAATTAAAGTTATTTTTAAATTTTATGTGTTTTTTATTGGTTGTACTCGTACTTACCTATCTTTTGTAAAAAAAAAAAATATTTTTCACTCTTTAGTTGTATACCCCAGAACTAAAATTAAATATTAAAGATACGTCCGAATTGATAACCCCAATAACATGGAACATGGAATTTGAACATACTCGTAATTGGAGGAGACCAAAACGTGATCTACGTATACACATTTTTTGTTTATATGAGACCACCTCTGGAGTGTACTCTTTCGGATAAAAAAAGAATTTTGAAAATCGGTCCACAACTGACAGAGAAATCGGTGGACATACATTTAAAAAAAAAACAAAAAAAAACATACGTACAGTCGAACATAGTTTAAGTCGGTTAACAAGCCCGCTATTCCTCGTGGGTTCAAAGTATATTAAATTACTTTACTGATATATTTTTTCAAAATATATTATTAATTTCGTATACTTAACAGCTTCAGCTTACATTCTAATAAAAAGTTCGGCGTGCATAATATGTCCTGTTAAAGCGCTCGCTATGAGGTCGATGCACCGTGCACTATACATATACTAATATGTAGGTACCCTAAACGACGCTAATGTACTTATAAAATCTTCTTAAATTAATAAAATCTCATTAGTACCGGCGCGTCACATCTATCGCTCGCCATCTCATAATTTACGAATGTCAGTTAGTAGGTGAAGTCCGTAGGTATGGCTCAGCTGCGCAGGAGTGGTGGCACTCGTTTCTTAGTATATAAGCGCGGAGAAATTCTCTCACTGCATCCACTCAGCAGTGATCTGAACATTAGTGAACATGGCGACCAAGTTTGTAGCAGCTGTGGCGTTGTTCGCCCTGTGCCATGCCAACCCCGTCCTTATAAACGGTGAGTGAGACAGCCAATTCCTTATATTCATCCACTTCCCTCTATATTATATTACTCTTTGGTGACGACTAAAGATCGGAAAAAAATACACTACAGAAAAAAACATGTTATTTGATATTAAATAACAATAATCTTATTTTTATTCTTAACTACTCGTAGCTTCTGCCAGCGGCTTCGCAAAATTTCATTCAAATCCCTTTTGCCGTTTTTGCGTGATTGAAACACAAACATACAAACATTCGCATTTATAATATTAGTAGGATTTTCTGGATCATCCTTCATTAATTTCCAAATATGAAATTCAGTATCCATTTTAAATAATACTTTTATTTTATTCCTCAGGTATTCTTTACCGTGATGGACGCGCCTACTCCATGGGAGAAGCGACCAACTACGGCAACGGAGTGAGCACAGCACAAGCGAACGTGCACGGCAACGCGGCGCATGCGTTCGGCAGCGCCAACAATGGCGCGGGGCTGGCTCGCGACGGGTACTACTACCCCGGACAGGCCATCGCGCAGGCGCAGACCTACGACGCCCTGCCTGTCCCTCAGAGCGTATACGGCGCTGCCAAAGCCGTCGCACAAGCACAGAATGGCGCGTACTTCCCCGTGCCGGCGCCCGCCACCGTCATCACCTACGAGCAGAACTTCGCGCCCGCCGCGTCCGCAGCGTCACACGCTGATTCACACGGCACCGGCGTCGCGCACTCCTCCGCAAACACTCGGGGCGTCGGCGGCTACGGCGGCGTCACCTCGACCAATGCCAACACTCACGGCGAAGGCTCTGCAGACTCTAAAGCCAACGCCGGCTTGGGCGCCATCAGCTCCTCCGCCAAGACTCACGGTGAGGGCTCCGCCGCGTCCTCCGCGCAGAACAACGGCGCCGCCGCCGCCAAGGTAGTCGCGCAAGCACAGAACGGCGCGTACTACCCCGTGCCGGCGCCCGCCACCGTCATCACCTACGAGCAGAACCTCACGCCCGCCGCGTCCTCCGCGTCACACGCCGACTCACACGGCGCCGGTGTCTCACACTCCTCTGCCAACACCCGTGGAGTCGGGGGCTACGGCGGCGTCACCTCATCCAACGCCAACACTCACGGTGCAGGCTCCGCCGACTCCAACGCCATCTCGGGCATCGGCGGCACCAGCTCCTCCGCCAAGACTCACGGTGAGGGCTCCGCCGCGTCCTCCGCGGCGAACAACGGCGTCGTTGGCGTCGTGTACCCCGCCGCGCCCGCCGTGTTCGCTGACCAGCCGGCCACCGTTATCGACGCCAAGTCCCCCATCTTCTATACATCGTACGTCCCGGTTGTGCCCGCTCAGGGAGTTGCCTCCTCTAACGCGAACGTGGTCGGCTCCGGACACGCCGCCTCCACCGCTAAGGTCGGTCACGGCCAGGGCAGGACCATCTCCTGGCGCTTCGGTACATTCTACGACTCGCCTGCCTCCGCCCAAGCTCATGCCAATACTCACTCTGGCTACGGCATTGCCAAGTCTGACGCGCACACCCACGGCTACGGCTCCGCCAAGTCCGTCGCCGACAGCCACTCCGGGCACGGCGTCGCGCAGTCGTCCGCCAACTCGCACGGTGCCGGTTCCGCCAACGCCAACGCTAACGTGAACTCTGCCGGCTACGGCGGCGCACGCTCCACGGCCGACGTGCACGGCCAGTACTACGGCGGCTCCAGGAGCTCCGCCGACGCGCACTCTCACCACTTCGGCAACGCTGCGTCCTCTGCAAGGACCCAGGGTGTGAACAGAGCGACCAACTCTCAGGCGAGCTCCTCCGGCCTCGGCTCGGCGCACGCCAACGCTGTGTCTGTCTGAACAGTCAGTCTCCTGCACCAGCGAGCAACCACATCACGACGACTTCTGGACATGCCGAAAACTTGTCTTGATGTATTTGCGAAGTGCACGCCTACATTAAGTAATTTATTTTAACTTATTTATTTATTGAATGTCTCAAGTAAGTACAATGTTGTATTTAAAAAAATAAGAGGCAATATGACTGCCATAAATAAATGAAAAACTTGGAAAGTTAAATACTGTTTTCTTTATTTACAACACCACCATACACAACACGTATAATATATAAAACTTTATAACAAAGTAAGGAATAGCCTACTATGATAAAATGTTTGCTAATACTAAAGTATTATAATCTTGAGTTCAGTAATCACAGTTTCCCCTGCATGAAGGGTTTAAGATATTTGTGGAAGCTCTGGTTGACGGGCTCAGCGTTGAGGGGGCTCTTGAGCGCTTCCTCCATCAGCCGCTCGTACACGCGGCCGTCGTATGCGCCCAAGGTTGAGTTCAGGATCTGCGAAATAAAATACCTACTTTGTATTTTTGAAAGGTTCGAATCACTAAAAACCTCCTCGAAAGAACTATAGTATTCAATTGGGAAGAGTTAAAGTGCTAATCTTATGACACAGATTTCTCAAGGATGTAATGATGATAAACCGTACCTGATCCCTGAAGTCGAAGGCATCCACTAGCCCCACTGCGTTAGGTCTGATATTCCCTAGGAGTTCCTCGTAAGTGCCCTGCAGCTGACGCACGTCACTTTCTGATATTGACGTGTACTGGAAAATATAATGACAAAATGAATTCCTTGCGACGAGTTTCTTGAAAACTACATTATAGGCCTTGGTAATTAACCTTACCCTCTGTGGGTTAGGTTAGTTACCATTTTCATCACAGAAAACGAAAGATTTTTTATCTATCTTGCTCAAAACTCAGGGGTAATTTTGAGGATAGAGATGTAGGTATTGGAGGCGAAGGTAACTCCATGGAACCGCATATCAGTCTATACGCTACTGTTATTTGGTTCAGAGGTCTTTAAAGTTGTAATTATTATAAACAATCAAAAACAATAATAGGGAGTTGAATCATTTATTATTAACTAGCGACCCGTCCCAGCTTCGCTCGGGTACAAATTATATACTTAAACCTTCCTCATGAATCACTCTGTATATTGGTGAAAACCGCATTAGAATCCGTTTAGCAGTTTTTAAGTTTATGGCGTACAGACGCGGCGGGGGACCTTGTTTTATAATATGTAGTGATCATAGTGATATTTTTTTAATTTTTCAATTACTGAAGAAACAGACACAATAAAAAATCTATTGTTACTGTGACACCAGTGTCACGCCGCCTAATATTTATATATATATTAATATAATATTAATATGAACCCGTCAGATGCTTATTTACAATTTCCTCTACAAAAAAACTGAACTCGAACTCAACAAAAAGTTTATGATGTTATGAACATGATTGTGACCCAATAAATATACTAATGTGACGTGACACTGACGTAAGGTCAATGTCAGTGTCAAGTCATTATCTGACGTCATGGCTAACTGTTATTTATATGGGAACTGACGAAGCTTTAAGAATGGGAAGGTGTCGGAAATATTACCCTAGATTTCATTGATTAAATTATACATATATATTACATTGATTATACTACATACTGGGAAGATTTCGTGAAAAATAACCATAAAATGCTAAATCTAACATTGATTGCGGACCAACATTTGTCAGCTTTCAATGCTATACTTTTTTTTAGGGTTCCGTACCCCCGAAGGGTCCAAACGGAGCCCTATTGCTGTCACTAACGTATCCGTCTGTCCGTCTACCCGTCTGTCTGTTTATCGTCCGTCACAAAATTTTGTTCCGAAGAATTTTTTAATTTCCCATTGACCTGTGAACTTGAAATTTGGTGATAATGTTTATGGAAGGGTCCACCTTCGGGTACGGAATCCTAAATAAAAACGAAGAAATGCCTGTCATCATAATTAGGACCAGCATATGTTTTTAACAGACTTCCGAAAAAGGAGGAGGTTCTATGTTCGACTGTATGTTTTTTTTTATGTATGTCCGCCGATTTCTCCGTCAGTTGTGGACCGATATTCTTTTTTTATCCGAGAGAATATACTCCCGAGGTGGTCCCATATAAATTTTATCGAAATAGCTTCATCGTTTTTTGAGAAACTGAACAAAAACGAAAAATACGTGTACGATGACGTTTTGGTGTTCTCCAAATGTTTAAATTCCACGTTCCATGTCATTAGGGTTTTTAGTTCTGGTGACAACTAAAAGTGAAAAATAAAAAACTTTATTATGTATGTATGTTTGTATTTTATTTCTTCGTTAATTGAAACCGACTTCCGAAATTAAAGATATTTTTTTAAATTTTTAGTGTATATTTTTTTTGGAAGTCGGTTGTTTTTTTTTGTAATAAAGTTTTTTTTACATTGAGTTTTATCAGGTATTTTTCGAAAATTTAAATGGAATTACCAATTTCTGTTGTCTCGACAATCAGTTTACTACTTCTTGGCAAACTGTTTTGTGATCACCGCATACTACGTTTTTGAGACCCACCAACTACCTACCTCCTGAGAGTCGGCAGGTCTCGAGAAATCAAAAGTTTTATTAATTATTTACCATTATCTCTTGCGAATGGATAATTAATTACCAATGCCTCATTAAATAGGTCTCGGAAGAATCACTATTACTCATTGGGATATTCCGAGCGACTAAATAAATACCAGACAATTTTTTACCGAACTTTGTCACCTGGAAAATCAATAAGAAATAACTTTCTCCAACGATTTTTTGCTCTGAAACTAAGTCAATAACCAACTGTTTATTTGAACGGCCCCAGTTTATCAAAATGATCGATATTGATCTATTGACATGCGGTCAGATGATCCATTGGTTTTTGTTGCAAGTCTCAAAATTTCGTGGGTTGACCTCGAATTTAGATAACTGTTCCCTAGACCTTGTGGAAAGGTTATTGTTATATGAATAAGTGATGGTTTCGTCGTTTGTTTATAAAGGTACCTGTATTAAATAGCCAAATTTTGTCAGATTTCTATACATCGAAACAGAAAAAAATCAGAGATTTGTGAACGAAAATGCCGAAGAAGATAGAAGCTCTAAGTATAAGCATATACCTACTATCCAGGCGGATTCTTGGATGGTCGGGACAGTAGGTGTAGAAAATAAGGATATAACAAGAGAGACATATATAGATATAGGCCCAATATATATATATACCTATGCTCGGCTTTCCTTGCGTGGTCGAATCAGAAATTAAGATATCCGCAAAAGAATCAAGGTTACTGACGCAGTCCGAAGAATCGCCAAACTCAAATGTGAGTGGGCAGGGCACATTGCTCGCAGAACAGATGGCCAATGGAACCGAAAGTACCCATTAGCGTAGGGATGATGTAACGGGAGACGCAACGTTGGAAACCCTCCCACAAGGGGGACCGATGACCTGGTGAGACCGGTCATTGTGGCGACACTTGGAGAAGCCTATGTCCAGCAGTGGACGTCTTTTCCCTAAAATGATGATGATGAAGATGAAATCTGATATCCGGTCACCGGCCTGGATGAAGGTGAGTATTTGGATATAGGACCTAGATTAAGTCATAGGATACTTTTTATTAACGAGGGATACTTCTGGACTTTCACACCGGTGAAGTCGCCAGCCAAAGCTAGTATTCCAGCCCCTAAAAATAATAGTAAATCCAAAGCAACGCTGCGCCACATCACATGTCTGCCTAACCCATAATAAACGGGTAATCAATGTCTAGTGGTCGCCATTGTTGATAGATATGCCCGCCATTTACCGGTGCCCGCAAAAAATCGCACCACTCTGTCAGTTTAGAGAATTGGACTTTTCTACATTGAGTGCTTATTAAATTAAGTATTTTGACGCTTATAATTATTTTTTTATTTGACACGTCGTGCTAGATGATAAGTGGTCAGTGGACTATATAATCTTCGTTTATTTCTCCTCACAAACAAGACCTTATAATTACATGTTCATTTATAAATTCAATATACTTACAGGAAGTTTTTGCATACAGTCAAGTTAATGTGAGAACTTGGTGGATTGTTACATGTAGGTATTAAATATCACCAGGACCTCACCCCATGAACAAAGAGTGGATAACATAACAATACTATAATTGAAAAGTAAAATGTAGAGTAGAACTTATAAAGTTATAAAACACAAAACTCCAGTTGTTGAGGAGACATGAGATCCAGTATAAATAAAGATGCCACTTAGCGCAATTTGAGTGTGAATACGGAACTCAATATGAGAATAGCACTCGAGGACTGATCAGACGTAATCACTATTGGAGGCTATAAAAATTCTAATTTGCGTTATGCAAATGACGCCACCTTATTTGCCACTAGCATCGACTAACTGGATTCCCTGCTGAGCAAGATGGAACAGGTTATAGCCTTGATTTTGGTCTGAAGATAAACCGCAGCAAGACGAAGATCATGATTGTTGATCGAACTAACAGAATGACTCGCTCAAAGTCATTAGAATTGCCAATGGCAACGTCGTTCAAACATACATCTATCTTGGGGCACAGATATCAAACAGTGGTGGATGTGCGGATGAGATTAAACGGCGCATGGCTATCGCCAGGTCCGCCATGGATCGACTCGGGAAAATATGGAGAAACTGAAACATCGCAAAGGCCACTAAAATGCGACTTGTCAGGGTATTAGTGTTTCCCATTTTTCTGTATGGTGCTGAGAAGTGGACGCTTTAGAAATGTGGTGCTGGAGAAGAATGCTTGGCATAACCTGGACACAGTTCAAAAAACTCTGTATCAAACAGCGTCTTTCTTCCATCGTCCAATGTCATATTCAGTCTTTCTTTAGACATATCACACGTCGAGAAGACACATCTGTGGAGCGACTTGTAGTGCAGGGCAAAGTTGAAGGCACAAGAGGGCGCGGCACGTCACCAATGCGTTGGACCGACCAAATCAAAACTGCACTTAATGGTCTCCACTCCACGGACGTACGAAATGACCTGCAGTAAGGGAGGAATGGCGACGAGTAGTGAAGCTTGCCAATGTGAGTTAATACCTAGTTTTCTAACGTTAGTGTCTACTAACGTTCTGTAGTAGTTACTCCGTGGCAACTTAGTCTAACGTCTGCATCCAGTCCCTTACTACAGCATTACATTTCAAAATCCTGTTTTATTGTAAATGTTACAACCCTGATAGGAGAGGAAAGGATGTTCAAAACAAAAGAGGTATTTACGCAGGCAATGTCCTTTCTGCGCTGATTCTCAATCACCTTTGGATCATATGTGAGTAGAGAATGTTGCTTAGTGACACTGTGCAGAATATATAGCTGACGAACGTATAAAACTATAAAAGTTTTAAAATTATTCTCTTTTACTTCTTCAACCTTCCATCTTGATAATTACGGTGAATTACTAAGTACTGCTTCTGCTTCATCTTATTATCATTACCATTTCAGCCGAAAGACGTCCACTGCTGGACATAGGCCTGCCTCAAGTGTCGCTACAACGATCGGTCTTATGCGCCTCGCATCCATCGGCTACCCGCGACCCTCACCAGCAAGTGTATTCGCTTACTCAGTTAACATAAGTTTGATAGCCACTTTACAGTACATTGCAGCTTTGCTCATTGGACGTAGTACTTTTTTGTTATCCTATACGTCAAAGCAGCAATATACTGCATAGTGCCTATCAAATTGGTGTCAACTGAGTGAGCGAATACACCTGCAGGTCATTAGTCCACCTTGTGGGACGTCTTCCAACGCTTCGTTTACTAGTGGGCAATATCTTTCGATTAAATATCTAATCGAATGGAATTTCTATCAATCCATCAATTTTATTTATTTGAAAATAGAGACTTCCGTAGATCTTTATACAGGGTGTAACGGAAAGATGTGGTCATATTTTAAGAACCGACTCTGCCCATGAAAATGAACAACTTTCTCTAAGAAAAAAAAACACAAAATTCCAAAAAAAAATTGTACTTTCCTTAAAAAGTTATCATCAGCTGATCAATATTTGTATAGGAGTTAAAAAAAAATTGAGAATTTTCTCAGGTTTTCTTGAAGAAAGTTGTTCATATCGATGGGCAGATGCAGTTCTTAAAATATAACCACACCTTTCCGTTACACCCTGTATGATACCTGCGTCAAGTTTCCAACAGATCATTTGCTTTTTTCCTTGCTTTTATTATTTTTATTATTGCAGTTTTTTTGGCACTTTCGTGTGTCTAAAACAACATTAAGCAATTCATTTGTAGGATAACATTTAAAGTAAACAAAGATAACATCTACAAATATTTAATTTAATAAAATTAGCATTTTGCATATTATTTATTCTACATGAGTCACAAGATCTTCAAATAAAATGCTTTATCCATTATTCAAACGTGTCCTTTATTTACAAAATTTGAATGAAAATGAAAACGAAAGATCCCTTTAATCATTTCTTATTCAGGACTTTATTTAAGTTAAAAGGAAAAATCTATAAGTCCGTGAATAGACCTGTCGTACTGTAAGGGTCAGAATGTTGGGCTGTGAAAAAGACGGACGAAAAAAGACTGCATGTGGCGGAGATGAGAATGTTGAGATGGATGTGTGGAGTAACGAGAATGGATAAAGTGAGAAATGAGTACATTGTAGTTTAAAAGTGGCGCCAGTTACAGAAAAGTTGAAAGGGAACCGCTTATATTGGTATGGTCATGTAAAGAGGAGGGATGAAATACATATGACTAAAAGAGTTATGAATATAAATGTGGATGGATGGAGAGGGAGATGGAGGCCAAAGAAAGGATGGATGGATTGTGTGAGGAGTGATATGAAAGAAAAGGGAGTTAGTGATAGTGTGACGGCTGACAGGACAGAATGGAATAAAAAAACGTGTTGCGCCGACCCCCAGGTAACATGGTTAAAGGGCAGGAAGATGATGATTATTGAGGACTTTATTTTCACTAAAGAAACATTTCTCACATAATTTAATATGTGTAATTTACAACATTAGGTATTTAAGTTAATCGATTATCATTTTAAATCGAATCACTTTTTATGACAAAAATGAGGACTTTTGACAAAACGATTTTGAACGAGATATTTATAATGATATCAATAAAACGAGAAATGTTAACTACATCCTATAATTATATGTATAGTGATTTTATTATGTGCCATAAAGAGGACATAAATTATGTCTTATAAACAAAAAAAGTAACAAAATAAGATTGAAGCGTTGGGCTTTTGGCAATCGACGTTAGTAAATTAATAAGACCTTGTACTTCCAAATTCCTGCGTTCATTGTCAAGGTCGTCAGTCGGTTGGACACTTAATTTATGGTAGGTACCTAACAAGTTTTTAATAAAGAGAGCTTTGTTTTTATGTCTCAAAAGATTGCCTTAAGATTTGATTTGGATCATATTTCCTGTTTGAGACTCACGCTTCTTAATGCTTCAAGTTAATGAATAACCCAACAAGTCAAGTTGAGCTGTAGTGTAGGTCCTGTAGTGCTATTCTGTAAAATTTCACTGTGAAAACTTAGGTGAAGTGAATGTGAGATGGACTGTCAATCCATACAATCAAGGTGGAATGACAGCTCACTTCCCGCTCACTCCACCTAAGTTTTCACGGTGAGCTGTGAACAGAATCAACCGGCTGTAGACTCTCCTAATGTAGAAACTCCTAATCTCTTCTCATACCTACCTATTAACACTGTAATATGAAAACATCATACCAGCCAATTATTATTTAAAAGATTAACTATGAAAGTTTTAACCAGTTCGTCTGCAAAGAAAACGACCATTTTGAACCATACACATAGCCTATGACGTGAAATAAGATAATTTACAAAAGACCAGCAAATTATAGTAGTCTAGCTTCGCATTTAATTAATTAAAAAATCACTCCACTAATAAAAAACAAAACTGCATCAAACTGTAATCCAACACCATAATCACAGCGGGTTCGTGACCCACAACACACATAAATAATTCACACTGATTTTATTTACCACCATGTTTTATTATCTCAATATCCATAAATTTCTCCAAACGTATAATTTATAACAAAACTAGTCTTTAGAATTTAGACTACTCAATAGAGACACCTGCTTTCAAAACTGTTGTTAGGCAAAGATATAGAGAATCAATTTAACAAATTGTATCACATTAACGAAAAGAAATTTCAATTAATTTTATATGGAAATGCAGAAAAGAACGACTCTTGGATAAAATATAGAGATCATTTGAAGAAATCATCATGTTTTCGTAATGTAATTGGAGTATTTTTAGAGACATCCATAAATCTAAACACAGACATCGAAAAATCTTGCATTCAAAATGGCTTGATTTATTAGCTGTTGTCAATAAATAACTGCAGTAAAGTATATTAAAACCACATTCATTCAAAATTATCCGAAGCTCAGTCTAAATAACAGTAAATCAAATTAAAGTAACTTCAATCAATCGTTTCTTTTTTTTAATTCAGCTGTCCAAAGTAGAAGTATTGTGCAGTTGGAATCCTTAATTTATAACGTAGAGATTTCGATAGCCGTTATGTAGGCAAAAAACTTGATAACTGATACCTTGTGCATGCCATAGAGGTATAGACTAAGCACAGTGCAACATTGTTGTTAATTCACCTGCCAATCGTAGTAATTATGGCAATCCATTGAACTGTTATTTGCAACAGTCGATTGGAGCCAAGTTTTTTTAACTGTGTTAGAGCAGAGTATACTCATAGAAACAGGAATACATAATATGTGATCTTTTACATCATTATTTTTATCGTTGCTTCTTCAATTTTTCTCTGAATGTTAAAATCAAGCATCATCCATCAAGTTCCGGTCTTTATTCCTGGTAACTTGGGGTCTATTAAAGGTACACGTTAGGGCTTGAGCTCCGGAATTCCGGTTTTAACAAAATTCCGATATATTTCAGTATCGTTTGGAATATCGGAATTGGTCTCATCAAAACCGGAATTTTGATATCGAAATAATATATATAAATTTTGGAAAGTTTGATTAGAGTGGAAATGGTAATTTTTGAAAACGGCGGCGATACAGGATCTTACCAAATGCTTACAATATTAAAAAAAAACAATACCACGTACTAGTGTCGGAGCTGAACGCGCTTTTTCGGCAGTTTCTTGCGTTTGCAATCGTGTTAGAGAAGTTCTCTAAAGGACAACAGCTTGAACCCACTGAAACTTTCTTGAAATTCCACTACCAACAAAAGTTCTAAATGATAGATTCAGTTCTTAATTTCTTATTTTAAAGTTCTCAATAGCTATTTCAATGTTTTAATTTTTTCCTACTTAAAATACTAACCCTACATTTCCATCTGTAAATATAGGTATAAAATTCAAAGACCTGTCTAACTGATATATCAACGCTCAGCCTAAAACGCTGGTCCTAGAGACATGAAATTTGGAGGGTGTGTCCATTGTGAAGAGTAGGTATACACTCAGAAAAGGGTTCGAAATTTAACCCCTAAGGGAGTGAAAAAGGGGTTGAAAGTTTATAACGGAGTAAGTACTAATTCCACGCGGACTAAGCCCCAAAAGCTAGTAATATCAAACAATCAGTAAATATTATGCATACCATTTTTAAAGGAAGCTTCTAATTCCGGAATTCTGAAATTCCGGAACTGTATGGCTTAAGGCGCTATTAGCTGCCAATGACCTTGAGTGGTTAGCTTGCATGTTCTGTGCTGAGCTCACGTAACGCGTCGTACGTCACCCAGTAATAGGACTCGTTCATCAAGGAGCGTTGTCCGAAATTAGACGCATTATTAATTTATTACACATAAAAGAACAGGTATTAAAATAAAACACTGAGACTAAATTATAAATAATTAAATGATCTTTAAAATGAAGAAGGTTTCATAAAAATACGCTTTGTAGTTTTTGCGTGATTCTCAATTTTTTATCCGCGTTAGACGTAACTTTACTAATCAATTATACTATGTTATAAAAATATAATTTCAAATATTCTCAGATGAAATTACGACGGAAATTGTCTAGAGTAACAAATTTTTTTTTTAAACAAGTAAAACTCGTCGTTTAGACGTGATGTTCAATTTAAAACCAATAAAAGTCGTATAACTGCGCCTTAATATTGAAACCCAGTTCCGGAATTGAAAAATGGTCCGATACTCAAGCCCTAGTACACGTTTGCGTCTATCATTCTCCCCTGTCAACCGTCATGCTTAGCTACCATTCACTTCATTCTCATATTACACCTCACTCAAGCAATCCATTTTTATTTTGGGATCCTCTTCCTCTCCATCCATCAACTTTTAAATTCATCACTATTTTAGTTACATGTTATGTTCATCTTAAGCTTTTTCTGAAACGTTAAGCTAACTTTGCGATCATTTATTACCATGAACAGCATTGATGAACAATAGGTACTACAATAACATGCCTGTTACACAAACTGACGTTTTCAATCATAATACCGATACTCCAATCATCTTGTTCAAAAAAAGAATAAAACAGAAGCATAGACAAGAAATGCTGCCGTCAATGTCAAAACACAACGGGACGCACACATAACTGTCACGATGACGCGAAATGCATCAAAATTCCCGGAAGTCACACCTCAAAATATGACGTAATTTTGTCATAAAATCTAAAGATCTTTTTCCCTTATTTGGTAAACTGCAAACGGTAACAACGCTACCTTCAACACCAGTAAACTGCACATAGCTGTAATGTGTCAGCTTTATTATAACGCTGTGTTTCAACCCGACATTTTTACAAGAAACACTAAAAAATACGTGCTGGGATCTCCGGGAAATGCACTTAAAACGTCTTAAATCAAGACAAAGAATAAAAGTTCTAAAATAATAACCCTATAAAGAAAAAGAATGAGCATGCACACCTTAAATTATGAGTTACGTTTTTGCGTCACATAAAAAAAAATGCAAAATGGCTGCTTCGTAGACAGGCGCGAACTGTTTTAGCGTGCAGTGAGTTTTTACAACGTATTATTTAACTGTACCTGTGCAGATAATCAACGCTATTGTGGGACGCCATTATTTTCGCATGATCCAGTTCTATGAATTTATCGATATTATCTAACAGTACGGAATAATTGCTATTTTGTTCTTCTAAAGAGATATTTGTGTCAAGTGTAGATTTAGAGATATTGAATGGGATCAGTAGACTATTGATCGGAGATAAAGTCGCCGTTTATACTGTATAATTTTTCATTGTTTCCTTTTGATGACTATAAAGAAAGTAGGCAGTGTAGTGTATGTGAATAGTAAAATAACACTCTGTCGTCTCAAAGTCCTAATATCCAGGCACGGGGAGCGAGTGGTATTCCCCCGAACTGACAGGTGAGTCGAGTAGCTGCGGGCGGGAATATACTTGTGCGTGCAGTGGACGGAGCAGAGAGCCGATACTAAAGGAAAGTATTTAAAGTGTTATAAACGAACAGTACAGGCAGCATAGTACGGTATCTTTGTTTTAAATTTTAACAGCTGAATTTTCTTTATTTAACTTTTTCATTTAGTAAAAACTACTACCCTTAAAAATATTTAATGTTTCTTACTGGGTAGTTAAAGAGGTATTCCCATTTTATTGCATTTCTGTGCAATATTATCTGATTCCCTCGCATCAAACCTGTATTCTGGCCTACTAGACAAGAGTAAAGAGGAGAATAAAAGTCCTCTAAGTCTTGTATACTTACTCCTCTTTCCTCTTAGTCGAAGAGTACTTCTTTATCATGGTTTCAGGCCGGAACCGCCCACTGCTAGGTATAACCCTCCCTTCGGCCATCCAGGTGCTAGCGACTTTGAATTTTTATGGAACTTACTAGCAGTAGATCTCCAAGTTTCTCCAGGGCCCAGTAGACGCTGTAAAGCTCTACCAGCTGGTTCAGCACCGTCTTCAAAGGCTCTGAAAGGGATGAGGTCGTTCTCTCCACCTGCGACTTATAAGTTGACAAGATGAACGCTCGGCAGTGAGCCTGTGAACAAACATCATAGTATGTTTTAATTTAACACGACAAAGAGCTATAGAGTTTATTTAGACGACATTAAATTATAACCTAAGATTTAGACAAGATATTGCTGCTGTTTCTTATCGTGCAATCAATTTAACATTAACTTAACAGTCAATTTTTAGGGTTCCGTACCCGAAGGGTCCAAACGGAGCCCTATTGCTGTCACTCACGTGTCTGTCAGTCCGTCGTCTGTCAGGTTTTACAGCCAAACGGTTGGAGCTACAGGCTTCCAATTTTCACAGTATTTATTATAAGATACCAATAGTCTATAATACATTTGGTACGGAACCCTACTGCATGTGCGAAGTCTGACACGTACTTGTCCGGCTTTTTTTTCAATGATTGCTTAGCCGCGTATCTGTTCTTGACGTCTTATTATATATTTTATCAACTCAGGAACCGAAATTTGAACCGTTCTCTGTACATGGAATCTAAAAAACAATGTTTAATAGGCACACATCCTACTTTTGTTTAAAAAATAATAATCGATAGTTATTAGACCAGGAAACCATATATTAACCACGCCTCCATCGTAATTTAGCAAAGAGAATTATATCTTAATTATAATCGTAACAAATGCGTAAATAAAAAAAGACATTCTTAATTCAAATATTAATATTTAATTTTTGACTGCAGGCTCATTGATTGATGAAGACAGTATAATTGGAGGAGTTACTAAAGCCATGCCGTACGACTTTTTAAATCTATATTTTTAATTTTTTAAACCGTTAGGCACATAAAGTAAGGACACAGCCTATAAACTAAGAAAAGCCATTAGCGGTGACACAATAATATAAACTTGAGAATAATTAAAATTAATAATAGATTTTTATCGCTTTTTGTCAAACATTATAAGTGTTAATTAGTTGAATTAATTTCTTGGCTTCCTGTTTAAGGTTGTTGACATGGTTTTGTATACAGATCGTAAATATAGTATTTTTTATGTCCTGTCACTCTTATCCGGTCGGAGGTCGGAATTAGCAAGACGTGAATCGGTAGCGCTTCAGTCTCATCGCATGATCGTAAAATACAAAGTAGCCTGGCAGATAATAGTAGACTGTGGACCAAGGAGGTAAAGCAGTGGGTTCTCTATTGTGTTACCTAACTTTTTTTATCCATAATCTAAAGTCCCATAATTTTTTTTGTCCTAATCATCATTTGTCCGAATGATAACTTGCCCGAACTTAATGTCACATAATATCACATGCCATAAAATTTAAATCCCTGAATACAATATGCTCTAAATCCGTTTATCATAAACATTACAATCAATAATATACAAAAGACTTAAAACCGTTTTCAATAAAAGTTATAACCTCATCTGTCACGTAGGTTATATGTGACCACGAACAATAGATTTTCTTTTGTGTCTGTTGTCTGACAGATCAGCCAAAGTCCTAAATTCAAATTAAAAAATATTTATTTATCCTAATAATATTTTTAAAACTTTTTTTAACAAAGCTTTTCCTATAAACTTCTCTCAGGCGTTACGTAGACACGAGTTATATGCAATACGATTTATAGAGCTATTCTATCATGAAATTAGCTTAGTATTGATCTACAAATTATTAATGAATGAATTAATCTACGTTTAAGTAACATTTTTTTGTAATTAAATTTAATCTGATTTTGTATTACAACTGATTATTATTTTACCAAATCCAACTGGTACAATACATAAATAGTAAAGGTGGAAAAGCAATAAATGGCTTCTGTCACGGTTCCGGCGCCGCATATATATACATCACTCAAAAAAACAGTTAATTGTGAACATGTGGTTTTATTTCCCTATAAGAAGCATGCAAACAAGCATACACTATGCATGCAGCAAGCAAGTGAGCATGCAAACAAGCACGCAGCATGCAAGCAACCAAGCAATATGCGGCATGCAAGCAAGCATGCAACATGTAGCTTTCAGGCAAGCATGAAGCATGCAAGTGGGCATGCAACATAAAGCCTGTCTTCCTCTCGGGCAGGTTGAGCCCCTCGTTTCACTCAAGACACTGTATCTCAGGGTTCAATATGCCGCCCGTGACGTAAGACACTGCTTTGGTACTCCCTTTCTTCTCCTAAAATTGTTTGTCCGAAAATCATTATCCATAACACGTTTGCTATAAACTTCAGTAACCATAATGTTCAAAAATTCGAAATTTTGTTTTAAGTACTCGTACATAAAACAAAATTTCGAGGAGCATACTCTACTTTTCACACTTTCTGCGAGACAATGAAAAGCCAGGACTAACTGAAAATCACAGCACCAAACACCGTCTTTTTTTTTTAGTTTTGCTTATGATGGCCAGTTCGATTTTCGAACAAACCTCTTTACAATGACATATTATTACGGGCATTTTTTACTTAGAGTTCTCTACAAATTTGACGTTCCAAATTCGAATCACTTTATTCCCTAGGGAGTTTCATACAACTTTACCTCTCTTGGTAGGTAATGCTTTAAGTACTTTACGTTGAGATTGCATGATGTGTAAGTAGACATTGTCGAGCAGGTGGTATGAAAAAATATAAATCAGGCAGACTAATTATACCCTACCAACTTTCCGACGTTTGATTGGAGCGGGCCAGTGCTGCTCTGAAGCGGCTCCTGCCCAATCTGGGGGTTCGAAACGCCTCCTACCGGAGGCTCTACACGGGGATCATGCGGTCCATGGCCCTTTACGGGTCACCGGTGTGGGCGTGTTCAATAAGGCGGCGACCAGCTCGCGGTTGAACGAGTTCCAAAGGGTCATGGCCATTCGGCTCATCCGCGGATATCACACGGTCTCCTGTGAGGCGGCGAGCCTCCTTGCCGAACTGTCGCCATGGGATCTTGAGGCCAGAGTCCTCGCGCTGCTCTGGGAGTGGCGCGAGGAGGCCAAACGCCGGGGCGAAACTCTGCTGCCGCGACACCTCGCGGCTCGGCTGCCGGAGGCAGGATCTCATGGCGTCATGGAGACAGCGACTGTCGCAACCCAGCGCTGGGCACGCCACCATTGCGGCGGTAGTGCCCCTCTTTGAGGAGTGGCATTGGAGAGGCGTCACGGCGTCCTCACCTTCCGCCTGACGGAGGTCCTCACCGGACACGGTTGTTTCGGGAGGTTCCAGCATCAAATCGGGCGGGAGGAAACGCCCGGGTGTTACCACTGCGCGGATCGCCCAGACGATATGGTGGAGCATACGGTGGAGGTCTGCTCCGCTTGGGTGGAGCACCACCGTGTCCTCGTGGATGCGATAGGTGGCGGCGACCTCCCGCGCCCGGCCCTGGTTCAGGCCATGGTACGGAGCGAGAGGGAATGGGAGGCAGTCTCCGCGTTCTGCGAAGCAGTAATGCTCGTCAAGGCGGAGGCGGGACGCGTGAGGGAAGCTCAATGGAGTGGCCCTCCTGGTCGCGAGACGATCTCCGGCCACCGTAGACCCGGGACTGCGGACGGCGAGCAGTGGGTAATTCGCCGTCCGATCAGCACCAGGCCCGTGAGTCGACGGCGCGTAGTGTTCCACGCGCGCCTCAAAGAAATGATTGTCAGCCACCACTGACGGGGCCCATCGTGGCCAGTGCCTACATGCCTAGGGGTTGCTGATAAATTCTTAACATGAGTTACCGCAGCCCTGGGCACTCAGGCAGGGAAGGAACAGGGGTGGGTTTTAGTCAGTAAGCGGGAGATGTCACTGGATGATTTCGGCCCCACAAAAAAAAAGGGGTTCCGTACTAAATATTGGTATTGGTTAGTAAAGTATAGGTACGTTATAATAAATATTATCACCAAATTTCAAGTTCATTGGTCAATGGGAAGTTACAAAAAACTTCGTAACAAAATTTAGTGACAGATGACGGACGGACAGACAGATAGACGGACACGTGAATGACAGCAATAGGGCTCCATTTGGATCCTTCGGGTACGGAACCCTAAAAACTGAAGAGGCAAAAACGTATTATCATGTGCCATTTATTTCTGGTAGCCATAACTTAAAATTAATCTGAGGTCATTAAGCTTAACAAGAAAATTCAATAGCAGATCTACCTAGTATCATATTTAATCATCATTAAGATAGATTGACCTGTGCCTCTCTTTGAACTCGTTATGATTTATAATGAGCCTATTAGTTATCTTATTATAAGGAAGCAGTTTATTATTTGAATAATTTATCATTAGGAAGAAGTTATTAACTATCCTCAACATTTCCTTTTTGCTGACTACCTTATGATTATAACTAAAATCGATGACCGTGTAATGCGTTGAGATATTCTATTGAGTGGTTATTTTAGCATTCATCCAATTAGCAATTTATTTTTAAATCTTCTGTTTTAAGGCCGTACTACCGTCCAAATGGCGCCCTCGTTGAATAAAAAATCGTAGCGTAGCATAGAAAATAAATATTAAAGAATCCAACGTCACGTTTGTTACAAAGAGGCTAGAGTATTTTTACGTTGCCAAAACAGGTCTCAGAATGTTTCGTATCCAAAGTAGTAAGCAAAAGTACCAAAAACGGCCGTTTCTGACACTTTTGCCTACTACTTTTGATACGAAACATTCTGAGACCTGTTTTATTTTGAGGGCGCCTCTTGGCCGGTAGTAGACCCTTAACCGAAAAATGTTTACTTTTCGGAATCAAAGCTAGTGTTAAGTTACCATAATCCAAAATATTCATAACAACCTAATACTGAAAAAAACTGGCCACTGGCTGTCGGATCTCACACATTAAGGGTTTCGTACCATATTATATTGGTATTTGTTAGTGAAGTATATACGTAATAATAAATATTGGTGCCGATTCTCTTCTTCAATAACTAAACTAAAATTAGAGAATCGCTATCTTTTACTAAAAGGCAGGGCGAGTGAAGGACGGCTATAGCTATGAACTAAGTTAGAGATGTCAAACTAGTTTACGCCCTGGACTTTACCGTGTTTTTAATCGACATGTTTTTACGTGTACCCTTAATTTGTTTGGAAATATTAGTTCAACTAAATTTGACAGCTCTAATTTCGTCCGTCACTTTCTTGTTTTATTAGAGAGAAAAAGATAGCAATAGCCTAAATTAAGTTTAGTTTTTGCACAACAGAACCGGCGCCATTATCACCAATTTTCAAGTTCATAGGTCAATGGGAAGTTAAAAAATTCTTCGTAACAAAATTTTGTGACAGACGACGGACGGACGGACAGACAGACAGACGAACAATCGAACAGACGGACACGTGAGTGACAACAATAGGGCTCCGTTTGGACTCTTCGGGTACGGAACCCTAAAAAAGATAAATAAATTCTAAAGACAATAATAATAATTTAATACCACGTTAAATATAACATTTATAAGTTTTTGATGAAGACGACAAATAAACAAACGATGAATTCTGTATGAAATGGTTACTGTCACATTTGAATTAATTTTATAGATATTTCAAAGGACAATTTTATAAAAGATCGCAACTCTATAACAAAAAAAAATACAGATAAATATCAATAAGTAATATTCTCACTGTATTAATTTATAAAGACATAAATTTAAATATACTTAATTAGTATTATTGGAATCTGGTAGGTAGCGATAAAATGTTGACACTAGAAATTAACGCTAAAGCGACAATAATATAAATCTCCAAACACCATCCTGTTATTTTCCAATAATTGACGAAAAGACGAAGTATCGAATTTCTCCTATAACGAGAGAGAATTCAACACAAAATTAACTTTCGAAGTAGACGGCGATTAGTTTTTAAGACAAATAATTAATTAAATATAACCACGTCAAAAACCCCACGAGCAAAATAATTACTTACAAACTTTAGACTGTGAACTTCATAAAAGTAAGATGAAGAAATACATAAATAAAAAACCCGTCAAGCCCCTCATTAGCAGGCACAATTAAAAACCTATTGTCGCGTCTCCTTAAGGAGACGCAAGGGGCCTGACAGATGTCATCATCAGTTGGACTCGCTCATGAAGGGTTCCGTACCATCGTACAGGATAATACGGGTCTACTTGTTGCTATTATTAAGATCGAAAGCCAAAAAAAAGCACGTTTCCAGTAGGGGAGCCCCCCCTTTAATTTTAATTTATTATTTGATGTTAAAGCGGTAACAGAAATACCACATTCTGTGAAAATTTCAACTGTCTACCTTTGACGGATCATGAGATACAGCCCGCGGACAGACAGACGGACGGACAACGGAGGCTTAGAAATACGGTCCCGTTGGTTACCCTTCGGGTCCGGAACCCTAAAAAGGAAATAGGTACCTCAGAGGCAGCAACCAGTTGAACTGATGTCATGTTCCACGCGTCTTCAGGAGCGAGACCTCGTTTGGTATACTTTTTAATGCTGGCCACTGCTGATGCCACTTTTCTGAGAAATAAATAGTTAGTATATTTGTAGTTTTAACACACAGAAGACAGCGTAGGTATAAGCCAGTCTATCTGAATCCTTCCCTAAGGCAAGAGTTAATAAAGGAGAGATTTAGCTGTAAAGACATCGTTAATGAAATCTGATTCTTTAAGATAGATATTGGAAATGAATATTTAACGATATCCACGTTTGTACCATGTATTGTAGAAGTATGCTCACCCTGAAGCGACTCGTCTAAAGCCTTTAATAATTCCATCGACAGAGTTGTCCCATTTCTGTTTGGTGGTAAACTTTTCCGATAGATAAGTCATTATTGGACTCAATGCCTTGCCAGCCAGTGCCTGTTCCCATGCCTTCACTAGAGACCTAAAACAAAACTTTCATATAAAAAACTGAAAAAAGACACTTGTTATCTTCACTGCTTGATTGGCTAGTGTTGTGCGAACATAGTTTACACGAATTCTAAAATTGCATGACCCCCTCCAAAATAAAAATCAATTCTTTTTTCCCAAGCTTAAGTTTGTCGCAGTTCTCCAAATCCGCATTCAATAAAAAATATATCAGAAATACGTTTGATATTTCCATTTACCAATAAATTAAAAGTATAAAATCAATTCGACATAATATTTTACTAATACAACACTTAATCAAAGTCATAATAAATGTTGTGATCCCGTTAGGTACAGTTTAGATATATTTTAAATCACAGCATTTATTTGAAACATATGTATATAAAAAACTCAATAGCCTTATATGAATCATCATCTTAATGCAATTCGTTCACAATTTATTATATCATTTAGTTTTGTAGACTACCTATATTTTGCATAAGTTTTTGTCTAAATCCTATAATGTCATTGAATCAGGCTCTCACGTGTTTATACTTAAAACCTGTTTCTGATTCATCTTCAGTTGCCTAAATAACCGCTAATAATCTGGCCTCTAGATCGGGGACCTTAAAATCCACCCCGTCTAACACTCTGTTTTCAAACGTGGTGAAGCATACACGTGTTCTTATACCTTATCCAGAGCCAACCATTCTGTCATTAGACAAAGGTATACCTACCTTTTTGTTTTGGGTGGGAAGCCATCAAATAACTTCTCCCGCTCTGGGTGGGCGTGTCAAGCTGCGTTCCCACGACCCGTGAATCGACCTTCCGCGGACCGGCTGTGGGAGCTTTAGACTCTTACCAACTGACTAAAACCCACCCCTGAAGAAAGACTCTTCAGTTGCGTGTCCCTGGGGCCGCGGTGACTCGTTCAAACACACCCGCGACCCTGGCAGCCATCGCCCCTAGCGGACCCCGTCAATCAGTGCTGACATCTCTTTGAGGAGCGCGTGGAACACAACCCGCCGTCGACCTGAGCCTGGTATTTGTCGGCGTCGAGCTACCCATTGCTCGCCGTCCACAAGTCCGCGCCAACGGTGGCCGGCAATTGGCTTGCGACTACCGACACCCAGGGCGTCTCCCGTAGCGACTAGGGACGCCTCCCCCATCGCGAGCATTACTGCTTCACAGAAGGAGGTGACAGCATTCCGGCCCTCGCTCCGGAATATCGCCTGGACCAAGGCCGGACGCGAGAGGTTGCCTCCGCCGATCGCCTCCACGAGGACACGGCGGTGCTCCGCCCAAGCGGGCAGACCGAAGAGACACCGTATGCTCCACCGTGTCCTCCGGGCGATCCACACAATGGTGACATCTGGGCTTTTCCTCCCGCTTATCCGAAACAGCAATCTCCCGAAACAACCGTGTCCGGTGAGGACCTGCGTCAGGCGGAAGGTGAGGATGCCATAAAGGTATACCTTGGAAGGTATTCCACCACTGCTCTAAAAACGGTGAAGGAAAACATCTTGAGGAAACCGGCATGTCCTTGAAACCAATATCTTCTGCTTTTTGTCATGCAGTAACCAACCAAATTTTCATGCCTTAAAATGACAAACTAGCAGCGCTTCATCTGATGGTAAGTGGTTACCGCCGCTTATGGACGCCCATGATATTCCAGGGGAATCACGGTTGCATGTTTCAATGAGAGACTCTCTTAAATCTTTGAACAAAAGAAAAAAAAACCGGCCAAGGGCGAGTCAGACTCGCGCGTAAAGGGTTACGAATAAATCATATAATTTTCAGGTTTTTTTTAAACTGCCTCCACTATAAAGGTGTTCGTGTAATCTATAACCAAAGAACTACGTTCTGTATTTTTTTCAAAATTTTAGGGCCAATGGTTTCGGAGATAAGGGGGCGAATGGTCATTTTTCATCTATTTTCTTAAATAACTTTAAAATTATATATTTTAAAATTATGAAAAAAATATATTCGAGACCTACACATTTGATATGTCACACGACACAGTTTGAAAAACTTTGAAAACCGATTTTCAACCCAAAAGTGACCCCCATATTCAAAATTAATTTATTTAGGGTACACGTCCGTCTTTGGGGCACAAATATTCATGTGTGTACCAAAAGTCCAGCAGATTCGGAGCAAATTGGCTGTGACAGACGGACAGACAGACACACGAGTGATCCTGAAAGGGTTCCGTTTTTTTATTCGGACTTTCGGAACCCTAAAAATGGTATAATTTGTAAAATAAGAACATCAATAGAACAAACCTTGCAGTCTGCAACATAAGGACGGTGTTTTCCCCCTCATATGTGACAGCAGCGGTCACCAGGCCGTATATCTGAGGCAGGTTGGAGGACAGCACATAGCCGTGACCGCCGCAGGACGTCCGACAGCGCTCTATCATGGCCGAGGTGTCCCATGATGTCACTGCTTTCAGGCAGCAGGCTATGGCGTGCAGCTGCAAGAAATACAACAGGTATTCACAGTAGTGGTGCTTAATTGTCTATATTTCTACTAATATCTGCTACTCTTAGCTTATAGAGTTACCACCATGTCTTGTCTTGCAAGACTAAATATCGGGTGTAAAAAGACAGTTTCCGAAGCCGAAAGCCACATATTCTACCCATTATTTGGATGATTTTTTTCCACTAGACCATACCTGGGAATCCACTGGTTCTGAAGATATTGAAGGTCAAAGTCGCAATTTTTTTTTAGTGTTATTACTAAACATTTTCCAAACAAACATTACCTGAATTTTCGTTTATTTTTTAAGAAATTTCGAAATTACGCATTTGCAGTTACAACAACGCAATGAATACCAAACATATCCGACAAGTACCTACGTGGTTTAGAGCGAAGGGGCGGGGTTTAACTCCACTTGTCTGGGTTCGCGTTACATTGCGCGTAATAAAAAATTGTTGTTTTTTTATACCTAAAAATAGTTTCCCAGCAATCATTTTTGCACAAAGCTACTTTGTTCAACGTACAGTATGCATAATTAACGGCTTTGTGATGTGTCTTTTTACACCCTATATAAATAATGGCAAAATATCAGATGCATTGCTACACTGTGGCCATTTAACTTGCCCCCTCTTCTCATCCCATCTTCATAGCAGCTGCATGAAGCTGAGAAGATAACCACATCACCAAGCTATGGGGCATTAAATCCTTACGTTTAGAAAACGTTAATTAACATATCCCTCTGTGGAGCAAAGGTCTCTTCTCGTGCAGGATTATTCTTAAGAACTTCCACAATCTTGGACGAGTAAGTAAAAAAATCAATCTGCCTAGCGTTTTCCCAACTATTTTTTCCCAAATATTTTGGGGTCGGCTCCCAGTCTAACCGGATGCAGCTGAATATCAGTATTTTAGATGGAGCAACTGCCTATATATTTTGGGGTCGGCTCCCAGTCTAACCGGATGCAGCTGAATATCAGTATTTTAGATGGAGCAACTGCCTATCTGACCTTCACAACCCAGTTACTGGGTAACACGATAGCCCTTTGTAAGACTGACCCTTTGTAAGACTGACCTCCCTACACACACACACTACACTCTCCAGATACACAACCACAATCTTTCACCCCATTTGCTGTGTTAACAACTACTGTAACAAACAGAAAAGTCACGGTTGTATTATATAAATTGAAGCCGCATCTCCGACTCCTAAGATACAGGTCTGCGTACCTAGTTTAGGAGCCCGGAAATCTGACAATTATTTTAAACATGGTAGTACAACCCACTGTTTCCATATATGCTATGTATTGTGTTGTTGTTTTTTTATGTACTAATAAACTTATTATTATTATATTATTATTATTACTGGTTGTCAGACTTTCGGGCTTCTGACGACCCGTAACGAATGTCAAAAATCCACGATTGACAGCCGGGACCAACGGCTTATTACGCTTTCCGAGGCACGTAGGAGTATGTAAAGATGGTACCATCCATCCATGGACCAACCCCTGCAAGCATAGCTTAACCTGATGGATGACTGTTATTACTTTAGCCACGAGCTCCTCCCACGAGTAAGTAGTATACTAAAATTAAGCTGACCTCTGGTAGCTCATCCATGTTCCCCTTTTCCAGCTCAGCGGTAACTTTCTGGTACATCCTGGTGAGCCACTTTGCAGTTAGACTGAAGGCGTGGCTCGAAGCGATAGCAATGAACAGCTTGTGCTGCTGCGTCACGTAGTCCATGATCTGAGGCTCGCCAGCACTAGGAATCAAACATAGAAATGGATTTTTATATTCAAACTTATGTACGAGTATATTGAATTAAAACTTTTATTATTTGTTTAGACTGCCCATTGTTACACCCTGTTAATTCTTAAGCTCCTGTTGTAATTTGTCATGGTGTGCAATAAAGAGTATATCTATTTTCAACAGAATTAATAATAAATTCTATAAGACGTCATTGCGGAGGTTACACATGTTGGCTTCAAACACAAGGACAGTATGTACTATGTAGAAAGCCGTTGCTCTTTGCTCCTGATCTTCCACTTGACCAGTCGTCTAGGACGATGATGTGAATGACTGCCCAGAGAGTGAGAGGGAGAGCTAGATGTAGTCGCGCATAGGCAAAAGTGCTGAGCTGTTCGGTTGCAAGCATTGTTTCAAAAAAACTTTGAGGTTTGCCGAATTCGTAACCGAACTCCATATAATATATAAATATCCTTGTATGGGTGACCAGGGCCTGCAGTCTCGACATAGATAGCGATCGCTACGTCCTAACGATCTATCACTACGTCGGAAAAATAATTGATTTTCTTGAAATATGTACAGAGACGGCGTAATTTTTAACTTGCAAGCACTATTTTTCATGAAAACTGATCAACTGATCTGCTGGTCTCTGTACATATTTCAAGAAAATCAATTATGTTTCCGACGTAGCGACCAATCGTTAGGACGTAGCGATCGCTATCAATGTCGAGACTGCAGGGCCAGACCATCCATTGCATACCGAGTTTCCTCCGTGCCTCGGAAAGCACGTTAAGCTATTGGTCCCAGCCAGTATTTAATTTTCTTCACTCTTCTGAATCTTTAAATGCACCGAAGTAATTACTTTTACT
The DNA here is from genome assembly GCA_951329385.1 of Polia nebulosa. Lineage (NCBI taxonomy): Eukaryota > Metazoa > Arthropoda > Insecta > Lepidoptera > Noctuidae > Polia > Polia nebulosa. The sequence continues at coordinate 6,756,255 of OX589588.1, read as the reverse complement.
TCGGTGCATTTAAAATATCAGAAGAGTGAAGAGCAGTGGTGCCCCAGTGGTAACGGCCGCGACTTACAAGTAACAAAAACACAATGTATATCAAATCGTCGTGGTCGTGGGTTCAAACCCATGTAGGAACTTTACTATGTGTAAATTATTTCATCACTACTGCTCTCAAAACGGCGAAGGAAAACATCGTGAGGAAACCGGCATGTCATAGAACTAAAAATTTGAAGACATGTGACAACATCCACCAACCCGCATTGGGCCCGCGTGGTGGATTACGGCCCACACCCTCTCACAGAGAGGAGGCCTGTGCCCCAGCAGTGGCGGCATTTTAAGGCTGATGATGATGAATTCATTTTTTGTTGAAAATGTGGCACTTACTCAGGCTTCAGCTCCGACTGCCTCCTGACTGCGGAGTATCTGACAGCGATGGTGACGGCTCTGGCTAGCTGGTTGGCCATACCATTGACGATGACCACCCTGACGTACACCATCGTACCGTAAGTCAGCTTGCTGTTCTGAGACCTTCTGAATGTACCATCCTGGAAAAAAATTAATTACCTAATTAAGATCTATCTGATTAAAAACAAAAATCTTTTGGACACAAACACCCATTTTTGAAAAGTGTCTCAATTAGATTCTCTATTACTAATAAACCAATAAAAAAGTTTTTATTCAATCAATATGTGCCTTAAAAATGAATTTAAATTTTACATTTTCTTTCGCGCGTAATTTGACGAAAACGCTGGACGCAGTGGACGCCATATTTGCTCTGTGGTCATGACGTCAGTTGGCTATGTAAATAAAAGTACAAAGCATAGATACGCTGATCAGTTGACAATTTATAGTTTACACAGCCGTATGACGTATAACATGGCGGCTACTATTCCATGGTGTTAAAAAACAGATTAAAAAAAACTGAAAACCTTGAATTGAATTTTAAAATTATTTTGTTATTTTATGAACTAAAACTAACATTTTCCAACTGCTTTTTGCCCAAGCTATATCAATAATATATTTTTAGTTTTTATCTCATATAGAGTAAAATACCTTATTTACAGTTTTAATTCAACCGGAAACCATACGGAACTCTAAAGAATCTCCTATAAACTTTTTTGAAATCTTTACGAACCTTCAAAACTTGGGCATTTTTCATCAGCATCCTATCCCTCTTAATCCTATGATGTTCAAAGCCAAGGAACCCATTGTTAACGGTGTTGAAGCCAAGCTTGGCACCAATCTCGCCAAGCTTGATACCTGGGAGAGGCATGTGAGTCACCTCGTCACGTAGTTGAATCAGGAAAGGCTGGATGCCGCAACTCTTGCCCTGGGTATAAAGATGGGCCATCACTACACAGTAGTTAGCAGTGTGTGCCACTAGAAACAGAATAAGAAAAAATATGAGAAGAAATAGAAGAAATATGAAAGATCTTTTTTAAGCGTTATTCTATAAAGAAAGTAATCCAAATGATGTTTTCCTGTAGTGAATTCAACTACCAATCCATTTTTTTGGAACGGCTATCATAATCAGGATCACGTGGTAGACTCATATGTGGTTTTTTACTCGCCTGACGCAAGGGAGGGTAATGTGTTTATCAGCCTTTGTATGTAGGTATGTATGTATGTTTGTTCCTTTGTGGCGCTTTAGAGACCAAACGCGCGGGCCGATTTTGATAATTCTTACGTCAATTGATTTGTCTGAATCTTGCAAGTGCTACTAAAGACATGACAGTAATCAAAATACAATATGGCGACAACCAGACGCCATATTGTGAAAGAGAAAATAATGAAAGTCGACGAAATATATTAAGTGGGGAATCAAAATAAAGGGTTCGAGGAGGCGATTCCAAAAATATAACTCACTAAAATGTAGAAAATAAAAATAAAAAATATTTTCAAAAAATTCGACTGTATTTAAAAACTAAAAAGTTCCAAACAAGTCACTTTTCAAGCAGTCTGGTGTAGTTGGTGGCATGAAATCAATAATTGAACTAAAGTAACAGTCACCAACTGCATCAGACTGCTTGAAAAGTGACTTGTTTGGAACTTTTTAGTTGTTTTTTTAACAGCCTATTTATGACTATTCAAATGCTACTTACAGCTTCCAGGCCACCACTTATAAGCTGTTAATGTGGGACTGTGCAGCACAAACTCTTCAGTCTTTGGATCGTAAGTAGCCGTCGTTTCTAAGCCACGAATGAATGTACCGTGCCCGAGCTCCGTCTGAAAAATATAAATACGGTTAAGTATTATTTATTCCTTTGAAGTTTCGGGCAACCCTAGTTCGCAGAATAAGTTATGATCAAAAATGATTATTGTTTTTAGTAACTCTGTCAAATAATGTACCAAACGTATTTTTGACTATTTGTATGGCTTTAGGTCAAAAAGATGCTTATACTGGGAAAATTTTAAGACTGTAGCTCCAACCGATTGAAGAAAGTTATGTATTTTCGGGTCGCGGATAAATTCGAAACAGAGTTACCGCACCCTTGGGCACTCAGGCAACTGAAGGAAAAGGGTAGGTTTTAGTCAGTAAAAATCTGACACGCCCTCCCGCTCCACCCAGAGCGGGAGAAGTCATTGGATGATTTCCCACCCCACAAAAAAAAAAGCATGTGGTCTAGATATTATCCCGGCGAATAGCGTCATTAGGCCTTGAACCTTTGAGTTTTTTCAAATTTTAGCCTGTTGAGTTTTTTCTAAAGACGTACTTGTACCAGCAGGCGTTCATTACACAGGGTGTAACGGAAAGGTGTGGTCATATTTTAAGAACCGGTTCTGCCCATATATGAACAATTTTCTCTAAGAAAAAACTGAAAATTCCAAAAAAAAAATTGTATTTTCCATACAAAGTTATCATCAGCTGATCAATATTTGTATGGGAGGTAAAAAAAAATTTTAAATTGCTTAGGTTTTCTTGAAGAAAAATGTTGATATCGATGGCCAGATGCAGTTCTTAAAATATGACCACACCTTTCCGTTACATCCTGTATAAATGTATAATTCAAATATTTTTAGTCAGTTAGGTACTTTCACACAATCTTTTCTAGACGTGACATGCCTGATTTACACAAATATCTAATAGGTACTTGAGAGAACAACGCCATGTACCATCTCGTCCTTTTATAATTAGTGCGGTAAACGAAGATCAGCATGCCACACAAATCCAGACATCCAGACAAAATCATATGGGAGATGTTTCAATATTTGTGGACATGGAACATCAATCTTGGACTTGTTGTCTTTAGAGAATCGCTTTATATTCTCCACAGGAAACGAATCTACATAAGAGCTTGCTAGTATAACAGATTTGTTATCATGCTATTTTACGACACTCAATTATTTATTTAATTGCAAACTACTTGTTGACTGGAAACTCTAACTTTTAAAAAAAAGTCTTTATCGCTAGGCAGATTTTCTCGACACCTTAAACGATTAGCTCTGATCGTACTCTCGTACCAAGGAAAAGATACTACACAATTACTGCGTAACAGATGAATCAGTTCTAGAGATGAAAAGAAGTTTTGTCGAAGTAGACAACCGCCGGTTTATGTTTAGTACTCGGGCAGAGAGCTATTTCAATATTGGCGCCAACTCCTAAAGAGTTTTCATATTCCGTGAAGGAATGGTATCTAAATCAAAAATCTTTACCAGCCTAAGGAACAAAACCGTAGGTCCCACAGCCATACCCCACCAAAAATTTCTTTGCCAAATATTGTTTATCTCCATCGTCGACTCTGTTTCTGTCACCTCCGACCTAGACTAGAGTCAAGAGCAAACTCATCTCAAATAAAAAATAAGTTTATACAATAAAGTATTATTATTAATATCCTGTTTATTCATTTGTAAATTATATTTTTAAATATTTCAATATAAAAGATGAAAAAACATTTAGAAATATAAAAATAGTATCCCACCAATATTGGGAACAGGGTCCAAGCTACGGTCAGGGCTCCAGAGAGAGGAACCGCCTGACAATGCGAGCCGTGTCCAGAAGTACAGCTTTTTGAATCAAGCCCATGATCCAGCCGCCTAACGAGAGCCTAATGAGGTGTTGGTCGATTTTTATTTTTCCCAACGTAACATTACGAATTAAAGGACGATTTGCAAGTTTTTGTTTTGAAATGCCACTTTTGTATCATTTCAACGTCGTCGTCGTGTTTTTCTTTTAATGCATTTAATAAGTTTCTCTTTGATTTTGTATTTTAAACCTATATTACTTAATATGTATATATTAATTTTACTACCTGTGCATAAGTGCCAACGATCTCCATCTTGCTGGCCCTCTTCATCCAGTACTTCTTCTGTTCTTCGTCAGCGTGGCCCAATATCGCCGGTATGAACATAGCAACGTGAAGCGTAAACGGAGAATTATCTTTGAACACCGCGGAACTTATGAGGCTGCGGTACATGGCACTGCAAACAGTACAATTTATAAATTTCATTCAATTTTAGAATCATGAAAATATGAACTATGGCTTGCTAAACGTTTGTAACAAGATGACTTATCCTTTGAGAACGGTTGTACGTTCTCAAAGGAACTTGTAAAAGGGGAATACAATGGAGTTTTTATAAGTAACCTTTGTAGTAGTTAGTACTGGCAGGTTATAAAAATAGGGCAGCTTCCTAAAAAATCTAATCGCTTTTTCCGTCAGTTAGATTACCAAAAATATTGAACACGTGTTTTTTCTTTTGTCACATAATTATACAAACAATGAGGACGATGCGTGCGTTGAAATTTCGCGTACTACACTATACTACACTACACGTAGTAACGTAACAAGCCCCCACTCCTGCAGACCGTGTATTCGCTAACTCAGTTGACATCAATTTGATAAGCACTTGCAGTACATTACTGCTTTGACGTATAGGAAAAGAAAAATGTACTACGTAGTGGTTAATTTAAAATCGATGTCCACCGAGCAAAGCAGCAATGTACTGCATAGAGGCACTATGCAGTACATTGCTGCTTGATGATGTCAACTGAGCTAGCAAATACACTTGCTGAACTTTGATGCGTTTTATCTTTGTCATTTTTTATTGGTTTGGTAAATCAAGAAATATGTATCCAATATTTTTGATATTCTAAGTTACTGACTAAATATAATTATTATTTTTATACCCAGGAAACATCCCTATTGTATCTTTTTTTGTTAAGTCAAATATTCGTCAGTCAGACTCCAGCGTGCATTTCATTATAAATTGCAATAATCACGTAAATTTGCCTCAATTCTAGTATGTTTTCTGCACCTAATCATATCTAAAAACGGTCACCAATTCTATTGATAAAACATACTTAGCCTTCTCCTGTTCCGTTTGGTTGGGATCTTCAGCTTCTTTCATCGCTCTATACAATAGTACTGCTTTCCGCACAGCGTTCTCATACTTCTCTTTATGACTGAGGTACTCTTCTGGGACATCGTCTATGAGGCCTTTTGTGCTGAGCACTTTAGTCTCTGCAAAAATGTAAACCTTAATATGGAAATGTTCTGTATTCTTAATTTCCTATGAACCCGGTTTCTGGGGCATTATGTTTTCGAAGTTTAAGGCCGTAATACCCGCCACTTGGCCGGTAGTAGACCCTTAACAAACCACTGCCAATACTGTTATGGTTCGATTCCATTGCATTTCCGATTCTCATAAATAGAATTTTGTCGCCGACAGATATTCGAGCACTTGTCGAATATGCTGTTGGTTGTTCATATTCATATTCTTTTATTTGCGTTTGTTCCCAATATACGCACCAACTACCGAACTACGAACGCCTGCTCATTTGATCGAGTATTTACTCGTGATGAGTATTATTATACAAAACATTGCTAAATTGCTTTAAGTAGCTTTACAATTTTTTTTTAAATTATAATTGTAGGCTCGCGTTTGAACACTATCTCACCTGATGGTAAGCTATGATGTGGTCTACGATGAAGCTTGCTTGCCTAAAAGTAATATAATATTAACTCTTGACTTAAAGAGGTTGTAGCTATCAGGAAACACGGACTCTGGCATTGAATTCCACTCCTTAGCTGTACGCACAATAAATGTGTTCCCAAAACGGTCGTAACGTCTCTCGGCTTGTTGTAATAATGATATTCGGTCCTTCATCTTAAGCCGGTACATGAAGGTCATCTCAGAAAAGACTTTAATCTACTTTATCATAACCACACAGCAGTTTACAAATGAAGAACGATCTCAGGAATTCGGACTTTGGACTGAACTTCATTCATACTTATCAACTACATTAGTTTGATAGTTGGTAACTTAAATTAACACTATATAGATAATGTTATCAAGGCACGCAGGTATTGCTATTTTTTATCTTTTGGTATGTGTTACACCTCCAGCGAAGTTTAAAATTATAAAGTAAATTCAATAGTAGGTAAGTAGGTACCTAGGATGCATTAAAAGTGTCTAGGGATCAAGTACGTTTTAGAGTATCGTCGCCATTGAGGATGTTTTTTTTATTTGGATCAATATTGATTCGTTTTAGTGAATTTCAAGAGACTATAAAGAATTTTCTTAAAATTTTGATTAAAAATAGAAAATCAACTGTCAATCAGGATTCCTATAAAAGTGTGTAATATTTAGCGTTTTTACAAAACCATTACAATTTCTGCATCGGAACTAAATAAAATTGCATCGATATGACACGAGAAGAGATGATGAGAGCCGTCGGAATGTTGCAAGCTGGTTCCAGGCAACGTACTGTAGCTGTCGCTCTTGGTACTACATAAAGCGTCATAAGCCACCTCTGGACACACTGTCGTATCGCGGGCAGCATAGCCGAGTGACATGGTATCGCATCACCACTAGCAGACAAGACTGGTACATCCAAAATACTGCTCGACGGCATCGTACCATGACCACCATGATGTTGGCTACAAGGCTCCACTCTCCACTCTTTAGGCTTGCTGATTAGCAACCAAACCATACGACATCGTTTACGTGAAGGGTCTGCGTTCCCGAAGGCCGCTGAGAGTTCCCCCTATAGCACCCTGCAATTGTAGGGCCCGTTTACAATGGGCACGCGAACACAGAAATTTTGAGGAAGAAGACTGGCATTGTGTTTGCTTTTCCGATGAATCTCGTTTTGGTATGAGGCCGGATGCAAATTGAAAAATTGCAATTTTTCTTAATTTTGACAAAATAGAGGGATAATTTTTGTCAACTTAATTATAGGAATTAAAGTAAGAAGCCAGTCTGGAACACTAGATTTGGTAGATATAATTGGATATTAATTTTTTTTTTTTTTGTTAATAATGTACTTGATCCCGAGCCACTTTTGATGTGTCTATTTTATTGTTCTAAACTGTCACTGTGATGTTTTGTGAGGGGTCAGGTTTCAGTCATAAGTGGCAGGGGAGAATGAGGTATCAAAATAACTGCCTAAAAGCTATAGAGAGGAGTATGATTGGCGGCAAAATACAGGAGAGACAACATCGAAATATGTGTAGGATGAACCGACCAATATTTCCAAGCCAACGACTTTCCCCAAGATAGCCCTTCCCTGCATTAAACGTGCATCCTGCGGTCCTGCGCAATAAAACTACATTTTTGTACTTATTATGTACTGAACTGAAGCCATCAACACAACAGCCAATATCCTCAAAGGAAAACAACTCCGTTAGTTAATTAGCACGTACATGTTACTCACTTCATGACACACATTTATAACCAGTTACACAACTCGTCATACACAAAAAGTAAATAAACACACAACTGAACAGCAACTCACCCAACTTTCTTCTGTTTTCAGTGGCTTGAACACTTCCATCAAGGTAATTTGTTAGTTCTTCTACATTGAATTCACATTTTTTCCTCTCTTCGAGCAAATCCTGATTCACTTTTGCGCTCATGTTTGCAACCAGTGTATATTACAAAAGATCTATACTGTTAGGTTGGTTTGCCTGTGGTGGGGCAACGATTGTGATACCTCCTCAGTTATTCCACGGAGTGCCGCGTTATCAAGACGCAAATATAATAATGATAATAGTTTGTTGTTATTTTTCTTATCTAGCACTAATAAATTGTTTTGCGAGATATTACGTAGATTATGACTCCACTACTTATTACATAATTAATGTGTTGATAATGTCTCTTGTACTGAAAATTTGTGTTGGCTTCTTTTCTATACACATTTATTTAAACAGAAATTTGGAGCAATGTTTCCACTTGGCGCAAAAACTGCTAAGCTGATTCCGTTAAAATTTTGCATAAATAATCCTTATAGGTCTGAGGATAGTTGATGGCGAAGAGTATCCCACATTCCGTGCAGCTTGCCTAGCACGTCACCTCCGAAACCAATTACGATCCGGGAACAACAGGTAATATCGTAAATGAATACGTCTTTAAGTTCATCTCAGAGCAAAGCTAGACATTTTAACACCGTCCTCCAAAGCGTTGGGCTCAGCCAGGGTAAAATGTTTTCTTGGATGCTCCTGGTGGAACAGGAAAGACATTCATTACCACTGGCATCCTTGCAGAGATAAGGAGGCAAAGCAAAGTTGCTATTGCGGCTGCGTCTTCTGGAATCGCTGCCACACTGCTTCCTGGGGGCAAAACAGCGCACTCCTATCGATTTAGAGAACAACGAAACGCCTGTGTGTGGGGTTTCACGCAACAGTGCCAAGGGCCGCATGTTAAGGGAATGCTCTTTTATTTTATGGGATGAATGCACTATGGCGAATAGAAAAGCAGTGGAGACTGTAAACAGAACCCTACAGGACATACATAGGAACCAGGATGTGATGGGGGTCGTAACTGTTCTGTTCAGCGGCAATTTCCGGCAAACTCTACCTGTGGTGACGCGAGGAACTAAGGCTGAAGAAGTGAATGCTTCGTTGAAACGGTCGACGCGCGATTGGTCGGGGCGCTTGGCCATTAATATGCAAGCTCAAGAATTCTTCCGATGTTCAGACCAGAGGATAGCGGCGATGTCCTACCAAAACTTATCATAGAGTAGTTCCTTCTATTGAAGAACTAAACGAATACCGCACTAAGAGAATTATTAGTTGTGTGAAGTGTCATCATCATCATCATCATCAGCCTTTTTAATGAAAAGTGTGAAGATGTGTGTGTGAAGTGTGCGAACAGGCAATTTTAATGACCAAAAATTATCAAGAAGTTGGTATACACATCTATAAATACTGTTGTGGAACAAGTTGACGCCACACATTATCCTGTAGTGTTCTTGAATTCGCTTATGGCAACCAGCGCACACTATCCAGCTGAAGGCCTGTGTCCCGGCGGCTCAAAGTCGTCTCTCTACAAAGGAATATCATCGAGGAAGAAATTCAATGGACTGTGGTGTTGGCAAACAGTGTTTATACCCCATATACCACTAATTCACCACAATTAGCGCTTCCAATTCAAGCGCTTGCAGTTCCCTGTGACTGTGAGCGTATGTTTCGCAATGACCATAAACAAGTCTGTGGCAGACATTGAACTCTGCGAGAGTCGATCTCAGGACAAGCTGCTTCTCACGCGGACAATTGTATGCTACTTGCTCTTGCGTCACTAATCCTGACTCTCAGTACATTTTGGCTCCTGAAAGCAGGACTTGAAACGCGGCTTACACAGAAGTATTAAATTATCTTTTTTTCCCAAAAAAAAATAAAAAGTGTTGATAGACTGTGTATTTTTATCTTACTCTTAATGAACGTTTAAAACTTTACAACGTTGTTTTTCCATGAGGTAAACCAATAACAATAATAATGTAAATAATAGGTACCTAACGTTATTGGCGTTTTGGCCGATAAATAAGATATTTCCGGAATGAATCGCAAACCCAGAATAATTATTTTACAGTGGCATTTACCTTATTTTACGATGTTAGCGCAGACGAAGTCGCGGGCAACATCTAGTTGATTTATTATTTATTTATTTACTCGTATTTCGCACGTATTCTGTCTTGTTGCCCGAGATACGTACTGAGAACGATCTTTGTACTTTGACCTATGTGCCTAAATAATTATTATCATAGTTCGTGTATCTAACATACATAGTAGTTTATAATACATACTTGCTATGGCCGCGAATCATATTTTGACCAACATACAACTTGATACTGACCTGCAAATTGCAATAAACGTAAGAAAATATGAATTTCGTGGGCTAACACTTTAAATAAACTTCTTAGGCGGCCCCGAAACGTTCAATTGCGATTGTCAATGTGTTACGTTATTGACGTTTGCAATTGAAGATGTCATTGATGCACTTCAATTACAATTGTCAATTGTTTGCGCTAACTCTGGACGATCGTGATATAAATTCCCGATCCTCGTTATACGTGGGGTATTCGCCATGTTTGTTTTCACTGCTGTCAGACGCGCAAATAACGTAAACGATTGTCAATGGCTCAGTTAAACGATCAATTGGCAGCTTCAATGGCTCTATCAATGAGCATCAATCAAATTTTTCATCAATTGCTTTCAATCACGTAACTGCGATTGACAATCCTTTCAATTGTACTCGTAAACTATCAATGGCAATTGACAATGACGTAAAATTGACAACCGTAATTGAACGTTTCGGGGTCGCTCTAGGATGTATCAATGTTATGAAGTTGGAAGAGGAAGTTAGAAAGGGTAAAGAATATAAGTAAAAGACGTACATCTAATAAAATAAAAACATTTTATCATAATCCTCATCCATAATAATTTATAGAACATCGTATTTTCCTTATCAATAGCGTATTTATAACATTTAATTAAAAGTACATACAAAATGTAACAAAATACTTAAAAAAACGTTAGTAACAAATTTAACAAAACTGCAATTCGAGGGTAGGAAGATCTTACACTCAAATCATAGAAGCAAGTAATAGGCAAGGTACAGACTTAAAATTGCATTTTTGAACTGAAAACTTCTTTAGGCGCGTTGGGCATTTTTGAGATGGGAAATAAACAATTGAACTAGCGACACTGTTACCGACACCGCTACGCGTCGTAGCACTCGTAGTGGATTGAAGTGAAAACTTCTTTAGACGCGTTGGGCATTTTTGAGATGGGAAATAAACAATTGAACTAGCGACATGGTTACCGACACCGCTACGCGTCGTAGCACTCGTAGTGGATTGAAGTGAAAACTTCTTTAGACGCGTTGGACATTTTTGTTCAAGTTTTCACTTCTGTCGGCACTCCCGGAGTGCCACTGTTTTTTTTTTTCATATATGAGTACAGCGTGAGTGACCATGTGTAATAATATCGATAATTGTAAATAAACGTAAATAGGATGGAACGGAAATGCATGGTCATATTTTAATTACTACTTCTGCCCATAAAAATGAATAACTTTCTTCAAGAAAGTAATCAATTTGCCTAGTCGTTCTCCAACCATCTTGGGGTCGGCTTCCAGTCTAACCAGATACAGCTGAATATCAGTATTTTATATGGAGCGACTACCTATCTGACCTCCACAACCCAGTTACTCGGTAATACGATAACCCTTTATTTTTTTTTTGGGGGGGTGGGAAATCATCCAATGACTTCTCCCGCTCTAGGGTGGAGCGGGAGGGCGTCTCAGACTCTTACTGACTAAAACCCACCCTTGTTCCTCCCTGCCCTGAATGCCCAGGGGGCGAGGTAACTCTTTCGAATTTATCCGATACCGGTTGTCAGACATACGGGCGTCTGACGACCCGTAACGACTGTCAAAGATCCACGATTGACAGCCGGGACCAACGGCGTAACGTGCTTTCCGAGGCACGGAGGAATCTCGGTATGTAAAGATGGTCACCCATCCATGGGTCAACCCCGGCAAGCGTAGCTTAAACTGATGGATCGACCCGTGCGGCTGTTATTACTTTAGCCACAAGCTCCCTTCCCTTTTAACAAAGTAATAAATTCCGAAAAATAATTTTGGTCCTCCCATACTATGAAATTTTGATCAGCGGATGGAAGATAACTTCGTACGACAAGTCGATTTTTTTTTAATATGGTTTCCTTGAAAAAAGTTGTTAATTTCCATGAGCAGAAACAATATCTAAAATATAAACACGGCTTGCCGTTACCGTTACAAAAACCAAACGATATAATTACTTTAGTTGGAAATGAATTTACAGATGGGACGACCCATTTTCATTTAGTTGTTACTATCACTCTCCTTTAATCTGACATCTACCAGCGACAATATTGAAAATCTTCTCTTTTCTCCTCCAGACCTCACGACTCATTGTAATTAATAGCAACTAGGTGCATCACAGCTTCCCCTTCAGCATCGGCCTCAAGTACTTGAAGTAAGTATCATTGACGGGCTCCTTGTTTATCGGGCTCTTCAGGGCTTCCTCCATCAGACGCTCATACACTCGGCCGTCGTATGAGCCCAGGGCTGAGTGTAGCAGCTGGAACACGACAGTGAAAAATGAGAACGTAAAATGTACTTGAGGGACAGTTAAAACTATTTGAAATGAATTGGTCTTCGTTTGTCTCTTTGTAAAAGATTTCGTCTTGAAAAGCAGCATTACCATTACCCTCGTGTAATGAGTTCAGTTCGAGAGAAGTGAATGTGCAAGGTATATTACCTACAGGCATATGTACCTATTATGAGTTCGCACGTTCACTGATTGCTGGTTCAATCTTATGTTCCATATCTACACCTCTGTATGTCAAATCCAAGTCAACCACGATTTAAAAACAGTATCATTCGTTTCCTATAATATAGTATTTTGGTCTAGTTAACGACATGATAAATAATTTATATACAAACCTATAAAATACTTAACTAACTGTAATTAAAACAAAAACTCCTAAAAAAAATTCCTCCGCATCGCTGTCGACTGGAAGTGTGCCCAAAAGACTGGCGGCATTGCCACGTTCTATGGCAATGCTTAACCTCTGGCCGAGGTAAAAACCAGCCCTTGGGTCACGTGAAGTGTCAACAAGACGTTTAGACAGATCTTTAAATAACGCCCCATTATAAAATACTCACTTCATCCCTTAGATCGAACGCATCAACAAGGCCAACGGCGTTGGGTCTTATCTTCACTAGTAGCTCCTCGTATTTTATCTGTAAGTCCACCAAATCGGTCCCCGATACCGATGTATACTGCAAAATAATTATTATCTCTGTTACTAAAACCACAGATAATGGTGCCGATTCTCTTAATAATAACTAAACTAAAATTAGAGGATCGCTGTCTTTTACTAAAAGGCAGTGCGAGAAAAGGACTGCTATAGCTATAGCTATGAACTAAGTTAGAGATGTCAAACTCGTTTACGCCTTGCGCATCACCGTGTTATTAATCGACATGTTTTTACGTGTACACTTAATTTGTATGGAAATATTAGTTCAACTAAATTTGACAGCTCTAATTTACGTCCGTCTCTTTCTTGTTATATTAGAGAGAAAAAGATAGGAATAGCTTAAATTAAGTTTAGTTCGTACAAAACAGAATCCGCACGAATATAATACTAGCGTACTAAAACATATTGCAATACTTTAGCCAATTGCAATCATTTTCTCAATTTGTTCAAATATTCATAATCGTGTGAATGTGGATCTAGAAACGAGGTGACTACTGAAATGAAGGCAAAAAGAGGTTTATGTCAGAAAAAGACTTTGTTGCGCCGACTCCAAATAAATTGGAACAAAAGCTTTTTTGGGGGGTGGAAAATCATCCAATGACTTCGCCCGCTCTGGGTGGAGCGGGAGGGCGTGTCAGACTCTTACTGACTAAACCCCACCCCTGTTCCTGCCCTGCCTGAGTGCCCGGGGGCGAGGTAAGTCTTTCCAATTTATCCTCAACCTCTAGGCAGGTGAAAAAAACGTTGGAGGATTCTTGGTAAAATAAATTAAACTTCGTTTTACGAGAACACTTTTTGGTGCAAGAGCCGTGAGGCACACACTATGTTTTTTTTCTTCTTTAATGATTTGTACGTAGGTACACTTTATCTGTATATATAAAATTCAAAGTCCTGACTGACTGACTGACTGATATATCAACGCACAGACTAAACCGCTGGTCCTAGAGTCATGAAATTTGGAGGGTGTGTTCTTTGTGAAGTGTAGGTATTCAATAAGAAAGGGTTTTTCGAAATGAAGGGGGTGAAAAAGGGGTTGAAAGTTTATAAAGGGAAAGTACTAATTCCACGCGGGCGAAGACGCTGGCGGTTTTATTATGTATTTGTGAACTGCATGGACTATCTTGTTTTTTTTTTCTTTTTTATGTGTAACATCTTTCCTCTCGCTTTCCTGCAATCTGTAGGAGTGATTTCGTGAAATGGGACGGAAGTGTGTAACAGGAAGCCGGGGAAAAGCGCGCTATTTGATTTGACCAATGAGCGCGCGCGGTGGTAGAGTTGGCCGTCAGATTATAGAGCGCACGCACGATTAGTCTGCGCGCGCTCGAAATCGGAACTAAAATTTTATTTTACAGGATATAATGTTAATGTTGCTTATTACTAAGGTGAAATGTCAAATGTTACATATCATATGGGACTACCATAAGGCTCGCCCTTTTTTTCATTTCTGGAAGAGTTCTGTGTTTCTCTTTAAAAATTTATTTAAAGAGAAACACAGTGATAGAATGATAATTAATCATTTAAATATTGCAGCTATTTTATTTATATATAAAAAAAAAAAAAAAAAAAATTAAAGAGAAACACAGTGATAGAATGATAATTAATCATTTAAATATTGCAGCTATTTCTTACAATCAGAAGATCTCCAGTCCTCTCCAAAGCCCAGTAATACAGGTAGAGAGTCGACAGCTGGTCCATGACTATCTTGACGTTTGGACTTGAATTGGCAGAAAGTCTCACGATCTCTTGTCTATATGTATCAGCTATTACTGCTCGGCAGTGGGCCTGTCGGAGGGGAAATGAAAAGAGAGTTAGAGGAGAAGAAATGATTATAACTACTATTGAATTTGCTGGTGGGTAATATACGCCCGGACGCAAATTCCGTCACTGTTAAACTATGCCACGTAATTTAACAATAATATACGTTTTAACTCCATCGTAGGGTCTCAGACCTTAATAAAACTCGTAAGTCACTGAACGACCTGAAGGAGGCACCTGTTGTGTTCGGTAAATAGGTACCTTATTTAGTGAATGACGTTTAATATAATTTACCTCAGCCGCAGCAACCAATTGGATAGTGGACACTTCCCACGCGTCCACTTGCGATAGACCCGCTCGCATGCGTTTCCTCATATTTCTTACACTCGCAGCTAACTTTCTGAAACGAAAACAAAAAGTGTACATAAATTAATATTACAGTAATATATTCCACAAAGCATGAGCATCATAAAACGATCATTAGTTCCAACCACAATATACCAACCCAATATACAAATATTCTGCCACGTTAACCCAAAAACAATACACTCGATTCTTCAGGTTCGAGTTATTTTTTCAGAAACACAACTCGAAACCGCCTTTTCTGAATTACCTACTGTACTGCAGATCTTGATTACCACACAGTAGTTTTTAACGTCATAAGCAGAACTGACAGAACACATGTAACTACTTAACTTACTTCAAGTTATGAATCAAGATGTACTCACCCTGCTGCAAGAGCTTGAAAAGACCTGATGATACCATCCGGACTGCTGTCCCAAGTCACTTTACTACCAGTAAAGGCATACTTTAAATACGATACTGTCGGTGTCAATGGCTTCTTGGCTTCTGCTTGCTCATAGGCTTTGACCAAGAACCTGGAAATGAGAACGTTAAATAATAAATCTCAACCACACAACTACTATGTACGTGACCTGTGAACTTAAATTAGGAACTTCTAAGTAGCTAAGCGCACTCTCATCATACAAATTTCAGCCGAAAGACATCCTCCGCTGGACTTTGGCTTCCCCTAAACGTCGTCACATCGACAGGTCCTGAGTTTCTTGCATCTAGCGGATTCCTGTGAACTTTACCAAGTCATCGCTCTAACTTGCCTTACTTTGCCTCATTTTTGCTTCATTTATCATTGTCCTTAAATACAACTGGCGATATATGAATGAACTGTTAACATCTGCCTAGCCCTTGTAATATTACGTTACCTACCTGGCGGTCTGCAACAGCAATACGGTATAATCTCCCTCATAGGTCCTGGTGGCCGACACGAAGTTGTAGAGGTGGGGAATGCCGGAGGACATCATGTAGCCGTGCCCGCCGCACGCGTGGCGGCACTGCTCGATGAGGTAGGCGGAGTCTGATGTGCTGATGGCCTTTAGGCAGCTGGAGAGAGCGTGGAACTGGAGAAAAGTATGGTCGTTTAAAAATTACTATAAAAATTTATTCGCTGTATCAACAAACTAAGCCTTTTGCAGTCCAATGGTGGATTGTGGCCTCTCCCAGGTCGCCATCCGTCTCAAAACAGCCGGGTTTTACACCCACAGTTCAGTTATCTTAGAACTTGTCTAGCTAAAGAAATAAAAACACAGACTGCTATCATTGAACGAAGTGTTCATAAAGAAATAAATATATCATGTGTAAATTGAAACTGTGCCAGCTGAACTTGATAATCCGAGTTTTAACACAGCAAAAAGATTTCTTCGTATTATCACACACACGCAATTGCACTAAGTATATCGAAATATTTTCCGCGTCGATGATGGTAGTTCCCGCTGAGATTGGCCGCCATAACCTAAATAGGCCAGAAAGACTAGATTCTCACCTCAGGCAAAGTGTCAGTGTTGCCACCCTTCATCTGAGCGAGTACTGCGCTGAAACTCTGCCACAGCCAGTTGCTGGAGAGCTGAAGCGCATGCGCCGTGGCGATGGCGATGAAGAGCTTGTGCTGCTGCGTCGCGTAGTCCAGGATCTGGGGCTCGCCTTCTCTGGAATGGGAAAACGTGACTTTAGTAATATGGAACAAGTCTTTCTTATAACTGAACTAGCGACCCGCCCCAGCTTCGCTCGGGTACAAATTATACATATAAACCTTCCTCTTCAATCACTCTACCTATTAAAAAAAAACCGCATCAAAATCCGTTGCGTAGTTTTAAAGATTTAAGCATACATAGGGATATAGGGACAGAGAAAGCGACTTTGTTTTATACTATGTAGTGATGAAGCATTCATTTCATGAATACCCATGTGAATGTGTGTGAAAATGCTTACTGGCCCAAGGGAAAGGTACTGGGAAAAGGTATTCCTCTTTTCTTTGCTACCCTATTTGTCGTCTAAAAAACCACACGATCTTTTATTTTCATTGGGATAAATACTGACATGTAGTAATAGTATTGTGCAATCACCAAAGTTATGATTATGGAATTCAGCCAAAATGCCATGATCATTTGTACCAATAAAGTCTCATCAAAATCAAAAGTCATTTATTCAAACTAGGCTGAGAGCCAGCACTTTTTGAACGTTAAAGTTCTACATAAAGACAGTCCCCCAAAAACGCCCGCCCGTCACCACTTCCTAGTGTTTTAGCTGTGAAGAAGAAGTGGCCAACAAACTCCCCAGCAAAACATCTGTCTGTTAAGTTTGAAGAACTTGAATCTATATAATTATATGCAACAATCTTAACATATGTAAAACAGAAAAATAAATATATGTCGTCTAAAATATAATCGTAAAATTAAATAATCCGCCACTTGTTAGCTAGCACCCTCAATTATGCCATTAAAAACGAACTCAAGCATAAACACTAAACCAAATTAAATAAGCCTCCATACATAACTGGTGTGCCTGCTTAAACGAACAAAGATAGAATCTATCAAAGGGCTGTGATTCGAAGCCACAAGTGATGAACTAGGGCCATCACATTCACGAAGCATGACCCACCTTGGACAGAGTACTCAAAAGGCATAAAAATATTTCTACTAACTCAGGCTTCGGTCGTGACTGCCTGCGTATGGCAGAGTACCGCACAGCAATGGTGCAGGCCTTCGCCAAGTTGAAGGCAGCCTCGTTGACCAGGATGACGCGGACGAACACCATCGTGCCGTAGGTCAGCTTGCCATGACGAGCCACTTTGACGTACGTGCCGTCCTGAAATGTTGAGGATTCAGAATGTTTACTGATATAATTTAAAGGTATTTCAAATATTGTGGCAGCCACAAGATTGCCTTTTGTATAGATTTATGACTTCTGATGTCCAATAACAACGATGACTAGTGAAACGTTTTGGGGTAAGACCACGTATTGTCATTGAGAAAAAAAAAATAACGAGTACTTAGTAAGTAACAAGAGGACGAGGAAATTTCCTCGTACATGCCTGGCGGTTAATTTTAAAGACAGTTAAAAATGTGTAAACCCTTTCAACATTCTCACCTTCAAAACCTGAGCATTCTTCATCATCATGTGTTCCCTAGGTATCCTATAGTTAGTCAATCCAAGGAACCCATTGTCAGCTGTGTTAAAGCCCATCTTCGGCCCGATTTCTCCAACCTTGATCCCTGGGAGGGGCATGTGAGTGTCTTCGTCCCGGATCTGAACGATGAAGGGGTGGGTACCGTGACATTCTCCCTTAGTGTACAGCTGGGCCACTACAATGCAGTAGTTGACTGTTTTGCCAACTGAAAAAATTACGGTTTTTAATTTGTTTATTGTTAATTTATTGTGACAGACGTTTGTAGGTTGGGTTTTGTTCTTTGTATAGACATATCGATATATTAACACTGAGAACATAAATACTTCGAAGGCCACGAAAGTCGTCGCTTCCACTGTCGCACAGTTCCACATCTGTCGAAAGTAATACAAGCCTCGGAAATATTGAGGAATATATTCAACCCATTACTTGATATAGATTATTTGAATCTTCTATGTTAAACTTACGTCCACCAGCCCACCACTTGTAAGATGACAATGTAGGACTATGCAAGACAAACTCTTCAGTCTCGGGATCGTAGGTAGCAGTAGTCTCCAATCCTCTTATAAATGTGCCATGACCGAGCTCCGTCTGTAATAAAACTCTGTTGTTGACTTCGATCCTTTCATTCCTACAATATAATTCTTGACCTACATTGTCAATTGCCGTCAATAACCCACTCACATATGCACTTAGTCAACTATATGCAGTGGGACAATGCCCCTATTTCAGACTTTCTAATAAGACAAGCCCGCTACACTGTTCCTTACCAACTCCTGAAACAAGGACTACCATAAAAGCTCGACTATTGGTGAAGAAATGATTCAACTGTCTTGGATTTCATAAAATAATTAATAAGAAAAGAACAGTGGAGGAGTAAGTATACATATAGTTACGAGTAAGTATTATCTATAATTGCCACTTCCTTCCATATAAAGCAGGAAACAGAACATAACTAAGCCAATAGGCCCAAAGGGACGATAACAAAATTGTCAAGTATCACGCATAGAAAATAACATTGATATGAATGGTTCCTCAATTGTAAGATTACCATGTGGATTATATTTATATGAATGAATAAAGATACTTATTTTTTTAAATAAATCCTATTATAATTCATAACCTACCTTTCAACAAGCATATAGATCTATATGCATATAGCATATAGATCTAGAACATTCAGAATCAGAACAATGACCGTATAATACACAAAACGGGCACAAGACCTCACCTGAGCATAGGTCCCGATGATTTGCATGTCGAGCGCTCTGGGCAGCCAGTAAGACTGCTGCTCGGGCGTGCACTGGCCCATGATGGTGGGTACGAACATACCCAAGTGTAAGAGGAACGGAGACACTTCCTTGAAGAAGGCATCAGCAGTGCGACGGATAACAGGAGAGTTGATGCTAAAGATGGTTTGAAAATTAACAGTCCAATTATGAAGGGTAAAGTATTTTTTGACGAAGTACATGCTATCAAAATGAATATGTCACCGGATAATTGTAAACTTCGTAAGATTATAATAATTTCTGCAATGTTTGACATTCTGAATATTTTGTGAATAGATCGTTTTGGGATCCGACGGGGTCGCGGCAGACGGAGGAGAAGATGGTGGTGCGCCTTAGATAACTTGTGGCAAATTGGCTTGAAGAAGCACAGCTCAAAGAGAAGTAATAGGAAATAAAGAAAGAAACATTTATTGCCAACACAAAACAAAAACACAAAAGACTCTTACATCAGTGTATTCATTGTGGCAAAAGGAGTGGGCTCAGCAAATGTTGAGCAGCGTGCAGCATAGCCGCAATGTTGGTCAACGCTGATTTGATTTGATGAGAGGATGTCTTTGCCCAGGAGTGTAGTGGAGGCAGAATATTAAAAAAAAGATCACTTCAAAAGCAAAATAATTTGATATTTCGTAATATCAGTGTCTTACCGAGAAAAAGTTTATAATTTGACTAGACTTGTTTGATTCTGCAATTATCCGGCGACAAATACGAGTATACCTAGGTATCTAGGGGTCTAGGTATTTTTGATAATTATTCATAAACTAAACTATACATAATTTCTATAAAATTCAATTTGAAGAGAGAGAAAAGTAGATTATTGTAAAAAACAAAGTGAAGGGTGAAGAAGGGTGTGAAATACTATATGTACTTCACAGAGTTTAACAATCCGTACTTCAGAGTATCTCAAATCAAACTTCAGTAAATAACATTTACCTAAGTGCCTCAATTTTTCAAGAAAACTGCAGCTATTTAATAAAGCTATAAGCTTGATAGTCTTTCCATTTCTCTTTTATAAATCTTACTAACTATCTAATAATATAATCTAACTAACTTAGCTTCCATAACGAAAAACTGAACTTGTCGTCACCGAAATCAGCTCATTAAATACTGCGTTTCTTTTGACATACATACTTTCTTCTAGCATTTCTTTCTCATTATATTTATAAATTAATACATCTGTAGAATTATAGGTATTGACATCGACAACGTAAACAGGCATGTCCATAATATTATAACCACACGGTACACTCATCGAATACATTTAAATGAAATCTAAATACCTAATGTGGACTTCGTGATATTAACAATACCTGCCACGACGTCCCGCGTCCTATAATCATAATGAATCGGGTATAGGATAGGAGAAAGACGAAGCTATAGAGGACGTATATAGCACTATCCCTTTCCCACACGGGAATTGTCATGGCAGCAAAAGGAGGGCTGATAGAGATTTACGTAAACATTATGCATAATTAAAGAAAGGTAGAGTTCACCTGCATCATTTTACCAAAACATACCCAAAGTTATAAACCACTGTACCTGCTGCTGATTTCCAATATATGAATGGTTATATAGACGTTTATTTGTTGAGAAGTGGTTTTTATTCATGGCACGGCCTACCTAATTTGTTTTTTTAGTTTAGAAGTTGGTTTTTCGACGCCTAGGTTTGATAAAGTTTTAGGTAAACTCATAACATATCTTTGATTTCAACTATATTTACCCGAAAGACTCCAATCCACTAAGATCAGCTAGTTCGTTCTTCACAATGCTAGTGTACAAGCAAGATTTCCTCACTGCATTCTCATATTTCTCCTTGGGACTCATATGTTCCTCTCCAAGAGTGTCTTTTGATGCTCCATTATTTAAGGCTATGTCTTCTGTAAAATCAAATGAACAACTTCAGCTAAGCTAAGAATCGATGGCTTTGCCAGAACACAAGAGTGCTAACGACATCGTCGACCATGTTAGTGTTTGCCAAACCTTGTTACGAACAACTTTTACTGAAAATCATGACCATGAGGATGATTCGAAAAACAGAAGAAAGTTTAGTTCAATAGGTACAAAATCTAGTTAGATAGGCAGACAGAATATATGAGAACAGCAGTGTCTGAGGTAACACTGCACTTTTCGATGCCATCCAAGAAGTGCAGTTAATAAATTACCAGTTATAATCGTATTAGCACTTATTTTAAAACGTTAATCTACTAAAATGCATTTCATAATCCAAGGTCCTTAGACCCGTAAAACTTGTTTTGTTCATGTATTTCTTATAGCGTGAAGTACCTAATGTCTTCGTTTACATATTTATTTATTTAAATATATTTTTCTACAAATTGTTCGTTGTCCACATTGATTTGCATTTGCGTAGCCGTCGGTGTGTTGAGATTTGCGTAATATACCTACTCGTCTTACGGTAATTTCAAACAGATTGTCTCATTATTTTTGCAACAATAGGACTCGAGCAGAAAGTGTACATCTGATAGAGTATATTTTATACATATTCAAACTATAACTAGAAAAACAAATATCTCTAAATCTATTTAGTGCTTTTCGCTTCTTAAAACTACTGCCGATTTCCGAACAGAGCAATGTGTTTAAAGATAATTATGTCCTTAACTACGTTCCTACTTGACGACGTAGAAATAGGACATAGACGTAGAAATGACTATAAATAATAAACAAATGCCTGTATTTGTTTATTATTTACAGGGTGTAACGGAAAGGTATGGTCATATTTTAAGAACCGGTTCTGCCCATGGGTATGAACACTTTTCTCTAAGGAAAAACTGAAAATTTCCAAAAAAAAA
Source organism: Polia nebulosa (assembly GCA_951329385.1). Classification (NCBI taxonomy): domain Eukaryota; kingdom Metazoa; phylum Arthropoda; class Insecta; order Lepidoptera; family Noctuidae; genus Polia; species Polia nebulosa. The sequence continues at coordinate 6,733,913 of OX589588.1, read as the reverse complement.
ATTGGATTTTCCATACACAGTTATCGTCAGCTGATCAATATTTGTATGGGAGGTAAAAATTTTTTTGTGAAATTCCTCAGGTTTTCTTGAAGAAAGTTGTTCACATCGATGGGCAGATGCAGTTCTTAAAATATGACCACACCTTTCCGTTACACCCTGTATAGTTACTCATAAGTCTATCTTCTCTCCTAAACGTACGATCTCATCTACGATGAGTTACAGTTCCTTGTCGTTATTGATGTTGTAACAAGCCACTGCTTTTAATGTAGGAACTCACACTTTTAACTTATCTACTTATTCGTTTAGCTAATTTTACAAAGCTATCACTTACCTATTTTCTTCCTCTGAAAAGTATTGTTTTCCCCTCCATCAATTATATGCGTAACTTCTAAAATATTAAAGTTGCATTTCGCCCGTTCCATCGCTAGATCAGGGTTGACCTCCATGGTTGTTTCTGTCTGACTCATCTTTCAGAACATGAGAACTGTTCCTTAATTTAAAACCACAGCGCGGTAAACGTTAATTCGTCAAGTTATTCGAAGGCAAATGAAACTTTGTAGCGTGTGCCGTTAGTAGCCGATATCGGAGCTCATCAGCATTGTATTCACCTCATATCCATAATATAATGCATAGTAGGTATAAGAGCATTAATTCGTTGATTGACGACCATCGATGTAATTGATAAATACTTTCAGATTATAACATGGCAGTACGCAGTTGCAATATGCATTGCCATACTTCGGCAATTCAACATTGAACACTGTAAATTAAATTGCATTATGATTGTGATTCACTTCGTTTATGATGCTTGTAAACACACACTAGCACAGATAAACTAATCCACTTTTGAATTTTATCTCGCACTTGCAAATCATTGATTGCAAATACCTACGCACTCTGTTTCCAAGTAGAAGTCCGTATTTAATCACTCAAAAGTCAATAACACCTACAGGTCAATACCACATTTAAGAAAGAGTTTACACTGATTCAACTAGCTACACACTATACAGGAGACACAATATTTGAGAAATTGAACGATGTGCATCAATGTATATGCCCTTGAATGATAATATTCTGCAAATGCGAATGACCTCCACGTCTGCACAGTTGCGGTGCTATTTTTATCTCGGCTAAGCGCTTAAATAATTCAGAAATTGATGTTGGATATTATGTAACGATAAACGTGTTTTTTTTTCAGAATTTTCCTCGTTCACACGTACATACTCGTACAATGCCATTGTATACAATTCTAGATATTTGCTGAGTAAAGATTGTCTAAAGTAGGTAAACTTTACAAAAAATTACTTCTGTATCTACCGTATCTGATCATTCTTATCCAGAAACTGGTCAACTTCTCATAAGGACTGTAGGATCTGTATTTTCTGTAGATTGGTTTTCAGTGCCAATAGATCAAGGAAAGCTTTTTGCCGAAATCATATGTAAGGAAAAAAATATTTATTTAGAAGTAAAAGATTTATTCATAAAATTATTTAAATAGTAATAGAAAATATAAAAATTTTATATATACGAGGACGAATTTCAGCTTCTCTTCCTTAATTTTACTTATTTAAAGCTGGTCCCACACACAATGCAGTAAATGATCAGCTAAACTGCAACAACCAACAGCACAAACACATTTCATCTTAACTACATTTCGTATGGACCAGCTGTAATCCGAAACCGATTAATAACAATATTTTGCTTAAAATTCCTAATTCTATAAATATCACAGTTTAGCCTTCATCATCAGGGGTTTAAGATATTTGTGGAAGCTCTGGTTGACGGGCTCCGCGTTGAGGGGGCTCTTGAGCGCTTCCTCCATCAGCCGCTCGTACACGCGGCCATCGTATGCGCCCAGGGTTGAGTTCAGGATCTATGAAATATAAGATAATATTGAGAAAAGTTTACCCGACATGCTTCATCATCATAACTATTTTTTTTCCGATAATTGTCCAATACTGGACGTAGGCCTTCTCTAAGAACTAGCACAACGCCTGATTCTGCGTTGCCCGTATTCAGTGGATTCCCACAATCCTCCATAATCGTCACTCTGTCTTACCACTTAAGGGCCTACCTCCCCATAAGTAGCGCCCTCATTGAATAAAAATTCGTATCTTAGCATAGAAAATAAAGATTAAAGAATCCTATGTTGCGTTTGTTACAAATAGGATAAGGTAAATACATTACTCAAAGTGTTTCGTATCCAAAGTAGTAAGCAAAAGTACCAAAAAACGGCCGTTTTTGAAACCCGACGGGTCGCTGGCCCACTCCGCTGAGGAGAAAGCAACCTTGTTTGCCTCTATGTTTGCGGAATCTTCGCGTCTAGATCCTGGTGGCGCGAGGCCCCCTGGCACTCTTGGTGGATGCGAGTCGATTATGTCAGGCATTCGCATTCATCAGAAGGATGTCCGGAGGGTACTGCGTAACCTGGACGTGAACAAGGCTAGTGGTCCCGACGGGATACCGGCAATTGTACTGAGGACTTGTGCGCCTGAGTTGTCTCCGATCTTGACACGCCTATATCGCCTTTCGTTTGAGACTGGAAAAGTGCCGATGGCTTGGAAGCAAGCTAACGTGCAACCCGTACCCAAGAAGGGTAGTCGAGCTGACCCAGCAAATTACAGGCCCATCTCGGTAACTTCCGTTCTCTGTAAGAGTATGGAACGTATACTGAATGGTAAGCTCCTAGCATACCTAGAAGCTAACGATATCCTAAGTGACCGACAATACGGCTTCCGCCGAAATCGGTCAACAGGAGATCTTCTAGCGTATGCCATTCACATCTGGAGTGAGGCCATCGACAAACAAGGGGAAGCCCTTGCGGTCTCCCTTGATATCTCGAAGGCCTTCGACCGGGTCTGGCACGACAGCTTAATTGGCAAGCTTCCTTCCTTCGGTCTGCCCGCTGGATTGTGTGATTGGATAGCTGATTTCCTGAGGGATCGGTCTATCCGAGTAGTCATAGATGGCTGCTCGTCCGGACTGCTGGCTATTAATGCCGGTGTTCCTCAGGGGTCGGTGCTCTCGGCAACATTGTTTTTGCTGCATATTAACGATCTGCTAAAACCCGGTACCTTTGGGTATGCAGACGACAGCACTGTTGCCGAGAGATACGTGCCGGACGCACGAGTTAGTGGGTCTCAGGTCCGGTCTCTCCGAGAGGCTATGGTTGGGCGCTTGAACTTGTCCTTGCAGGCTGTCTCAGAATGGGGCGATGCCAATCTGGTTAAGTTCAATGCTGCTAAGACCCAGGCGTGTCTTTTTTCTGCTAAAAAGAGCCAATTTCACCCGGCTCCATCTTTCCGAGGTGTAACCGTGCCGATAACCGACCGACTTGATCTTCTTGGTGTTACTTTAACATCTACCCTCAATTTTGGTCCCTTCATAGAGGCTAAGGCTCAAGTGGCTGCCAAAAAGTTGGGGGTCCTCGCAAAGGTGAGACGATACTTCACGCCGGAACAGCTGCTCCAACTCTATCAAGCGCAGGTCCGATCGTGTATGGAGTACTGCTCTCATCTTTGGGACGGATCTGCAAGATACCAGCTTGATGCCCTTGAGTCAATTGAGAAACGAGCCAAGAGGATCATCGGCAATGATAGACTCGTTGAGTCAAAACTCCAAAGTCTTGAACATAGACGCCGAGTTGCTAGCCTGTCGGTTTTCTATCGATTACATTTTGGGGAGTGTGCGACGGAATTGCATGATTTGATTCCGCCAAGCCCGTTTCATCTAAGGACCACAAGACGTACGGCGAAGTGCCACCGGTTCATGGTGGACATCCCATCCATACGCACAAAGCGTTTTGAGAAAACATTCATTGCACGTACAGCTAGAGAGTGGAATTCTCTACCGGAGTCTGTGTTTCCTGTAAGATACAACCTGGGAGTCTTTAAGTCAAGAGTGAATAGGTTACTTCTAGGCAAGCGTGCTCCATCTTCGACCGCATCATCGCTTGACATCAGGTGAGATAGTGGTCAAGCGCGAGCCTATCAAACATAAAAAAAAAAAAAAAAAAAAACTTTTGCCTACTACTTTGGATACGAAATATTTTAAGTCCTGTTTTAACAATGTAAAAATACCGCAACATAGGGTTTTTTAATCTTTATCTTCTACGCTTTGCTACGATTTTTTATTCAATGAGGGCGCCACTTGGCGGCTATATACGCCTTAACAAAGTCTCCAAAGACCTTATCGATATGTTCAGGGTAGATTATACGAGCAAATTAGATACAGATACACTATTCGTTTCACCGCACATAAACTATTATTTCTCGGGATTTGCTGTCGAGGTGAAGAAAAAAGAAGCTCGTGGTACCTCATCTCTGACATCGAATGCGTCAACGATGCCGACAGCGTTGGGTCGGATCAACCCCAGCAATTCTTCGTATCTGGCCTGAAGCCTCGCGATGTCGTCTCTAGTTATAGTTGAATACTAGAACAAACACATATTAGCATTAGGTGACATGGTCAAAAATTAACTAGAGCATACGTTTTATAAATATATAGATTTTTCTACATATAAAAGTTAGAGTAGATGCTTAAAACAATGTTATGAAAAGCCAGTTGGATTTTTTCGAGAGATTCCTGCGAAATTCTTACCCCGATTCCTTGATTTCAACTACGATATTTCTTATTGAATGCGAAAAGGTCTCTCTAAACTTCCAGGATATTTGAAAGAGTAAACGCGGCCCTAGCACAGGCAGCTGAAGGAATACTGGTGGGTTATAGTCAGTAAATCGGGCAAAATTATTTGATGATTTCCCAACCTCAAAAAAAAAGTTATCTAAACTTTCCCTTCCGTCTGGACCGTACTGGTTCTTTAAGATCACTAGAATGTTCATATTATATATTAACTTAAAAATGAAAAAGAATATTTTCAAAAGTTTACCATCAGAAGATCTCCTCGCTTCTCCAAAGCCCAGTAGATTAGGTACAACTCAGCCAGTTGCAGCAGCACTTTGGCCAAGTTCGGAGATGCGTTCGTGGCGTGACGCACCATCTCCTTCCATGACACTGCGCATAGGATTGCGCGGCAGTGAGCCTGCATATTGAAAATATCATATTAACTAAACAAAGATTTATTTGACTTAATTAAGAGAAAATGATCTCGTATTTCCACAATAGGTTACACCACAACAATTCCATTCCAATTTTTTAATGGGAGAGCAAGAAATAATGGGCATTAATTCATCTTTGAGAAAAATACCTACTCCTACTTCCTACTTTGGAGGCCAAGTCACCCGCGTCCGTAGTAGTATACCCATTGAGTCCCTACACGTGGTCCCCGGGTGGTGCTAATCAGGTGACACTAACTGGTGGTAGGTTTCGACCGATGGCTTACGACCACCCACTGGGCAAAGACGTACCGTCAAGCGGCCTGGCCGTGTTCCGGTACGATGCTCAGTGTAGCCAATCCAGAGTAGTTGGGTCGAAATAGATGTTCCATTGCAGGCAGACCAACCAGGCTCGCGCTGGTATGGGTGTAACGGGAGAATAGTCGCGGAGGGTAGCGGGATCCGAGGTACGGTGCGCCGCTGGCCGACCGCAGGTAGTTGGGGGCCCAAGTAGTGTGCTAGCCACACTTGAAAGGCTGCCCCGCCAACTGTCGAAAAATCCCGGAATGCACCATCGTGCTGGTTGGCGACCAGACGAGAGGGCCCGATGGACATTCCCGGGGGGGCTCGGGCTTCGCCGCAGTGTCGTATCTCACTTACCCAGGCTTTATGGTTATAGAATCTTTATTTCTCAAAAGAAATTTACTACAAATTTCACTTAATGAGACATATTTTATCCATAAAATAATGATGACATTCGTGAGCAGAGCTAGTATGACACATGTATGACACACACAAATATGAGAAGTCAACAATAATTAAATTACACAACAAGACATTGAAGGTAGCAGCAAAAGATTCATGAGAAAGTAAAGAAGAAAAAAATAAATTTTGTGGGTAAATTAAAAACATAAACCAGGGCCGGACTTAAATATTGTCAATAATAAAAGATTTTAGCTGAGTTTTAAATATTTGTAAACTTTTAGAGGTTTTTATTTCTCGTGGTAGTTTGTTGAACATCTGTGCCCCTTCGTAAGTAATACTTTTTTTTCCGTAATTTGTACGTGTTCTCGCGAGACAGATATCATTTGCGCTACGGAGAGGTCTTAACCCTTTTTCGCTGTTAGTTTTTAAAATCAGCTCCGAGTGTAGCTTTTTATCTTTAATTTTTTTAATTAGGATGCATGTATTATAGTAATAAATTTGTTTTATGTTCATTAATTTGGTTTCGGAGTAAATTTTATCTGTTGGTGTGAGGAAGTCATAATGAAATAATATTTTTATTAGTTTATTTTGTAGTCTTTGGATGCAGTTTAGGTTGGTTTTGGCTGCGCTACCCCATATTTCTATTAAATAATCTAGATGTGATCTGACGAGGGAGTGATAGATATTTAGTCTAACTTGTCGTGGTAAACATCGAACAACACCGTAAAGACGCCCTGCTAATGACGATAACGTAGATCTTATTTTGTTTATATGTGACTTCCATGTTAATCCACTGTCCAAAACTAGCCCTAGGTATTTCTCTTCGATAGATTCCCTTACTTGAATACTATTAATATAAAGCTTGGGGTAGCTTTGTAGTTGCTTTACTTTGGAGCACAATTTTAAACCACACCACAGAGCTCCAGCAGGATCTCATGGTGACATGGAGAGAGCGACTATCACAACCCAGTGCTGGGCATGCCAGCATTGCGGCGGTAGTGCCCCTCTTTGAGGAGTGGCTGGAATGGCGCCACGGCGTCCTCACCTTCCGCCTGACACAGGTCCTCACCGGACACGGAAGTTTCGGGAGGTTCCTGTGTAGGATAAGGCGGAGGGAAACACCCGGATGTCCCCACTGTGAGGATCGCCCAGAGGACACGGTGGAGCACACGGAGGAGATCTGCCCCGCTTGGGCGGAGGCCCGCCGTGTCCTCGTGCAAGCAATCGGCGGCAGCGACCTCTCGCGCCCGGCCCTAGTCCAGGCCATGGTACGGAGCGAGAGAGAATGGGAAGCAGTCTCCTTCTTCTGCGAAGCAGTAATGCTCGCGAAGGAGGAGGTGGAACGGGTTAGGGAGAGGCTGCAACGACAGCCTCGTCCTAACGCCCTCAGCAGCAGCCGCCACAGGAGACGCCAGGGGCTTCCGGCGCCGCGAGACGATCTCCGGCCACCGTAGACCTTGGCCTGCGGACGGCGAGTAATGGGTAGCTCGCCGTCTGATCAGCACCAGGCCCGAGAGTCGACGGCGCGTAGTGTTCCACGCGCGCCTCAAAGAGTTGTCAGCAAACAGGACGGGGCCCGTCATGGCCGATGCACGCCCTCCCGCTCCACCCAGAGCAGGAGAAGTCATTGGATGATTTCCAAATCCCAAAAAAAAAGGCTGTCTCAGAATGGGGCGATGCCAACCTGGACAAGTTCAATGCTGCTAAGACCCAGGCGTGTCTTTTTTCTGCTAAAAGGATCCAATTTTACCCGGCTCCATCTTTCCGAGGTGTAACCGTGCCGATAACCGACCAACTTGATCTTCTTGGTGTTACTTTAACATCTACCCTCAATTTTGGTACCTTCATAGAGGTAAAGGCTCAAGTAGCTGCCAAAAAGTTGGGGATCCTCGCAAAGGTGAGACGGTACTTCACGCCGGAACCGCTGCTCAAACTTTATCAAGCGCAAGTTCGATCGTGTATGGAGTATAACTGCTCTCATATTAGACGCCGAGTTGCTAGCCTGTCGGTTTTCTATCGGTTACATTTTGGGGAGTGTGCGACGGAATTGCATAATTTGATACCGCCAAGCCCGTTCCATCAACGGACCACAAGATGTACGGCGAAGTGCCAACGGTACATGGTGGACATCCCATCCATACGCACAAAGCGTTTTGAGAACAAATTCATTGTGCGTACAGCTAGGGAGTGAAATTCCCTACCGAAGTCTGTGTTTCCTGATAGCTACAACCTGGGAGTCTTTAAGTCAAGAGTGAATAGGTTTCTTCTAGGCAAGCGTACTCCATCTTCGACCACATCATCGCTTACCATCAGGTGAGATAGTGGTCAAACGCGTGCCTATCAACAATAAAAAAAATCCTCATTAAGTTAATTTAGGATGATCTTGATGAATCTAACCTCACTAGCATTAACAAGCTGTACCGACGCACTGTTCCACGCGTCTTCGAAGTCCAAACCAGTCTTCTCGTAATTGTAAAGACTGTCATAGGCAGCTTTCGTCTTTCTGAACAACAATGAAAAAATAGGACATATTATATGTTATCCCATGTCTAAATACAGACCAAAAATAAATAAATCTAGATGTCTCTTGTTAACTTAAGAGTGGTTCTCAAAGGAAATAGGTACTGTCGTGATCAATGAAGTTAATTCACCAACAAAATTATGACGACATTAATAGGGATTATTACTGTAGCGAAATTTTCAATGCCTTCTTACCCTGCAGCGATCGCCTGGAAGCCGTTGATAATGCCCGAGGGTGTGTTCTCCCAGTGCACGCGGTCATTGTTGAAGAATTGCACCAAGTAAGATACAGTCGGTGTCATCGCGTTACCCAGGGTTGCTTGCTTCCACGCTTTTACTAGGAATCTGGAAATATGTAATAAATTAATCTATATGTAGATCTTATCGTAGAACATGAAGTCTCGTTTAGATACAGTCCCGAACTTTTGAAACTTTACATAGACTACTAAATTATCGAAAGATTAGCTACTACCGAATAGCGACAAACAAGTATTTCAATTTACTTTCTAGCTCCCAAGCCGTCGAAACATTATCCTCCTCATAGTAGCCATAATCTTAGAACATAGGTATTTCTGCTAATATGCTTTCAGGTTCTTACCTGGCAGTCTGCAACATCAGCACAGTATATTCTCCCTCGTAAGTGATGGTGGCGGACACGATGCCGTTAATGATGGGCAGGTTTGACGAGGCCATGTAGCCGTGGCCACCGCACGCTAGTCTGAACTCTTCGATCCTGGCGGTCGCGTCACGACTGCAAACTGCTTTCAAGCAGCACGCTACAGCATGGAGCTGGAAAAAGAAAACAGAAGAATGTTAATAACGAGTAAGTACCTGATACAAGCCAGGGGCCGAAGGAATGATCGTATTCAGTAGCAGAAGTAATGAATCGCTGAAAAAGTATTATTAGCTCTTCAGATATTGCTGACAGTATAGTGAGGCTTGACCATTTCTAGTTTTATAAAAACGTATCAAATAACCGTGTTACTAATAAATAGCCACAAGCCAAGCCAACTAAGACTAACAAAGTTGACCAAGGTAAGAAGAAATTGGATAATTCAACTAACCTCAGGTAGCTGATCCATATTGCCCTTGCCGACATCGCTGATGGTTTGTGAGTAGGCGTTCCACAGCCAGTAGCCGGTGACGCGGAAGATGTGACTGGTAGCCATGCCAATAAACAGCTTGTGCTGTTGTGTCACGTAGTCCAAGATCTGGGGTTCTGGCTCACTGTAAAAAAACAAGACAAAGGGCTATCATTACTACAGGATTTTAGGGAACAAATAATTTTCCGTAGTGTTTTAGAAGTAATGCTGCGCTGACCCCAAATAAATTGGGATAAGTCCAGGAGAATGATGATGTTGAGGATAATAATAATTTAGTATTTTGGTAATCACAATAAATAAAAATTGAATTCTTGACAAGATTAAGTGAGGCGAACTGGCCTCAAAAGGCTTAAATTGTAACTAGCAGACGTTATACATAGACATAACATCAAAACTAATGATTTTACAGTTAGAAAATTGAAAGTTACGTGAAGTTCTTACCCTGGTTTCGGTTGTGACTGATGCCTGACTGCAGAATATCTGACAGCAATGGTAGCAGCCCTTGATAGTTCATATGCCACGTCTGTCACAATGAGAACCCTGACGAACACCATGGTACCGTACGTTAGCTTCTCGTTCTTGGACTTTATGTAGGTTCCATCCTGAAACATAACATGACCTCGTTATACTCAACTCGGAATTTCTTATTTTTTTCTTATTCGTTTATGAGTACCAAAACGTTTTCAATCTTTTAAGATAATTTGCCATAGTAGAAAAGATTGAAGTGAAAACATCATGGAGTCGGCTCGGGTATATATTATACTCGTCGTGAGATATTACTATGTATTTACATCACCGGCGTAACATAATGGAAGCTAATATTGACAATAGTATGTGCTAACCTTCAACACTTGGGCATTCTTCATCAACATACTCTTCCTCGGAATCCTGTAATGGTCAAATCCTAAGAACCCATTATTAGCTGTCTGGAAGCCCATCTTGGGTCCAATTTCTCCTACTTTGACGCCTTGGAGAGGCATGTGGGTTTCTGTGTCGCGGATCTGAACGAAGAAAGGATGAACTCCATAGCACTGTCCCTTTGTGTACAGTTGGGCGACTACTATGCAGTGGTTCGCTGTGTGTGCCACTGAAAATAAAGAAATAAGATATAAGAAAAAGCCATGATAGAGCATCGGCAAGCAACCGACTTTTATTGAGTTAGGATTACATAAAATATGATGATCATGTCTCTAGCAAGGAAGATTTAAAAGAGGATACCGAAGAGGATTTCGTTATAGAAGTAGTTGATTTAAAGAACAACAACGATGACCAAAAAAGACAAATATTGCTTTACAGTAGTATCAGTTTTGACATATCCCAAGGGTATAATTACAGATAGGTGGCGGCAACCTCTCGCGCCCGGCCCAGGTTCAGGCCATGGTACGGAGCGAGAGGGAATGGGAGGCAGTCTCCGCCTTCTGCGAAGCAGTAATGCTCGTGAAGGCGGAGGCGGGACGCGTGAGGGAAGCTCAACGGAGTGGCTCTCACGGCCCCGGCCGCTACCACCGCAGGAGAGGTACTGGGCGTACTAGGCATAGGACGTCGCGAGACGATTTCCGGCCACCGTAGACCCGGGCCTGCGGACGGCGAGCAGTGGGTAGCTCGCCGTCCGATCAGCACCAGGCCCGTGAGTCGACGGCGCGTAGTGTTCCACGCGCGCCTCAAAGAGATGTAGTCAGCCACCACTGACGGGACCCATCGTGGCCGGTGCCTGCATGCCTAGGGGTAGCGGATACATTCTGAAAATGAGTTACCGCACCCCTGGGCACTCAGGCAGGGAAGGAACAGGGGTGGGTTTTAGTCAGTAAGAGTCTGACACGCCCTCCCGCTCCACCCAGAGCGGGAGAAGTCATTGCATGATTTCCCACCCCACAAAAAAAAAGGTATAATTACAGATGGACCAAGTTTCAATAAAAGTATATAAAGTTGGTCTACTTACATCCACCAGGCCACCATTTATAAGAAGTAAGGTTAGGGCTGTGGATAATGAATTGTTCTGCGCTAGGATCGTAGGTTGCTGTTGTTTCCAATCCTCTCAAGAATGTGCCGTGGCCGAGTTCAGTCTGAAAAAAATACGATAGCAATTATTCAATTTACTTGCTTGGCCTTATCTAAACCTTAACTTTGAACCTCTCATTCCCTCTCTTACCTGTGCATAAGTTCCCAAGATTTCCATAGACATAGCCTTCGGCAGCCACTCTGCTAGCTGCTCCGGGTCTGACTGGCTCAGGATCGTTGGCACGAACATTCCCATGTGTAACATAAACGGCGATATGTCTTTCACCACTCCAAATGTAACACGGTACTTGTTTGTAGGCCTGTCGGTAGTTAGCAGTTTTTTTTAATCTTTTTTATTTTAAAGAAGGTTTGATCAGACATGATAATGCCACCCTCAAAGGCCTCATAAAAATATACTTATCTACGCTTAATGGCATATTTAACATTTTAGTGTCTGTGAAATTCCGTTTGCCTTGCCAAAAAAATTACCAACACGCGTTTTAAACCGCTATTATTATTATTACCCAAGGTCTTTAGACCTGTGGCAAGGTTTTCACACCCGGAACATGACATAGTCTGTAGTTACACGATGGCCGATTGTTGGCTTGACAGATGTTGACATTTGACGCGCGCAGTTCCTCCACCCTGCTATGAAAGGGCGCGCGAACGTCCTCTAACACTTTATTGGTTCATCGCTTCTGTTGACATCCATCTGGTCCAGATAGCGTAAACCGGGATCAGCTGGGGGATTCACACGTACACGGAAATAGGGAATACTAATTTATAAATCATCTTAGCCTCATCCGATAGAGTACGGGCCAGAATCGCTTCATACGTGTTCATTATTCGCAGATGTACTGTCATATTCCTCTCAACCTTGTTCCGGGCACACTTAGCTAACACATGATAAACATCCTCAACCACGCCACATACAGTACAAATTGGTGAGTTGAATTTAGTTTAGTGGTATGTGCCCGGACCGAAATCTTAGGGCAAAGCAGATTTCATCGTGTTACAAGCCTGACGGACAGAGGCCTACGAATCTAGCTAAGATTGATTTGATGTGAAAAGTGATATAGAAATTTCATGCGAATTAATACATTTTAATACATCCTCATCATCATATCAGCCTGGAATGACCCACAGCTTGGTAAAGACCACCTTTCGTTTCTGCCATACTTCCTGGTTTTATTTGTCTGTCATCCAGGTTTTTTCTGCTACTTTGGCAACTATTACTCGTGCGTTTCAGTTTTGCTCTAAAAACAAGCTAGTTGTAGAAGATGATTTAGTACTGACTCAATTTTGAAGACGGGTTTTTTATTTTTTTAGTTTTGGCTTCGCACGGTTTGTGCATTTAGCCAGTGTCAAGTTAAGATAGTATTTAGTTTTAGATGTAACATATTCTAATGTTATTGCAGTATTTAGCAGCAAATGTGTCAAGACAGCCTTCTCGGCAAGCTTTGCTGAGTTAGTCACAAAATTCTCAGTTTTAATTTACCGAGACCGCGCCTGTTTCCATGATTTCATATATTGTCCAGTTGCGTAGACATTTGAGACACAAAACTACATCACAATATCCACTACGAATCAATTAGCGAATAATTAAAACAGCCACTGAATTTCACTCCAAAAAGTCCGCCAAAAACCTGAAGAAGCTGATGTGTTAAGTTTCACTTTATTTGATTTAAATTTATCTTTCTTCAATAGTATAAAGGTTACTCACCTAAAAGCGTCCATGGTGTTATGTCGTGCTGCATACTCTTTTAAACATTCAGCCAGTATGCAAGCCTTCCGGATAGCGTTCTCGTATCTTTCTTTATGGCTCAAATACTCTTCTGGTACATCATTCTTTGTATTAAAACCTGGTGTACTGAGCACCATGTTTTCTGAAAATAAGACATTTTTACTAACCATATTACTACTACTACATATACAAAATACCACCAACTGTTATTTCTTGTTTTTATTCTTTGTGTTTATGGATTTTTTGTAGGAATATTAATAATTATTTAGGTTTTGTTAAAAGTCGACTAGTGCGTCTTAAATAAAGAATATTTTTGCCTTATTAGAACATAAGTTCTTTCTGGTTCTGTATGGTGTCGGACGTAAAAGAATAGTACCATCCCATCACTTCCCGTGGGTGTCGTAAGAGGCGACTAAGGGAGCTTGAGCCCTAGTGCATACTACTAAAGCACCTTGGGCCACCCGCGCGGTGGCGGGTAAACCACCAACAACAGCATTCCCAAGGAGGGTTGGCGTCAGGCAGGCGGCCGGCTATAAAACTTTTGCCAAAACCTTTTTGCAACATGGTCTGGAAAAATATGATGTGCGATAGGGCTAGGGCGTACCCCACAGGCGACGCGCAGGGGCAGCACCCGGCTCCTGTGGGAAATGGACAAGGGTTGTCGCACCAGGACGGGCGGGTGCGACGTAAGACGCAAGCTCGGAGAGTGAGAGAATTAAGATTGAGGTGTGCGAGCTGGAACATAGGTACTATGACTGGAAAAGGAAGAGAGTTAGCAGACGTTTTAAAAAGGCGACGGATAAATATAGCGTGTTTGCAAGAAACGAAATGGAAGGGTGCAAAAGCAAGAGAATTAGGAGAAGGATATAAGTTTTATTACTGTGGAAGTGATGGCAAACGGAATGGTGTGGGCATAGTTTTGGATAGTGAGTTAAAAGAATGTGTGGTGGATGTTAAAAGAGTAAGTGATAGAGTGATAGCTATTAAAGTGGTTGTGGAGAGTATGATAGTAAATGTTATTAGTGCGTATGCACCCCAATCAGGATGTGAGGATAGTGTAAAAGAAAAGTTTTGGAAGGACTTCGATTGTGTGATGATGAATGTACAGGAGAGTGAAGAGGTGTTTGTGGGGGGTGATTTTAATGGGCATGTAGGAAGTCTGAAGTACGGTTATGAGAGAGTGCATGGTGGTTGGGGGTACGGAGACCGTAATACTGATGGCGAGACATTGCTGCAAGCTGCTTCGGCTTTTGACCTGGCAATAACTAACACCTGGTTCAAAAAGAAAGACGAACACCTGATCACTTACAAAAGTGGCCAGCACGCGACCCAAATTGACTTTTTCTTGGTGAGACGAAACAGTCTCAAAACAGTCAAAAACTGTAAAGTGTTGCCAGGCGAAGGCTTAGTCTCTCAACACAGGCTCATATTGATGGACGTAACAGTCAGTGTCTCGTCCGGTAGGAACAAAGAACGGCCCCCACCCAAAATCAGATGGCGTATGATAGAAAATGAGGAGTGTGCAAGTATGTTTAAGAGTCAAGTGGTAGATAAAATGATAGAAATGAAGGATATGGAAGGAAAATCTGTGGATGAATGTTGGAAAGAGATGGCGGGTTGTATAAGGCGAGTAGCAAAAGATGTGTTTGGAGAATCGCAAGGTAAAGGCATGATAGAAAAGGATACATGGTGGTGGAATGAAGATGTGCAAAAGATGCTAAAAGAAAAGAAAATTTCGTTTAAAGTATGGCAGAATGTAGAAACCGGAAATGATAATTTGAAAGAAGAGAAAAAGAAAATTTATAAAGAATGGAAGAGGAAGGCAAAAAAGGCGGTTGCAGTTTCCAGGGCTAAGGCGCAGGAAAAATTATATGATTTACTGGACAGCCCCAGAGGCCAGAAGGAGCTCTACCGGATTACAAAATTAAGAGAAAGGAGAACGAGGGATATAATGCATATAAAATGTATGAAGGATGAACTCGGTAAAGTCTTGTCGAAAGATGACGAAATAAAAGAGCGATGGAAGGTTTATTTTGAAAAGTTGATGAACGAAGAGAATGAATGGAGTGGTGTGCTCAAAGAGGTACAAGTAAATATAGGTTTGGTGAGAGAAATTAGCATGGATGAAGTAAGAAAGGCAGTTCAATGTATGAAAAATGGAAAGGCCATGGGCCCTGATGATATACCAGTGGAAGTATGGAAGTGTTTAAAAGAGGATGGATGTATGTGGCTGACTTTATTCTTCAATAAGTTGTTGTATGAAGAAGTGATCCCACAAGAATGGTGCAATAGTTCGCTAGTGCCCATCTTCAAGAATAAAGGGGATGTACAGGACTGCAACAACTATCGAGGGATAAAGCTCATGTCACATACTATGAAAGTATGGGAGAAAGTGATAGAGAAAAGATTGCGAGAGGAGAGTGAGATTACCCCGAACCAGTTTGGGTTTATGCCAGGTCGAGGGACAATGGACGCCACCTTCGCTCTCCGTCAATTGTGCGAGAAGTACAGACGTGTGCACAAGAACTTGCACATGGTGTTCATTGATCTTGAGAAAGCGTATGATAGGGTACCTCGGGATGTGTTGTGGTGGGCCTTGAAAGAGAAAGGTTTGCCTGGGAAGTATGTTGAGTTGATTCGTGCTATGTACAGACAATCTAGTACCTACGTCCGGTCGGCTGCTGGCAACACCGATAAGTTTAGTGTGGCTGTAGGCTTGCATCAAGGGTCGGCTTTAAGTCCTTACCTCTTCCTGTTGATTATGGACGCTCTTACGTCGGAAATACAGGAAGAGGCACCCTGGTGCATGCTGTTTGCCGACGACATTGTTCTGGTCGGTGAAGATGGACCTGAGATCCAGAGCAGATTGGAGAAATGGCAACAGAAGCTGGAGAAAGTTGGCTTGAAAATCAGCAGAACCAAAACTGAATACATGTTCTGCGATTTCGGCGGTCTCTCCAGTTCTGAAGCTGTAGTGCTAGATGGCGCGCTTCTCCCAGTCTGCTCCGATTTTCGGTATCTCGGTTCACTCGTGCAAAGCGATGGCGAAATAGATCGGACTGTTAAGCACAGAATTAACACTGGATGGATGAAATGGCGGCAGGTCACCGGGACTATCTGTGACTCCCGCATTCCCCTAAAACTTAAGGGGAAGATTTATAAAACAATGGTCAGACCTGCTGTCTTGTATGGTTCAGAATGTTGGGCCACAAAAGGGATGAATGAAAAGCAATTGCATGTAGCTGAGATGAGAATGCTAAGAGCGATGTGTGGTGTTACGCGCATGGATAGAATTAGGAATGAGTATATAAGAGGAAGTCTGAAAGTGGCACCGCTGACTGAAAAGTTGTGTGGAAATCGGTTGTCGTGGTATGGGCATGTGATGCGGAGGAATGAAGAAAATGTCGTGAGGAAAGTCTTGTGTATGGATGTGGATGGCTATAAGAGTAGGGGAAGGCCAAAGAAACGATGGTTGGACTGTGTGAAAGAGGATATGGGTAAAAAAGGGGTGACTACAGAGATGACGACTAATAGAGGAGTATGGAAGAAAAAGACATGTTGCGCCGACCCCAAATAAATTGGGATAAGGGCAGGAGAATGATGATAGAACATAAGTTCTTATTAGAACAACGAAAATACGGAATTATTCGTATTTCTAAACAATGTTTTTTGATAAAAACCTTCGAGATTATAAAATAATTTAACTTATTAAGTAATCCATTTATACCTTAGTGATACTATATAACAGATAGTATTCGTATTAGCATGCTAGCATTGTAATCAAAGTTCAAGGGCATTATTAGGTACTTGTCGATTTTCTACTTGACGAAAGGCAAACACAAGCAATTAAAACAAAGATGTTAAAAACCAGACAAATTATATAAATTAAGCTGATTACGTGAAACAAAAGAATAGGATGACCAAATAACTTATCACAAGCATGTTATAGCGATATTTTGAAAATAAAAACAAACATAAAACTCAAGCAGGCCATAGTACAATCAACACGGCGAAATACTATCATCAATTTCATCATTCATCTTGTTATAAGTAAACAAGATTTGAAAAGAAGAGTACAGCGACTAAACTATTCTAGTAAAGAATCCACTTACCGACTTCCTTCCTCTCCTTAGTCCCTTGTGCTCCTCCATCTATAAGATTGATCAGCTCCTGTACATCGAAGGTACATTTCTTCCTCTCCTTCACCAAGTCTTCGCACACTTTCTGGTCAGCCATGTCTTTTGACGAACACCTTTGTACTGGGTCCACAATTGTATCGGCAATCGCCAATTATCTTGCGTTTGCGCTCCTTTATTGTTTATGTTTGATAATGACTGATAAGATTACGCGGGGGGCTCCTAGTAGAATGTTAAATACATTAGGATTATTATTGAATGTGCTTTGATCGATCGAATGCCTATTATAGAAGAAGACAAATAGAAAGTTTATATAAATTATAAATAAACCAACTTTCCTATTATCTTCTTCTATAATAGTGAAGACAAAAAGGTAGAAAAGGACATGGTATGCAGAAAATAAATCGGGAGTAGTGCAAACAAAAAGATGATGATAAAATACTCGTATCTAACACTGCCGTAAGGAGTCACAGGCAACGTGTACTAATTTGTTGACCTTAAACTACTACTACCAATTCTAAATCTAAAAACTAAATATACACGTCAATCGACAATATCTAGCCCTCAAAAGACCAAGTAAATGTCGTTAATTATAAATGAAAGAAGCAGCTATGCGACCGCCAATTTCAAAAATTTCTACCAGTTGGAATCTGAATAAATTTTAAACATTTCTGCATGAGTAATGGAAGGTCATACCGTCATAACACTTATAATTTATACCTATTTACATAGTACCTAATACACGTATACTTTGAAACCTATTCCACACATATTTTGCACGGTCTTACTCGGTCATAGAATATTTTGTGCAAAAAGGCCAATGAAATACTCGTCCTTTCCTCAATCGCAGTTCTCATGAAATTATTATTGAACTCATACCTACGTTATATTTCCTTAATGTATCTTTTCTGTGTGTTATGTATCCATATTACATGTTACAGAAAAGATACAGTACCTCGGGTGTACCTCATAAAAACATGCTATCTATATTATTATGTATGTAATCAATTGACTTAGGTACCATTTTCATTAGATATTTTGTGTCCCATTCGCTTTTTTTGCCTGCCTGTTCAATGAATCAAATAACTTTTCCATAGAATTCTGTATTTTACTCACTTAGACGGGCTCTATACCGTCTTATGGACAGAGACGAGATATGTCAAGAGTCACTCAAGTGTATATGATAGGTAGTATAAGTTAGCCTGTGAGTTGTAATTTCCCACCAGTGACTCGCCAAAAAGGATTTGAGATGTTCACTCTTTTATAAATGTCACAGAACATGATTATATTATCTATATGTTAATATAAATATACCAATTTTCACCTCCCTAGGGGTAGAATTTCGGAAAACCCTTTTGTTATAGTGGATACCTAGGTACTCTTCACAAAGAACACACCCTCCAAATTTCACGTCTCTAGGACCAGCAATTTAGGCTGTGCGTTGATATATCAGTCAGTCAGTCAGTCCAGGACTTTGAATTTTATGTATAGATAAAGATGATGATAGATGATGATGTTAGATGTGTTTTTTGTTTAGGTGTATTTGATTTTATATATGATATATTCTCCATACACCCTGTAAACGAGGAATAATATCTATTCTTAAGAATATGTTCTACTAGAAAACTGATATCGGTTTTAAATATCAGTAAAAATTAAAAAATATGTATTCATAAGTTCTGTCTGTCTTGTTGTTATAGAGAGATGAACTGCAGTGAAATAGGGGAGGGGGAAGATCACGCACGAGCGATAGGGCTCGTGTATGATCTTTAGGATTAAGCTTCAAAATATTAGATTTAGATAATTAGATCTTTAGAGCTTTAGTTCCCATCTTGTGAAAATAAGTTTACAAATTAATCCCAGCTTAAGCTATCTGTCCAGTACATTGATATACACATACAACACACGTAAGTAACTCATGATAAATGTAAAAATAAGTAGGTAAATAAGATGATTAGATTAATTCCACCGAGTTACAAGTGCTAGATTAAAGTCCAAAGTGGTTATTATGCAAATAGCACAAAGTACAATAACGTGCTATTTTTGTGCAAAAATGAAGTCATCATTTATTTAAGCACATTGAAAGCTATATCCTGTCGCGTTAATTTCAAGATAATTGCAATTAGCTTATGACAAGATAGATAACATAATTTTGTTGTTCTGTTTAATAAACAAAGTAGAGGTGCTCGTGGCTAAAGTAATAAGAGCCGCACGGGTCGATCCATCAGGTTAAGCTACGCTTGCCGGGGTTGGTCCATGGATGAGTGACCATCATTACATATCGAGACTCCTCCGTGCCTCGGAAAGCACGTTAAGCCGTTGGTCCCGGCTGTCAAACGACTGTCAGGGTCGTCAGAAGCCCGAAAGTCTGACATTCAGTCTTACGAAGGGGTATCGTATTACCCAGTAACTGGGTTGTGGAGGTCAGATAGGCAGTCGCTCCATGTAAAATACTGGTATTCAACTGCATCCGATTAGACTGGAAGCCGACCCCAAGATAGTTCGGAAAAGGCGCGGCAGATTGGTATAGTAAACAAAGTAGAGAATGAGAGAAAATTTCGAGTATAAACAGGCTGACAAATCTTCATCTTTCCGAGCTTGACCTATGTTACTTGGGTCGCGAAACACGATTTATTCTTTCATTATCCCCTGTATTGACACGACGACACGCTATATAGGCCGTCACGACAATGCGTGATCATACTTACCCGACTGACCTAGAAGAAGGGTAATATTTTTCGAAAAATGTATGTATGTATTTTGTGTATGTCTATTTCTTTGGCAAGCGCTGTAGCCTATACGGCTTGATGGATTTTAACAATTGAATTATTTTTAGATTGGTCTTGACCGCCGAAGTGTTATAGGCTATAAGAATTTTGAAAAAATCATTCTTCATGAACCACAGACTATAGCAGCTAACTTCAGGGTGTAGGTTTTAGCTAACTTCAGGCTTTAGGTTTTTTGTGACGGTGTGCGCGCGCATCGTAAAAATTTAATCTCATCATTTTTTCCTAACGCGCCAAAAGAAGTATAACTTAAAAAAAAATGGCGACCGCCATTAGGTAAGTGTAGTCGTATTTTTTTGTAACCTGGTCATGTGGGGTATCAAATTAAAAAGCTCGAGGAGACGATTCTAAATATATAACACAAAATTGTAAGAAATAAAAAAAATCAAAATATCAGAAAACCCGACTGAAAAAAAAATTTACTTTTCATGAAGTCTGATGCAGTTGGTGGCATCAAATCTATGATTAAATTAAAATAAATTCCACCAATTGCATCAGACTGCTTGAAAAGTGACTTGTTTGGAACTTTTTAGTGGTTTTTCAACCGACTTCATAAAGGAAGAGGTTCTCAATTCGTCGGAACCTTTTTTTTATGTATGTTCCCCGATTACTCGAAGATGGCTGGACTTCCCAGGTGGTCCCTTATAAATTTTATCAAAATTGGTTCAGCACTTTTTTGAAAAAATCAACATTAACAAAAAATATGTATACACAGATGAAGTATTGGTTGTCTCCAAATTTTCAAATTCCATGCTATGGGGGTTATCCATTCGGGCATAACTTTATTATTTATTTTTACTTCTGGGGTACAACTAAAAAGTGAAAAATAAAAAACTATTTTACAAAAACATAAGACAGACTTCTAAAAATCAAATATAACTTTAATTTCGGAAGTCGGTGTTTGTATGTGCATTTTTTTTTCTTCGTTATTTGACACTGACTGATAGTAAAAAAGTTTTTGACTATCAGTCGGGTTTTTTCATATTTTCATTTCTTTTAGTTAGATGCCTACTGTTTCTGCCTAGAGAAATGAACAACTTTGTTCAAGGAAGTAATTTCCCAAAAAAATATGGATTTTCCGTACAAAATTATTATTAGCTGATCAAAATTAGTGTGCTAACCTATTTTCCGAAATTTACTACTACGTTCTTATACAGGATGTAACGGAAAGGTGTGGTCATATTTTAAGAGCCAGTTTTGCCCATGGAAATGAACAACTTTCTCTAAGAAAAAATAGATAATTCCCAAAAAAAAAATTGGACTTTCCATATAAAGTTATCAGCTGATCAATATTTGTATGGGAGGTAAATTTTTTTTAGTAGAGAGTTGTTACAACAACATTGAGACACAAAAATATAATAATAATTAAAAATATTGGAGGAACGATTCACCAAATAATAGTCCAGCCTGTAAGCAATCGTACCCAGGATGCTGTTGGAACTGGCTCGCACCCTACGCACCATTGATCCACATCTTTTACGCATTTCCGCAAACATCCCTGGTGCGCTAGAGTAGCGAGGCAGTCCCATCAGCACTCTGAAAGCATTACTATACTGAACGCGAAGGGCGCTGTACGATTTTTGCGTAAAATGGACCCAGTGTACCATTGGGAACAGAAGATTTTAAAAAGCGTTTTTTGAACCTCTGCGGAAGCTCGTGAGAACCTGCTGGCTATCATATTCACTCTGGCTGCGCCCTCTCTCAAGATCCTCTTCATCCTTGAGGCTCGTGGTCAATACGTACCCAAGGTACTTGAACGAGTGTACTCTCAATAACGGTGCACCATTCATTTTAATAGGATCATTCACTCCTTTTTCTTTCATAATAATCATTCCTCAAACAAACCTACAGTCATACGGGGTGACAAATCTGAGGATATTTTTTGTCTGAAAAAAGTGCTCCCAGTGCGGATTGGTGTCTTCCTTCACCGTTTGGAGAGTTGTGGTGATAAAGAAATTACATAAAGTAAAGTTCCTGGGTTCACCTGTACCACGTAAATCAGAAACGTAACCACTGGGAAAATCAACTGGATCTCAGAATAAAATCTGTTAAATTCAAGTGTTCCCGCCCTTTTCGGCTTACGCTCCTCAACACTAGATGGCACTACTTTTTATTGAAGTAAGTGACATCTATTGATTAATTTAAAAACCAAATAAGAGGAAAGTCATGATCTGTTTGACAGATCCGGAGCAAAGAGGCTGAAAGAGGTAAATAAACAGATCTGTCACAAGAAAAAATTACGAAAACTTACTTTGAATTGTTCAAAATGTAGATTTTAACACAGGAATGTCCATTTACCACCAAAATGTAACTTTTTAGAAGGGTACACTATTCTCTAACAGTATTTATTTTGTAACTAGGTTGACTATGTAGAGACGTGCGGTCATTATCACTGATATTTCTACACTAACGCACAAATACAAACATATAGGTAGCGACTACTATAGCAGGTTATTTTGAAGTTATCTTGAATTGACTTGACTTTGACATCATCTTTTAACTCGCAGTTATTTGGTGTCCTACTTTTATGATTCGATGTTTTGATTGTGATAGTGAATGATTTTAAATCAGTCCACTTTAAGTACCGATAATATTGATTTATTTTATGTTTTAGGTATGTACTTAAGTAAACACAGGGAACAAAGGAATGAAATTATTAATTTGAGTTTATACCTACCTACAAAGATAACCATAGACTAAATAATACATACTATAGTAATATTAATCTAAATGTGAGAAATCTTACTAACTCTGTGTGTCTGATTGTTTTTTACGATGTTAGGTACACCTAAACCGTTAAACCAATATTGATGAATTGTGTTTAAGATATAGGTTGAATCTTGATGGACATAAGATGCTTTTATCCTGGTGTACGTTCTCTTGGAATAATTTATGTTGATGATCAGGATTACGATATGACATTAAGGCTATGTGGACCGATGACCTGTTGAGGGTCGCAGGTAGCCGATGAATGCGAGACGCACAGGGTCGGTCGTTGTAGCGACACTTGGGGGAGGCCGATGTCCAGCAGTGGACGTCTTTCGGCTGAAATCATGATGTGATGACAGGTAGTGTCGTACATTGAGTCGCATACGACGAGTTCCGTACGATTTTTATTATTTGTTGTGACAGCGGCAACAAAAATACACATTCTGTGAAAATTTCAACTGTCCACCGATTACGGGTCATGAGAAACAGCCCGCTGACAGACAGACTTGCGGACGGACGGACAGCGAAGGCTTAGTGATAGGGTCCCGTTGGTGGGTTGGCTTCGGGTACGGAACCCTAAAAAGTATCCTATGTCACATAATTATGGTACTTTTTGTTCTGGTAGTATGATGATGATAGGTTCTGACTTTCACGCGGGCTAAGCGACTAGCAAAACTATGTATTTATAATTTCTGACTTTCACGCGGGCCAAGCCACTAGCATAACTATGTATTTATAAAAATAATTGTTGAGTCAGAGACTTTTGTGGTATCATCGATAGAAAGTCAGAGTTCAATGCATTGTAATTTATGCTACTTTTATGCCATTTGATTGCTTACCTAATGAGTGTTGTAGAATTGAAATATCTATCATATACACGGTGTACTTACTTAATAGAAAAGCGTGGTCATACCTATTTTAAGAGATTCCCAAAAACGGTCAAAAAGGTGGTTTTTGGGGTTCCGTGCCCAAAGGGTAATACGGGACCCTATTACTAAGACTCCGCTGTTCGTCTGTCACCAGGCTGTATCTCATGAACCGTGATAGTTAGACAGTTGAAATTTTCATAGTAAATATTTAAGCGGGGTTCCCATACAACAGATATGATATTTTTGCCGTTTTTGTCGATAAACGGAACCCTTCGTGCGCGAGTCCGACTCGCACTTGGCCGGTTTTTTTTTAAAGCAGTGTATATGTTATGTTACAGTAAATAATTTTTAAAATGAAAAAAAATATGATATTTTTAAGTCCTATTTGCATACAGTGATGGAACTCAAAACATAATTTAATGCATCAAAAAAATCTTCTAATATACCTCTTAATTATCTTTAAAAGCAGTGTGGCTATTCATTATTAATATTTATAACTTTAAAGAAAACTATCACGGCTCAGTTAGCTCTGTTAGTTTAAGCGTAATAGTCGCCCAACTTTTAAAATGTACAAACTCGGATTTCGTACAAATCCTAAGAAAAATAAAACCGCCAAGTGCGAGTCGACTCGCGCGCACAGGGTTCCGAACGAATCACATAGTATTTAAATGGCTTATAAAAAAAGTAACAATCTTTTTAAGACAAATTAAAACTTAGATAGGTAGGTCCTATATACCTACGCGTACAACTATAATATTCTAGGCGTATCCTTAAAACTGTGTAAGTGACGTGCACGCTTAGCTTTAAAGAAAATGTTATACATAGTTGACAACTATAACATTTTCTAGTTTACGCTTTTATTTGATTGAAGCTTGCCTTAAAAAGTTTTTAATTTATCTATACTTTTTTATACTTTTTAAAATTAGTGTTTATTGAAATACCTACTAATCCTGACACGAGGAGCGTATCAGCAGCAATCTGACATTATTCATCTAGCTCACCTTCTGGTGTAATAACACTAGTCTCCAAATTCAATAAACCCAAACACTATAGTGTTATCTTGTTTAGTTGAGGAGTTGTTATGGTCACCTTCCGGTTTTATCATCAGACCCTGTTCACCACCACCACTAAATGTAATATCGCTTGTCAATACATATCCGAGAAGCAGAAACACGATGGTGCTATCTTGTTTGATTGCAGAGATCTAATGGCCACATTCCAGCACCATCATTAGACTCCAGGCACCTCCTAGTGAAAAATCACTTTTTAACCGACTTCCAAAAGGAGGAGATTCTCAATTCGTCTGTATGCGAAATTGCTTCAGCGCTTTTTGAGAAACTGAACAAAAACGGAAAATACGTGTACCTCGATGACGTTTTGGTGTTCTCCAAATGTTTAAATTCCACGTTCCATTATATTGGGGTTTTTAGTTCTGAGGTATAACAACTAAAAAGTGAAAAATAAAAAACTCTTTACAAAAAAAAACAATGTAATTTACTTCTTCGTTATTTGACACCGACTTCCGAAATTAAAGTTCTTTATTAATTTTTAGTTTATTTTTTTTTTTGGAAGTCGGTTGGTTTTTTTTTTGTAAAAATGTTTTTTTAATAAAAATATCGAATGACACCGAATGCGATGGTGCTATATTGGTTGGTTGCAGAGATCCTTTGGCCACCTTCCGACTCTATCATCAGACCCTGGGTACTATCAAGTGCAAAATCACTTTTCAGTGCACATCGAAAAAGTTCAAATACGATGGTGCTATCTTTTTTGGTTGTGGAGATCCTATGGACACCTTTCGGCTCAATCATCAGACCAGCTTCATAGTAATATATTATTGCATTGGGAACTTAATTTTATAAGAAATGCAAGTTTCAGCTTAGTCAAAGATCAGAAAGTGTTTGAAAAATGGGTTACTAATATTTAGCCGGTTACACATAAAATCAAAGCAAGTTAATATAGAGTTTGTAAAAATATAGACTTCTCATAGGTTTTCCTGTAATGTATAAGTAAAGAACTATTTAATGTATTTTTTCAAAAATTTTTAGACACAGCTGCTACGGAGATAATTTTTTTCAGATTTGCCCCACAAAAATTATCCCTACATTCCAAATTAATGTATTTACGTTACTCGCCCGTGTTTGGGTCATTGAAATACACCTGTGTAGCAAATTTCAACTTAATCGGCCTAGTAGATTCGGAGTAAATCTACTGTGACAGACGGACAGACAGACAAACGCACGAGTGATCCTATAAGGGTTCCGTTTTTACATTCGGATGTTCGGAACCCTAAAAATCCTTAAGTGAAATTGTTACCGTCAGGCCCCGCGCGTCCCCGATCGGAAACGCGACAATAGGTTTTTAAATGTGTCTGTTAGCCGGGGCCTGACGGATTGAGACAGGTAGGTCATACACATATGTTTTTAATTTAAAGGTTGTCCGTAAAACCGTGAACTCAATTAATATCTTCGTAGTATTAAACATCAAGTTCCCTTCTAAGTCCGCATCTTATAACGGGCGACTACCGAACTCTACACTGCGCGTGGCCCGACACGCACATGACCGGTTTTTTATTTGGTATCGGCAGAGGCGCAGCACTATCTTCTTTTTCTATACATCTCTATTTGCCGTCATCTGAATCGTCACCTCTAGTTATATCATCATTTATCATTCACACAATCCATCAATCCATTTTTGATAATAATATAAACCAATCTATACTTAATTTTATGAAAGAGTAAAAATTGTTTGGCATATTTCGTAAAAGTACAAATTCTTTCCTGGAAATATAGTGTGGCTTTCTATTAGTGAAAGTTTTGAGTGACATAATTTTTGTCACGGAAAAGCGCACGGTTCTTTGGGAGAAATGTTGTGGGAAAGAGCTAGCTAGTTATAAAATCTGAATTTACCATATTTTACCAATAAAATATTGAAGTTTAGTGTTTAGATAACTGAATATGTGTCTATGAATATAATTAGGTATTTTTATTTAATAAAACATTATTTTTGTACAATAAAATTTATAATAACAAACATAATTGAGCAAACAAACCCATCACAGATGTTTCAAACTTCTAAAAAATCTACCTACATAAAAACTTTAACAAAACAAAAGATATTCTAAACCCACTATTATCACACTTATCACAGTTTCCCCTGCATGAAGGGTTTAAGATATTTGTGGAAGCTCTGGTTGACGGGCTCCGCGTTGAGGGGGCTCTTGAGCGCTTCCTCCATCAGCCGCTCGTACACGCGGCCGTCGTATGCGCCGAGGGTTGATTGGAGCAACTGTAGAATATTATGAGGAATATTCAGGGTAAACTTAATTAAAATAGCGAAACTTTAAAATCTATCTAGGTATGCAAAACTACTGTAAAGTTACGCCAAACCATTTATTTTGACCCTATGGGTCTCATTCGTAGGCACTTAAACACAAACTACGTACCTAGGTAATTAAATGAATACAAATACACGGTATAGGAAAAACAATATTCACTGAAGTTATATGCATATCTCTAAGTTGGCACAAAGCAAAAACAAGCAGAAAATTATATTTATAACGGCGCAAACTAAAAGAATTTTTACATAATTATTTGGACACACTTACTTCGTCAATAATATCAAAAGCGTCCACAAGTCCGATGGTATTAGGTCTAATTTTCCTCAGCAGCTCCTCGTACCAAGACCTCAAGTGCACCACATCCTCGTTCGAAATTGACGTGAACTAAAGAAAACAGATGAAACGTTCAACGATGCCCAGAACTCTAAGCAATGGAACAATGACACTTTCGAAAGAGTCACAGCGGCTCTGGCACAGGTGACTAAAGAAACACCGGTGGGTTTTAGTCAGTAAGAGTCTGACA
Organism: Polia nebulosa; assembly: GCA_951329385.1. NCBI lineage: Eukaryota > Metazoa > Arthropoda > Insecta > Lepidoptera > Noctuidae > Polia > Polia nebulosa. The sequence continues at coordinate 6,706,426 of OX589588.1, read as the reverse complement.
CGCCCTCCCGCTCCACCCAGAGAAGGAGAAGTTATTTGATAATTTACCACCCAATAAAAACAATACTCCATCCTCAGATGAAGTAGTACAACTGCAGAAGCATCAATTAGTGAATACATACAGTGAAAATAGTGAAAAATAAAAACTTTTTTCCAAAAAAAAACGACCGACTTCCAAAAAAGAAAATACACTAAAATATAAAAAATAACTTTAATTTCGGAATTCGGTGTCAAATAACGAAAAAATAAAATACAAACACCGACTTCCCAAATTAAAGTTATTTTTAAATTTTTAGTGTACTTATTTTCTTTACTGCTTGCTTGCTGAAAAACATTTAAAGTCTCAAATATTAAAATGTTAACCTATGTTTGTTATGTGCATTTTTAGAGTCTTTTAGAGTTAGACTTCTGGAATATTCTCTCTCTGCCAATGGCCGTCACCGTGTAACAATGTATCTGCGCTCTCAGTGATTATAAGCAACTTTGATCTCAGTATCTTGTTTATTTTTCGCCCTAAACTTGCGCGTGCTTTTTTCGCGTATTCGCTCGTCCGTGTATTCGCTCGTCCGTGTATTCGCTCGTCCGCGTATTCGCTCGTCCGCGTATTCGGTCGTCCGCGTATTCGGTCGTCCGCGTATTCGCTCGACGGCGTATTCGCTCGACGGCGTATTCGCTTGAGTATTCGCTCGACGGCGTATTCGCTCGACAGCGTATTCGATCGACGGCGTATTCGATCGAAGGCGTGTTCGCTCGTCCGAGTATTCTCTCGTGCGCGTATTCTCTCGTGCGCGTATTCTCTCGTTCGCGTATTCTCTCGTGCGCGTATTCCTCGTGCGCGTATTGTAGTGCGCGTATTGTAGTGCGCGTATTATCGTGCGCGTATTGTCGTGCGCGAATTGTCGTGCGCGTATTGTCGTGCGCGTATTGTCGTGCGCGTATTGTCTCGACCGCGTCATCCCCTCGACCGCGTCATCCCCTCGACAGCGTCATCCCCTCGACCGCGTCATCCCCTCGGCCGCGTCATCCCCTCGGCCGCGTCATCTCCTCGGCCGCGTCATCCCCTCGACCGCGTCATCCCCTCGACCGCGTCATTCCCTCGACCGCGTCATCCCCTCTGCCACGTCATCCCCTCGACCGCGTCATCCCCTCTGCCGCGTCATCCCATCGACCGCGTCATCCCCTAGGCCGCGTCATCCCCTCGGCCGCGTCATCCGCTCGGCCGCGTCATCCCCTCGGCCGCGTCATCCCCTCGACCGCGTCATCCCCTCGGCCGCGTCATACCCTCAGCCGCGTCATCCCCTCGACCGCGTCATCCCCTCGGCCGCGTCATCCCCTCGACCGCGTCATCCCCTCGGCCGCGTCATACCCTCAGCCGCGTCATCCCCTCGACCGCGTCATCCCCTAGGCCGCGTCATACTCTCGGCCGCGTCATCCCCTCGGCCGCGTCATCCCCTCGGCCGCGTCATCCCCTCGGCCGCGTCACCTCATCGGCCGCGTCATCCCCTCGACCGCGTCATCCCCTCTGCCGCGTCATCCCATCGACCGCGTCATCCCATCGACCGCGTCATCCCCTAGGCCGCGTCATACTCTCGGCTGCGTCATCCCCTCGGCCGCGTCATCCCCTCGGCCGCGACATCCGCTCGGCCGCGTCATCCCATCGGCCGCGTCATCCCCTCGACCGCGTCATCCCCTCGGCCGCGTCATCCCCTCGGCCGCGTCATCCCCTCGGCCGCGTCATACCCTCGGCCGCGTCATCCCCGCGGCCGCGTCATCCCCTCGGCCGCGTCATCCCATCGGCCGCGTCATCCACTCTGCCGCGTCATCCCATCGACCGCGTCATCCTCTAGGCCGCGTCATACTCTCGGCCGCGTCATCCCCTCGGCCGCGTCATCTCCTCGGCCGCGTCATCCCCTCGACCGCGTCATCCCCTCGACCGCGTCATTCCCTCGACCGCGTCATCCCCACTGCCGCGTCATCACCTCGACCGCGTCATACTCTCGGCCGCGTCATCCCCTCTGCCGCGTCATCCCATCGACCGCGTCATCCCCTAGGCCGCGTCATACTCTCGGCCGCGTCATCCCCTCGGCCGCGTCATCCGCTCGGCCGCGTCATCGCCTCGGCCGCGTCATACCCTCGGCCGCGTCATCCCCTCGGCCGCGTCATCCCATCGGCCGCGTCATCCACTCTGCCGCGTCATCCACTCTGCCGCGTCATCCCATCGACCGCGTCATCCCCTAGGCCGCGTCATCCCCTCGGCCGCGTCATACGCTCGACCGCGTCATCCCCTCGACCGCGTCATTCCCTCGACCGCGTCATCCCCTCTGCCATGTCATCCCCTAGGCCGCGTCATACTCTCGGCCGCGTCATCCCCTCGGCCGCGTCATACGCTCAGCCGCGTCATCCCCTCGACCGCGTCATCCCCTAGGCCGCGTCATACTCTCGGCCGCGTCATCCCCTCGGCCGCGTCATCCCCTCGGCCGCGTCATCCCCTCGGCCGCGTCACCTCATCGGCCGCGTCATCCCCTCGACCGCGTCATCCCCTCTGCCGCGTCATCCCATCGACCGCGTCATCCCATCGACCGCGTCATCCCCTAGGCCGCGTCATACTCTCGGCTGCGTCATCCCCTCGGCCGCGTCATCCCCTCGGCCGCGTCATCCGCTCGGCCGCGTCATCCCATCGGCCGCGTCATCCCCTCGACCGCGTCATCCCCTCGGCCGCGTCATCCCCTCGGCCGCGTCATCCCCTCGGCCGCGTCATACCCTCGGCCGCGTCATCCCCTCGGCCGCGTCATCCCCTCGGCCGCGTCATCCCATCGGCCGCGTCATCCACTCTGCCGCGTCATCCCATCGACCGCGTCATCCTCTAGGCCGCGTCATACTCTCGGCCGCGTCATCCCCTCGGCCGCGTCATCTCCTCGGCCGCGTCATCCCCTCGACCGCGTCATCCCCTCGACCGCGTCATTCCCTCGACCGCGTCATCCCCTCTGCCGCGTCATCACCTCGACCGCGTCATACTCTCGGCCGCGTCATCCCCTCTGCCGCGTCATCCCATCGACCGCGTCATCCCCTAGGCCGCGTCATACTCTCGGCCGCGTCATCCCCTCGGCCGCGTCATCCGCTCGGCCGCGTCATCGCCTCGGCCGCGTCATACCCTCGGCCGCGTCATCCCCTCGGCCGCGTCATCCCATCGGCCGCGTCATCCACTCTGCCGCGTCATCCACTCTGCCGCGTCATCCCATCGACCGCGTCATCCCCTAGGCCGCGTCATCCCCTCGGCCGCGTCATACGCTCGACCGCGTCATCCCCTCGACCGCGTCATTCCCTCGACCGCGTCATCCCCTCTGCCATGTCATCCCCTAGGCCGCGTCATACTCTCGGCCGCGTCATCCCCTCGGCCGCGTCATACGCTCGGCCGTGTCATCGCCTCGGCCGCGTCATCCCCTCGGCCGCGTCATCCCCTCGACCGCGTCATCCCCTCGACCGCGTCATTCCCTCGACCGCGTCATCCCCTCTGCCGCGTCATCCCCTAGGCCGCGTAATACTCTCGGCCGCGTCATTCCCTCGGCCGCGTCATACGCTCGGCCGCGTCATCGCCTCGGCCGCGCCATCCCATCGGCCGCGTCATCCCCTCGACCGCGTCATCCCCTCGGCCGCGTCATCCCTTAGGCCGCGTCATACTCTCGGCCGCGTCATCCCCTCGGCCGCGTCATCCCCTCGGCCGCGTCATCCGCTCGGCCGCGTCATCCCCTCGGCCGCGTCATCCCCTCGACCGCGTCATCCCCTCGGCCGCGTCATCCCCTAGGCCGCGTCATACTTTCGGCCGCGTCATCCGCTCGGCCGCGTCATCCCCTCGACCGCGTCATCCCCTCGACCGCGTCATCCCCTCTGCCGCGTCATCCCCTCGACCGCGTCATCCCCTCTGCCGCGTCGTCCCCTCGACCGCGTCATCCCCTCTGCCGCGTCATCCCATCGACCGCGTCATCCCCTAGGCCGCGTCATACTCTCGGCCGCGTCATACCCTCGGCCGCGTCATCCCCTTGGCCGCGTCATCCCATAGGCCGCGTCATCCACTCTGCCGCGTCATCCTCTCTGCCGCGTCATCCCATCGACCGCGTCATCCCCTAGGCCGCGTCATACTCTCGGCCGCGTCATCCCCTCGGCCGCGACATCCCCTCGGCCGCGTCATCTCCTCGGCAGCGTCATCCCCTCGACCGCGTCATCCCCTCGACCGCGTCATTCCCTCGACCGCGTCATCCCCTCTGCCGCGTCATCCCCTAGGCCGCGTCATACGCTCGGCCGCGTCTTCGCCTCGGCCGCGTCATCCCATCGGCCGCGTCATCCCCTCGACCGCGTCATCCCCTCGGCCGCGTCATCCCCTAGGCCGCGTCATACTCTCGGCCGCGTCGTCCCCTCGGCCGCGTCATCCCCTCGGCCGCGTCATCCGCTCGGCCGCGTCATCCCCTCGGCCGCGTCATCCCCTCGACCACGTCATCCCCTCTGCCGCGTCATCCCCTCGACCGCGTCATCCCCTCGGCCGCGTCATCCCCTAGGCCGCGTCATACTCTCGGCCGCGTCATCCCCTCGGCCGCGTCATCCACTCGGCCGCGTCATCCCCTCGACCGCGTCATCCCCTCGACTGCGTCATCCCCTCTGCCACGTCATCCCCTCGACCGCGTCATCCCCTCTGCCGCGTCATCCCCTCTGCCGCGTCATCCCCTCGACCGCGTCATCCCCTCTGCCGCGTCATCCCCTCTGCCGCGTCATCCCATCGACCGCGTCATCCCCTTGGCCGCGTCATACTCTCGGCCGCGTCATACCCTCGGCCGCGTCATCCCCTCGGCCGCGTCATCCCATCGGCCGCGTCATCCACTCTGCCGCGTCATCCACTCTGCCGCGTCATCCCATCGACCGCGTCATCCCCTAGGCCGCGTCATACTCTCCGTCGCGTCATCCCCTCGGCCGCGTCATCCCCTCGGCCGCGTCATCTCCTCGGCCGCGTCATCCCCTCGACCGCGTCATCCCCTCGACCGCGTCATTCCCTCGACCGCGTCATCCCCTCTGCCGTGTCATCTCCTAGGCCGCGTCATACTCTCGGCCGCGTCATCCCCTCGGCCGCGTCATACGCTCGGCCGCGTCATCGCCTCGGCCGCGTCATCCCATCGGCCGCGTCGTCCCATCGGCCGCGTCATCCCCTCGACCGCGTCATCCCCTCGGCCGCGTCATCCCCTAGGCCGCGTCATACTCTCGGCCGCGTCATCCCCTCGGCCGCGTCATCCCCTCGGCCGCCTCATCCCCTAGGCCGCGTCATACTCTCGGCCGCGTCATCACCTCGGCCGCGTCATCCCCTCGGCCGCGTCATCCGCTATGCCGCGTCATCCCCTCGGCCGCGTCATCCCATCGGCCGCGTCATCCCCTCGACCGCGTCATCCCCTCGACCGCGTCATCCCCTGTGTAAGGTAGGTAAGTAAGTCGGTGTCAAATAACGAAGAAATACTGACTTCCGAAATTAAAGTTATATTTAAATTTTTATTGTATTTTTTTTTTGTTACACGGTTTTTTTTGTATGTAAGTGGTTTTAACAATAATTTTTTAAGGTAGTTTTTTTTTTTTTTTAAACGTTGCCCCACACTATGATAAGGGAGGGGAGGGGGGGGATCTAGGGGGATTATTTCTCGTAAAGAACTAATCTAAATTCAGCTATAATATGTCAAGTCCCATAACTGTGCAATAAGTTATTGTACTTAACACACTATGACCACATTATGACTTCAACAGCTAGAGTCAGAAAGATGATTTGTGTGTTTAAAAAAATCCGCCACTTTTGTAACAGAAAATTACTACTAACACTTTATTATGCACTTTGTCAATCAATTTTAACGTATTGTATCTCCACATGGGGAGGCTCATCTAAGTCAACAATGATTAGCTTAGAACGCTCGCAGCGTGCTATTCTGAAAGTTATGACATTTAAGAGGTATAGATTCTCAACTGAATTACTATACAGTGAATTGCCTGTACTGACAGTGAGACAGTTATTCATATTAAGTGTAACACTAAGTCAACACAATTGTCCCCCCCATTACACAGGAAGACGAAGAAATGATATAGTATACTCAGTCCCATCTTACAAAACCACATTTGCTTGTAAATTTACGCAATATTAAAGTCCATTCTTATATAATAAGATATCACAATACGTCAACCTACGAAATATGACTTCATTTGCCTGTAAAAAAGTTCTTGTTGTAAAGTTGTTGTTGTTGTTGTTTGTGATAAAAAAGTTTTTATGTGTACATAAATAAAGGTTTGCCATAAAGCTTTCAGACGTCGTTAATCCAAGTACACTGACCTGTAACAAATCCCCGAGTCTCTCTAGCGTCCAGTACACAGCATATAGCTCCACGAGCTGGCCCATCACCTCTGCCAGAGGTGCGGACATAGTCTTCATAGCTTTGGACATATCCTCATAAAATGTGGATATGACGATCATTCGACTATGTGACTGGAAGAAACATAAGATACTTAAAATATCACTCCTGCCTGCATTTTTGCCTTCAACTGGGAAAAAATATTGACTCCAGGCTACATGTTACTGTGCAATGCCGGCCCTAGAACATGGTAGAGCGAAATTATTTTTCGGCGCCCCTTGGTCGACACTTTCACTTTACGTATTTTTTTTTTTAAAAGTCTGTAGAGCTACGGTTTTATTTAGAGGTAATCTACGGATTTTCGAAAATCTGATCTGGCAACACTGCTTCGCGCCTTTCAAAAGGCGCCACCAATATTTTATTTCGTGCTGGAAATTGTTTTTCGCATTTGACTTTTTGGCGCCCCCTTGCCATCTCACTCACTCACTCTCGCTTTGCTCCAGGGCCGGCGCTGCTATTGTGCTAATGACAAGATATCGAAACCCTGTTCTAGTAGCAGACAATAGGGTATTTTACTCCATATGAAAAAAAATAAAAATATATTATTGAGATAGCTTAGGCAAAAAGCAGCCGGAAAAAGTTAGTTTTAGTTCATAAAATAACAAAATAAATTTTTAAAATTCAATTCAAAGTTTTCAGTTTTTTATCTGTTTTTAACACCATGGAATAGTAGTCGCATATATAGGTACTGCAGTAAACTATAAAGTGTCAACTGTCAACTGATCAGCGTATCTATGCTTTGTACTTTTATTTACACAGCCAACTGACGTCATGACCACAGAGCAATATGGCGTCCACTGCGTCCAGCGTTTTCGTCAAATTACGCGCGAAATTTTAAAATGTAAAATTTTAATTTATTTTTATGGCACTTCTTGATTGAATAAAAATTTTGTGTTTTTTTATTGGTTACTAAAGAATCTAATTGAGACACTTTTCAAAAATGGATGTAATACCCTATTTCGTGATTTGGTACAAACTTAGGTTATAGCGGAATGCAACACTTACTTCAGCAGCTGAAACTAATTGTATCGATATTGTGTTCCACGCGTCTTCCTGAGTCATTCCAGACATTATTTTACTTGTCATACTATCCACACATGATGATATTTTCCTAAAATGCAGAAAAATACAAGTGAAAATCTATACTCATCATACAATCAAAGAAATTGTGAGACAGAGGTCAAACGAGAGCCTATCAGTAATAAAAAAGGTGTTTGTGTACTAATGTACGCACGTAAGAAGTTATACTTCTTTGGCGTAACAAGATAAAAAACCAAACTGTCACAAAGTTTACAAAAGGAAAACAATCATTCTTCATGAACCACAGACCATTGACGTGTAAAAGTGTTGTTAAAACCTACTTACAAAAATAAAATCATTTATCATTTATAGCTAACTTCAGGGTGTCGGTTCAAGCTAACTTCAGGCTGTAGGTTTATTGTGATGGTGTGCGCGCGCATCATAAAAATTTACTCTCATCATTTTTCCCTAACACGCCAAAAGAAGTATAACTTCAAAAACTGCTATAGCTCGAGGTGCCTATAGCCATGTGCACCTACTTCATAGCAACGATTTGGAATCCTCGAATGATGCCTTCCACAGAACTTTCCCATTTGTCTGAATATCCTGGAGCCGAAACCGTCTTCAAGTAGGCAACTGTAGGAGTCAAGGAGTCTGTGTCGATCTGACGCCAAGTTTTTAGTAAAAACCTGCGAAAAGTAAGTAAAAATTAAAGTCATATCTTCTATCGGAAGCGGGTCACCAAACTGCGTTGTGTTCAGTCAATTAATTATTTTTAGGGCATTCTTGAACGTCAATCTATCCATTTGCTAATACTAGTGCTCAGTTTCATCAACAATAGATGACTGCAACCAAATACTTCACTCAGCGCTATTTAAGCGTTTCCTAGTCTTAGTGAAAAGGGGCATAAGTACTAACTCTTACTTAAAAATATATCAAAACGAAAGCTGTACAAATCTGACCCTGCACGATGTACAAAGGACAGTGTGTATAACGCATTGTTGTTTTTGCTCATTAGCATGAACAAACCGAGAATTTCTTGTGCTAGAGAGAAATAAAGCAGTTCTAGCAGTCAATAGCAATCAATCTAAACTAATACAAACCTGCCTGCTTGCCTGGGCCTGTGCCCTAGCAGTGGGGGCATTAAAAGGCAGATGATGAATACAAACCTAGCCGTCTGCAGCAGCAGCACCGTATTATCCCCCTCATAAGTGCAAGAGGCCGTCGTCAGAGCATACGTGGGTGGCAGGTTGGACGACGTCATGTAGCCGTGCCCGCCGCACGCCAGCCGGCAGAGCATCGTGAACATGGACGAGTCAGTGGTGCTGATGGCTTTTAGGCAACATGCTAGGGCGTGTAACTGGAATGAAGGGAAACGTAGATTCAAAGGTTTAGTCCCATCTCTTCCCCCTGCCATAAATCAAAATAAAGAACTCGAGGAGACGATTCCAAACCTCTTCTATAACTCACTAAAATTTAAGAAATAAAAAAATTGAGAATATCAAAAAACCCGACTGATAAAAAACAACTAGGTAATAATAAAAAAAAAACTTGAGAGGTGTCAAGGGACACCCGGATGGAACGAAGTTCCTTTCGATTAATTAGTGAAGGAATTGTAATAAAATTTTTATTTTTTTTAAGTTATAATAATATACCCGCCCTGCCGCTCAAAAAAATAAGACCAAAAGTTGTAACGACACAAGAAGTGTCGTTACAACTTTTGGTCTTAATTTTTTCCGTCTAGCCCCCTTTCGCAACGCCCGATAAGGAACTTCGTTCCAAAAATTCCAAACAAGTCACTTTTCAAGCAGTCTGATGCAGTTGGTGGCATAAAATCTGTGATTGAACTAAAATAAATGAACTAAAATAAATTCCACCAACTGCATCTGACTGCTTGAAAAGTGACTTTTTAGTTGTTTTTTTTTTATAATTTTATTATAACTAATAGCCCGTACTGCCGGTTGATTCTGTTCACAGCTCACCGTGAAAACTTAGGTGGAGTGAGCGTGAAGTGAACTGTCATTACATCTTGATTGTATGGATTGACAGCCCACTTCACGGTCACTTCACCTAAGTTTTCACGGTGAGATTTTACAGAATAGCTCTACTGTACCTTAAAAAAAAGAAGACAATTAACCCAGAGATTTTATCTTCCTAAATTCTAACTCACCTCTCCTAGTCTTTCCATGTTTCCCTGATGCAGCTGGTCGTTGATAAGATTGAAGGTGTCCCACAACCGCCTCGCGTTCATCTTCATGGCATAACATCCGGCTATCGCGGATAATATCTTGTCCTGCTGCGTCACGTAGTCCAGGATCTGACGCTCTGGTTCACTAAAATAAGACAAGATTCTATATCAGTCTCTGAGATCAGGATGAGTATCTTATGGATGAAATGAAGAAGAGATAGATTTTTGGAAGCATAATCAAGTCTCTAATCAGTAAACCGCTGTCAGATTTTTTGTTAGTTAACACTGGTTCATCATCATTATGTGCAAGACATTGTCGCAGGGCTCACCGACAACGGACAACCTACATTTCGATTTGGACCTACGCTTCGTTTAGGTGCATAAACATGACTAATAAACAACCAAATAAATAAATAAACAGACAGGATAGTGAACTAAGCAAGTGAACTAAGCATTGCTCACTATAACTCACACACCACACAACCTCACTAGTCACACTCACACACACACTCACTCATAATACACATAGCACACGTACATGCGCAATCTGGCCTTTTACTTTTACCCTTTATTTTTATTTTATTTTTTTATTATTGCATGTTTACACTGTCTACATTTCAATTGCGTAAAAATGACAAGTGGAAGTGCGGAGTCTCCTAATCCAAGCAATTCCTTGCTCTAAAGGTAATCTCCAATAATTATGTATCAAAATGTCTATTGTAATTGAAATAAACATTTTTTTTATTTATGTACCTACACTACTACGTCTACCTTTTTTTTTTTTTGGGGGTGGGAAATCATCCTATGACTTCTTCCGCTCTAGGGTGGAGCGGAAGGGCGTGTCAGACTCTTACTGACTAAAACCCACCCCTGTTCCTCCCTGCCTTGAGTGCCCAGGGGCGAGGTAACTCTTTCGAATTTATCCTCAACCCACGGGCAGGCATCGGCCATGATGGGCCCCGTCCCTATTGCTGACACTTCTTTGAGACGCGCGTGGAACACTACGCGCCGTCAAATCTCGGGCCTCGTGCTGATCGGGCGGCGAGTTACCCACTACTCGCCGTCCCCAGGCCCGGGTCTACGGTGTCCGGAGATCGTCTCGCGGCGCCCGAATCCCCTGGCACGTCTACCTTTAACGCCAACAGACTTCCGCTATGTCCAGTAAAGCTGAACAATCTACACACATTATTGGTTCCTAAAATTCAATCATCGCGAGATTTGAATTCTATAAGGTCATAGCTCGTCCATGTCAAAAGTCTTACCATGCCTTAAGCTTCGACTGCCTTCTAACCGCAGAGTAACGAGCACCAACAGTGATAGCCTTGGCCAAGTAGTTGACAGAATCGAAGACTATGACCACTCTCACAAACACCATTGCTCCGTAGATTAGCTTGCTGTTCTTAGACTTTACGTAAGTGCCGTCCTGAAATGGACAACAAATTAACATTTAAAACTTACCTAACAAGCCAAAAAGCGAAATGCACGTAATCGTAAATAGATTTCGCCCGTTTTGCCACTAACTAGGCAAGCCGTCTATCAACAAGTAATAAATTACATTTCAGGAACAGAGTTTAACCTCGTAAAAGTTGGCATTATTTAAGTCAACATGATGTAACAAATAACGTGCCATACGAAATTGTTCTTTGACGGTATAATAAGTAGATAAAAACAAACAGCTCACCTCCAAAACTTTCGCATGTTTCATCAGCATATTAGTCCTGGGTATCCTCACATTCTCAAAGCCCAAGAAGCCGTTATTCACCGAGTTGAGCCCCATCTTGACTCCGATCTCTCCCACCTTAATCCCCGGGAGCGGCATGTGAGTGTCTTCGTCTCTAACTTGGACTATGAAGGAGTGGATGCCATGGCATTCGCCTTTGGAGTACAGCTGAGCTATCACGATGCAGTAATTTGCTGTATTCCCCACTGTCGACAAGGTGGTCATTTAATTTAATTTAGAGTAACAATGTAACGAGTTTATTTTAAAAGGTTATGATTGCCATCATCAGCCCGTATCTTTAGTATATGTACATATGGTACATAATAATATACCAAATGTGCATAATAACTGAGACCACCAAAATGTACATTACATTTTGGTGGTCTCAGTTATTATGTGTAATGTTGAACTTTATCTGTAAGAAGACTCTACTGGCTTCAGCGATGACTTTTTGATTAGACAGACGACACTAAATTCTGTTTAAGCAAGCCTGAAATTAGCAAAGCCTCCAACTACATTGGGATCCATTTAAAATCAACAGTCATGTCGCGGTTATAGTTGACTAATCATGAACATTTATCTACCAATTTGGAGCCGTTACGACTAGAATATCTGCAATGTATGATTTAGGCTTACATCCTCCAGGCCACCATTTGTACGAGGTGAGTGTGGGACTGTGCAGCACGAACTCCTGAGTGGATGAGTCGTATGTGGCTGTCGTCTCTAGACCACGGATGAACGTGCCGTGGCCGAGCTCTGTCTAGAACAAAAAATTACTTTACAATTGTGTGTTTTAGTTTTAATTTATGAGTGATAGAGGCTTCTTTTTTTTTGGCTGGGAAACCATCAAATAACTTCTCCTGCTCTGATAGTAAAGTTATACCCGATTTCATAGCCCCAAAAATATGGAATTTGCGATTGCAGCAATTCCGAAGTTTGCTATCATTTATTAAAGACTTCCATCGTATATCTTCGAAGTTCTTTATCAGATCTTCACCAAATTAAATGGGATCACATGAGAAGTACCCGCTTTCAAATAAAAAATAATCATCAAAATTGGTTCACCTAGAAAAAAATTCTGAAGTAACAATCGTAAAAAAATTACACTCGAATTGAGAACCTCCTACTTTTTTTGAAGGCTGGTAAAATTTAAAAAATCAGCGAACTGTGAAGGGAGATGACACGAAAATCGGATCTAACTAACCATAGTGTAGGTCTGTATCTACGTTCTGCAACTACCATTTCATTCACTATCCATTTCAGCCAAAAGACGTCCACTGCTGGACATAGGCCTCCCGCAAGTGAAAGAAGAAAGAAAAAAGAAAGAAAAAGTATTTATTTGCAACAAATTAACGACATACACAACAATATGATCCACAACAAACAACAACCACAACACAACGACCACAACCCACAACGACCGCTCCTGGTACCCGCGACCCTCACCTACCAGGTCATCGGTCCACCCTGTGGGAGGCCTTCCAACGCTGCGTCTTCCGAATATGTAGTCACCACTCCAAAACTTAATTTTAGCCTCATCGACAGTGACGTATTTACCCTTAGGCCAAGAGGGCCATGGCCCGGAGTGGCAGACTTTCAGGGGCGACGAATGCTTCCCGCTGCCGTTTTTTCTAGTTGGATACGCACTAGTATTTCTACTCTTCTAGCCACCCTGTAACTTTTATCTATCACAAGAATATCTTACCTATCCGAATCGTGTAGCTCAAATTTGAAAGGAGCATTAGCAAAATAGAGTATTCCTTTTTTGTTAACTATAGGGCGGCATAAATATGTGGCCTGGGGCGCCAAATCTGTGAATACACCACTGCTCATCGACTATCTGTTCTGCGAGCAATGTCCACTGGCAATTAACTACCGTTTACCTGAGCATAACTCCCGATGATACCGCAATTCAAAGCGCGATGGAGCCACTTATCTTTCTGCTTCTCGTCAGCCTGGCTCATGAACACCGGCATGAACATAATGTAATGAAGCCCGAATGGGGAGCCGTCCTGTGATATGGAAGCGCCAAGGACACCGCTAAGAAGATTTCTGAAAAAAGTTATAAAGGACAGCTCTAAAAGATTTTTCTTACGAGCTAATGTGAAGACGCTTCTTGGTATCTGATTGACTCCAAGGTTCAAACATGTTAATTAGGCCATTTTATTACGACATTTGTTAGTACAGCAAATTATTTTTTTTTATTTTTTTATTAAAGATTGGTTTGCTCTTGACTCTAGTCTAGGTCAGAGGTGACAGAAAGAGAGCCGACGATGGAGCGAGCTTACCCAGAATTATATGCTGAATTCTAGACTCACCTGAATTAGTAATCGTGATAGAATATTATTGCAACTGTTGCTGTCAAAGGTAAGTCCTAACCTTAGACTATGAAAGGTTATAGGCGGAGTGTCAAAATCCAGCAATCTGAAGTACTAGAATGACAAGACGGCTTGTACACTCGAAATAAGCTCACATAGACAAAATGAGAAGCCGATATACGTCATCGTTACGTTCGTCAAGGTCACTCCCACACGACCCTGCTTCATTTAATGTCCAATGACGTTCCGTATATAACCTTTCATAGTCTAAGGTCCTAACCTTTCCCTAAATGGTTTTCAACAAACACGAATCGTCTGCAAGGACGTTTGAATTCATCATCCTCTTAATGTCCCCAATGCTGGGGCACAGGCCTCCTCTCTGTGAGAGGGTGTGGGCCGTAATCCACCACGCAGGCCCAATGCGGATTAATAGATATCACAAATGTCTTTGAATTTTTATTTCTAGGACATGCCAGCTTCCTCACGATGTATTCCTTCACCGTTTTGAGAGCAGTGGTGATGAAATAATTTACACATAGTAAAGCGCCTGCCTGGGTTTGAACTCACGACCTACAAACTTGTAAGTCGCGGCCGTAACCACTGGGCCACCACCGCTCTTCACTCTTCTGAATTTTTAAATACACTGAATAAAAATAATTTATAACGGTGCATTTAAAGATTCAGATGAGTGAAGAAAATGCCCACCACTGCACGCCCGAATTTATTATAATATAATAGATACTACTTAACTATTATTATCACCCTAATATTATAAAGGTGAAAGTTTGTCAGTCTGTGTTTGTATGTTTGTAACTTCTTCACGCTCAAACGGCTGGACCGATTTGAATGAAATTTGGTTTGTAGATAGCTTATACCCTGGATTAACACATAGGCTAAAACCAAAAAACTAAACCTATATTCTATCCTTTTTATCTCCGTCTACGCGGATAAAACCGCGGCGCGCAGCTAGCAATAATATAAATGCGAAAGCTACAAACATCCTGGATGGATGTTTGTTACTCAATAACGCCAGAACGGCTTTACGGATCTGGATGAAATTTGGCACAGAGATAGATTATAGGCTGGAATAGCACATAGGCTTAATTTATAGTGGGGGAAGTAATAATAATATAATACAATACCTGTAGTTTGTAAGGTCGGTGTTGTTTTCTTGTTGAATTTTCCGAAGCAAACTAAAGAGAAGGACTGCCTTACGCATTGAGTTCTCATATTTCTCCTTATGACTTAGATATTCGTCTGGTACACCGCCAAAGAGCTCCTCCCTCTTGGTCAGCATTACCCTTTCTGAAAAGAATGAAACACGTTACAGTCGATTGACTTCGCTCATAAGTCTTCAATAAATTAAGCTAGGGAGGCGACATAATGAGACGAGAATCTGAAACGTTACCAATTAAAATTGCTTTGGCTTCTTTCACCCTAAACGACGTCACGAATCACTAGTTTTGACTATAAAAGGCGCAAGATTTCTTCTACAGACATCACACAGCCACCACTCTTTCAGTAGTCGCCAGTTCTACCAACAAACACTCCAAGATGAACAAGATCTATTTCCTCATCGTCTTCATGGCTTGCCTCTGCTTCTTCGCCGAAGCTCAACTGACGTTCACCTCTAGCTGGGGAGGGAAGCGCGGGAGCGTTGCTCCCATCTCGTGCAAGAACGAAGAAGCTCTCGCTACGATTTTCAAGCTGATCCAAAACGAAGCTGAAAGATTCATCATTTGCCAGCAGAAATCATGAAGACAAAAGACGATCGACGCTATTCTGAACACGATACTGCGATATTTAAATGGTGAATATGTGTATTTATAAAATGTTGTGTGTTTTCTTCAATAGACCCGTGGTTTTGTGAAGTCACTCGGGATATGTTATGATCGAACTATATGGGTTATGAGGCGACCTACGAAAAACGTGCCGTGTTATATAGTTAAGTAACTTGAATGCAAATAAATTATTTTGTAATCTGAAAAATATATTTTTTCATTTGATCTTTCTTTTATAACCACACTTAGGAGTGACCCCTTCCGTGAATGAACTCAGAATAGAACCTTCACAAGCAGCGATTATACGCCACCAGTCTCAATGTTGAGAGGATCCGGCAACTGGGACTCGAGGTGGCATTGCACAAGTCCGAGGCCATGTGTTTTCATGGTCCTCGGAATGCGCCACCGTCGGGTTCCCAGATAACGGTAGGAGGGGTTCACATCGGCGTCGAGAGGACGATGAGGTACCTGGGTCTCGTCCTCTACAGCCGGTGGAACTTCGACGAGCATTTCCGTTTGGCTCCCAGATTGGAGCGGACCAGTGCTGCTAGGAGGGAAGTGGAAATTATGTTTTTCTTACTCCTCCGCTGTCTTTTCTGATTAATTTCGTTGCGGGACCCAAGACAGTTTCATCGTTTCTCTGGGACTCGTCGAGCTTCATTGCCTCGGCGTTTTTTCTGGTGGTCGCCACTGTTGATTCTGGCTTACAGAAGTTACAGTGGTTTGGGAATAGTGTCGAGGGCATGTCTCAAAAAAAAAAAACACACACATTTACCTTCCACAATGTTTTTTTTTAACGACTTCAAAAAATGAGGTTTTGTATTCGACCCGTATGTATGTAGGTAGGTACGTATGTTTGTCCGCGATTTTCTCGAAAACTACTGATCCAATTTGGATGGGGTTTTCGTTATTTTTTACTATATATATATATATTTATATTTGTTTTTGATAACACAATTTAATGGGGAACCACAACCAAAAAGTGAAAAATAAAAAAACTTTTTCACATAAAACAGATCCGACTTCAAAAAAAAAAACAATAGAAATGCAAAATAACTTTAATTTCAGAAGTCGGTGTCAAAACGAAGAAATAAAACCATTGGCTTCCGAAATTAAAGTTATTTTGCACTTTTTTGTTTTTTTGTTTTTGGAAGTCGGTTCTTTATTTTTGTTTTGTAAAAAAGTTTTTTTCTGTTTATAATTCGTATGATTCTGATGATAATGTATTCATAGAAGGTACTTGACTTAATAGCTGCATACTGTATGCTGACAATTTATAGCTAAGTAGGTATACCACAAACGAAAGGGTCTTTGACTCACCTTTGACGATTGAGTGCGTTGACTCAAAATCAACAAAACTCATTATCAATGGATTGAAAAGATGCGCGATTTATGTATTTTGTTTGAGGACTTGGATTATTACATACCTAAATATCTACTTATTTGTAAATGATAAATGATAAATGAATGATAAATGATAAATGATGTTTATTCAGTAAATAGGTTACAAGGAACACTTTTACACGTCAATGTTTTTTGTTAGTTTAAGCTAGATGAGGCCGGTGTTTCCTAGCTGACTACCCTGAGAAGAAACACCGAAACAAACTCAGAGGTCAAAGTCTCTTTTAGTGTTCAAATCCAAACAATGTGGACTGGTTAGATCATATGAGAACCATGTACGTTTATGTCTGGGATGAGCTTTATGAAGAAAGCAACACACGAATTCGAGTGGACCTGTCCAGACAGTGCAAGCATTTGTCAGTCATCGCGAAGCTCAACTCAGAACTCTGAGGTGCTCAACGAACCGACGAACAATACCAAAGTAAGGACATTTGAGTAGGCCGCAAAAAATACTCAAACTGCCAGACAATCATAAAATCTACATGAATATAACGACATACATAGTTCTCGCATTCACATTATTCTATATGAGGACCATGCAGCTTAGTGTCTGTAGTGGTCTTTTGAAGAAAGAACCAAACATATTTGAGTGGACCTGTCCAGTCAGTGCAAGCATTTGTCAATAGTCGAATAGCTCAACTTAAAAACCACTAAGGAGCTCAATGACATGACGAACAATACCAAAGAAAAGACATTTGGGTAGGCCGCAAAAGTACTCAAACTGTCAGACAACGTTGAAAATTACTGTAAAAAGGAGGAGAAAATAATAATAATAACCCACATAGTCCTCACATTTACAATAATTAAGTAATCAAAAAAAAAATAAAAATATAATACTTTACAAAGTAAATATTTGTGTCAAACAAAATAGTAATCATAATATGTCAATCAAAAAAATAAAAATAAATATAATACTTAACAAAGTATTCAAGTCAAAAAAAAATAATAATAATAATAATAAAATGTCAATAAAAAAATAAAATAAAAAATATAATACAATACTATACAAGTATTCATGTCAAAACGAATATTAAAAAAAAAATATATATATATAAAAATTTTTTCATCAGTAAGTAGTACATATGAAAACAATGGCTCATGTATATCATTGAAGCAGCTCAATCCCACGCCTTTTTGTCCTCAAGAAAGTCATTAATTGTGTAAAAAGCTTTCTGGCATAGCTTACGTTTAATAAATGATTTAAATTTATTTATGCTTAGTTCTTGAATTTGGCTAGGAAGTTTATTATAGAAACGTATACATTGACATCTAAACGAACCACCTATTTTTTTCTTGAGCCTGGTTTTTGGTACAATAAATTTGTGTTTGTTCCTAGTATTTATGCTATGGATATCACTGTATCTTTTAAACAGATTAATATTTTTATGTGCATACATGAGATTCTCATAAATATATTGAGAGGGAACAGTCATAATATTAATCTCTTTAAATTTGTCTCTGAGGGAGTGTCTGGGACTTAATTTATAAATTGCACGAATAGCCCTTTTCTGTAAAACAAAAATTGTCTGAATATCGGCGGCATTACCCCACAACAGAATGCCGTACGACATCACACTATGAAAATAACTAAAGTATACTAAACGAGCTGTCTCTAAATCAGTTAAACCACGAATTTTCCTTACGGCGTATGCTGCAGAGCTAAGTTTTTTGGACAGTTTATCTATATGGGGGCTCCACTGAAGCTGCGCATCCAAAGTTAAACCTAAGAACACTGTGGAATCCTCGGGTTTCAACTCTTCACCCTTTATTGACACACTAGTGTTCACTTGTATTACATTGGGTAATGTGAACTTTATGCATTTTGTTTTTTTCTCGTTAAGGAGAAGATTATTGACATTAAACCAGTTAACTACAGTTGAAAGAGCATTTGAAAGAGCATTGAGCATGTAGATTTATACATAGATAGGTATTAGCATATGACATAAAATAAAAATCGCGGAATCTGGATGGCACGCGCCGCTTTAACGAACTACCTAAGTATCTACTTATTTGAAGATTTATGCACAGATAGGTATCACGGTCACGGGCGTATAGTATAAGGGAGGGTCTAGGTGCTCCGAACCCCTTAGCATACGACATAAAATAAAAATCGCGGAATATTGATGACACGCGCCGCTTCAACGAACAACCTATAAATAATACGCGCCCGCGGACACTGTGCCGTGCGGCTTCGGGAGCTAGAGAAACAATCAAAGAGATTCAGATGCTTCTGCCTGCGAAAACCAATAAAGAATCCAGGATAGGCGAAAGGCTTAAAAAAATAGCACTATGGTTTTTGGGTGAAACTGGGGCGAATAATTTTTCAAGTGAGTATGAAATATGACAGAATCATTGGGAACATATTATGATGGAAAAACCATCCACCGCACTAGACAGTCTTGAAGTAGGTACAGTACAAGAATAAATTCTTTCCAACTATAAAAATGCTGCTCACTATTTTGGCGACACTCCCAGTGTTCTCAGAAAGATGTTTTTCAACCCAAAAAAGTTGAAAAAACTACTTGAGAGGGAGAGGAGCTACTAACTGGGCCTTCGTTGATGAGCGTTCATCGTGATAAGACACTCACGATGAACGCTCATCAACGCAACTGGATTCAGAAGAAATCATAAGTAAGACGTAGGTAAAGGGCTAAATTTATAAAATTTTTAACCTTTTGCCGATTATTATTTTATTTTGAAGTCTTTTTTTTGTCAAATTTTTAAGACCAAAGTTAAATAATAATAATAATAAGCTTTATTTCATGGAAACAGTACTTAGATTACATTACAGTTAAGTGCTATGGTAAAACAAAAGTACACAAAAGTTTTAGCATCTGTAGCCGAACTAGGAGGAACCTGTATTTCGGCTAACAGCGCCAATCCCCTCGAGTTTAATTATATTAGAGTTCTTAAATGCTAGCAAAGGAATAATAAATAATAGTTTGTATTTTCTGCACCTCTCTTTGTGATATGTGATATGGTGAATGAGTGAGTGTGAGAGGGTGTGTATATTTGTGAGTATGCTTGTGATTTTGTGAGTGAACATATAATTAAGTGAGATACGCGGATATAGTGAATAATTATGTAGGTATGTAATATATAAGTATATAGATAATGAATGTTTGCCAACCCCAATTACAGTCTATCTTGCTACAGTTAGAAGTTGCTCGGTCTCTTCATATGTAAGACCTTGTAGGTATTTCGATACTTTTTTCTTGCAACGCCTTGTGTTGAGCGGATACATATTAAGAATTTTATTAAGCTTATTGTAGATAAAGTTACCGAGGAAATTAAAGAATTTAGTACTAAATTTAGTACTGTAAGACCTGTGTTGTGTACAAACCATATAATTTCTGCGTGTATTTAAGATCTGGGGGTTGTAAGGTGTGCAAGTGTGCTGCATAATGATTATTTTCAATATGAATAATTGTCGCACAGTTAGTACTCCACAAAACTGGTAAAGAGAGGTAGTAGAGAACAATATCGGTTTAAAGGTGCTGACCTTTAGTATTGCACGTTGGGCAACCTCAATAGACTTGAGTGTAGTTTTTGGAGCACCTCCCCAAGCGGATATACAATAATTTATGAGTGACTGGCAAAGAGCGAAGTACATTCGCTTCAAGATATGAGGATCAGCGATGTGTCGTAAATTCTTAAAGATGAATATGAGTTTCCGAACCTGTCCCGATAATATTCTTATGTGTTCCCTGAAGTTAAGATTTTTATCTAGAATTACGCCTAAGTATTTGATGGAATCAACCCGCTCTAATTTAGTACAAGAGCAAAAATCATGCGGCGTACACTCATGTGGAATAATGGCATGATCGTGGTTAATCCCCATGTCTGATCTAATACTAAAGCAAATGTATTTAGTTTTTCCGGTATTTAATGTCAGGACATTGTCATTTAGCCATTTCCTTACAGCATCAAATCCAGATTGAGCGGCGTCAAATACCTCGTTCTAGTTATCAGCAGAAAAAAAGAGAGCAGTATCGTCCGCAAAAGAGATAATTTCACCCCGGGAAAGTATTATGTTAGTAAGATCGTTAATATATATAAGAAATAAGGTTGGCCCCAATATGCTACCCTGTGGAACCCCGTGTGTGACTAGGCGATCAGTGCTGGTGAAATTTCTAACACGAACACACTGGCGGCGGTTTGTAAGGTAGCTTTCGAAGAGTTTCAACTGCGTACCCCTGATTCCCAGCCTAGAAAGCTTGGCCAAGAGGACTGAAACAGAGATTGTGTCAAAGGCCTTTGCTAGATCTAAAAAGATGGCCACGCACTTCTTTTTTCTATCCAAATTTTCACTGATATAACCTAAAAGATTGTTTACGGTTTGTTCAGTTGATTTACCATTTCGAAAGCCGTACTGATTGGGTGAGAGCAAGTTATTATTTTCAAGGTATCTAGTAAGTCTGTTATTGATAATTCTCTCCAGGAGCTTTGAAATAGATGGTAGTATGGATATTGGCCTATAATTGGTGACGGAACCTCTGTTTCCACCTTTATGTATAGGGCAGACTTCAGACTTCTTTAATGCTTCAGGGAAAATTCCATTTTGGAGACACGAGTTGAAAATAAAGGTGAGTGGGGTACTAAAATATTCTTGAATTTTTTTAAAAAATTATTGCTAATGCCATCAAAACCTGTTGAGCTATCTGTTTTCAAGTTAATGATGAGGCGGTCTACTTCACATTCATCAGTATCTTCCAATACAAAAGAATTAATTACAGTGGGCTTTTCAGAATTTGAATCTACACTAGTGCCTATTGGGTTTGAATTAATTTGTCGGATCTTATCGGCCAGAGACCTACCAATATTCACAAAGTAGTCATTTGTTTTATCGAGAGACTGTTTAGGACTGGCATCAAGGGATAAAAGTTAATTTGAGTAGTTAGCATTTTTACCAGTGTTTGTGATGTCTTTAATTACTTTCCAAAGCTTCCTATTATCATTTTGAGCCGATTGAACAAGGTTTTTCTCATAAGCTCTTTTAACTTTTTTAAGTATAAAGTTGCAGAAGTTTCTATAGCGCAAGTATGTCACTTTTAATGTAGCGTTATCTGGCGAAAGATTTAATTTTTTATGCAATTTGTCTCTGTTTCTCATACAGCGCAGTAAACCTTGTGTTATCCAAGGTTTTATAATCTTCTTTCTACTTGATAAGGTAATAACCTTTGTATGTTTATGAATTGCAGCCTGAAGACAAAAGACAATATGTCCCAGAGAAAAATTTGGATCAATCGATTTGTATACTAGACTGAAGTCAATTTTTGAAATTTCATCTTTAATGCCATCTTCGTCGATTTTTTTAATGGTACTTATCGCATAATGTTGAGGTTTCTTAAAGTTCATCCCTAGTAAAACCGGGTGGTGATCAGTCAGAGTTGTTTCTGGTACAATAGTGTTGCAAGCATTTTTAGTTTTAAGGAGTATGTGGTCAATACATGTTTTACTTTCAGGCCTAGTAACTAACGTATGCGAAGGTAGCAGGCCGTGACTAGCAGCTAAAGTGAGGTAACGCTCACCTTGATGGTCAATTTTGTCCGGATTTATTGCAATATTTAAGTCACCTATTACTATTATGTTTTTGAAGGAGGAGTAATTTATTAAAACATCATTTAGGGATTTAAGGAACAAGTCTAAGTTTTTATAAGACGGTGACCGATATATTGCGATAATTGCAATTTGATTTTGGAGTGTTGCTATCAAACAGTTACCCTCGCTAAAGTTTGGTTCCTCAATTGTACAATGGAGGTGCTCCTTATAAAATATGACAACACCATGGTTTTGTTTTACATTATTTTTTGTACTAGACGAACGATAACCCAACAGGTTTGGTATTATAGTTGTTGACGAGAGCCAGCTTTCTGTAAGAACAGTTACATCACATTGCAGCTTTAATCTAGTCAATAATAATTCAAAACCACTTATATTACAGTTTATGCTGCGTATATTTTGAGTGAAAACTACGAGGTTATCAGAAGAAGGCAAAATTACTTTGTGACAGTCATCGATTTCAGCATACTGCGATTTTGATAGTGTTACCATATCAATTTTATCTGCTAAATCATTTAAATTATCGAATGTTAGTGAAGTTTTTAATATAAATGTCAAATATAATAATAAAATTAAGAAATACATTTTTAATAGATGAAGTTATAACGCTAGTCAAAGTTCCTGATGCAATTAAAAGAGCAAATAGTATAGATATGTTTCTAGTATCGATTTTTTTTTTAAACACGCTTTTGTTCCACTGTCCATGTCCTGGCTCCGTCACCAGACACTCGTTACCAACCCCAATCTATTGGACTCGTCAAAACAAATCATATGAGCCCATAGCTGAGAACTCGAGGGAATTACAAGTAGCTATAAGCCACAGCAGAATTAAATTATCCTCTTCCCGGCTACGTCATAAGACCAGCTTCAAGATACCAAGTTTATATTCAATTTTTATATGTCGTAGCCATCTGGTCGAATTCGCCATTCAATTGGACGCCTAGGCCGTTCATTAAACGTCGGCATTCAATTAAATGACTGAAGGACAACCAGCCAAGTTGTTGAACGCAACGTTTAACCAGATGGCTGGATGTCGTCTAGTCATTTAGTTAAATTGGATATTGATGAGTTTGTGATACCACTGATCATTATTATGTGTGTACAAAAGGCAATTTTAGGATGCAAGAGCGAGCGTAGCGAGATCGGGACATGGGGCACCCCGACTCGGATAGGTTAGTTTCAAACCCCCCCATCCGCTTCGTGGTTATTTTCTTCTAAACCTTTGAGCCCCGCGAAGTGGGGCTCCGACTACGCCTTTAAAATAAATTGAACCACTAATAAATAATATTTTCTGAAGAGAAAACTTTTTTAGGCGCGTTAGGCATTTTTGAGATTGGAAAAAACTATTGAATTCGCGCGTCACCGTCACCGACCGTCGTAGCACTCGTAGCGGATTGTTTTTTTTTTTTTGATAAAGTTTCTACGGGGTTTTATAAAGGAAGACAAAATTTTGGCTATTTTTGCGATTGGACTTACCGTTTTCGAGATGTTTATGTTTTTATACCCCTCTCTCACCTTTGATGACCCCCATATTTCATCATTTTTCATTTAACTTGAAGTTTTGAGTCACTTGGCTGAGTCTTGGTCAGTCATCTTCAAAGGGCTGATTTTCGGCACGCCAATTTGTTAAACGCTGAGTGATTCTAGTTAAATTAACTATAGCCCTAGCCACTTAATTGAATGCCGGCGTTTAGTGAACGGCCTTGGCGTCCAATTAAATGGCGAATTCAACCAGATGGCTGCGACATATACACATTCATACAAATCTTCATTTGAATTAGACAGTAGGTTAAACGACTTGGATTTTATTACATTGTTTGCTTGTTAGTTACTTATTGAAACTATTAAAAACTATTAAAAAATAATTATTTTTATATGATGCATATAATTAATTATTAGTACATTTTATTATAATCCTACTAATATTATAAATGTGAAAGTTTGTGAGTGTGTAGGTTTGTTACTTCTTCAGGCTCAAACGGCTGGACCGATTTTGATGAAATTTGGTATGTAGATAGCTTATAGCCTGGATTAACATATAGGCTACCTTTTATTCCGATCTAGGCGGGTAAAACCGCGGGGCGCAGCTAGTTGTTTTATATATCTTCTACTTTGTTACTTTTGTCATCTATACATGCTTTACGGACCTTACAAGGCTTACAATTTTTTTTTTTTTCTTGGCTTGACGGGTTAATGTAACTATTGTTTGTCCGCAGTTAACTAGCGTGTGTACCCATATCATGTGTGTGTAATTTCTAAATAACTATGATAATTATAAGCGTTGAGATTTTAGCTTTTCCTGCGTGATGCACGAGGAAAAACGAATTTGTTTACCTTATGTGTAAGCTGTAGCCACGGCCGTGATAAGTATGTAATAATGCAATAGGTGGTTTTTTGACGTGACAACGTCTTATAAATTGGTTTGCCGGGTGACACTTCAAGAAACTGCGTTACGCTCCGCTCACGTTATGCGCTCACAATGAGAGCGAGTGAGAGGCACGCGTCCCTTCCACTCGGGCAACATTAAAATTATTTTACCACTCAAAGTCGTTGTCACGTAAAACTTTCGCCCGTATACCGACTTTACAGGCAACCAATTTTTTTTTTTTTTTTTTATGTTTGATAGGCTCGCGTTTGACCACTATCTCACCTGATGTTAAGCGATGATGCGGTCGAAGATGGAGCACGCTTGCCTAGAAGTAACCTATTCACTCTTGACTTAAAGACTCCCAGGTTGTATCTTACAGGAAACACAGACTCCGGTAGAGAATTCCACTCTCTAGCTGTACGTGCAATGAATGTTTTCTCAAAACGCTTTGTGCGTATGGATGGGATGTCCACCATGAACCGGTGGCACTTCGCCGTACGTGGTTCTTCTTATTTATTCATAACATCAGTTATCTGAATCGTGCCAAATTCTGTTGTATTTTATGAAAGCAGAATTTAAAATCCCACAATTGAAACAAAACTGTTTTTTTTTTATTTGGGACTAAAAACAGTTATGCTTACATTACAGCATATATAAAAAGTAGTTATTACCTATACAGTCGAAAAAACATAGGTAGGTATATCCCACACTATTGTCGAAGTAACGTCGGAGTAAGAAACCGGCCAAGTGCGAGTCGGACTCGCACACGACGGGTTCCGTACCATAAACTGAAAAAAAAAAACACGTTTATGGAAACGTGTTGTTTTGAGTTTATTTTTGGGCTGCATCTCATGATCCGTGAAAATGTCAACTGTGTATCTATTTACGGATCGTGAGATACAGTCCGCTGACAGAAGGACGGACAACGGAGGCATAGTAATAGGGTTCCGTTGGTTACCCTTTGTATACGGCACCCTAAAAGGCCGGCAAAGTGCGTGTCGGAATTCGCACATTCAGGTTTCCGTAAGTAATTTTTTGACTATTTATATGGGTTTGGGTCAACGAGATACATATACTGTGAAAATTTGAATACTGTAGCTAAAACCGTTTGGCAGTAAAACTTGAGTGACAGCAATAGGACCCTTCGGGTACGGAACCCTAATAACGTATTATGTTAAATGACCTAATTAAGAATTTAAGATAAGTACCTACTTTAAAAATGCAAATCTAAGGAAGATACTACTCCTCAGGCTCCAGCCGATAAAAAATCGTACCAGAACAATATGTTTTCAATAGGGAATATGTATGATTTTTTTTTGTTCAATTGAAGACTTATTGACTATAGTGAACAAATATGAAGGAATTTTCAAAATATCGTCATCAGCGACGAAGTTATAAAGCTTTAAAGTTGATAATTAGAAAGAGAAGTCCGACGTGTTTTTGACGTCAAAGGACATGACGGCCATACAACTGCCATAGAAAACAGCGTTTTCGAGAGAGGGACAGATAATTATATTTGTTTAAAATTGTTATATCTCGTTTAATTTTCGATCAATTTTGATTCTGCTTTCAATGTTCGTACTCTATTTTGATATATTCATCGATAAACAGGTTAGATAACACATATTTTTTTCATGCATATTCCTTAGTGTGTCTGTTTCTGCGGAGCCTGAGTAATAAATGAGAATCTACTAGTTTTATATTTCTCTATTAGACCTTACCTACTACTTATAAATGTTACGGGCAATCGTAATGATTGTAATTACTAGAGATCCCGGCTCCCGGCTATAGACTACCGAATTACTTTTTTGACATTTGATAAATAGGATATGATCTGAGAAAGAAAGAAAGAAAAACTGTTTATTCACGTGAAAGGGAAACATACTCGTACATTTTGATACATATTGGGTGTAAAAAGACAGTTTCCGAAGCCGAAAGCCACATATTCTACCCATTATTTGGATCATTTTTTTCCACTAGACCATACCTGGGAAAGCACTGGTTCTGGAGATATTGAAGGTCAAAGTAACAATTGTTTTTTACTTTTTAACGAAAATAAACTCCAAGTGTTATTACTAAACTTTTTTCCAAACAAACATAACCTGAATTTTCAATTTTTTTTTTCGAAATTTCGAAATTACGCATTTGCAGTTACAAAAACGCAATGAATATCAAACGTATCCGACAAGTACCTACGTGGCTTAGAGTGAAGGGGCGGGGTTTAACTCCACTTGCCTGGGTTCGCATTACATTGCGCGCAACAAAAAAAATTTTTTTTTTACTATCTGACCATAAATATGTCGATAAGTAGATACTAAAAATTCAATATCTTGACTCGAAAAAACAACTTCAATTTCGTAAACTTTTTCCGCAGTCGTTTAATCCATTATTTATCATTTCTTTTTTTTTGTGTTATAATTTTTTGAATTATTTATTATTCCCGAACAACAAAACGGTATTCATATAAGGTAGCCAACATATAAGGTACCCACCGAGCTACCTAAGTGCCCAATAAAATTTCGATACCCAGGTAAGTACCTACTATACGAGTATTTATATCGTATTGAGATACAATCACAAAAACATAGAGGCCCGGGCCAAGACTCATCTACCGACGCCACCGACGAGACGGTCGCTTATCAAAGTTCATTTACCTCTCTCCTTCCTTTCCAAAGTCTTGTCTCTGCCTCCATCCAGAAAATACGTCAGTTCTTCCACATTAAAAGTGCACTTCGCCCTTTCTTTAACCAAATCCTCGTTCACTTTACCCATGTTTATTTATTTATGTGAATATTTAAAACACGTTCGACTTTAGAGCGTATATTTGCTTGACTGATTAAGTTCAGCTTAGCCGAGTGGAGTGGGGGCAGGCGAGCACAGGACCAGTTATATTAAATTTTTTTGTCTCACAGCAAAAACTTCTAAATGCGATATTTTTAGGGTTCCTAACATCCAAATGTAAAAACGGAACCCTTATAGGATTACTCGTGCGTCTGACTGTCTGTCACAACCAATTGACACCGAATCTACGTTGAAATTTACTACACAATATGTGTATTTCGATGACATAAACACGGCCGAGTTTATTTACGTTATAAATTAATTTTGAATATAAATTATTTTGAATAAATTAATTTTAAATTGATAATAAATCATTTTTAGGGTGAAAATCGGAAATTTTAAAACTAGAGTTTTTCAAACTGTACCGTGCGACATTATAAAATGAAAGGGCGCATTGTGAGATTCTCAAAAATGTTTTTTTTCATAATTTTATAATGAATCGTTCTAAACTTAGTAGTTTTGGAGGGGCCCTTATCTCCAAAACTATTGAATATAAAATTTTGAAAAAAAATCCAAGAAGTAGTTCTTTACTCATAGATTACAGGAAAACCTATGAGAAGTCTATATTTTTACAAACTTTATATTAAATAACTTGTTTTGGTAGTGTGTGTATCCGGTTACAAAATATTAACCCATTTTTCGAACACTTTCTGGTCTTTGATTAAGCTGAAACTTGCATTACTTATAAAATGAAGTGCCCAATGCCCAATATAGTACTATGAAGCTGGTCTGATTATGGAGCTGGAAGCTGGCCATAGGATCTCAACCAAACAAGATGGCACCATCGTGTTTGGTCTCATTGCATATGTTTTGACAAGTTACGTTAGACTAAGTAGTTGCACATGCTACCTAAGGTCTGATGAAGGAGCCGAAAGGTGGTCATAGGATCTCCGCAACCAAACAAGATAGCACCATCGCGTTTGGGTTCATTCGATATATAGGGTGACTGGTAATTAGTGACCGATACTTTAATACGTGATTGTACTCATGATAACAAAATAGGCAGTATAGTACATTTTGGCCAGTCAATAGGCGAACATAAATGTACTGAACAGCAGATTTTTTTCGTGATTTCAGGTTTGGTCCTATAGTAAAAGTTGTTTGTTATCATGAGTACAATCACGTGTTTAAGTATCGGTCACTAATTACCAGTCATCCTATATATTAAAAAGTGATTTTTCACTAGGAAGCGCCTGATGGGGTTTATTGATGGTGCTGGAATGTAGCCATTGGATCTCAGGAACCAAACAAGTTAGCACAATCATGTTTGGGATTATGGAATTGGTACTGACTATGTTATTATTATTACACTAGAAGGTGATTAGGGTCTTACGAGTATATAGGATCTTCAACCATACAGCATAGCACCATACCATACATTACGACAAGTGTCATTAAACTAAGTGGTGGCTAGGGTCTGATGATAGAGCCAGAAGAGTACCATAAATACTAAACAAGAAAGTGCCATGCTGTTTGGTCTCGTCAATTTTGTCTTGACTAAAACTATGGCAATCGTCTTCACTTAGCTCAACCCGGGCTGAAACAAAAACTAACACTGAAATAGGTATGATACAAGTAACTTCATGGCTAAAAACTAATTCTCCTTACGTTAAACACGAGCAAAACACCGATATCTGCTTCACAATTTATAAAAATGTCCAACCAGAACATGATTTCAACATTAAAATACATGAGTGTATGAGTAGGTACGGTTGATTACGACTATATATTGTCCAACCATCAGTAAAGTTAACCACGTCATGTATTTGGGTATAATGTTGGACCAAAGCCTGTCCTGACGGATCTGCCAGATACCAGCTTGATGCCCTTGAGACAATTGAGAAACGAGCCAAGAGGATCATCGGCAATGTTAGACTCGTTGAGTCAAAACTCCATGGTCTAGAACATAGACGCCGAGTTGCTAGCCTGTCGGTTTTCTATCGGTTACATTTTGGGGAGTGTGCGACGGAATTGCATAATTTGATTCCGCCAAGTCCGTTTCATCAACGGACCACAAGACGTACGGCAAAGTGCCACCGGTTCATGGTGGACATCCCAACCATAGGCACAAAGCGTTTTGAGAAAACATTAATTGTGCGTACAGCTAGGGAGTGGAATTCCATACCGGAGTCTGTGTTTCCTGATAGCTACAACCTGGGAGGCTTTAAGTCAAGAGTAAATAGGTTACTTCTAGGCAAGCGTGCTCCATCTTCGACCACATCATCGCTTACCATCATAGTGGTCAAACGCGTGCCTGTCAATAATAATAAAAAAAACGTGCTTAACCCCAAGCATCGTCGCCTAGCTAGGCCAAGGTGACTGCCAAACATTGTTGCTTTCGCACCCATTGGGAGTTGGTTAAGCCCTATATGGTTAAGCCAGAACAAGGCAAATACTTTATCATGAAAATTGGAGAATAGTCTTCAAAAAAAGACAAAGGATGGTTCCTGCCCGACACCCGTTTTCACTAGGTAACTAACACTAGGAAACACCAAGTAATTAATGCCTGCGTGTTATTGAGCAGAGCGTTGAAAATCCAATAAATACAGCTTCATTCAATTAGGTTTCGCCTAGTGTTGTGTGTTGTAGTGAAAACGGGCGTAGGGTGTAAGTATAAGGTACTTTATGTTGGCTGCTGTGGGGGGACCGCTTTCGTTTTATTGAGTGGGATATCATCAAATAACTTCTCGGAGCGGGCGGGCGTGTCAGACTCTTACTGACCAAAACCCTGCCTTTGCCTACTCGACGTGGTTTCCAAGATAATCGAAAGAATAGTTACCGAAAGGCTCGTCGAGCACCTGTCGCGTGATGGTCCTTGTCGATAGCCAGTATGGCTTCCGAAGTCAGCGTTCAACAGAAGATGCGATAATCCTACGAGTCCGCTCGCTGTCGGAGCAGGTAGAGTCCCGGGGTGTAGTGGGTTTGGCGGTAAGTTCGGATTTCAGAATCAGAACTTTATTTGCTATGAATGTACGTAACATAAGATGTTGTATGTACATAAATTAACGGTTAACTTCCTACTCTGGGATGACATTAGGGCGGCAGTAGTATATCACAGAGTGCCCCTTTACCCGCAGTGCATCGTCGCGGCTTACCTACGCGACCGGTACATTCACTATGTGGGACGGGATAGTAGCGTTCATCTGAGGGAAAGCATGTGTGGGGTTCCGCAGGGGTCGGTTTTAGGCCCTCTCTTTTGGGATCTCTCATGCGATGTTTGCCTGCGAGTCGACCTTGGCTGGTGGGGATACCTCGACGAAACCATCCAGCTTTCCGAACTCGGGAGTCTCAAAATTCGTGGCGTCGGTCCGTGAACTGGGTTTGGAGATAGCACCTCATAAAACTGAGGCGCTCTTTTTTCATAAACTGCTGAGGAGCAGAAAGCCACCCAGCTCGTCAGTGACTAATGGAGATGCGCAAGTCCAGGTGTGCCGATACATTAAGTATCTTGACCTAACGCTGGACGGTCGGTGGGGCTTCGAAGAACACTTAGAGTGGCTGGTCCCACGCGTTGGAAAGGCAGTGAGTGCTTTGCACAGGCTGCTGCCCAATCTCGGAGGACCACGGGAAGAAGTTCGCCGCCTCTACGCAGGCGTCATGCGATAGATGATCCTTTATGGGGCACCTGGTGTTTGGTCAAAACGACTGTCAAGTGTCCGACGCTGCAGGACTAAAATCAACAGCTTGTAGTGGAAAATGGCCATTTACATCGCTAGTGGATACCGAACGGGCACCTTTGATGCGGCAACTCTCCTGCCACGCTTACCGCCACTGGACATCCGGGCGGATATGGATGCGAAGGTATACATTTAACCGGATTTGTGCCATCCGCCAGAGTGGTGACAGCTTGCCAGGAATCGCTGTCGTAAGGCTTAGGCGGCAGGAACGGCGACACGCGCTGGAGTGTTGGCGCAGTGCAAGCAGCTACAGCAGCGCAATTTTCGCGCAAGCGCGTTGTCGAAGCCGTATTGCCGCACTTCGAAGCCTGGCTGAAAAGAGGGGAGCGCATCTCTTACAGGCTTACGCAGGTGCTGTCCGGACACGGGTGCTCCGGTGAGTACCTGATTTGATTGGGTGAGAGGCCACAGCAAATTGCCACCATTGCGGAGGCGACCTGGATTCTGCCCAGCACACGCTCGAGGAATGCCTTGCCTGGGCCGCCGAGCGTCGGACTCTGGTCGCCAGGATCAGGCGTGACCTGTCTCTGCCGGCAGTAGTGAGACCTATGCTGGCGGAGACAGAAAACTTGACAGCAGTGGTGGCCCAGTAGTAACGGTAAGTTGTAGGTCGGGAGTTCAAAGCCAGACAGGCGCTTAACTTTGTGTAAATTATTTCATCGACACTGCTCTCAAAACGGTGCATTTAACACACATTTAGGGTTCCGTGCCAAATGTATTTTTAACTAGGTATTTGTATGGCTTTGAAAACATCGTGTGGAAACCGGCATGTCCTAGAACTAAACATTCGAAGATATGTGACATCCACCAACCCGCATTGGGCCCACATGGTGGATTACGGCCTATACCCTCTCACAGAGAGGAGGCCTATGCCCCAGCAGTGGGGACATTAAATGGCTGATGATGATGATTACCATTCATCACTCTGACCAAGGATTGAACCTAATAAACACTTAGCAGTAGTTTATTGATTTTCAAAAAATGACTCGTTCTGAAATTTTTACATTCTATGTTCCGATACATCCACATTTTACCCACTTTTCCTTTTAATGCACTATAGGTACTTAATCTGTATTATTTGGTTTGTATCTTGAGTTACATTTGCATTGAATATCGTAAATATAAATGCTAAATATAAAATACGGTCGATAACGTTATACCCTTCGCACCAAAGCATTCCTCAATGGCCTACTTCGTATGAAATAAACTAACTAAGCGTCAATAGCCCATCGGCTATGCTACCGACTGGCGTTCAGAGAACATCATCGCGACAGACGACTGCATTGCACGGTGTGTTCTTACGTCTGGTGAGCAATAAGGTCAGCTAATGAGCCCAAAACGTGATCCCACATAAAGTAGGTCTACCCGGGCCTGCGGACGGCGAGTAATGGGTAGCTCGCCGTCCGATCAGCACAAGGCCCGAGAGTCGACGGCGCGTATTGTTCCACGCGCGCCTCAAAGAGTTGTCAGCAATAACGACGGGGCCCATCATGGCCGATGCCTGCTCAGGGGTTGAGAATAAATTCGAAACAGAGTTACCTCGCCCTGGACACTCAGAGCAGGAAGGAACAGGGGTGGGTTTTAGTCAATAAGTCTGACACGCTCTCCCGCTCCACCCTAGAGCGAGAGAAGTCATTGGATAATTTCCCAACCCAAAAAAAGTTTGTCGTAGTTATTTTCAGTGTGCCTACTTATCACAACAGTGGGGTTAGACAAAATACTATTCTGTTATCGTTCACGCTAACGCTTCGTGCAAAATGTATGGCAACTACATTACCTGCGGAGAGAACTGACACGTGACTCACACCCAGTAATGTCGTTGCCATACATTTTGCACGAAGCGTCAGTATTTTGTCTAACCCCCCAGTAGTGATTGTACATAATTATGGTCTTTGTAGTCATATGGCTCGTGGCTAAATAATAACGTCTGCACTGGTCTTCGAGGTTAAGCACCGCTTGCCAAGGTCTTTTCATGGATGTGACCATTAATTGCATAGGAATAACGAAACTACATGTTTCTGAACGCACAAAAACTGTTGGACCCAGTTGTCATTTGTAGATCTTTAGAAACACCACGTAAATTATTGGCATTCAGCTGCTTCCAGTATGACCGGAAATAGACCCCAACTTTGTTGGGAAAAGGCTAGGCAGAATAATAATAAAAAAACATACATCAAGAGTCCTCCAGACCAAATTTAGGCCAAGGCGGTTTATCTCAGCAGAAACTAGTCATCGATGCAGGATATTAGACAATTAATTGCACAAACAGGTGCACTGCAAGGTAAACACATACATTCGCCTGCCCTTATCCCAATTTATTTGGGGTCGGCGCAACATGTCTTTTTCTTCCATACTCCTCTATTAGCCGTCATCTCTGTAGTCACCCCCTTTTTACCCATATCCTCTTTCACACAGTCCAACCATCGTTACACACACTCAACACTGCAACACACACAAACACTGCAAGGTAAACACAAAACACTCAAATAAAACACACAAATGGACCCAATGCATTTATTGGATCATATTTTTTTAAGTTAATTACAAAGTGCCCATCACTTCTTGGCGGTGACGGCGGCCTCGTCCTCCCGCGCAAACGTTTGCAGAAGCTCTTCCTTCTTGGCGGCGATGCGCTCCTCACGACGCTTGCGGGCCTCCTTGACCTTGTTACGGCGGGCTTCGGCCTGGTCACTGAAATTATAAAAAAGTTTTTTTTAAGTTTTCGCTTCCTGTAATCTCTTTGTTTTATTTATTAATAGTGCTTGGGAAATACGACTACAAAAACATGTAGGGACTAGCATGGTTATCGACAATGTTGGACTCAGGCAAAATTTTGATTTGTTTTAGAAATGTTTTAATTTTTATGTTTTCCTCTGTTATTATGAAAATATGGTAAGTTGGAACTTTTTTCATGATATATGTCCCAAAATAAACAACAATAAATGATTCCATCTGCATAACATAGAATCAACAAAAATGATTAACTATTGATTCTTTTTTGTTGTTCAAACTTTGTCCACATTAACTCGCCAAATCATTGAGTTTCAAAATAGTTACAATAAAAACAACCGACTTCCAAAAAAAAGTACACTAAAAATTTATAAATAACTTTAATTTCGGAAGTCGGTGTTTGTATTTTTACTTCTTCGTTATTTGACACCGACTTCCGAAATTAAAGTTATTTATAAATTTTTAGTGTATTTTTTTTTTGGAAGTCGGTTGTTTTTTTTGTAAAAAAGTTTTTTTATTTTTCACTTTTTAGTTGTTATACCCCAGAACTAAAAACCCCAATATAATGGAACGTGGAATTTAAACATTTGGAGAACACCAAAACGTCATCGAGGTACACGTGTTTTCCGTTTTTGTTCAGTTTCTCAAGAAGCGCTGAAACAATTTCGATAAAATTTATATGGGACCACCTCGGGAGTATATCCTTTCAGATGAAAAAAGAATTTTGAAAATTGGTTCACAACTGACGGAGAAATCGGGTAACATACATACAAAAAAAAAAAAAAAAAACATAGACGAATTGAGAACCTCCTCTTTTTGGAAGTCGGTTAAAAAGATAATCCTCACCTGAGCATCTTAGTCCTAGCCTTCTCAGCCTTCTTCCTGTGGATGTACTCCATGAGTACGCGCTTGTTCTTGAAGACATTACCCTTTGCCTTCATGTACAGGGCGTGGTATAGATGCCTGTCGATCTTCTTGGCAGTTCTGTACTTGAGCAGCAGTTTACGAAGGACCCTTTGTCTTTGTACCCAGAGTTCCTGGTAAAATAAGAAGAATATTTGTGAAAATTTTAGAAAGAACTAGTGCATAGTAATATAGTGAATTTATGTTATGATAAACTATTGCATACTCTTAAATTTTAAATTTATTTTCCTGATTTCATTACACAATTTAAAACTATAATGACTATAACTTTTTGATTTTATTAGAACACCAAATAAAATCAAAAATTTATAAAAAAATTATAAGAAACATAATACTGTTATCAATATTATAATTATTTCTTTGTAGAATGTCCTACAAGTTGTTACACAATTACAAAAACAAATAACTTGCACTCTTTTGCAAATATCCTATCATCAAACATCATCAAGCCCAATTTTTTTTTTTTTTTTTTTTATGTTTGATAGGCGAAACGCGAGTTTGACCACTATCTCACCTGATGGTAAGCGATGATGTGGTCGAAGATGGAGCACGCTTGCCTAGAAGTAACCTATTCACTCTTGACTTAAAGAACACAATAAATAATCAAGAACATTTTAATGTCTAGCTAGAACTCACCTTCTGTGGCATCCGAGCATTAGCAGTACCTCTTCTCTTACCGAAGCCACAGTGACGACCCTTTCTCCGGGCCTCTGTGTTCTTGCGGACGCGAGCACGTGAGTGTACAGCTACAGGCTTCTTGATGACGAGACCATCCTTGATCATCTTACGGATGTTCTGTCCTGGAAGTTAGAGGTATCATGTTAATCTAATTGTTCTACGACTGCTTCTTTTGTTAACACAAGACATTACGAAAATGTCTCAGTATTTGTTAACTTGAAGGACCCCAAAAAAGGACCTTAAAATTTGAAGGAACTGGAAGCTGACCCCAAAATTGTCGGAAAAAGGCTACAAAGGTATCTCCGAAGTTGCACCATAATAGATGAATAATACAGTGAAACTGAAATATAGATCAATAAGAGATGATTACCTACATTGATAGGCTATAGGCATATCGCGAATACACATGTCTAGAATATCAACTAACCAAGATGACCTAAGCTGGAGCAATGCTTTTCTCAAAGAACGGTTAAAAGCCACACAAAAACTTACATGTCGATTTTTATTCACTACACAAACACTTGTCCTGTTAATCATTGCAGGCATTGAGTAAGAAAGATATTGCCTGAAAACTTTGTTTACTATGGACAACACGGCATGTCGAACACGCCGGACCGCAAAAATAGTGTGAGTACTTACTGGAGTTGGTGTTGGCGATTTCATTGATCTCATTGGGATCCAACCACACCTTCTTTTTACCACATCGCATAACAGAGGCTGCAAGCCTCTTCTGCAGCTTGAGGGAACTGAAAACGAAACAAAAATCCTGTATGACCACATGGCTTCCAAGGCGGACCGATAAGGCGTAGAAGTTAACGAAACGACTCTTTTCGCGACACAAAAAATATATCCAACATGATTTTCGAATGCTTTTACACTTAAAATAAAGTTATTGAGGCAATTGGCACTAAAAAAACTAATTATTTATCAAAACTAACCTCATCTTGACTAGGTGAGCTCCAACGCATACAAGAAAGAAATATGGCCGACATTTTCAGTGATGGGTAAAGGTTACTAAAACTAAAATAATTATTTAATTTTTAGTCGATTATTCATTTTAAACGAAATTCATTTATTCTTTTTCCTCCTTTTTTTCTCACCTCCTACGAAATTATGTAACATTTGATATGTAAATACTAAATGTATGTATTTTTAAATGTAAAATTATAACATCCTTTTTTTATTAGCAGTACACCGCAGATTACCCCCTTTTAGGTTCTTTCAGTCCATCCGGGCATCCCAATATTGTCTGGTAGACATCGCTGTTCAGCGATAAGACCGCCGTTGTACGCATAGATTTAAGCTCGTGTAAAACAATTGTGTGACTGTTTTGGTGTACAATAAAGTTTTATTCTATTCTATTCCATTTTAGTCTATTCCATCGCATAACAGAACACAATATTTCTTGTTTGGGTTTAGCAAGAGCATGATTCAGTAATTACAATAAACAGTAATGCTTCTAAAATACCTAATATAAGTAACAGATCATAATAATTTAATAATATTTTGAAACTGTATTTAGTCGATTTAATGAAGTAATTAAAAATCTTGGGTTGCAACTACAAATTAAAAAGTACAGCCATTTATTTTATTTTCTGGCCAACTAAAGGCTCAAAATACACCAACCGATTTCAAGCGAGCCAACAGAGTACATTTTCCTACTAATATTATAAATGTGAAAGATTGTGAGTGTGTATGTTTGTTACTTCTTCACACTCATACGGCTGGACCGATTTGAATGAAATCAGCATGTAGATAGCTTACAGCCAAGATTAACATATAGGCTACCTTTTATTCTGGTCTAGGCGGGTAAAACCGCGGGGCGCAGCTAGTAATATATAGAAAGGAGACAATTTAGGAACCCTTTAACTAGGAAGTAGGAAGCTAGCGATCACACTACAATAAAGCGAACCACAGAACCACGAACCACCACCACACACCACGAACCATCTTGCTGTACGTCCCTCCAAGGCCATGCACGATACAAGATGGAAAAGTATCGTGAATAGGCTTGACGTACGTCGATAATTATTATTAACTGTTTGCTGGATTTGCACGACCAATTTTGCGTCCAGCGAGCGCCCCCACCACCGCGAACGTCGTGCAGGTAGATAGTGAATAACACGGACTTACGCCAGAGCGGTCCTGCATCGTGCGTGCTTGGTCATGAATAAACTTGCTGTACAGCAGATTTATTCACGACCAAAATTAGCAACACTTAAGGCTCAATTACACCTTCCGATTTCAAGGGACCCAATTTAGGAACTAACTAACTAGGAAGCAGGAAGCGAGCAATTATAAATAATAATAATATAATAATAATAAGCCTTTTATTTCCTTAACAAATATTTACATAGATTGCATTATTATTGATTTGAATGTAGAATTTATATGATTTATCATTTAATTAACATCAATTGATTATCTTAATGTGAATGTCATCGTAGTCAAATATAAAAATCAAATAATCAAAGTCAAAGTTCATCTTAGTCAAATAATCATTAGAATAAAATTAAAAAATAATATGGTACATCATAGTCAAAATTATATAATCCTAGTACATCATAGTCAAATATCATCATAATTATGTCAACTAAATCATGAAAATTTATTAATTAGTATTTTTGTTAAGGACCTCTCGACGAGTATAGGCCTCCTCCAATTTTTTCCACTTTTCCCTATCTTGGGCTGTAGCAAACCAGTCATCTCCTGCAAACTTTTTAATTTCATCAGTCCACCTCTCTAGCGGTCTCCCTCTTTTGCGTTTTCCAAGAGGGCCACTCCAGATAATCACTTTCTTGGTCCATTTTTCATTCGACATGCGTGCAACATGGCCCGCCCATTTCCATTTTAATTTCTGACAATGTGATAGAGCATCTATGACCTGTGTCTTTTTCCTTATATCAGTGTTTCTTCTTTTATCTTTAAGTTTCAGATTTAGAATACTCCTTTCCATGCTTCTCTGGCAAGTTTCAATTTTTCTCCTTGTGTACGTATTATAAACCCATGTTTGGCTTGCGTATGTGAGACATGGAAGTAGACATGAATCCAGGACTTTCTTTTTTAGTCTTATAGAAAGGTTTGATTTTAAGATCTCTTTGTAACTCCAAAATTTCCTCCAGGTCATGTTCACACGTCTGTTGAGCTCATCTCGATGTCTAGACCTTTTAAAAGATATCTCCTTACCCAGGTAAATATAATCTTGCACATACTCCAAGGGTTTGTTGTTTACTTTTATAAGTTTTTCTAGGTTGTTGGTCATAATCTTTGTTTTCTCTGTGTTTAGTTCCAAGCCAATAGTGAGACTGATAGAGTTAAGTTCATTGATCATTTCCTCGAGTTGTGAAGCTGTTTCAGAGAATAAGACAATATCATCAGCAAATCTTAAATTACTTAGATAGTTTCCCTTTATATTTATGCCTTTTCTAGACCAGTTCAGCTTCTTCATTATATTTTGGAGTACGGATATAAATATTGTTGGAGATAATGGATCGCCTTGCCTTACTCCCCTACGTATGTTGAACTCTGGACCAGTTCTGTCTAGCTTAACTCGACTTGTACTTTTCTTATATATATCTTGCAGGAGTTCAATCGTTTCTGTTGGTAATTTGCAATCTTCCAAAGCTTTCCACTTTCATCTTGGAAAGCTTTGGGAAGCGAGCAATTACACTATCCTAAATATTGAACTCCTAAGTCGGCAGTGTTGCCAACTCTTACAAATTCGAGTCCCTAAACAGAATATCAAAAGTCGCTCTAAAGTCTCTTAAAAACTGATTCTACCAGGAGCAGACTTAAAAATAAAAAGAGCGGACTCAGATTTTTTTTCTGGGAAAGGGACTTTGTGAAATTTAATTTAATTTTAAACACAAACCAAAATACTACTACCCCATTTGTAGCGACAAAGTCTCTAAATTGGCAACACTTAGCTCTAAATCGGGGTGATGCGATTACACTATCCTAAATCGTACACAATTTAGGAAGTCAAATCGGGACGTCCCAATCTCACTAAATCGTACACTAACTGCTCTAACTGCTATTACACCTTCCTGTTTCCTAAATTGGGTCCCTTGAAATCGGAAAGTGTAATTGAGCCATTAGCTCTAAATCGTAGTGATGCAATTACACTATCCTAAATTGTAATCAATTTAGGCAGTCAAATCGGGACCTTCCAATCTCACTAAAGGCTCAGTTACACCTTCCGATTTCAAGGGTTCCAATTTAGGAAACAGGAAGGTGTAATAGCAGTTAGAGCAGTTAGTGTCCGATTTAGTGAGATTGAAAGGTCCCGATTTGACTTCCTAAATTGTGTACGATTTAGGATAGTGTAATCGCATCACTCCGATTCCGAGCTAAGTGTTGCCAATTTAGCGACTTTGTCGCTACAAATGGGCTAATATTATTTTTGTAAGTGTTTAAAAAAAAATTAAATTTTATAAAGTCCCTTTCCCAGAAAAAGAATCTGAGTTCGCTCTTTTTATATTTTAGTCCGCTCCTGGTAGAATAAGTTTTTAAGAGACTTTATTGCGGCTTTTGATATTCTGTCTAGGGACTCGAATTTGAAGGAGTTAGCAACACTGCCGACTTAGGAGCCCCATTTAGGAGTTCAGTTTAGGATAGTGTAATCGCTCGCTTCCTACTTCCTAGTGAGCCATTAATTGGAGTCTAACTGTTCTAACTGATAGTACACTTTCCGATTTCCTAAATTGGCTCCCTTGAAATCGAATGGTGGCCTTTAGTGAGATTGGAACTTGGAAAGTCCTACTCACAGATGACTATAATAGTAGCAAGATAG
Source organism: Polia nebulosa (assembly GCA_951329385.1). Taxonomy (NCBI): domain Eukaryota; kingdom Metazoa; phylum Arthropoda; class Insecta; order Lepidoptera; family Noctuidae; genus Polia; species Polia nebulosa. Next base: position 6,665,999 of record OX589588.1, on the reverse strand, counting down.
TCCTACTTGGAAGATAGTGTAATCGCATCACTACGATTTAGAGCTATGTGTTGCCAATTTAGCGACTTCGTCGCTAGAATTTTTTTTTTATTGTTGCTAAGCACGCGTTTGACCACCATCTCACCTGATGGTAAGCGATGATGTGGTCGATGGACTATTAGTTTTTTATGTGTGGTTAAATTATATTTTAATTTCCCAAGATCCCTTTCCCAGAAATAAAATCTGAGTCTACTCTTTTTATTTTGGTCCGCTCCTGGTAGAATCAATTTTAGCGACTTTCTAGCGACTTTTGATATTCTGTCTGGCGGCTGGAACTTGTAGGTGTTAGCAACATTGCCGATTTAGGATTCCGATTGTTGGCAACACTGCTGATTTAGGATTACTATTCGATATACTATTCTGTAAAATCTCACCGTGATAACTTAGGTGAAGTGAACGTGAAGTGGGCTGTCAATCCATACAATCAAGGGGGAATGACAGTTCACTTCACGCTCACTCCACCTAAGTTTTCACGGTGAGCTGCTATCAGAATCGACCGGCTGATTTAGGAGTCCCAATTTAGTGTAGTGTGATCGCTAGCTTCCAACTTCCTAGTTAGATTGTTCATAAATTGGCTCCCTTGAAATCGGATGGTGTAATTGATCCTTTTCAAATTCATTCTCTTTGACGCGTTTGACCGACACGCACACCTCACGATTTTTCATCTCCATCACCTAGCCAGGACTGGGTGCAAATGGTGCAAACATGGTGCAGTCAGTGTATAATCTATGATGCACCCCTTAGACTATGAAAGGCTTACCTCCATGATGAAAGGTTATAGACGAAGCGTCATTAAACATTTACATGAAGCACGATCATGAGAATGTGTGACTTTGACAGCGATGAAATGTTGCCAGATAAAATCTTATTACCCCGAAAAACAATTCATTCACCTCGAATTGATTATGCGTGTTATTGAATCTATTATTGACTGCAATATTATAGATTATAACTTTGTCAAATTAAACGATCGACTGAAGGACACATAAAATAAAACAAACTACCTATTTAAAAACATTTATGTACTCGTATAATATTAAAAAACATAAATCACTTCTTTAAATCAGAAGTATTACGTCCTCTTGCCATGTACAATATTTATGTTCTCCCAATATTAAAGTTCTAATGAAATATAAAAATAATACCTTATTGAAGAATTCTATCCACAGACAACTCTATTATTAATATTAGCTCTTCTTCTTTATTCGATCAAAATACTTTTCAGTAGTATGTTTTGTTCTAGTACCTACCGGATAAGCCTAAAGAAGACTTTGACCAAGAGTTAATCTTTGATACACGCTGCTAACATAAAGTTGAGGACTCACTTAAAAAAATATGTTAAAGTAATTAAAATATTACAGCAAAGAATCAGACACCTGAAAAACAGAAATTTGTCCCTTAAAGAAATCATTAATAACTTAAAAACGCAATATTTCGTTGACACAGATTTATATTATAGAATATAGCCAAAACATGATTACACACAATGTATTTATTTAACAATTTTAACCGAAAAAAGGCAAAAAAAGATTGATTAAATATACACATTTAAGAAATGTTGTCTAACACTCAACTATTACTCTCCAAAGGCTTATGAATACGATAGATATACATTCGACTCATGTCTAACAAAAATACATTTTTAGGAAATTGCACTTCATATCATCCGACGTCCACATTTTGATAATTGAAAATCATTTTCTTGGAAATGATTGCTACAAACGACCGAATATAATGATGGGGACCAATTAATGTCATTTCCATTTTTTTCTTAAAATCGTCGTAGTCTCTTGGAAATCTAAATAAGCATAGCAGCCAATACCATCCACACTAATTTGGAAGTTTACCCCTTTTTTGGGAAACTTATAATTTATTACCATGCAACACAGATGCCTAACGTCACCCAATAAAGTTCCGATAACATTTATTTTATAATCAAGCAAATACGGTTAAAATTCATTACTTTCTTGTGACAAGTGATTCCATTAGCCTTCTTGTGAGTTGTGGTGTTATTTTTACACTGTTTAAAGACACACGACAGCATTTTAATATTTTTTTCGAAAGTGAAAACACTTCTGGCGGGCTGAGTGACACTGAACCATTGACATATAAATTATATGGACTGGGCATACCTACAAGAAAAACGTGCCATACCTACACTTCACTGAGAGGATAAAATGGCGGATAATAGGGTAGCCCATATCGATATCTCTTTATTAAAAACATCGATAAAAGATTGTGAGAATGTTTACATAGTGTTACGGTACAATATCAACGGCTATTTTTACCAGTGGCATTGAGGTAATATGTTACTACGTAATAGAGAGGCTATCATAAAAGCAACGGAAATGCTACATTTTGACAAGAGTAACTAATGTTCGCGCTGAAACAATAATTAGTCGTCAAAACAGTGTAGAACAAAAATGAAAAACATTTTCAAAAACCCGACTTAAAAAATCAAATGAAAAGTTCCAAACAAGTCACTTTTCAAGCAGTCTGATGTAGTTGGTTGCATGAAATCAATAATTGAACTAAAATAACTCCCACCAACTTGTTGTTCAGCCAGGTTTTTTTAAATAATATTTTTTTTTTATTTGAAGTCAGTTTTTTTTTAGTGTCTTGGAATTTATGCTTTTAGCTTTTTTTTATTACAGGAAACGAAATGCAGTAAGTAGGTACTACATCGAATATTTTGTGTCAATTAAAATGAAATGTAAAAGTAACAGTGTTAGTGTTATTCTAGACCCTTTACCTTCTTAGACCTTCGAGACGGAGGCAACAAGTTCAAAGAAAACAAATGACGCTGAATCCGCAGTGATCTCCCGGCACGGACATCTCCAATGCATATGTTTTCTAACATGTAGATAATTTTTGGGTTTTAATTAAAAGTCAACAATAATTATAATAAAGTCTTTAGATGAAACAAATCAATCTCATTCATTTCTGAACAATACAATTTTGTTCAGGTAATTTCTGTGTGATATTCTTTCAGTAGAGTAGTAGTAGTTCTTCCCACAATATTTGTATCTCAAATTCATGTATACCTCTATTACACTTTAATAAACAAAGCTTGGGGTTTTGAATTTAATAAATTTCTTTTCCTTTTAAATCTATCAAAGATTTAAAAGGGAAAGAAATTATTACTGAAGAGATTTTTTTTTTCGTTTGTTTTCTAACTTTCTCATTAAGTCTCTTTTTGGACTTTTCTTCTTGGACTGTTTTTGACATTTGTCCTTTAATTTCTTAATCATTTTAAATGTGTACCTGAAATCAAATAAAATAAAAGTAAGCTTTAATAGATATTGAAGACCAGCGAGAGATATCTCCCACACAGTCTTAATTCAGTCGATAACATGTTATCATTGAGATCAAATTCGCAAATAATGATGACAAGAAAAACTGAAGCTAGTCATACCGATAAATCTGGCGCAGCAGAGGTGCTAGCGGCTAAACCTGGTGCAGTGGAGGTGCTAACAGCCAAACCTGGCGCAGCGGACGTGCTGGTGACCATGTAAATACCATATTCAGAGTACCATATCCAGATGTTGAGAGTTCGTCTTGATTTTGATCACTTTCAATTAAAATGCCAGACATATTTGATGGAATTGCAGGCTGTAAACAAGCAATAAAATTATTAATATGTTTCTCAATTTTATTATTAGGATTGTTACTTATTATTTTAAATGGCCTCATTTAATTTGTAGGTTGAGAAGAGTTTTCCTTCGGTCGTTGAGTTCTCACTCACTCGCTCAATAGCTCACTAGTTCAGTAGCTCTCGAGTGGATAATGAGCTAAATAATCGTACATAAGCTCACTTAATGTTCACCTCACCCAAGTTTTCACACTGAGATTTTTACAGAATAACACTGCTAATATACTGTCCTCATAATATAATTTAAAAGTCCATTGACACAAAAAGCAGACTACTGGTGACATTAAAAAACTTCATTAAAAGGAGTATGTACATAGTGCAACCAAATAAACAAGTTTGTCTTATTTTGGCAATTAATCTTAGGACTACACTCAAACACATTCTTTGCATCACTCTCACTCTTGAAAGTAAAACGTAAAACCAATAAAGAACCATAATAATATAGCATTATCGATAAACAAAAATGTCATGCATGCACTACTCTATCCCTACAAAAACAAGAAAATGATTTCATGAAATACAACTGTTAAAAAGAAAGGCAAACGGAAAATTATGAATGCTTTTTACATAAACTCTTCAACGAATACAGAATCTTTTGTTACTAAATCTAAAGATATTTCAGCTAAAATTAAGTATACGTACTGGTGCAAAGTTATGTTCGGGTGATTTCCGCTTCTTTTGATGCCAAATCCGATTATATTGCAATTGGGCATCTTGCTATTGACGACTTTCACTATACAACCGAGTTCAAACGCAATAACACAGCAGAATTACTCCAAAATCCACAAAATATATCCATTGTTTACGAGCATTTGACAGTTGACGTACCCAACTTTGGTACCGAACACCGAGAGGATAAAATGGCGAACCGGCCGCAAATAGGTATTTCAATGACGATAGGAATGAAGGGTTGCCATAATAGTAGCTGTCAAAAATACTACTAGCCTGTTTCACTTATGCAAAACTAAGAAAGTTAAAAAGAGATAGCAGTATTTTTATGATTTTGGCGTCGATATGCCACATATTTGTATAACTGTTTTTTCTATAGTCAAACATGTCCAGTCCATATAATTTATATGTCAATGCACTGAACGTAACGATGACGTCAATACTTATAGTACTCTTTGGAAGAAGTATCGGCTTCTCATTATGTCTATGGGAGCTTATTTCGCGTGTACAAATACAAGCTGGGATTCCCTACCGGAGTCTGTGTTTCCTGATAGCTACAACCTGGGAGTCTTTAAGTCAAGAGTGAATAGGTTACTTCTAGGCAAGCGTGCTCCATCTCCGACCACATCATCGCTTACCATCAGGTGAGATGGTGGTCAAACGCGTGCCTTTATACAATAAGAAAAAAAAGCTGGCTTCTCATTCTGGGACTTCAGATTGCTGGCTTTAACACTTCGTCTATAATATAATCTGTGTCTATAACCTTTCTAAAGTCTAAGATGAATCCCATTATTGTTGATGTCAATAAGATTATTTGCATGGAAGTTGTCATTAAGGTGGAAGCGCCAGGGTAGCCAACGAAATTTAAATTTTCTTTGCAGGTCAGTGTTAGCTCGTATCTCGGTCAAAATTTGATTCGCGGCCGTAGCAAAAGTATTTCTTGAACTCATGACATTTGGCATCAATTCTAACTGAGAGAGATGTATTGATGATTTTAATGGTTATAATTCTATAAATACATACTTGCTATGGCCGCGAATCAAATTTTGACCAAAATACAACCTGACATTGACCTGCAAATTGCAAAAAACGTAATTTAACACGTTGACTGCCAGAAAAACAGACAATTAAAAATCTATTGTTTGGGGGTCACCATGTGTCCCCCATGGCGGTCAATGTATTAAGCAATCCAGTTTTTGAATATTACGCAACTGAACATTATATTAATTGAATATTATTTCAAATGTGCATTATCTAAACTGTTCATCAAACCATATGAAATTAAGCAAAATGAAATTATATCAATAACCCATTTTTTTTAAATATATATTAAATGAAATTAAGTCTTATGATCATTAGAACTTTTGTACATCAACCGTTACCCTTCTTAGTACCAAGGCGTGACCTCACGCAAAATTTCAACGCACTGTATCGTTTTAAGTTTTTGTTGACGTGACAAAAGAAAAAAATATCCGTATTCATTATTTTTTGTGTCTAACTGACGGATCATATAGATTTATTTAGGAATCTAGCCGTTTGCTGGTAATTTTGTAAAAACTTTTATAATTTTGTAGAAAAACGAAAATTTGTTTTAAAAAAAAGTTGGCTGTCACGGGACGCCCGGCAGATGTGAAACGATCTACGAGTATTTTAATATTAGAATTCAAAATTTTTTTCAAATTCAAATTCAAAATCATTTATTTGCTAATATGGGTAATTACATAAAGTTGTTAAAAAAAAAAAAGCATAGTCCAACCATATTACGCCTTGAGGCATGCAAATCTCAAGCTTTGACTGTATCAAAATTACAACATTATTATACAATTACTTGCAACAATAATTTATATATATATAATGAATAAGCCAATTTTGGTAAATTGTTGTTAGTTTTTTTTGGTGTTGGTGTTGTGGTTGTTGTTGGTGGTGTTGTGTTATTGTTGGTGGTGCTGTGTTGTTGTATTGTTGTTGTTGTTGTGTGTTGTGTTACTTTTTTTCGTAAAGATATTTCTAGGGAGAAGGGAGTACAGTGGTGGCCCAGTGGTAACGGCCGCGACTTAAAAGTTGTAGGTCGTGAGTTCAAACCCAGGCAGGCGCTTTACTTTGTGTAAATTATCTCATCACCACTGCTCTCAAAACGGTGACGGAAAACATCGTGAGGCAACCGGCATGTCCTAGACCCAAAAATTCGAAGACATGTGACATCCACCAACCCACATTGGGCCAGCGTGGTGGATTACGGCCCACACCCTCTCAGAGAAGAGGCCTGTGCCCCAGCTGTAGGGACATTGAAAGGCTGATGAATCTGAATCTGAATCCACTAAAAGAGACCCCACTTTCAAAATGTATTTATTTACGTTAAACGTCCATGTTTCAGTCATAGAAGTAGAAAGGTGTAAGTACAATCGGATCCTAACGAAAATTTACATTCTCAATAATATAAGTCGTTTTTTAGCTTATTTTCCCCAGCAGTGGGGACATGAAAAGGCTGATAATGATGAGCTTATTTATTGTTGCAGTCCTACGATAAAATGCTGTCCCAATTTTGCTTATTTAATTCATTTATAATTTCCCGAGTTTCCGAAAATAATACTTGACAACCCAAAATTTACGAACGTACGAAAAAGAAAGAGTGAAGTAAACTCCCGCCACGAGCAAGCCACGAGCCACAGTGACTAATATAGTTATCTGTGATTGTTGATGTGATGTTATAGTTGATGTGATGAGTAGGTAGGTATGTGTATTGTGTGATGAGTGTATGATGAATGTGTGGTGTGTAGTGAATGTCAGTGAAAGTTATTTTTATTTGTATGTTTAGGATGACAGGTATATATTTTATATTTAAATACTACAAAAAATTACATTTGATTTCTTTATTTCCAGCAGTTCTTCAGTTTCCTGATAGTCTAATCCTGATAACCATGAAGCCACTTTTCTTTTACATTCACGCATATTATCACTAAAGATATTCATGAGTTTATTCATTTGATTGTATAATCTAGGTCCAATAAAGTCACAGAATTTTTGTGCAAATCTGGTCTTAGTTTTATAGGTTTTGCAAACGGAATACTGCCTTCTCGTATTAATAATTTGTTGATTAAACACCGATAAATCTTTATGCTGTCGAAGGACGCAAGAAAGTATGAACAACTGTCTAACAGTCAGTACTCCAGTTTCCCGATATAACTCCCGGGTAGAAAAAAGCCTAGGCTTAAAGAAGGTAACCTTCAAAATTAGTCTCTGGGCTCTCTCCAATTCTAATAGTTTTGTTTTGTCGGTGCCGCCGCATGAGGTAATACAATAGGTCACAATTGATTGAATCAAGGAAAGGAATGAGTTACATCTGCATTTTAGTGGAAAAAAAAATATATAAAAACACTACTGATGACTAGGCAGCATGGTCTCTGACCTTAGCTTGTTCCAAAAGGAACAAAAAATTTTTGACTGACGTAAATAAGTAATGACGTAATTTCACGTAATCAATGATCTCAAAACAATCATGTTATTCATTATTCATGAAAATAAAAGTAAACAATGAAATTTAAAATGCTTTACAAGATCTTTTTCAGATTATTTTACTGTCGTGGCCTTCACACTGACAATATTTATTTTTATAGTATATTTATTATATTAGAGTTTAGGCAACAATCTAACAAAGCAATGTGAACAAGCAAGGCAAGGCATAACAAAGCAAGACATCTGAAGAGTGAAGTCGTTCTATAACTATACAATAGGTACGGTACAGAAAAATACCCAAAGTTACAGTTCAAATAATACCTACCTATATTAAGGCGATAACGTAAAATCTAAACCTGTTTTCCCTCAGTAGGTATGTGGTTTTGATTGAGCAATAAATAGCTCACAAGAGTTACAGGGCTTATTTTCGTCAAGCAAAACTTGTACTTAGCGATTACCATAGCACTCTATACCAGTATTTTATATTAGTGCTCTGTGGCGATTACGTTATACGTTGGTTGACCGCGGCCAGTCCAGTGCAAAGAGATGGTCCAGTGGATCTCGAATTTAGCGCCGTAACGCCGTTTCGTTTCGTCAAATCGTCAGTTGTTCGTGCACCGTTAATCGGGGACGTTGTGTATTTTCCAGTGTGTTATCTTACGACATAAAATGAGCAAATCCGCGAATATTAACCCGGATTTACGAAGAGAAAGGGAGAAATGCTCTTTCAATATAACAGAGCTTACTAATTTGTTGGATGGCGGCCCTCAGATGACAGAGGAGAGGAGGAGACGAGGTAATTAGACTATGATTTTTTAAATCATGTTAGGTAGGTTTGTCTATTGGCTGGTAAATATCATTTTAGGCCAGATTTTTTTTGCAAAGTAACGTCATCTGATGCTTCAACTTAAACTTTGGACATTATTCTGTAGAATCTCAACAACAAGGCAAATCTGACAAGAATGTTAACACATTTCCTAATGAAAACACATTTCCCTTGTCAGAGATTGTGTAATTTTGCAATAAGAACTTTAGCTAATTGGACGCAACTTTTGTATTGCACTGCATTATTTTACTTAAAGTAACTTGAAGTGAATACTTATCTTTTGAGACATTGGTATTGTGAGAATGATACTGAGGTCCAAAGTTTGATAAATACAGTTGTAACCATTGTTATCTAAACTTGCTGTGTCCCTTACTGAAACAATAATATTTTAACATAATTTGTTTGAATTAATAAGTAAATATGCTATTGAAGTTACTGTGGAATTTACCAATATTTAAGACAGCATTGCCCATAAGGCCAGGCAGAGGAGAACTTATAGTACATCTACATTTTACCAGTTAAATTGAGTTTTAGATACATGCAATGGGGGAAGAAAGGATCTTTTCTTCATCTGATTTCAACATTTCTTTTTAGATTCAAACACAATACTAGTTTGTAAATTTATGAATAATATTAGCATCTATCTATCTATCAAAAGATGGTTTTGTTGCTACATAATTTTGTGCTAAATTGTTGTGCTTATGGTATTTTACAGAAAATTCATTAAACATTCTCTGATTAGATTAATTACTATCATGAATTATTGATAATTTTTAATGCCTAACACTATTTGAGATAAACCGATCAACTTCTTGTATTAATCTTAAAAATTCAGAGTAGTTTCAATAATCGAATCTACCTACTTAATAATTAATAGTTATTATGTTGATCATTGACAGCAAATTTTCTGACTTGTCTAATTGACTTGGCAAATATGACTCAATGACCTCGTTAGCAGTGGTGGCCCAGCGGTAACGGCCGCGACTTACGTGTTAATTATTTCTTCATCAGTGCTCTCAAAACGGTAAAGGAAACCATAGTGAGGCAACCGGCATGTCCTAAAACCAAAAATTCAAAGACATGTGACATCCACCAACCCGCATTGGGCCAGCGTGGTGGATTATGGCCCACACCCTATCACAGAGAGGCCTGTGCCCCAGCAGTGGGGACATTAAAAGGCTGATGATGATGACTTCTTTAGAACACACATCACAAGTTGCTTCTTTCTCTCTCAGCTATAGTTACTAAGAATTTGAAAGTTAGGGAACCATCGATTCGAAAGAAGAAGAAGAAGCTATAGTTACTGGTATTATAATGAATGTTTGCTAAATTAAGAAGAGTTTATATATATTTATGAACGCACCCACAACTCACAATACAAGAGTAGTTCCTAGTGCAGGGCAATGATTTTCATAAAAATATACTAATTCTATAAAAATAAATATAATTGTTCTCGGTTGTAGATTACAGTTAAGCTTCCTGATGTAAGTAATGTTATATAATAACGACAATGTTAGGTGCAGCTAACTTTTATAAATTAGCCATATAAGGGTCTACCACTTATCATGCCCTAAGACTAGGAAGCAGCTAAGGGAAAATGAAAAGTGAGTTCAAAATTATTGTAAACCAAGTTTTTTCCTTTAAGTAGGTTTATTCCTTAGTAGATGAGAGGTTGACCCGCCCCAGCTTCGCATGGGTAAAAATTATACACCTAAACCTCATCCTCATGAACCACTCTATCTATTGGTAAAAACCGCATGAAAATCCGTCCATTAGTTTTTGGGTTTATCGCGTACAGACACGGCGGTGGACTTTGAAAACTGGCCAAGTGCGAGTCGGACTCACACACGAACGGTTCCATACCATAGACTGGAAAAAAATACAACAAAAACACGATTCTGGAAACGTGTTTTTTTTTGGGCTGTACCTCATGATCATGATCCGTAATAGGTAGACAGTTGAAATGTTCGTTCACACAGCGTGTATTTCTATTCCTGCTATAACAACAAATAATAAATTTAAAATTAAAGGGGCCTGTGAAAATTTCAACTGTGTAGCTATTACGGATCGTGAGATACAGCCCGCTGACAGACAGACGGACAGCGGAGTTTTTTTTGGGCTGTATCTCATGATTCGTAATAAGTAGACAGTTGAAATTTTCACACAGCGTGTATTTCTATAGCTGCTGCCAGACAGACGGACAGCGGAGTCTTAGTAATAGGGTCCCGTTGGTTACCCTTTGGTTACGGAACCCTAAAAACCGGCCAAGTGCGTGTCGGACTTCGCACATTTAGGATTCCGTACCAAATAAGGTAATTTCAAAGAAACAATCTGATTTTCAATATATGTATAAATATTTGTTAGTAAAATATACTTAAAGCTGCGATCCCACGGCGTGAGTCGGCCTGGTGCGGCCTGCTGGTCGCCATTCATCCATCATCGCATTCATTCATTCTTTACGCCGCGGGCTTCATCGGATGCGACGCCGACGGTTCCCACGGCCTGTCAGCCTGGCCTGGCGCGGTGCGGCCCGTCCATTCACGAGACGTGGGACCGCAGTTTAATAATAAACATTACCAAATTTCAATTTCTTATTTAAGTCAATGGGAAGTTGAAAAATTCTTCGGAACAAAATTTTGTGGCAGACGACGGACAGACAGACGGATACGTGAGTGACAGCAATAGGGCTCCGTTTGAACCCTTTGGGTACGGAACTCTAAAAATAATGCAAAAACTGACGTACGACGACACCGCCATTAGGTTACATGCGCAAATGAGATAGCAAGATGTCCCCACCACATCTCCACTCTTCCTAATTCCAATATTTGAAATGTTAATAGGAATGTTTTCTGGGTATAAAAATAATAATTCTATTTAGTTCGTATTTTTTGCTTTACCAAACCAGTAAAAAATTACAAAGATAAAACGCATCAAAGTCAGGAGTGAGGGCTTGTTACGTCACTAAATGGTACAAAGTGTATCGAGGTGTGACGTGACGCGAATTTTCAACGCATGTTTTTGGTTTACGTGAAAAAAGAAAAAAAACATGTTCTGTATTTTTTTGCTTTAATCTAACTGACTAATTAGATTTTTTTACTAAATATTGAACAGAAATAATGTAAATGAGTATATAAGAGGAAGTCTGAAAGTGGCACCGCTGACTGAAAAGTTGTGTGGAAATCGGTTGTCGTGGTATGGGCATGTGATGCGGAGGAATGAAGAAAATGTCGTGAGGAAAGTCTTGTGTATGGATGTGGATGGCTATAAGAGTAGGGGAAGGCCAAAGAAACGATGGTTGGACTGTGTGAAAGAGGATATGGGTAAAAAGGGGGTGACTACAGAGATGACGACTAATAGAGGAGTATGGAAGAAAAAGAAATGTTGCGCCGACCCCAAATAAATTGGGATAAGGGCAGGAGAATGATGAAATAAACACAAAAAATACTCTATTACTCTACTAAGTCTGAGATTGAAAAAATTACTATGCTTGGCATAGCAATGATAATTTACAGCTTGTTTGTTTACTTTTGCATGCTTACCTAAATCTTTAAAGGGCTGTATTATGCTCCTCCTTTCCGAAGGAAAAATCATTTATGCTGATCATTACAACAATTTAGCTAAGTAATTATTTTTTAATCTACAGATTTTTAATGAGTGAATCAAACACCTTGTACACAGGTTTGACAACCAACACTGAGTTGCGGTTTTATAGTATTACTAGCACTCCGCCCGCGACTTCGTCCGCATGAATTTCAAAAATATTTATAGTCTATAGCACTCACAATTAATGTAGCTTTTAACTGGTGAAAGAATTTTCAAAATCGATTTACTACTTCCGGAGATAACCACCAACATACAAACTTACAAACCAATTTTACCTCTTTACAATATTAGTCTATACAAGGTCAATCGTGGCTAAAGTAATAACAGCCGCACTGGTCGATCCATCAGGTTAAGCTACGCTTGCCGGGGTTGGTCCATGGACGGGTGACCATCTTTACATACCGAGACTCCTCCGTGCCTCGGAAAGCACGTCAAGCCGTTAGTCCCGGCTGTCAATCGTAAATCTTTGACAGTCGTTACGGGTCGTCAGAAGCCCAAAAGTCTGACATCCAGTCTTACCAAGGGGTATCGTATTACCCAGTAACTGGGTTGTGGAGGTCAGATAGGTAGTCGCTATTGATATTCAGCTGCATCCGGTTAGACTGGAAGCCGACCCCAAGATAGTCGGGAAAAGGCTTGGCAGATTTTTTGATAACAAGGTCAAATAAAATTAACCAGTGAAATTTCATAGATGTGATCAATGGAATTCTCTAAACTGGGTATTTTAAATATCTGTGTAATCATCATTACCATCCACAGCCTAACTTCGTCCACTGCTTAGCATAGGCCTCTCTTTCTTTTCTCATTCATGTTTTACCCGCAATGGTAACAACGTCGTCTGCCTATCTTGTCATCTCCTTGGACGCCACTCGGTCACCTATCATCACCGCGCCTTGTCAGCTGTTCTGCCCAGCTCCATTTGAGTTCCATTATTCTTTTTCCATATGAGACTTATGCTGGCGGAGTCAGAAAACTTGAGAGCAGTGGTGGCCCAGTGGTAACGGCCGCGACTTACAAGTTGTAAGTCGTGAGTTCAAACCAAGGCAGGCGCTTAACTTTGTGTAAATTATTTCATCACCACTGCTCTCAAAACGCTGAAGGAAAACATCGTGAGGAAACCGGCATGTCCTAGAACCAAAAATTCAAAGACATGTGACATCCACCAACCCGCATTGGGCCAGCGTGGTGGATTATGGCCCACACCCTATCACAGAGAGGCCTGTGCCCCAGCAGTGGGGACATTAAAAGGCTGATGATGATGACTTCTTTAGAACACACATCACAAGTTGCTTCTTTCTCTCTCAGCTATAGTTACTAAGAATTTGAAAGTTAGGGAACCATCGATTCGAAAGAAGAAGAAGAAGCTATAGTTACTGGTATTATAATGAATGTTTGCTAAATTTTAAGAAGAGTTTATATATATTTATGAACGCACCCACAACTCACAATACAAGAGTAGTTCCTAGTGCAGGGCAATGATTTTCATAAAAATATACTAATTCTATAAAAATAAATATAATTGTTCTCGGTTGTAGATTACAGTTAAGCTTCCTGATGTAAGTAATGTTATATAATAACGACAATGTTAGGTGCAGCTAACTTTTATAAATTAGCCATATAAGGGTCTACCACTTATCATGCCCTAAGACTAGGAAGCAGCTAAGGGAAAATGAAAAGTGAGTTCAAAATTATTGTAAACCAAGTTTTTTCCTTTAAGTAGGTTTATTCCTTAGTAGATGAGAGGTTGACCCGCCCCAGCTTCGCATGGGTAAAAATTATACACCTAAACCTCATCCTCATGAACCACTCTATCTATTGGTAAAAACCGCATGAAAATCCGTCCATTAGTTTTTGGGTTTATCGCGTACAGACACGGCGGTGGACTTTGAAAACTGGCCAAGTGCGAGTCGGACTCACACACGAACGGTTCCATACCATAGACTGGAAAAAAATACAACAAAAACACGATTGTGGAAACGTGTTTTTTTTTGGGCTGTACCTCATGATCATGATCCGTAATAGGTAGACAGTTGAAATGTTCGTTCACACAGCGTGTATTTCTATTCCCGCTATAACAACAAATAATAAATTTAAAATTAAAGGGGCCTGTGAAAATTTCAACTGTGTAGCTATTACGGATCGTGAGATACAGCCCGCTGACAGACAGACGGACAGCGGAGTTTTTTTTGGGCTGTATCTCATGATCCGTAATAAGTAGACAGTTGAAATTTTCACACAGCGTGTATTTTTATAGCTGCTGCCAGACAGACAGACAGCGGAGTCTTAGTAATAGGGTCCCTTTGGTTACGGAACCCTAAAAACTGGCCAAGTGCGTGTCGGACTTCGCACATTTAGGGTTCCGTACCAAATAAGGTAATTTCAAAGAAACAATCTGATTTTCAATATATGTATAAATATTTGTTAGTAAAATATACTTAAAGCTGCCATCCCACGGCGTGAGTCGGCCTGGTGCGGCCTGCTGGTCGCCATTCATCCATCATCGCATTCATTCATTCTTTACGCCGCGCCGGTGAGGTCCCACGGCCCGTTAATCGTCAGACCGCGCCGCGTCGAGTCGCATCTTTGATCTTACCGGCTCGCGATGGATCGGACGGGCGACGAACACCGCGGGCTTCATCGGATGCGACGCCGACGGTTCCCACGGCCTGTCAGCCTGGCCTGGCGCGGTGCGGCCCGTCCATTCACGAGACGTGGGACCGCAGTTTAATAATAAACATTACCAAATTTCAAGTTCTTATGTCAATGGAAAGTTGAAAAATTCTTCGGAACAAAATTTTGTGGCAGACGACGGACAGACAGACGGACACGTGAGTGACAGCAATAGGGCTCCGTTTGAACCCTTTGGGTACGGAACTCTAAAAATAATGCAAAAACTGACGAACGACGACACCGCCATTAGGTTATATGCGCAAATGAGATAGCAAGATGTCCCCACCACGTCCCCACTCTTCCTAATTCCAATATTTGAAATGTTAATTGGAATGTTTTCTGGGTACAAAAATAATAATTCTATTTAGTTCGTATTTTTTGCTTTACCAAACCAGTAAAAAATTACAAAGATAAAACGCATCAAAGTCAGGAGTGAGGGCTTGTTACGTCACTAAATGGTACAAAGTGTATCGAGGTGTGACGTGACGCGAATTTTCAACGCATGTTTTTGGTTTACGTGAAAAAAGAAAAAAAAACATGTTCTGTATTTTTTTGCTTTAATCTAACTGACTAATTAGATTTTTTTACAAAATATTGAACAGAAATAATGTAAATGAGTATATAAGAGGCACCGCTGCACTGACTGAAAAGTTGTGTGAAAATGGGTTGTCGTGGTATGGGCATGTGATGCGGAGGAATGAAGAAAATGTCCTGAGGAAAGTCTTGTGTATGGATGTGGATGGCTATAAGAGTAGGGGAAGGCTAAAGAAACGATGGTTGGACTGTGTGAAAGAGGATATGGGTAAAAAGGGGGTGACTACAGAGATGACGACTAATAGAGGAGTATGGAAGAAAAAGACATGTTGCGCCGACCCCAAATAAATTGGGATAAGGGCAGGAGAATGATGAAATAAATACAAAAACATACTCTATTACTCTACTGAGTCTGTGTTTGAAAAAATTACTATGCTTGGCATAGCAATGATAATTTACAGCTTGTATGTTTACTTTTGCATGCTTACATAAATCTTTAAAGGGCTGTATTATTTTTCGCCTTTGTGTGCATTCTTCCGAAGGAGAAATCATTTATGCTGATCATTACATACAATACAATTTAGCTAAGTAATTATTTTTTAATCTACAGATTTAATGAGTGAATCAAACACCTTGTACACAGGTTTGACAACCAACACTGAGTTGCGGTTTTATAGTATTACTAGCACTCCGCCCGCGACTTCGTCCGCATGAATTTCAAAAATATTTATAGTCTATAGCACTCACAAATAATGTAGCTTTCTACTGGTGAAAGAATTTTCAAAATCGATTTACTACTTCCGGAGATAACCATCAACATACAAACTTACAAACCAATTTTACCTCTTTACAATATTAGTCTATACAAGGTCAATCGTGGCTAAAGTAATAACAGCCGCACGGGTCGATCCATCAGGTTAAGCTACGCTGGCCGGGGTTGGTCCATAGATGGGTGACCATCTTTACATACCGAGACTCCTCCGTGCTTCGTAAAGCACGGTGGTCCCGGCTGTCAATCGTAAATCTTTGACAGTCGTTACGGGTCGTCAGAAGCCCAAAAGTCTGACATCCAGTCTTACCAAGGGGTATCGTATTACCCAGTAACTGGGTTGTGGAGGTCCGATAGGTAGTCGCTCCATGTAAAGTACTGATATTCAGCTGCATCCGGTTAGACTGGAAGCCGACCCCAAGATAGTCGGGAAAAGGCTTGGCAGATTTTTTGATAACAAGGTCAAATAAAATTAACCAGTGAAATTTCATAGATGTGATCAATGGAATTCTCTAAACTGGGTATTTTAAATATCTGTGTAATCATCATTACCATCCACAGCCTAACTTCGTCCACTGCTTAGCATAGGCCTCTCTTTCTTTTCTCATTCATGTTTTACCCGCAATGGTAACAACGTCGCCGTCGTCTGCCCATCTTGTCATCTCCTTGGACGCCACTCGGTCACCTATCATCACCGCGCTTTGTCAGCTGTTCTGCCAATCTCCATTTGAGTTCCATTATTCTTTTTCCTTATGAGACTTATGCTGGCGGAGTCAGAAAACTTGAGAGCAGTGGTGGCCCAGTGGTAACGGCCGCGACTTACAAGTTGTAAGTCGTGAGTTCAAACCAAGGCAGGCGCTTAACTTTGTGTAAATTATTTCGTCACCACTGCTCTCAAAACGCTGTAGGAAAACATCGTGAGGAAACCGGCATGTCCTAGAACCATAAATTCGAAGACATAGACAGACATCATTGGGCCTGCGTGGAGGAGGCCTGTGTCTCAGCAGTGCGGACATTAAAAGGCTGATGATGAGGATTCGTTTTCCGATGTCGAAAACCTTTGTACGTCTTTGGATCTCGACGTTTGGGACTCGGTCTATTAGACGTATGCCAAGCACGGGACGCTCCATGGCTTTCTGTGCAACTCTCAGCCTGTACACAGCCTCCTGCGTGAGCATCCGCGTGTCAGCACCGTAAGTCGGCCAATTTGCTAAAAGCTCTGTAGTTTCATGATATCTTGAGTTTTCTTTTTCATCATTGTCTAGTAGTTAGTATGTCGAATTATCAATACATATTACACCTGTGAATAATTAACTAGCTGTGCTCGCGATTTCACCCGCGTTTATGGTTACTCTGTCGTAGCGTGATGTTATAAAGTATATATGTATATAGAACCTTCCTCTATAAATAGGCTATACAGTGTAAAATGGTGTCTCGCTGAGCTACTGGCGGCGGCCGGCCAGCGCAAGCGCACCCCCACATCCCTCATGATCGCCCGCCTTGCACATCATGATTTCATGAACGTGCGCGTGGTACAGTTCTCGCCAAACTTCTTGGCCGCTCTGAAGTTCGCTACAATGGCTGCGCAGTAGTAAATCTCATACAAAAACAGCATCGCGCTTGCGCCTTGCGCATCGGAAATTCAACTTCAGGGCGGCCAAGATGTTTGGCGTATAGTGTATTTGATTAAAACTATGATATCTCCTAAGATATTCGTTAAAATCAAATAATGGTGTTGATTCTGTTGTGCGCAGACTAAACTTAATTTAGGCTATTGCTGTCTTTTTCTCTTTAATAAAACAAGAAAGAGACGGACGTAAATTAGAGCTGTCAAATTTAGTTTGAACTAATATTTCCATACAAATTAAGGGTACACGTAAAAACATGTCGTCTAAAAACACAGCGAAGCGCAAGGCGTAAACTAGTTTGACATCTCTAACTTAGTGCATAGCTATCGCCGTCCTTTTCTCGCACTGCCTTTTAGTAAAAGATAGCAATTCTCTAATTTTAGTTTAGATTTTGAACAAGAGAATCCGTACCAATGTCAAGGGCAATTTTGTTCAAAATTAAGTACTTATGATGAATAACATATTTATTTGGGTAAGGATTAACATCATGTTTATAAAACACCTTCGCAAATAATGCAATAATTTAGAACAAATTTGATTACCATAAATAAGATTATAGTGAGTTAACCTTATAAGATATACATAAGCTGACGCGGACTTTTTTTTAGAACTTATTTCGTAATACATAATTTTTGCGTAACTTTAACCGTTTACGCAGCGCACGCAACGGAAGCTTTCAGAAGGAGTATTTTTTTCCCGTTTTTGCCACATTTTTCATATATGCTCTGCTCCTATTAGTCGTAGCGTGATGCTATATAGCCTAGAGCCGTCCTCGATAAATGGACTATTCAACACAAAAGAGATTTTTTCAATGCGGTCCAGTAGATAGTTCCTGAGATTAGCACGTTCAACCAAACAAACAAACTCTTCAGCTTTGTAATATTAGTATAGATTTAACTCCTTAGAATCTTATGTGAAGTAATAAACATTGAAACAGACAGCGGACTATGACCAAGATAATAATATGAGGCTTAAAATCGCGCTGTCATTGACTTCAGAGACCAAAGGTCGACCTCAATGCGTATATTACAGATTCATTTGAGTAACTTAATTCATAAACAAGTTACAAAAACATAAGTTAGTATACTCTATTTCATCATCATTACTCTCAAAGCGGTGAAGGTAGAAAGGAACTTAAATTTCGAAGACGTGTCATGCATGAATGATCCATCAATCTGCACCAGACCCGCGTGGTATATTACAGCTTCCCCCCCCATCACAGAGAGACCAACTATGGTGCTAACAGGACACAGGAAAAAAAAATAGGCTGACAATGCTTGCCACTATGTATTGCATGCTCTTTGAAATTTTATCAAGAAGGATATTGAATGAGGAAGCTTCATTTTGCAGTACCTAGGTACTGGATCATAAGACATTTTATTGCTTTCGCCGACTTGAATCAGGCCTGAGTCCTATAGACCTATGCACTGCACCTAAAAATTACGTGTATCTCACCTTCTTAATTTTTCTGTTATGTAATCTGATGACGTTGCTTAAAATTAAATTTCTAAAATGTTCCACTGTATGTAAATTAAAAACTATGTTTTTCTTACAAACAAGTTTAATTTCATTTTGACATCACTGACTATGTTCGAAGGTCAAGTTTGGTACACGACGCCGGACATTTCGGTATTGCCAGACAAATTGCGAAGTCGAGTAAGCTTCATTTGAGTTCGAAATCATTCGGGCAAGCGTGCTCGTTGCTTTCCAACATTGATGGAGTCGAGAGAGCCTGCGTTATCTTTTTTTTTTTTGGGGTTGGTAAATTATCCAATGACATCTCCCGCTCTGGGTGGAGCGGGAGGGCGTGTCAGACTCTTACTGACTAAAACCCACCCCTGTTCCTTCCTTGTCTGAGTGCCCAGGAGAGTGGTAGGTACCTCTGTTACGAATTTATCTGCTAGCCCTAGGCATGCAGGCACCGGCCACGATGTGCAGGCACCGGCCACGCGCTGTCGACTCACGGGCCTGGTGTTGATCGGACGGCAAGCTACTCACTACTCGCCGTCCGCAGGCCCGGGTCTACAGTGGCCGGAGATCGTCTCGCGACGTCCTACGCCCAGGGCGTCTCCTGCGGCGGCTGCGGCTGCGGGCGTGAGGGCACTCCGTTGAGCTTCCCTCACCCGTTCCGCCTCCTCCTTCGCGAGCATTACTGCTTCGCAGAAGGAGGGGACTGCTTCCCATTCCCTCTCGCTCCGTACCATGGCCTGAACCAGGGCCGGGCGCGAGAGGTCGCAGCCGCCTATCGCATCCACGAGGACACGGCGGTGCTCCGCCCAAGCGGGGCAGACCTCCACCGTGTCCTCTGGGCGATCCGCGCAGTGGTGACACCCGGGGGTTTCCTCCCGCCTTATCCGACACAGGGACTTCCCGAAACAACCGTGTCCGGTGAGGACCTGCGTCAGGCGGAAGGTGAGGACGCCGTGGCGCCTCTCCAGCTACTCCACAAAGAGGGGCACTACCGCCGCAATGGCTCAGCGCTCAGAGCCCAGCGCTGGGTTGCTTCAGTCGCTCTCTCCATGTCGCCATGAGATCTTGCCGGAGCTCCGTCCGCCGAGCCGCGAGGTGTCGCGGCAGCGGAGTTTCGCCCCGGCGTTTCGCCTCCTCGCGCCACTCCCTTAACTCTGTATATGTAGATAGTAGGTACCTACCTAAGTGAAAACCAACTAACTTCTTCAAATGAATCAAGAAGTTACTTGCTTTTCACTTAGGTAACTAGGTACTCTTGTATTTTTATATCGAGCTGATGACTACAACTCCACGTTGAACGTGTGCGTGTGCGTATTTTGTGTACGAGTAGTTAAAGTCCATTATTCCCTTAAAATGAGGACAATTAAATGATAATTTTCCTTAATGAATAGTTGCGTCCATCAAAATCAGCTATTCATTGCTTATTTACAGTTTAAAATTTGTTAAATGTTCGTGCACTTATTAACTATTGATTTAATCTACTCATCAATAAAATAGATCCCCAAATTATTAATTGTTTTCATACCGAAGTAAGTATGTACCTAAATTGTTTAGTAGCGTACCTACTAAAACCCATTTTCGCACGCACGGGCGGTTTTTGGAACGAAGTTCCTTATCGCGCGTTGCGAAAGGGGGCTAGACGGAAAAAATTAGGAACAAAAGTTGTAACGACATTTTTTGATCCAAAAGTTGTAACGACACTTTTTGCTATAGTTGTTGTTATTGCTATAGAGTTGAGTTGAGTTGAGCTGAGCTGAGCTGAGCTGAGCTGAGATGAGATGATGAAGTATAACTTCTTACGTGCGTACATAAGTACACACACACTTTTTTTTTTTTGAGTCTGTGCGTAATAGCATTTTTACATAAGACCATGCGTCGGCGGTGCGGTTAATATTACAATATATTTGTTAATAATAAAAAAAAAATACTATAACTTAAAAAAAAAAAATTATATACAAATCCTTCACTAATTAATCGAAAGGAACTTCGTTCCATCCGGGTGTCCCTTGACACCTCTCAAGTTGCACTGGATTTTTAACTCTCAGCGTTAAGACAAGCGTTGAGAATCCAACGGCTCGCTTTCTTCTTGGGCTTATAATTATAAACCTTTCCTCCTTTGCAGAGACAACGGTTTTGAATGAAGGCATCCACATCGAGGAAGTACCGTCAGAATACCTCAGTCATAAAGAGAAGTACGAGTTGGCTGTGAAGAAAGCATGTTTGCTGTTCAAGCTGATCCGTCGGCTGCAGGAGGAGGAGAACAATGGGATGGAGAGCTTCAGGTAAGCATCTTGATTTGTGAAACGGATTTGAGTTTGTTGAAAAGCGCTGAACAAATTTTTGTCTGGCTCATTGAGTTTGGTTCATGGATGGGTGACCATCCATTTAACACATGGGTACCTACTCCTCCAAGCCTCGGAAGTTACGTTGAGCCGGTTACCGGCTGTCATTTGAAGATCTTTGCCAGTGGTTACGGGTAGTTATTCTTCTTCGTCGTTCCCTCACTATCTGAGGATCGCGACCACTTACGACGCGGCTCCAAGTTTTGCGATCTTCTGCAACGTGGACCGATGGTACACGCTGCCTCCAACAACCTTCTTGTATTACGTCAGACAAACTTTCGGGTGCTCTTTTCCTTCCTCCTTGCCTGGGCAAGGAGGAAGGAGGATAGGCTCATAATACCAGTATTATGAGCCTATCCAGACTATGCCTAGGATATTTAGACTGGTAGTTACCCGATAGTGTGACCATCAAACCAGCCATTAGGTATCGTGTTATCCAGAGAAAAGGCAGGAATATTGATTGACGTAGTATTGTAGAGACCGGGGGCGTGGACCTCAGTGGTGAATACCGGTTGTGTGTGGTCTTACGGATCTGGTGTTTAAGAAAAGAAAGACTGATCCGGAATTCTTGATATGTTATAATCAGAGGTCGGAATTAGGTCGAGTTATTTATGTACTTGCATCGAAATGTTGATATTAATATGGATCTTCCCTGGATTTATAATGGACAATCCCGTGTGGCCAACAATAATAAAAACATCTATTGTTTTCTTTTGTTCTCACTAGCTATGTTGTGTGAACTACAAATGTGGCAACATCGCGCGTGTGCGCATAGGAATTTTGCAACTTCGGATATCCGATGTCGTTGATGTAAATTTGGCAACGTCGCGCGTGCAGTGGTTTAAATTATGTAAAAGTAAATAGCTTTTTTTTAAAATAAATCGCGGGATTTTTCTGCTCTTTAAAATTAATCTCGAGACTTGAGGCATATCCACTCTATTCTTTCGCTGTATGAAATCAGTGTAAGTACATAAATAACTCTACCTAATTCCGACCTCTGGTTATAATATAACATCAATACGTTTCCATTGACAACACACAACCTACCTACACACCTTCGAATTTATCCGCGACCACTGCTAGTAACCTAACTACCCTTATTTTACTTCCACACCTACAGGGCAGTTCTAGGTGGTGCGCTCGGAGCAGCTATTCTTCAGGACGGGTCCCCCCTAACCCTCCACTACGTCATGTTCATACCGACGATAATGGGACAGGCATCCGTGGAGCAGCAGGCCTACTGGATCGGTAGGGCTTTCAACCTTGATATCATCGGTACATATGCACAGGTTGGTTAATTATTTTGATGATAGCTTTTTAATATTAGCCTGAAATAATAAACTTAATAAGCCTTAAATGATAAATCGTCGACTGAATTCAATAGTGGCACAAAACAAAAACCAACAATTTGAGTAATCGCACAATTAAATTTTCGTTGACAAGTGCGCAGGCACATATTTGCTCTTACTGAGTGTACTTTACGGAATAAATAGATGATATTTAATTTTTTTACATATACTTTATAGCTTCATTTGATGGCAATAATCATTTTGATGGAGTTTTTATTATTTTGATTAATATGAGGCCCAGAAGATGGTAACTCCGAGTTATGCCACTATTCCATAAATTTTTTGTGACTTTTTTAATTAATGCCAGAAATTATTTTATAAAACTAATGAAATTAAAAATACAATCTCGTGAAAATCAAAATAAAATCATAAATAAAACTACCATATGTTAAATCAAATAATATTTATTTTCAAAACAGAGTCTGTAATTTCTTATAGGCAAACAAGTACTAAAAATTAATTCCTAAAAGCATACTGTACCTACAAAGTAACTACGAAGAACTAAATAGTTCAGTTGTTTAAAAATAAAATACAATCAATGTTTTTCTTTTTTTTTGTGTGTTCTCTGTTTTTTGCGTCATGTTTACCGTAAATAAACGTATTTTCTTTCTTTTCTTTTCTTTCAATCACAAACGTGCCACAAAAAGGAACTTATACTGGGTCACATAATTCAATCAAAAGAAAACGTATGGAGAATCAGTTTAAAACAAATGAACTAATGAAATTGAGTTAGATGTTGTACTCTATCTTTACTTTTTACATACTTATAAAAAGTACTACACCTAAAAAACATAATATAAAATCCGCTTTAACAATATGACAAAAAATAACCAAGTTATTGTCCTACATAATTTATACATAAAAAATAACAAAAAATCAGCCTTATGATTCCTGTAGGAATATAGTAATCAAGCACCAAATCAGTTTTCATTAAACGAAGACGGTATGAAAGTAGAAAAAAGTAAAATTTTCATTGAACAATCTGAAAAGTAAGTATTGAAAGTGTTGACAAGAACGTAAATTCTATAATCAATCATGTTTCAGGTTCTTGTAAAAATCTGCATAACAACGTGGAATGGTATTAGAATTAACTAATGATATCAAATCTTGAAACTTTCTTTGGGAAATGGGTATCTTATCAGTGTAAGTTTTCTTCAGTTGCGCATCTTTTATAAATTTTAGTTGTTTTCTAGTTCTGCTATATCTGATGTTGACCGTTTTTGTAGTTGTCATCTTTGTATGAAGTCTTATAATAGAACATACCGGGATTGTCTTTTTTAACTCGTAAGACAAAAATGTCATTAAAGTTAAATTTCTCTCCATCAGAGTTTACATTAAAGTTGGTTGCAGTGGTGTCTACGAGATCTTTTAGATCAAAAAAGAAACCATGATCTAATTCATACACCTTAAAAGATTCACCAGATTTCCTTGCTGTTGAATTTGCAATGTATTGTTTTTGTCTATTAAGGTCTTTTAAAGACCAAAACGATTGGAGATATTCCTTCCTTTCATCTTCTCTTATTTTAAGTGTACATTTTCGTCTGCAAGAGTCAGTGCAGGGAAGCCCTATTTTTCTTGATGGCACTAGATTACCTTTTTTAAAGTCTTGTACTCCTGTCCTGAATTACCGTACTTCTTTCACCTTATTTCTTTCCCACATTGCAGGATTTGCTTTTCTTTTACGAGTTTTAGGCTTAAAGTTTTCATCTTTCTCGCTTCCAGATAGACTTGATAAACTTTCATCAGACTCAGAGATTTGGTATCCAATCCTTTCAAGATTTTCATAATCAGGATCGGCACCAAAGTCGTCAATCTCTGACTCTGAACTTAAAGATGCGTCTGCTAGAAACGCAGAAGTTGGTTTTAGTTGGACATTAGTGTCATGGTGCTCTGGAAACACATTGGAGGGAAAATCAAGTGTGCCATATAGCGAAGGATTATTCGATGGAGATCGATCCAGTGACATTGGCTGCTTATAAGGAGATTCACAATCAGTCAAATCATCTTCTACAGGTTCAGTTCTAAATTCAGATGATGGTGGCAATATTGAAGGACTACCAGGACTACAGGAAATAGTAATTGCATCATCTGCCGTGTCTTCATTATCCACTGTTTGGCAATTTATAATTTTATCAATGGCTATAGGTGCTGAAACTTCACACAATATTTCTGGCATACCTGTAAACGTTGATCTATCGTTTTGCAAAAAAAATACACCTTTTGATTGTATGTCCAAGTTTTCAAATTGATTTTGCGAAAACTCGAAATCTGATGCAGTCATTGGCGAGTCACATTAAATCTGAGCTACATTCGAGACACAATTTTTGTCAAATAGATCCTTCATTAAATCATAATCAAGTCCGGAGAAACTATTGTTTTCAATTATGTTTCTAGCATGATTCAAGTTTTTTACACCAGTTTGACTTACTGATGAACCAGCCGCTTCGTTCAATAAGACCTCAGCTTCTTCCATTTCTATTCGATTAGGGTTTTATTCCGCAGATCTGAAAAAAAAAGAGTTAAGTATAGTCTAGAACTACTGATATAGACTTACTCGATTATATGCAGCATTACAGGCAACAGGAATTTGCTTTATAAGTCTAGATTACACGATGTGAAATAAGATTATCAGTTTTTGGGAGCAAAACCTTGACAAAAAGTTTATCATTTGTCAAAGAAATCTTCCAAGGAATATTGTGCACATAAGGGTGAGAATAAACGATCGAAATTATGTGAGTTGTGACTCGGCTAAATATTGACTAGTCACATACACAGAAAAATAATGATTACTTACCGTAGAACAACACTCATATTATTTTTACTTATATCAATTACTCCGGCACAACTTAGAAAACTACGCGATATTTGTGCCACACTGGCACAACTCAAAAGTGACACTATTGCATAAAATTTAACGTGCGTTAGCCGCGAACGCATGCGGCCGATTAATGTTGAGCCGGTGTTGCATGACAGAGACGCAACGTTATCGTGTATTCACTATTGGCACAAAACGCCACCTACCAGGTAGTTTATGAATCAACAAGTTGGGTCTCTAATGCATAAAATAAAGTACCTAATTTAGAACAAGAATTCATCACTAACTCAAATTGCCAAAAATTCGACTTGTGCCACTATTGAATTCAGTCGACGAAATGATGTTTATTCAGCAAATAGGTTATAAGGAACACTTTACTAGCACTTCACTCGCGACTTCGCCCGCGTGTATTTCAAAAATATTGAAAGCTCCAGGGTAGCCCGCGAATTCAAATTTTCCTACGTTTTTTTGCAATTTGCAGGTCAGTGTCAGGTTGTATCTTGGTTAAAATTTGATTCGCGAACGTAGCAAGTATGTATTTATAGAATTATAATCATTAAAAGCATCAATACAACTTCGTCCGTATGTCTGTCAAGGGGAAAAATACACAAAGGCTAGCAGCCTTGCCAATCTCAGTGGCATTGTTGATTCTTTGACCGAAAAATAAGTGGCCAGTTAGACCCCATGACCAACTCGTTCAGACCTAGTGTTTCAACCCCAAACGTCTTGAAAAGCGAAAGGTCCCGATTTCATAGCTGGCTAAGGGTGCTATTATACCAATCCATCGATGGTAGAATGGGTTAGTCGACGTCAATCGATAGTTTCACTAGGTACACCAATCGATCGAGCGTCGATCGATGGAAGAATGGATTAGTCGACGTCGATCGATAGTTGCTACTAGGTACGCCAATTGATCGAGCGTCGATCGGTGGTAGAATGGATTAGTCGACGTCGACCGGTAGTTTCTACTAGGTACACCAATCGATCAAGCGTCGATCGATAGTAGAATGGATTAATCGACGTCGATCAATAGTTTCACTAGGTGCACCAATCGATCGAGCGTCGATCGATGGTAGAATGGATAAGTCGACGTCGACAGATAGATTGTTTATCGACCGGTATCCGTCGATCAGCCAAAGCTATTACACCCTAATAGAGACAAATATTCCTCTATGTCTATGGATAAAACCAAGTTAACCTGTGTTATGCTTATTGTTTCTAGACTGAGCTCGGTCACGGCACATTCATCCGAGGTCTGGAGACGACGGCCACCTACGACCCTAAGACCAAGGAGTTCGTGCTGCACAGTCCTACGCTGACCGCCTACAAATGGTGGCCTGGAGGATGTAAGTTTCTTGCTTTCCTCGGTCAAGAAATTCATATAATAAGTTATATGAATTTCTTGACCGTCTTGTATTACTTTATGATTTTAAGCTGAAAACTGAAAGAACAATTTTTGTATGTGGTAACGTTCAATTTCAAGTCGCAATCATCTTAGCGAGTGAGGAGCTCGTGGCTAAGTAATAACAGCCGCTCGGGTCGATCCATCAGGTTAAGCTACGCTTGCCGGGGTTGGTCCACGGATGGGTGACCATCTTTACATACCGAGACTCCTCCGTGCCTCGGAAAGCACGTTAAGCCGTTGGTCCTGGCTGTCAATCGTGGATCTTTAATAATAATAATAATAATAATTTCATTTATTTCAGGCTTTATGCCCATATAAGTAATTCAAATACATACATACATTCAAAACTTTCAATAAAAATAAATAACAGATGCCAAACAAATTCAAAGATGTCAGAAAATTAACAGTACTTAGCAGTTTTTTTTTTATTTATCTTTGACAGTCGTTACGGGTTGTCAGAAGCCCGAAAGTCTGACAACCAGTTACCAAGGGGTATCGTGTTACCCAGTTACTGGGTTATGGAGGTCAGATAGGCAGTCGCTCCATGTAAAATACTGGTATTCAGATAGTTGGGAAAAGGTTAGGCAGATTGAAATACTAATCAATACGATTTTGTTAATATGTATAATACTGGTATTCAGCTGCATCCGGTTAGACTAGAAGCCGACCCCAAGATAGTTGGGGAAAGGCTAGGCAGATTGTCTTCAATCATCTTACCTACCATCAATGTCAAAAACTTATCAAGGTGTAGGGGAATAAGATTTTTTTTGACAGTTTGGGACCTATACCTAAGGCTTAAACCTTATTAGGACAGCAGTGGTGGTGCAACCAGTCACGTCTCCAACAAAATATATACAGCTCTATGGAGGATACGTCGCCTGGTGTCCGCTTAGTTTCGCAAAATTGTATATATTTTGCCGGCATCGCGACTGGCCGCGCCACTACTGGCGTCCTAGTGAGGTATAGGCCTAAGCCTATAAGGTCATGCCTAGGGGTAGCGGATAAATTCTGAAAATGAGTAACCGCATCCCTGGGCACTCAGGCAGGGAAGGAACAGGGTGGGTTTTAGTCAGTAAGAGTGACACGCCCTCTCGCTCCACCCAGAGTGGGAGAAGTCATTGGATGATTTCCACCCCCCCACCCTGCCCCCTCCAAAAAAAGCCTACAAAGTCAGTATTTCGATAAAAGTAGGTTTAATAAACACTTCTTCTTACCCGGGGCCGAAGTTCATACTAAACATTCCAACTTGTCGCCGATTAATCTAATAAGGGCGGCCTATTGAGTTTTCAAATACTAATACAAATTTATAATAATTCGTCGCTTTTATTTCATTAAAATGTATTTACACTCGTACGTAAGTTATCAGCATAAGCGTACATTACATATGTTATCTGTGCCCTAAGGTCGATGTATGCACCTACATGAATAATTCCAAATATCAAATAAATCACTACATTTCGAAGACACGTAGGTAGTGTTTATCTTTACAAGTGTATATGTACCTACTTGTATGTTTAACTCGTGTGTATCCGTTTTGGAATGTGATAATAACATAATTTTGATAAAGTTTGTTTTGATTATGTTACTAGGGGTACACAACTCTTGTCTTAAGTAGATTAATTCATGCAAAATTCTCGAAGATTCTAATTAGACAATCTTATCAGTTCTATGCCAATAGGGTATTTTACTAATAAAAACTGATTAGTTCTTCAGTTAAATAACCAAAAAATAGTGGATTCGTATTTTTTCTATTGTCACGTAAACAAAAAATGAGGGCGATACAGTGAGTTGAAATGTCGCATGACGTCACGCAGTGCGACAGTTTTTAACACCAAAGTGACGTAACGAGCCCCCACTCCTGAACTTTGATGCGTTTTATCTTTGTAATTTTTTATTGCTTTGATAAAGAAAAAAATACGTGTGCAATGTTTTTTTGGTTATATGTATAACTTACGGTTTTTTTTTTTAAATACCCTATTAAGATATTGTAATACTGCTTCTGTTCATAGAAATTAAGAACTTTCATCAAGACAGTCAAGGACAATTCCGAAAAAAATAAATTGAACCTTCTTTACCAATTTTTGATCAGCTGATGATAACTTTGTAGTGAAAGTTCAATGTTTTGTTTTGGGAATTTATTCCCATGGGCAGACGCTATATCTTAAATATAACCATCCATTTCCGTTACAATCTGTATCTTAAGGTGAAAGCTCCAGGGTAGCCCGCGAAATTCAAATTTTCGTTTTTTGCAACTTGCAGTATCAGGTTGTATGTTGGTCAAAATATGATTCACGGCCGTAGCAAGTATGTATTTATAGAATTAAAATCTTCAATACAACTCTCTCTTAGTTAGAATTGATGCCAAATGTCATGATTTCATAAAGTACTACATTTGACATCAATTCTAACTGAAAGAGTTGTATTGATGATTTTAATGATTATAATTCTATAAATACATACTTGCTACGGCCGCGAATCATATTTTGACCAAGACCCGACATTGACCTGCAAATTGCAAAAAACGTAAGAAAATTTGAATTTCGCGGGCTACCCTGGCCAGCTTCCACCTTAAATATTTAAATGTCTCTTTTGAACCCGTGGCACTTCCTAGATACGTGACCATTTTTTGAAATAACGTTCGAATTACAAACCCGAAGACAAAGAAACCGAAGTGGATTGACTGGCGAATCTGAATCTGTCAAAGACACACGACACGCTAATCAACAACGTGTAAGTCTGCTAAACTAACCAAGGAGTATAGTCCTAGGGCCGATTTCACCATTCGCTCTATAAACTAAGTTTTACTGAACTAAGCTTAGCGTCAAAAATAAAAACCATAAAAAAGATTATAGTGAGTTAACCTTCAAAGATTGACATATGCTGTCGCGGACTTTTTTTTTAGAACTTTAAAAGGAGAACAGTTCCGGCATACATAATTTTTGCATAACTTTAACCGTTTACGCAGCGCACGCAACTGAAGCTCTCAAAAGGATTTTTTTCCCCGTCTTTGCCACATTTTTCATTGATGTTTCGCTCCTGTTGGTCGCAGCGTGATATAACATAGCCTTCC
Organism: Polia nebulosa; assembly: GCA_951329385.1. Lineage (NCBI taxonomy): Eukaryota > Metazoa > Arthropoda > Insecta > Lepidoptera > Noctuidae > Polia > Polia nebulosa. The sequence continues at coordinate 6,635,705 of OX589588.1, read as the reverse complement.
TCGATAAATGGACTATTCAACACAAAAAAAAAATCGATACAGTAGTTCCTGAGATTAGCGCGTTCAACCAAAAACTTCAATTTTATGACAGCGGTTAAACGTGTTTAAGCGTTGGTGAAATCGGCCCTTAGTATTAGAGTAGGTAGTTTAGAATATAAGTATAATAAGAAGTTGCGATTAGTCAGTACTTTATTTGAGCTTTTTATTTTGTCCTCTGTTAAATATGGGGTCCGGTAACCTCGTATCACCACGTAGGCAGACTTCTTTTCTATTTTCTACCATCCAGTCACATAAAATAACTTTTCATAATAATTTTGTCAAAATTCTTGTTCCCAGTGGCCCACACAGCCAACTACTGCATAGTAATGGCCCAACTGTACTCCAACGGCCAATGCCACGGCATCCACCCGTTCATAGTCCAACTTCGCGACGAGGAGACCCACATGCCCCTCGCAGGCATCAAGGTTGGCGAGATTGGCGCCAAGCTTGGCATGAACGGTACCAACAACGGATTCCTTGGCTTTGAACACGTGAGGATACCCAGGGAACATATGCTGATGAAGAATTGTCAGGTTTTGGAAGTGAGTATGAGTACCAGTAAGTGTTGAACAATCCAGAAATTAAGTCAACCCTGTCGCGGTCAACTGCTAGACATAGCCTCTTTCAAATGGCATTATAGCGCTCGGTTTTTTCGCCTTCCACATCTCAATTCCCAAGTTTCTCAAAGATTATAATAATAATAATATTCCACAACTATCACACAACGCCATCTAGTCCCAAGCTAAGCAGAGCTTGTGTTATGGGTACTAGACAACTGATAAACATAGTTATATATTTCTAAATACATACATATTATAGATAAATTACACCCAGATACAGAACAAATGATCGTGCTCATTACACAAACATTTTCCTGGGTGGGAATCGAATCCACGACCTCCGGCATAGCAGTCAGGGTCACTAACCACTAGACCAACAGGCCAGCCAAAAAAATTAAACATTAAATAAATATACATCCGACACAAACTAGACATTCAAAGATTTGGTAACTGAGAACTCATACAACATGTTTAGAAAAGCGACCATCGAGCTTTTATGCGCCTTTGTTTTCCATATCCCATTGTTCGCAATCAATATTTCTGTAGCTTTCATTGGAAAATCGAACAACTTCTATGGTATTGTATTTCGGGCTGGTGTCTGCAACTTCCACGTCCAAAACGCGTATTTTGCGTTTTGGTGAGACAGGTTTGTTATTCGATCCACCCCACCTCCTTAAGGAAGGCTAGCAGCACCTTGGTGTTACTGACTATCTCACGGAGGTTGTCTGGGTTCGAACAACTTGGTGATTCTTCAAAACTTTCAATTATCACTTTGCAATTTATAAATCTACTAATCAATAGCTCGTGGCTAAAGTAATAACAGCCGCACGGGTAGATCCATCAGGTTAAGCTACGCTTGCCGGGGTTGGTTCATGGATGGGTGACCATCTTTACATACCGAGATTCCTCCGTGCCTCGGAAAGCACATTAAGCTTTGGTCCCGGCTGTCAATCGTGGGCCTTTGACAGTCGTTACGGGTCGTCAGAAGCCCGAAAGTCTTACAACCAGTTACCAAGGGGTATCGTATTACCCAGTTACTGAGTTGTGGAGGTCAGATAGGCAGTCGCTCCATGTAAAATACTGGTATTCAGATAGTTGGGCAAAGGTTAGGCAGATAGAAATACTAATCAATACAATTTTGTTAATATGTGTATGCTTTCTGGCGGGACATTGTTAGGTCATTATATATATTTTTTTTATAACATTATTAACTATACCCTAATGTGTTCGCAAATAAATAATTTGAATTTAAGAATTTCTACTTTTTTATCTTCCCAGGATGGTACCTATGTCAAGTCCCCGAGCTCGAAACTGACCTACGGCACCATGATGTTCGTCCGTGTGGTCATCGTCAAAGATATGTGCAACTATCTCGCGAAGGCCGTCACCATAGCTACGAGATACTCCGCCGTCAGAAGACAGTCGCAGCCAAAGCCAGAGTAAGTTACTAGCAACTAGCCCCGCTTCGCTCATGTGCATATAATAAAAAACTTTTTAACAAAAAATTCAACCGACGAAAAAGAACTAAAAAGCAAAAAATTAATTAACCTTTTAAGTCTTGAGTATTGTGCTTATTTACCTACATAAAATATCAAATTTTATATAAACTAATTTTGAGTCGGCGCCAAACAACAATCTGATTATTAAATATCTAAATTTTATATGTACGTAGAAATGAAGAAGGCTAGATGTAGGTAATTAATCGTTTTATTATTTGGCGCCGACTCAAAATTAGTTTATATAAAATTTGATATTTTATGTAGGTAAATAAGCACAATACTCAAGACTTAAAAGGTTAATTTATTTTTTGCTTTTTAGTTCTTTTTCGTCGGTTGAATTTTTTGTTAAAAAGTTTTTTATTTTAAGATTTTTTGTGACTCGCATCATCTTTAAATATTCTGAAGTTAATTTCTAATCCTTCATCATTCCTCTTGGCACTGAGCTGATGATGTAACCATCCTTTCATAAGGTTCCCAGGATATTGACCAGTTGAGGTTACCTCCAATATTCCAAAGACGTCTTTTCTTCAAAGTATATTAAGTGGTATCTGTCACTAAAACCAGTTTTTTATAACTAACTTCTATTGTTAAGGAAAGGTATGGTTTCCATCATCAGCTCAGTTTCATGATGTGATGATTCCTAAATGCAAATACCTGATAAAGTTATGAAAAGTAAACAGAAACAATATTCGTGCCCAATTTTCGAGGTTTACTCTCAATTTTATCAGGATTCCATGATCAGATCCTAATGTCCTTGACATGGGACCATCCTTGAGGTATACCCTATCTATGAAAAAAAGAATCGTCAAAATCGGTTCATAAACAACGGAGTGAGGGTCGAACATACGTACAGAAACGCTAAACGTGCCCACAAATTTCGAGGTTTTCTCTCAATTTTATCAGGATTCCATGATCAGATCCTAATGTCCTTGACATGAGACCACCCTTAAGGTATACCCTATCTATGATAAAAAGAATCATCGAAATCGGTTCATAAACAACGGAGTGAGGGCCGAACATACGTACAGAAACGCTAAACGTGCCCACAATTTTCGAGGTTTTCTCTCAATTTTATCAGGATTCCATTATCAGATCCTGATTTCCTTGACACGGGACCACCCTTGAGGTATACCCTATCTAATAAAAAAATAATTATTAAGATCGGTTCATAAATGACGGAGTGAGGGCTGAACATAAACAAAATATATATATATATATATATACAGTCGAATTGAGAACCTCCTCCTTTTTTTGAAGTCGGTTAAAAATAATTATCTTTGTCATTTTTCATTGATTTGATAAAGCAAATACGTGTCCAATATTTTTTGATAATCTAACTTACGGACTAAATAGAATTATTATTTTTTTACCCGGGAATCATCAACTTTTTACTACTTGAACCGATTTTGAAGATTTTTTATTTATTTGAAAGCTGTTGCTTCACATGTGGTCCTAATTTGGTGAAGATCTGATGAAGAACTTCGGAGATACACAATGGAACTCTTCAATAAATAATAGCAAACCTTCCAGAATTGCTGCAATCGCATGTCTGTATATTGTTTTCACCACTTCACAACATTACATCACGCTGATACGCTCTGAAGGGGTATACAGATTTGTACAGTTCACCCTGATATGTTCAAATTCCCTATTTTTGGGGCTATCAATTCGGGTATAACTTTACTATTAATTTAGTTATAGAATGGGGTACAACAACTATGAAGTGAAAAATAAAAAACATTTTACAAAAAAAAAATACAACCGACTTCCATAAATAATACTAAAAAATGCAAAATAACTTTAATTTCGGAAGTCGGTGTCAAATAACGAAGAAACCAAACTAGAAACACCGACTTTCGAAATTACAGTTAAGTATTTTGCATTTTTTAGTATTATTTATGGAAGTCTGTTGTATTTTTTTGGTAATCTGACTAACGGACTAAGATTAGATTTAGATTTTAGATTTTTTTAGTCATCAACCCAATTCGCTAGGAAGCCATCCAAGGCGCCACCAGCTTCTCCTCCGTCTGCCGCGACCTCGTCTAGCTGTGACAGGGCTCCAGTCTATTTCTATATACGAGCGTGGGCACGTATATAGAAAGACTGGAGCTTCGACGGCATTTGATCATAGAAAATTAATTCCAAACGCAATTTCCAGTGAACCGGAGCCCCAGATCATAGACTACTTAACACAGCAGCACAAGCTGATGGTCTGCATCTCGACCGCGCACGCCTTCCAGCTGAGTGCCGAGTGGATCTGGAACATGTACAACAACGTCACTGCGGAGTTAGACGCTGGAGACATGGAGAGGTTGCCTGAGGTGAATCTCTAATCACGTAGTATTAAAAAAACCGGTCAAGTGCGAATCGGACTTGCGAACTATTACCGGGTTCCGTACCATTATCTATAAAAACGGCAAAAAAGGATGTCTGTTGTATGGGAGCCCCACTTAAATATTTATTTATTCTGTTTGTTAGTATTTGTTGTTATAGCGGCAACAGAAATACATCATCTGTGAAAATTTCAACTGTCTAACTATCACGATCCATGAGATACAGCCTGGTGACAGACGGACGGACAGCGGAGTCTTAGTAATAGGGTCCCATTTCACCCAAGGGTAAAACAGAACCCTAAAAAACCAGCTAAGTGCGTGACGGACTTCGCACATTTAAGGTTCCGTACCAAATGAGGGAATTATCAAAGAAAAAATCTGATTTATCAATATCTTGGTATTTGTTAGTAAAATATACTCCTCTCAGCGACCGTAAGACCTGATCGAGTCGCCAATGTTAACACACTCGGGGCGTGATAATATCATACTTTTACAAACCTTTCCGTAGACAAATACTGTTTCGAAAATTAAAAAAAAAAAATTAATTGCATGTTTACGCTTGTGAATGGCGGACGAAAGTTTTTTTTTTTATATTACTTGTTTAAGTAGTTTTGTGTTTGTTTATTAGTGGGAAGTGTTTAGATATTCATTTATACGCATCGTTCTAGATAAATGTTTGGAAGAAATAACAAGTAATAACATTTCTTTGTCAAGTTAACCCGTTCTGTTCGTGTTATTATTATGATTGTGACTGATGTGGCTTTTTTTGTCTAAACGGGTATGTTTTTTTTTTGTGTTACTACATTGTATTAGGTAATATTATAACGAAAAATTATAATATTTATACTTATTTGGCAAGAAATGCGACGAGAAAAACCATTACTTTGTTTTGTTTTCGTATTACGAAGTCTGAGTATGAATATTATGAAAATATCATACAGGACTCTCAAAAAAACTGTGTTATTAGATTACTTGTCTATTCATAGTGTAACATGCAAAATTTCGTGTAAACTGATACAGTAGTTTTATCAGAAATCCACCTAACACGGGTACAGACACTATTCCCGCCAAATCATTGATAACAGCATTTGCTTAGAATTCAACTCTCGTAATACAAGTATTGTTTACACGTTATTTTAAGGTCTGTTTATTCAACAACCCAAAAAAATATACTTCATGTGCCTCCGCCAATAGAAACGTCAGCAAACTATTTTTTGTGAGCAGAGTCGTAAACATGTCAATGGCGGGCAACAGCCCAGATAACCGCGCACTGAGAGGATAATAAACATTATCACCAAATTTCAAATTCTTATGTCAATGGGAAGTTAAAAAATTCTTTGGAACAAAATTTTGTGACAGATGACGGACAGACAGACACGTGAGAGACAGGATACGTGAGTGACAGCAATAGGGCTCCGTTTCGACCCTTTGGGTACGGAACCCTAAAAGTCGCTGTTTGCGTCTGTCTGTTTTTCCGCTTACTTCTTCTAAATCACGCCATAGATTTTGATACGGTTTTCACTACTAGAAATAGCGATAAATGAAGAAAGTTTGTCTATACACCCTTACTACCAGTTTAATACCAGCCTTTAACTGTCCCTCTACAGGGCAAAGAATTCGCTTGCTCGAGGCCAGGTTGTCTGTGGTATTTTCTTCCATTAATTTAAAATAAGTAAACATTTCTGGTATCACTCCATATTCTCACAAAAATTTCTTTGACAGAATTCAAAATGATTTAACTTTTAAAAACAAATTTGGGCACTAGATCTTAACAACGAACCTGGGTTGGTTTGAAACTTGTCATTCATTATAGTACTGAAATTGCACAAAATCCCATGGCAAAAATTCATTTTGTATTCTTCAAACTTTTAAGGCGCCTTCTCGACTTGTGAGAGTAACGCGACGATAGTGCTATTTAATTCCATAGAAACCGCGTGAATCAAATCCAGACAGCAATATCACCGACCACCGTGGCGAATTAAATGGCACGGCGAGTTGATTACCGCGACTCTCTTGCCAGTGGAGATGACGCCGTGTAAATGACTGTCAAACAGTTCCAAACAATTTCATCGCGTCTTACCAATATTTACATCCTCACTTGCAGCTCCATGCCCTCTCGTGCTGCCTGAAGGCGGTGACGACAGCGGACGCGGCGGAGTGCGTGGAGCGGTGTCGCCTGGCGTGTGGCGGCCACGGCTACATGCTGGCCTCCAACCTGCCCGTCACGTACGGACACGTCACTGCCGCCTGCACCTATGAGGGAGAGAACACCGTGCTGCTGCTGCAGACTGCCAGGTAAGGAGCCACGGCTACATGCTGGCCTCCAACCTGCCCGTCACGTACGGACACGTCACTGCCGCCTGCACCTATGAGGGAGAGAACACCGTGCTGCTGCTGCAGACTGCCAGGTAAGGAGCCACGGCTACATGCTGGCCTCCAACCTGCCCGTCACGTACGGACACGTCACTGCCGCCTGCACCTATGAGGGAGAGAACACCGTGCTGCTGCTGCAGACTGCCAGGTAAGGAGCCACGGCTACATGCTGGCCTCCAACCTGCCCGTCACGTACGGACACGTCACTGCCGCCTGCACCTATGAGGGAGAGAACACCGTGCTGCTGCTGCAGACTGCCAGGTAAGGAGCCACGGCTACATGCTGGCCTCCAACCTGCCCGTCACGTACGGACACGTCACTGCCGCCTGCACCTATGAGGGAGAGAACACCGTGCTGCTGCTGCAGACTGCCAGGCAAGGAGCCACGGCTACATGCTGGCCTCCAACCTGCCCGTCACGTACGGACACGTCACTGCCGCCTGCACCTATGAGGGAGAGAACACCGTGCTGCTGCTGCAGACTGCCAGGTAAGGAGCTACGGCTACATGCTGGCCTCCAACCTGCCCGTCACGTACGGACACGTCACTGCCGCCTGCACCTATGAGGGAGAGAACACCGTGCTGCTGCTGCAGACTGCCAGGTAAGGAGCCACGGCTACATGCTGGCCTCCAACCTGCCCGTCACGTACGGACACGTCACTGCCGCCTGCACCTATGAGGGAGAGAACACCGTGCTGCTGCTGCAGACTGCCAGGTAAGGAGCCACGGCTACATGCTGGCCTCCAACCTGCCCGTCACGTACGGACACGTCACTGCCGCCTGCACCTATGAGGGAGAGAACACCGTGCTGCTGCTGCAGACTGCCAGGTAAGGAGCCACGGCTACATGCTGGCCTCCAACCTGCCCGTCACGTACGGACACGTCACTGCCGCCTGCACCTATGAGGGAGAGAACACCGTGCTGCTGCTGCAGACTGCCAGGTAAGGAGCCACGGCTACATGCTGGCCTCCAACCTGCCCGTCACGTACGGACACGTCACTGCCGCCTGCACCTATGAGGGAGAGAACACCGTGCTGCTGCTGCAGACTGCCAGGTTAGCCTCACGTTACATCAAACAATGTAACGTAAGGCGTATAACAAAATTATACCTGTCTTCAGGTTCACGTGGTTATTTTCATAGCGTACGTTTACCTTGCAGATACCTAGTAAAGACGTGGCAGCAAGCGTCAGGCGGTAACGTGCTGCCGCCCACAGTGGCGTACCTCAACCGTGTGGGTGCCGGCCGCAGGTCTCCGCCCTGGGACAACACGATAGAGGGCATTATTAGAGGATTCGAAGTCGTGGCCGCTGGGTAAGCAATATTGTGTAACTGACCCAGTATACTTGAAAATGTTTTGTTGTCTTGTAAAATATTATGCCAATGTGATTGTATCTCCTTTTTAGTGTCGATAGCAATGCAAATAGAGTTGGTGTCTTTATTATGATTTTGCAAGCATTGCAGTGTATTAGAACGAAAAAGTTGGTCAAAATGATTTTTACATTAAATTTTGTCATAGATATGTTCTAGAACATTATTCCTTTTCCAAAATGACCAAGTTCGCAAAACACAAAGTAGGATAAAAATAATAATATTTATTACTAAAAAAACTTTTTAACAAAAAATTCAACCGACGAAAAAGAACTAAAAAGCAAAAAATAAATAAACCTTTTAAGTCTTGAGTATTGAGCCCCACATAAAATATAAAATTTTATGTAAACTAATTTTGAGTCGGCGCCAAACAACAATCTGATTATTAAATATCTAAATTTTATATGTAGTACGTAGAAATGAGAAGGCTAGATGTAGGTAATTAATCATTTTATTATGGCGCCGACTCAAAATTAGTTTACATAAAATTTGATATTTTATGTGGGGCTCAATACTCAAGACTTAAAAGGTTTATTTATTTTTTGCTTTTTAGTTCTTTTTCGTCGGTTGAATTTTTTGTTAAAAAGTTTTTTATTTTATGATTTTTTGTGACTCGCATCATCTTTTAATACTCTGAGGCTAATTTCTAATCCTACATCATTCCTCTTGGCACTGAGGTTCCCAGGATATTGACCAGTTGAGGTAACCTCCAATATTCTAAAGACGTCTTTTCTCAAAGCATATTAAGTGGTATCTGTCACTAAAACCAGTTTTTTATATCGAACTTCTATTGTTTAGGAAAGGTATGGTTTCCATCGTCAGCTCAGTTTCATGATGTGATGATTCCTAAATGCAAATACCTGATAAAGTTATGAAAAGTAAACAGAAACAATATTTGTGCCCAATTTTCGAGGTTTTCTCTCAATTATCAGGATTCCATGATCAGATCCTAATGTTCTTGACATGGGACCACCCTTGAGGTATACCCTATCTAAGAAAAAAAAATCATCAAAATCGGTTCATAAACAACGGAGTGAGGGCCGAACATACGTACAGAAACGCTAAACGTGCCCACAATTTTCGAGGTTTTCTCTCAATTTTATCAGGATTCCATTATCAGATCCTGATTTCCTTGACATGGGACCACCCTTGAGGTGTACTCTATCTAACAAAAAAAAAATAATTAAGATCGGTTCATAAATGACGGAGTGAGGGCTGAACATAAACAAAAAAAAAAAAAAATATATATATACGGTCGAATTGAGAACCTCCTCTTTTTTTTTCGTCGGTTAAAAATCACCATCTGAACTTAAATTTTTCGTTTGTGGCTTCGCAGAGAAACAATTAGTTCTAGTTCGTTACTGTAGAAGGATTTTAACTTCTTTATCGTTGTTCTTCTCATTCCCACGTTAATGTCCATATTGTTGGTGACTGCAGATCTAGAAACTATACACGCGTCAACAACGCCCCATGGCATGCGGGAGACGAGACACAATCGATTTTCTTTTGTGTCTGTTTCTCCGATAACTGACCGATTTAAAAAAACTGGCTAAGTGCGAGTCCGATTCGCTCATGAATGGTTCCGTACCATCGTACAAGATTTAATACTAGAACCCTAAAAACACGTTTCTACTTTCTAGTAGGGGAGACCCATGTAACATCAACATATAACATCTGTGCCTCAATCAAATAATACTGATACGTACTATCGTTACAGTAAGATCGGGCTCTGCGTGGCCAACATCGAGCGGCGACAGAAGAGCGGCATGTCGTACGAGGACGCCTGGAACATGACCTCCGTGCAACTGACGCAGGCTTCAGAGGTATTACCTACTCTACAAAGAAATGAAAGTTGATGAAAAATGATAAGGCTGAAAATTGTTAATTGGGATAAGGGGTAATAAGTACTGAAGTATTATCGCTAGTTATAAGTTGTGTTTATAACCAACTATGGACTTTGTCTGAATTATTAGACTTCTTTATTACTGTAAAAAAAAATGGCAAAGACCTTTTGCCATTTTAGATTAATAAATTTGACGTTTAATTTTTTTTGTCTTTTCCCAGGCCCACTGCCGCGTGTTCATCCTAAGCTCGTACTTCGAGGAAACGGAGCGCCAAGTACAGAACACGTCGCCAGAACTACGCGAGGTGTTACTGCAACTAGTCGACTTGTACGTGGTGTACTGGGCGCTGCAACGAGTAGGAGACCTGCTCAGGGTGAGTCATAAAAAATAAGATATGATGCAAGCGTGTGTGCAAACACACTCTGTTCCCTCACTCTCATAGTCCGATGGGAAGACATACCGACACGACCGGAGAGAGATCAGACGCAGGATACACAGCATAACGCGCATACCGATGTACGTCGGTATGCGCGTTATGCCGTGGGTCCCACTGCCAATTTCCAAACACCATGCTGCCTCGGAGAAATTCCTAATTGAAGTACACGAGATGTCATCAAAAATGACGCCACAAATACTGGAAGTAATGACAAAATTATCAGTGAAAATACCATATCTATGCTAGAATATTAGGATTTTTAGCCATATCACGGGGTCTCATCTCGAACAAAGAAATTTTAGTTCGAACAAACAACCAATAGATGGCGTAATATGCATCGATTTCTTAATGAAGTTTAAGGTAACATTATCATTTTTGAAAAAAAAATATGGTAAAATCTGTATTTCTTATTTAATAAGCTAAGCCCTAAGCATAAAATTGTGGAATAATTGGCTCCTAATTCATATTTATGTTTATTGGAACACATGTCATGTTTAGGCATTTATATTTCTTATACCAATAGATGGCGCTGTTTGAAGTTTTAGAGTTTATCCATTCACCTCTATGAAATTTGTATAGTAAAACATTTTGAAACAGTAAAACTGTTATGAAGTGCCAAAAATACTATATAGTAATTCCTCAATGTGTGGGAAATATTGGTAAGACTTAATGTAAATTCATTCAACTTGCAAGCCGTCGCTGCTAACACCATCTAGCGAGGTGTAGAGGACGGGCCCGAACGAAGAACAAAAGATACTTGTGCAAGTCGAAAACCCGTAATTACGGCGGTACCGTTTCTTTGTATGGGATGAGGCATCTGTACGCTAGTATTATATTATCTGTGGCCCTAAGGATACTCTGAAATATCTGCTGTGTCAAAGAAAGCCTCCCAACCAAAATTGTTTTACCCCAGTGTCCAACTACCAACCTAACAAAAATATTTTTTGTTTCCCAGTTCACATCTATATCGGAGCGGGACATAGAGAAGCTCCAGCATTGGTACGAGGAGCTGTTGACGAAGCTGCGACCCAACGCAGTTGGCCTTGTCGACTCGTTCGATCTACGTGACGAGGTACGTGGGCAACTATCAACTTTATTACTAAGGCCATAAAAGTGAAAAGTGGTTAGCCGCCAACGTTCTCAGTAAGGAGCAACTATCGGCCCATGAGCTTCAAGCAAATTTAGACCAAAAATTGTCTGGAATAGTCTTAAAAAAATGTTTGGGTGGCACCAAAAATAGTTTATAGCCTTAACATCAGGTTTATGCATTTTACAATGGTTTAGTTTAATATTCACCTCGACTGATACTCATAGGCTAGAGTAATCTTACATTTTTGCGAAAAGTCCAGCAATAATCAATCGAAACATTTATTTCAGATTCTCCATTCTGCCCTGGGCGCATACGACGGCCGTGTGTACGAGCGACTGATGGAGGAAGCGCTCAAGAGCCCCCTCAACGCGGAGCCCGTCAACCAGAGCTTCCACAAATATCTTAAACCCTTCATGCAGGGGAAACTGTGATACGACACATTAGAAAATATATCTATGGTAGCTCTCTAGACGTAAGCTTATGATATGTGATCTATTTTTAATGTGAGATAATGGACTTAATCAAGGTGCATTTTAAGGCGACACTACCCTTGGCCTATTTGGACAAATATTTGCTTTGATACTATGAATTGTCTGTCTGTTACTATAGTGTACTTTTTGTATGTGTTTTTGTATTTAATTTTAAAATTGTTTTGTCTAATGGACCTGTGTCTGAATAATAAAGAATTATTATTATTATTATTATAGCATACGTTTTATATTGGTCAAACACCAATATTTGTACAAATACGCCAAGTGTGACGTGTGGCTGTTTATGTATAAAATGTCAATCAATTTTTGGTGTCTATGGGTGAGGTTACTTAGTAAGGATAAAAATTGTAAATCAAATATTTTTATAACTATTTTATGGATAGGTGGTGGATGAATATAAATATACTTAAATCATTCTTTATAGGTAAATAATATTTTATGTAGCTGTTACAGTATTACAGTTCCGACTGGAGATTTTAATCATGAGATTTATGTTAGAAATCATTTACAATAAAGTTTTATTTAATGTTATAGTTGCGTTTTTATCTTTCTTTTTCTGGAGTTATTTAGTTTTTTACGTAAAAAACTCTATTCATTTTGTTAGATGATTAGTATATGGTCATATAAATAAAACTAGGTACTTATTTTACCTCTGATTTTGCATTATTGTCAAAATCACAGTAATCCTCATTGGTGTTGCAATGAAGCTGCTACTTGGGTTGCATATCTATACACTATACACCACATTTTAAGATGGACCTGTGAATCCGTTTAGGTTATAAGGCATGCAAAAGAAATAGACATACATAGTACAAATACACTCAAACATGAAACATTACTCTCCTGGGGCAGTAGGCTAAAAATCCCACGAAGTAAATGAAAATTACTTCGAAAATGCAAAAGTATGACTCCTATTTTTTTTTTGTTTATTGTTGATAGGCATACGTTTGACCACTATCTCACCTAATGGTAAGCGATAGAGAGGTACGGTTTTGTAACCTTCGTTCGGTGGGTGAGTCCGACTCGCTTTTTGCCACTTTCTTTTACCAAATATGTAGGATCATTGTATTCATTCTCTGCACTCTTATAGAAATTCGGAAAGTACCTATTGTTTTTGCAGTGTCGCGAAAGTTCATGATCTCACGATTCTCACGATTTCAGCCATAATCTCGTAACAAAACGATTTTGGCTGGTAGTCACATGATTTTCTGAATCATGCATGAGGAAAAATATGTAGGGGAGACTGAGGATACTTGATCCCCCCTTTTGTTTTTCCTTTATAAAATCTAAAATATCAATTATTTTTTATACTATAATTGACTAATAGATCCGCAATTTAATAAGTTATAAGTTATGAAGCCATGCAAAAGATAGGATTGCAAACAGAATCACTAGTAAACAAAAACCTCTATGATAGCTTTGTAACAAGTGTCCTCAATGTATAGGAGAGTTGATACTACCTGTCAGGAGACTTGATCCCCCCCGGATCAAGTCTCCCAGACACTTGGGACACGAGATGCTTATCATAGTCCTACATAGGAGACTGTATCTAGATCTTATGAAAAGAAGTTCAAATAAAATGAAAGACTGGCATAAGTTTCAATTTGTTTTAATCATTCCACATTAATTAATAATGGCAAGAGTTCGAGATCAATCAATCTTATAAACTAAAATTATAACGACAACACCTTATATTACTTTTCCATGTTTGTGGCACACTTTTATTATTCTTTTCGGCGAATTGAAAAGCCAATTCTCTTGCGGCTTTGGGTGTAAGCCCATGATGCAGTTTACTAGCTGTTTCCAAATAATTAGATAAATCTAATTCTTCTTCTTTAGAAAAATATTGCGCCTGTTTATAATTAGGCTCATATTTGGGAGAAGAACTGCCTGTATCAATAGCCTGTCTTTTTTTTGCAACATATCTTTTGTGAGTCATTACGGACAGTTTGTAAGACTTAGCCGTACCCCGTTTTTTTTTTTTTTTTTTTTTTTTTTTTGGGGGGTGGGAAATCATCCTATGACTTCTTCCGCTCTAGGGTGGAGCGGAAGGGTGTGTCAGACTCTTACTGACTAAAACCCACCCCTGTTCCTCCCTGCCTCGAGAGCCCGGGGGCGAGGTAACTCTTTCGAATTTATCCTCCACCCCCGGGCAGGCACCGGCCGTGGCAGGCCCCTTCCCTTGGCTGACAACTCTTTGAGGCGCGCGTGGAACACTACGCGCCGTCGACTCTCGGGTCTGGTGCTGATCGGACGGCGAGTTACCCATTACTCGCCGTCCGCAGGCCCGGGTCTACGGTGGCCGGAGATCGTCTCGCGGCCCCTGGCGTCTCCTGCGGCGGTCGCGGCTGGGGAAAAAGAAACTGATGTATAGGTGGACTGTGTTTTCGAACCCACATGCTGTTCGTCGTCAATCCAGCTTCAAACCGCTAAGCCACAAGAACTTTAGCCGTACCCCGTAGCGACTTATTATTGTATATTACATCATGGACTGCTAATTTTAAAGAATCTTTGTTGATATGTTCCCGCTTTTTACTGCCTTCTTTGGTTTTGTATACACGCGGCATTTTAAATCTGCAAATAATATACAAACGCGTCAAATACTTGTAAGGGCCCTGGTTCCTAAAAGCAACAGTTATTTAAAATAATACTAAAAGAATCTATTCAGTTGTTATAATGTAATCTGGTAAGCAAACCGAGTTCAGGAGACTTGATCCCCGGATCAAGTCTCCTCGAACTGAATGTACCATGTCTCCTCAATGGTAGTTCAGTTAGAAAAAATAATACAGAATTTAAACAACTTATGTCTTTCAACTCACAACTGATTATTATGAAAATATGTAATATACACAGTAATTATTCTATCGCAGTAGATCCCTGATACACAAATTTCATAATAAGAAAAAAAAAACAAAAACTTACCGATTCTAGTTTCGCTCGCTCGTAAACAACACTCGTGCGCCATTTGCAAAGTTGACGGAATATTGACATAGGAGTTTTATATTCTTAAGTTGGTAGCAACGGAAGCTCAGTGTTGCTACTTTAAATAAATCTAATACGCTTAGTTAATTCATAATGCTCGTGTACCATGTCTCCTAAAGGGATCAAGTGTCCTCAGTCTCCCCTACATAAATGTTGAATTAAATATTTTTGGATAGATAAAGTGACATCCAGGACAGATCGGCCAGGATCACAGTGAGAGCCAGAGGATATACGTTCTGATATACGTCGTCGCCGAGGATGGCCTTGTGAACGTTACCCCAGCCAGATAATGTCGAAATTAGTCATTTAAATGATGTACTTACCTAGATAATTAGTTGCCTAGCTTCTGTAATTGTTGCACACATTTTCAAATTTGTTGCACTTATAGTTTTTTAGTTATTTAACAAAAACATTGGTACGACTTTACTTAATCTGACGTGGAATTAAGGGTTGAAAGGGGGAGGGGGGAGGGGGGAGGGTATAGACCCCCCCCCCCCTATGAAAGAAAAAGCGAGGAAACGCCCCCTTTTTTTTTAATGAATTTTTAAAATTCTCATTTTGAGGTTATGTTTACGTAATTTTTTTTGTCAATTTAAAGGGAGGAAGGGTGAGAGAGGAAGGTATAGAAGCTCCCCCATGAAGAAAAAGTTGCGGAAGCCCCCCCCCTTTTTTTTTTAATATATTTACTGAACCAGACAATTTTTTTCTATATAAATTTGTCGTTTCTGGCACTCGCCGGCCGCTGCCGCGGCACCGCTCGCTACGCTCGCTCGGCTCGTGCGTAGAGGGTCACAGTTCTAACCTAACCTAACCCACCCACTTTTTCCGGGTAGCATACTTAAAATAAAATGTAGTAACCTAACCTAACACAAAAAGATCTGAGCCGGGGTGCCTCAAGTCTCAATTTTTTTCTATATAATTTAGTCGTTTCTGGCACTCGCCGGCCGCTGCCGCGGCACCGCTCGCTACGCTCGCTCGGCTCGTGCGTAGAGGGTCACAGTTCTAACCTAACCTAACCCAACCACTTTTTCCGGGTAGCCTACTTATGCATTGTATTGCTGGAAAAAATTGCGTTTCGTTTCTCCTATCAAATACCACAAGAGAAAAAAATAACTTTAAATAGTCAATAAATCAAAATTTTCGTAGTTATTCAGCCAAAAAACACTCATCACTGAGAAATTATTATATACAAATAAAATAACTAATACAAATGCGAATTTAAAAAAAAACATAAAAATTTGCGCGTCGACTTATTATTTGCATTATCAAAACGCATCATTAAAACACCATAAAATAGCAACACCAGCTGTCAAAAGTAATAAAATAGTGTGAAAGTGAGGTTATTTTATCAAAGTTTGATATTTTTTATCTTCGAAACCATTAATTTCCTCGCCTTAAAAACTGTACGCGGATGCTTCTAATAACATGACCTATCTGTGAAAAAAATATGAACTCCCAACTCCACGTCAGATTAACTAAAGTTTAGCCAAAACATTTCCTGCTGGGGTAACGTTACCGCAGCCAGACATTTTCTTTTTTAATGGGAATATCGAAATAAATATTAGCTATATAATTAGTTGTCTAGACGAGGTAAATGTTGCAACTTATTTTGTATTTGTTCGTTCTTCGGCTGCGAAGTTATTCGAGATCCTGCTGGAGTAACGTTTGTGGTTTTGCTGGATCTCTGAAACGAATAGGAGTCCGAACCCCAAAAAAAACTGCAGGAAGTTCTTAGTACAACTTTCAAACAATACTTGCAAAAATTAACTGTCAATAATGGATGAGAAAATAAATGTTAGTCCTACATTTCACTACGATAATAAATCTACGTCGCAATAGGGAACGTGCACGGCGTAGTCTGTGCCATCTAGTGGAGTAAATTTGAAACTTCTACGCTTTAAAAACCTGCCAATGACATTTCCGTGCCATATATGTATACACACACACATCATGCACACATGCAGCACGCTTAACGTAGACTGGCATCTAGTGAGTGAAAGCCGCAACTTTTACTGTATAAAATACTTGATATTGACATTTAAGTGCCGCCATCTATAGTTCCTGCACGCTCCCTATATGTCGCACTGTAGTAGGACAGCAGAGCTTTTCCTGTAAAAGAATCCTTCGATTAATATGATTTTCAACTGGCAATTTTCGAAATTCAACGTCAGTTCAATGACTGACGTGGTTTTTTTTGGCGGGATTTTTTCGAGTGAAGTTCAGTGGCTGTTTTATTTATTCGCAAAGGGATTAAGAGAGGATATTGTGATGTAAAATTGGTGTAGTTTTGTGTCTCCAGTGTCTACGCAATTGGACAATATGTGGAATAATTGAAACAGTGTTTACAAGTAATGATGACAGTTTTGTGAGTGTTCCATCCCTTGCAAACAGTCTCACAACGCAGTTTTCTGATGTTCCTGAGAATTTTAAATGTTGTTCATATCAATGCCCAAAGTATTCCGGCTCATTTCCACGATATGCTGGCAAGCTTTGACTGTAAAAATATTCATGCTATTCTTATTTCCGAGTCATGGCTTAAACCTTGTCTCCCTTCCACTAGTTACTCTCTTCCCGGCTTTGTTCTGATAAGAAACGATCCGACGGTTGGTCGTGGTGGTGGTGTTGCCATATATCTCCGTGCGCATAGGGATTCTCTGTTGTCAATGTGTCAACTCAGCTACCGACATCAAATGCTGGTGAACACCCACACTCATAGTATAATCATGGGTGTTTTTAATACTTCCACCCATCACCATCGTTCTTCTTCTCTGTCTAATATTTCAGCTTCTAGTATCTTACCATTCTTCCACTAAGTGCTACTCACCATTTTCCAAACTTTACTCCTTCGCTTCTTGACTTGATTTTTGTCTCCTCTTCTGATCGCGTTGCTAAGCATGGTCAATGCTCTGCCGATGCCTTTTCCTATCACGATCTGATTTTTTTCACTTACAAAATTCGCCCGCCTAAGGGTCAACTCACACCAAAAGAGCGTCGAAGCGCAGCGCAGTTTCAGTGTCATATGAATTTTAGCTTTATTTTCATTACTACAATACTTATTATCGCATGAGAAACTCGAGTCGCGCGGATGCCCGCGGCGCCGCGGGAATCCGCGCCGCGACTCGAGTTTCGACGCTCTTTTGGTGTGAGTTGACCCTACGGCTAAGGTTAAAATTCTCATGCAACGCAATTTTGGTGATATGAACGTTGAAAGTCTTTGCGAAAATGCCAGCAATATAGATGGTCTCCTCTACTGTTGGCCTCGGTCGCAGTTAGCAGGCATTTGCAGACAGATGAAATTAAAAAATTGATGACCTTTTTGGTCATCAATTGCTGTTGTTTTTTTAGCAACGGCGAAGGCTAATTAAGCGAAGGCTGATGCCAACAGGATTGTTTTTAATTGTGGTATTGACTACCTCAGTGAAACTTCCCGAGATGGCTGACTCGATACATTTGCTACCAAATACTGCAACATATATAAATGGTCTTACATAAATAGATAAGCTACATAAAGAAATAAAACTAATTTACCCCTACGAATTGTTTGATTAATTTATATTTTTGTACCAATCAATAGCCTAAAACTTTGTTTAAGTTTTGTTAAAAAAATTATGTTTTTGTACCAACATTTGTGGTACTTTTTTTTTAACTTTATTTTTGTTAAGTTGATTACATAGACTTATTAAAATTAAATTAAATTATCATTTATTTCAGGAAATTCCCATATTAATTACAACAAAATTATTACAAACAATATAAAAAAATAAAAATAAAATCATTAAATAATATAAAATAATTGTTAGCAGGAATATTGACAGCCATATACAAATAAATAGTTAGCTTCATATATGGCTCTCAATATGCCATTGTCAGAAACATGTACACGGCTCATAAACGAGGCCCTAGCCTTACGCAATACAGCAAAGAAATCGTCAACCCTGTTCTCCGCAAACATGCCGGACGCACTACACCGCCACGGTAGCCCAAATATGCACCTAAATGCATTGTTGTATTGCACACGTAAGGTGTCATATGTGCGTTGAGTACGTTTGTACCAGAGGTGGCCAGTGTAAAGCGACCGACAGTACGCATTAAACAGAGTGACTTTAACTTGGCCAGTACATTTAGCGAAACGCCGAGCAAGCATGTTACTTTTCGCGGTCAACAATCTCCTCTGTCTCTCTAAGTCGTCATCGTCTCGCAGTTTATTCGTTACGATGTGTCCGAGATATTTAAAACTTTTCACAACTTTAAGTTTGGTGTTACATAACGATATATCAGGTGTAGGTAAGGGACTGTTATCATATCTAAATACCATTATTGCCGTTTTCTTTACATTATATTTGAGACCATGCAAAATATGTGAAGTTACTAGCGTACACTTCACATATTTTCAGTAGCTTTTGCAACGCCTTGACAGAAGGACTGAGCAACACCATATCGTCGGCGTAACTGAGGTTATTAACTGAGACATTATCAATAGAACAGCCGACACCTGCGCCGCTCAGCTCCCCTATCAAGTCGTTAACATACAAATTACAAATTATACAAATTATATCATGATTATTTATTATGTATCTACCTTTTTTTTTGGGTGTTGGGATATCATCCAATGACTTCTCCCGCTCTGGGTGGAGCGGGAGGGCGTGTCATACTCTTACTGACTAATACCTACCCCTGTTCCTTCCCTGCCTGAGTGCCCAGGGGTGCGGTAACTCATTTTCAGAATTTATCCGCTACTGCACGAACCATTATGAAATACACATTTTTTTTCATTACGCGTTTTGATATTTAAGCCCATTCAAAACATATTTTCGTTCTGTTCTATGTGATAATGTAATATACCTAGTAAAAAATATAAATAATAAATGTAGATAGCTAAGTATTGTTAAGTTAAGGTTAATGAAAGACGAGTATGTATGTCGAAGTCTAATAGTTTCTCAGTAATGATCTTTTGCAATAGAAAAGTACTTCAAAATCACAAAATATATTTTTTCTCGGTAACGTGCATCGAAGTCTAGTAGTATCGCAGTGAAGATCTATCGCGGTAACGCGCATCACAATTTTGTAGCATCGTATTAGCTTTTATCGATATTTTGTGCATCGAGATTCCGTATTCTACTCATGTGAAATCATTGAAACAGGCGCGATTTCGGTAAAATGGGGCTGAGAATTTTATTGTAGTATTGACTACCTCAGCGAAGTATACCGAGAAGGCTGACTCGACACATTTGTTGCCTAATACTGCAAAAACATTATAATGTGTTACATCTGCTGGAAAAAATAATTAAAAAAATACTACGTAAGACCAGGCAATATGGTCAAAAGACTATAGCCTTCCCTTCGGGGTAAATAATAGGTACAAATAAAAAAACAGTCAGCCATCTCTGTCAGGTATGGAGTTCTTTTGGCGGGATTTTGTCGAGTGAAGTTCAGTGGCTGTTTTAATTATTCGTTTATTGATTCCTAATGGATATTGTGATGTAAAATTGGTGTAATTTTGTGTCTCAAGTGTCAACGCAAATGGACAATATGTGGAATCATTGAAACAGGCGCGATCTCGGGAAAATGGAGCTGAGAATTTTATTGTAGTATACTACCTCAGCGAAGTTTGCCGAGAAGGCTTTTTTTTTTTTTTTTTGGGGGGTGGGAAATCATCTTATGACTTCTTCCGCTCTATGGTGGAGCGGAAGGGCGTGTCAGACTCTTACTGACTAAAACCCACCCCTGTTCCTCCCTGCCCTACGCGCCCGGGGGCGAGGTAACTCTTTCGAATTTATCCTCCACCCCCGGGCAGTTGCCGAGAAGGCTGACTCGACACATTTGTTGCCAAAGACTGCAAAAAACATTAGAATGTGTTACATCTGCATTCTAATGGCAAAAATTAGAAATACACTACGTAAGACTAGGAAATATGGTCAAAAGACTTTCGCCTTCCCTTCGGGGATAATAAAAAATAAAATCTGTCAGGTATGCTGTCACTGTCAGGGTAAATCATTGACATATAAATATGTCAATGGGGTAGGTAGGTAATAAATAATTTATATGTCAATGGGTAAGTTAGGAGTATAGGTATGCATTCTGTGGGTAAAGTGGTAAACACTAAACAGAAAAATGGTTTATAAATGGTGTGCAGTGCCGAAATGTACAAATACATCAGTAAAAACTCCGGATAAGCTGTTTGTGAGTGTTCCGAGGCGTGCCAGGATGCGAAAAAAGTGGTTACTGCTGGCTCATAGAGATCCGAATGACATTAGCGTTGATTCTGCAGTATTTTTCTGTGAGGATCATTTTGAGGTAAGTAAACAAATTAAAAAACTATTCAGTTATTTCACCAAAGAAGTCTAGAAGCAATTATTTTAGTACTTTATATACGAAGACGTACAAATTCAGTTTTAGGTTAGGTCCCTTTTGTAGCTGGTGTCAACAAGAACTCAATTTTCGCATATTTTCACTACCTACCTTCTACTTTATACTTTTCTCTAACTAATTAAGTTTATGTAAGCAGCACGTATTTTATTAGTGTCTAAATTTTCTTTATGTGCTTGAAGAGTTACGCGAAATATAAAATCAAAAGGAAGGACTTCGGAATAAGGGTATATATATATGTATATATTTGGGAGGGGGGGGGGGAGGGGGACGGGGGTAGACCCCTCCCCCGTGGGGGATAAGTTTAGGAAATGCATAGTTTTTTTTTTATGAATTTTTAAAAATCTAATTTTGAGGTTATGTTTTTGGGAAGAACTTTCATTTAGCGTCAATCGCGGACTATTTCTAGACTATTTCCAAGCAATAATACGATCAATGGCATCTTCAAGGTCAAGATTAACACCCGAAAAGCCGAAGGTCAAGGTCATTCGTCGAAGGGCAAAGGCATTTTTTATTTTATTATAATGTTTTAGGTTTGCATGTCGATAGAGCCACGTGTCGCCGGAGCCCCGCTTCGCGGGGCTCCTACTTCTGAGTGGTTTATAAAAAAATAACCACGAAGGGGATGGCGGGGTCTGTTCGCTCGCTTCGCTCGCTCTCTTGACCCCGCCATCCCCTTCTAACCTAACCTGTCCGAGTCGGGGTGCCCTAAGTCCCGAGCTCGCTTCGCTCGCTCTTGCATCCTAAGTTCTCAAGCGCGATGGCAAATGCTCTCAAACGCGAGTACAGACATTGAATAACATGACACTAACAAATCATATAACGGCGCCAAATAAATTTTGCGTTTCGTTTCACCTGTAGCAGATACCATCAGAATAAAAAATAATAACTTTAGATTGTCAATAAATCAAAATTTTCGTAGTTGGTCACCAAAAAAACAGAAATCACTGAGAAATTATTAAACTCAAATAAAATAACTAAATCTAAAGCAAATTTAAACAAAAAAAACAAACTACGCGTCAACTTATAATTTGCAAAATCAAAACGCATTATTAAAACTCCCTAAATTAGCAACCCTACCTGTCAAAGTTACGTCAAAAGTGATAAAATAGTGCGAAATTTGAGGTTATTTTATCAAAGTTTGATATTTTTTATCTCCGAAAGTATTTATTTCCTAAACTTGAAACTTCGTGAAATTACTCAAGATAACAAGTACTTTGCACAACAAAAAATTGAAGAGTCTACTCGGGATCCCTTATTGTGAAGTTGAGCCGAAATAAGTAGTAAATGTGTAAAATTCTGGAAAAATTTAATCATAACATACATAACGTCTCAACAGTTATCCCAAACGGGGTGGTCAGAGACTCCCCCAAACATAGGCCCTTGGGTGTTCCAAACATTGAAAGCAAAACAGTACAATGAAGTCAGATTTTGTAACTCCTACGATAAACCATTAACTTAATTAATTTGTTCATAGTAATAAACATAGAGGCCCCCTTCTGAGTCAACATGTTGTAAGGGGCGACTACAGAACCCTACACTGCGCCCGATCCACACTTGGCCAGTTTATTTATACATTGCATTGATTGCATGACCAGTTAAGTAATCATTTTTTACAGATGCAGAAAGATATTGCAAACTACTATAAGTACAAAATGGGCTTCAGCAAGAAACTACTCCTAGTGGATGGAGCTGTGCCTTCAAAGTTTGACTGTCAACAGGAAAGCAGGAAAGGTATGTAATGGTGTAGTGTACTCAACTTACAGTTAGGCTCGTTTTGCATATTACAAGTTCTTACGTTAGCCAAAACAGACATGATTTATGCAAAAATCATCTTAATTATGATCAGCGATCGGAGTAGGTAGATTGATTTGGGGTCAATTAACTGACACGTATACAGCGTGGAGAAGACACTACGACAATAAATGAAAACACGGACAATACTAGTTTAGAATAAGAATAAGTTTAAGCTATCAAAAATATCCTAACATCGAAAATAAAAAAATAAAAATTTCAAACAAACTAAATGGCATAAAACTAGAAACGAAATAGAACACCACTTATAAATATGAGTTCACTAACCTGTCGTAAGAGCGGCAACAACGCGCGGTCCTGTAGCGACTTGATTTTTTGGCTTTTAATTATGGATTAATGCTCAGTAAAATTACACTAAATCACAGATTATTTAGCACAGAATCACAGCTATGAATGCCAGCCCAAACATTGGCACCAAATCTGTACTGGTGCGAAGTTTCCCGTCCTAGACGCGGATTCACGCGGCTCCAGTAACGAATATTCTGTCTGTTCCATAAACCGTTCCTTGTAAATGTACTTTCATCAGTCCACATCACATTGTACAAGAAATCCGGATTCTCGAAATGTTTATTTTCAATCCAGCGACAGAAGTTTTACCTAACTGGTTTGTCTCTAGGTAACAATGCATGCAATTTCTTGTATTTATACGGCTTCTGTTTGTCGCGTTTTAAAATTTAAGAATAGTTGTATGGTCAACACCTGAACTACACATTGGGTTGCGTTAAAAAAAAACACGAAAACAATAAAAACTAAGCGTCTAATTTCGCACAATTCACTCACTGTTTAACTAAATACCTATTAAAACGTTACGTGTCCTGTCACCAAAATAAAGCGTCCAATTTCGCACTAATACCGTCGTAAATGAATTTACAAATTTAAACACGAGCGGGTGAGATAGTGGTCAAACGCGAACCTATCAAACATAAAAAAAAAAAAAAAAAAAAAACACGAGCGGCGGGGAAGTACCTGTGCGGGCGACGCGGCGCGAACGAAAGTTAGCGGCTCCTACAAAGCGAGGACGCGTGACTCTTCACAGGACCGCGGCGACACACTAAGCTAAAGTAGTAGCAAATTTCTTCAAGAAAGCGAACTAACAAACGAAACTAGATTTATCTCTTTCGCACACACTAAATTTTCTATTAATATTATGAGTGCATTGCAATTTCCGCATTCGTTACTTTCTTATCCAACTCTGATGACACGCTTTATGACTCTTATTACTCAGAGTTAAGGTATAATTTTCACTAAATCAGATGAAAATACTAATTTGGCGAAAGTGTTTAAGTAGCGAGTTGGCAACGTGACTTAATGTTTTGATGTTTATACCGATGTGGGTCGTTAACTTGACAGTGTTTCCCTATTATCAGATACATCATGTAGCAAATGTTAAAAATGAAAAATAATTTCCTGTGACTAAACTACTGGATATATTCAAATGATTTTTTGTATGTAGACTGAGAACGTCTTGAGGTATGCGAGGTTTAATTTAATATCGTATTGTCATCACCACTCTGTATATTAATATGGATATGCCTCTGGGATTCTGGGATCTTGTGATTATTTATTAAATAACTAAAGATCTTATATCCTGTGGCATGGTTCACATGCATTCTTAGATAGTTATTACATAGTTTTAGAAAAAAAACGCAACACAAAACGCAACGCAAACGCAGAAACGCAATTTTTAAAAGCCGTTTTGCGTGTTTTGATTTCGTAATTTGAAGTTTGAGTGTGAATAATAGGAAAATATGATATCGGACTCTACAATAAAAACACTGTTCTTAGATTACTTGTCTATTCATAGTACAACATGCAAAATTTCATGTAAATTGATACAGTGGTTTTAACAACTACCCACACACACACACACTATTCCCGACAAATCGTTGATAACAGAATTTGAATAAAATTCAACTCTTGAATTACAAGTATTGTTTACATGTTATTCTAAGGTCTGTTTATTCAACAACCCAAAAAAGTTTACTTTAAGTGCCTCGCTCCAATAGAAACCTCAGCAAGTTGTTTTTTATGAGCCCGGTCGTAAATATGTCAAACTGCGATAAGAGGCTCGGCGCTTGAGGAGTTAACCCCTGAACGCCCGTCGGCATGCGGGTATGCCGTCGGACGTTCAGATTTTTTAGGAATTTCAAATATTGTAATGTGTAAGATGAAGAATATATCAATATGAATAAGGAATGTTTAACCCTTTTGCTGTCTTTTTAATAGAATATGTGATCGGCATTCTATAATAAAAAAAAACTGGCATGGCTAAACTTGAGTAAAAACATTGCAAACGCGTCCCATAGATTTAAAATGTAGTAGTTTAAAAATCTTTACATTCACAATATTTAATTCAATCCCATGACTACCAAAATGAATTCCCGGAAAAACGGCTTATCCATGTTATGCTTTCTATGACTATTCATGATGCAAGTACGTAAAATCAATCTACCTACTCCGATCACTGATTATGATACAGCTAAGTTTTTTGTAAGGATTTCTATTTTTGTTTGATACCTGGAAAAATTTTGAATGGTATACCTAATAGATTTCTATGTTACAGTGAAAGCGCACGAAAATCAATCAAATTGTTTTTGATTGCAGTAAAGTTAACAGTTCTTTGGTTTACATTGTAACAGATACATATTCGATCTTTTGAAGATATTTAAAATAAGGTGAATTGAATAATTTCTGAATTTTATGCTAGTATTAATTAGCGACCCACCCCGGCTCCGCAGGGGTGCAATGTAAATACTAATGTGGTGTCAGTGTGGAGTAATTAATAATATTATTATTATGATTATACTTTACTACAGGATGTCTTTAATTACAATGTTTACTGTGGTCGCTAAGGGTGGTATTCCACTTATCCAATATCTTTGTCCAATGTTTTTTTTTTTTGGATGTGAGAGTCATCCTATGACTTCTCCCGCTCTGGGTGTTGCGGGAGGGCGTGTCAGACTTTTACTGACTAAAACCCACCCCTGTTCCTTCCTTGCCTGAGTGCCCAGGGGCGCGTAACTCTGTTACGAATTTATCCGTGACCCCGTGGCATGCAGGCATCGGCCATGATGGGCCCCGTCAGTGGTGGCTGACATACATCCCGTTGAGGCGCGCCTGGAACACTACGCGCCGTTGACTCTCAGACCTGGTGCTGATCGGACGGCGAGCTACCACCCATTACTCGCCATCCGCAGGCCCAGTCCGGTGGCCGGAGATCGTCCTGCGACCTCCGACGCCCAGGGCATCTCCTGCGACTGGGGCCGTGGGGGCCACTCCGTTGAGCCTCCTCTCCCTCTCTCGCTTTGTACCATGGCCTGGACTAGGGCCGGGCGCGAGAGGTCGCTGCCGCCGAACGCCTCCACACGGACACGGCGGTGCTCCGCCCAAGCGGGGCAGATCTCCACCGTGTCCTCTGGGTTATCCTTACAATGGTGACACCCGGGCGTTTCCTCCCGCCTTATCGGACACAGGAACCTCCCGAAACAACCGTGTCCGTTGAGGACCTGTTGTCAGGCGGAAGGTGAGGACGCCGTGGCGCCTCTTCAGCCACTCCTCAAAGAGGTGCCCCTCTTTACCGCCGCAATTGTGGCGTGCCCAGCGCTGGGTTGCGACAGTCTCTCTGTTCATGTTGCCATGTGATTCTGCCGGAGCTCCGTCCGCCGAGCCGCGAAGTGTCGCGGTAGCGGAGTTTCGCCTCCTCGCGCCACTCCCAGAGGAGCGCGAGGACCTTGGCCTCCAGATCCAATGGCGGCAGTCCGGCAAGGGGGCTCGCCGCCCTACCGGAGACTTTTCCAATATCTATGTCCTATATTTGATCAAACTTTGACGGATGCCCATTCCACTTGTCCAATAACTTTGTCCAAAATTTTGCGCAGTTTGAGAAAATGGAGGAACGTAGACGACCGGCAGCTCAATAGACGAATCTCCAAGTCCTTGAAAAGCGACCTCCGCCGCTTTAATACCGAAAGGATTAAAGACGCGATAGAGCGGAATAAAGGGCTCCAAGGTCTTTGCAAGAGATCTGTCTATTAGGCAAAGCCAGCTCACGAAACTGAAGACCGACGATAGCAAGTCATATCCGCCAAATCGGAGCTTCTGAGAGAGATCGAGAAGTTGTAAGGACAGTTATACACGTCAACGACTAAACCCGCTGCGAATCTAGCTAACGACTCAAGAGCTAGATTGACCCGACACTATACCGAAGACATCCCGGACGTCAGCCTGTATGAGATTAGGCTGGCTCTGAAGCAGCTTAAGAACAACAAGGCGTTGGGTGATGACGAAGGCGGAAAACCGGTCCTTAAAGCCCTTCAGAAACTGTTCGATTCCGTCATACTCGAGGGGAAAACGCCACAGGCTTGGGGCAGTGGTGTGATGGTACTTTTCTTTAAGAAGGGCGACAATGCCCTGCTTAGGAATTATAGGCCCATCTTACTTCTGAGCCATGTCTACAAGCTGTTCTCCAGGGTCATCACGAACCGTCTCGCGCGCAGGTTTGACGACTTCCAGCCTCCCGAGCAAGCCGGATTCGAAAAGGCTTCAGTACCGTAGACCACATACATACGCTGCGGCAGTTTATACAGAAGACCGAAGAGTATAATCTGCCCCTCTGCTTATGGACTTGTTTGTGGACTACGAGAAAGCCTTCCATTCGATTGAGACTTGGGCTGTGCTGCAGTCTCTCCAAAGGAGCCAGATCGACTATCGGTGCATCGAGGTGTTGAAGTGTTTGTACGAAAACGCTACCATGTCAGTCCAACTTCAGGACCAGACCTCGAAACCTATCCTCCTACAGCGGGGTGTGAGGCAGGGAGACATCATTTCTCCGAAACTGTTCACGGCCGCAATGGAGGATGTCTTCAAGGTTCAGGACTGGAGAGGGCTAGGCATTAATGTCAATGGCGAGTACATCACTCATCTTCGATTTGCCGACGATATAGTCGTCATGGATGAGACTATGGAGGACCTCAGTACAATGCTCAATGACCTCAGTAGAGCTTCCGAAAGAGTGGGTCTTAAAATGAACATGGACAAAACCAAGGTCATGGTAAATACCCATATAGCACCCACTCTCAGGTCGAAGACTCTACACTCGGATTTGAAGACCTGGGGCAAGCGGTCCAGTTAGGTAGGTCTAACTTCGAGAGAGAGGTCAACCATCGAATCCGACTCGACTGGGCGGCGTTCGGGAAGTGGCGTGGTATCTTCTCGACTCACATACCACAGTATCTCATGACGAAAGTCTATGACCAGTGCGTGTTGCCAGTGTTGACTTATAGCACCGAAACGTGGTCGCTCACAATGGGCCTCATCGGAAGGCTTACAGTCACCCAAAGGGTAATGGAGAGGGCAATGCTCGGAGTTTCCTTGCGTGATAGAATCAGTAATGATGATATCCGCAATAGAACTAAAGTTACGGACATAGCCCGAAGAATCGCCAAACTGAAGTGGCAGTGGGCAGGGCACATTGCTCGCAGAACAGATGGTCGATGGGGCCGAAAAGTTCTGGAATGGCGTCCGCGTACCGGAAGACGCAGCGTTGGAAGGCCTCCCACAAGGTGGACCGATGACATGGTGAGGGTCGCGGGTAGCCGATGGATGCGAGACGCACAAG
This sequence comes from Polia nebulosa, assembly GCA_951329385.1. Classification (NCBI taxonomy): domain Eukaryota; kingdom Metazoa; phylum Arthropoda; class Insecta; order Lepidoptera; family Noctuidae; genus Polia; species Polia nebulosa. The sequence continues at coordinate 6,606,893 of OX589588.1, read as the reverse complement.
ACTGACCATTGTGGCGACACTTGGGGGAGGCCTTTGTCCAGCAGTGGACGTCTTTTGGCTGAAATGGTGATGATGATTATTAAAAAAGAAAAATCGCAACAAAAAAAGGCTTTGGGTGAAGCCACGGATCGAAAGGCGAAGAGAAAAAAGCATTCAAGATAACTAAATAATTACAAGTCGGATACAAACATTCATTTACGCGTTTTTTACGTATAAATGACAACATTCAAGTACATTGTTATGAAAATACGAGTATCACCGTATATAGGGTGACTGGTAATTAGTGACCGATACTTAAACACGTGAGTGTACTCACGATTATAAACAACTTGCCCAAAAAACCTTTTTTTATATACTTATTCACTTTTATCACAATAACAACAGTTTGAAATAAGCGCCCGCGCGAGGGCAGTGACCGCTACAATCAGCTGTTAGACGCGGTCTCGTATCGTACAGAGCACGGCTCGCAAGCCCGCTTGGCCGTGCACCACGTGCCGTTTTCGGTGTACCTAAGCAGTGTAGGTACCTACATGTTTCGGTTGTTGCTAAATAAAAAAATATTTTAAACGACAGCGTGTTTGACTAATACTTTTAAGACGCAACGTATGTACGCATAACTACAGAAAATCTGGGAACGCGCCCGCCGTAACATTAAAAGTAGACACGATCTATCAGCTGATAGTCTGACCTCGGGAAAGGGCAAATGTACTAGTAGTAAAGTCTCACGCTCCCTCGCCGCCCGCACCGCTCCCTTTGCCTCAGTGGTAACAGCTGATCGCGGCGGTCACTGCCTTCGCACGCGCGCGAATGTCAAACTGTTGTTATTGTGAAAAAAGTGAATAATATAATTGTTAGTAATTATGAGTACAATCACGTGTTTAAGTATCGGTCACTAATTACCAGTCACCCTATATTAATTCGCTTTCAACGCAAAACAGTTTGGCATCTTCACCAGTGCTTTGGCTGTGACGTATAGTTAGTTGTTTCAAGTAGATGAGTTAGAAGCGAATTATCTTCTCAAAGGTATGTATGTACAATTGTACATATATAATAATAATAATAAAAAACGAAGTAAAGGTAGGTAACATAATAAATATTATATTGTTAAAATACTTATTATACATATTTTTTTCCAAATAAGATACCTACTACTTTTTCACAAACTTCAAAAACTTGTTCACTATAGTTAATAAGTCTTCAATTCAACAAATAATAAAATACCATGCATATTCCTTAATGATGGATTAAATATTCTTTTTGCTGACTTTTCGTTAGAGATTTGGTTATTCGAGATCGCATGGTTACAGCGTTAAGTTTTTCGTAGTAGCGTGCATTCGTTGTTAAGTAATTCGAATTGCTGAATTAGAGATTTGGTTATTCGAGATCGCATGGCTACGGCGTTAAGTTTTTCGTGGTAGCGTGCATTCGTTGTTAAGTTATTCGAATTGGTGAATTCGAGATTTTGTTATTCGAGATCGCATGGCTACGGCGTTAAGTTTTTCGTGGTAACGTGCATTCGTTGTTAAGTGTTTCGTTATAGTAAACTTACGGAGACGTGTTATTCGGTGTTACACTTTTCGAAGTAAGGTAACGCACCCCTTATTTATGAATAAATAGATACTTTTCTTATGAATAAATAGATTAGTTTTTTTTTTTATCAAAAAAAACTTTATTTATGCAAGTACTATTTATTAATAGCAAGAAAAATTATTATGGGTCTTTAAAAACTTTGAAATTTCGTCAATTTTAATTTTTGACTCTTCCGAATCAAAAGGTTGCCGACCCCTGGCCTAGCATTTTCCCAACTATCTTCGTCTGCTTCCAGTCTAACCGGATGCTGCTGAATACCAGAATTTTACATGGAGCGACTGCTTAACTGACCTCCACAACCCAGTTACTGGGTAAAACGATACCTACCCTTAGTAAGGCTGGTTGTCAGACTTTCGGGCTTCTGATTCTGACGACCCGTAACTACTGTCAAAGATCCACGATTGACAGCGGGGACCAACGGCTTAACCAGTGTTGCCATTTTTATATTTGGAGCAATTTTCGTAACTTTTGAGAACAACGAGATTTGCAATACTAGATTTTTATTGCAAACAGTTTATGAACGCATCCAAATTGAACGTACCTAAACCTGGCGCGTCTAAAAAGTATTTCACTCCATAACACACTCAGAGATGGCTCGGGAACGCGCCATGACAAAATGAAACGTTTTCTGGATAATCCATCCAGAAAACGTTTCATTTTGTCATTGCGCGTGGCGTGAACTTGATTTTACTTGAGCGTAAGCGCACAGAGTACATTATAATATATAGGTAAGCGCGCACGTTTCCTACTTCGCGAGTTCGCGCTGTTCGCGGTTTCGTACTTTCGTAGCTATTTATATTTCGTTGTGTTATTGTTTGTTGTCGTACAACTATGAGAAAATTGCGTGAGATAATAAAAACTGACCATTTCGAATATTTATTCTTCGAATACTTACTTGACTTTGATTTTTTATTTTTAAACTTATCTTTGTTCTTCAAAAATCCACTCTACTAAAAATGTTGATTTTATTTCTATTAGACCCTGAACCCTTACCTGTGTCCCGGTGCGTGTTTGGCGCGCCTGAGGATGTCCGAAAACGAGGACGTTTTGGCACATTTTTTCAAAATGTTTCCTTAAAATATTGTTTTTGCCCACTGTGTAAAATTTTTGTTTAGCGTAAATTTTTTATTTTAGTACATTCCGTTAGCCCGCGTGGAGACGAATCTATTGATACCGTACACTTAAGTCTAGGTATCACAAAACGTCAAAAAATTCTGATATCACATCAATTTGCCGACATCAATTTAGCTCCCAAAAACACCTAAATTAAAAAAAAAAACAATAATGTAACTTACAGCAAAAATGTAACATTTCAGGGAACGAAACGTAACTTACGACTCAAGGGCCCTGGTAACACTGGGCTTAACGTGCTTTCCGAGGCATGGAGGAGTCTCGTTATGTAAAGATGGTCACCCATCCATGGACCAACTCCGGCAAGCGTAGCTTAACCTGATGGATCGATCCGTGCGGATGTTATTATACTTTAGCCACGAGCTCCTTCGCAATATCCACCAGGAATCAATTTGCGAATAATAAAAACAGCCACTGAACTTCACTCGAAGAAATTCCGCCAAAACCTCGCTAATATCAATATTGTTACGACTCGGAACGCACTCATTGGGTAGAGCTGACATAACAGTTCATGGGGTTTTTGGCGGGATTTTGTCGAGTGAAGTTCAGTGGCTGTTTTAATTATTTGTTTATTGATTCCTAGTGGATATTGTGATGTAAAATTAGTGTAGTTTTGTGTCTCAAGTGTCAACGCAAATGGACAATATGAGGAATCATTGAAACAGGCGCGATCTCGGGAAAATGGAGCTGAGAATTTTATTGTAGTATTGACTACCTCAGCGAAGTTTGCCGAGAAGGCTGACTCGACACATTTGTTGCCAAATACTGCAAAAAAACATTAGAATGTGTTGCATCTGCATTCGGGAAAAAAAAAAGTATAAATACACTACGTAAGACTAGGCAATATGGTCAAAAGACTTTCGCCTTCCCTTCGGGGATAATAATAAAAATAAAAATAACAATTCATGACATTGACTTGACACTGACAGATAGATAGCTATGAGCATCTCTATATAGTCTGTGGCTATGAGATAAGCTGCCGAGTTATGTACCTATAATGTTTGTCGAAAAAATAATATAAACAATTTCAAAAGTAAATTAGTTTTTACGAGCTGTCACAATATTTCAGAAGCGTGTATGTCGGCGCGATATAATGGCACGAGACTATATTCGAAAAAGGTGTGCTAAATGTAACATCACTGCATCAGAGGATAAAAGCCTGAATTTCCACAGGTTTCCTTTACCCGGAAAATATGGGATGTCAAGGTACATAGAAGATTATTTTATAAACATAAGTTAACAAACTGTAACTTGTAACCCTGAAGGACTGGGCAGAAGTGTACCATGTAGTAGACAAACATTTCGCCAGTCTTTTGTATTAAAACGAACTAATTTAATAAATTATCAAATATCCTAATATTAAATCGTTGTTGGTGAATGATTTAAGCTAGTTGCATAAATCATTCACCAATGACATTCAATATCATTTTCTCTTGGCAGCTGAGCTAGACCTCATGCCCGAACAAGTGAGCCACACCAGCTTTGAGGTCTGGTTTATTATGAACAGGATGAACAGCACCAAACGAGACTTGAGATTGTGGAAGTTGAATATGTCCACAAGTACATAGGTACATATACCTCTGCCAAAAAGTCTCATACCAGACAACATTAAGAAATTGATTAATGAACTGAAAATGTCTGAAAAACCTGTTAGCAGTGTAACATAACAGACTCATAATAATAATAATAATACTGTCTGTTGGATCAGGTACGGGTCATCCTGTATAATCATATGTTGGATGATACTGTACTTGATCGCCTCCGAACTGAAATGGGTAGCCATGTTATTGCCCCTACGTCGCAGACTGTGGTACTACCGTCCAACCATGCTCCCAACCACGCTGACGAGGAGTGTAATGACATGGTTACAAACGTAAGTACTCACTGCAATGATGAATTGAGGAGTGCTTTGGAGTGTGCTATTCGGGAATATTGCAGCATGCCGCTCGAGCTTAGGCCACGCTTACCTCGTTTGCCCATGCATAATAAGAATAGGGCGCTGGTGGCTGCTCTGGATTCGCAGTTGTCAAATTACTTTGATGACTGCGAAGACCTCACCGATATGCACTCGATACTGTACTGTGCGGCTGTAGCGGCATGTCGTGTAGCTCACGTCAAATTTCCTAATGACAGAGCTACACGATCAGATCCAGTCTGCCTTAGAGTCAGGGTCGCTGCCCCAATTTCTGACTACAGGAATAACCCACCTGCTCCATAAATCAGGTAGTACTGCGGAACCTAAAAATTATAGACCGATCACGTGCTTACCGACGGTCTATAAGGTTCTTACATCCATTTTGAGAGCTAAGATTAACACACATATAGATAGTAACTGTATCATGTCTGCCTCTCAAAATGGATGTAGGAATGGGTCCCGCGGTACTAAGGAGCTTCTCCTCATAGATATGACCATTAGCCAACAGGTTCGGCGTTCCCGAAAGGATCTGTCGACATGTTGGATAGACTATAAGAAGGCCTATGACTCAGTTCCTCATACATGGCTCATGAGGGTGCTAGAATTGTATAAAGTTGATGCAACGCTATGCACCTTCCTGATGTCATGTATGGGGCAATGGAGGACGGTCCTTCGCTATCCAGGATGTCGACAAATCCAGAGGAATAGCGAACCGATAAGGATCAAGCGGGGTATATTCCAGGGTGACAGTTTGAGTCCGCTTTGGTTTTGCCTAGCCTTGAATCCTCTAAGCACACTGCTGGAGAATTCAGGACTAGGTTACCGGTTGAAGAGAGGTGGTCAGGTTATATCTCACCTGCTTTACATGGATGACTTGAAACTTTTTGCCCCCAACAATCTGCAACTGATGGAGCTACTGAAGGTAACTGAAACCTTCAGTAGTGCCATCAGGATGGAGTTTGGTGTGGACAAATGTGCAGTCATGCATGTAAAGCGAGGGGAGATTGTGGAATCCGTGGGAACTCAACTCTCGGATTCCATAAACCTGAGATTCCTCTCTCCAACCGAAACCTATAAGTATTTGGGTATGTCGGAAGCGTTAGGTATCAATGTTACTGACATGAAGCAATCGTTGAAGGAGCGCTTCTTTGGCCGCCTGAAGAAGGTATTTAATAGTCTTCTATCGGGCGGAAACAAGGTGCGCGCCTTCATGCCGGTATTGATGTACTCTTTCGGCGTACTCAAATGGACTCAAACAGAACTTGACGCCCTGGATAGGCGTGTCCGTACACTGCTGACTGCATTTCGAATGCATCACCCACGTTCTTCCGTGATGAGACTGTATATCCCGCGGAAGTGTGGAGGCCGAGGCTTTTTAAATGCTAAAACCCTCCACAACCGCGAGGTATGCAGTCTAAGGGAATATTTTCTAGCTGCTGACGTGGGTATGCATCGAGATGTAGTGGCGGTGGACAAGGGCCTTACTCCACTCTCCTTGGCTAGCGAGAACTGGCCTCTAGTGCTTGACACTAACGATCGCAGAGAAGTATGGCAGAGTAAGGAACTTCACGGACGCTGTACGGGCGATGTAGACCAACTAGCGTCCGTAGCCTGGCTGCGTGTCGGTGACCTCTTTGGGGAAACCGAAAGTTTTGTCTGTGCAATTATGGACGAAGTTATCATGACGAAAAACTACCGGAGATTTATTGTGAAGGACGGCACGGTTGACATATGTCGAGCATGTCATCGTCCGGGAGAATCAATCCGCCACATAATCTCTGGTTGTTCTCGTCTAGCTAACGGTGAATACTTGCATAGGCACAACCTTGTAGCCAGGATTATCCATCAGCAACTTGCTCTGAAGTACGCTCTTCTGGAATCGGAAGTGCCGTACTACAGATATGCGCCCGACCCAGTTCTCGATAATGGTCATATCTCATTGTACTGGGATCGGTCCATCATCACTGACAGGACTATTGTAGCCAATAAGCCTGATATAGTGGTGGTGGACCGAATCGAGAGGCGTGCAATGATTGTTGACATTACCGTCCCACATGACGAGAACCTCGTGAAAGCCGAGAAAGATAAACAAATCAAGTATATTGACTTGGCTCGCGAGGTTGTCGACATGTGGGATGTGGACTCAGCGATCATTGTACCGATAGTCGTGTCAGCCAATGGCTTAATAGCCACGAGCCTCGATCAGCACCTCAGGAGGCTCTCGTTAGGCGGCTGGATCAAGGGCTTGATTCAGAAAGCAGTACTTCTGGACACGGCTCGCATTGTCAGGCGGTTCCTCTCTCTGGAGCCCTGACCGCCGGTAGCTTGGACCCTGTTCCCGATACCGGTGGGCTACTATTTTTTATATTTTTAAATGTTTTTTATATATTCTTTTTTAAGAAATATTTAAAAATGTATTTAATATGTTAAAAAGAAAAATAAACGAAATAATAATAAATGAATAGTTTTGTATAGTGCGTACAGGGATAATCGCTGTTTGGTGCCTCATTTCGTACAGGGATAATCGCTGTTTGGGTCCAAAGGGGCCTCTGCGAGTTGGTTTCGGCTCCTCATACGCCTTCCAAAGGTCAGGGACCTCAGGGTCCCGAGAAATCTAAACAAATAAATGAAAAGTTTATGAATTGTTTGTATTTGTGATTCCATCACAGAAATTTGGATGAAATTTGATATAATGATAGATGAAGTACATAGACCAAATCTAGATCTAATGTGAAGCAGACATTTCACTGCAGGCAAAAATTCAGTCAAAAACTCTTTTTCATTCAATAATTCCAGGACATGGGCATGGGCTAAATACTGTTACCCAGATGGAGACTGGTCAACTGAAAAATCATTGGAAAACTTGCATTTTCAACACAAGATGATATGCAGTAAGCACTTTGATAAATCCTGCTACACAACCGGTTCTAAGAAGAGATTAAACATATTTGCCATCCCCAGCGACACAAAGGACTATTTAACAAAACATGACATCTCAGTTAAGAAATCTCAAGTAAGTTTAATATTACTTGGTGTATAAACCTCATATTCTATGTAAACAAACATTGCACATTGTGTAACAATTTTAGTTTTGTTTACTTTAAATAATTGGTTACACTGGTCATATAAAAAAAGCCAAGCTGGCCAAGTCCGAGTCGGACCCGCACACTAAGGGTTCCGTACCATAAACCAAAAAAACACGTTTCTAGTAGGGGAGCCCCTTTAATTTTTAATTTATTATTATTTGTTGTTATACCAGCAACAGAAATACTGAAATTCTGTGAAAATTTTAACCGTCGACATATTAAGGATGAGATACAGCCCGCTGACAGACAGAAGGATGGACGGACAACGGAGGCAGATAGGGTCCTGTTGTTTCCTACCTACCTACCCTTTAAAAAACTCTAAAAATCAACCCACCTGCATTTTTGCCACACATTACTTAACCAAACAAAACGGTTCAGAACTGAATTGTTTAGTTAAAATGGTTGATTTAATTAACCCATAGCCAAAGTTACTAAAAATACATGTTAATGCTCTAGCTGCCAAACTAATGGGTTCTGGAAGTATTATTTACACAAGACTGAGAACTAATGTTCCGAATCTTATAAATGATTCGCCAAAGAATATATGTAGTTGTCAATGTTGTCTGACAGTTTGAGTACTTTTGCGGCCTACCCAAATGTCTTTTCTTTGGTATTGTTCGTCATGTCATTGAGCTCCTTAGTGGTTTTTAAGTTGAGCTATTCGACTATTGACAAATGCTTGCACTGACTGGACAGGTCCACTCAAATATGTTTGGTTCTTTCTTCAAAAGACCACTACAGACACTAAGCTGCATGGTCCTCATATAGAATAATGTGAATGCGAGAACTATGTATGTCGTTATATTCATGTAGATTTTATGATTGTCTGGCAGTTTGAGTATTTTTTGCGACCTACTCAAATGTCCTTACTTTGGTATTGTTCGTCGGTTCGTTGAGCACCTCAGAGTTCTGAGTTGAGCTTCTCGATGACTGACAAATGCTTGCACTGTCTGGACAGGTCCACTCGAATTCGTGTGTTGCTTTCTTCATAAAGCTCATCCCAGACATAAACGTACATGGTTCTCATATGATCTAACCAGTCCACATTGTATGGATTTGAACACTAAAAGAGACTTTGACCTCTGAGTTTGTTTCGGTGTTTCTTCTCAGGGTAGTCAGCTAGGAAACACCGGCCTCATCTAGCTTAAACTGACAAAAAACATTGACGTGTAAAAGTGTTCCTTGTAACCTATTTACTGAATAAACATCATTTATCAATGGACAAATCCTCATTGTCTACACACATCACAAACAAAGTTCAGACAAAGGTGCAACAATATATCCTTGAAAAACAAAAATTTGTCCCAATTTACGCACAATTAAAACATTAAAATGGTAAAAGAACAACAAAAACATATCTAGAACGCTAGTTAAAGTCAACACCATCCATCAGACGGAATGTGTTTGCATCATTCAAGTAGCCCGTGCCATAAAATCCAGGAGTGTCACAAATACCCATATTTACATACTCTCCAAAAGTGCCTTATTTCTTCAATCTCTAGGGAAGAACTGTATTACCTCGAGACTCACACAAGAATGCCACAATGCACTGGAAACGTGTTGTGGTGCTTAACTGTAACACTCGCTGCAGTGGATAACATGTCCACTAAGCCAAGATCCTATTGATGAATTAGTTACGAGGAATCTTGCATGGTGTTCTTCAGACTGAACCCATTGTGCCAATCCCCTTCAGTCAGCTGCACAGTTGGCTACGAGAACACACCCACACACAAGCAGAAAGCTGGTGGTCCTCGATACAGAGCCAGCCAATCCAGGGAAGCCATCCCTGAGCAAAAGACTAACTAAAATGACAGTGGCAGCCTGCATCAAGACACTTAGGTAAAGTTGCTATTTAGATTTTACCCCGTGGCCACAATATGTTAAATTATGCATTTTTACAGCATAGCCACAACTTGGACTGCCAATCAGCTTCATTAGAGTGTTATTACACCAATGGATCCGACAGCTTTGGCTGATCGACGGATACCGGTCGATAAACAATGGATCAGTCGACGTCGACTAATCCATTCTACCATCGATCGACGCTCAATCGATTGGTGTACCTAGTAGAAACTATCGATCGACGTCGACTAATTCATTCTACCATCGATCGATGGCATCCATCGACGTCGAATAATCCATTCTACCGTCGAAATTTGAACAAAAATGCCCAACGCGCCAATAGAAGTTTTCACTTCAATCCGCTACGAGTGCTACGACGCTTAGTGTTCCACGCACGCCTTAAGGCCCTACTACCGGCCAAGTGGCGCCGTCATTGAATAAAAAATCGTAGCATAGTATAGAAAATAAATATTAAAGAATCCAACGTCACGTTTGTTACAAAGAGGATAAAGTACTTTTACGTTGTTAAAACAGGTCTCAGAATGTTTTTTATCCAAAGTAGTAGGCAAAAGTACCAAAAACGGCCGTTTCTGACACTTTTGTGTCAGCATCATGTCAGCAAAAATTGAAGGGGTCCGCCAGAACCGATGCTTGTCTGGGTCGCGGATAAATTAGAAAGAGAGTTACCGCGACCCTGGCACAAGCAACTGAAGGAATACGGGTGGGTTTTAGTCAGTACAAGTCTGACACGCCCTCGAGAATTCTAAGATGACTTCCCACCCCAAATAAAAAAAAGAGGACTCCAGTCTTGCGATATACGGGCTTTTCGAGCTTTGACGGCATCCGACAATCATGACCGGCCGAGTCTCTCTCCAGCTTTTTGAGCTACATCGGTAATTTGAGTGGTTTAGTGAAGTAAAATTCCAACAATCTCCGGACTTATCCCCAAAGCTCAGTGTAAGTGTGGTAGGAGGTTGCATGATCCCTTCGACCCTGTTTGCTAGGACACCTAAGATTTTTTTAAATGGGTCTTGTAAAACCACTGAGTTCAACAAAGAACAGCTGAGTGTCAAACTAAATAGATTGTAGAAAAAATTATTTGTTTTAAATTAACTCTCAAGCGTTACAAGTACCTACCTACTGTGTAGTCCTTCATTAAAAAATTTCAACTCTCTAAGCCGTCATATATTTCATGAAATAGTTATATTCCTTTTTTGTCTTGTTTCAGTCAGGAATGAAAAACGACACTGAATTGATAAAACTTACATTGAAACGAGAAGCTGAAATGGATATAGGTGAAACTTCTATTGCGAGCACGAGTGACACAGACACAGTGGCTGGTGAGAAATTGATCATACTTGTGTACGAAATCCACCGAGCGGTCCACGCTGGAGTGTATTTTGTATTGTGTGTATGGAAATTAAAGGGATTGTGGTAACCAGATGGTAACGGCTGAAGCGTACATGCTGGGTCGTGGTCAGGCAGGTGATTTACTTTGTGTAAATTATTTCATCACCACTGTTCTCAAAACGGTGAAGGAAAACGTCGTGAGGAAACCGGTATGTCCTAGAACCAAAACTTCGAAAGACATGCGACATCCACCAACCCGCATTGGGCCGTGGTGGATTACGGCCCACACCCTCTTACAGAGAGGAGGCCTGTGTCCCAACAGTGGGATCATTATAAGCTGATTATGCCATGCATGCTACGCTAAAGCGATTGTAAACTGGTTGACTCGCTCGGTGATAATCGTACATTAGTTTACACTAATATAGCATACCTACATAACAAACAATTTAATCTGTCCATTTGAAAAGCGCACAGATAACCCACGGAATTTAAAATATTCTTGCTTTTTTTTTGCAATTTGCAGCTTATTAGGGTTCCGTACCCAAAGGGTCCAATCGGAGCCCTTTTTGTTTTTTTTTTGGTGTTGGAAAATCATCCTATGACTTCTCCCGCTCTGGGTGGAGCGGGAGGGCGTGTCAGACTCTTACTGACGGAAACCCACCCCTGTTCTTTCTCTGCCCTAAGTGCCCAGGGGCGCGGTAACTGTTTCGAATTTATCCACAACCCCTGGACTGGCATCGGAAATTTTCACAGTATAAGCATCTTGTTGACCCAAAGCCATACAAATTGCCAAAATTGGTACGGAATCCTAAATTTGCGAAGTCTGACTCGCACTTGGCCGGTTTATTATTATTATTGATAGTTCCGCGTTTGGCCACTACTAACTAACTAATCTAAAAGCGAGAATAACAAGTAGTACCTAAAATTCATTTTTTTTTTCTTAGATACGAGGCCGAGGGTAACAGCGGAGCAAACCAGTATTCTTTGCAATTTTTTCGAAGAAAATCCTGAAATAGTAAGAGGATATAAGCGGTCGCCGAAATGTATGGATCAGGTTCAGGTCAAATGGAAGAATATTACACCACATCTAAATGCTGTTGGACCACCAAGAGACCACAGGTCTTGGGCAAAGGTTGAAAAGTACTATCAAGAAAATTAAAATTCGTTCAGTTTTTTATTTTTATTTTGGTCCTTAGAACAGCCTTGTCCTGTAGTCAATTTGCTGGTGATCACCATTTGATTTATCGAGAATTTCACACGTTCATTAGCAGAAAATATGAAATTCTCGATGTATCTAACAAATACATGTTATTATCTTATTTTGTTACCGTTTTATATACATTTCGTGCCAATCTGTTCTGTCTTTGTATATTTTATGCCATCTCCTTTGAAAATAAATAGTTTAGTATTTTATTATTATTATTACTTTACAGTATCTTTGTGACCTGAAGGCAAAATTAAAGAGGAAAAGTATAAAATGGAGGCAAAGCTGTGACGGCAAGGATCCTGTAATGTGTAATACTGATGATTTCAGTGAAATTGGGTTAAGAATGTTACAAGTTCTTCGTACAGATGTATCAGAGCCACAGGTATATTTTGAGATTTATTCATTAAAATGAACTAACACTAAGTCCACACGATTGGCGCAGTGGTTGAGCGTTCGGCTGCTGCGCTGCGTGTCGTGAGTTGGCTTACCGCACGGGACAATTATTTGTATCGCCTACAGATAGTCTGCGCGCGGCTGATGGTGCTGCTTCAAATTGCAGGTCTAACTAAATATATTTCCTTCATTTAATTAATAAAAAACTTTTTTACAAAAAAAACAACCGACTTCCATAAAAAAAAAATACACTAAAAATTAAAAAATAACTTTAATTTCGGAAGTATTTTACTTTTTCGTTATTTGACACCGACTTCCGAAATTAATTTTTATTTTTCACTTTTTAGTTGTTATACCCTAGAACTAAACCCCAATACCATGGAACGTGAAATTTAAACATTTGGAGAACACCAATACATCATCGAGGTATACATATTTTTCGTTTTTGTTCAGTTTCTCAAAAAGCGCTGATGTAATTTCGATAAAATTTATATGGGACCACCTCGGGAGTATATTCTTCCGGATAAAAAAAGAATTTTGAAAATCGGTTCACAACTGACGGAGAAATCGGCGGACATACATAAAAAAAAACATACATACAGTCGAACGTAGAACCTCCTCCTTTTTCGAAAGTCGGTCAAAAAGATATTACGTAATTGAAAGAATTGACTAGGTAGGTATAATTAATATACTAGATTATTTTTGTTAGCATAATTAAAAAATAAAAACGTTTAGTTCCGATTTCGACCACGCGCAGACTTATCGTGCGCGCGCTCTAATTCCTAGTGTGGGGACAAAGATAAAAAAAATAAAAATGAGAATTTCTACGTAAGTAAATTAACATGAAATAAATTTCAGGACTCTCAAACATCAGACTTGGAGACAGCGCACGACAACGATTGGCATGATAATGTTAATGAAGGTGATAATTACGAAATGGACCTATCATTACCAGAAGAAATACCAGACGTGAAACCAAATATAGAATTACTCCAAAAAAGTTTAGTTGTACTTGATAACCCGCCGCCAGATTTACAACCACGTCAGTTGGCTTCTGAAGACGAATTTGACCATTTCGGGAAAAATGTGGCTGAACAACTACGAACTTTACCTTTACTGGTTGCGTTGGAAACACAAGAAATGCTTTTGTCAGTATTAAAGAAGCAGCGGCTAAAACTGCTGAGTAGCTCAGATCCATTGACCAGTAAATAAGTAATGTTATTTAAATTGTGATAATTTAATAAGTTTTTTTGTAAGGATAATAATAATTCCATTGTAAGTAGCATTTATGTATAATGATGAAACTTAATATAAATTCTTTTAGTCCATAAACTTAGATATGTATATCATTTTCCCCACTTAAAAAAAATTGCCTATACTGTCCAAACTGCTTGGCAAACGCCTCCCCCGAATCCTTCGAGGTATTCTTTTCCAGAGCTTCCGCGAATCAGCCATTGCGCTAGGCGGCTAGGTCGTCTTGCCATCTCTGCCTTGGCCGGCTTCGGCGGCGTTTCCTTACTGATAAAAAAGAAAGTACCTAAGTATCAGAAAAATAATTCTAAAGAAAGTCTTTTGAATGACATCGAGGCACAATTTGGGAAAGGTTTATGTCCAGCTGTGGACTGCAATAGGCAGAGTTGATTAATATGCCTGTGAGAATGAGCTACAAATGCAAATGGGTGCCAGCGTAGGAACTACACTACAGCTGAAAAATTTAAGCATGCCCTTTTCTCTAAATACATGCATGGGTAAAAGTGAGTTGAATTTTTCAGCTACCCTGTTAGGTATACAATAAATAAGATCATTTAAAGAGCTCAAAAGGCTGGGCACAAAGACTACTATGGTATACTGGGCAGGACAAACCAGTTCTTGTCTGGATCGCGGATAAAGAAAGAGTTACTGCGGCGGCCCTGGCACAGGCAACTGTAGGAACAGGTGGGTTTTAGTTAGTAAAAGTCTGACACGCCCTCCCGCTCCACCCAGAGCGGTTCCCACCCTCCAAAAAAAATAGGATATGCCAGATGAACAGCTGTGGGCACGTAAAACACAACATTGGAGCCAAATATGCTTTTTTTTTATTATTATTATCCCCGAAGGGAAGGCGAAAGTCTTTTGACCATATTGCCTAGTCTTACGTAGTGTATTTATACTTTTTTACCATTAGAATGCAGATGTAACACATTCTAATGTTTTTTGCAGTATTTGGCAGCAAATGTGTCGAGTCAGTCTTCTCGGCAAACTTCGCTGAGGTAGTCAATACTAGAATAAAATTCTCAGCTCCATTTGCCCGAGATCGCGCCTGTTTCAATGATTCTACATATTGTCCATTTGCGTTGACACTTGAGACACAAAACTACACCAATTTTACATCACAATATCCACTAGGAATCAATAAACGAATAATTAAAACAGCCACTGAACTTCACTCGACAAAATCCCGCCAAAAACCCCCGCCAAATATGCGTTGTGTCGGTTCGATAACGTCACATTATACTTTCTCAAGAGTAGTAGGTACCTACTTTGTCTGTGGTATTACCACTCAAAATCGAAGTAAAAGCATTCTTCGTAAATGCTAACCTAATGCCAAAATAAAAACAGACTACTAAACTAGAATGAGAATGATTATTTTGTCCTTTTCTACTAGATGGAAATTAACTCTCGACTGAAAGAGATAAAGTATGCTGCCGTCAGATCGTGGAGCTGCGTCAACTGTCAAGTCCAATTGTCATTGGCATGTCAATTTTGTTTATTGTTGATTTGTTGTCGTCTGCCTGTAATCTACTGTAAAGCTAAAGTTAAATTTTCCAGCTAAACAATTAATATTGACTGTAGTATTTTGTTAGTAACACTATTATCTAATAATGGCCTTCAGCACCAATATGTATAACCGTGTATGCCGTGCATGTCTCACAACTCAAGCATCTTTTACTTATTTTATATTTGAGAATATTTCAGCTGATACTTACTGTTTTTGTACCTCTGTCCAGGTAAGAAATTATGGTTTTCGACTACAAAAAATAATAATATACATAAACTCACGCCTTTCTCCCATGGGGGTAAGCAGAAACTACAGAACGCCGCCAGATATGATCATTACTCTTTTTGCATTGTGTGTTCGTGTGTTCATACTTAGGTCATACATACACGCACGCCGAGTGCGAGTACCACGCACCTGACCTTTCTGAAGAACATCACAAGTTTTGTGTTTGTCCTTCTTGGGCGCCTGGCTTCTCTTCTTTTCCAAATACAAATAATAAAATTACTTAAAAAGGTGTGTCCTTATTAACGCAAAACATGTGGATGTTCCTTGGAAACTTAGTTCTTCTATTAAAACCCATTGCAGGTATCCAAAGATGAACAATTGCCCAGAGGAGTCTGCAACTCATGTTATGAGCTTCTCAAGAAATACTCCGAGTTTAAGCAAACATGTCTACAGTCACAGGCTGCACTACGAGATCTTGCAAAAGATTTTAAAATTGAAATAGACATAAAAACTGACTGTGAACCTGATGAAAGTCATGAAGACAACATAAAGGCTGAAATACTTGAAGATGCTGTGAAAGTTGAAGACGAAGAAAATTATCATAATATAGGTACTTAGTTGAAGTTATATAAAAAAGAAGCATTCTTGGATGGCTCCGATCTTCGGTGTTTATGCAGCGCCTCTCTTTAAACTATGGCCCACCTCTCAATCTTGTGCTGCATGACCCTGTCGCCTGTACATCACCTTATGGCTGCGTCAGCGAATGCTGGTTCATATTGGTGGTATATATTTAAAAACTCAATTTTTTCATTGACAGACACGCTAAGGAGAAATATTTTGATTGAGAGGAATAATATTTTATCTATAATTTATTTCTAGATTACATGGATGCAGATGATCATCAAGATAGTCCAGAAATACTTGAAGAATTACATGTTAAAAGGTTTGTTTAACTTTATTCTTTGAGGGCCGATTTCACCAATGAAACTAATCGTGATTAGTTAAACTAAACTCAGTTTATGAGTTTAATCGAGGTTAGAGCTTCATTTTGCATCTACAAACTAAACTAGTTTAAGCTTAATTTAGTTTAAATTCTAAACGCCCAGTTTTCGGTGAAATGCAAAATTAAGTTCTAATCTCGATTAAACGCAGTTTATTTTAAACTAATCGCGATTAGTTTCATTGGTGAAATCGGCCTTAAAGTACTAGTAGTAGTTTTATACTTAAATTGAATAGCATACTAAACTACATCATTAAATGTTTCAGAAAATCAAAGAAGTTGGTAAAATTAAAACAGCATAAAGTAATAAAACCTAAAGTGAAGAAGAAATTCATCTACACTTGTGATATTTGTCAAAAGAAGTTCAACTTTAAGGAAAGGTTTGACGCACATATGCTTGAGCATGAAGGTAAAATAGTAAGTATTTTTTTTTAAATCATTGATAGGCTCTCCCACTTTCCCACTATCTCACCTGATGGCAAGCTATTAAGTGGTTGCTAATGAAGCATGCTTGCGTAGAAGTAACCTATTCACTCTTGACTTAAAGACCCACAGGTTGTAGCTATCAGGAAACACCCACTCTGGCAGAGAATTTAACTCCTTAGCTGTACACACAGTGAATGTGTTCTCAAAACGTTTTGTGCGTATGGGTGGGATGTCCACCATGTACCGGTGGCGCATCGTCGTATGTCTAGTGGTCCGATGATGGAATGAAGTTAGCGGAATTAGACTGCAATTCCGACGCACACTCCCCAAAATGTAACCAATAGCTAGCTGGCCCGACGAACTTCGTACCGCCCAAAATCCAATAAATTAAGGTGGAAGCGACAGGGTAGCCCGCGAAATTCAAATTTTCTTACGTTTTTTGCAATTTGCAGGTCAGTGTCAGGTTGTGTCTTGGTAAAAATTTGATTCGCGAACGTAGCAAGTATGTATTTATAGAATTATAATCATTAAAATCATCAATACAACTCTCTATATTAGAATTGATGCCAAATGTAAGAATTTCATGAAATCATGAAATTGTTGCAACTGATTGCAAAAAACGTAAGAAAATTCGAATTTCGCTGGCTAGGGTGGAGCTTTCGCCTTAATCCATTCTCGAGATATGTTTTTTCTTTTTTTTTTCCGTGTAATTTTTCGATGTTTTAGTAGTTATTCTCTTATTCTGCTATTCGGGACGTAGACAAATCCAACAAATTAAAAAATCATTAAAATCGGTCCAGCCGTTCTTGAGTTATTATAAATGGTGTAACTAACCCGACTTTGTTTTATAAGTGTATAAAGATTGTGCTAGCATTTTTCTAAATACATAATATTGGGTTCAACTTGCAGTCTAATGAAATTCAGCTGAATTCCAGAATTTTATTCATCATACATTAATAACCACTTTCATGTTTAGTAATAACCACTTTCATATTTAGTAATAACCACTTTCATAATACTTTCAAAATACGAAAGTGGTTTAATAGAACAGTTCACTAACAAAGAACTACAAATAAACGTCAATCATAACATAGCAACAAGAATGGCAGCCCAATTAAAACTAGTAGTACCGAGATACAACAACTATTACGGGAAACGAACATGCGCTTATTTAATACCTACTCTAATTAATGATGTTCCTACAAAAAATCAATCAGAAATAACAATGAAAAATGCATCATCCTGTTTAAATTTCATCCATTTGTAATTTGGATCGACGGCGACGGGCCGCCGACCCGCGCTGCATGGCGTCGTTTTTGTAGTATCTTAGCTATTATTTACGAATTACCTCCTATTGTTTGGCAAAAGATGAATGATGATATTTCGTTAAGTATTTCAACATCCGGACAAACCTTTTGAGGTTTTTGTGATGTTTATGTCATATTTTGTTTTGTTCCATATTTAATAAACAATAAAAAAAAAATATGGACAGACTGCCCATCTGACCTCCACTGGGCTACTAACAAAAAACACCAAAAAAAAATTTACGAAAATAATTACATCTGAGTTTAAATGAGATTTGTTTTGGGATTCAAATGGGCTCTTTCTTCTATCTAAAACTGTTGACCAGCATAGCATTTAAGATTATAACTTAATTGAATTTCCGTAAGTATCAATAAAAAGTCGTAAAGGCGAATGCTGAAAAAATGCCTGTAATGGACAGAAACTACTAATAGTCCATAATGCTATTTAGAATAAAATAGGTATAATGACATAATTCTTAAGTTTGTTTAACTAGGCTAAAAATATAACGATCACTAAATATATTTAACTTGATATCCACTTACATATTTTATTCTAAATAGAATTAGGAATTATTAGTAATTTCTGTCTATTCCAGGCATTTTTTGTATGGCAGATGGGCATTCCCCTTTTCTCATTTCAGGCAACAATCCACTGCTCTCCATGTAACAAAACCTTTGTGACATGGAGTGGTCTGAAACGCCACAAAGAGAGTGAGCACACTCAAGTAAGCCTGGAAAGCCTGAAGTGTCCTACGTGTGGGAAGATCTTCAAGAGCCGGCAGACTCTGAAGATGCATGAGAAGGTGCATGGAAACCGGAGGCTGATCATGTGCGATGTTTGTGGGAGAGGACTCACTTCAGCTGTTGTTTTGAGGGTAAGGAAGGTTGTCTGTCATAGTTCTAAGGAGACATTGTTTTGTATGAAATTTCTTAGAGAAATAGTACCAACGGCCGATGGGAAGGCCTTTTCTAAAATAAGAAAATCTGAACTGCTATAGAATTGAAGAAAAAACCGGCCAAGTGCGAGTTGGACTCGCGCACGAAGGGTTCCGTACCATTATCTATAAAAACGGCAAAAAAAATCATGTCTGTTGTATGGGCGCCCCACTTAAATATTATTTTATTCTGTTTTTTAGTATTTGTTGTTATAGCGGCAACAGAAATATATCATCTGTGAAAATTTTAACTGTCTAACTATCACGGTTCATGAGATACAGCCTGGTGACAGACGGACGGACAGCGGAGTCTTAGTAATAGGGTCCCGTTTTACTCTTTGGGTACGGAACCCTAAAAAAACCAGCTCCGTACTGTTAATAATTGTAACTTTTCCCAACATTCGATAGAGACGGTATTTTATTTAATTTTCCAGGCTCACTTGGAAACACACAAAGAGCACAGAGAACGAAGTTTCACATGCGATCAGTGTGGGAAGAAGTTCTTCACGAAAACGATACTACGCTCACACGTAACCAGACGACATTCAGGGCGCAAGTTCATATGTCAAGTGTGTTCGTACACCTTCACTGACAAATACAACTTGGCCAAACATTTGCTCATACATGAAGGGAGTAAATTATACAAGTGTGAGATTTGCAACAATTCCTATGCCACACATGCAACTTTAACAGAACATAAGCGACAGCATTCTGGAGAGAGACCATTTGTATGCAGCTACTGTCTAAAGGCCTTTGTGTCGAGGAAAAGGCTGACTGATCATGTAAGAATACACACTGGTGATAAACCTCATAAGTGCACGCTGTGTGAACAGAGATTTACGCAAAGGGGGACACTCAAGAGGCATATGAAGGTGCATGATAGGGCTGCGCCGACTCTGAATTGAATAGAAATATTTGAAGTAATTATTTTGGGCATTACATGAGGGAACTTGGAAGGAGCTGTCTTGGGAAACTGTCCAATGATTTAAATCAACCTTTAGCGTTATGGGCAGTGGCCCCAACTTAACGAGTTGTAGTTTGTGGGTTCAAACCCAAGCATGGGCTTTACTTTGAGTATATAATAGCGTTATTATAACTGAAACAAGATAAACTCCAAGCTAGCCATATTGCGGCCAAGGAAGGACACAGCAGCAGATTATTAACATAACGCCTGTATGGCCCTTAAGGGTTAGTCAGAGATGCATTTATAGTATTATTGTGGCCAGCAAATAAATGGTATTTTATTTATTCTTTCGTTTTCTTCTATAAAAATGAAAATTACGATTTCAACGAAACAGGAATTTGAAAAAGAAACAACCAGATTATTTATGCGCATATTTATTTTCGAAATTAAATCATATTTAATTCAATAATAATACGTTGATTCAAATTATGTATACCATCTTGTGATTTCACAATATTTGTCAAATAGGTACCACAAACACAGCTCGGAGACGGAGGCGTCAGGGAGGCAGCCGCCTCGTCGCCCAATACGCCGAAACACCGCCTGCACTATTTAAGACAGGTGGGAGACCCTTTCAGTCTCCTCAAGGATGGGCCTTAATAGGCGTTGCACAGACGGGGTTCCGGAGTGGCCTTTCAAGAGGTAACGGGACCCCTTCCATGTGCTGATGGGGTCACCGGGTTGGTTTTAGTCAGGTAAGAATCCCACACTCCCTTTGTTCCCCAAAAGTATCAGTAAGCACAACAAAAACAAAAGTACACTAACACAAAGGTACATGTTCTATTTCACGAAAGCGGGATGTTCTTTGATGGTTGTGTAGATTCACATGCACATTGGTTTCTGTGTGTTTAAGCTATGACACCGTGCGCTCCGAGCTTACAGATAAAAATCAGTGTACGTTTTGGTCTTGGATGTCTGTGTGTGTAGCTTACACACACATCCAAGACAAAACAAAAAATTTAAAATAATAATAATAAATAAATATCTTTCTTTCTTTCAAGACCAGCCCGCCTTGGAGAAAGCATCGATTTCGAATCAAATTGCTTACTAATGATTATTTGATAGGTTTTGTAACTGACTTTAGCAGTCTTTTAATTCTTTCCAAATTCACAAGTATTCACACTATAAAAATTGAACAAACATTGTAAAAGAAAACCCTATTCTTCCAATCAATATGTATACAGAATTGAATTACCCAGGTACTCATAGCATAGCCATTATTTTCTCACCTTTATTTCTGATGTTCACATCAGACATTATTCCACTGCGAGTACTCTGCTACACTACCTTGTAACCTAGCCCTAAGCAGTATATTCTGTGGTTTATCCGCGTTCTCTGCATCCTTCTGCATGTGTCCTTTCATGTGTCTATTCAAAGCACATTTCTGTATGAACGCTTGATCGCATAGCACACATTTGTGGGGCTTCTCCCCCGTGTGTATCATTCTGTGGTTCCTCAAATCCTTGCGTGACATGAAGCGTTTTGGACAGAGGTCGCAGCCGTATGGTCGTTCTCCTGAAATTAAATAAAGATTCCATTATTGTTTAAACGACAACATTCCCGATAGCTACAATCTGGGGGTCTTTTAGTCAAGAGTGAATAGGTTACTTCTAGGCAAGCGTGCTTCATCGTCGAACACATCATGGTTTACCAGGTCAAACGTGAGCAATATTTAAAAAAACCGGCCCAGCACACACATTTAGGGTTCCGTACCAAATGAGGGAATTATCAAAGAAAAAAATCAGATTTATCAATATATTGGTATTTATTAGTAAAATATACGTAATCACCAAATTTCAAGTTCAATGACAATTTTCAAGTTCAAGATCAATGGGCAGTTAAAATGGCAGTCCCCTTCGGGTACGGAACCCTAAAAAGAAAAAAAAAAATCTCTGAAAATTATTATTATTTTATGAACCACGGGATTTAAGGATTTACGGAAATGCCCGACCTGTGACACAAACGATATCAGTTCATGTATAAAGAAGTTCTTTCGTTTCTTGAAATATGCGTATAAAGAATGAATATTCTTTAGCTAACTCAATTTAGTGCTTATAATTGTTTTATCTCATCAAGGTGGGTTGGTCTTGGATTTGTGTGTAGGTTTACGTAAGTACCTACACTTTTTTCTGTGTGCGTAAGCTCGGAGCGCTCGGTGTCTCAGAATATAGTTTACGTAAACAGAAACAATGTGCACTGGAATCTACATTTACAAAGTTATACTGTTTGGGCACACCACCCACACACAGCACAGGACCGGTCGTTGCGGCGACACTTGGGGGAGGACTGCTGGACATAGCAGTGGGCATCTTTCGGCTGAAATGATGTCTGTTTGGGCCTAGTAAGTAAGTAAGTCGGAGGCCTTGTTCAGATCATCGAGGGTGCAGGTGATATTCTATCGTACATCCAATAGAATATCTACAGGTTGTAACGGAAAGGTGTGTTCATATTGCCTTGATGAACCGGTTCTGCCCATGAAAATGAACAACCTTCTCTAAAAAAAGATATAAAATTCCCAAAAATAAAATTGGACTTTCCATACAAAGTTATCATCATCAGCTGATCAATGTTTATTTATTTATGCACACACAAAAACACTTACAAGAGAAAAACGAACAAATACAGATAGAAGAGCACAAAGGTGCTGCTTATTTCTAAAGAAATTTCTTCCAGCAGACCTGCGACTGGAAAGTTGGTTGAGAAATGTAGACACAGTGTGTATAAATAGATATAGAAACAAAAAATAGACTAGAATACATAAATAATTCATACATAAAATATACCTAACTTTTAAATAAACCAAAATACATAATTAAATATCAATAATAAATATAATCACGGAATGTTTTTTTTTTTTTTTTGTGCGACTTCTCGCAGGTCAGCCTCTGAGGCTGTCGTCTGCTCAACCGGGCTTGGTGGACAGGTAATACTCTTTGACTTGCTTCTTGAATTGGTAGACAGTTCTAGATAATATTTGTATGGGGGGTAAAATTTTTTTTTGAGAATTTCGTCAGTTTTATTGAATAAAGTTGTTCATACCGATGGGCAGATGCAGTTCTTAAAATATGACCACACCTTTCCATTACACCCCATATAGTAGGTAACAAAATGAGTAGATAAAACACAAACCTGTGTGAGTTCTCATGTGCTGGACCTTAAAACTCTGGCTTTTGAACTTCTTATCACAGTACGGGCACGAATATGGTTTCTCTGAAGAATGAGATCGCATGTGCTTGAAGAGGTCACCCTAAAATTAACAAATTTTGTAAAAAAAAAACCTGACCGCGCAAAATTTACGTTAGATCGCTCGAAGTTCAGACAGATAGTGTTTTATCACACCAATAGATCTATGGTAGAACGGATGAGACGACATTAATCGACAGTTCCTTCTTACTACACCGAAAGCTACAGGTGGAATTAAAACTAATAGCGGATCGGAACCATCCGCGTGTCGCTGCGCAATAGCCAATTCATATTAAGGGGTGGGGTACTGCGCAGCGACACGCGAACTTCACACACGTCATAAGCTTTAAATCGAACTACCACAAAAAACCGGTCAAGTGCGTTTTGGACTTCGCACATTTAGGGTTCCGTACCAAATGTATTTTTGACTATTTGTATGGCTTTGGGTCAACAAGATGCCTGAAGACCCGTGCTGTGAAAATTTGAAGACTGTAACTCCAACCGCTTGGTTGTAAAACCTGTGTGACAGACTACGGACAGCAATAGGGTTCCGTTTGGACTTTTCGGGTACGGAACCCTAAAAATCGACCGACGTCGATCTATGTCATTGACCGACGACCGATCTATTCTTGTGGTAACAATTCCATATAATTATGTGAGATTAACTTTAGGCCTGTAATAAACAATAATAGACGATGTTGTTACAAGAACATACCTTGATATAGAACCTCATATCACACACCTGGCAGGCTATGTTCTTGATGCCTGTATGCCTGATCAAGTGCGTCTTGAGGTTTCCTTGCTGTGCAAACTTCTTGCCGCACTGTCCACAAATGTAGTTCTTTTGGTTATTATGCGTTTCTAGGTGGGTCTGGAATAATAAAATTATCAATCAATAAATTTATAACAAGTCAATATAATGGAGAAGACCAGAGAAACGAAGGATGGACTTTGTGAAAAATGAAATGTCTCCCTAGACATTTCATTTTTTCTCTCTTTCATGGGCCCCGTCAGTGGTGGCTGACACTAATCTCTCTGAGGCGCGCGTGGAACACTACGCGCCTTCCACTCACGGGCCTGGTGCTGATCGGACGGCGAGCTACCCAGTGCTGGCCGTCCGCAGGCCCGGGTGTGACTACTGAGGTGACGACTAATAATCCTCCCGACCGAATTTCGATCACAGTGGCCAATCTCGACGGAGATTTACCAAGAACGCAGGAGACATTATAGTGCACAAGTGTGTGCGTAAGCAGAGGTGAACTCTCTGCTCCTTTACTCTCATAGTCCGATGGAACGGCAATCCGATACTACCGGGGAGAGATCAGGCGCAGGACCAACGGGTTTTACGTGCTTTCCGAGGCACGGTGGTGTCTCACCACCCACTGCGGATTACCCAGAGGACACGGTGGAGTTCTGCCCCGCGCGGGCGGAGCACCGCCATGTAGGAGTGGAGGCGATCGGCGGCAGCGACCTCTCGCGCCCGGCCCTGGTCCAGGCTATGGTACGGAGCGAGAGGGAATGGGAAGTAGACGCCTCCTTCTGCGAAGCAGTAATGCTCGCGAAGGAGGAAGTGGAACGGGTGAGGAAGACTCAACAGAGTCGCTCTCACGCCCCCAGCAGCAGCCGCCGCAGGAGACGCCCTGGGCGTCGGGAGACGATCTCCGGCCACCGCAGGCGCGGGCTTGCGGTCAGCGAGTAGTGGATACCTCGCCGTCCGATAAAGACCAGACCCGAGAATCAACGGCGCGTAGTGTTCCACGCGCGCCTCAAAGAGATGTCAGCAATACTTGACGGGGGCCCGTCAGAGTCGATGCCTGCCTGGGGTCGCGGATAAATTCGAAATAGAGTTCCCGCGGCCCTTGGCACACAGGCAACTGAAGGAACAGGGGTGGGTTTTAGTCAGTAAAAGTCTGACACGTGACCCGTTTCACCCAGAGCGGGAGAGGAGAAGTCATTGCTCAGCACTTGCGACCACGAGACCAATGAGGCAGGTGACGACTAATAGAGAAGTATGGACGGAGGCGCAGGTATGTTGCGCCGACCCCAAATGAATTGGGGTAAGGACAAGATCATGATGGTGTAGTAAATATTAAGTATTTTGTTTATAAAACCATAAAAATTAGGATGACTAAAATAATAAGTACATGAAAAAAACATTGTTTCATACCTTCAAATTATAACTCTGGACGAATCTAGCATCACATATGTGGCACACATGCTTTTTAATACCTGCGTGAATCATCTCATGATTCTTCAGAACATTCAAGTACGCAAAGTTCTTGCCACAAGTCAGACACTGATATTTTCGGACCCCTGTGTGAGTGCGGATGTGGCTGTGTAGATTGCGAACTGTTGGGAATGCCTTGTCACAGTACTGGCATTTTATGTCGGGCTGGAACAGACAAGCAGATATTTAGCTAGTTAATTTTACATTGTATCTGTGTGCTAAGGATAAAAGAATAAATATATTGATAGTCAGGGACTTGATCGACCCTTTTTAGGAAGAACATCATAAGAGACAGTTTGCGCTTTAAGGTGGAAGCGCCAGGATAGCCCGCGAAATTCAAATAATCTTACGTTTTTTGCAATTGGTCGAAAAAAAAGTGTCAGGTTCTATCTTGGTCAAAATATGATTCGCGGCCGTAGCAAGTATGTATTTATAGAATTACTAACTGTGCCCGCGGTTTCACCCGCGTTTATGTATCTTTCGTAAAAAACATTTTTTTTTCTTTTTCATAAAATCTAAATCCTATGTTACTTCTAATACCTACCTCCAAGAATATGTGTACAAAGTTTCATGATGATCGGTTAAGTAGTTTTCGCGTGAAAGTGTAACAAATAAACTTACATTTACATTCATAATATTACTAGCTGCGCCCCGCGGTTTTACCCGCCTAGACCGGAATAAAAGGTAGCCCATATGTTAATCCAGGCTATAAGCTATCTACATACCAAATTTCATCCAAATCGGTCCAGCCGTTTGAGCGCGAAGAAGTAACAAACATACACACTCACAAACTTTCGCCTTTATAATATTAGTGTGATATTGTATAGTATGATTATTAGTATGATAATCAATACAACTCTTTCAGTTAGAATTGATGTCAAATGTAGTATTTCAAATAAGACATTTGGCATCAATTCTAACTTCAATTAAATCTTTTCTTCAATAATATCTTTCTAAAAATTTTATATGAATTATCCTACTAATATTATAAATGTGAAATTTTGTGAGAATGTATGAATGTTTATTACTCTTTCACGCAAAAACTACTGAACGGATTTTGATAAAACTTTAGAGTAATATTGCTTATACATTAGAATAACACATATGCTATAAATTGTAATAGGGGGGAAGTACTAAAACAACGCGGGCAAAGCCGCTGCCAGAAGCTAGTTATTCAGAAAACTACTGATCTATTAGAATAGTTCATATTAACATATTATAGTAAATACATATTAATTAAAAATAAAACCCATCCAGCAAATAGAACCATCGCTTACAATGTTCTTCCTGATATACAGCATGTAACAAAAACCCTGTCCGATCCTGAAGTGTATTATTTGGTATCGTACTGCGTAGGTACACATATACGTAATCATTTAATGGATACGAGATTATTATTATTCCCCAATGAAAATAATTAATTTAAAAAAAAAAACTTATCAAAGGCAACACTGAGCGCTCGACAAAGTTCACCTACAGTTTTGTGTCAAAGAAGCCGCCTGAGCGAGACGGTCTTTTTGATCCTTTGTTAAAGAGTTCCTACAGCGCGGCTAGTGCAGGGCGGTATCGTTTGAAATAAAAATAGGTAAAAATGAAAAGATTTCGCAGGCCGGTGGAGTGTTGTCAACTTATGAAAATTTGTTAAATTTCGCATATTTTATTAAAATAAAAAGACTTTTGGTTTTTATGAGTTACATTTTTTTTACTATTTTTTCTAGTACGTACGTTAAACCAGTAATACGCCTTTATTGGATCGGACAGGGTCCCTATGTTGCAAGCACATAATTCATGTAGTATTGTTTTGCATTATTTTCCTGAAGCTTTTTGTTAGTGAATACAATACCTTTTTACCAAAATGAATCCTCATGTGTGCTTCAAAGTTCTCATACTTCTGAAATGATTTCTCACATTTGGGACACTTCATTCTTGTTCTTTTTTTGAGATGCTTTACAAGTTCCCTACGTTTCCTAATTCTCCTGAAACATGTTTAAGAGTATTTATGGGCGTCCAAGCAAAAAGGGTCCAGTTCACGGCAGTTTCCGAGATATATGCAGTTTTGTAAAGTTGGGTTAATTAATGTTCAATTATCATCAGAGGTCGGAATTAGGTAGAGTAATAGAGTTATTTATGTACTTTGCATCGAAATGTTGATATTATTATGGATCTTCCCGGGATTTCTAATGGGCAATCCCGTATGGCCAACAATATTACAAATAAATAATAATAAAAATCTCTATTGTTTTCTTTTGTTCTCACAAGCTATGTTGTGTGAACTACAAATGTGACAACATCACGCGTGTGCGCATTGGAATTTTGCAACTTCGGACATCTGATGTCGTTGATGTAAATTTGGCAACGTCGCGAATGCAGTGGTTAAAATTGTGTAAAATTAAATAGCTTTTATAAGTAATAAATGAGGAGATTTTTCTGCTCTTTAAAATTAATCTCGGGATTTGAGGCATATCCACTTTATTCTTTCGCTGTATGAAATCAGTGTAAGTACATAAATAACTCTACCTAATTCCGACCTCTGGTTATCATTCAGCTCAAATATCATATTAACACTACCCATACAATTTGAAACATGAAAATATGTATAATTTTTTACAAGATATTAATATATTTATTTCAGAATTCGTAATTATTCATGCATGATCCTTAAATTAAATTAAAATCTTACATCAACCAAACAACTTAAATCAAATGATTAAAAATGCAATTATTGAAAACATAGTCACACTTATTCCACACATACCTAATAATTTCAGCTGGATCCATAGAGTGGTCAGCTACTGTATTGTTTTCGGGCGTAAGATTCTCATTCTGATGGAGCATATCATCAGATGTAATTTCTGCTACGTTTATCTCAAGGATTTCATGATCATTGGAATGATGCTCTGCTTTTACTTGTTCTTGCTGAAATAAAAACCATATATTTGAAGTAAAAATGATATTGAAATTAAGGTTAAGAAATATGAACCTCTTAATCACCTCTATCAAATTGATAAAGTAAATAATATATAATAAAAATAATGTTAGTATGAGGCGTATGCTTGTTGTAAATAGCTTTCCTCTAAGCAAGATGTCTATCCATCCTAGGTTCCTAACATATGAATGCCAGACTTGGGTGCAAAATCTCAACAAAATAAACTATCAAACATAAAAAAAAAAAAAAAAACTTCAAACCTGTCAAGCACGGAACGAAGCATTATGGGGAAGATAAAAGGAGATAAAATCAATCACAGCATATTAAGAAAGCTACAAAGACCCAAAATGTGGTGATAAAATTAAAAACACAATGCACATAAAGTGGTACACCAGAGACTA
Source organism: Polia nebulosa (assembly GCA_951329385.1). NCBI lineage: Eukaryota > Metazoa > Arthropoda > Insecta > Lepidoptera > Noctuidae > Polia > Polia nebulosa. The sequence continues at coordinate 6,578,030 of OX589588.1, read as the reverse complement.
ATAGTGAGGAAACAAAACCTAGATAGAACACTAAAGTGGAAATGGGCTGGACTTACATGAAGTAGAGGAGAAGAGAAATGTAACAAACTACATAGTAACATTGTGGTACCCAAGAGAGGGAAAGAGAAGGAAAGCAAAACCATTCATATGATGAGAAGATGATAGTTAAGACAATTGAAAAGCCTGAATTAGACTGATTCAGGAATCATGAATATTGGAAAAATTAAAAGTATTAGTATAACATGTATTCTAAAGCTAAAAATTAAATTAACAAATAATAAATATGTAAAGTTTAGTTGTAAGAGGTAATCTCTGAAACAACTACCCCAATTAACAAAATTCTTTATTTATTTACACTTCATGCAACAAAAGTACAAAGGTGGACTTAATGCCTTAGGCATTCTCTACCTGATAGAGAATGCTGTGCTTTCTGTGAGTAGGCAATGCATAGTTCCTGTGGGATAGGCCACAAGAGCGAAGCCGCCGGAAACAACTAGTAATAATTACTTACCTCGTCCAAAACCTGCTGCTTTAAAATAAGATTGGAGCGCACAGCAGCTTGTTTGAAATAATATGACTTGTTTAACATATCCAGACATGGTTGACATATTTGATGTGGTAGATTGTCCCCTTCTTCCACCTTAAATAAACACAAAAATAAATAGCCTCTTTCTACATAAACCGATAAACAGCACAAGAACACCGAGTTTAGTTATGTTTTAGAAACAGTTTAGTAATATTATGTTGTTTGGCGTTCACGGGCTACGCAGACTGTCACGAATATGTTTTTGCGAATAGAGTACTACTCCTTAGATGACCCTATGAGGTCAAAGAAATTTTATGTATACTACTTGCAACGTTTGATCAAAAACTCACGCCGACGAAAGAGCAGCTATTGGGAACTTCACGTAGATTTTCTTTTATACAGTTCTTGGTATGAAACTTCACTACCTGAACGAAATACAAGCAACTCACCTCAACAGATGTGCAAAATTTAAACATCTCAGATGTGCAAACCATGAAGAAATCTTTCATGGGACCGGTGTTCGATAAGCATGCACGACAAATCCTTTTAAAATCCAAAACACTATTCATTTCCGTAGACATTATTTCAGCACATGAGCACAGCTTTAATTTAAAAAATAGAAATTGCTAAACAAAAACACGACCTTGGTTTGGTCGTCTTGCCAATTTGACATCAGACATTGACTTTGACATTTGTTTGTCGCCAAAATCCAAAATCGTGCCAAAATCTTAGTGTTGAGACACAAATAAGTGATGTACCGAAGGATTTTCCAAAAACTCTTTACAATGTTGGAGTTTGTAAAGTGTTTTTTGGGAAAAACATTCATGATTATTTTGTAACAATACAGTAACTCCCATAATGTTGAGTAATATTTTTTCACATAAAATCCCTAACAAGGCAAATTATGGCCAATGAATAAGACGCAGTTTGAGGTCCCCTTCGCAAAATATGAGATGTGAAAATTTTGGTCCCCAAGTCACACATTCTCTTACGTTACATGTGATCAAATAAAGTTACCCTTGTTTATACGACTAGACAAAAGAAAACATATCATTCGTGGGGCGGACTGCTAAAATATTCCAGCTTGCTTCACTCGTTCTTACATTTTACTAAAGCTTCCTTCTCAAAATTTCCTGCATGATTCCGGATAATGCAAGAAAACTGGAGAGTGTGGAAAGATATTAGGGGTACCTTTGTCTAGCAGTGAAACATTATGTTAGTGGCCGACCGAAGATTCGGTTTCGATCTCGGTTTCGGCCACTTTGATTACTTTTAGGCAAGCGTGCTCCATCTTCGACCACATCATCGCTTACCTAATCTACTTAAGTTTAAAGACCGCAAGGATATTGTGAGCCTCTTTGTTGAACAGACAGTTGAAATTGCCTGTATTGAATTGGAGCAGTTTATTATATTAAGTGTGTACAGACCACCTAAAGGATTGTATGATTGTTTTGAAAAAGTAATGGATGAAGTGTTGCAAAAAATTTGTAACTCTAGTAAGTCCGTCATCGTTTGTGGCGACTTCAACGTTAATTTGTTAGAAACTTCTAGCCTAAGCACTAAAATTATAAGTTTGTTTCAGTCATACAATCTTGTAAATCTATTTATGGAGCCTACTAGAATAACCCCCACTACTGCATCTTGCCTAGATAATATTTATGCAGATACTCGTATTTTACCTACCCACAAAAAAAAAATTAATTTATTAGACTCTGATCATAGTGGACTATTGATCACTATACCAAATATAAACAAATATAAACGAAAAAAAGATATCACTGTTAACCCAAAATCTAAACGTCGCTTGGAAACATTTAAAACTAAACTCTCAAATAAAATCCCACTTTTGTCAACTAATGATGACCCTAATCAACATTATAATGATTTTTTCAAAATGTGTTGCACGCAATTTGATACTACTTTTATTCCTAAGACGATTTCGGTAAATAGCAATACTTCCTTCAGTGACTGGGCCACCATTGATATTAATAAAAGTAGAAAGCGGCTGTATGAGCTGTATGAAGAACGGACTTATATTAAAACTGTAGAATTTAATTTATATGTTAAGAATTATTCTAAATTATTTAAAAAAGTATGTTATTTGTCGGAATCTCGATATTTAAGTTCAAAAATTAAAAATAGTAGTAATGTAATTAAAATGACTTGGGATATTATTAATAGCGAAACGGGAAGGTCTTGCAACCGAAGTAGTGATTACAGCTTTGCTATTGATGACAGTATCATTAAATCAGATTCGCAAGTCGCCGCGGCATTTGAAAATTTCTTTGCAGAGATTCCCGTATCGACTACAAAATCTCTAAATTCATCACCAACTGCTGCAGAAATTTTACTTAAAGAAAACGTTCCAGTTTGTGAATCCCAATTTAATTTCCAATATGTCACTTGTAATGATGTAATTAAAACTTTTAATACTTTAAAATTTAAAGTAATGTTAAAAAGACTGCAGATCTATGGGGTAATTCTGTTGACGTTGCTAGGTCTATTATAAACATTGTAGCACCTACTTTAGCAGTAATTTTTAATAATTGTATAGATTGTGGTGAGTTTCCTGATCTAATAAAATATAGTAAAATTATACCATTGTTTAAATCGGGTAGTACATCAGACCCTACTAATTATAGACCTATACCAGTGCTACCTACTTTCAGTAAAATTTTTGAGAAAAATATTTTAGATCAAATTCAAAGATATTTTAATAAACACAAATTATTACATAACAAACAGTTTGGTTTCACAAAGGGTCGTTCAACAACTGATGCTGGTGTTGAACTTTTGGGACACATTTGTAATGCATGGGAAGATAAATGCGATGCGTTGGGCATTTGTTGTGATTTGTCTAAGGCTTTCGATTGCGTTCTCCATGATACATTGATCAGGAAGCTGCACTACTACGGAGTCCGGGGCGCCTCTCTGGATCTTCTTACTTTAAACTTGAGTAATAGGATTCAGAGAGTTGATGTGAACGGCAAAAGTTCTCCCGGGTCTGTAGTCAGAATGGGGGTTCCTCAAGGCTCAATTCTGGGTCCTTTTTTGTTTCTAATCTATATCAACGACGTGCCTTATCTCATAAAGGATAAACATGATATAGTGCTGTTTGCAGATGACACTTCACTTTTATTTAAACTCAAACGTCAGCAGGGGATTGTTGATGATGTAAATAATGCTCTTTCAACTGTAGTTAACTGGTTCAACATCAATAATCTTCTCCTTAACGAGAAAAAAACAAAATGCATAAAGTTCACATTACCCAATGTAATACAAGTGAACACTAGTGTGTCAATAAAGGGTGAAGAGTTGAAACCCGAGGATTCCACAGTGTTCTTAGGTTTAACTTTGGATGCGCAGCTTTAGTGGAGCCCCCATATAGATAAACTGTCCAAAAAACTTAGCTCTGCAGCATACGCCGTAAGGAAAATTCGTGGTTTAACTGATTTAGAGACAGCTCGTTTAGTATACTTTAGTAATTTTCATAGTGTTATGTCGTACGGCATTCTGTTGTGGGGAAATGCCGCCGATATTCAGACAATTTTTGTTTTACAGAAAAGGGCTATTCGTGCAATTTATAAATTAAGTCCCAGACACTCCCTCAGAGACAAATTTAAAGAGATTAATATTATGACTGTTCCCTCTCAATATATTTATGAGAATCTCATGTATGCACATAAAAATATTAATCTGTTTAAAAGATACAGTGATATCCAAAGCGTAAATACTAGGAACAAACACAAATTTATTGTACCTAAAACCAGGCTCAAGAAAAAAATAGGTGGTTCGTCAATGTATACGTTTCTATAATAAACTTCCTAGCCAAATTCAAGAACTAAGCATAAATAAATTTTAATCATTTATTAAACGTAAGCTATGCCAGAAAGCTTTTTACACAATTAATGACTTTCTTGAGGACAAAAAGGCGTGGGATTGAGCTGCTTCAATGATATACATGAGCCATCATAGATGTAGTATAGAATTATACATCTATGTGAGCCATTGTTTTCACATGTACTACTTACTGATGAAATTTTTTTATATATATTTTTTTTAATATTCGTTTTTGAAATGAATACTTGTATATTATTATATTTTTAATTTTTTTTTTATTGACATTTTATTATTATTATTTTTATTTTTTGATTGACTTACTATTGTTACTATTTTGTTTGACACGAATATTTACTTTGTAAAGTATTATATTTTTATTTATTTTTGATTAAGTACTTAATTATAATGTGAGGACTGTGTGGGTTATTATTATTATTTTCTCCTCCTTTTTACAGTAATTTTTAACGTTGTCTGACAGTTTGAGTACTTTTGCGGCCTACCCAAATGTCTTTTCTTTGGTATTGTTCGTCAAGTCATTGAGCTCCTTAGTGGTTTTTAAGTTGAGCTATTCGACTATTGACAAATGCTTGCACTGACTGGACAGGTCCACTCAAATATGTTTGGTTCTTTCTTCAAAAGACCACTACAGACACTAAGCTGCATGGTCCTCATATAGAATAATGTGAATGCGAGAATTAGGTATGTCGTTATATTCATGTAGATTTTATGATTGTCTGGCAGTTTGAGTATTTTTGCGGCCTACTCAAATGTCCTTACTTTGGTATTGTTCGTCGGTTCGTTAAGCTCCTCGAAGTTCTGAGTTGAGCTTCGCGATGACTGACAAATGCTTGCACTGTCTGGACAGGTCCACTCGAATTTGTGTGTTGCTTTCTTCAAAAAGCTCATCCCAGACATAAACGTACATGGTTCTCATATGATTTAACCAGTACACATTGTATGGATTTTAACACTTTAAAAGAGACTTTGATCTCTGAGTTTGTTTCGGTGTTTCTTCTCAGGGTAGTCAGCTAGGAAACACCGGCCTCATCTAGCTTAAACTGACAAAAAACATTGACGTGTAAAAGTGTTCCTTGTAACCTATTTACTGAATAAACATCATTTATCATTTACCATCAGGTGAGATAGTGGTCAAACGCCTGCCTATCAACAATAAAAAAGATTTGATTGATTGTTGGTTGGCGCACTTCGAAAAAAGTACATACTTCGATTTACCTACTCTGTTTTCAAATAGTTAAGTGATTTACTTAAGGCCCTGAAACTCACCGGTGAGTTTGACAAAAAATAAAATAAAAAATTACGTGAAAAAAAAAAAATCGGCTGTCAACCCGGGTTGTCGTCGGGGTTCAATTTTGACAACCGGGCCGTATTACACTCTTTGCAACCGGGGTTTGTCCGGGGGTTAAGGCTGATTTTTAATGACTTGACATTACTTATACACTTTTGAATTTTTGCCAGTTGTTCTTATGTATTATATTTATGTAGGTTAATGATATGTACGTTTCTATAACAATAAGCCCATACAATTTTGAGATGTTTAAACGCCGTTTTTTGTTAAAATTATTATCTGCATTCAGTTTTTAACGAAAAATTAAACCGACGAAAAAGAAAAACCAAAAAAATAAATAAACTTACATTTATAGTATTGAGCTTAATTACACTATAAATTTTTATATAAACTTACTGTGACTTGTTCAACAACTAAAAAGTGAAAAAAAAAAAATATTTTTTTTACAAAAAATACAACCGACTTCCAAAAAGAAAATACACTTGAAAAATAACTTTTATTTCGGAAGTCAGTGTTAAATAACGAAGAAACAAAATACAAACTTGCATTTTCTTTTTGGAGTAGTAAATATTTCTACATTTGTAAATGTATTACTTTGTAAAAAGACTTATTAAATTTTTTTTTTTTTGTTAGCTGGTTGTATTTTTTCTAAAAAAGTTATTTTTTTCTTTTCTGCCTTCTTACCTACTTTTTTTAGGTATTTTCTCTGGGAATAACAAATATAATAGATAAGAACATTGGGGACATTGTATATTGTGAAATGTATGTCAACTGATTAACTTTTTGATTGACACTGATAAGATAGAGGTACTTACTTATTGCATTTTTATAAGTTTATGCATTGAGATGTACAACGTACTACATATTACCTCATTGTATATTACTGGATTTGTTATCTGTACTTAAGTACTTATATCCAAACATATTAGAACACACAAACAAACAAATACTAGGTAGGTACCTATAAAGTGCACTTAGCTGTTAAATAAACGTTAATGACACAGATAAGTACTTAAACTTTCATAATATTGTAGTTGTTATCGTAAAATTTACTTTATCAGAAATGTTACCGAACTAAATGCACTCTAATGTGTAAGTACATAATTATTGAGAAAGTTTTCACATTTTATTTAGGGAGATACAGTACCTACAGTTTAAAAAACTTAATTTTTAAGTTTTCCGATTTTTCCCCAAAAGTGAAAAAGTTACCTACTCGTCCGTGTTTGGGTCATAGAAATACACCTGTGTAACAAATTTCAACTTAATCGGGCCAGTAGATTCGGAGTAAATTGACTGTGACAGACGGACAGACAGACAGACGCACGAGTGATCCTATAAGGGTTCCGGTTTTACATTCGGATGTTCGGAACCCTAAACTGAACCCAAAACCCTAACCGGACATACGTATTACTTTGTTTGAATCATTGATTTGAAAAAATAAGTTGAATTCTTATTAGAAACCAGTTTTTCCTAACGGTAGATGACAATGACTTCGATCGACCAGTAGTAGGTAAAACACGCGCTAACGTTGTTTCTAAATCAAAGTTATAAGCCACATACTTATATTATATGACCGATTGCAGATGTTGTACGTCATCCGTATTCCACAAGAAGTTGTGTAAGCATATTAGAGGTTATATTTTTGTTTTTGGCTCAATAAACCTAATTGTATTACTTGAAAGTGATAAAAAAAATTCTAAGTTAATTTCCCACCACTCACAAATAATTCTTAAAAAACGAATATGAACTCATTGTTGTGACTTTACGTGTTTCTGTGAAAATTTATGTTTTGTTTGTTGTGAACTTGGGAATAACAAATGAACACCATAAATACTTAATTTTGTTAAAAGTGTAGCGAATCTGTACCTACCAACGCATATGTAGGTATATTGTTGATAAGAGCAAGAGCATTGTTCAGTCATCATACGTTTCATTCAGTGGCGCAGTACAGTTGTGTTAGTGCGTCGTCGGTCGTATTTGTTTACTTAACACGTAGGTAACAATACAAATTGAACATGAGTGCCAACGGTGCAAGAGACGAAGTTCCCGTAAGAGAGATTCCAAACAACGAAAGAATAAGTCGTTTGAAACAGCATTTTTGTCAAGAATTCGGATGTGATCCATTGTTTTTCGTCAGAGTGCCGGGCCGCGTAAACCTAATTGGTGAACACATTGATTACTGCGGCTATCCAGTGTTGCCAATGGCACTGGAACAGGATATGCTGATTGCAGCCACGATACTAAATAAGCCAGAGCTTCATGTACGAAATATTAATAATAAATATAACAACTATGAAACTGAGATAAAATCGTGTCAAGATATAAATATTAAATCTGACCAAAACGGAAAACCGTTTTGGTATAATTACGTGTTGTGTGGGGTTAAAGGTGCGTTGGAGTTTTTGAACTGTAAAATTACCAAAGGACTGCAGATTTGCGTGGATGGAATAATTCCTCCTGCCTCTGGACTGTCAAGTTCCTCGGCATTAGTGAGTGCAGCATGTCTGGCTCTTCTCTATGCGCAAAATGTTCCACTAAGCAAAACCGACATTGCTTCGTTATGTGCAAAATGCGAGAGATATATTGGAACTCAAGGAGGCGGCATGGATCAAGCAATTGCATTTTTAGCGGAGAAGAACTGCGCTCAATATATAACGTGGTCACCCTTGAAAGCTACGCCCGTGGCTGTACCCGAAAATGCGGCATTTGTTGTGGCCCACAGTTTGGCGGAGGCTAACAAAGCAGCTACGAATGATTTCAATAGAAGGGTGATAGAATGTAGGCTGGCAGCTAGAATTATAACTACGTGCTCAGGTGCTGTAACTGATAACAAAATTATTACCCTAAGTCAAGTGCAAAATAAACTTGATAAAACTTTAGGAGAGATGGTAAACCTTGTTCATGAGTATTTGCCTAAAGATTTATATAAAAAAGAAGAAATATGTGATATCTTGAACGTTAATGAAGAAGAATTGGAGCAGGTGTATTTAACGCCGAACACAAAGCATTTAACGGAGTTTAAATTGAAACAGCGAGCTCTTCACGTCTACGAAGAAGCGATACGCGTTGAAGATTTTCGTAAACATTGCTCACTGACAGCACCAAATGGCAACGGTAAGAGTGGCATGAACGGAAATAACGTTCCTATTGTAACGGAAAATAGTGATGGTCATGAAATTATAAACGTTCTTGGTAAACTGATGTCCAGTAGTCATGAAAGCCTGAAAGTACTGTACGAGTGCTCTCATGACAATTTAGATCGTCTGGTCAATATATCAAAGGAAATGAATGTTCATTCTCGCCTAACTGGTGCCGGTTGGGGCGGATGTATCATCGCTTTGTGTCCGAAAGACAAAGTTAGTAAATATATTGATACGTTAATAGAAAACTTTTACGTGAAACATTGTAAAATAGATAAATGTGATGTTAGCTCTTATGTGTTTGCTACTACTCCGAACCACGGTGCAGAAATATATGTAAATAAATAAGTTTAAGTACCTACTGTTTTAAACAAAAATATTGTCGTAGTTATGATATTATTATTGTATTTTATCCACCGTTAGTTCATATTTTATTAGCTTCTACCAGCGGCTTCGCCCGCGTAGTAGGTGCTTACTTCCATTGTAAATTATAGCATATTGTGTCTCTATAATCAATATTACATTTTTTTTGTCTGCTGTAAAGTTTCATCAAACATCAGTAATTTTTGCGTGAAAGAGTAACAAACATCCATACATCGCCATAAACTTTCACATAAATAATTAGTAGGATGTTACCTACCTACTTCAAATTTTTGAAAAGTCTTTTACTGTGTATATTAAATAACTATTATTTTCCGGATTAGCTTATTTTATTATTACCTACTTACTTACTTTTCAATTTTCTACCGCAACATATTTTTTTAATAGAACTTAGGTAGGTACCTAAGTACTATTATTTTTAACAGACTTCAAAAAGGAGGTTCTCAAATTATTCGTCTGTATGTTCTTTTTTTGTGTTTTTGTTACTTACGCGATATCTCCGCCATTTGTGAATAGATTTTGATGATTCCTTTTTTGTTTGCTATGTCATACTTCAGAAGTGGTCATATAAATTTAGTTGAAATTGATTCAGCACTTTTTGAAAAAATTACACACATAGATGACGTTTTGGTTGTCTCCAAATGTTCAAATTCCATGTCATTGGGGTTATCCATTTGGGCATAACTTTAATATTAAGTTTTACTTTCGGGGTACATATCAAATAAAAACCTTTTTACAAAAAATACAACCGACTTCTGAAAATTGCAAAATAACTTTAATTTTGGAAGTCGGTGTCAAATAACGAAGAAAATACAAACACCGATAAAGTTATTTTGCAATTTTTAGAAGTCGGTTGTATTTTTTTTTAAAGATTTTTCCAAATATTTTTTTTTTGTCGCAATTTTTTTTGTCGGAATGAAACCATTCCGACAAAAAAAATTGTGGGTAACTTTTATCGTTGGAAAATATTTTAAAATAAAACTAAGTACATAGTTACAAAAAATATTATTTTAAAATAAAATCACGAGACAGCTGAAACAGAAAGTATTGTTGAAGCAACTTGTTTCAACAGCATTTATTATTATTACTATATCAAGTGTCATTCGTAACAAATTTTGTTGCGTAATAAAATAGATTTTGTTGATTAGATGTTTTATTTTGTTACATACGAGTATTTGATATTGTCTATATTTACCTAACACACACTGACCGCTTTTTAAACATTTTGGGGAAAAAAGCGGTCGAACCATCGTAAAACACGTACACTTTGCAAACTAGATAGGTTTGCAGGGCACACTAGAGATGAGTCCGATATCATGTCACATGTTAAGTATTCTAGACGATTAAAAAATCATCTTGTAAAACTCTTGGATGGGCTGATGGAAAGAAGAGTTGAACAATGTAAGTCGTGAACAATGCGGGTAGACTGGGTAGACTTAAGTCCTCAAAGAAAGGGTTCTCTATGGGTCAGCGCAGACAAAGAGGAATAATCCCCGCGCGGTCTCGGGCATTTTCTTTACGGATCGCGTAGGTATGCTCCCGCATATCTTCGAGGACGCGCGAGCATTTTTTGTCAGGTTCAAGCATTTATGCACTATAATGTAATAATTTTAAAGTTTATTTTTAAGTGCGTTAATAAAATCCTCTCCGCTGCGCTCCGTTCCGTCTGCGCTCTGCGCTGAGCCTATGAGTATGACCCACTAACACTGGGTCGGCTACCGACTTGGGCAGACGGCTTCAGCGTTGCTTTAAGGCTCAATTACACCTTCCGATTTCAAGGGACCCAATTTAGGAACAAACTAACTAGGAAGCAGGAAGCGAGCGATTACACTATCCTAAATTGAACTCCTAAGTCGGCAGTGTTGCCAACTCTTACAAATTCGAGTCCCTAAACAGAATATCAAAAGTCGCTCTAAAGTCTCTTAAAAACTGATTCTACCAGGAGCGGACTTAAAAATAAAAAGAGCGGACTCAGATTTTTTTTTCTGTGAAAGGGACTTTGTGAAATTTAATTTAATTTTAAACACAAACAAAAATACTACTAGCCCATTTGTAGCGACAAAGTCTCTAAATTGGCAACACTTAGCTCTAAATCGGGGTGATGCGATTACACTATCCTAAATCGTACACAATTTAGGAAGTCAAATCGGGACCTTTCAATCTCACTAAATCGGACACTAACTGCTATTACACCTTCCTGTTTCCTAAATTGGGTCCCTTGAAATCGGAAGGTGTAATTGAGCCATTAGATGCCCAACCTTGCTCGATTTTGTCCTGACACTTAACGATAAAGTGTAGTGAGCCATTAGGCCATCGAATAGTAGAAACATGGTAGGTAACAATATGCTAACTGGCTTGTATTTTCAAATCATAATTGATTACTTTTATGCTTGTCTTGATACAAACTTATACAAACGAAGAAATACCATTTTACAATTATTTTTATGATTACGTTTACAAAGCTAGTTACCTACGCTATCTTCTTTTCTGCTGTCATCCGCAGTTAATGAGTGCGCCACGTTCCGAGTCACGCCAACATCGCTATTAGCGACCACAGCGCTAAAAGGCTTTCCTAAATAACTAAGTCGGAACGGCTGTTCACGCACTAAAAACGATGTTGGTGTGACTCGGAACTCGGCGTCAGTTATCGGGCTAATTTGGTTGGCATTGATTTAGTCGTTACTCGTTTAGTTCTTTGATAAAACTCACATTGGACAAAGATCTATGATACCTAAATGTAATACCACCCTGAGGCATGAGCACTGTTTTCACAAGATGGCTTCGATAATGACGTCATGCATGACGTCAAGAAATCGTCGATGGTCGCGTTAGAGCGTTTGCGCACTACGTCCGATACTTCACCCCTTTAATCATAAAACGAAATAACTCAAAATTGATTTTTTTTGGGAAAACGCATTTAAAGTTTGACATGTTTACAATCATGGCTTTAATTTATCACAAAAAAATAAAGAAATGGTTTAGGTCAGTTTCAAAAGTAGATAAAGTTAGCTTAATTAATAAACTACATGATTATCAAATAATAAAAAATAAAAATTATCAGGAAGACACTTAAATCAAGAATTCAAAAATAAGTTCGTAGTTAATTCACTTTTCAATAAATTATGTAAACAAATAATTATTATATAGACGAAGTAACTCAAAGTGTTGCAGTTTTATATTAAAATCATCTTGCAAGTACACGAAGTATTTCGATTTAGTGCATTGTTAAACTAAGAAGCATTAACTGTTAGAGAAACATTCCTTATTGTTTCTATGTTAATTTAAATTCACAAATAAAATTTATGTATTTTTTAATAAAAAAGACTTGTTTCTTCTTCTTATCTAAATTAATTACAAAAAAGAATTAAAATTTATAATAATAATAACATTAAAACAATATATTTATTATTGTCTTGTCCGCAGCAGTTCTCGGAATAAAATATCTTCCTTTTCATCATCGTCTTCATCGCTTAAAGCTTTCAAATGAGCATGAGCCGATCTCAATGGCGCCACGTTTTGTCTCACTATGAACTAACAATGCACATTTTATGTGCTACATTACAGTCCTTTCCAGTTAACTCCGTCACGGTTAAATTTTAACAATTAAGTTTAGACTTATAATAAAACGAGGAAGTATCGCCTTTTGGGCACTGTAATACTGCCTCCAAATCATACACAGCTACTCTGAAGTTTTTACTGACTTTCATGCGATCATTCATCTTCTCAACCCTACTACATTTCTTCTCTTCCAAATGAGTGTTATATTTTTCTTCTAGATCTTTCTTTTGATCAGCATTAGAATTATAGTATGAGTTGCAAAGATCACATTGATCCTTTTTAGGTTGGAAAAAAGAGAGATTAAATTCAGATGTAAATATTTTATAATAATTATGTTATAAATGTACCTGCGTCTGTAATATTTTGTTGTTGATTTCCTTTAAAATCGTTGTATAAATATTTAAAAGTTTTGCTGCCTTCTATATATTCCTTTGTTGAAGAAGCTCTATAAATTCTATACCTGAATTATGAAAGTTCAATTTCAGGGATAGAATTTATGTGCTGCTTGATCGCAGCTCGTAATTCGGGATCATTTTTCTTATGATTTTGATGTCTTCCTCTAAAATCATTAAGAGAAAAATCATTATCCTTTATTTTATTTTGTGTTGTAAATACCATACGGTTAGAGATGTCTAACGTGGCTTTACAAAAAGTTTTGCAGACCCTAATCATAGTGTTGTCGACTGTAAAATGAAATGCTTTGTTATTGTGCCTAGGTCGATAAGAGTTCGTGTATTTGTATTTAGGCTGAACATCAATCATAGATGCATTTATGAACGCTCTTTGTTTTGCCAAATCTCCCAAATCCCAAAACTTCCGAAAGAATTCGTATCTGCTATCTGTATTTATTTTTGTGGTACATTTAAGCCTGCATTTTTCTGAGCAAAGTTCTTTAAGACACCGGGCTGGAATACTCTTCTGTGTTTTCGTCATGGAAATATATGATTTTCCCTTATTACGCAAACGTTTTACTTTATTTTGTTTCCATTGGGTTGGATTTTTGGTACGTTTGCGTTCTTTTTTTAGAGTGATACGCGAATTTGACGAACTAGTAGAAGAAAAGCTCGACTTCTGGGTTCCATGTTTGTAAATGTCGGCTCTGTATCACTGAGGTCTATATCACTTTCGTCGGTATATACTGGAGATGTATAATAACTTTGAGTATTCTTTAACTCCCTGGGATGACGATTTAGTTCCTTAAAGACAAATTAACAATAAAATTTAATTGTAATACAATTTCTATTGAAATAACGGCAAGTCTTGGTCTTTTAACATATACCAGTTAATAACTTACATTCCTTCTATTCTCAAGATACTGTTGCTGCGGAGGAGTATTTTCAATAACGTCATCGTCGTCTGTTTCATCAACAGTCACGTAGTGTCTGGCAGTTTTTGTGGGTGACCGAGGGATGCTTGATTGCGAACTATCCGAGTCTGAACTTGAGGAAGATGAGCTCGAACACGAATTTGAAGATGATGAAGATTGACGAACAGTATTTTCTTCATGGTCAGACAAGCTAATGTCACTATCAGAATAAGGCACTAGATGACATTAATAGGATTTGGCTTGTTCAAACTGAGCTTTCTGTAATTAATAAATATAAAATTTTGATGAGCACTTACTAAATATTTTTCCAGGAATAAATAAACTGAAATGTTTTCATTCAGTTTCTCGATAATTTAGTCATCACCAATTTCTACTCACTGTTGTAGCTACTTCATTTGTTTTATAGAAGTGTTCTATTGATTCCGCAATTGTTTTATCCTCCGTTTCAACAAGGAAATTTTGTTAATTTTGTACCTAAAATAGTAGAACAAAAAAACAGTTTTAACACTCTCCCTGCCGACAATATATAAAGCTTTTGAAGTTCAGGAGGCCATGGAGGTCGCCGGCGGGTCCCAAATTTGTTGATTGTGAACGCCGTGAGTCAAAAGTTAAAATTATTACAAGAGGCCGTGGGAGCCGCCCTGACCTCCCGAATTCAAATAATTTTTACAACTATTGGCGTGCTGTTATGGAAAATGTGAAACTTCTCGTGCGTGTACACGGCATGGCCTGCTGGACAAAATTTTTTGGGGGTCGCCGGCGGTTCCCATGGCAGGGAGAGTGTTAATAAGTAATAAGAAATAAATAACGTGGTTTATAATTAATGAGAACAATGTGCAGGCTACTAATACAGAACTATTTTTGTCTCGACCTGGGAATCTGACCAGAGACGTCAGACTATTATAAAAGTGGGTACCTATAACTGCGCTTTACCTCACACTGGTAACGCACCCCACCTCATCATGCCACGCAGGTGCATCACCCGCGAGTTCAAAGAATAATCGTAAGAAATTTCGTAGAACTCATCACGCACACAAGTCATGCGCGTTTACATGTTTGTCTAGTGGAGTCATAGGTAGACATAAATCGCAGTTTTATAAATTAACCACTTGAATGTAGGTAATCTGCAGGTACTCACCTCGTGGTTGGAATCCTTATTGCTATTATTGGGTTTTTCATATTCTAACCCAAAGTCAAGTGAAGGGTTTTCACAATCCGGTACTTTATTTTCCATCAGTAAACCCAAAATTTTTCGTGCCCTTGAAGACATTCTAAAACAGGACAAAGAGTAGGTACTCGTATAATTATTATATTAAACTCCTTCCAAGTTCTCCACCTTACTCTCATTACAAGAAAATAATTATTCTACCCTATTTTAATTTATTAACGGCACTCATTATTTTACTAAAATAGTAAAATAACTCTAAATGAAAACAAAGTCATACCTGACAAATTAACAGAAAACTGGACCAAACCAAAAAAATACTAAGTTTTTGATAAATTCTATTACAATACTGGAATAATACGTAATCTAATTTAGATTTGCTTAGGCATTTTATTATAAAACTGCATCAACTCGAAATGTGTCGTAATACGGTATCATACAATTTAAACAAAATGAATTAAGTCAAAATACTATAGACACAAATTACGTCTACATTTCTAATAAAGAGAAATAACTCAAATAAATTCACTTTTTGAATAAATAAAAGCTTATAAAATAATTACCTGATAGCAAAACACCGATTTCTTTTGGTTTTACTCCGCTTTTTTATTTATTTTTTCGAAAACTTACCTTGAGCAAAGTCATCACTGAATGGATCACTTTATCGGTACCAACTTGTTCGAGTCCGTTAATCAAAAAGAGAATGATAGTCTTCTATATCTGTCATTTTCATCGTATTGAGTTGGCTGTTGGATTGTACGTGTTCTCCGTTTGAAGTTATTTCACTTTATGATAAAAACTCGAATAATGTAAATTTTGAGTTGTTTCGTTTTATGATTAAAGGGGCGACTTATCCGTGAAAATACGGTCCGGCGTGGTCGTAGAACAATTTGTATGGTAGGTTACACACTACCGATCCGAGTTTTCTATAGATCTGTATTTTGACGTATAAATATCGGACGTAGTGCGCAACCGCTCGGTAAGTAGAAACGGCTGTTGATGCGCTGGGGTGATTCGGAACGCGAAGCAGTCATCTGTTCTGTCAACTGGACTGTCAAATTACTTTTCGGATTTCGTCAGATTGTTTGAGAAAAGCGAAACGTTAAATAAATTAGTTATTGTTTTACACAAATAATAGATTTACAAGTTATTCATATCCAATCTCATCATCTGCGTTTCGTCGAAACTCGAAAGCTTTCAAAAACGTAAGTATTCGATAATCTCACATATAACAGATAAAGAGAGCTGTTGTGGATTTATATGGAAAGATATAGCAATTTGTATATTCATAAATGTTTTATAGCTTACCAAGGAATAGCAGCCATGGTAATGTCTCAGGTATACGTGATTTACTTATTGTTGCTATGATGTGTCACTTCACAATTTTGAGGTTATGTACGAAACGTATTTGTATCGCTAATTGATGAAATCCTATCCAATTCATATGCAATTGAGTGTCAAATTTAAGGGATCACTATACAATCCTTCACCAATTATGCAATCATGTTGATAATTCTGAAACCTTTTATTTTGATGGTTTGTTTATGTTTAGTCCCGTAGAAATCTAGTTTTGTTTTATTTATTTTTGCATCCCGTTTTGAGCGTATTATTAAATATAAATATTTAGTAATGTCAACTATATTTTAGTAATATTATGTTGACCTTTAATCTGAATGAAAGGATAGCCTTAAAAAACAAATTGACACTTACAGGAAAACTTCCAAAAATTAACTTCAAGTACAAAGAGACGAATTAGACGACTTAAACTGAAGTCTATTTTGTCAAACACTCACAAGCCTGCAGCAAACAGAAGTAGTAAAATTGTATGTGAAACAAAGCATCCTGCAGTAACTGAAGATTCAAATCAGAACATAATAGTTAACCTACACCCTGACCCAGGAGATGTGCAAGATAGTTTAGTAAATATCAAAGTAGAAGAAAAAATAAACATGTCTTCAAGAGAAGATGTAGTGGCTGCCAGACAGGCGAAAAAGCAGGCTAAATTAAAAGGTAAAAGCAAGGACACAGCACCAGCAGAAAAAAAGGAACAAAGTGCTACTGCACAGAATGCTGGTATTAAAGAAACTGCAGCCCCAACTCCAATTGAGAAAGAAACAAAAGTAGAACAAACACCTATCAAAGCAGAACCTAAAATAAATTCACCTAAAGGCAAAGATGTAGTTGATAAGGCTGTAAAAGTAGACACTGTTATTGAAGCTACAGATAGGAGTAAAGAGCAGATTAAAGCAGAGAGAGCTGCAAAGAAAGCTGCAAAGCATGCCAAGAAGATAGGTGCTCCAGCAGAAGGAGACACTGCTGTAGAAAAACCTGCTGTAAAGGAAGTTCCTAAACCTGCTAACCCTGATATGACTGTAAAAGATGTAGTAGAAACTTTAAGAGATATACATAATGTAGCTAAGGATATGAATGAAGTTACTGACAAAGCTAGTGCTATTGACTTGAGTGGTAATAAAAAGGTAAACAACTTTTTATGTATGATTTTAGTTTTTATGAATATAAATGTGATTGTATGTTGAGTGGGATGGCCACAGAAAAGAGAATGTGAAAGGTGGTGAAATGATAGTATTGTTGAGTCTAGGGACTTAGACTCAGGGTTTGTAATTCTGGTGTGGGGCAATATACGCCCCACACCAGAGGAGGTGGAGGGTGGCGTATTATCAATTGACTTCTCCCGCTCTGGGTGGAGCTGTAGGGTGTTTCAGACTCTGATTAAAATCCACCCTTGTTCCTTCAGTTGCCTGTGCCAAGGGCTGCGGTGACTCTCTTTCAAATTTATCCATGACTAGGTAGGAGGCATCGACCCTAGCGGGCCCCCGCCTATCGGCCTGACAGTAGTCCTCAATCTATTTGACAATCATATTTATTTTAAAACTGGTATTAGTGTTTTTTTCTAATGGTTGAAAAAAAGGGAAGAATAGAAGAAGTACTATGCTACTCCAATCCTAAGTAACAAAGGCAGCGAGATGATTATGATGATTTTACTTTTCAAATGCCATTATTAAAGCAGTAATGATTTTAATCAATTGCAGTAATTTTAAAGAGTTTTTCTTTAGGCTGAAGAAAGCAACAGGAGTAAAGCTGAGTTGAAGGCAGAAAGGCGCGCAAAGCAGGAGGCTCAGAGGGCTGCTAAGCAAGCTGCACAAGAGAAGGTTGTAACTAAACCTAAGGCTGATGTGAAGATAACTGCTGAAGGAGATGTTTCTAAATCTAAAGAGGTAAAGGTTGATATATTAGGTACACAGGGTGTATCGGAAATGTGTGGTCATATTTTATATACTGGCTCTGTCCATAGAAATGAACAACTTTCTTAAAGGAAGCAATAGACAACTACGAAAAAAAAAAAAATGACGGAGTGTTGCGGACAATGATACGCACGCACGTTAAGCCGTTGGTCCCTGCTGTCTATCGTGGATCTTTGACAGTCGTTACGGGTCGTCAGAATTCCGAAAGTCTGACAACCAGTCTTGCCAAGGGGTATCGTATCGTATTACCCAGTAACTGGGTTGTGGAGGTCAGATAGGCAGCTGCTCCATGTAAAATACTGGTATTAAGCTGCATCCCATTAGACTAGAAGCCGACCCCAAGATAGTTGGGAAAAGGCTAGGCAGATTGATTTTTTTTTAATCGTGGGAAATTCAACTTTAAAACACTAGTGTTAAAGTACTACTAGGCAATGAATACTACTAGTGTATGTACTTACTAGAATACTAGTGCATTTGAATTTCCCACGATTCGTTTGTCGGCAACATTGCGTCATTATTTTGTGCAAAACAGCTGGAGATTCACCCTATAACATCAGCTGATGAAAATTAGTTTGGGAGGTTCAAAATGTTTTTTCGGAATAGTCTATTACTTTTTTAATTTTTCAAATTGTTCCAGGAGAAAGCAACGAAACTGAAGTCCTCGGATAAACCTAAAGTGAAATCTCAAAGTGGTCACAGAGTGAACTGGTTCCAACATCTGTACAAAGAACATGACAAGGAGTCACTCAAGTCAATTGCTATCAACTCCAAGTAAGTACTCCATGGAATTATCCAGAGATGGGCAAAATGTAATCGACTAACAAATAACGATTAAGAATAACCTACTTAATCACGAATGGCGATTAAAAAAGGTGATTAATTAGTTTTAGTCGTACGAGTTCCGAATAATTTATTCACGATTAAATTGATCGTCGACTAAATGTACGGCGATTAAATTTTTATTCGTATGATATATTAGATTAATTTTCTCGAATAATATTGATATTCACATTTGGGCACTCCAAAAAAAAAAGTTTAATTTTAACATTTAGTCTATGGAGGAATAACTAAAAAAAGGCTTTTTACTCTTTAAATCGTCATACTACGAGAAAAATTTTAAGACACAAGACATCTTGAATTGTTGGTATGGGCAAAAAAGAGTGTGATCTAACTTTTATTCGATTAAACTGATGAGTAGGTAAATCAATCGTCATTCTAAATTTTATGACGAAACGACGACAACGATTAATTTTGTGACGAAAAATTTTTTATTCGAATAATTAGTTGATTAAAAAAAGATTCGAATAATGACCATCTCTGGAATTATCTGACTGATTACTTAGTATAGTTTCAATAGTAAACCCTACGTGAAGGGAGCAGTGCTGTACTTGCTTCGGCAGTACATATACTAAAATTGGAACGATACA
This sequence comes from Polia nebulosa, assembly GCA_951329385.1. Taxonomy (NCBI): domain Eukaryota; kingdom Metazoa; phylum Arthropoda; class Insecta; order Lepidoptera; family Noctuidae; genus Polia; species Polia nebulosa. The sequence continues at coordinate 6,558,097 of OX589588.1, read as the reverse complement.
GAGAAGATTAGCATGGCCCCTGCGCAAGGATGACACGCAAAATCGTGAAGCGTTCCACATTTTCTGCCTGGGGGTGGAGGATAAATGCCCGGGGGTGGAGGATAAATTCGAAAGAGTTACCTCGCCCCTGGGCACTCGAGGCAGGGAGGAACAGGGGTGGGTTTTAGTCAGTAAGAGTCTGACACGCCCTTCCGCTCCACCCTAGAGCGGAAGAAGTCATAGGATGATTTCCCACGCCAAAAAAAAAAAAAAAAGGGAGCAGTGCTGAAACTTGTATTGTACCATTTGTTGGTTTCCAGTAGAGCTGAAATTTGGCATATTTGTGTAAGTCCGGTGGACGATGCAATATTATGATACCATCAAGCTGATCTGATGATGGTGCCAGTATGCAGGGACTGGAACTTCCTGATGGCAAATGGTAGGACAGTTGAATGGCTAGTATGTTTTGTTATCATGAGTATTTTCCTTTAGACTACGAAAAAAACAAGGATAGTTAAAAACAAAAATACTTTCAATTTATTTTATTTTGTTGATCCTCACAATTGTACTGCTTGTGTAGGTACTTTGTACACTTAGCTAAAAATACAGTGGTTATCACAATTACTACAGATTATTGTGTTATACCTACTACTCATATTAGGTCAATTGTCATGAAGCCTTGAATGCTTATTGAGCAATATAGGCTCACGGCTCGACAATTTTAAGCCTTTGTTGTGTTTTGTTTAAATCCACTACTCTAATACACATACCAATGAGCAAAGTGGTTTTTCAGTTTGGAAAATCGTTACTGTGAATTCTTTCTAGTACATACCGATGGTATGATGTAAGTATAAATAAATAAAAATGCTTTTTTATTAATTATTAAATTATATTACATTGACAATTTATCATTAATTAAAAAACCGGCCAAGTGCGAGTCGCACTGGCGCATGAAGGGTTCCGTACCATCGTACAGGATTTAATATTGCCATTATTAAGATCGAGCAAAAAAGCCAAAAAAAAACATGTTTCTAGTAGGGGAGCCCCCTTTAATTTTTAATTTGTTGTTATAGCGGCAACAGAAATACACATTCTGTGAAAATTTCAACTGTCTACCTATTATGGACCATGAGATACAACTCGCTGACAGACAGACGGACGGACGTGTGGACAGCGGAGGCTTAGTAATAGGGTCTCGTTGGTTACCCTTCGGTGAGGAACCCTAAAAAATAAATATTAAGTTCCTTACCAAAGAGGGGTTCCTCTTTGGGTAGGAAAAAGACCGGGAAACTTGGCACAAACTGTAGGAGACCTTTACCCAAAGTGGGGTAGGTAAGTATGATGTAATTAAATCTATTACGTTCCGCGAAGAAGTCATGTTACTCCATATATTAATGAACTTAAATTATTAAAGATGGCCGCCAGAAGGAAGCTTCATTTGGCCAATTTGTTGTTTGGCATTGTTACTTCTCAAAAACCACAATATCTCTATGAAAAGTTAACCTGGAAACAAAACCGTTTAAAATATGCTCTTCGCTCCATGGTAAGCCCACTGTCAGGGAAATTGCACAGATCTGCAGCATTCAGGGGTTGTTTCAAGTTTGCAGCCACGCGCTGTTGGAATGATCTCCCACCACCAATGCGACGCCTGAAAACAATACAATCCTTCAAATTTCAACTGAAAAAGTTACTCATATATAATCAAGTTTCCCATCATTCTTGACCATGTACTTTTAGTACTTTTAGTGTTGTTTCATACCTCAGAGGTCATGGCCTGCGGGCTTTGGTGTGGGATCTCCCATAGCGTGGGCTGCTTGGAATTTGCGGTTCTGTGGGTCCCTGTATTTGTATATCTCGTTGCTACTTTTATTCCTTTAATATTAAGTGCACCACTTTGTTCCTGTAATTTTTTACATATTATTTTAGACAAATTATACAATTATTTATATCATCAATTATTTATATGAATCCTAACATAATTCAAACCAATCCAATTTTTATTTAATTTTATTTTGAATCAATACGATGCCTATATTTATAATTTGGTACTATTACTCTACGAGTATAATGTCTTTGTGCAGTGACTAAATCTAAATCTATTTTTAATTTTACTTACCATCTTTGTTGTTCCGTTCTGTCAATCAATGTGTTTGTGATATACATCGTTCTACACTTTCATAAACACTTTTTCCCAAAAACAATAACACTACTCGCTATACAATTTCCCTTAACTATTTATTATTATCTCATCATAACATTCATTATATAATGTCATTGCGTAATGCCTGCCAACGCCTGCATAGTGCCGCCATGAGCCATTTTTTTTATTACATAACCTCACATAACCTATTCTAATCTAACATTGTCATTGTCAAAGATAGTTTACTGACAGCTGAGAGGCACAGATTAAAATCAAAGCCGGCGGCGCGTGCGTCATGTTGCAGGAAATGGAATGTTGCCACTTAAATATCAATATTTTTTGCGCTGTATAACATTTAGAAGTTTTACTCATTGTTTTCTGCACCGGTTGACGTCATGACGTCGGCGCCGGCTGTCGCTGAAAACCAGCGCTGGGGCTCTGTCTTGCATAGGGTCATAGCACTTAAGCTGAGCGATGGCCGTTTTGCGTGGATGTGACGCATTTTTTCCCCCCAGTTTTTCTTTGTTTTTGTGTTTCTCTGTTTTTTGCGTCATGTTTACCGTAAATAAACGTATTTTCTTTCTTTCTTTCTTTCTTTCTTATTGTTTTATTAGACATCATTTTATAAATTAAAAAACTTACCAACCCAATCAAATTTCCGTCCAGGGGGGTTAGACAAAATGCTTTTCTGTAAACGTTGACGCTTCGTGCAAAATGAATGGCAACGACATTACTGGGCGTGAGTCACGGGCCAGTTCTCTCCGCAGGTAATGTAGTTGCCATACATTTTGCACGAAGCGTTAGCATGAACAATAACAGAGTAGTATTTTGTCTAACCCCACAGAGCCGGCTATCGAAAGTCGCCCGGCCAGTCAATAAGATTACACGGTTGTTATCCAATTACGAACTTACAATGCGGGTAAGATGGCAATTTGACGCCCACACTGATATCCGGTCATGTCAAGCATGAATTAGCATCCCATCTATAGCAATTTATAGAATCACGGCAATGTAATGTGTTCTCTTGATAGTGTTGTTTTGTTTACAGCTTGCACCCCGCTATCATAAAGCTGGGCGTACAGTTGGCTTCCCGAGTCGTGTCCGGTTCCAATGCGAGATGCGTCGCCCTTCTCGATGCTCTTAAAAAGGTAAGCTTTCGTGCCGATTCTCTTGTTCAAAGAATCGCTATCTTTTACTACAAGGCAGTGCGAGAAAAGGACGGCTATAGCCATGAACTAAGTTAGAGATGTCAAACTAGTTTACGGCTTGCGCTTCACCGTGTTTTTAGTCGACATGAAGACATGTGACATCCACCAACTCACACTGGGCGTGTGGATGATACTATCACTACATAGTATCAAACAATGTCGCTTTCTCTGTCCCTATATCCCTATATATGCTTAAATCTTTAAAACTACGCAACGGATTTTGATGCGGTTTTTTTTAATAGATAGAGTGATTGAAGAGGAAGGTTTATAATATGTATAATTTGTACCCGAGCGAAGCTGGGGCGGGTCGCTAGTACACTATAATTAGAATTGATGCCAAATGTCATGATTTCATATAATACTTACATTTGTCATAAATTCTAACGAGAGTTGTATTGACGATTTTAATTATTATAATTCTATAAATACAGACTTGCTACGGCCGCGAATCAAATTTTGACCTAAATACAACTTGACACTGACCTGCAAATTGCAAAAAACCTAAGAAAATTTGAATTTCGCGGGCTACCCTGGCGCATCCACCTTAAGGCCCATCCCCTCTCACAGAGAGATTAATTTATACAACACACAAAATACGTGCTTATCGTGAACTTATATTATCAATTATAAATAGTCATAGGAAGCAATCACAATTTAATTAAAAATACAATTTGTTATTTAATGTTGCGTTTCTTTCGTAATACGAGATAGGTCAAATTTCCTGTTTACTGTATAGGATGTACCTAAATAGAATAAAATCTATGTAATATGCTACAAGTTGACCATTCATTGGTCTCATTCACTCTGTATGTTTTGATATCTCCCACAATATTAAAAAGCTATCTGACTCTGATACCATGTAATGTGTTTAATGTAATGTTGTGGTGAGAAAAATAAATATTATTATTATTCCGTTTATTCATTTTCTATACATAATTTCTATATTTTTAAATATTTCTTACAAGATAAAAAAAGCATTTAAAAATATAAGAAATAGTATCCCACCGGTATCGGGAACAGGGTCCAAGCTACCGGCAGTCAGTGCTCCAGAGAGAGGAACCGCCTGACAATGCGAGCCGTGTCCAGAAGTACTGCTTTCTGAATCAACCCCTTGATCCAGCCGCCTAACGAGAGCCTCCTGAGCTGAGCTGGTCGAGGCTCGTGGCTATGAGGCCATTAGCTGTCACGACTATCGGTACAATAATCGCTGAGTCCACATCCCACATGTCGACAACCTCGCGAGCCATGACCATTATCGAGAACGCACTATGGGTCATACCTGTAGTACGGCACTTCCGATTCCACAAGACAGTATTTCAGAGCAAGTTGCTGATGGATAATCCTGGCTACAAGGTTGTGCCTATGCAAGTACTCACCGTTAGCCAGACGAGAACAACCAGAGATTATGTGGCGGATTGATTCTCCCGGACGATGACATACCCGACATATGTCACGTGCCGTCGTTCACAATAAATCTCTGGTAGTTTTTCGTCATGATAACTTCGTCCATAATTGCACAGACAAAACCTTCGGTTTACTCAAAGTGGTCACCGACACGCAGCCAGGCTACGGACGCTAGTTGGTATACATCGGGCCCATGTAGGGCCCGGAAAAAGCGTCCGTGAAGTTCCTTACTCTGCCACACTTCCCTGCGATCGTTAATGTCAAGCACTAGAGGTTTACGCCAGTTCTCGTTGGCCAAGGAGAGTGCGGTAAGACCCTTGTCCACCGCCACTACATCTCGATGCATGCCCACGTCAGCAGCTAGGAAATATTCCCTCAGACTACATACCTCGCGGTTGAGGAGGGTCTTAGCATTTAAAAAGCCTCGGCCTCCACACTTCCGCGGGATATACAGTATCATCACTGACGAACGTGGGTGATGCATTCGGTATGCAATTAGTAGTCTACGGACCCGCCTATCCAGGGCGTCAAGTTCTGTTTGAGTACCTACATTAGAGTACGCCGAAAGAGTACATCAATACCGGCATGACCCAACCGTTGAAGGCGCGCACCTTGTTTCCGCCTGAAAGAAGGCTATTGAGTAACTTTTTCAGGCGCCCAAAGAAGCGCTCCTTCAACGATTGCTTCATGTCAGTGGCATTGATACCTAACGCTTCCGACATACCCAAATGCTTATAGGTTTCGGTTGGAGAGAGGGATCTCAGGTTTATGGAATCCGAGAGTTAAGTTCCCACGGATTCCACAATCTCCCCTCTCTTTACATGCATGACTGCACATTTGTCTACACCAAACTCCATCCTGATGGCACTACTGAAGGTTTTAGTTACCTTCAGTAGCTCCATCAGTTGCAGATTGTTGGGGGCAAAAAGTTTCAAGTCATCCATGTAAAGGAGGTGAGATATTACCTAACCACCTCTCTTCAACCGATAGCCTAGACCTGAAGCCTCCAGCAGTGTGCTTTCAGGATTCAAGGCTAGGCAGAACCAAAGCGAACTCAAACTGTCACCCTGGAATATACCCCGCTCGATCCTTACCCGTTCACTATTCCTCTGGATTTGTCGACATCCTGGATAGCGAAGGACCGTCCTCCATTACCTCATACACGACATCAGGAAGGTGCGTAGCGTTGCATCAACTTTATACAATTCTAGCACCCTCATGAGTATGAGGAACTGAGTCATAGGCCTTCTTATAGTCTATCCAACATGTCGACAGATCCTTTCGGGAACGCCGAACCTGTTGGCTAATGGTCATATCTATGAGGAGAAGCTCCTTAGTACCGCGGGACCCATTCCTACATCCATTTGGAGAGACAGACATGATACAGTTACTATCTACATATATGTGTGTTAATCTTAGCCTTCAAAATGGATGTAAGAACCTTATAGACCGTCGGTAAGCACGTGATCGGTCTATAATTTTTGGGTTCTGCAGTACTACCTGATTTGTGGAGCAGGTGGGTAACTCCTGTTGTAAGAAACTCAAATAGCAAACCAGACTCCAACGCTGCCTGGTATTGAGATGCCAAGCGACCATTGTAGCCACTTTATCCAAAAATTGTGCAGCCCGTCCGGCCCTGGAGATTTCCAATTAGGCAACGGACGGACTGCACGAGCAACATCTTGGGGGCTGATAGTGATTGCCCCCATTTCTGTTATTGGATCGCACGCTCGCTCGATCTCCCGAGTCCAGTCACCTTCGCTGTGACTGACAGGCACCGACCAGATGTTGCGCCAGAATGCAAACATGGAGTCATCATCCGGCAGACGCGTGTCAGTCACACCCTGTTCTGGTCGCTCCCAAGCTCTATATACCCAACTTTCATTACTCCGGAATGTGCGATTCTGGGTGTATAGCTCCACCCGCCGCTTATACCTACGAATGCGGTTTGTCATGCATACACCTGCTTCAGGAAGTCGATGCGCTCTGTGACACGGGACATATAGTCTCGGGAGCTGACATCAGTTCCCGAAATCGCCCGCCTCACAAAGCGCATCTCTCTTGGGCGAGTGTTGCCCTCCCTGAAGCAGATTAGTTTGCCGATGAGTGCTCTGGCCCCACCAATACGACATTCGATCCTGCGCTGCCAAGCTGGCACGGCTGGTTTCGGTCGTGTAGCTCTGTCATTAGGGAATTTGACGTGAGCTACACGACATGCCGCTACAGCCGCGCAGTACCTTATCGAGTGTGAGGTCTTCGCAGTCATCAAAATAATTTGACAACTGAATTCAGAGCAGCTACCAGCGCCTTATTCTTGTTATGCATGGGCTTATTATTATATAGATTCTGAACTATTTGCTGAAAGCAAGTTTAAGCAGTTAACGTATAAACACCACAGGAATTCATATTTTCCTAGTCGTAACTGTGGAAAAACAATACATAAACAGAACTTATCAATGACGACATGTTTCATTAGCTCTGGATAACTTTCAAAGCAATTTTATACAAATTCTAATTTAGTTAATGTAAAGTGCCAAGTAAACTGAATGCGAGAATCACAAGACCAGTGCATATTGGCGACGCTTGGAGTAGTCTATGTCTAACAGTGGACGTCTTTCGGCTGTCATGCTAGTGTCTAAGGGCCGATTTCACCAATGAAACTAATCGCTATTAGTTTAAACTAAACTCAGTTCATGCGTTTAATCGAGATTAGAGCTTCATTTTGCGCTTCACCGAAAACTAGGCTTTAGAATTTAAACTAAGTTAAGCTTAAACTAGTTTAGTTTGTAGTGGTGAAATGCAAAATGAAGCTCTAATCTCGATTAAACGCTTAAACTGAGTTTAGTTTAACTAATCGCGATTAGTTTCATTGGTGAAATCGGTCCAAAAATATAATGATTGTTATTATGTAAGTTTATTTAATAATTTGTGAGATATAAATTTTTATTGTTGACAATACGCGTGTTGGTGTACAAAATCTTAGTGTAGAGAGCATGTAACTAAAATAGCTGACGAAACTGACTCTAAAAATACCTATCCTGTTAACCACAGATGGTTCGCGACTACACGCTCCCAGCTAAGACGGAGTTCGCTCGTGGTCTGGAGGCGCACCTCGCAACGAGTCTAGACTTCTTATGGGCGATGAGATCTCCTTCGGCATCGCAGACCAACGCCGTCAAGTTCTTCCGGTACCATCTCACGCAGCTGCTGAACAACGTCGATGAGTTTGATGTGAGTTCCAACTTTCTACCACCCTATTTCATACTTTTTATTATTTGATCATATTTGTTTATTATTCAATTAACACAGAGGTATCAAGGCAGACTACTATAATTCTACTAGATTATCACCTAATCTCAGCCTTAAAAGCAAAACTGAACCATATCACATACAATCACTCTCTTTCACTAAATATTCATTCAATATCTCTCTCAGTCAAATGTCATGATTTCATGAAATAGTCATTCCATACATCAACATGAACTTAGAAGGTTATATTGATGATTTTGATGATTACAGTTCTGTAAATACTTGCTACGGTCGCAAATCATATTTTGATCAACATATAACATAAGAAAATTTGAATTTCGCGGGTTATCGCAAACTGGAATTCAAACAGAGAATCTGGTCTGAAAGGCTTTAAAGAAACATTTGCGATTTCACAAACATTATAAATTAATGTTATTAAGTGCCATTGTTGTTTTACAATGTAATTGATAGATAATAATTACTTATCTGCTAAAGTTCATTGACATAGTTAGATTTCACTATCTACACTACATAAAGTAAAGATTTTATTTTCTGTAACTGACAAATATTTTGATGTCATGCATGACCTAGGATTTAGAAATAGTGGTCCTAGGTTTTGATTTGCATTCTTTGTATTTTTATGTAAATTCTGTGTAACAAGATTTATAAAATCGTCTTTTTTATCCTACTAATATTATATATGGGAAAGTTTGGATGGATGGATATATGTTAATCAAACACGCCAGAATGGCTGAACTAATTTGGATAAAATTTGGCACAGAGATAGATTATAGTTTAGAATAGCTCATGGACTATAATTTATAGTAGGGGACGCTTTTTTTTTGTGGGTGGGAAATCATCCAATGACACCATCGGTCTAGGGTGGAGTGGGAGGGCGTGTCAGACTCTTACTGACTAAAACCCACCCCAGTTCCTTCCCTGCCCTGAGTGCCCAGGGGCGAGGAGCCGCTTGGCTGGAGCCAGTTTTTCATAATTATTAATTAAATGTTATCCTCAGGCAAAGAAGACACTACAGGAAGAGATAGACAGGTATATTAGAGAACAAATCGATATGGCGGGTGAGGCGATCAGTATAACAGTGCGGAACAAGATATCAGACGGAGACAATATACTCACTTATGGCTGGTAAGTCAATTTTTCCTTTACAAAATGTGAGGAAACATAACCTCTTTTCTATAAAGACGGTTTAAAAAGAAGAATAAGTACCTTATTAATTATGTTGGTTTTTTTAATTATTATTATTTTAACGAAGACGACATTAAGAGTGGGTGTGAACTGCGATACAGGGTCCATCAGGTTAAGCTACGCTTGCCGGGGTTGGTCCATGGATGGGGTGACCATCTTTACATACCGAGACTCCTGCGTGCCTCAGATAACGAAACCGCCTCGTGAAACGATGGTTGGACTGTGTGAAAGAGGATATGGGTAAAAAGGGGGTGACTACAGAGATGACGACTAATAGAGGAGTATGGAAGAAAAAGACATGTTGCGCCGACCCCAAATAAATTGGGATAAGGGCAGGAGAATGATGATGACTCCTGCGTGCCTCGGAAAGCACGTTAAGCCGTTGGTCCCGGCTGCCAATCGTGGATCTTTGACAGTCGTTACGGGTCGTCAGAAGCCCGAAAGTCTGACAACCAGTCTGATCAAGGGGTATCGTATTACCCAGTTACTGGATTGTGGAGGTCAGATAGGCAGTCGCTCCATGTAAAATACTGGTATTCAGCTGCATCCGGTTAGACTGGAAGCCGACCCCAAGATAGTTGGGGAAAGGCTAGGCAGATTGATTGGATTATCTTTTTTAAATTGTGTTCCTCATTACTTTCACAGCTCATCCCTAATCGAGCGTATCCTCCGCGACGCGTGGTCATCCGGCCTCAAGTTCAGGACCATAGTCGTCGGCAACCGAGTGCAGACTTCAGCGACACAGATGCTGCGGCGACTGGTCGCGCTCGGCCTGCCGTGCACCTACGTCGACATCACCTCGCTCTCCTTCGTCATGCGCACGGTGAGTGGCAAATGATTAAAGTGTTTTTAAATAAGTATTTAATATTGGATTGTGTATTCCATGTACAAGTTCTTCTAACTTATCAGACAGATGTGTTGCTGGGGAGTTTGTTCCACCACTTCTTCTCCTCAGCTAAAACACTAGGAAGTCGTGACGGGGGACTGTCTTAATGTGATTCATAAAATAAAAGTAAAGTTTGTGATTACAGTGTGTTTCATTTCCTGACCAATAGTCACTTAGGTGACTTGTCAGTTAGGTATATATTCCATGTGTAGTTAGGAGCATCTTTGACACTAATCGGGAGCAAATCCGGGACTTGCAGTGAATTAAAAAATAGTAACGATACAAGACTATGTTCCGGTGTTCGAACGCGAGAATCCTAGCCTGAAGCTTCGTATTTTTGCGTCGATAATACTTTTTTAGGGTTCCGTACCCGAAGGGTCCAAACGGAGCCCTATTGTTGTCACTCACGTGTCAGACGTACAGTCGACGGATGGACAGACAGACGTGTCTGTCCGTCCGTCGTCTGTCACAAAATTTTGTTACGAGGAATTTTTTAACTTCCCATTGATCTATGAACTTGAAATTTGGTGATAATGTTTATTATTACGTATACTTTACTAACAAATACCAATATTTGGTACGGAACTCTTAATGTACGAAATCTGACACGCACTTGGCCAGTTATTCTGGTTCTGTACTCAAAGGGTAAAACGGGACCCTATTACTAAGACTCCGCTGTCCGTCCGTCTGTCTGTCTATCCGTCTGTTAGCAGGCTGTATCTCATGAACCATGATAGGTAGACAATTGAAATTTTCACAGATGATGTATTTCTGTTGCTGTTATAACAACCCATACAACAAACGTGTTTTTTGCCGTTTTTATAGATTTATTATTATTTCGTATATTTATTTTTACACATATTATTTACATTTTTAAATATTTTTAAAAGAAAACATATAAAAAAACATTTAAAAATATAAAAATAGTAGTCCACCGGTATCGGGAGCAGGGTCCAAGCTACCGGTGGTTAGGGCTCCAGAGACAGGAACCTCCTCACAATGCGAGCCGTATCAAGGAGTACTGCCTTCTGAATCAGGCCCTTGATCCAACCGCGCAACGACAGCTTCGACAGGTGGTCGTCGAAGCTTTTAGCCATCAGGCCATTGGCGGTAACGACTATCGGCACAATGACAGCCGAGTCCACAATCCACATATCGACAACCTCGTGTGCCAAGTCAAGATATTTAATTTGTTTCTCTTTCTCAGCTTTCACGAGGTTCTCGTCATGTGGGATGGTGACATCGATTATCATTGTGCGGCGCGCCAATCGGTCTATCACCACTATATCCGGCTTATTGGCAACAATAGTCCTGTCTGTGATGATAGACCGATCCCAGTACAACGTGACATGGTCATTTTCGAGAACTGGGTCGGGCACGTACTTGTAATACGGCACCTCAGAATCCACAAGTTTGTATTTTAAAGCAAGCTGCTGATGAATAATCCTGGCCACTTGGTTATGCCTGTGCAAATACTCGCTGTTAGCAAGACGAGAACAACCAGAGATAATATGTCTGATGGACTCACCCGGACGGTGGCATGCCCGACACACGTCAACCGTCCCGTCCTTCATGATATGCCTCCGGTAGTTATTCGTCAAGATAACTTCGTCCATAATCGCACAGACAAAGCCTTCAGTTTCCCCGAAGAGGTCACTGAAACGTAGCCAGGCCACGGACGCCAAGAAATCTACATCAGGCCCATGAAGGGCCCGATAAAAGCGCCCATGAAGCTCCTTGCTTTTCCATACCTCCTTGCGGTCATCAGTAGTGAGTATTACAGGTTTGCGCCAGTTCTCTTTAGCCATGGACAACGGGGTGAGTCCCTTGTCCACTGCGACCACATCGCGGTGCATACCCACGTCGGTTTCAAGAAAATATTCTCTGAGGCTGCACACCTCGCGGTTGTGGAGAGTTTTCGCATTTAAAAAACCTCGACCTCCACATTTCCGCGGGATGTACAGTCTCATCACCGATGATCGTGGGTGATGCATCCGGTTTGCGGTCATCAGCGTACGGACCCTCCTATCCAGGGCGTCTAGCTCAGTCTGAGTCCATTTGAGTATGCCGAAAGAGTACATCAAAACCGGCATGACCCAACCGTTGAAGGCGCGCACCTTATTGCCGCCTGACAAAAGGCTATTAAATAGCTTTTTCAGGCGGCCAAAGAAGCGCTCCTTTTGCGATTGCTTCATGTCAGTAACGTTAATGCCTAACGCTTCCGACATACCCAAATATTTGTACGTTTCGGTCGAGGAGAGGGATTTAAGGTTTATGGAATCCGAGAGTTGAATCCCTTCGGATTCCATAATCTCTCCTCGCTTTACATGCATGACTGCACATTTGTCCACACCAAATTCCATCCTGATGGCGCTACTGAAAGTTTCAGTTACCTTCAGTAACTCCATCAGTCGCAAATTGTTGGGGGCAAAGAGTTTCAGATCATCCATGTAAAGAAGGTGAGATATGGCCTGACCACCTCTTCTCAACCGATAGCCCAGGCCTGAATCCTCCAGCAATGTGCTTAGAGGATTCAGGGCCAAGCAGAACCAAAGTGGACTCAAACTGTCGCCCTGAAATATTCCCCCTTTTATCCATATAGGCTCATCGTTCCTCTGATTTGGTCGCCATCCTGGATAGCGAAGGACTGTCTTCCATTGCCCCATACATGACCCAAGGAAGGTGCGGAGAGTTGCATCTATTTTGTACAACTCCAACACCCTCATGAGCCATGTATGTGGAACAGAGTCGTAGGCCTTCTTATAATCTATCCAGCATGTCGACAAATCCTTGTGGGATCGACGAACCTGCTGGCTTATGACCATGTCTATGAGGAGTGGCTCCTTAGTACCGCGGGACCCGTTCCTACATCCATTCTGAGAGGCAGACATAATTGAATTACTGTTAATGTGCAGATTAATTTTCGCTCTCAGAATGGATGTAAGAAGTTTATAAACCGTTGACAAACATGTAATCGGTCTATAATTCTTGGGTTCCGCGGGACTACCTGTCTTATGGAGCAGGTGGGTGACACCGGTTGTTAGAAACTGAGGCAGCGACCCAGACTCTAAGGATGACTGGAATTGAGATGCCAGGAGCGCGTGTGAGCTGCTGTACCATTTCAGCCAAAAGTTGTGCAGTCCGTCCGGTCCCGGAGATTTCCAGTTCGGTAACGGACGAACTGCTTTGGCTACATCTGATGGATTTATGGTGAATTTATCCATTTCTCGTATAGCGTCACACGCGCGCTCGACATCACGCATCCAACCACCCTCAGTGTGACAGACGGGCACCGACCAAATGCTGCGCCAGAATGTACTCGTGGTAACATCATCCGGACGGCACCCGTCAGTCACATTTTGTTCAGGTCGCTCCCAAGCTCTATATACCCACCTCTCATCGCTCTGGAACATGCGATTCTGCGAGTACCGGTCAACTCGCCGCTTATACCGCCGAATACGGTTTGCCCATGCACAAACTTTCTGCTTCAGGAAGTCGATGCGCTCTGTGACACGGGACATGTATTCTCGAGGACTAATTTCAGTCCCCGAAAATGCCCGCCTCACAAAGCGCATCACACGTGGTCGTGTATTGCCCTCCCTGAAGCAGAGTAGTTTGCCGATGAGTACCCTGGCCCCATCGATACGCCTCTCGATCCTGCATTGCCAGGCTGGTGCAGCAGGCTTTGGCCGAATAGCTCCTTCACTATTCGGAAACTTCACGTTGGCCAAACGACATGCTGCAACAGCCCCGCAATACAAGATTGAGTGCGTATCAACGAGGTTCTCGCTGCTTTCAAAGATGTTTTTAAGCAGCGAGTCCAAAGCACCGCCCTATTTTTTTTGTGCATGGGTAACCGTGGTAAACGGGGTCTAAGTTCGGTCGGAGTGGATCTATACTCGCGAAGCGCATCCTCCAGTGCGCTCCTCAGTCGATCGTTGCACTGGCTACTTACCGTGACAACCCTATCATCTCCCTCATCACTTACGTTAATGGCCCGCGCTGGGATTGCGCCCCTAGCGGGCGCTTGTACCGCGGTCTGTGTCGGGGTCGAGATGATAGGGTTGTTCAGTACCTCTGAGCGCAGCCTATCAAGTGCAGCATCGTCCAACTTGTGGTTACGTTGGATGACCCGCACCTGATCCGACAATCGTTGTGCCGAGACGTCGACGGTTGGTTCTAGGTCCTGGAACAGAGACAGCATCCTGACACGGTATTATTATTATTATTATAGATAGTGATACAGAACACTTCTTTTTTTTTTTTTTTGAGGAGGGAGGGAAATCATCCAATGACATCTCCCGCTCTGGGTGGAGTGGGTGGGCGTGTCAGACTCTTACTGACTAAAACCCACCCCTGTTCCTTCCCTGCCCTGAGTGTCCAGGGGCGCGGTAACTCTGTTTCGAATTTATCTACAACCCCTGGGGCAGGCATCGGCCATGACGGGCCCAGTCATGGTTTGCTGACAACTCTTTGAGTCGCGCGTGGAACACTACGCGCCGTCGACTCTCGGGCCTGGTGCTGATCGGACGGCGAGCTACCCACTACTCAAGATTAAACATTCCAACTTCTCGACTAAAAATTCATTCTACAAGTCCCTACGTAATGTCCATAAAAATATATAACAAACTACCTGAATTATTAAAAAAAGTCTCGCAAATTGAAAAACACTCTCGCACACAACAAGCACACACTCAACAAGCAAAACAAATAATACACATACTAACAAACACATAAAATAACTTGTTTTTGATAACTTTACGATAACAACCTAAATTCGCGACCAACTGTACATCCGTTTGCGATGAACGTAAACACGGAACTAACAAAAAACAAAAATTCGTCGTAGGCGAAATGCTAAAGAAGTAAAATTTTATTTATTAGTGTAGGTACGCTTTTGAAAATGCCGACATGTTCATAGATCAATGAAATTGATAGACTTACAATCGCATTAAGTTGTACCTACTACCTCTTCACTTAGTAATTATTTTGATGTAGGTATACGAAATATAGGAATGTCGTTTTAACGAAATGAGTAAGTAACGTTGTTGTATTGTATTACTTAACTTTAAAATGTATCTTAGAATTATGTCGTTATCAGTAAACTGTAACACATTTTTTTTAGATCTTTTTTACTTATTTCGATGAAGGTTTATAAAAATAACCTCCCCTCAAAATAAGTTCAAATAAAAGTAGTCAATGGTATATCAATTTTTGTAGACCCTTAAAATGCCTAACGTGTCACGTCTATTAGATTCATAGGTCTGTGTGAGCATTTGCCGACAAAGGAACGTCGGCGGTCTTTGGCCGATGTTGCGTGCGTACCTACTGGGCCCGCGATGACCTCCGGTGAACTTAGGAAATCAGCTGAGCAGGGAGCTTCTTGTAATTTTATTTACATTGCGTTTTTTTGCGAAAAAAGCGAACTAATTATTTTTTAATTAAAAATTTCATTGAGGTAGATAGGTATAACGATTTTATACAGTTCAATGTAAAAAAACGCAGATTTTTTTTTCAAAAATTAGGAAATATCCGACGAAAAATTCCAACGCTAGGGGGTCCAGAATCATGTACTGAACCAGTGGAACACGTATGTGCGTTCATGTACCTTACACACTGTATATCCAATATGTAGTAGTAAACATTAAATGAATTAAAAACCGTAAAATAATGATATTAAGATTTAGTCCAGAAGACTGATAGGCTTAGTTATATCAATGGTTTCCTCTCTTCTACTGTTTTGCTGTGCCCGACATGGTCCATAATGATGATAAGTAATCATAACCTACCACCTAAGTACACATTGTGGAATGCAAATAAACAATTGAGTATTGAGTACTCGCCGTCCGCAGGCTCGGGTATGGTACGGAACCCTCAATGTGCGAAATATGACACATACTTGGCCAGTTTTTTTTGTATACATAACCGAATAAATGGCTCCGTTGCCAACTCTTGCGTCGAAGACCATATCTCTAAAGCATGTTCCCTTCCCGTCAGACCAACAAGGTAGTGCTGGGCGCGAGTGCGCTGCTGGTGAACGGCTCAGTGCTGGGCGCGGCCGGCACGGCGCAGGTGGCGCTGGCGGCGCGGGCGCACAACGTGCCCGTGCTCGTCGCCTGCGAGACGCACAAGTTCTCCGAGAGGGTGCAGACTGATGCCTTCGTTTATAATGAGATTGGTAAGTGTTTCTGTTCGTGGCTAAAGTAATAACAGCCGCACGGGTCGATCCGTCAGGTTAAGGTGGAAGCTCCAGGGTAGCCCGCGAAATTCAAATTTTCTTACGTTTTTTGCAATTTGCAGATCAGTGTCAGGTAAGTATTTCATGAAATCATAACATTTTGCATCAATTCTAAATGAAGGAGATGTATTGATGATTTTAATGATTATAATGATTATAATACTATAAATACATCTTGCTACGGCCGCGAATCAAATTTTGACTAAGATACAACCCGACACTGACCTGTAAATTACAAAAAACGTAAGAAAATTTGAATTTCGCGGGCTACCCTGAAGCATTCACCTTAAGCTACGCTTGCCGGGGTTGGTCCATGGATGGATGACCATCTTTACATACCGAAACTCCTCCGTACCTCGGAAATCACGTTACGCCGTTAGTCCCGGCTGTCAATCGTGGATCTTTGACAGTCGTTACGGGTCGTCAGAAGCCCGAACAGTCTGACAACCGGTCTTACCAAGGGGTATCGCATCTGCCCGGGGGTTGAGGATAAATTCGAAAGAGTTAACTCGCCCCTGGGCATTCAGTGGGTTTTAGTCAGTAAGAGTCTGACACGCCCTTCCGCTCCACCCAGAGCGGGAGAAGTCATTGGATGATTTCCCAGGCCACAAAAAAGGGGTATCGCATTACCCAGTAACTGGGTTGTGGAGGTCAGATAGGCAGTCGCTCCATGTAAAGTACTGGTATTCAGCTGCATCCGGTTAGACTAGAAGCCGACCCCAAGATAGTTGGCAAAGGCTAGGCAGATTGATTTTTCTGAAAAAAATCCCCTAAACAATGTTAATAGTGCATGGAGAGACCACTGCTGGTGATGACATTGTTAACACTTTTCATACAAATCAATCGTCTCAGTACCACCAATTGCCGATAGAAACTGATCGAATGATAACTCATGAGTCATCACCAGAGGGCGGAATTGTAGAGTTATTTATGTACACTGATTTCATACAGCGAAAGAATAAAGTGGATATGCCTCAAATCCCGACATTATTTTAAAGAGCAGAAAAATGCCCGTGATTTATTAAATAAAAAAACTATTTACTTTTACACAATTTAAACCGCAGTGGTTTAATTTGTGTAAGGGTAAACGCGCGACGTTGCCAAATTTACATCAACGACATTGGACGTCCAAAGTTGCAAAATTCCAATGCGCACACGCACGGTATTGCCACATTTGTAGTTCACACAACATATCTTGTGAGAACAAAAGAAAACAATAGAGGTTTTTATTATAATTTATTTGTAATATTGTTGGCCACACGGGATTGTCCATTAGAAATCCCGGGAAGATCCATATTAATATCAACATTTCGATGCAAGTACATAAATAACTCTACACCTATTCAGACCTCGGGTCATGACAGTTCTTATTGCGCTCTGTAGTCTAGGCGGGAATAGGACCTCAATTTGAACTACTTCGGGGGCCGTACATTTCTACCGGCCGGCTTGTTTGTTAGAGCGTCAGAACGATTGAGTTTTACAGAACGAAGAATACCGTCTCTTTTTCGCGACCGTACGCTGACATTTTCCATTTCAAAATGCGGTCTTTGGTTCATGTTGCTCTAGGGTTTGGGAAATTTGCTAACAGGGCTTACCAGAGAATAGCAGATATTATTGATTCCTAACAGAGATCTATATTCTTCAACGCAACCGTTAAACAAAACAAAAGCGTAAACTAAGATAAGTACTCAATTGAAGTGCAGTTAGTAATGTTAATATTTTAAACTCCTATCATTGATTTTTCTTTTATTTTAAACTAGCTGTCCCGGCGAACTTCGTTCGTTCCGCCTCAGAATCAATGAACATAATATCCGTTCCATACAAAATGTATGAGACAATGAATTTTCTTTATTACTTTTTTCCGTGATTTTTTTCATCAAAGTTCATAAAATATATCGGTACAGCTGTTCTTGATTGAGTTATAAATTGTGTAACTAACCCTACTTTGTTTTATTTATATACAGGGTGTAAGGTACATGAACGCACATACGTGTACTAGTGATTCAGTACATGATTCTGGACCCCCTAGCGTTGGAATTTTTCGTCGGCTTTTTCCTAATTTTTTGAAAAAAAAATTTTTTTTTTTTTCACCTTAAACTGTATAAAATCGTTATACCTATCTACCCCAAAGATATTTTAAATGAAAAAAATTAATTAATTATTTTTCATTTAAAAAAAAACAATTTTTTCACTTTAAACTGTCTAATCGTTATACCTATCTACCCCGGAAGACATTTTAAATGAAAAAATAATATTAATTTTTTTTCATTTAAAATGTCTTCGGGGTAGGTATAACGATTTTATACAGTTTAAGGTGAAAAAAAAATTTTTTTTTTTTTTCAAAAATTAGGAAAAGGCCGACAAAAAATTCCAACGCTAGGGAGTCCAGAATCATGTACTGAATCACTAGTACACGTATGTGCGTTCATGTACGTTGCACCCTGTATATTACGTAGCTTTGTTTGTGATTTATGTTATAACTAATTATACTACGAGTATGTTTGCATGATTCGTCATTAGACGACGATTTATTTATATTATAAAATTTTAATCTCATTTAAGCAAACTGTATAGTGTTCTTGTGAAAATAAAGATTCTTTAAACCGATAACAATTTACTAAATTACTGTTTCTCTAATCCAGGTGATCCCGACGACCTAATCGACAAGTCAGATGAGAACTCTCCTCTAAAGGACTGGCGGTCGAACCCCAATCTGACTCCATTGAACCTGACCTATGACGTCACACCGCCGAGTCTCGTCACCGCCGTGGTCACCGAACTAGCCATCCTACCTTGCACCAGCGCCCCTGTTGTGCTGAGATTTAAGTTATCAGAATATGGAGTGTAAATAAATAAAAGATTATTTATATAAAAAGTGCTGTTTAAAATGACCTTTATTTTGTGTCTGAATATGACTGTCTTTTAGTTAGTACAATTTAGTGTCTGCTGTCTCACACAGTACGCAAATTATGGGAAGTATGTAACATACAAAGTTGCGATAGAGTTTCAATTACAATTTATCGAGACTACGTGATGTAAACTGAGAGATATACTTAAACAGTAATATAGGTACCTGGGTACCTTTTAAGAAACAAGATTTAATTAAGAATTAATATAAACTATTTACAAACAAAATACTTAATTAAAAGTAATAAATATTATAAAGAGGTAATGTTTGTGAGGTTGTAAGGCGTAATCTCGGGATCTACTGAACCGATTTTGAAAATTCTTTTGCCAATAGAAAGCCACGTTATTTCTGAGTGTATTATGCTATACATTTTTGAAATTCACACGGGCGAAGTGCTAGTAAGTAATAAAAACAAAAAATCCTAAATAAATAAAACTTAAAATATGGCGTCAAAAAATTCCTCCGCATCGCTGTCGACTGGAAGTATGCACAAAAGACTGGCAGCATCACCACGTTGTATGGCAATGCTTAACCTCTGACCAAGGTTATAATTGATTTTGTTCTAATATCTGCTAAAATCATGACTGAAGTAACCATTCTTCTCTGTATGCATTGTTGATCCATGTTGTTACCATAACAACAAATTACCTTTGCTGCGGCTGGTTGCATTCACTGAGAAACTTTAAATGTGTTATGCGCACTTCGTCCCATTCGCAATTCGTCCCGCGTTAGTAGTAGGTCAAACTAACACTTCGTCCCATGCAAGTAGTTTGTAAGGGAAGAGGAAGTATCGAATTTGGATGTTTTATTACTATTATTACTCTAATTTTGTAAATGTGAGTACCATATGGCCTTTTAACTGCTTTTTTTGACATAAAAGAGCATGGCAGTTGAGTGTTTGTCATGTTCACTCAAATGTCTCGTTGATGGTGGCGCGTGTGTCGGGTCATTCGGTTCCCTTCAATATGGTTGAGCAGAATGGTGTTGATCCACGCATCATGTTCGTGAACCGTCAGCTGAGACTGGTCATCTCTTAACTGCCAATTGCTTATTTTAATCTTTTTTTAATAATTGTTTATTTAACATCGTTCTCATATAATAGAAGCAACAATACATTATGTAACCAGGATTTGTGTAATACATAACATGGTTTAGAAGAGTGTCCATGGAGTTTATTGCATGTTCTTCTCCTTAAAGATCTACGTTTTGGAATGTGCAATTAGCTTCATCTTTCTGATTGACTGACTTCTTGAAAATTCAAGAGTGCCTGTTTAATGGTTTATTTGAAATAAATGCTTTGAGTTTTGAGTGGAGAAATATATTTGTTGATTTTTTATAAATCCAACCCACTTTGGTCCCACCTACCTCTTCCCTTACAAACTACTTGCATGGGACGAACTGCGAATGGGACCAACCGCGAATGTGACTAAGTGCGAATGGGACGAAGTGCTAATTTGACTTACTGCGAACGCGGGACAAAGTGCGCTTAAATAAACTGTATCCAATTTTTCAAACATCAATATTTATTTTCGGAATGGCATAATAATTTCAATTTTATTAGTGCTCTGTTTAAATCTCTTATCTGTTTGGAACCTGCCCTGTACCTAAATAGTTTTAGAATCATGATGATAGAATGTGCTCAAAATACCAATATATTATTGTAAATAATTATTTTTACATACCTGTAAGCAGATTAAAGTATTTTTTTTCTACAAGATTTTCTTTTATTTATCTTTTCTAGCTGACGCCGAGTGCAGAGTGTAAAACTGGAAAACGTGAGTTTGAAAGCTGAAAAACAGAGTGAGTATGATGAGTTAAAATAAAATGCTAAGAAATCCGTGGCAATAGCGAGAGTAAAAGCTCAGGACAAACTACGATACACTGGACAGTCCAGCTGGCCAAAAAGATCTGTACCGGCTTGCTAGAGTCAGAGAGAGGAAGGCGAAGGATGTTAATCGGATAAGATGTTTAAGGGATGAAGCTGGAACGCTTCTATCGGAGGATGAAATAATTAAGGAAGGGCTATTTTGAAAGACTGATGAATGAGGAAAACATCTGGAGTGGTGTTTTAGAGAATAAACCAGTGAACGAGGGATTAGTGAGAATGGTAAATGTGGATGAAGTGAGAATAGCTGTGAATGGAATGAGGAATGGTAAGGCAATTGGTCCAGATGGAACACCAAATGAAGTGTAAGTCATTACGGGTAGATAGGAGACGCGGTTAACTTTTGTTCTTCAATACGTTGTTGCTGGAAGAAGCCATACCTGATGAATGGTGCAACAGTTCGTTGGTGCCCATCTTCAAGAACAAAGGTGATGTGCTGGAGTGCAACAACTATAGAGGAATAAAGCTAATGTCACATGGTATGAAAGCATGGGAGAAAGTTATTGAAAAGCGGCTGAGAGAAGATAGTGAAATCTTACAAAACCAGTTCGGTTTTATGCCTGGTGGTACAACGAATGCCATTTTCGCTATCCGCCAGCTGTGCGAAAAATACAGAGCTGTGCATAAAAACTTGCACATGGTGTTCATTGACCTCGAAAAGGTATATGACCGGGTGCCTCGAGAGGTTTTGTGGTGGGCCCATAAGGAGAAAGGTGTGCCTGGGGCTTATGTGCAGTTGATCCGAGCGATGTACCTACAGTCGATGCAGTATCCGCACATCAAATCCTGTGGGAGTGTACTCTTTGGCAAACTGAGCGCAATATTATGTTGGATAGTAGGTATTCAGCCACGTCTGGAGTTGTCTATTACACGGACCTTGTGGAAACTGGAACGAATTTCCGTGTGTTCAAGCGTTTTTGCGATACCTATTATTGGAATCAAGTGTAACAGCTCACAATTTTAGGACCCATTAATATTAATGTTTTTAACCAGTGGGGCTTGGCAACTGGGTTTACCCCAGTTGTAAAAACCCCCTTTGTGCCTAATGGCCTAGTTTTGTTCTGTCTCCCGCTTGATTAGGAGGGAAGTGGAAATTATGTTTTTCTTACTCCTCCGCCGTCTTTTTTGATTAATTTTGTTGCGGGACCCAAGACAGTTTAATCGTTTCTCCGAGACTCGTCGAGCTTCAATGCCTCGGCGTTTTTTCTGGTGGTCGCCACTGTTGATTCTGGCTTGCAGAAGTTGCAGTGGTTTGGGAATAGTGTGGCGGGCTTGTCCCAAAAAAAAAAAGTCGATGCAGTACCCAAGTCCGGTCTTTTTTTTTTGTGGGGTGGGAAATCATCCAATGACTTCTCCCGCTCTGGGTGGAGCGGGAGGGCGTGTCAGACTCTTACTGACTAAAACCCACCCCTGTTCCTTCCCTGCCTGAGTGCCCAGGGGTGCGGTAACTCATTTTTAGAATTTATCCGCTACCCCTAGGCATACCCAAGTCCGGTCTGCAGTGGGCACCACTGACAGCTTCAGTGTGGCAGTCGCTTTGCACCAGGGGTCGGCCCTCAGTCCTTACCTCTTCCTGATGATAATGGACGCTCTGACGTCGGACATCCAAGAAAAGACTCCCTGTGGTATGCGTTACGTCTCGGTCTATATCACCATCCCCCTGGACAAGCGAGCGAGGTACCGAAAGTTGGAGCAGAGCCTTTAGACAAAATACATTTCTGTTAACGTTAACGCTTCGTGCAAAATGTATGTCAACGACATTACTGGGCGTGAGTCACGTGACAGTTCTGTCTAACGCTTGGTGCAAAATGTCGTAGCCATACATTTTGCACGAAGCGTTAGCGTTAACGTTAACAGAAATGTATTTTGTCTAAAGGCTCAGTCCCTCTAGCCGAATAACTTTTAAAATAGAGCTAACGCTTCGTACAAAATGTATGGTAACGACATTACCTGCGGAGATAACTGTCACGTGACTCACGCTCAGTAATGACTGCCATACATTTTGCACGAAGCGTTAGCGTTAACGTTTACAGAAATGTATTTTGGCTAAGCGGGCTGGTATTGTTTTGGTTCTGCTCAATTTCAGGCCAACACTCTCCGGATGGATTGTGTGAGGAGTGATATCAAAGAAAAGGGAGTTAGTGATAGCGTGACGGCTGACAGGACAGAATAGAAGAAAAAAACGTGATGCGCCAACCCCAAGTAAAATGGGATAAGGGCAGGAAGATGATGACTAGCTGACGCCGGCGAACTCGGTAACGCCTCAGAATCAATAAACAAAAGCTGTTCCGTACAACCTATGACGAAATGAATTTTCTTCAATTTTTTGTTTTTAGTATTTTCCAATGTTTTTAGTTATTCTGCAATTCCAGGCGGAGACACATCCAACAAATCAAAGATCATTAAAATCAGTTCCACTGTAATAGTACACATACACAGAACTTTTATCTAGTGAAAATTAAAATGGCAATGAGAAGTGTAGTTAGAAATATTTTAATAAAACTAAATTATAATTAAAAATCACTTGTATTCAGCACATAACATTGCAACACCATAAAAATGCACAAGAAACTAGATGTGTAATAATTAAAATATAAATGAAATATATTAGTGATACATCGAAAGTTAATCTTTATGATGGTGTTCAGCCTTATGAATAGAGAAATCTAATCTTACATAAATAATTACACAAAGGAATAGGGCATAAAGGAACCCTACAACAAGAAGGGGCTCCTGCAACATCAGCAGACGAGGGAATGTGTAGCGCAGTTGGAAATCTTGAATGTGATTCTCAACAATATTCTTCTTGGTGAATGAGATGACGGGACGGCCCTTTGTGTCTAGGTAGGTGTAGTGAAGGCTGTCAGGCAGTCTGGTTACAGGATAAGGCAGGTTTACTTTCACACTTGTTGAACCTTCAGGCAAGATAATCTTGGTAACCACCTCATCAACTTGCATATCATCATAGATGTGATCAATAACCCTCATCTTCAACAGGTAATCATTGCCAGACTGGTACAAGTATTCATAGCTGGGGACATTGTATCCAAGTGTGTAGTGAGTTCTCCATCCTCCAAACAGGGGGTATCTTGGTCTTAGATCCAGCTCCACTGAATCTTTCTTCATTTTCATGTTAGAGGTAGAGATGTTGCCATTTGTGTCTCTGTAGTACACATCCGAGGCAGATGCAGGCAGCAGAGTCTTGTAAGACCTGACGCTAGCAGGACCACTGTGATGATCCTGTTGGTAGTCATAGCGTGAGAAAGGACCCTTCAACTTGGCACCAGTGTGCTCAATTTCGACAACCTCCTCGACGGCGATGTTGCCCCAGTGGGAGACTTCAATCAGACGCTCGACACGTGTGACAGTCAGGAAAGGAGAATTGTTTTTGTAATGAATTACTAATTCCTTCTCACTGAAAGGTTTTACAGTAGGATATGGTCCGTACTGGAACCCACCATCCTGCTGAGTGAACGGCTTCACTTTCGTGAAAGTTTCCACACTCTTTGTATTCAGAATAACGTTTGTTTTCTGAGATGTAACATAGTATGGCGTATACGTGTACAAGTTACCGATGTATTTGACTAGTTGGTCTTCCTGTTGTGTGATGGCTGTAGGGAATGCTAGAAGAGCCTTAGTAAACACGGTGTCTACCGTGACTAGCGATGTTGAGCCTGAGTTAAGTGCATCTTTGAGCTCCACACGCCAGAATTTCACGTAGTCATATCCACTCACTGTAGTCTCGACGAGACGTAAATCTTTGTTGTTGCTGTCCTTGGCTCCAACGAATGCTACGTTATTCTTTGCAGAATTTTCAACTGCTATTAAGAAATTCTTTACCGGCGTACTCCCTGTGTTCTCCAAGGTTAGTTTCGATGAAATTTTCACGAGTTGCGATGATATATCTATTGTTCGGTCGACATTTTTGAATCTTACATCACTAGATATGGTGTCGACGTTGGCACTCTCACTATTTATTACGATGAAAAGAAGAAATATAAAAGAAAATGGTAATTTAGCCATCGCCGGCAACATCTTTATTTTTGACATTTGACAACGCAATAACCGGAAGTACACGCCACCAGCTGAAACAGCCGGTCGATTCTGTTAACTGCTCACCGTGAAAACTTAGGTGGAGTGAGCGTGAAGTGAACTGTCATTCCACCTTGATTGTATGTATTGACAGCCCACTTCACGTTCACTTCACCTAAGTTTTCACGGTGAGTATGTTACAGAATAGCACTACAGGAAATGCCTAGTAGTTATGGTCCATCATCTCTATGGTTTTCACATTTGTGATTTTTTTTAGTCGAATTTTAGTACACGATACAACGACAATAGTGATGCACAAAAACGGAGCATTATTTAAGAGGCCGTACACGAAATTTTGCCGATTTCGCTGTTTTATTTGATTTTACAGACGTAATTTTAAAGTTAAAATAATGTATTTCTAAAAGTTTTAATGCACAACCTGAAAGATCATTTCAATCATGATCTAATGTATTAGATCATGATTGAAATGATCTAATACATTAGATTTATTATAATTACGATTATAGATACTATTCTATTTTATTATAATTACGATTAATCGACCACAAACCGACGACGGTTTTGTGAATGTTTGCTGTAAGGGGTTTAAACTAACACATAATTACGAATCGTATCTAAACGGTATGAAAAAATTAAAATGTATTGTTGCAGAAGTCGTTTATATAATGTATGAATCACTTTTTACCACCTATATACAGAGTGGTGATGACAATACGACATTAAATTAAAGCTCGCATACCTCAAGACGTTCTCAGTCTACATACAAAAAATTATTTGAATATATCCAGTAGTTTAGTCACAGGAAATTATTTTTCATTTTTAACATTTGCTACATGATGTATCTGATAATATGGAAACACTGTCAGGTGAACGACCCACATCGGTATAAACATCAAAACATTAAAGTCACGTTGCCAACTCGCTACGAGGACATAAACACTTTCGCCAAATTAGTATTTTCATCTAATTTAGTGAAAATTATACCTTACTTCTGAGTAATAAGAGTCATAAAGCGTGTCATCAGAGTTGGATAAGAAAGGAACGAATGCGGAAATTGCAATGCACTCATAATATTAATAGAAAATTTAGTGTGTGCGAAAGAGATAAATCTAGTTTCGTTTGTTACTTCGCTTTCTTGAAGAAATTTGCTACAACAAAGAAGAATGGCCAAATTTCTATAGGAGCTGGACTCTACTATTATTTTTCATGTCCCAAAATAAACTATAGCTAGATTGGTTTGTTTTTATGTCGTAAACACTATCCCGTTTGAAAATTATTTCTAAATAACCACGATTTTTTATAATAACGTCAACAATACTTTTGAGGTTAGAATGACAACTACCTTCTACCCGACTGCGGCGTAGCTTATGAGTCTAGTTAGCGATAAGCGAGAAGGGTAATTAGCGATCTCGTTTCTATTTATTTCGATTTCTCTCAGAGAATTACCCAAAAAATAGGACTTGTAGCAAAGCGCACCAACTCTTTGTTTGTCCATCGATGATTCAATGAAAACTACACCTATATTGCTCTAACTTGCACAACGTCTAGTGTAGAGAACAAAGCTGGTATAACATCACACGTGAAGTGGTTCTTGAAAGACTTCCAAGCCTTTTTTGTGGTTTGACCACTTCAATTCTGGCTGAAGAGTTAGTCACTAGATACCTACTGCCTTTCAGTCTTCAATGCTCAAGTTGTATAGATATTGACAAATTGAGTAATGGTTGTTAACAGGAGTAAATGAAGTATAATTGGTAGAGTACTTAAATGAAAGAAATAGGCTTGACAAAAATACTTTTTATTCATCATCCTCTCTTATCACTACACCATCGAGGAATGCTGCTGGCTCTGATATTGTCGTAGTATATTGTCCATACTTGAGAAATCCAAAAATGTATTAAAAGCGTTAATAAAGGAAAGCGCATATTCCACTTGTTCAGCCGTAAATGTTCTTAAACTATTTTTTTAATTGAACAACATATCCCAATCAGTACTAAATGTATGTTCTTCACAAATACGAACATTCATAGGCAAGTAATATTTGTTTATGCTTAGAGTTATTGCTCTTAGAGGGTCAGAAATTCTATGCAAATCTCTGTTTCGGCAACCAGAAAAACACAATGTGCTGCAGTATTAGCCGCTCGTCTATACTGCGATAAACTAATCACCCTAGGTACTTCGTCAGCTTGCTGGTCGGTGTCTCCAAACACCAACCCTTGGGGTTGAGGCTCTAGCTTCAGCTCTGGTTCCGGCTCTGGCTCTGGCTCCGGCTCCAGCTCTGCCTGCTGCTCAATGTTTTGCTACATATTATGCATTGCAAATCTCTGATTCTCAGCCAACAGGGATGACAAAAATGGTCTGATGAAGTTGCCTGAAACGACCATACAGCATTGTCTTATTATAAATCTTTGGGCTCATTGTTATTTTTCTGCTCATTAAACATAAGGAAATAAAAACATTGTTACAAAACAATATTAGATTGCAGTGATGAATTCACTATAACATAGGACAACAATAAAAAAGATCATAATTACCTGCCGTGGGGCAATTCTATTGGCTCCACTTTCCTTTAGCGCCAATCTGTGCGAGGCTTCACAATTTTACAGCTTGTACATGTATTTAAGTAAAACACTTTCGTAAAACATTTTAACGCGCAAACGTCTACTTTTTGAGAAAAAAAATCCTAAAGTTTCAGAAAATTCTACTAGTTTACTTAATAAAATTGACATAATGCCACAGACATTGTACGAATTTCATTCCTAGGTCGTTTCGTTTTACGTTTAGACAAAACGACAGTGGATTTTTAATGGTTTTTAGTGTAAACATTGTGAGTTTTCACCTTTAATTCATTTTTAACTATCTGCTACCGCCATGAATTCAATTATTAGGCAAATATAATAAAATTAAATTTAAAAAAGTTGTACTATTTTTATTTACTCTAAAGATCGTAAGTAACGAAACGTAAGAATATCGCGAAAAAAACGTTTGACAGTTGTCACTCGTCGTATTTTTTTTTACCCCGAAGGGAAGGCCAAGGTCTTTTGACCATATTGCCTAGTCTTACGTCCTTCACTCGTATGTTCTGTTTTTTTTTGTTGTTTTTTTTTTATTATTATGTTACCTATTACACTACACACTAAACTTAACACTCACTCAATCTTCACTAAGTAAAAAAGCAATGACAAGATGCAAGAGCGAGCGAAGCGAGCTCGGGACTTAGGGCACCCCGACTCGGACAGGTTAGGTTAGATGGGGATGGCGGGGTCAAGAGAGCGAGCGAAGCGAGCGAACAGACCCCGCCATCCCCTTCGTGGTTATTTTTTTATAAACAACTCAGAAGTAGGAGCCCCGCAAAGCGGGGCTCCGTCGACATGTGGCTCCATCGTCATGCAAACATATAACATTATAATAAAATAAAAAATGCCTTTGCCCTTCGACGAATGACCTTGACCTTCGGCTTTTGGGGTGTTAATCTTGACCTTGAAGATGCCATTGATCGTATTATTGCTTGGAAATAGTCTTTACACACACACGTGATCTTCTTCACTCTTAATTTTTCACCAATTTTGAAAAATTTTGACAATTTTTTTCTCGGCCCCTATGGTTTTGCGCGTTTTGGGGTTTTCAAATTTACACTAAAAAGGGTATCCTCTACCCAAAAAAAATACCTACTATAAATCCGCGATTGGCGCTAAATGAAAGTGCTTCCATTCTATTTTCAAGTTCAATGTTTATTGCTTGTAGCAACTGAGATGGATTCTCTCTCACAATAAGGTCACGTTTACGGTTCCGCAGAGAACTTCCACAAAGTATGCAAACATGCATGTGGCCACGGGAAGATGAGGCACCAGGTTCATTACTTAATTCGGAGTTGACATGCTGCATTGCCAATTGTTTACAGGCATCACATAATATGTAGTCTTCTTCAGTGATCTAAAATAAAAATTAGAGTTGTTATATGATGTATGATTGTGTGATGGTTTATGTTGGTATATGTACTAAAATGAGTAGGTATAAATACGTACTATTATTGAAGAATTCCTCTCGCAGATCTAACACATAGCAATCGCAGGGCTAGTTGTGGCGTCTGCATGATTTCTCTCACAAATATCCAAGAAACAAAATCGGTGTCCAGAAATCAAAAGCACAGAATAATCGTCACAAGTGGTAGTTATCAGTGCGTAAAACAATGCCAAGGTCAAAACAACAGAAGGAAATCCAAAATAGCACAAGTGCTTATCACAATTCACAACAAGTAAATCGAATAGGATGCGAATACGAATGATTGCCGGCAAAGAGAATATAATTTCATTGCCGGGGTGTCAACAATGGCGCGGGTCGATGAACGATGACCACAGACAGATTAAGTAACTTGTCGATGACAAATGACGTTCCGTTGTACGCATTTGAACAAAACTACTTACTAAACACCAACATAATTATTTTTTATGACAAGAATCCAATACATAATATCGGCCGGCATATTCGTTGATTTGATGCCTTTAAACTAATTGAATAGAATTACAGTTAAAACTTTTCAGAAAAACGTGAATAATTACAGTCTTTGAATACCAAGTCATTTCAAACGCGAAATGAATCGTCAAGAGGTGCGTTCTGAAACTATTATTCTAAAAAATTTAGAAAAAGTTACAAAAATAAAAAAATTGGATAACTTTTTTTTGTGGCTATTTATTGAGATATTTCTTGTGTTTTCTATGACCTTAAAAAATAAGGGTATTTTTCATAAATATGGCGTATTGGGAGGCCATCGTTTCATTGTCGGGTACGATTTGGCCATCCTTCTTTAGGTTAGTGTGTCGCCGGCCGCGATCCTGTGATGAGTTACGCGTCCTCGCTTTGTAGTGCAGCCGCGTCTTTGATGTAGGTACTTCCCCGGCGCTCGTGTGTGTCGTGTTTTGTAAATTCATTTACGGCGGTATTAGTGCGAAATTGGACGCTTTATTTTGGTGACAGGACACGTAATTAGTGTGATGGCCCTAGTTCATCACTTGTGGCTTCGAATCACAGCCCTTTGATAGTTTCAATCTTTGTTCTTGTAAGCAGGCACACCAGTTATGTATGGAGGCTTCTTTAATTTGGTTTAGTGTTTATGCTTGAGTTGGTTTTTAATGGCATGATTGAGTGTGCTAGCTGGCAAGTGGCGGATTATTTAATTTTATGATTATATTTTAGACGACATATATTTATTTTTCTGTTTTACATAATGTTGAGATTGTTGCTTAGAATTATATAGATTCAAGTTCTTAAAACTTAACAGACAGATGTGTTGCTGGGGAGTTTGTTGGCCACTTCTTCTTCACAGCTAAAACACTAGGAAGTGGTGACGGGCGGGCGTTTTTTGGGGGACTGTCTTTATGTAGAACTTTGACGTTCAAAAAGTGCTGGTTCTCAGCCTAGTTTGAATAAATGACTTTTGATTTTGTAACGTTTTAATAGGTATTTAGTTAAACAGTGAGTGAATTGTGCGAAATTAGACGCTTAGTTTTTATTGTTTTCGTGTTTTTTTTTTTAATAATCATGCCGCGCTACAATTACACAGCTTCGGAGTACACCGACATGATTTTAATTTATGGGGAGTGTCAAAGAAATGCCGCTTTGGCTATACGGACATACCGAGAGAGGTTTGGAAACACTCGAGTTTGTCCGACCAACGGGCGCACCATTGTCCAAGCTGTCCAGAGGATGCGAGAAAATCGATCCTTAATCCCGCATGTGGATAGTGCTCTTCCACGTGTAAAAGTGACCCTTGAGGAACGAATTTTAAATTTTAATTTAAATGCTGAAAAGTTTTTAGAACTCCTCAATGGACCTGTTTGCGAGTACACGGATGAGCTTTCGGTAACTGCGTACAGGCAGATGTGGTACCAATTAGACGGAGCACCAGCTCATTCAGTGGTGTCTGCTAGAGAGCGTTTGTCTCAAATGTTCGGACAGCAGTGGATTGGCCGTTATGGACCAACGCGTTGGCCAGCCAGGTCCCCCGACCTTACACCACTGGATTTTTTCTTGTGGGGTCATATCAAAAATGAAGTGTAGGTACTCAACAGCTGTTGATACTGTTGATGATTTAAAAGATAGAATA
The DNA here is from genome assembly GCA_951329385.1 of Polia nebulosa. Lineage (NCBI taxonomy): Eukaryota > Metazoa > Arthropoda > Insecta > Lepidoptera > Noctuidae > Polia > Polia nebulosa. The sequence goes on along the minus strand of OX589588.1, from coordinate 6,526,841 downwards.
ATCATATCTTTTAATAAATTAAAACACATGGCTGCGAATGGGGACCTTTTGTCAGACGTTAGAAATAACCTTTTACGACGGTGCAATTTGTGTATTCGAATTCATGGCGGCCATATTGAAAAACGAAAAATTTAGTGACTTTCATACCTACATCCTGATCGTGATTAATAATTTGATTAATAAATAACACGCGGTTGAGAGATGCCTGATTATTTGGTTAATAATCTGTGATTCAGTGTAATTTTCAAGTCGCTACAGGACTGCGCGTTGTTGCCGCTCTTACGACAGGTTAGTGAACTCATATTTATAAATGGTGTTCTATTTCGTTTCTAGTTTTATGCCATTTAGTTTGTTTGAAATTTTTATTTTTTTATTTTCGATGTTAGGATTTTTTTGATAGCTTAAACTTATTCTTATGAACTAGTATTGTCCGTGTTTTCATTTATTGTCGTATTGTCTTCTCCACCCTGTATAAAACTTTTGAGTAAAAAAATATTTAGCTTAGTCAAATTTTACAGAAAATGGGCAAAGAATTGTTTTTAATTTTGGCTATTTAAAACTCTCGCTCGTAAAATGAAAACATTAAAAAATAAACTTCAGTTCATCATCAATCCATTTCTTGAGAAAAAAAATGTAAAAATTATAAAAATTTGGCAATAAAAAATCTTTTAAAACAACCCTTTCGACTTATAATACGCAACGCAAGCTTCGAATCTAGCTCATTCATTAGATCATAATTGAAATGATCTCTCATGTTGTGCTTAAAACTTATAGAAATGCATTATTTTAACTGTAAAATCACATCTGTAAAATAACGTAAATTAGTGAAATCGTCCAAAATTTCGTGTACGGCCTCTTAACTACGGTGAAAAAATAGTACGGTTGCCCTATGGCACAGTCTAAATATGGACAGTATGGAAACTAAGCCTATTTATTGAGATAATATAATATCTACGCTTCATTATAGAGCTAGGGTTGTCACTGTTAATGTTTGGTAAAAAATTATATGGAAGATGCTTCGAAGTTGCCGCGCAATTTGAAAAACATTAAGATATCCCACAAACGCCCGTACCCTTTTTTTTTTTCACGTCACGCAAAAATTTTCATGGTTTTCGAGGGTGTTATAGTGAAGTCAAAATGCACGGCGCTCGGCCGATAACTAGTTAACCCTGCGGCAGTGCACCTTACCGCATTTCAACCTGAAAATGTGTGTGATGTAAATGAAAAACCAAAAACGTCTTTATTTTTCATAATTCAATCATTATTATGTACCTTTCAAGATCAGCAGGGAGTTTAAAAAACGAAAGCCCCGGATTTGAAGAAGCCGAGTTCATACAACAGTACACTGCACAATACGCTCGTGGCATTTTAAAACGGTCCGTGGCTCAGGAGATAACACGACCACTCGTCCCGACACGACACGGCAGCCGCAACTGAGCGCACTGCGACTATCGCTTAAGGCTCAATTACACCTTCCGATTTCAAGGGACCCAATTTAGGAACTAACTAACTAGGAAGCAGGAAGCGAGCAATTACACTATCCTAAATTGAACTCCTAAGTCGGCAGTGTTGCCAACTCTTACAAATTCGAGTCCCTAAACAGAATATCAAAAGTCGCTCTAAAGTCTCTTAAAAACTGATTCTACCAGGAGCAGACTTAAAAATAAAAAGAGCGGACTTAGTTTTTTTTTCTGGGAAAGGGACTTTGTGAAATTTAATTTAATTTTAAACACAAACCAAAATACTACTACCCCATTTGTAGCGACAAAGTCTCTAAATTGGCAACACTTAGCTCTAAATCGGGGTGATGCGATTACACTATCCTAAATCGTACACAATTTAGGAAGTCAAATCGGGACGTCCCAATCTCACTAAATCGTACACTAACTGCTCTAACTGCTATTACACCTTCCTGTTTCCTAAATTGGGTCCCTTGAAATCGGAAGGTGTAATTGAACCCTAAATCGTACACTAACTGCTCTAACTGCTATTACACCTTCCTGTTTCCTAAATTGGGTCCCTTGAAATCGGAAGGTGTAATTGAGCCATTAGGGCTAGCGTAGATGCGCGCGCCTGCGTGAGTGTGCCGTTTCGAACGTTTGTACGTAGTTTCCGTACTGTCCATATTTGTACTGAGCCTATAGTTTTGCGTTGCTTCAATTTCATTAAAACATTCAAATCGAAATACCATTCATTCCATTAATTCTAGCTGGTGGTCACCTTCATTTCATTCATTACACTATATTCATTCGTTTTCGTTTCGTTCGTTTTCCAGTCCTTTACTTTACTTTGCCTTTACTTTTTTCTTTCATTTCATAGAATCATGTTGTGCGCTGGTAAATAGACCGAATAGAAATTATTTTATTTTGTGAAACGTGCTGAATTGTTGATTGCTTTCTTCAAAAAACTTTCCCGTAGTTAGTTTGAAGTGTTTTCTGTGAAAATACGACGTTCCCGGTAGAGAACTTGTTGTAGTTCCTCTGGACGAGTCGCCTGGTAATTTGTGGTGCTCCCTGCAGGAAGTCGAGAGTTATCGAAGATGATTAGTCTATTAGTTCGCACGAGTCTTGGGCTACTTGGTAAGTGGATAATTGATACATATTTAATTTAGAAATATGAAATATACTTTTCTACTCTTAATTCCTAGAACTTTGAAGTTTACATTTTTCTCTAAGGACTTCCTCGTATCAATCGAAATTCGAACTTTGTTCAGTAAACTGATCTCTTCTAGGACTGCCTAACCCTCGTAAGCGTGTGATTTAATTTTCTATACCTTTGTTATGATTTACCTCTGTTTCATTTAATTAATTATTTATTAGTAATGTATGATTTTCATGTTGTTTTAGTTTTGAACTGTTTGCTGTCACCGGCCGTTGCTTTTCGGAACAGGGACAACTATGAAAAAGGTTACAGCGAAATCAGCTATCAAAAAACCGTAGCTGGTACTTCTTCTGGTCTTCCTGCACAACATGCTACACGAAGAGGTTTGGGGATCTCAGCCTGGGGCATTGTTATCTTAGTTGTGGCATTAATATTGGTTGGAATGGGAGTCTACTACTTTTCAATTTGTTATGAAATTTGCCGACCAAACAAGAACAAGTATGACAAAATGGGCATGCCTACTATGGCTTAGTTTACTTTTATAAAACCCTGTGATTAGATATGTCTAAAGAATTCAAAACACTCAGATAAATAATGATTTTATTTTTTTACTTTCGAGTGTTTGATATCAAATACTAAGGTATATTTATACTGCTGTAGCACACTAGCTATAATGTATTTGTATGAATATTATTGTGTAGAAATATGTACCATACACAGGTATATAACGACTGAATCTTGTCTCGAACAAAGGGAACAATAAAAATATAACATTCCCACATATCATAATAAATAAGTAAAGCACTAGGTAAATGAGAAGATAATGTTGTCACATTTTTGAATATGTGTATAAATGGGGCCTTAGAATGTCTGTAGCAGAATGAGAAAAATAAGCATATAGAGGTTTTATAAGGTTGTGACCTACATTTATAATTTTTATAAGTATCATACCATTTTAAACTTTTCTGATGAATTTTGGGGTGCTACATGCTTTGGAAAAATATTTAAAAGCTTTATGATTGTAAAAAGACTGTTTCGGAGGACCAATAACTTACATAAAAACAAAAAAATTTACATTTTTGTAGTGAAGTAATTTAGATACCTATTTATTGATATAAAAATGAACTTTTTATGTGTTCATTAATTTGTAGTATTAATATTAATTGTCATTTAAACAAAAAATTATAAGTTATGGCAATAATTAGCAGGCTAACCAACAATAGGAATTACCTCAGAAGACAGAAATAGGTGCCATACAAACAACATAATCACTAAAGTTTTCCTTATTTTGTCTGTGTGACATAAGACTTGTACCTTCACTTGAGTAGTTTTTCCATCTATTTATGAAACTATTAGTCATCCAGCATGGTCATACTCATCTATGTTATTCTGTTAAATTGTTGACAAAGGTAATGCTGATACCATTTTAATGTATTTATCATAGAAATTCATTATAATCGCGAAATGTTCCTTTTTAACAAGTCTTATCGCCATCTAATCTGCTAATGTATTCAAGTTTTGAACAGTTAAAACAACAACCCATAACTTGAATGATATATATACATATGATTAAGGTTTTAGTGACGTTCGCTATCAGACGGAAATAATTCATTCAGTTGTTAAAATATGTATCACACAAGGAATTACTGGAGCACATTGTACAATTAGACTAATTATGTCATAAATAACTGTCGCCTTACCCTAATTAAACCCTTTATCAGCATTATCCAACATGATACTGCCCAGCCGTCTATACGTAAGACTGTACACACTAGACAATTAGACATGTATATAGATTTAGTTTCATGCTCATTATGTTCAAAACCAATGCTCAAATAAATGTTATAATAATACAAGTTTTTCTTTTTGTATCTGCAGCTTGCACATTGTTCCTTAGTTACTCAGAATTATCTTATCTTATAACAGTAAAGTCTAACACCTGTTATTTTTTGGAGTAAGTAAACAGTCAAAAATGAGTCATTTTCGTGTAGTGGTGATTGATGACTGGCATAATCTAACACCTATCGGCGTTTTAAAGAGTATCTAAAGGCGGGTTAAAGATTTATGACCATGCTTTGCTTCCTGTTATCGAATGACTGCGTGATCAGAATGATAAACGAAAAAGGACTTTTTTCTAAGTAAAAAAAAACAAATCATAGTTTTCGTGGTTATCCTGATGACTCATTTATTTCGGCGTTAACATAGACCATGACACAGATAACTCTTTTGTGGTCTAGGAACTCTAGACATATGTCCTTGGGAGTGCGTGTCGAATACAAAGAATCTCGAAGGCATTCAGCAAGACAAAAACCCTACCATAATTCGTTCATGCTACACGGTCTAATGCGAGGACAGCCACAGAAAAACCTAAAATGTTAACGAGTTGCAGAGGTCGTGAGTTGTGAACACTATCCCAGTCAATATTATAAATAGTAATTAGCGACCCGCCCCAGCTTCACAAGAAGTGTAAAAATTTCTCATGAATGACTGTCTATCGGTGAAAACCGCATGAAAATCCGTTCAGTTGTTTTTGAGTTTGTCGCGTACAGACACGGCGGGAGACTATGTAGTGAAGCCTGAAGAATCATACCACAATCAATGACTGGTCCAAATTTTTTTTTTTTTACAATGATTAGCAAACAGATTGATGCCAGCAGTTACGTTACAGCTTGCTGCATGCTTTTTTATATTCTTGTCACAATCAAGGGCTGGATAAGGCAAAAAATATATGTGATAAAAGTGCAATTAAGACGTTGCTAGCTCCTCAATGCCAGATGTAATCTTACATCAATAAAAGTTTCGTGATAATAAAAATGAGGTTAAATTACTAGAACGTGAGTAATTCACAAATCTCATTGTGGCAAGCTATTTTCCTTATCAACTGTCTAGTATTCAAACAGGTACTTTGTTAGACCTGTTTTCTCGGAAGTGGAATTAGCCTTGAAAAAGCTCGGACGCATTATTTAAGTTACATACGTACCTATGTACATGATAGTAATTAAAATCATTTGTGTATTCGACAGATACAAATAGAACATTGAGACCTTTTCAATAAATAGCATTACTATTTGTCACAGTGCTAGTTTCCAGTGTGCATATAATACGCAGACTTCAGCATCACTATTCAATAAATAGGTCGCTATTATCCTCAACCTGTTTGTATATTTTAAGTACACAATTGTTTTCCCCTACGCAGTTCAAAACACGGAGATCCCATCGTAAGTAATTGTACGCTAATTGGGATTTACGGAAGGTAAAATGTATGCAAATGAAAGAGTCATTCTTATTTGTATTATATTAAAATTTTATTAGCGATTTCACAATTCATAAAATTATCCAAAATTCCTCCTCACAACAATAAATGCTTACCAAAATTAAACAAATATTGGAAGAATGGTAGATAGCTAATTTACACTCCAATTATTATCTAAATCAATTAAGATTAAGTATCAGTTGCGCGGATCACTGTTGTTGTATTATCAAAATTCATTGAATGAATTACCTAGTTATAAATTACAATGATTCAAAATATCAGTCGTTGTACGCTCTCGAGACGAGCTTAAAAACCCGCGAAAAATTACTTGCTATAGTTCTAAATTGTGATACTCAAATAAGTTAAAATGTCTCAGAAATTAAATAATATATGATGGAATTAAGCCCCTCGTCCTGTATTACAATAACTGTTTAATTTTAAGCTATGCTACACATTGGATTAGATATACGAGTTACTGGCTCACTGGTAAAAATAAATATAGTTACAGTTAAATGCTTTAACCCCTGTTATCACTGTCGCGATCTTATCATTATTTAAATCAGAGATGTTTGATATGATACACACTGAAGCATACTTCGTTCAGAATATGGCAGAGACACTCAACCGTTGGTTCATAAAGTCCTTGGTGCAGAAAGTACTGCTGCTTATAACTCGTCCTTCTCAAGGTCAACATCAGAGAGGTCGATGTCCTCTTCTTGGGGTAGTTCGCCGTCTTTGCCGTCCCAAGGGTCGGTTGACACGATCTTGGGCATCTCTGCGCCTTTCACTGGGGCAGTCTGACCACGGCCGAAGGATAGGTCCCTAGAAAAATAAAGATTGTCAGAATTTATTTCATGGTACAAGCCTAAGTAAAAACTATAGGCTTAGGCATTTTTGGGTAACGAGTTAAATTGATAACATGAAAATAATTAAAAATTAGCACTAAACATATATTATGGTATTTTGGAAAATACATTAGACGCGGTGATGAATGGAAATTATAACGAAATGCATGAGGAAATATTCAACAGCCTCTTGCGCGTCACACTAAAGCCTTACGCAGTGAATGTGACTCATGACGTCAGACACACCTCGAAAATTCTACTAGTATTATAAAAAAAAAATCATGAGTTGTTTGGCGGTTTTTCCCACAGCAACGGATCGAGTTGCTTTTTGTATAGGAATAGCTTATGGGCGGAACAGTGACGTCCGGAAGACGACCCGACTGCGCGACAGGGTTATGTTTTTTACCTGAAAAAATGCTTGGTTCCTGTGGGATAGATCATGGAAATAAAGCTGTAGCTTAAAATCTAGCAGTTTACTAGCTTTTAATCAAATCTCAAAAAAAATTATTATGAGTGTACCGAAACTCTATAAAAATAAAAGAAAGCAAACTCAATAAATACTAACTCACCTTAGGAATTCATTGATACCAGTCTCTGAGAAAGATCCCCTGAGGGTCGAGAATTTGAGTTTCTTGGCGTTGACGACAGCCATGGCGGGGTAGCCGAAGCCGCCGAGTTCGAGGGATTCTTCTAAAGCAGTCTGTGCGCCAGCCTCGGCCCAAACCCATCTGAAATTGAACGTATGCTATTAGAAAAAAAAAAATATTTTAAGAACCTATCGCGAATAAGTTGTGGCCCTTGTTGGCCGCCTACAAACCTCATAGGGATATTGTGCAGGACGCTCAAACAAATGTATGTAGGAAGCGTAATCGCTTTAGTTCATACCTATAGTTAATTTAGTTTATTTGTCATGTTTTCATTATATCTTATTATGTTTAGTAATGTCTTGAAATAAGGATAAAAGTATGTTTTAATGTTAAGCTCACTGAGGTAACTTTTTTGTATAGCGCAGGTAGTGCATGCCACAGCGCTAAAATTGACCAATAGTAATAAAGCTCGTAGTTAGGAATTTTGGCTAGTCAGTGATTGGTTGTTCCAATTCATGCTTCTCATGGATTGGATACAGACAGTGGAAAGTTTTCGAAGTCCACCATGTAAAATTATGTACATGTCGAGATACATATGTGAAATTGCTTTGTTTTTATTGTAGTTTATAGATTTGTGATAATGTAAAAATAGAATATAAAAGTAGAATATAACGTAGAATCAGTTTGCCCATAGAATACATACTTTGTAGTATGTATATATATCAGTTTTGTTGTTATTAAGATCAGTAAATATGTAATAGTAAATATGCAGGTGTTCATTACCTAATAGATTTGTAAAACCCTTCTGATTGGTTATCGTCAGAATGTCGAAATGTTTGTGATTGGTCAAATGTTAATGTCCAAGTTAATTTGTGAAATTCTCAAAATGTATTGGCTGTCCGGGTCTGCATTTGCTACACTACGTGTCCCATGGAATTTGGGTGATAAATATAGGCGTCCCTGGCAGTCAAATTCAGTCACTCAGCGGCAGTTGACTCAGTGAGCTTGAAAGTCCTCTGGCTTTCGCTCTATTGTCTAGTACCACACCTTGTACAGGCACTTGTCTTGTTGGGTTCCACACCTTGAACAGACTAAGTCTCGTTGTGTTCCACACCTTGAACCGACTGAGCATTGTCGTGTACCACACCTTGTACCGACTATATATATATTGTTTGTGTAACATATTCTTTTATGAACCATATTTTGAAATGTAAATAAATAATCTTCAAGATCTAAGAAGAGTTTAATTGAACCAAGTGACTCCTCCAATCCAGCAACATTATAGTTTGGGTCCCATCCCAAACATTGGTCCTTCGAGCGCCGGATCTGAGGAAAGTCACTATAGAAAAGACTCCAGCGAACTTATTGAAGATTATTTGTGAAGATTCATTATTGAGAAGAATTTACAATGCCAGTCACGAGATCTACGGGAAAACGAGGCGGCCAGGCGTCGACTACAGTTACAGAACAGACGGAAACTGCTACGGAAACCGCTACAGAAGCCACGACTGACACAAGCGCTACAGAAGCGACGCGAACAACGGCCAACACTTTGGAAGCCCCAGCCGCCACCGCGTCTACAGTTAAACACGCCGCGCAAGAAGACGTCACAACTGAGAACAAAGAAAGTGGTCGCCGCAGCAAACCTACGTCACAGAAGAGTGATAAAACTTCAAAAGCGCGCCGCGTAGCCAGGGCCAAAGCAGAGCTGGCACAACGATTAGCCAATTTAGCGGCCGCGCGCCTAGCCGAAATCGAAGCTGAGTCAACTGATGAAGACGTATCCTCCGTCGCCTCGGAAGCTGGAAATGATCATCGAGTGACTAATTGGCTCCATTCAAGTCAGCTGCTCGCCATCTCCAACAGACCTTATCAATCTGAGGTAAAGTCGTCGATCGATCCTGCAGTTCCAGTGACGACCGCCGTAGCCTGGGACATCCCGGCGACTTTACCGGCGGGAGTCAGCACCAGGCCCCCGCAACCGAACCCACCGCCAGTGGTCGCTGCCGCCCTCTGGCAGCCGAACCTTGCAACTGAACAGTTGCACCCGAACCCGCCGCCAGTGAGTGCCGCTGACTCCTGGCGGCCGAACTTTGCGACTGAACAGCCGCACCCGAACATGCCGCCAGTGAGTGCCGCCGCCTCTTGGCAGCCGAACTTTGCGACTGAACAGCCGCACCCGAACATGCCGCCAGTGAGTGCTGCCGCCTCCTGGCAGCCGAACTTTGCGACTGAACAGCCGCACCCGAACATGCCGCCAGTGAGTGCCGCCGCCTCCTGGCAGCCGAACTTTGCGACTGAACAGCCGCACCCGAACATGCCGCCAGTGAGTGCCGCCGCCTCTTGGCAGTCGAACTTTGCGACCGAACAGTTGCACCCGAACCCGCCGCCAGTGAGTGCCGCCGCCTCCTGGCAGACGAACCCCGCGCCTGCGCAGCCACACTTGAACCCGCCGCCAGTGATCACCGCCGCATCCTGGCAACCGAACTACGTGCCTGCTCAACCGCAACCAATGCCAGCGCCAATAGAACCCGGCGCGCCCTGGCCATCGAACTCTACGCACGTGGCACCGAACACATCATGGCAACCGATCTACACTACGGCGCCGCATCACAGCTACACGTCGAAACCTGCCACTGCAACCTGGGTGCCGCCGTCTACGCCATCAGTCCACGTCGCGCAACAACCTACAGCACTAGTCGTCCCAGATACAAGGACGGACATGAGAGAACTTGCTGCTGCTATTACGCAAGCTGTGCAGACCGCACAGTACCAACAGCCAATGAAGCATTCTGAACTTCCCTGCTTCAATGGAGCTCATCAAGATTGGCTCACGTTCCGCGCCGCCTATTGTGAGACAGCGCATCGATTATCAGCAGTAGAAAATATGTCAAGACTCAGAAGAAGCCTTCGAGGAATAGCAAAAGAAGCTGTACAGGGTCTGTTAATAGTGAACGCTGACCCGTACGAAGTCATGAAGACACTCGAGCTACGCTTCGGTCGGCCAGACTCAATAGCCATGGCCGAGATGGAGCGACTACGAACCTTACCTCGCCTCACTGAATCTCCACGTGAAGTCTGCACCTTCGCTACCAAAGTAGAAAACATCATTGGTACTCTGCGATCACTCAACTGCGGGCATTATCTCTTCAATCCAGAAGTCACGAAGGCTATGGTTGAAAAGCTCACACCGACCTTGAAAAGGCAATGGTACCAGTTTTCAGCAGAACAACCCAGAACCGAACCTGATCTGCTGAAGTTTACCCGATTCATCAAGATAGAAGCAGAGATGTGCAGCCCGTATGCACTGCCTGAGAACATCGCTGCAACAACACCAACGCCTCAGAACATGCAGCGACGTCAGCAGCGGGTACATGCCACGCAAGAAGCAAGCAAACCAAATTGTGGCTTATGTGATCGTCAAGGGCACAGCATCGTGGAATGCGACCAATTCAAGAAGGCAACTACTGATGCAAGATGGGACATCGCAAAGAAGCATCGCCTGTGTTTTCGCTGCCTCAGATTTCGAACAAAGCAACACAGCTGTAAACCAAAAAGATGCGAGATAGGCAACTGTGTGCACTTACATCACAAGATGCTACACTCCAATGGTGCAGCATCCAAGAAGAAAGAAGAAACCGATAGCTCCAAAAAAGAACAAGAGAAGGTCCATTCAATGTGGACACCGAGAGTATCGTTTCTCAAAATAATACCAGTGCACCTTTCTGGACCGGCGGGAGCTGTCAATACCTACGCGCTCCTTGACGACGGCTCTACCGTAACTCTGATCGATGAGAGCCTAGCCAATCAAATCGGAGCAGAAGGATCCAGTGAACCACTTCGAATAGCATCCTTTGACGGAGAACCCACAGTCGACGTGTCATCTCGAAGAGTGAACTTCGTCATCAAAGGACTTCACACGTCCGAACGCAAGCTACGAGCGAGAACAATCAAGCAGCTAGAGTTGGCCGCACAGAAGATCCCTGGAGAAGCAGTCAGAGACTGTGAACATCTTCATGACATCGCCAGAGAGATAGTAACAGAAGATGCAAGACCTAGACTTCTGATTGGCCAAGACAATTGGGATCTCCTCATCGCAACGGAGGTCAGAACTGGGAAAAAGAACCAACCAGTGGCCTCACTAACACCATTGGGTTGGGTCCTGCATGGCAGTCACACGCGAACACTTGGCCACAGAGTAAACTTCATCAGATACGCCAACACAGACGACGAACTTCATGAACTGGTGAAAGAATACATCACGATAGACAACATACAAGTCAATCCGAAGAAGCCCATCAACGATCCCGAAGAAAAAGCACTCCGAATCCTTCAGAAACATACGACCAGAACTCCAGAAGGAAGATATCAAACTGCACTATTATGGCGAGATGAAAACGTCAAGATGCCAGACAACTATGACAGCGCTCTGAACAGACTCATGAGCGTAGAGAAGAAGCTAGACAAAGAACCTGAACTAAAGAAGAAGTACACTGAACAAATGGAAGCACTAGTATCAAAAGGGTACGCCGAACCAGCTCCACACTCGACATCGGAACATCGAACATGGTACCTACCTCACTTTGCCGTGTTCAACCCCATGAAACCAGACAAACTTAGGATTGTCTGTGACGCAGCAGCCAAGACTAGAGGAGTCTCATTAAACGACCAACTACTCACTGGCCCAGATCTACTGCAATCGCTACCAGGAGTAATAATGCGCTTCCGTCAGCACTCAATCGCCGTGACCGCTGACATCACCGAAATGTTCCTGCAAATAGAACTACGACCCGAAGACCGGGATGCTCTCCGATACTTATGGCGAGGAGACCGAAGAGACGGCCAGCCGCCGGAACAATACCGCATGAAGTCGCTAATCTTCGGAGCTTCTTGCTCACCAGCGACGGCAATCTACGTGAAAAACACGAACGCCGAGAGATTCCAGCAGGAACATCCAGAAGCAGTCAAAGCTATCAAAAGAAAACATTACATGGATGACTATCTGAATAGTTTTGACACCTTGGAGGAAGCCGTGAGAGTCTCGCAAGCTGTGCGTGACATACATAGAGAAGCGCACTTTGAACTCAAGAAATGGTCATCTAACTCGAGCACCCTTCTAGAAGCGCTAGGGGAAGTCGCCAAGACTGAAGACACAATCAAGCTGGACGACAGCATCAAGACAGAACGAGTTCTCGGTCTAATATGGAAACCAACGGAAGACTCCCTCACATTCAATTTAAATCTGGCGCGCATACCTCAGAACGTCTTACAGAACGACACGCCAACAAAAAGAGAAGCTCTCAGAATAGTTATGTCTCTGTTTGACCCATTGGGACTCGTTTCACCGGTCACCATCAGAGCCAAGCAAATACTACAAGAAGTTTGGCGTCGTGGAACAGCATGGGACGAAACCCTAGACAGTGACCTGGCTGCCAGCTGGAGAAAATGGCTCACCCACCTCAGGAAGTTGGAACACATGGCCATTCCACGAACTTACCCAGGCTTCAGCGACACAGAATCCCTACAGCTGCACGTGTTCACAGACGCAAGTGAATCTGCATACGCAGCAACCATGTACTGGCGAACAGTCACCAAGGATGGAAGAGTCTACATCTGCCTAATCACAGCCAAAGCCAAGGTGGCGCCACTGAAGCTGATGTCGATTCCGCGATTGGAGCTGCAAGCAGCAGTACTCGGAGCACGTATGGCGTCATCAGTTAAAGAAGAGCACGAACAAACGCCAGAGTCAACCACGTTCTGGACCGACAGCAGAACTACACTGTCATGGATCAGAACCGGGTCTCGAACCTACAAGCCGTATGTAGCTCATCGCATCGCAGCGATCGAGGAACATAGCTCCACCAACGAATGGCGCTGGCTGCCGACCAAACTGAATCCAGCAGACGACGCTACAAGAGATGTACCAGAAAACTACGGGCAAGATCATCGTTGGTTCAACGGCCCAGAATTCCTTCTCGGTTCCCCAGAAACGTGGCCAGCCGACGAGAAGAACCCTGTCATAATCACAGGGGAAGAGAGAACTTGTGCCTTCACTGACAAGAACGTACAAATCAGTGAAGCAATACCGGACGTCAATAGATTCTCACGCTGGGAGAGATACTTACGATCTACAGCACGAATGCTGCAGTTCCTGCACCTCTGTCGCCAATCAAGACAAAACATAAACTACAAAAGAAATAAAAAGAACGACAGCAACGATCCTGATTGGAGGAAGAACAAACGAACATTGCCAGTCAAAGTGGCAGAGAGACGAGAGACCACAAACATTTACTTACCTCTCTCCACTGAATTTCTTCGTAAGGCCGAGAATCTGATCCTGCAAGCTTCACAAGAACAATCCTTCCAGGAAGAAATAGAAGCTCTGAAGAACAAAAAACCCTTACCACGAAGCAGTCGCCTACACACATTGAGCATAGAACTCATAGATGGAGAGATTCGACTGAAAAGCAGAATAGCCATCATGACAGACATCGCTGAGAATCTGAAGAACCCAATGGTCCTTGATGGAGATCACCGTGCAACACGATTGTGGATCGAACATGTCCACCGCCAGCTGCATCATGCGAGCACCGAGATGACAGTCAACGAATGCCGTCAGCAGCATTGGGTGCTCCGCCTACGACCTACAGCCAAGAACATTATCAGTAAATGTTTACGATGTCGCATGAAGGCAGCCTCTCCACCGCAGCCTATGACAGGGAATCTCCCTTCCTGTCGCCTAGCTCACCACCAGAGGCCATTCACCTTCGCTGGATTGGACTATTTTGGGCCAATGACCATTACAGTGGGACGAAGTCATCAGAAGAGATACGTCGCCCTATTCACCTGTCTCACGACGCGAGCCATTCATCTGGAACTTGTGGCATCGCTCAACACAGATTCGGCGATCATGGCACTGCGTCGTATGATAGCGCGCCGAGGATGTCCAACACAGTTGTGGTCCGATAATGGGACTAATTTTCACGGCGCTGAGAAGGAACTACGGACTGCCATCTTCGCAGCTACAGCGGAAGAAGCCTCAAAGAAGATGATCGACTGGAGATTCATCCCACCGGGTGCTCCTTTTATGGGAGGCGCATGGGAACGCATGGTGAGATCTGTGAAGACAGCACTTGCCGCCACTTTGAACGAGCGTTTCCCGAGCGAAGAAGTGCTTCACACGTTACTCATTGAAGCCGAACATACAGTGAACAGCCGGCCACTTACCCACGTATCCGTGAACCCCGAAGATCCAGAAGCCCTGACGCCCAATCATTTCATCTTGGGAGGTCCGGGTCGTATCGCAGCACCAGGTGAATTCAACGACAGTGACCTGCATCTACGAGCAAGTTGGCGCGCATCTCAGAGACTCGCCGATATATTCTGGGCCAGATGGCTTAAAGAATATCTCCCAGAGCTACGGAACCGTAGAGAACCGCACACCAAAGGCACGATTCCCAAAGTCGGTGACCTAATACTCATCGCGGACGGCAACCTTCCACGGAACATGTGGATCAGAGGACGCATCTGTGCTACGTTTCCCGGCCCAGATGGAGTGGTACGAACGGTGGACGTGACCACGAAAGGAGGAACCTTACGACGTCCGGTGAAGAAGATAGTCGTCCTGCCGACCGAGACCAGCGATCCTGCACCATCTACAACTGCGACGTCAGCGGCGGGCGTCGCACGGCGGGAGGAATGTGCAGGACGCTCAAACAAATGTATGTAGGAAGCGTAATCGCTTTAGTTCATACCTATAGTTAATTTAGTTTATTTGTCATGTTTTCATTATATCTTATTATGTTTAGTAATGTCTTGAAATAAGGATAAAAGTATGTTTTAATGTTAAGCTCACTGAGGTAACTTTTTTGTATAGCGCAGGTAGTGCATGCCACAGCGCTAAAATTGACCAATAGTAATAAAGCTCGTAGTTAGGAATTTTGGCTAGTCAGTGATTGGTTGTTCCAATTCATGCTTCTCATGGATTGGATACAGACAGTGGAAAGTTTTCGAAGTCCACCATGTAAAATTATGTACATGTCGAGATACATATGTGAAATTGCTTTGTTTTTATTGTAGTTTATAGATTTGTGATAATGTAAAAATAGAATATAAAAGTAGAATATAACGTAGAATCAGTTTGCCCATAGAATACATACTTTGTAGTATGTATATATATCAGTTTTGTTGTTATTAAGATCAGTAAATATGTAATAGTAAATATGCAGGTGTTCATTACCTAATAGATTTGTAAAACCCTTCTGATTGGTTATCGTCAGAATGTCGAAATGTTTGTGATTGGTCAAATGTTAATGTCCAAGTTAATTTGTGAAATTCTCAAAATGTATTGGCTGTCCGGGTCTGCATTTGCTACACTACGTGTCCCATGGAATTTGGGTGATAAATATAGGCGTCCCTGGCAGTCAAATTCAGTCACTCAGCGGCAGTTGACTCAGTGAGCTTGAAAGTCCTCTGGCTTTCGCTCTATTGTCTAGTACCACACCTTGTACAGGCACTTGTCTTGTTGGGTTCCACACCTTGAACAGACTAAGTCTCGTTGTGTTCCACACCTTGAACCGACTGAGCATTGTCGTGTACCACACCTTGTACCGACTATATATATATTGTTTGTGTAACATATTCTTTTATGAACCATATTTTGAAATGTAAATAAATAATCTTCAAGATCTAAGAAGAGTTTAATTGAACCAAGTGACTCCTCCAATCCAGCAACATTATAGTTTGGGTCCCATCCCAAACAGATATGGACTTTGATGTGGACAATGGTGTCGATTCTCTTGTTTAATAACTAAACTAAAATAAGAGAATCGCTATCTTTTATTAAAGGCAGTTGTCAAATTAGTTTACGCCTTGGGCTTTACCGTGTTTTTAGTCGACATATTTTTACGTGTACCTTTAATTGGTATGAAAATATTAGTTCGACTAAATTTGACAGCTCTAATTTACGTCAGTCTCTTTCTTGTTTCATTAGAGAGAAAAAGATAGCAATAGCCTAAATTAAGTTTAGTTTGTGCACAACAGAATCGGCACCAATATCAAACTATAATCCCAGGCGGAAGAGATCATTGGTTCTTGATTGGTCAATAAGCATTACTGCAGAAGACTTCGAAAGATCTAAGTTCTTCATTGTTACGGGAAAAAGTACTTTTTCCCAGATTGGCAAGCAAATGTAATGTCTATAGGGAACGTGCACGGCGTCACGGGGTCTCATCTCGAACAAAGAAAATTTAGTTCAAATAAATCTCAATAGATGGCGTAATATGCATCGATTTCTTATTGAAGTTTAAGTAATAATAAAATTTTGAAAATAAATATGGTTAAAACTGTATTTTCTTATTTAATAAACTGCCATATGCATAAAATTGTGGAATATTGGGCTTGTAATTCAAATTTAGACGAATATTGTAACGAATCCTTAGACATCTATATTTATTGTAGCAATAGATGGCGCTCTTTGAAGTTTTAGAGTTTATCCTTTCGCCACTTTAAAATTTTAATAGTGACACATTTTGATAGAGTAAAACTGCTATAAAGTGCCAAAAGTACCTACTATAAAATAATTCCTCAATGTGTGAGAAACTATTGGTAAAACTTTATGTAAATTCATTCAGCTTGCAAGCCGTTGCTGCTAACACCATCTAGCGAGGTGTACAGGACGGGCCCGAACGAAGAACAAAAGTTACTTGTGCCAGAAGAAAACCCGAACTTACGGCGGTACCGTTTCTTTGTATGGGATGAGGCATCTGTACGCTAGTATTATATTATCTGTGACGGCGTAGTCTGTGCCATCTAGTGGAGTGAATACGAAACTTTTACCCTTTAAAAATTTGTCAAAGACATTTCCATGCCATATATGTATACACACACGCATCATTCACACATGCAGCACGCATAACGTAGACCGCCGTCTAGTGAGTAAAATCCGCAACTTTTACTGAATAAATAATTGACATTTATGTGCCGCCACCTATAGTTCCTGCACGCAGCCTATTACGAAGGCAGGCGACATCGCGTCAGGCCAAGATGGAGACGCCGCGATGAGGTGGAATGCTTTAATAAAGATTGCTCTATTTAGCTCTATAGTCCATTCACAATAAAAAAAAACATTAGAAAAACGGGGCACGTAGAAGCACGGATGCAAAACATTTTATGTCAAAGTACTCGTAAGTTAATAAAATTTTATTAATTCTTTAATTTTAATACAGTAACAAATAAATCACATCAACAAGGCGTCGCATTCACAAGTATTCACATCGAATGACAATCACAGAACATTACTGTCGTCATTTTAACAAACGACATAAACCAGTAAAATTGGAAAAACCCATGCTGTAACAACTTATGAAGGGATTAGGTAACATTTTAGGTAGAATTATAGTGAATCGAAAAACGTTCCGGGTATGTTTTAGTGTCTATCTTAACTGTGTTGATTGTACTTTTGTTACAAAGTGTGTATTAAAAATAACCTTTTTTAACTTCTGTCTAATGCTATTGAGAACGTATGTTTTCAGTAGATAAAGAGAAGTGGGACGTAGGGAGGTCTTTGCCTTTTACTGCAGAAGTCCAATCTAATAATAATATGACACTCACCCCCACATCTTGTTCTTGTACTTGTCGCCGAGGCGCGCCAGGACGGCGAGGTAGTCGTTGCGGCACGCGGCGCCGCAGTCCAGGATGTGCGGCAGGACCGACACCACGCACAGGGGCTTGTCACTGCACGCCTGCATTGACGTCTCGTCGATAACCTGCAGAGAGAAAAGGACTCATTAAACGATGATAAGACGAACTCTTTTGTCTATTGGCTGTAGCGCTACTGCTCAGGTCTACGAAGGTTTTGTCATCAAGAATTTGTTAGTAGCAGTAGAGTCTGCCCATGTGCCCGATTGACAGCAATAAGCTCGCTCATGGGAGTTCTTAGCTGACGAAATTTGGGCGAACTATGAAGAATACGGCCGTTTTTAGGGTTGCGTACCCGAAGGGTCCAAACGGAGCCCTATTGCTGTCACTCACGTGTCCGTCTGTCTGTCTGTCCGACGTGTCACAAAATATTGTACCGCGAAAAATTTCAAAATTCGAAGACATGTGACATCTACCAACCCGCACTGGGTCCGCGTGGTGGATTACGGCCCACACCCTCTCACCGAGAGGAGGTCTGTATCCCAGCAGTGGGAACATCATAGGCTGACGAAGTGTGATCGTGTTTACTTATAAACAAGACACAGTTGTTTTATTTCTAAGAAAGTATCCAACTGATCAAGTTTGTGGTTTTTTTTACTTGGGGTACTTTTTAGGTACCATTTTTTGGTGTAATTATAGTTTATGAATAATGGTTAAATAATAAAATATTATAGAACACCCGCCATTTTGATGTCAATATGGCGTGTGTACCTTAATTTTGAAATAATTTCGTTCTGAAGGAGGTATAATTTTTTTAAACCTAGGTACTAAATAGTACATTTTAGGTACATTTATTTGGTAAATAGGAGGATTTGATTAGTTAAGGTACACCCACCATTTTGACTCTCATCATTAGTCGGCGTTCGGCGTCGTTCAGACTGCCCCGCGATTTATGACTCATTTTTATAGGAGAATTATGACAGTTCAGATTGTACGTTTTTCTTTTCAGATATTACGTTAATTACTCATAGCTTTAACACCTCAAATAATGATAACGTAATAGCGATTAACGTGCGATTTCTGAGATATTCTTGACGTTCTATTTGATAGTGTTATTGGTTGTATATCTTGAGTCACTACTTTTCCGATCAGTTAAAGAATTTCGCCTTATAAAATAACTTTGACGAATCAATGAAGCATATAATGACTAAAAATAAATTTGATCCGTTACTTAGAATACCAAAAACTGAGGAGCTCGTGGCTAAAGTAATAACAGTCGCACGGGTCGATCCATCAAGTTAAGATACGCTTGCCGGGGTTGGTCCATGGATGGGTGACCATCTTTACATACCGAGACTCCTCCGTGCCTCGGAAAGCACGTTAAGCCTTTGGTCCCGGCTGTCATTTGTGGATCTTTGACAGTCGTTACGGATCATCAGAAGCCCTAAAGTCTGACAATCAGTCTTACCAAGGGGTATCGTATTACCCAGTAACTGAGTTGTGGAGGTCAGATAGGCAGTCGCTCCATGTAAAATATTGGTTGGAGGATTGAACTTAGATTACCAAAAACTATTGGACACATGTTTTTCTTTTGTCACGTAAATACAATTTAATGAGGACGATATAGTGCGTTGAAATTTATCGTGACGTCACACTTACGTAAACATATACCACTTTTACCTACAAGTGACGCAACAAGCCCCCACTCCTGAACTTTGATGCATTGTATCTTTGTTAATTTTCATTGAGTTGGTAAAGCAGAAATTACATGTCCAATATTTTTTGACATTTAGCTTACGGACTAAAAATTATTATTTTTGTAAGGAATACCAATTAAAGCTATTTAGAGTTATGAATTTCTATCTTTTACCACGGGGTCCCATCTCGAACAAAGAGAATTTAGTTCAAATAAATCTCAATAGATGGCGTAATATGCATCGATTTCTTATTGAAGTTTAAGTAATATTAATA
The DNA here is from genome assembly GCA_951329385.1 of Polia nebulosa. NCBI lineage: Eukaryota > Metazoa > Arthropoda > Insecta > Lepidoptera > Noctuidae > Polia > Polia nebulosa. The sequence goes on along the minus strand of OX589588.1, from coordinate 6,506,946 downwards.
TTTTGAAACTACATATGGTAAAAACTGTACTTTCTTATTTAATAAACTGCCCTAAGTATAAAATTGTGAAGTAATTGGCTTATAATTCAAATTTAGACGATTATTGGAACGAATACTTAGACATCAATTAATATTTCTTGTAAGTACCAATAAATGGCGCAGTTTGAAGTTTTAGAGTTTATCCATTCGCCTCTTTAAAATTTAATAGTGACACGAAGTGTGATATGAAGTGCCAAAAATACTATAAAATAATTCTTCAATGTACGAGAAAATATAGGTAAGACTTTAAGTAAATTCATTCATCTTGCAAGCCGTCGCTGCTAACACCATCTAACGAGGTGTAGAGGACGGGCCCGAACGAAGATCAAAAGTTACTTGTGCTTGACGAAAACCCGTAGTTACGGCGGTACCGTTTCTTTGTATGGGATGAGGCATCTGTACGCTAGTATTATATTATCTGTGCTTTTACTAACAGGCTGTGTGAGAGTCGGTTAAGACTTGTAAAATGACGTATTTTTGAGTATATTCTGTGGCCGTATCTGGTCTTATTCTCTGGTAAACTTGTGTATTGAATAGCTTTAATTTTCGAACGACTGTCTTGTTTCATCTGCAAGTAAAAGATGAAAATCAGACCAAGTTATAATTTAATGAACTTTTCTAAATGCATCGTGACTGAACCTACTCTTGGAACTTTTTGAGCAATAGGCAACTTCTGATCGAAAAAATAACTGTCTACATTTTATCTAAACTCCGTAGTTGGATTGCATTAATAGAGTTTTCATTAGAATAGGCTAATAGTTTCCTAAAAAAATCTAATTAGTACGTCTGTGAGATTACCAAAAAATATTGGCCACGTAAACCAAAAATGAGGACGAGACAGTGCGTTAAAATTTCGCGAGTCGTCGTATCTCGTATCGTGTTCAATACACTTTGTAACGTTTAGTAACATAATAAGCCCCCACTTCTAAACTTTGATGCGTTTTATTTATCCTAGTAATTTTTTATTGGCCATTACCAATTAAAGCAACTCTCGTCACTCCGGGACCGATTGTTGGCAATGGCGGTGCTCTCAAGGTTGCTCGAGAATATGTTTATCCCGGGTAAACTCTGCAGTTTGGTAAAAACAACTTTGAGAGGGAGGTCAACAGAAGGATCCAGCTGGGCTGGGCAGCGTTTGGGAAGCTTCGACGAGTCTTCGCGTCGCGTATTCTACAGAGCCTAAAGACCAAGGTCTTTAATCAGTGCGTCTTGCCTGTTATGACTTACGGAGCCGAAACGTGGACACTCACGGTACGACTGGTCCATAAATTCAAGGTCGCTCAGCGAGCTATGGAACGGGCTATGCTTGGAGTCTGGATGAGAGTTGCCGGGAACCGAGCTGAATGGACTGCTATAGGCTGATGATGATGAATTAAAGCAAGAAATACGTGTCTAATATTTTTTGATAAACGGACTAGATAGAATTATTTGTTTCATACCCAGGAAACTACCCTATTGCATTATGAGCTTAGACATGGCTGAGCCTCGCATAGACTAGAAGTGCGTGACCAAAAGGATTGAGGCCTGTACTCGGCACGCGGCAGGTCACCGGGACTATCTGTAACTCCCGCATTCCCCTAAAACTTAAGGGGAAGATTTATAAAACAATGGTCAGACCTGCTATCTTGTATGGTTCAGAATGTTGGGCCACAAAAGGGATGAATGAAAAGCAATTGCATGTAGCTGAGATGAGAATGCTAAGAGCGATGTGTGGTGTTACGCGCATGGATAGAATTAGGAATGAGTATATTAAGAGGAAGTCTGAAAGTGGCACCGCTGACTGAAAAGTTGTGTGGAAATCGGTTGTCGTGGTATGGGCATGTTATGCAGAGGAATGAAGAAAAGGAAAGTATGGATGTGGATGGCTATAAGAGTAGGGGAAGGCCAAAGAAACGATAGTTGGACTGTGTGAAAGAGGATATGGGTAAAAAGGGGGTGACTACAGAGATGACGACTAATAGAGGAGTATGGAAGAAAAAGACATGTTGCGACGACCTCAAATAAATTGGGATAAGGGCAGGAGAATGACTCGGCACGTCTGGTTGCAACAAGTCTGCCAATGACGATGGACTTAGGCATCCATTATACACGGTGGGTTTTCTATCAGTTAAGGTTGTGACTGACGGATATCTATCGTCTAGTACATTGACTGATGGTTGCATGAAAAAATCTCGATAATTTGATTTTTCAGTCATGCAACAATCAATCATGAATTTTGGAATTGAGTGATGCTTGCATGAGAGAGTAACAGACACCTTAGGATCAATCATATCGAAATAGTTTTAAATCAGGCAGTCCTCTTAACCACTTTTGACTTTAAATTGCCCTTGTTTTCATTTTTGCCACAATAATAATTAAGTACTTGAACATTGTTGAGAATGAACTTTTTGAAACAAAACAGTTTCCCATGATATCCACGGTAATATAAACATGTAATAATCGAAACTCTTATATAAGTTGTGATTATGTTTACATTCGCGCAGTAACTCGACCGTCGTAAAGTTTACGACATATTGGAAATGGTTCGAAAACACGAGTAATATTTAGTTTTTTTCTCGATCATATTCTGTAGAGCGACGTGACTGTGTAAGGAAAGATTTTGTGTTGTATTGTTTTAAATGTTGTGGTAGCCTATTTTTTGAGGTGAAAACTTCTTTAAGCACGTTGGGCAGTTTTGAGACGGGAAAAAACTTTTTTACAAAAAAATAGAACCGACTTCTAAAAAAAGAAAAAAGTGCTTTAATTTTGGAAGTCGGTGTCTGGTTTTGTTTCTTCGTTTTTTGACACCGACTTCCGAAATTAAAGTTATTTTGCACTTTTTGTTTTTTTTTGAATATTATAAAAAAATATTACTATTTTTTTGTAAAAAAGTTTTTATTTTTCACTGTGTAGTTGTGATTCCCCATTAAATTGTGTTAAAAATGCATATCTATGCGATAGCAGCAATCGCGGTTGATTTGCTGTCATTATTTGAAGAGTTCCGTTGTCTGTCTCCGAAACTCTTCATCAGATCTATATGAAATTTTAATGTGACCATTTCGGAACAAAACTCTTTCGAACAATAAAAGAATTTTGGAAAGCCGGCTATAAATGACGAAGTTATGCCCGAACGTACATAAAAAAAAAACTTTGTTACAAAAAAACAACCGAAATTCAAAAAAAATACACTAAAAATTAAAAAATAACTTTTATTTCGGAAGTCGGTGTTTGTAATTTACTTCTTTGTTATTTGACACCGACTTCCGAAATAAAAGTTATCCGGCGGATAGCCGGGACCAACGGCTTAACGTGCTTTCCGAGGCACGGAGGAGTCTCGGTATGTAAAGATGCCCACCATAGACCAACCCCGGCAAACATAGCTTAACTTGATGGATCGAGCCATGCGCCTGTTATTACTTTAGCCACGAACTTCGCGGCAGACGGTAAACGGCAGTATGGAACGGTAACGGCTGTTTTAGTTTTGCTGAATGCCCTCCAGGCGTCATGTTCCGTCTGCTCTGAAAGACCTATCTACTCTAAGTTGTTACCAACTATGTATTGCCAGCGTCATTTGAGCAGCCCGATACAAAAAATATCCTTCACAAATGAAGATGAAGTATCTTTCGACTCTCATATCCTACCAACATTTCTAGACAATTTGACCACAGCATGAGCAATTCTCATAAAGCCAGAACCAGCTGTAAGGCGTTCATTGCTGATCATAGTCCTCCCCTAAGCGTCGCTACATCAACCAGGATAAAAGTGCAATCAGCCTTTTGCCACAGCTAGGACATAGGCCTCCACTCTGTGAGAGGAAATGGACCTTAATACACGACGCGGGCCCAGTGCAGGTTGGTGGATTTCACATGTCTTCGAACCAGAGTAGGTCATCTGAAAAGAACACCTACCTTCTTCTAAAGCATCTATAGTAAAAAACGTTTTTTACAAAAAAAAAAGAAAGAAGTCTGTTTTATAGACTTCTAAAAATTGCAAAATAACTTTTATTTCGGAAGTCGGTGTCAAACAACGAAGAAACAAAATACAAACACCGACTGTTTGTATTTTGTTTCTTCGTTGTTTCGTTGTATTTTGCAATTTTTAGAAGTCGGTTTTATTTTTTGTAAAAAAGTTTTTTATTTTTCACTTTTTGGTTGTGGTAGAACAAAAACTAAATAATTATTAAAGTTATATCCGAATGGATAACCCCAATAACATGGGATTTGAACATTTGGGGACAACCAAAACATCATCTGCGTACTTATACATATTTTTTGTTTATGTTGATTTTTTCAAAAAGTGCTGATTCAATTTTGATAAAATTTATAAGGAACCACCTCTGAAGTATGACCTACCAAACAAAATCTATTCACAATTGGCGGAGAAATCGCGTAACAAACATACAAAAAAAAAAAAAAAAAACATACGGACGAATTGAGAACCTCCTCCTTTTGGAAGTCGATTAATCTCACACTCTGTTGTAATTTGACCTATGTTTACAAATAAAGCATTCTGATTCTGAAAGGTCGTTCTTACCTGAATAATCTCCGGCGCGGGCACATTCTCAGCGAGCTTCTCCAGAGCATACGTCACGATGTCGCTGGACGTCCTGCCTCCATTATAGTCCTCAGCTGAGTCGGCGTTCTTCTTGCCTGATGGGAACAGTTTGATGGTCGGGTAGCCTTGCACTTGGAAGCGGGACGCCATTTGCTGGTGAACGGTCGCGTCTAGGGCGCCTAGTTTCACCTGAAAGGTATGAGGATAGTTGATTTAGTATGTTGGGAATGTGTGTGATTAATGAGAATTTTGTATGTGAAGGTATTGGCTACATAGCTTGTAGCGGACTAGCGCCTTCGCCCGCGTGTAATTTAATTAGTACTTCCCCCAATGGTGCCGATTCTGTTGTTCAATAACTAAACTAAAATTAGAGAATCGCTATCTTTTACTAAAAGGCAGTGCGAGAAAAGGACGGCTATAGCTATGCACTAAGTTAGAGATGTCAAACTAGTTTACGCCTTGTGCTTCACCGTGTTTTTAGTCGACATGTTTTTTACGTGTACCCTTAATTTGTATGGAAATATTAGTTCAACTAAATTTGACAGCTCTAATTTACGTCCGTCTCTTTCTTGTTTTATTAGAGAGTAAAAGATAGTGATAGCCTAAATTAAGTTTAGTTTGTGCACATCAGAATCCGCACCACTATAAATTATAGCCTATGTGCTATTCCAGACTGTGGCAAATGCGTTTAGTCGTTCTGGCGTGATTAGGTAACAAACATACACTCATACAAACATACACTCATTCAAACTTTCACATTTATAATATTATAGTAGGATTATACTTCCTATGGACCGCATACGGTAGAAATACGAGTACTTCATTGTTTTTCTAGATAGGTTTAGCTGTACTTGAAACCTATGTATTTTTAACCATTGCATGTCTGACTTGCATATCGATATGTAAAGACAGACAAAAACAATATTCGACGGCCAATGTGGAATATGCATGATATTTTTTTATTCGTTCAATTGAAGACTTATTAAATATAATAAACAAATATGAAGGAGTTTTCAAAATATCATCATCAGTGGCGAAGTTATAAAGCTTTAAAGTTGATAATTAGAAAGATAAGTCCGACGTGTTCTTTGACGTCAAAGGACATGACGCCCATACAAACTGCCATAGAAAAAAGCGTTTCGAGAGAAGGACAGATATATTTTTTTTTAATTGTATATCTCGTTTAATTTTCGATAAATTTTGATTCTGCTTTCACTGTTCGTACTCTATTTTTGTATATTCATCGAAAAACCGGTTAGATTTCTCGCGCGCCCCCGACACCGCTACGCAATTCGCTACGAGAGTGCTACGACGCACAGTAGCACTCGTAGCGGATCGCGAGGCGCGTTGGGCATTTTTGTTCAAGTTTTTTGTTTTCACTTCTGACGGTACTCCCGGAGTGCCAAGTTTTTTTTAAATACAAAGATTAATCAAATTAATTAGCTGTATTTTACATAATATTTCGGTTTTACCCCGCCCACAAAAACAAGATAACGAACATCAGATACTATAATAAAGTATTAAAAGTAAAGAAGTTATTAACTAATCGATAATTTCTTACTACCCGTGTTATCGGAACACGGGCGCGAGAAGCTTAGCTGATAAGGACATTAAGTGGGAAATTGGTTAGCCGAGTAATTGTTTTATGGTAGTTTACTGACTGGGTAATTAATGCGATAACAACTTTGATTCTACAGTAATGGTCGTGGCGGACTCTCGTAAATCCAAGTTGGATTTACTGAGGTACTGTTTTAAGACTTATTTTTAAATGCACATCAAAAATCTTATCACCCGTCAATTTATTTACATCAATTAATTATTTTTTGCATAAAAATAATTATTGTAAATCAAATATACTGATTGCACATCAAATTAACCAGGTATGCCATTGCGACGTACGTTGTCCAAGAGTGGGCGAAGCAAGCTCGGGAACTTAGGGTACCCCGACACGGACAGGTTAGTTTCGAGGGGAATGATGGGGTACAGTGAGCGAGCAAAGCGTGTACAGTGCAGCGCGTGCAGTGAGCGATAAATATAATATTTCCACTATCTCCAGTATCAGCAACAAGGAGTGTTGCTTAATCAACTAATAGCGATACTCCAATTGTTGCTAAAATAATAATATTTTGATGCAACTATTTTGCTGTGCAATCAGTATTGGTATTTTTTTTTAAAAGGAAGATTTTTTGATTTAAAGTTAAATACAAGCCCTTTTTAATGGGATATTTTTCAACCGATCGTCATAAATATTCTGTTATTCCTGTGAAAATCGGAACACCACAGTATGTTTTAACTTCATGCTTTTGATTTTTGCAGATTTCTAAGCTAGATACCAGTAATCTACAGAGTGTAATGGAAATGGGTGGTCATATTTTTGCAGATTTCTAAGGTAGAAGATACCAGTAATCTACAGGGTGTAATGAGAATGAGTGGTCATATATTTTCAGATTTCTAAGGTAGTAATCTACCAGTAATCTACAGGATGTAATGGAAATGGGAGGTCATATTTTTGCAGATTTCTAAGGTAGAAGATACCAGTAATCTACAGGGTGTAATGAGAATGAGTGGTCATATATTTTCAGATTTCTAAGGTAGTAATCTACCAGTAATCTACAGGATGTAATGGAAATGGGAGGTCATATTTTTGCAGATTTCTAAGGTAGATACCAGTAATCTACAAGATGTAATGGAAATGAGTGGTCATATTTTTGCAGATTTCTAAGGTAGATACCAGTAATCTACAGGGTGTAATGAGCATGAGTGTTCATATTTTTGCAGATTTCTAAGGTAGATACCAGTAATCTACAGGGTGTAATGGGAATGAGTGTTCATATTTTTGCAGATTTCTAAGGTGGATACCAGTAATCTACAGGGTGTAATGGAAACGAGTGGTCATATTTTTGCAGACTTCTAAGCTAGATACCAGTAATCTACAGGGTGAATTAACTGTTGTTGAAGCAAAGAGAATTAAAATCCAAAGTATTTTGTAGTTTTAGCCTACATCCTTGGTGAAGAGATATGATTTTTTTTATATTTGTATTATAAATGAAGCTAAACGGGCTATTAATTTCAAACAGGAATATTTCAACCTTGGAAATTCCATTATGGTCGAGTTCATACAACACATGGAGTTTTAGTTTTAGACACGTGTCAGAATCAACAAAGTCAAACTTTTTCTTAAAATCTGTGTGCCATGCATGCCAACAGTTTTTTTTTTTTAATTTTTATTGTTGATAAGCATTGCGCAAATCTCCTCCTCTTACAGAGTTTAACGGAAATGGGTCTACATATTTTATTAATAGGTACTGTTTCTGGCCATGGAAATGAACAATTTTATCAAGGAAGTCACAGAAAATTCCCAAAAAAAAAAAAAATCATCAGCTGATCAAAATTAATATGGGACAATTTGTTTTTCGAAATTGATTATTATTCTCTTGAAGAAAGTTGTTTATTTATATGGGCAGAAAGAATGAAAAACTTTATTCACGTGAAAGCGACGCGCTTAAAGAAAGAAAGGGAAAAATGCAGTATCTAGAATTTGACCCATTTCCGTTACAGCCAATTTTTTTTTTTTTTTTTACAAAACGTTGCCCCACATTAGGAATTATTCCTGTATCGTGTATTCCTGGGTCCGTTCACAAACATATAAACTCACATACACATACTTCTTCTTATAGTCTCAATTGATTTCTACTCAAACATTGTCCGACCATTACATCGATCGCCACTTGCTTTCGCCTCATTCAAGTCCAGGAGTATGAAGGTGGAGCATAATGAACAGGAACTTACACTTAACTTACTTATACTACTAACCTTGCCCTTAAGTTCAGAAGCAGCCTTGGCCCAGTGGGGCTCCAGGTTCTTGCAGTGTCCGCACCAGGGCGCGTAGAACTCCACTAGCCACAGGTCATCGCTGTCCAGCACCAGCTTCTTGAAGTTGTCGTCCGTCAACGTGATCACGTCTGAGTCCGACTGTGGGGAAGCAAAATAGTTGATAAGAATACATTAACAAAATATTCTTTATTGCAAACTACACCAAATAAAGGCAAAATATATGAATGAATTCTAAAATACGATACATACGGGCGATGCATACAAAGGAGATTAAAATATGGTAACCAGAGAGAACACAAAGCAAACTAAATAAAACCGTTTTACATAAATGTGTGAAGGTTGTGGATGTACGGTGTTTTTTTAAAGAATGTTATTTTATAAGTAATCTGCACTATTTTTATATATTGTTCGAGCTCTTAATTTTGTTTATATTATGGCTTTTAACGAATAAAAAAATCTGGCATTGGTATATATAAATATGTATAGTCCGAATGTGCAAGCGGGTTGTGAGATCTGGTATATTTCGAGGCTCTATCATATCAAAGTAGCGGCACTCTCATAGGGGCACTATAAATTAAAACTTTAAGAAGGAACAGGGCCTGCGAGGAATTTACAAAATAGGTATTTGAAGAAACTATTGCCGTCGTGCTGCCTCAAGCCTACCCCCGTAGTGCGATAGGGACAGCTGCAGCTCAGACCGATTTTATCACAAACTTTTTAACGAGCTCGACGTTTCGTATTCCCCTTTTTTCTCCACGAAAACTGAGCCGATTCAATTATTTTTGACACCAAATTTTTAAGAAAGGGTATGTCTAGGTCCCTATTAAATGTTTTATATTAAAACATTTCGAATTTGTCTGGTAGTCCTCTAATAACGGCGGTAAAAATAGGGCCATTTTGTGTCATTAATATGGAGGGTCATATTTTCTTTAGTTATTAGTTGCTGAAAAAAAGGAAATGACAGGGACGTGTCTACAGCAGACCTTGATTTTATGAACAAAAAAAAATGATTGCTCTAGAGGCATTATTCAGTATGAAAAAAGGGGAATTCATTTTTATGGAGAATCGCAGCCGCTGTTCCCTCTTAAGGATTTCGGCCCTGCGTAAGTGCCATATAGTCATCAAGGTAACGACGCGACGTTTTGAGTATGCAAGACAATAAAATTATAAATAAACTAGCATCTGTTAGGTTTCGCTCGCGTGGAATTAGTACCTACTACATGCAAACTTTCAAGTTCAACCCTCACATTAAGGCCTTAAAAAAAGGTGATGAATTTCAAAACCCCTTTCTTAGTGCTCCCCTACATTATTAAAAGGAAGCCGTGTGCAAAATTTCACGTTCCTAGTCCCAGTAGTTACGGCTGTGCGTTGATATGTCAGTCAGTCAGTTTCTCCATTTATATATAAGTACAGATAATACAAAGAACTTCATTTACAGAAAGCAGATAACTTATTTGGTACATAAAGTCCCAAAATAAATATTAGGTACGCAATATATCGAAGAAACTTCCTTATGTGGTCTATATTCTAAGATGTTATTGTTCTAAAATAGTATTTGGCCAGACGCCAAACTTCTTGAAATGAATAAAGAATATTAAAGTGTAAATACGATAAATTTGTCGTATAAGCCAGTGCTCTTTGTTCCACATTATACATACTGCGCACATAAACAGGCAGTAAACTCAAAACAAAGATAATATTTTGTGCACTGTTCATTTAAATGTACAATGTTATTTCCTATTTAGAGTGTTGGACTTAGAAAAGAAAATATAAATTATACATATTCATGATTTTGTTTATTGCACTCAACATCATTTTTACGACCAACATAGTACAACAGTGCTGTGTTTTTCTTAACATTATTATTCCTTAAAATGGTACAATATTCAAAGCTAAAGAGTAGCTCTAGGAAAAATATTATAAGCTACCTAAATAGTTACTCATGGGAGCCTCAGCAGCTAACCATCACTTTTCTATACAGCAACATGCCAACGCGATGGAAGAAGAATATATGCTATCATCATAATGCGCGCTACACATACACAAATTCTTAATCGTATTAAAACTTCGTGTATTATGTGAGATTTGTTATTCCATTCTCCCATATTTGTATTCAGTACTAGCGACCCGCCCAGCTTTTATACAGGTACAAATTATACACCTTAACCTTCCTCATGAATCACTCCGTCTATTGGTGATAATCGCATGAAAATCCGTTCAGTACTTTTTGAGTTTATCGCGAATAAACAGACAGACAGACGCGGCGGGGACTTTGTTTTATATTATGTAGGTAGTCATAGATATTCAGTGCCAAATACATACTACAAACTAAAAAAGGAGGTCAGTAAGCTCACTGACGTGTCCCAATAGAAAAAATTTCTAAAGTGAGAGGACGCGTAGGAGTCTAGTGGGTGGGCACCGACGTAAAATATGTGTCCCATGTCATGCGGCACATATATTTCCACCTACACTATGTCTGAGATTCTTCGATTTCTGTTTGCCCAAGTTTACTTATAGAAAAATAACAAATGCATAAGATTCTACGAACACGAATACAACGATGATATCTGATTTGCTGTATCTTAAAAGGAGGCTATGCATTGTCACCAGAACTAAAGGTGTATGCCAAATATCAACTCAATCGGATACCAACAAATGGTCGAAAAATGGTTTGCAAATTTTGACGGATAATTTACAAACATACGAACAGTGTAAGTTAAATAAAAACTTTTAAAAACAAAGTCCCCGGCCGTTAAATAAATTAAGTACCTTTTCGATTCTAGTTTTAGAGTTTCATTGATCCTGTCAGTAGTCTTTTGCCAGTTAAGTATTAACACGTCTGACAAAGATAAATAAATATTTATACAATACGAGTATATATGGAAACTCTCCTAAGTTAATAGTCTCCCTAAGTTTGACGTTGGCACCTTAGACTATGAAAGGTTATGGCAGTTCAATGGGCAGAAAACTTATAGGTACAACAGATGCTTTTATATAAAACAAACAGCAATGCTAAACTTAACCCTGGAAAAGTTAGCTTCTAGGTACTTATTGCTGGAAGTCTAGGGCTCTTTGCCCAGCAGTGGGATGATTCAGGCGACAATAACCAACTAGTTAGATAGACTGGTCAGATTTCCATCACGAAAAATGTCCGCCTCGGATGACAACGTCAAATCAGCTTAATAAAGCTCCCAAAATAGATAACTTGTTGACGTAAAACACGTATAGCGCTATGTGATATAAGAAGATAAGAAGTCAACGCCCCCTTTAAAATGCATAACACTATGAAAAGCCTAAGTTTTAATTTCTCAAGATTAATTATTAGTAACTGGTAATATTAAGGTCCCGGTAAAATACCTTCGCGGGCTTGTGGACAGCGAGTAATGAGTAGCTCGCCGCCGTCCGATAAGGACCAGGCCCGAGTCGAGACGGCGCGTAGTATCAACGCGCGCCTAATGGCTCAATTACACCTTCCGATTTCAAGGGACCCAATTTAGGAAACAGGAAGGTGTAATAGCAGTTAGAGCAGTTAGTGTCCGATTTAGTGAGATTGAAAGGTCCCGATTTGACTTCCTAAATTGTGTACGATTTAGGATAGTGTAATCGCATCACCCCGATTTAGAGCTAAGTGTTGCCAATTTAGAGACTTTGTCGCTACAAATGGGCTAGTAGTATTTTTGTTTCTGTTTAAAATTAAATTAAATTTCACAAGTGCCTTTCCCAGAAAAAAAATCTGAGTCCGCTCTTTTTATTTTTAAGTCCGCTCCTGGTAGAATCAGTTTTTAAGAGACTTTAGATATTCTGTTTAGGGACTCGAATTTGTAAGAGTTGGCAACACTGCCGACTTAGGAGGAGTTCAATTTAGGATAGTGTAATCGCTCGCTTCCTGCTTCCTTGTTAGTTTGTTCCTAAATTGGGTCCCTTGAAATCGGAAGGTGTAATTGAGCCTTAAGAGATGTCAGCAGCAACTGACGGGGCCCGCTAGGGTCAATGACCCTAGAACGCAAAGGGCAACTGAAGGATCACGGGTGGGTTTTAGTGGAGTATACTCCTCAGTCGTCAGCGAAATGCGGGTGTAATATGCCTTTACCTAACTCGTCGAGGAATACCTACAGGTGGTTACATGATGAAAATAAAATTACCTTGGTTAGAGGTCATATTAATCAATGTAACTATTTTTCTTTATCAAACAAGTACAACTGATTAAATACAGTATCCACGTTCTTGAATGTCCCTTGATATACACGTGGTTCAACAGTAACAATGTTTACATTAAAAATGCAATAACTGTGTTGGTATCATAAAACTACAAAGCATTCATAAACTGTACCAACCCACATGTATTACTATCAATGTTTTCTAATGATGCCCTCCCTGTTCATCTTTTACATTGATTGTGATATATTTATCATAAGCAAAACTTTAGTTAAGGATAGTAGCAGTTCTTCTGGAACCCATCAAAAACTAGTAAAAAATATATTTTTTTATTATTTAGCGTCCCTTAGACCTTATAATGCGTCCCTGTCGCTTATCTGAACGTCGCTTGATAACTGATGCATTGGCATTAATAACTCCCTTTTTTTGAAGCACAAATTTCAGCCGCATTAAAATCTGAACAATTTTCTGCCTTTTTTCGCCCTTGATATCACCGCGAAGTAACAGCATTTGTAATTTCTTGAACCTATTGTATGTTGTCATGGGAGTTGTTTTTACAGGAGCAGTGGTAGCTTTCATTGTTACCGGTGTGTTTACAGAACCTTTGGTATTTGTTTTCATTGTAACAGATGTCTTTACTGAAGCTTTGGTGGTAGCTTTCATTTTAACAGATATCTTTAGAGCTCCTTTCATCCGAGCAATGATTTTTGCTGTATTATGTTGAATGTCATCTGTTTTATTGTAGTCAAGTAAACAAGTCTCTGTAGTATTATAGAGTTGATCACCTAGTGGTTGTGGTTGAGTCGTTCCTGAAGTCGTTTTTTTGACTTCCTTCCAGGGTATGTTGTGACCAAAAGTGTTTAGTTGCTAGTGAAAACTTTGTGATGTAGTAACTTTGTAGTGTTAAATTAAATCATTGCATGCTTAAGGTATTAATTTAAAATTAGTGAGATGAGTATCTAATTTTTTTTTTTAATGAAATTTATGTTAGCATGCATAAGTAGGTAGAGTGGATTGTATTTATGTATACTGATTATTGAGAGACCGAAAAATTAAATGCAAATGAAAATTAGTACTGAATTGAGTTCTGTTAAAAATATTGCAAGATGCCATCCCTAGCACTGCAATAGGGATGATTTGAGGGTACAAAAAAAATTCTAATTAGTCCGTAAGTTAGTGTTTCTGGTTTTGTGTCTTCGTTTTTTGACACCGACTTCCGAAATTACAGTTATTTTGTACTTTTTTTGGAAGTCGGTTCTATTTTTTAAAAAAAAGAAGGAGGTTATCAATTCGGATGTTTGTATTTTTTTTTTATGTTCGAAAGGGGTTTGTTCCGAAATGGTCCCATTTAAATTTCATATAGATCTGATGATGGGTTTCGGAGACAGACAATAGAACTCTTCAAAAATTGACAGCAAATCAACCGCGATTGCTGCGATCGTATATATATGAATTGTTAACATAGTTTAATGGACACACAGTTTAACAACTAAAAAGTGAAAAATAAAAACTTTTTTACAAAAAAATATAACCGACTTCCAAATGTGCACAATAACTTCAATTTCGGAAGTCGGTGTTCCTGGTTTTTTGTCGTTATTTGACACCGACTTCCGAAATTAAAGTCATTTGTAAAAATGTTTTTATTTTTCACTTTTTAGTTGTGGTTCCCCATTAAATTGTGTTAACAATACATAGACATTAGATCGCAGCAATCGCGGTTGATTTGCTGTCAATTTCAGCAATCGCGGTTGATTTGCTGTCAATTTTTTAAGAGTTCCGTTGTCTGTCTCCGAAACTCATCATCAGATCTATTTGAAATTTTAATGGGACCATTTCGGAATAAACCCCTTTCGAACAAAAATATTTTTGCAAATCTGTCAATATATGACGGAGTTATGCCCGAACATACATAAAAAAAAATATAAGCATCCGAATTGATAACCTCCTTCTTTTTGAAGTCGGTTAAAAATACGACACGTATTTTTTGCTATAACAAATCAATGAAAAATGACAAAGACAAAACACATCAAAATTCAGAAGTGGGGACTTGTTACGTCACTTTTGCGTAAAAAGTGGTACAAATTTTAACTCAAGTGTGTCGTCATGCGAAATTTCAATGCACTCTATCGTCTTTATTTATTGTTTACATGACAAAAGGAAAATTGTGTGTCGGAGAAATGTGTGTCCAATATTTTTTGGTAATCTAACTGACAGACTAATAAGATTTTTTTAGTCATCAACCCAATTATAGGCTGATTGATATGGTACTATATCTCCACAATAATTATATTTTTTTTTTTTATATAATATTTCAAGAAAGAATGACCCTTACAAACCGTAATATAAAACAGTCATGTTTTAAAACATAATATTCTAATAGTGTTTATACAGTGCCAATGTATTTAAGACAGTTGCAATAAAATAAATAAATAAGCAAGATTGTGAATAATTAATAAAAATAATGATAAAATCATTAATATTTAATGACAGTTTTCTATCACCACATATTATGATTTCTAGACCTCATGTATCCTTTGATTAGTCTATCGAGACTATTCAAAATGTTTACCTTGTCTGATCCAGAATCCTCAGGTCTCTTTCCAAGGCGCTCATAGGCCTTGCTCTTGACGGCTTTAAGAGCAGCGTCAACTAATCCGTCAGCTGTCCTTGCAGATTTGTATGGGACATGTTTGCTGCCTGTGAAGATCTTGATGGTGGGGAAGCCACTAACCCCGTAGTTCTTGCCGAAGTTTTTATGCTTGTCTGCATCTATAGCTCCAACTTTTACAATACCCTGGAAATACAAGATTTATTTAGTTTTTGTTAATGTTATAAAAATTTATTTCTTTTTTTATATTTATAAGCACGCATCTATAGGCTTTCAGTTAATCATTCTCACAAATCATTGATTACCATCAGATGTGAAAAAAGAATGTAATTTGTATATTGTGTTCTATTTTTTATCAATGGAATTTTAACATTAAAATAATTTTGAGTATGATGCAATATGCCAAAAAGGGAATGTTAAATGTTTTAGTTTTAAAAGAATAGAGTTAATTATAACGAGTATTTGAGATCAAATGTTGCAGTTCTGCTGGCAATTAGATAGTTTCATATTCATGTCCGAAAGTTCACACCTTGTTGATATATTGGCAATTTTATGATGTGCTAAACATGTTTAGTAACTGTTTTTCCATTCATGAGCAGTTATGTAAGTTGTGATGAATAAATGAATTACTAAATAAAGAACATAAAGCAATGATTTATTTTTAAGTTGTTTGAAAACCATTTTTAGCCAATAAGTTCTAGTAGCTACAGTTGTCATTGAACTTTCTAGAATTAATTACTCTGCATAATTTTATTTATCATACAATATAATCATGTTAATTAAAGTAAATTCATGTGTTTGACTGAATTTTATTACCATTCATGCCTGACTTGAAAAATGTATTTTCCTTACATGATTTGCTACAAAACTAGTTAGTAATATAATGGTTTTACGCATTTGGCGATAACAGAAAATAAATAAGTGGTTTCTTCTATTACATAAATATTAGACACGTACCCGCAATGCTTTAGCAGCCTTCTTGTATTCAGGAACTAGGTTTTTGCAGTGACCGCACCATGGCGCGTAGAACTCCACCAACCACACTTCATAGCTGTCTGTGACCAGCCTGTTGAAATTATCAGGAGTCAGCTCTACCACGTCTGAGTTGGAGTCGTACAGGGCGTACCCAGAACCCACAACCAATAAAATACCTGAAAATAAAATTATTATCATTACAACCGGCTCCAATAAGAAGTCTCTCAACATTACGAATTGATTTCACGGTTTAATTATGTTATTTAAACATACCCAAGAAATACGTGTGCAACATTGTGGGTTGATTATATGCTACTTAATTTAGAAACTATAAAAACACCGGCCAATATAATGAGATCGCAGGAGTTATCGGCTAAACAATGACCCCGAAGAAATAAACACGTCAGTCAATCATTTTGGCATCCCAATGAAGAAAGACACGATATTGTCAATGGAATTCGTGGAGTCGCATTATTGGCCAAATCAAATTTCCCGCAAGAAAAAATATGATTATGGTTTAGTAAAATTTATTATTATTTACTGTGGCAACTCCTAAATCCTATACATACATGTGCGAGACGCGAGTCCACAGATTACCTAGCTTTTTTTTTTTTTTTTTTTGGGGGGTGGGAAATCATCCAATGACTTCTTCCGCTCTAGGGTGGAGCGGAAGGGTGTGTCAGACTCTTACTGACTAAAACCCACCCCTGTTCCTCCCTGCCTCGAGTGCCCGGGGGCGAGGTAACTCTTTCGAATTTATCCTCCACCCCCGGGCAGGCACCGGCCGTGGCAGGCCCCTTCCTTTGGCTGACAACTCTTTGAGGCGCGCGTGGAACACTACGCGCCGTCGACTCTCGGGCCTGGTGCTGATCGGACGGCGAGTTACCCACTACTCGCCGTCCGCAGGCCCGGGTCTACGGTGGCCGGAGATCGTCTCGCGGCCCCTGGCGTCTCCTGCGGCGGTCGCGGCTGGGGGCGCTAGGGCGACTCGGCCGTTGCTGAGCCTCCCTAACGTGTGCCGCCTCCCTCTTCGCGAGCATTACTGCTTCGCAGAAGGAGGAGACGGCCTCCCATTCCCTCTCGCTCCGTACCATGGCCTGAACCAGGGCACGGCGCGAGAGGTCGCTACAGATTACCTAGCTAGGACTCGCTTTATGGCTTCTAAAATTAATGTGCATGTGAACTGAGGGACCACACTGGTATTTCGCAAAATAAAAAAAAATTGTAGGATCTATAGACTTAAAACAATTGTAGAACAAATCGGGGAATTTGTAAACAAATTTAATGAAAACAACAGCCCTTATAGTGCGGTCCCTCAGTCCTCACAGACCATCAGCCAGATCGCGCAAAGTATCTGAAAAATAAAATTTACATATTGTGACTACAGACATATAGTAGAGATTTTGTAAAGATATCTATTGAAAAACATACCACAAAGCATCAAAGATAAAATATATAACTACTAAACTGTGGTCCCTCATTCCTTACAAGAAGGATAAATGTTTAGTGAATATTACCGAATCAAATAAATAAAATCTTTCTTTTTCTACCTATAGTTTTAGTAAAAGACATATAAGACATTTTGTAAAAAGAAATGGTAAAAAAATATCGACGCAATTAGAAGATAGCGATTAATAAAACTGGTCCCTGTCATGCCATTTCATGAAATACTTACATTTGGCATCAATGTAACTGAGAGAGTTGTATTGATGATTTTAAGATTATAATTCTATAAATACACACTTGCTACGGCCGCAAATCAAATTTTGACCAAGATACAACCTGACACTGACCTGCAAATTGCAAAAAACGTAAGAAAATTTGAATTTCGCGGGCTATCCTGGAGCTTCCACCTTAAATACGATGAAAATAGATAGAGTAGTGTGACCACACAATGTAACAAAATGTAGACAGCACTACTTTAATGTATAGCATTAGACGAAACTTAATCAAGGTTGTACGGTTAAATATTACATACATACATCTTCCTGCCCTTATCCCATGTTACTTGGGGTCGACGCAACACGTTTTTTCCTCCATTCTGTCCTGTCAGCCGTCACGTTATCACTAACTCCCTTTTCTTTCATATCACTCCTCACACAATCCATCCATCCTTTCTTTGGCCTTCCTCTCCCTCTCCATTCATCACATTTATATTCATAACTCTTTTAGTTACATGTGTTTCATCCCTCCTCTTTACATGACCATACCAAGATAAGCGGTTCCCTTTCAACTTTTCTGTGACTGGCGCCACTTTTAAACTACCTCTAATGTAATCATTTCGCACTTTATCCATTCTCGTTACTCCACACATCCATTTCAACATTGTCATCTTCGCCATATGCAGTCTTTTTTCACCCGACTTTTTCACAGCCCAACATTCTGTCTGACACATACAGTACGACAGGTCTAATCACGGACTTATAGATTTTCCCCTTGAACTTAAGGGGCATCCGTCGGTTGCAAGTTGTTCCAGTGACCTGTCGCCATTTCATCCATCCTGAGTTGATCCTGTGCGTTACGTCTCAGTCTACATCGCCATCCCCTTGAACAAGCGAGCCGAGGTACCGAAAGTCGGAGCAGATCGGTATAGGCGTTCCGTTGATTGAGAGCTACAGGCATATGACTGGAGAGACCGCCGAAATCGCAAAACAGATATTCTGTTTTGGTTCTGCTCAATTTCAGGCCCACACTCTCCAGTCTTTGCCACCACGTCTCCAATCTGATCTGGACTTCTAAACCGCTTTCGGCAACCAGCACAATGTCATCAGCAAACAGCATACACCAGGGAGCCTCTTCCTGGATGTCCGACGTCAGAGCGTCCATTATCATTAGGAAGAGGTAAGGGCTGAGGGCCGACCCCTGGTGCAAACCGACCGCTACACTGAAACTGTCACTGGTGCCCGCTGCAGACCGGACTTGTGTACTGCATCAACTGTACATCGCTCGGATCAACTGCACATACTTCCCAGGCACACCTTTCTCCTTAAGGGCCAACCACATAACCTCTCGAGGTACCCGGTCATATACCTTTTCGAGGTCAATGAACACCGTGTGTAAGTTTTTATGCACAGCTCTGTATTTTTCGCACAGCTGGCGGATAGCGAAAATGGCATCCGTTGTACCCCGACCAGGCATAAAACAAAACTTGTGAGATTTCACTCTATCTCTTCTCTCAGCCGTTTTTCAATAACTTTACGGTTAAATATAACATGACTAATAAAAAAATAGATTACAAAATTAATTAATCAGTTAAATACTTTTCAAGTGGCACTTCTTTTCTCTAGTATAAAATAAACACATATCGGCTGTAAAAAGACAGTTTCCGATGCCGAAAGCCACATATTTTACCCATTATTTGGATATTTTTTATTCACTAGACCATACCTGGGAATCCACCGATTCTGAAGATATTCGATTTTTTTCGAATTTTCGAAATTACGCATTTGAAGTTACAAAAACGCAATGAATATCAAACGTATCCAACAAGTACCTACGTGGCTTAGAGCGAAGGGGCGGGGTTAACTCCACTTGCCTGGATTCGCGTTACATTGCGCGCAATAAAAAATAGTTTTTTTTTTCATACCTAAAAATAAAATTCAAATGCTATAATAAAACTAGGACTTTATAATCTTCCTTTATCTACCGATATCACTGATATATGAACGAGCGTTTCTTTTGCTAAGATGATCAATATTTCAAATAAGTACTGACAAAAGTATTGTATTACGTGATTGGTTCATTTTGTAATCTTCTTTTTATTAAATAGACGTATGCCATGTAATACAACATTAAATTAACCGTACAACCCTGTTTTCGTTTCATCTAATGCTATATTAAATGAAGTATCGTTTCATTGTGTGGTCACACTACTCTTTCTATTTTCATCGGATTAAAAAAATTCTAATAGCTCAGCTAGGAGGTAAGAAATGCACAATTTAGATACCTGTTAGTTAGTGGAAACTTTTTATTAAAAGTTAAGTATATACACTAAACTTTCTGATATTCCTCTCGTCTTGCAGCTAGTACATGCACATTATGTTAGTGGAGGTGAGGATTGAGGGACCAGTTTTAATAATCGCTATCTTCTACTCGTATTTGCATCGATATTTTTTTCCATTTCTTTTTACAAAATGTCGTCTTTTACTAAAATGTATGTAGAAAAAGAAAAATTTTATTTGATATTACTCACTAAAATATTTATCTTTCTTGTGTGGAATGAGGGACCACAGTTTAGTCGTTCTATCTTTTTTATCTTTAATGCTTTGTGGTGTGTTATTCAGTAAATATCTTTACAAATTCTCTACTAAAATGTAGTAAGTAACTACAATACTGTTACGAGCTGGGTATGGGATAAATTATTTTACACCAATTAATTAACCAAATATCCTTTATTAACTCAACAACTTATAAACACAAACACTAATTCGCTAATAATCACTATTCTCTTCGCAATCGCTTGTATTCGCATCCGTTCGCATCCGTAGTCGAAATCAGACTGACTCACTCGCCCGCCGTCCGGCCTATTTATACGGTCATGGAAGTTTCCAGAACATTGTCGAACTATCTTATAGTGGAATATTCTAGAAACATCTATGAACTTCTACACAGTACCACAATGGAATGTTCTCGAACCTAGTGGAAACTTCTGGAAACTTCGACCACATTCTCGAACGTTCCAGTGTAATACGGTCGACGTAACACTGCCCACTCCTTAGACATGCTCGTCCCGAGCATCATTAGTCCCGTAGTATCGCGCCAATCGGTCTACATGGACTATCTTAGGCGCACCTCGTGGACCCTTCTGTATTCGGTAGGTAACATCGTTGATCCTGGTCACGATTCGGTATGGTCCATCCCATTTTGCTTGCAATTTGGGAGACTTCCCTTTGCTGCGCACTGGGTTATGCAACCACACCAGTGAACCCTCGTCAAAACCTCTATGGTTTGCCTTCCGGTTGTATCGGGTCTTCATCTTATCAGACATTTGTTGGCCGGATTGTCTGATATGCTCATATACATCGTTCAACTTGTTACGCAAGTCATTCGCATAATCGGTTACACTGCGTGGGGCATCAGGGAGGGTTCCGGTGATTAAATCTGCAGGCAACCGTAATTCCCTTCCAAAGTTCGCGAAGGCTGGTGTCACAGTCGTACATTCGTGAACTGCACTACGGTAGGACAGAAGAAATGGCTGTATGTGCTTGTCCCAATCCCTTTGCCTGCTTTCCACAACTTTTGCCAGATATCTCTCCAAAGTTTGGTTGAAACGTTCTACCATTCCATCAGATTGCGGATGGTAAGAAGTGGTTCTGGTCTTGTGAGTACCCATCAGTCGACAAGTCTCCTGGAAAACTTGTGATTCAAAATTCCTCCCTTGGTCGCTGTGAATTTCCAAGGGTACTCCAAAACGACAGAAGACTTCCTGAACCAATTTATCTGCGACTGTTGTTGCTTCTTGGTTGGGAATGGCGAAGACTTCTGGCCACTTTGTGAAGTAATCCATGACAACCATGAAGTACTTGTTTCCATTTCCACTTTCCGGAAATGGTCCTGCAACGTCTAGTGCTATCCGTTCCCAGGGGGCTCCCACGTTGTATAATTGTAAAGCACCTCTGCTGCGTGTCTGGGGTCCTTTCACAGCCGCACAACTGGTACATTTGCGGCACCAGTCCTCAACATCCTCTCGACAGTGAATCCAGTAAAACCGCTCTCGTATCTTCAGTAGAGTTCTTTTTACCCCCATATGTCCTCCTGAACATCCATCATGGTAGAGCCGTAAAACATCAGGTACTTTGGCTTTGGGGACAACAATTTGTAGATGACAGTTGTCTCCTCGAGCGTTATCCCACTTCTGACACCAATTTGTTACGAGCTGGGTATGGGATAAATTATTTTACACCAATTAATTAACCAAATATCCTTTATTTAACTCAACAACTTATAAACACAAACACTAATTCGCTAATAATCACTATTCCCTTCGCAATCGCTTGTATTCGCATCCGTTCGCATCCGTAGTCGAAATCAGACTGACTCACTCGCCCGCCGTCCGGCCTATTTATACGGTCATGGAAGTTTCCAGAACATTGTCGAA
Organism: Polia nebulosa; assembly: GCA_951329385.1. NCBI lineage: Eukaryota > Metazoa > Arthropoda > Insecta > Lepidoptera > Noctuidae > Polia > Polia nebulosa. The sequence continues at coordinate 6,484,705 of OX589588.1, read as the reverse complement.
CTATCTTATAGTGGAATATTCTAGAAACATCTATGAACTTCTACACAGTACCACAATGGAATGTTCTCGAACCTAGTGGAAACTTCTGGAAACTTCGACCACATTCTCGAACGTTCCAGTGTAATACGGTCGACGTAACAATACCTTAATTTTTCAGATACTTTGCGAGATCTGGCTTATGGTCTGTGAAGACTGAGGGACTGCACTTTAAGGGCTGTAGTTTTTTAATCTATTTGTTTGCAAATTCCCAGATTTGTTCTACAATTATTTTAAGTCTACTACTAAATCCTACAATTTTTATTTTTGGAAATACCAGTGTGGTCCCTCAGTTCACACGCACATAAAAAATTATGGTTTCTTTCTTTCTTTTAAATAACAGCCAAGATGAAGGCTGCAGTAAACATGTATTCTGTCAAGATTTCCTCTATCTATTACGATTAAAAAGTTACAGCTCTAAGCCCTGTGTAGACACACAGATGGCTCTAGGGCTTAGTGCTTTAATTGATTTATTTTGTTAATAAATCAGTAATAAATTTGCTATGTAAAAGTACGAACAACTGTGTAAAAATTCAGAAAGCAAGTTCTTTTAGGTTTTCACTAATGAAAAGTGTTTTTTTTTAATATTCTTAGTTTATTCTCCAAAAATTCCCACGAAAAGATGTAAAGGAAAGTGCAATGACCGCTATGGACATGCCAAAACGCATCAACTAGGTATATAGAATGCTCGCATACAGTCGTTTGCGCCCGGTCAGACTGCAACGACAACGTCTGTCCTGCCAGGATGTGCTCGGTAGACACCGTGGACACTCGTGCGTGGGCCATCGTCGCGTATCTTCTCACGCACCGTCGCTCCATCTAACAACCCATATATTTTAATATTAACAACGCTACTGATCGCAAATGACCACCATATGGCTGTTGACGTGCTGAGCATGCGCGTGGATGCACGAAAATTCCTTAAAGCACTAATTGCAGTGCAGATCATGAGCGCTCTTTTGTTCTGTCGCTGTTCCACCCGCACCGATGCGATAACATTCGCGATGGTTACAAATAGTGTTAATGTCCTTCGAGTGTACCAACGAATTATTAAACAACCATAGCACCTAAAGCCAAGGTAATTTTTCTTAATGTTACGCTTTTTTTTTATTTTTATTAGTATGCTTCTTCAATCGCATAAATGAGGATAAGTGTCGAACTTGGTTTCACAAAAAGGCACCTTCCATTTATCATATAAATCCTGCTTTTTTATTTCATGTTAGACCGACCGACAGGTTGTTGTTCTTTGGTAATACAATTACTGGGTTCATTCAAGGTGCTCGTCGTTATTGATTTTTAGGGTCATTAGGGTGTTCGGCGGGCGGCCCCGGCGGGTGAAGCCACAGATTACTAATATGTAGCTAGCTAGGTGAAGCATAGACTAGTATTATATGGGTGACAGGGTGAAGTGTGTTTTATTACCGCTGGGCACCCGGAACATAAAAGTTACAATCGTAAAATTTTTATATATTACTCTGTGCTAGTGACTTTTCAAGCTAGTCGATTATTTGTCTATGATTGCACCAAACAATGAAACAACAACATTTTCTCGTTATGAAAATATTTAATAGAGCGTGTAGGTGTACTGCCGGTCGTTTCTGCTGGTTGATTCTGTTAATATCTCACCGTGAAAATTTAGGTGGAGTGAGCGTGAAGTGAACTGTTTTTCCACTTTATTGTATGGATTGACAGCTCACTTCAAGTTCACTTCACATAAGTTTTCACGGTAAGATTTTACATAATAGCACTGCTGTTAACAGCTCACCGGGAAAACAGGTGGAGTGAGTTTGAAGTGTCATTCCACCTTCATTGAACGGATTGACAGCCGACTTCGAGCCCACTTCACGTTCACTTCACCTAAGTTTTCCATTGACATATAGATTATATAAGTCAGTGAAGTTTTCACGGTAAGATTTTACAGAATAACAATACTGTCCTACTGTAGTGCTACTCTGTAAAATCTCACTTCTTCTCTCGAAATTTTATAATTTATGTAGGTAAATATATTGTGTAACTCTAAGGTAATGACATCTAGCGCAGTGTTTGGTAATTTTGCGACTTTGTCAGTAGAAATGAGTGCCAAGGCAGCCCGCGAAATTAAAATTTTCTTACGTTTCTTGCAATTTGCAGGTCAGTGTCAGGTTGTATCTTGGTCAAAATATAATTCGCGGCCATAGCTTAATTCTCTATAATATACATACCTATGTATATATATAGAATTATAATCATAAAATCATCAATACAACTCTTTTAGTTAGAATTGATGTCAAATGTAGTTTTTCATGAAATCATGATATTTGGCATCAATTCTAACTTCAATTATTTATCTTTTCTTCAATAACATCTTTCTAAAAATTTTATATAAATTATCCAATATTCAAAATATCATATTAGTATATAATTATCTTAGTTTAAATTATCGAAGGTCCTTTTCCAGAAAAAAAATCTGAGTCCGCTCGTGGTAGAATCAGTTTTAATGATTTTCTGTAGGAGTTGGCAACACTGATGTAGCGATGCATGGCATGCCTCTCTCAAATAAAAAATAATAAAACGTTGATCAATATTTTCAATGTCAGCAGTGCCTTGCATCATATTAAAATACAGTATTAAATAGAATATAATTTTAAGAATAAATGTCTGGTGGCGATGCTTAGGATCGGAATCGGTCAATTTTTAAGTTTTAAAGGTATTTGTATTTACTAATTTCATATTTGACAGGTTATGTTCGCGCGTATTTGTTTATTTTTGGGACAATTTAGGCGGGAAGTCGGCGTCAGCAACGCCATTCTTTTTCTTGTGTCATCAATCAACCGTCATCATTAATATTGCTACAATTTACAGCCGTGTACCCTGTAAGGTTTTGTCACAAATTGAGCGCAATGGCTATGAATAACAAGCCGTTCACTGTGTTCGTCGAGGGTAATATTGGCAGCGGCAAAACAACATTTCTAGAACATTTTCGCCAATTTGAGGATATCACGTTATTGACTGAGCCTGTTGAAGAATGGAGAAACCTGAAGGGGTGGAACTTATTGGTAAGCACATTCATAGTACCTAGATTTAATATAATTACGTAGGTTTAGGTAACACTTTGTATCAATTTGTTTAGATATTTTGTTAGGTCACATTGTATTTTTCCTAAGCAAAACTAAACCAATTTTTTTTATTAATTACTTAATTGCTAGGTGTAGGTAGTTAATAAAACTTAAATTTTAATTTGTTTTGGACCACTCCTCGTTTTTTTAGTAATTTAATGTTATTAGAAAACCATCTGGGTCATCACACTATCCCTCTATTCTATAACATCAAATAATTAATGCAAATTGCCTGTAAGAGACTAGCCGAAATGTTAAATAAGTGATTTTACATTTCCCACAGCTTATCATAGGCTTCTCTTTTCTTGTACCAAGCCCCTATGTTCCTGTGCCAGCCTCATCTAGGTTCTATGGTTCTATTATTCCTAGTTCCTTCTCAATTAATTTGCTGGAAATGAAGTACATAATGATAATGCTCTACGTATTTTTTTATAGAATGAAATCTTTATTTTTCAGGATCTTATGTACAAGGACACAGCTAAATGGGCAATGACATTCCAATCCTTTGTGTCTCTAACAATGTTAGATATGCACCGGAGGCCTACCCCTACGCCCGTAAAGCTGATGGAACGCTCCCTGTACAGTGCACGCTACTGCTTTGTAGAGCATATGATGAGGAGCGGAACTCTGCATCCCGCTGAGTTTGCAGTGCTTGACGAATGGTTTCGATTCATAATGAATCAGATACAGATTGATGCAGATCTCATTGGTTAGTATATTTAATACTCTGATCATTACAGTATTTACAAGAATATCATAGTCCCATGTCTATCGCCAGGGTAAATGATGGATAAAACCATAATCTATTTAAAATAACTGACAGGTGCTTAGGATGTTTGCTAATGCTGTTATGTATATATAGCTATAAGCTGTTAAAGTTTGTTTATCTTGGAATTTATTTACAGTAGAAAAAAAGCTTGCAAAATACTGCTGAGACAGATTGATACAGAATTTTTGGCTGATAACCGTGGCATCAGAAAAAAATGAAAATCTGCCAGATGTCAGATAACAGCAGTGAGCAGATTAAGGAAATAAAAAAAATAAAATCAGAATATAAATAGGTTGAAACTTGATTTGATAACAAAGTAATTTTAATATTGTTAGTCATGCTGTTTATTGTACTAAATTAGGGTTGCCATCTCTAAAATTTGGCAACCAGGACAAGAAGCATGAAAACCCCGGATTTTGAAGCCTAGAACCTGGATGTGTTCAAGTTTGGGGTGGTTTGGAACCTACCTCCTAGCAGTCCACCCCGGGCAACGGCACCACAGGCTTGCCTGTGGACTCGACAACTCGTGAAAAATCCCGGTATACTCCACTATGCCAGCTGCCGATTGGATGGGAGGACCCGGTGGCCATATCAGTCTCCAAGTGACTTCCCCATAGGTTGGATTAGCTCTAGTATTCCACTTGATTCACTGAGCAGCGCCTCAACAGCTCGACTTTCTCTTCCCAATTACTCTTATTATGTACTTTAAGGTTAACCCTTATAGTCAACCCGGGTTTGTTCGCGGATCTTAAGAGGTAGGAGGCTGGTTTTTTTTGTTTTCAAACTCAGTTGAGTTTCGGATCCTAAGAGGTTAAATTTTTTTCCAAGCAAACCTTAACCTTGGATTGTCGAAGAAGCCCGGTGACAGCCCGGGTTGTCATCGGGACTATAAAGGTTAAACAACAGCTGCACTTCCGCCCACTTAAAGTGCACCTCACTAACATCAGGGGGTTGCACTCCAATCTCGATCCAGTCTATCATGACCTAGAGACCCAGAAGCTGCACCTGTTTTTCCTAATGGAGATGAAGATAACAACCCCGTCCGATGTGGCGTACTTCAACTACCCGGGTTACTCTCTTGAACACATTCAAGAAGCAAACTGGGGTCTGTGTGTACATCTGTGATGACATTTGCTGTCGACGTCTCTGTTGCTTTAAAAAATGGGGTTTCTCTGCCATATGGCTACTTGTGGATACAGAAGAACAAAAAGTGTTCCTTGTAATCTATTTACTGAATAAACATCATTTATCATTTGGCGTGGCGAAATCTCTTACATCGGCGTCTACCGATCGCATAGTTGTGACCAGGAGGCAACAGCGCTGTGCGCCCACCATAAAGAGTGGTTGTTCCCGTACCAGAAAACTGGCCGGGATAGAGGTGGGCAAGTTTGCTTTAACGCTACATCTAACCCAGCTGGTGAATGTGGCAACGCAGGTACAGGGTGTTGACGGCCATACGCCCAATTGCTTAGACCTTCTGCTGACAACTGATTCCTTTTTTTTTGTCGTCTGTCGTTCCACTTTACCTCCAATGTATCTGATGGGTCGCTGGCTCACTCTGAAGAGAGAGAAAGCAAATTTATTTGCATCTCTTTTTGCAAGCAATTCACGTCTATACGCTGGCTTCAAGCAACCACTAATTGTACCTCGTTGTGACTCTTCGATGCCGGCAATCGCAGTCCGCATTAAAGATGTCCGAAGAGTATTGCGTAGTCTTGACGGCATTCCAGCGAGAGTGTTAAGGCGTTGACACGCTTGTTCCGCCTCTCTCTTGATAAAAGGACGGTGAAAAAAAAATCTTGGAAGCTTGCAAATGAAAAACCTGCGCCCAAAAAGGGCGACCGTGTAGACCCTGCTCATTACCGTCCGATCGCCATTACCTCTATTCTGTGCAAGGTTATGGAAAGGGTACTAAACAGTAAGTTGCTGACATACCTTGAAAACAATGATCTCGTCAGCGACCGTCATATATATATATATGGCTTTCGCCGGGGACTGTCAACTGGCGATCTTCTTGTGTATGTCACGCACTGCCGGGGCGAAGCCATCGCTTGAAATCTCGAAGGCCTTTGACAGGGTCTGGCACGCAAGTCTACTCGGCAAGCTTCCTGCTTATGGCATCCCAACTGATTTTTTCTAGCTGGATATCAGACTTCCTTAGTGGACAGTCGAACCGAGTAGTCGTTGACGGCTGCTCCTCTGATCTCATGGCTATTGATACCGGAGTTCCTCAGGGGTCTGTTCTCTCTGCAACTCGTTTCCTGCTCCACATCAATGACCTACTTCAGCTTTGTATTGTTAGGTACGCAAATGACAGTACGGTTTCAGAGAGATACTTGTTCAGCGCCAAAACCTACTGGGAAGAAGTTATTTCCTTGAAAGAGGCCATGGTAGAGCGGACAAATTTGCTCTTAAACCTTGTCTCCCAGTGGGGTGATGGCAATCTGGTTTCTTTTAACGCCACCAAAACGGCGTGTCTTTTTACCGCAAAAGGAGTCGTTTTGTCCAAACTCCTACTTTTCGGGGTGTATCTGTTCCTGTAACTGATCGGTTCCAGCTCCTAGGCATGGAGTTGATATCCAGTCTCAACTTCGGCGCCACCATTAAGTACAAAGCCCAAACTGCGGGCAAAAAATCTGAGCATCCTAAATAGAGTGAGGCGATACTTCACGCCTGGACAGCTTTTAACCCTTTACTAAGCACAAGTTCGATCCTGCAGCCTCCTTTGGGATGGCTCAGCTAAATACCAACTTGCTGCACTTATCTCGGTGGAATGGAACGCAGAGCTAAGAGGCTCATTGGTGACGTAAAACTGGTGGATGCCAAGTTTCACAGCTTGGCTCATCGCCGCAAGGTTGCCTGCTTGTCGGTCTTCTACAGTATGTACTTCGGAGAGTGTGGCCAAGAACTCCACGACCTCATCCCACCGGCCCCCTTCTACCATTACAGCAAGTTACCATCCTTACCTTGTTTCTATTCCACCAATTCGCACTAAGCGTTTCGAAACATCTTTCATAATGCGCACAGCAAAGGAGTGGAGCTCTCTACCTGCGTCCGTATTTCCGAACGCCTACAACCCTAATCTCTTCAAAGTTAAAATGAACAGGCTTCTTCTGGGTAAGCTCACTCCATCGTCGAGTCACCTCTGACCTAGACTAGAGTCAAGAGCAAACCCATCTCAATTTTTTTTTTTAATATTTTCGGGTCGCCGAATATATGTAACAGTCGCGCCGGTAACTTGAAAGATTTTAAGCCCGAACCACAAATGACACCCCGCCCGGGCGCTCCCTGGACGCCCTCTAAACTAGGACAAATCTGGGGAGACCCGGACGGATGGCAACCCTAAACTAAGTTCGTGAGCTCACTCTGTGACTTCACTCAGTCACGCTGCACTAAGCACTTAGACAAGCAAGATAAGAATTATAATTAATCATAAAACTATAAAAATGCAAATTAAACATCAAGGTTACTTACTACCTTCTCATGGCGACATGGAGAGAGCGACTGTCGCAACCCAGCGCTGGGCTCGCCGCAATTGCGGCGGTAAGGCCCCTCTTTGAGGAGTGGCTGGAGAGGCGCCTCGGCGTCCTCACCTGCCGCCTGTCGCAGATCCTCACCGGACACGGATGTTTCGGGAGGTTCCTGTTTAGGATAAGGCGGAGGGAAACGCCCGGATGTCACCACTGTGCGGATCGCACAGAGCACGCGGTGGAGCATACGGTGGAATTTTAAGCCCGAACTACAAATGAAACCATGCCTGGGCGCGGTACATCGCTTGGGAGGAGCTTTGCCGTGTCCTCGTGGAGGCGATCGGCGGCAGCGACCTCTCGCGCCCGGCCCTGGTCCAGGCCATGGTACGGAGCGAGAGGGAATGGGAAACAGTCGCCTCCTTCTGCGAAGCAGTAATGCTCGCGAAGGAGGAGGCGGAACGGGTGAGGGGGACTCAGCAGAGTCGCCCTCATGTCCCCAGCAGCAGCCGCCGCAGGAGACGCCCTGAGCGTCGGGGGTCGCAAGACGATCTCCGGCCACGATAGACGCGTTCCTGCGGACGGCGAGTAGTGGGTAGCTTGCCGTTCGATCAGGACCAGGCTCGAGAGTCGCGCGTAATGTTCCACGCGCGCCTCAAAGATATAACGACGGGGCTCGTCATGGCCGATGCCTGCCTTGGGGTCGTGGATAAATTCGAAATAGAGTTACCGCGCCCCCGGGCACTCAGGTAGGGAAGGAACAGGGGTGGGTTTTAGACAGTAAAAGTTTGACACTCCCTCCCACTCAACACAGAGCGGGAGAAGTCATAGGATGATTTCCCAACACCACATATAAAAAAAGGTTACTACCTACTACTAATTAAGTATTCTGAAATTTTTAACAGAAGTCATAATTTATTTTCATATCTTATGATTTCCAGTATACCTGAAAACGACACCCTCCGTAGTATACGAGAGGATAAAGAAAAGAGCAAGATCTGAAGAGCAGTGTGTCCCACTGTCTTACATAGAAGAACTGCACAAATTACACGAAGACTGGCTCATCACTAGGATACACGCCGAGTGTCCTGCTCCTGTGAGTAATGCAATAGCAATATCTTAGATACACAATAACCTGCCTGCACACATTGTCAGTACTTCAAGGCAAAATGAGGTGCTTCTAAAACTTTTTTAATAATATTTTCCATGCCATTGTGTGTAACTTGTGGTGGGTATAACTTCTAATACTAAAACAGTCGAATTTTGTCTCTCTCTGTCATTGAAAATAAAACTAGTGACTTGCCCCAGCTTCACACAGAAAAAAATTAAACACTTAAACCTTCCTCATGAATCACTCTGTCTATTAGTGAAAACTGCAGGAAAATCCATTCAATCGTTTTTGAGTTTATCTTGAACAAACAGACGTGGCGGGGGACTTTGTTTTATAATATGTAGTGATATATCACAGACAAGCTAGAGGGGATAATAATTTTAATCAGCTCTTTGCTCCAATCAATGACTAACTTATGTAGAAAAACATATTTATAAAATTGTGGGTAGATAAGTTAAAAACAAATTTACAATGAAAAGAATAGTGAAATATTATCTAAGCAGATAACATCTGATAATTTTTTGTTTCAGGTTTTAGTGATAGATGCTGATTTAGATCTGTCTCAAATAACAGAAGAATACAAGAAGAGTGAGCACCAAATATTAAGAAAAGCAGTAGATGTGGTAATGAGATCTCCCAGTAAGCTTAGCCCAAAGAAACCCATTACCACTTCTGCCATACAGATAGTGCCTCAAAGAAGAATATTATAATATTGGCCCTACTTTATTTATAAATTTTATTTTAACAGCATTCTCGCCTTAGACTTGTGTTCTTTATGACTTATTGCAAGTATTTTAGTTTGTAAGATTATGAATGAATGACAGGATCACAAATAATAGTTTCTATTATATATTATGTGGCTAGATGTCACAAACAGTTACGGACTTTAATCATTAAAAAAATGGTTTAAGAAATTATTCCTTCAAAGAAAACTGAAAAATATGCACACCAGTTTCTTAAATATTTATTTTTATTGACAAGTAATAATAATTATGATTATTGTTTGGTTATTTTCATACATATAGTTGACATTTTTTAAGCTTTAAAAATGTGTATACAATTATGTATAAGTTTGTGTGTATTGTATGTATTTAAATTTCGCATTTACTTTCAGTTTTTCTATTTTGTGTATGATATCAATTGGTTTATAGTTAATCAACTGTACAATTTTGTGTCAATATAAGTGATTATTGACTACATTATTTTTATTTTTCGGAAACGACGGTGCCCTGCTACACCAACAAAGGCTTCTTGTACTAGCCTGATATGGACTGATTACACAACTATTTTTCCCGTATCATCGCTCCAGTTAGGCAAATGGTGGTAATTAGTGTGGCCCCTGTGTTTTAAGAGCAAGATAAATACCCTTATTTATAAAATCTCTGCGTTGTTTAGCTAAATAACTACTGATTAGCAGATGTTTAATTCAAATTTTCTATAGAGAATTAAAATGTTGAATTGCTAATTAGTCCTAAACAGATCAGCTTTTTATAAATAAGGCCCTTGGTTTAAATCGCGCCTCTATTACATTATATTCTCACAGGTGATTATGGTGCATTTTTTTTTGTGTAGAATTGTACAAGTTCTAAGCATTTAGGCTAAAATATATTATGTTGTTATTGACGTCCAATCATTAGGTACAGTAATATCAACATCATATAATTTAAATGTCCAAACCAGTACCAACATCTTGCCTTGCAAACGTGAATTTCATGAAAATTTCATGGTTATCGTACCGTGCGCGCTAACTATAAACATATCGATCTCGTGCCGTGCTTGAAATATTGCTAAGTCAGCAAGATGGTGTTCTCTCTCACCCCCGCAATAATAGTATTGATTTTTTACCATTGGGTTTGGCAGAAACCTACAGAAACAAAAGAAATTTTGCTGGCAACACTGGTTGTCTGTCAATTTGTCAAATTTATTATTGTGTCACTGTCAGGTGTTTACTTACATGCCGATATTAAAGTTAAATAATTTAGGTCAATTTTCAACTAGATCAATTCTATAAGCTTAGTTTTAGTTGTTTTTACTAAGTGTATTTTGTTATAAACATAATTTGTGATGAGTTCTTGTTGCGGCAACGAGTTAATATTTAATTCGGTCATTAGCGAAGTAGTGGCTTCCAATTTGGAGCAAGCATCGTATTTTATCAATATTTTATACAATTCTGGTTTTATTGTTGGTGCTTTTGCATTCGTTGTAATCTTGTTATTCGTGGCTGTTAGTAAGTACGGCGTGAGGCTCGGATCGCGGGCGCGTTGACGCATGAAAGTAAAAGTAATGAGATTGTTTACCGTGGGGCTGTAACGAGTCGGCGTTGTAAGGTAAGTCGTTCATTTACTATTTCTTGCGTATATTTATAGTCGTCTACTACCAATCTTAGAGTTTTATGTTCTCATGTGTCGGAAAAACCCAATCCCTTTTTTTATGTCTGTAGGCCTTTAATTTTTTTGGTAACATGTCAGTTAGTGTTAGCCTAACACATCGACTAGCCGATCACGATATTCACATATAATTCGAGATTAAAATGATTGAATTTCCACACTTTACACAATGTATCAAACATTTTACCTTACATTTTACTAAATAAAATACATGCATACACTAGCTGACACTACATCAAAATGTCATATTTTAATTAATCATAGGTTATGTGGAAGATTCTTAGATCACTTTAAATAAGTGCTTTGTCATGGAGTTGCGGCAACAGCAGGCCTCATCTTAATGTCCCATTCGTGATCTACCCTGTAGTTCCGGGCTTTTGTATATGATTCACATCAGAAGCTCGTCTCTACAGGTAGCTCACGGCTGGTAGACCACTCTACAAGGTGCATCTGATGTGTTGTTGTTCCTACGTATGACACAGGTATGTATCTTAGAACAAATCAGGTAGAAGGTTTAAAATGTGTGCATGTTCTATATGTTATGTTTTTCAATTTGCAGCAATAACCGAGGTAACATTTTTATTTATATATATTATAATATTTCCTTTAAAGTAGGAAGGAGTCTGAAGCCTATTAATAAAAAGCAAACTTAAGCTGATTGTAACACCATTTACCGTCTCTCAGCAACATGTAATCATAGTTTATATGGAAAATATATTAAAAAGGAGGATCCTTGGTATGTCTTCTTTAAAATGTTGTAAAAGAATAAAATACTACATGTTGATGCATACCATAGTATACCCTAATGAGATAAGGAAAGGTGATATGATAACATACAGGAAGTCACTTTTGTGGTTATTAAACATAGTAACAAAATGTGTGTCCTTTGTGTGGTTAACAAAAAATAAGCTAAAATAGAGTTTTTGCGATTTTACTAGCTTCTGCCAGCGGCTTCACCAGCATGGAATTAGTACTTTGCCGGTTATAAACTTTCTTCCCTTTTTTACCCTTTAAGGGTTGAATTTCGAAAAACCATTAGTGTATACCTACTCTTCACAAAGAACACACTCCAAATTTCATGTCTAGGACCAGCCGTTTAAGCTGTGTGTTGATTTATCAGTCAGGACTGTGAATTTTATATAATATACAGAATCTTTGGTGTAATTTTTATTGTTGGCCTCCTTATTAATAATGTCTAGTCATTATAGTCAAAATATCTTCCAATTACAGTACTTATCAGTGAATAATACCTTTATCAGACCATATTTTTTGTTTTGTCATGCTTGTTCAGAACTTGGAGATATTCAACTTATGCATGAAAATACATGACCTTCCACAACTACCATGAAATGTACCTGTCTGTAATTATTGTGTAATATTATGCATTCTGTTCCATAAAGTAGGCAAGCTTGGCATCTATTCAAGTAGTATCCTAGGTCAGTCCCAGTACCTAGGTATGTACTTCACATGACCACTGGCAAGCACTGACAAGCTTATTTGGAATGTTTTCTTTTCATCCTTGTTGCCATTAATATGGTTTTGGGTGCTCATTAAAATGATAAACCCAGTTCCAAAATTCATCTGATTCACTGATAAGTTGTCCCTTTTCTTTGGCTAGAATCTGTTCTCCCCATGCCCCTCAAATTAAGAGTCTAATTGGATAGTAATCCAAGATATAGTACTAGTATTGAGCCCTAACTGGCAGTTAGACTGGTTATTTCAACGAACGAAAGTGAGTGCGGCCGGTGAGCGGCGCTAGTTTAACGCACTAATATTACATCATTCGACTCGCCCACTTTCCTCTAGTGCACGCAGAAAGCGTAAACTTGTCAACTTTATTCAGATTTTTGAGAATTTTCGTGGATGTCTAATTAATTATGCATGCGTAAGTATGTGCGTATGGTTAGGTTGGTTTGGTTTGGTCATTTAAAGAAAAACCCCAATCGTAACTTCATGGTTTGTGATTCATGGGGATGGAAGATCAAAATGGCGTCTTTTTACTTTGTAGGGTGTGGTATAGCGGGCACAGAGCATGCGCGATCGAAACCCCCGCCTCCGACACGTACACCGAGGGGTGTCTAGGAGTCTCGAAAGGTCAATAACCTCCCGAGGCGTATTACACCCATGAACATTTCCACACGAAAGAAAAACTATGTCAGCTGAAACCGGTTTTTTTTTTAAATACATCCAATTTGCATATCGAGTTGCTTGTCTGTTTCAAGAAAATCTCTAAAAGCCAAACTTATATAATTCGGCTATTCCATTGAACCCATTGGTTGTTTGGTAGGGCGTAGTTCATTGACCGCCACGTTTTCCGAATAGGTACTCTGGCTGGTATTCCACCTATCAAATATCTTTGTCCAATATCGATGTCTAATATTTGATCAGATTTGTTTGAGGTAAGTAGGTATATCCACTTGTCCAATAACTTAGTCCAAGATTTTGCGTACCTAGTCTGAGAAAAAAGAGGAACGTGGAGCGACTATGTGTTGGTGCTGCTATTATCATTCGATTATTTAAAAAAAAAGTGCGTGTCGTGATTCGCACATTTATGGTGCCGTACCAAAAGTACTTTTGACTATTTGTATGGCTTTGGTTGCTCAACAAGATGCATAGACTGAAAATTTGAAGATTAGCTCCAATCGTTTGGCTGTAAAACCTGTGTGAAAGACGACGGCCAGACGGACGCGTGAGTGACAGTAATAGGGCTCCGTTTGGACCCTTCGGGTACGAAACCTTAAAAACTAAAGCTTTGAGTGAAGCCATGGATCGAAAGGCGAAGAGAAAAAAGCATTCAAGATCCACTTATAGAATTACAAGTCGTGGACAAATATTCAGTAAAAGCGTTTTTTACGTGTAGGTATATGCCTCAAAATTCAATCACATTGCTAGGAAAGTATCACCGTATATTAATAGAAAGACAAAATCTTAGTTGCAGCCATTTAATCTTTGTTCAAATATCAGTGAACTGCCAATGATCTCTGTGTACCTACTGTTATTTTCTTTACCTTTTGTTTGTTGCTGTTGTGTTGTGTCTGTGTCGAATAAATGTTTATTCTATTCTTCTTCTATTCTATTCTATTCTAATGACTGAGTGGTTAGCTTGCGTGTTCTGTGCTGAGGGTGGTATCACATATATATCCTAGATCTTTGTCCAATGTGAGTTTGATCAAAGAAATAGGACGACTTCGTCGAATTTGAAAAACTGTGCGGCTTGCCCAGCAAATTCGTCAAAGAAATTTCATCAAATATAGGACATAGATATTAAACAAGGATCTATGATAGATGTAATACCACCCTGAGCTCACGTAACGCGTCGTACGTCCCACCCAGTAATAGGATTCGCCCATCAAGGAGCGCTGTCCGAAATTAGACGCATTGTTAATTTATTATACATAAAACAATAGGTATTATACTAAAACACGTATACTAAAATATAAATAATTAAATGATCTTTAAAATTGTGAAGGTTTCATAAAAATATGCTTTATAGTTTTTGCGCGATTCTCAATTTTTATCCGAGTTAGACATTACATTATGTTATAAAATATAATTTCAAATATTCACTTGAAATTACGACGGAAAGTGTCTAGAGTAACATATTTTTTTTTTTCAAAGAAATAAGTGTAGTCGTTAAGACGTGACGTTCAATTAAAAACCATTAGAACTCGTATTTACTGCGCCCTAAATTACTTATTTAACTTTTGCACTTTCCACCTTCTACACTGAGTCAGTCTAACGCCTTTGGGCTGGCAGTCTAAATGTCTCGCATGATGATGAAACGAATAATTGGTTTAGGTAAGTCTTGGTCGCATTGATTGAACGGTTCAGGTAAACATTCCAAAATATGGTCGAAAAACGCTACATGATAGGTGCTATTGAACTAGGTAATAGCCCGAGAAAGAGGATAATGCAACCATGGCGGGACCAAAAAAAGATACATGAGGATAAGCACTAGATGGTTGGGTTAGACAGATGCGGGGGAAAGCAAACGATTCTTTACCGTGTGAAGGAGCCACAAATTGCTTGCGTTTTTCATCAAAATATAATAATAATAATAATGTAGGAACCATTTTCAACTTAATTAACTTAATACGGTCAAAGAACAAAGTTAACACCGTAAGTTAATTAGGTACCTACACGTCAATAATATTTCCCACGTTCCAGAACGTTCGATCATTGGGAAGGGATCACACATAAACAATGCACGAAGAGAGAGGATTCGATCACCTTGGCAGTTTTACAAACTACATCAATAAATTATATTGTGGAGACTGCATTGGAGTCGTGATTACTTTACTATTTATTGTTTACCAATGGTGCTAAAAATATAGGTCTTTATCATTGATTTTATTATTCAAATGCAACTGAAAATCTACAGAATAGTGAAGTACAGTACAACTATTTTCTTGTTTCAGTTCAACTATTTACTTTAAATAAAATAATTTATTTTAAATAAAATGGGAGTAAAGCTTAATATAAAATTTTAATAATTTGTGTCATACGAGTACGTAACATGGTGTCGGCCGTAAAAGAATAGCACCATCCCATCACTTCCCGTGGGTTGTAAGAGGCGACTAAGGGAGCTTGAGCCCTAGTGGATACTACTAAAGCACCCTGGGCCACCCGCGCGGTGGCGGGTAAACCACCAACAGCAGCATTCCCAAGGAGGGTTGGCGTCAGGCAGGCGGCCGGCTGTAAAACGCCTGCCAAATATTTTAGCAACATGGTAAGGAAAAATGTGATGTGCGATAGGGCTAGAGCGTACCCCACAAGTGACGCGCAGGGGCAGCACCCGGCTTCTGTGGGAAATGGACAAGGGTTGTCGCACTAGGACGGGCGGGTGAGATTGAGGTGTGCGAGCTGGAATGTAGGTACTCAGACTGGAAGCGGAAGAGAGTTAGCAGATGTTATAAAAAGGCGACGGATAAATATAGCGTGTCTGCAAGAAACGAAATGGAAGGGTGCAAAAGCAAGAGAATTAGGAGAAGGATATAAGTTTTATTACCTACTGTGGAAGTGATGGCAAACGGAATGGTGTGATGATGAATGTACAGGAATGAAGAGGTGTTTGTGGGGGTGATTTTAATGGGCATGTAGGAAGCCTGAAGTGTGGTTATGAGAGTGTATGGTGGTTGGGGGTACGGAGACCGTAATACTGATGGCGAGACATTGCTGCAAGCTGCTTCGGCTTTTGACCTGGCAATAACTAACAACTGGTTCAAAAAGAAAGACGAACACCTGATCACTTACAAAAGCGGCCAGCACGCGACCCAAATTGACTTTTTCTTGGTGGGACGAAGCAGTCTCCAAAACAGTTAAAAATTGTAAAGTGTTGCCAGACGAAGATAAGTCTCTCAACACAGGCTCATAATGAATGATGGACGTAACTGTCAAGATAGAGTCAAGTGGTAGATAAAATGATAGAAATGAAGGATATGGAAGGAAAATCTGTAAATAAATGTTGTGTTACGAGCTGGGTATGGGATAAATTATTTTACACCAATTAATTAACCAAATATCCTTTATTAACTCAACAACTTATAAACACAAACACTAATTCGCTAATAATCACTATTCTCTTCGCAATCGCTTGTATTCGCATCCGTTCGCATCCGTCGTCGAAATCAGACTGACTCACTCGCCCGCCGTCCGGCCTATTTATACGGTCATGGAAGTTTCCAGAACATTGTCGAACTATCTTATAGTGGAATATTCTAGAAACATCTATGAACTTCTACACAGTACCACAATGGAATGTTCTCGAACCTAGTGGAAACTTCTGGAAACTTCGACCACATTCTCGAACGTTCCAGTGTAATACGGTCGACGTAACACTGCCCCCTACTTAGACATGCTCGTCCCGAGCATCATTAGTCCCGTAGTATCGCGCCAATCGGTCTACATGGACTATCTTAGGCGCACCTCGTGGACCCTTCTGTATTCGGTAGGTAACATCGTTGATCCTGGTCACGATTCGGTATGGTCCATCCCATTTTGCTTGCAATTTGGGAGACTTCCCTTTGCTGCGCACTGGGTTATGCAACCACACCAGTGAACCCTCGTCAAAACCTCTATGGTTTGCCTTTCGGTCGTATCGGATCTTCATCTTATCAGACATTTGTTGGCCGGATTGTCTGATATGCTCATATACATCGTTCAACTTGTTACGCAAGTCATTCGCATAATCGGTTACACTGCGTGGGGCATCAGGGGGGGTTCCGGTGATTAAATCTGCAGGCAACCGTAATTCCCTTCCAAAGTTCGCGAAGGCTGGTGTCACAGTCGTACTTTCGTGAACTGCACTACGGTAGGACAGAAGAAATGGCTGTATGTGCTTGTCCCAATCCCTTTGCCTGCTTTCCACAACTTTTGCCAGATATCTCTCCAACGTTTGGTTGAAACGTTCTACCATTCCATCAGATTGCGGATGGTAAGAAGTGGTTCTGGTCTTGTGAGTACCCATCAGTCGACAAGTCTCCTGAAAAACTTGTGATTCAAAATTCCTCCCTTGGTCGCTGTGAATTTCCAAGGTTACTCCAAAACGACAGAAGACTTCCTGAACCAATTTATCTGCGACTGTTGTTGCTTCTTGGTTGGGAATGGCGAAGACTTCTGGCCACTTTGTGAAGTAATCCATGACAACCATGAAGTACTTGTTTCCGTTTTCACTTTCCGGAAATGGTCCTGCAACGTCTAGTGCTATCCGTTCCCAGGGGGCTCCCACGTTGTATAATTGTAAAGCACCTCTGCTGCGTGTCTGGGGTCCTTTCACAGCCGCACAACTGGTACATTTGCGGCACCAGTCCTCAACATCCTCTCGACAGTGAATCCAGTAAAACCGCTCTCGTATCTTCAGTAGAGTTCTTTTTACCCCCATATGTCCTCCTGAACATCCATCATGGTAGAGCCGTAAAACATCAGGTACTTTGGCTTTGGGGACAACAATTTGTAGATGACAGTTGTCTCCTCGAGCGTTTTCCCATTTACGGCACAAGACTTCATCCTGGATAACCAAGCTGTTCCATTGTGCCCAATAACTCTTTGTGATGGAACTTAACGCCGCAACATCACTCCACTTGGGCTTCGGAGCACCAGCTTTAATCCACTCAAAGATCGGTTTGAGGTCCGTGTCATTTTGCTGAGCAAGCTGTAGGGTTTCCTTCCATTCATTGCTGAGATCCATTCTTAGCATCCTCACGGGCACTGCCTCCTTAGTCTCTTGCTTGGTACAGTGCTTACAATCTTCTGGGCAAGGTCTTCTAGACAGTGCATCTGCGTTACCATGAGTTCTCCCACTACGATGTTCAGTAACGAAGTCAAACTCTTGCAGTAGTTCGATCCATCTTGCCACTTGTCCTTCTGGATTCTTGAATTGCAATAACCACTTTAATGCAGCATGGTCAGTTCGCAATTGGAATTTCCGTCCAAGCAAATATTTACTGAAGTGCTGCAATGTCCTTACTACGGCGAGTAGCTCCCGTCTCGTAACGCAGTAATTTCTTTCCGGTTTGGATAAAGATTTGCTGTAGTAAGCTATAACAACTTCTTGGTTTCCTTTCCGTTGAGACAACACGCCTCCAATTCCAGTATTACTTGCGTCTGTGTCAACTATGAAGTCATTTTCAGTGTCAGGATATCCCAGAATAGGTGTATTGCACAGACGTTTCTTTAATTCCTGAAATGCGATGTTACAGTTCTCGTCCCAACAGAATTGCTGCTTTTCCTCAGTGAGTTTGTGTAGAGGTTTTGCAATGTCGGCAAAATTTTTGACAAACCGTCGATAGTAGGAGCACAAACCCAGAAATGCTCTGACCTGCGTCTTGTCTTTCGGAACTGGCCAATCCTTGACGGCGACGATTTTCTCCGGATCTGTCTGGACACCTTCCTCCGAAACTATGTGTCCTAAAAAGTTTACTTGTCGTCTGAAAAATGAGCACTTTTTCGGACTTAACTTAAGATTTGCCGTCCGGATTTTTGACAACACTCGATTGAGGTTTTGAAGATGATCTTCAAATGTACGGCCCACGATAATGATGTCATCTAAATAGACAAGACATGCGTCTCCGATCAATCCAGCAAGTACTTGCTCCATTAGCCTTTCAAATGTCGCAGGAGCATTGCACAATCCGAATGGCATAACTTTAAACTGCCATAGCCCCTTTCCTGTTGAGAATGCAGTTTTCTCCTTATCCTTAGGGTCTATTTCCACTTGCCAGTAGCCACTTTTCAGGTCTAGCGTGGTGAACCACCTCATTCCACTGTGTATCCAATGTGTCGTCGATCCTAGGCAGTGGGTAACTGTCCTTTTTCGTGACATCGTTCAATCGTCGATAGTCCACACAAAAGCGTGTGTTGCCGTCCTTTTTCTTCACCAGGACCACAGGAGAACACCATGGACTCGATGAAGGCTCTATAACACCATCCTTTACCATGCCCTCAATCATCATTTCCACTTCCTTTTCACGTGCAACCGGCAGTCTTCTTGGTCGTTGACGGATTGGTAACTCGTTGCCAGTATTAATTTTGTGCTGAACCAGTCCTGTTCTTCCTATGTCAGCATCATTTGTAGAGAAAGAGTCGGCGTACTGAAGTAACATCTGCTTAGCTTTATCCATTTCTACTTCCGTTAAATCGCAGTTTTCTAAAAGTGTTGACACGTCAAATTTCAGGCGGAAAACTTTTCCTGATGGTGCACCTTCCATGAAGATTTCCTCTGTACCACACTTCAATACTCCTTGATCAACGTCGATCTCACAACGATGTTTCCGCATGAAGTCTAATCCCAGGATGCAATCGTCCACTATGTCGGCCACGATGACATTATGCCGATAGAATTTGTTACCTAATTTTAACTCCACCTCCTTTCTGCCTCGGACGATTATGTGCTGACCGGTAGCTGTCAGTAATTGTATACGGTCGTGGTTATTGAAGAAGTCCCCAAGGAACCGACTTGCTAGATGAGAATTGACGACCGTGTGAGAAGCTCCAGTATGCAACGTCAATTTGCATGGTTTTCCGTTGACTTCGCCTTTGATGATCAGGCTGTTTCCGTCATGGGCCTGTGAGATCGAGATCCTCGGGGCTCTTTCAATACCAGCCAGCACCCGCCCCTCAGTCCTGGCGTTTACTCGTTTCCCTGCTGTTGCTGGGCAGTCGTATCAGTCGCCCTATCTTGCTGGGATTGATTTTCTCTCAGTGTGCTTCGCTTTTGACAGCTTGACCGAAGATGACCCCTTTCTCCACAAGTGTAACACCTAGGGCTATACCCTTGCGGACGATCGCGTACAGTTGATGCCACAACCTCCCTGATACGGTGTGTTCGATGGTCTTGCCTCACTGCCTCTACTTCCAAGGCATGGGCCAAGGCGTCCTTCAGTGTCTCATGATGCCCAAGTCTTACAGCGGCTCTAACTTCCAAGTCACGTATTCCGTCGATGAACGCCTGTACCAGATTGCCATTGATGAGTGCAGGGGCAGACTGGTATGCCTTCCGAACCAACTTTTCAACTTCCAAGGCCCACTGCTGTAGGTTCTCGGCACTACGTTGCACACGATCTCTTAACTTAGCGCGAAATACGTGCTCCAAGTGTGCGTCACCATATCTGGACTCTAAGGCTTCCAGCAGCTGCTCATAGGTCACATCCTTGCCAAGAGCCTCAAGTATGGTTAGGGCCTGGTCTCGGAGGCCTAAGGTTAGCGCGGTCATAGCTTGCTCTTTGGTCCACCCATTCGCCTTTATAACGGCTTCAAATTGAATTTTGTAGGTCGACCATGAAGATGTTCCGTCGAATGGCGGCACCTTAAATCCACGTGCCGAAGGTGCAGCAACCACTGAAGGCACAACCCCGTCTCCAGCCCTAAGTTCACCTAAAGCCTTCTTCACCCCAGCAATCTGAACTTCAGCTTCTGAGATACGATTCTCATGCTGGTGAACCTGCTCCTTCATCACCTGGAGCTCCTTGCCAAGTGTTGAATGAAGGTCTTTTATGAGGAGCATCTGCTCTTCTTGGCGGCGAGCCTGCTCCTCTTTGTCTTGTTGAAGCTTCTCTTCCAACCGACGGGCCTGCTCTTCTTGGCGGCGGGCCTGCTCCTCTTTATCTTGTTGAAGCTTCTCTTCCAACCGACGGGCCTGCTCTTCTTGGCGACGAGCCTGTTCCTGCAACAGCACCATTAGCGCAGACAAGTCTGGCACTGCTGGTGCCGAAGAAACTCCACATGGGACAGCGACTGGCTCTGTCGCAGGCTGAACACCACCCGGCGTCTGTATCGGGGAATCTCCAAACCGCCTCTGATCCATGTCTTGCTGCCGTTGACTCCTTGTACGAATACCCTCCGTGTCGTCCTTTGGTAAAATTGGCATAATTTATCCCTCACTTCTGACACCAATTTGTTACGAGCTGGGTATGGGATAAATTATTTTACACCAATTAATTAACCAAATATCCTTTATTAACTCAACAACTTATAAACACAAACACTAATTCGCTAATAATCACTATTCTCTTCGCAATCGCTTGTATTCGCATCCGTTCGCATCCGTCGTCGAAATCAGACTGACTCACTCGCCCGCCGTCCGGCCTATTTATACGGTCATGGAAGTTTCCAGAACATTGTCGAACTATCTTATAGTGGAATATTCTAGAAACATCTATGAACTTCTACACAGTACCACAATGGAATGTTCTCGAACCTAGTGGAAACTTCTGGAAACTTCGACCACATTCTCGAACGTTCCAGTGTAATACGGTCGACGTAACAGTTGGAAAGAGATGGCGGATTGTATAAGGCGAGTAGCAAAAGATGTGTTAGGAGAATCGCAAGGGAAAGGCATAATAGAAAACTTTTTCCAAAAAAATACAACCGACTTCCAAAAAAAAAAAAATAAGTAGGTACACTAAAAATTAAAAAATAACTTTAATTTCGGAAGTCGGTGTTTGTATTTTACTTCTTCGTTATTTGACACTGACTTCCGAAATTAAAGTTATTTTTTAATTTTTAGAGTATTTTTTTTTTGGAAGTCTTGTTTTTTTTGGAAAAAAGTTTTTTATTTTTCACTTTTTAGTTGTTATACCCCGAACTAAAACCCCTTATAACATGGAACGTGGAATTTAAACATTTGGAGAACACCAAAACGTCATCAAGGTGGTTTTGTTTTTGTTCAGTTTCTCAAAAAGCGCTGAAGCAATTTAGATAAAATTAATATGGGACCACCTCGGGAGTATATTCTTTCGGATAAAAAAAGAATTTTGAAAATCGGTCCACAACTGACGGAGAAATCGGCGGAACATACATACAGTCGAACATAGAACCTCCTCCTTTTTCAAAAGTAGGTTAAAAAGGATACATGGTGGTGGAATGCAGATGTGCAAAAGATGCTGAAAGAAAAGAAAATTGCTTTTAAAGTATGGCAGAATGTAGAAACCGGAAATGATAATTATTTGAAAGAAGATAAGAAGAATATTTATAAAGAATGGAAAAGAAAGGCAAAAATGCAGGTTGCCGCATTGCGGTTGCAGTTTCCAGGGCTAATGCGCAGGCAAAGTTATATGATTTACTGGACAGCCCTAGAGGCCAGAAGGAGCTCCACCGGATTACAAAAGTAAGAGAAAGGAGAACGAGCGATCATCTTCCTGCCCTTATCCCATGTTACTTGGGGTTGGCGCAACATGTTTTTTTCTTCCATTCTGTCCTGTCAGCCGCTATCACTAACTCCCTTTTCTATCATATCACTCCTCATACAATCCATCCATCCTTTCTTTGGCCTACCTCTCCCTCTCCATCCATCCACATTTATATTCATAACTATTTTAGTTACATGTGTTTCATCCCTCCTCTTCACATGACCATACCAAGATAAGCGGTTCCCTTTCAACTTTTCTGTGACTGGCGCCACTTTTAAACTACCTCTAATGTACTCCTTTCTCACTTTATCCATTCTCGTTACTCCACACATCCATCTCAACATTCTCGTCTCAACCACATGCAATCTTTTTTCATCCGTCTTTTTCACAGCCCAACATTCTGACCCATACAGTACGACAGGTCTAATCACGGACTTATAGATATTGCCCTTTAACTTAAGGGGCATCCGTCGGGTGACCTGTCGCCATTTCATCCATCCCGAGTTGATCCTGTGCGTTACGTCTCGGTCTATATCGCCATCCCCCTGAACAAGCGACCCGAGGTACCGAAAATTGGAGCAGATCGGTACAGGCGTTCCGTTGAGAGCTACAGGCATAGGACTGATATTCTGTTTTTGTTCTGCTCAATTTCAGGCCCACACTCTCCAGTCTTTGCCACCACGTCAATCTGCTCTGGACCTCTAAGCCGCTTTCGGCAACTAGCACAATGTCAGCAGCAAACAGCATACACCGAGGGATATAATCCATATAAAACGTATGAAAGATGAAATCGGTAAAGTCGAAAGATGACGAAATAAAAGAGCGATGGACGGTTTGTTTTGAAAAGTTGATGAACGAAGATAATAAATGTAATGGGTGTGCTCAAAGAGGTACAAGTACATACGAGTTTGGTGAGAGAAATTAGCGGATGAAGTAAGAAAGGCAGTTCAATGTATGAAAAATGGAAAGGTCATGGGCCCTGATGACATACCAGTAGAAGTATGGAAGTGTTTAAAAGAGGATGGATGTGTGGCTGACTTTATTCTTCAATAAGTTGTTGTATGAAGAAGTGATCCCACAAGAATGGTGCCATAGTTCGCTAGTGCCCATCTTCAAGAATAAAGGGGATGTACAGGACTGCAACATCTATCGAGGGATAAAGCTCATGTCACAGACTTCGTATGAAAGTATGGGAGAAAGTGATTGAGAAAAGATTGCGAGAGGAGAGTGAGATTACCTCGAACAAGTTTGGGTTTATGCCAGGTCGAGGGACAAGGCAAAATCAATTTAAAAAGTTGGAATTTGTGGATGCCATCAAGGCCGCCGGTTTACGGCTAGAAAAACCAAAGGGTAGGCGCCCTCGAATATTAATTAAAGACATTCCATCCTCAATGGAAGACAATGCTTTTCTTTATGCCTTATACCACCAAAACATTAAAAATGAGCTTCCAATTAAAGAGGAAGATTTTCTTAACGCGTCAGGCCCCTCGCGTCGCCATAACAATAGGTTTTTAATTGTGTCTGCTAATGAGGGGCTAGACGCGTAATCAACCAAAATTATCCGTAGGCGTTCTTTGGAAAATGGTCGGCAATGGATAGGCATTGAAGTTGAATCTGAGGTACGTAAGCACCTGACATCTACAAAGGATAAATTATTTATTAATTGGACCACTTGCCGTTTTATTGATGATGTTGAAGTGGTTCGCTGCTTACATTGCCAACAGTTCGCTCACGTTAAGAAACACTGCGTTAATAAAATTCCTATCTGTGCTAATTGTGCTGAGGCACATGAAACAAAAGATTGTCTGCACAAGGACGACTTGAATTTTACACCGACTTGTGGGACGTGTAAACGTTTTAAAAAACCGTTTGATCATCGCTGCGGATCTCATGAGTGTACCGCATATAAACTTAAACTCGAACAACTTATTCTGAACACCGACTACTAAATTAATAATGAATAGTTTAATCATAGGACAATTAAATCTCCATAATGATAGGATAGCCACATCTGAGCTGGATAAATTAATTATCGATTATAATTTAGACATACTTGTTCAAGAACAATACCAATACTCGCACTTGCGTCATAGAATTGTTCAGCTTGATCGCAACTCGCGTGCCGGGATTTATCAAATCAAATCAAATTTATTTCAGACTAGTCCATATTTAAAAATTACAATTTTACTTACACACGCATGCATACACATAACAAAAAGATACACACAAGAGGATACACACATAATGTATCTCTCATTTTATATAAGAAAATGACGCACGATGAGTGGTCATCCAGTGCCACATCATTGGACTGTCCAATCTGCCGGCCACGATAGCCACCAAGCTGTTGGAGCTATCGCGCACTCGCCGCATCAGGGATGCTATTCGTGTCCGCATAATAGCATAAAAATCAGGCACGCCATACTCCGCGAACATCCCCGATGCACTGCAAAAGCGCGGTAACCCCAACATAACTCTGAAGGCGTTATTATATTGAACTCACAGAGCATTGTACGAGCTTTTTGTATAGCCGACCCATAGGGCGCACGTGTACATCGATTGGCAATACGCTCTAAAGAGGGTAATTTTTACCTCGCTTGTACAACGTGCAAACCTACGGGCCAGCATGTAACACATTCTTCGAACTTTACTGTTACGTCTTTATGTAACCTCATGACGCCCCACTGTGCCGTTGCGGAGGTCTCATCGGTTACCTTTAAGATCTATGTTGTGAGCTTTCAATATTCAGAGCCTGTAGGACCTCATATACATAATCTCCGTCATGTCTTGCAGTTGCTCGCGGGCTGCAAAGTTATAGTCGGTGCGGACGTTAACGCATCTTCTTCCCTGTGGTATGGCAAGGTTCGGTTTACGGACTCCGAACGACGTTGCGCTGTTGAAGACTTCATTGCTGAAATGAACCTATCAATTCATAATACCCCTGACGCACCACCTACTTTTTGCAGCCAAATGGGCGAATCTTTTATTGACGTCACACTTTCTAGTGCAGACCTACGCTTAGATAACTGGTGTGTCCTACCTGACGCGTCTTGTAGTGATCATCGCCTGATTGTGTACGAATTCGTTTCTATGTTTACTCACGGTCCGACACACATAGAGGGTAATTTTAGATGTACATGTAAAGGCGCGAATAGGGAATTTTTTAGCTCACTTTTTGCATGTCATACCAAAGACTTCACTCGCGACGGGCTGTCAACTGAAGAAAGTGCTGAGATTAGGGAATGCAAAACCGGCCAAAATTAAAACCCGTTTTTTTTTTCGGGTTTCGTTTAGAAAAACCCGGTTTTCCGGTAAACCCGGTTTTACAATAGGATTTTTTTATTAATTGTTTATATGATATTTTAAACTGCTTGTGAAATTCAGGCCTCCTCCATCTTGCATCTTTTCAATAATTTAAAAATGTTGATAGATATATTTTTATTTCATTATTGAAAAGATGCAAGATGGAGGCGGTCTGAATCGAAACACAAATTAAAGATTTCAATGAAAATGCAGGAAGTTTATAATAATAATTATTTATTTATTCCTCCTCAAAAGAATCAATCAGACACTAGCAAGAGCTACACAGTGTTTTTCTTATGTTAAACCATATATAACATAAAAATAAGACTTTTAAAAGAGATCAATTGCAATTTGGTTAATTGTACTTTGTTCTGATTAATAACTTAAACTAATCATTTTAAAAATCAAGTAAAATAAAAAGTCATCTCTTAAACATAAAAATATAAAAGTCAACAGATTTTCTTTAAAAATAATGTTTTTAATCGTTTTTGGTAAGAAAATGAGATCTTAAGAAAAGCAAAGTATCTAGAGTGTAATCATTAAGGTGAGACCTTACGAGTATTTTGCTGCAGAAATAACCAGCTGTCGAAATGCTCGTTCTGATTTGAGACTTTTTGGCTTGATGGTGATGACGGTTTTGTATGCCTTTGATAAAAAATTACCGCGTCCACCGCCATTCTTGTGTATTGCCATTTCACATAACACCATTTTTTC
Organism: Polia nebulosa; assembly: GCA_951329385.1. Taxonomy (NCBI): domain Eukaryota; kingdom Metazoa; phylum Arthropoda; class Insecta; order Lepidoptera; family Noctuidae; genus Polia; species Polia nebulosa. The sequence goes on along the minus strand of OX589588.1, from coordinate 6,458,199 downwards.
TGTTTCTAAGTTTGAAGCAGATAAAGTGTAGTCTTTGATGGCTTTTTTTGGACAGCAGCCTCGTCAGTAAGGCCAGCAACATTATCTTCGAGAGACAAATCGAACTCGTGCAATCGCTTCTCTAAAATAATAGCGCACTTCATAGCTGTGACTTGTCTCTCCAGTCGAGCAAGTCCCAAGATAATGTGATGCTTATTATTTAATTCAGGTGAATGAAAATTTATGTTAATGTAGCGGCGATGGCGATTAGATGTCCATTCATCGGCTGTTTTTTTTTTGTGGCGTGGTAAATCATCCAACGGCTTCTCTCACTCTAGGGTGGAGCGGGAGGGCGTATCAGACTCTTACTGACTAACCCACCCCTGTTCCTTCCTGCCCTGAGTGCCCAGGGGCGAGGTAACTCTATTTCGAATTTATCCTCAACCCCCGGGCAGGCATCGGCCATGACGGGCCCCGTCCTTATTGCTGACAACTCTTTGAGGCGCGCGTGGAACACTACGCGCCGTCGACTCTCGGGCCTGGTACTGATCGGACGGCGAGCTACCCATTACTCGCCGTCCCCAGGCCCGAGTCTACGGTGGCCGGAGATCGTCTCGCGGCGCCGGAAGTCCCAGGCGTCTCCTGAGGCGGCTGCTGCTGAGGGCGTGAGGGTGACTCTGTTGTTGAGTCTCCCTCACCCATACCGCCTCCCTCTTCGAGAGCATTACTGCTTCGCAGATGGAGGAGACGGCTTCCCATTCCCTCTCGCTCCGTACCATGGCCTGAACCAGGGCAGGGCGCGAGAGATCGCTGCTACCTATCGCATCCACGAGGACACGGCGGGGCTCCGCCCAAGCGGGGCAGACCTCCACCGTATGCTCCACCGTGTCCTCGAGACGATCCGCGCAGTGGAAACACCCGGGCGTTTCCTCCCGCCCTATACGACACAGGAACCTCCCGAAACAACCGTGTCCGGTGAGGACCTGCGTCAGGCGGAGGGTGAGGGCGCCGTGGGGCCTCTCCAGCCACTCCTCAAAGAAGGGGACTACCGCCGCAAAGGTGGCGTGGCCAGCGCTGGGTTGCAACTGTATTCATCGGCTGTTAACGAACACTTTTGACCATTCTTTTTTAATTTAGCTAATACACATTTCACTACTTGTTTGGCGTGTGTATTGCATGACAATATTTTTTTTAGTATTGGCTGAAACTGGGAGCGTAAAGTTACTTTTATTTAAATCATCTTAAATTCACAATAAGCAAACACCCTAAACGCAATACCATCAAAAGCGACCATTCTTGAAACCGTCAGTTTCAAAGAAACAGTAGTTTTAAGGTATTCTGTAATTTTCTTGGGTGCCGCTTCTGCCTCTTCTTCTTCCTGGCTGCTGATAAGCTGCCTTTGCAGAATTTAATGCCAATAAGTGTTCATTTTATAGGTGATTTCTCAGTTCTGAATTTGAACCTCCAGAATACAAAAGTACCAAAACTCCTTCACCCAACTATTGAAAACTGTTAAAAGTTACCAAATTACCAATACTACGATAAACAACACGTCGTTTCACTAACAACCGTTGGTAACGTTTGGCAAAACAAAATGGCTAACATCAAATGCATCGTTTTGACTGACACGTGGTGCAGTGGTGTTGCCATTTGAAAACAATAAAAAAACTCGAAAAACCGGAAACTTGAAAAAAAAACCCGGGTTTTTAAATAATTTTAATTATGCCGAAAACCCGGTTTTTCGGTTTTCGGTTAAACCGGTTTGCATTCACTAGCTGAGATTATGTCAGAAACCTTCACTTACTGTGCTGACATTGCCATTGGTCGCACATCTATGACCAATATTCGTAGGTGTGATTGGTGGAGTGACTACCTAGTTGAACAACGCAAAAGTTATCGCAAAGCGCGCAGACATCTTAATAAGCTGAAAAAACGTAATGCCACCGAGGACCAGTTATATATACATAATTTTTTTATCTTTGGGTAAGCTCTTAGATCGACTAATCGTTCCGCGCTTGCTACCGAACGGACCTAAATTTCATAATAACCAATTCGGTTTTACTGTTGGAAAATCTACCGTCGATGCAACACTCTGTCCGTAAAATTGTTAATCTTTCCGAACATAAATACGTTATCGGGATTTTTCTGGATATTTCTGGGGCTTTTGATAATGCATGGTGGCCAATGCTACTACTAAAAAACCCGTGGTTGCTACAAAAATATTTATTCTCTGGTTCACTCGTACTTTTTTAATGGTTCCGCGAAACTCAAACTTGGACATCATTCGGTGACGAAATCTCTAACCATGGGATGCCCTCAGGGCTCAGTGATAGGCCCGTACGTATTGAATTTGGGGTACGATGATTTTCTCGCGATTCCGCTTCCTTGCGATTGCTCATTAACCGGGTATGCGGACGATGGGCTGCTGATCATTCAGTCAAGTACTCGGGCTGGCCTTGAGAGTCTGGCTGAGACTTCCCTTCGTTTAATATCTCGGTGGGGTGATCGGAACCGTCTTACCTTCGCACCGCATAAAACCTATCAGCTTATGTTGAAAGGTAACCTTAAGTCTAGGCCTAGTATAAGGTTTAATAACGTTCCCGTTAAAAAAAAATCAGTCTGTATGCTATCTTGGTATGGTATTAGAAAATAACTTCCCATTTATTGAGCATGTAAAAGCTAAAAAGAACTTCTATGCGTTGACGAGGATTTCCAAGGCTACTTGGGGCCTATCATTCCTAACGTTAAAAACGACGATGACGACGACGATCTATGGGGCTACTTACCTGGGTTGTATGTGCTACGGGGCACCTGTTTGGGCTAATAGGGCCACCATTGGGGCGGTACGACGTAAATTGCTACAAAGTCAACGTTTAGCTTTGATTTTCCTATGTAAAGCGTATAGGACGGTTAGCACTGAAGCCTTACCGGTACTTGCAGGTGTACTTCCAGTCGATCTTGAGGTGCAGCGACCTGCTGCAATGTACTATTCTGCACGAAAGACTACGGACCCAGACTTTTTACCTCAACGTGATCGTGCCAAGATTTCTAGATTACTTAAACCTCAAACTGAAGTTTGGGAGGACCTTTCATCTGAATGGCAATGTAGGTGGGAAAGTTCCATCAAAGGCAGACACCTCCACCAGTTCTTCCCATTGGTTCGCAAACGGCTGGATAGGACATGGCTGGAGGTGGATCACTGTGTTGCCCAATTTCTCACAGGTCATGGCAACTTTAAGAGTAAATTATTTTCCTTCAAGCTTGTTGCCTCACTTTTATGTCAATGTTTTACTCCTGATTGCGAATACGAACAGTCCGCACATCATATCCTGTGGGAATGTACTCTTTGGCAAGCTGAGCGCAATATTATGTTGGGTAGTATTCAGCATACGTCTGAAGTTGTCTATTACACGGACCTTGTGGAAACTAGAACGAATTTCCGTGCGTTCAAGCGTTTTTGCCATACCTATTATTAGAATCAAGTGTAACAGCTCATAATTTTAGGACCCATTAATATTAGTGTTTTTAACCAGTGGTGCTTGGTAACTGGGCTTACCCCAGTTGTAAAAACCCCCTTTGTGCCTAATGGCCTAGTTTTGTTGTCTCCCGCTTGATTAGGAGGGAAGTGGAAATTATGTTTTTCTTACTCCTCCGCTGTCTTTTCTGATTAATTTCGTTGCAGGACCCAAGACAGTTTAATCGTTTCTCTGGGACTCGTCGAGCTTCATTGCCTCGGCGTTTTTTCTGGTGGCCGCCACTGTTGATTCTGGCTTACAGAAGTTACAGTGGTTTGGGAATAGTGTGGCGGGCTTGTCCCAAAAAAAAATATGGTGTTCATTGATCTTGAGAAAGCGTATGGTGGGCCTTGAAAGAGAAAGGTTTGCCTGGGAAGTATGTTGAGTTAATTCGAGCTATGTAAAGCCGACGAAAAATTCCAACGCTAGGGGGTCCAGAATCATGTACTGAATCACTAGTACACGTATGTGCGTTCATGTACCTTACACCCTGTATAGAAATCTCATTGAAGATCGATTTAATAATGACGTTGTAAAACGACCTAAAGACTTCTCAGTACCTACTCAGAGATTGCTGTTGATTGCATTATGGAAGAACATGGCCATACCTACCATTTTACGATTGCCACCATATCATCCGGATTATAATCCAATTGAAAACATTTGGTCTCAAATTAAGGGATACGTAAGTAACTATTGAAAATGTCATTGACAACAATCAAAGAAATTATATTGAAAAAAATCAATATGATTCGGAAGAATGGAAAAAAGTATTCATTCAATAAAATGGGACGAATAAAGAAAATTTTAACCAATGTTTGATTCACGGACTATTTTATATTAAATACCTGTTCGAGCAGTGAAGAAAAAGTGATCATTCCATCGCTAAAATATTTAGTTTAGTTGCATAAGTACTTATCTGTCGAACAGAACCTCCTCTTTTTTGGAACTCTGTTGAAGAAGTAGGTATTATGTTCATATTTTATTAATTTTCGTGATAAACTAAATAATATTGAAAAGGAGTACCTAAATGTTAGGTATTATAGAGACTTCAAAAAGGAACAAAAACTTCTTTTTATTATTATATTCCTAATATTTGTATACCACATAGGTTAACAAATATTAACGTTTACCGCCAACGTTACATAATTAAGTTTACATTTCATTTGAATTGAAGTATAAGAGAACACGTTATTGTACTTTAGTTTTCACATGTATGTCTATTCTCTTTAGGTCTTATCAGCAATACACACGTATATAATATTTGCATATAGCTCCAATAGCTTACGAGATATTAATCTTTTTGGCAACGGGACGGGCGCTTACGCGGCGTGAGCGAGCGAACGGGCGGCGGCCGTGCGAGCGCAGTGCACATGCCGGTCGGGTGTTTGAGTGGGTAAAATTCTTGAATTTTTCTTATGACACCGAGATCGAAATCATCTACTTCCTACTTCAATTTTACTTTTCGTCCTTTTCTTTTCTGGCGTGGAATCTTTTGTTCTAGTTTCATCTGCATGTTCTTTTTCCTTCACAAGTTTCTAAAAAATCGCTCCTCAACACCTACAACAAAAGTAACGAAAATTAAAAAAAAAAACATAAATCTATTCTCGCGCGTGCGAAATAGTGTTTTCGTGGAATTTATTTTCAAAAGCTGACAACACTAACCTGTGGCGGCAGCTACGCGTTCATACATTTTTTCGAACGGCATTAACGGTGTCTGAAGGAGCTTTTCTTCCTTCATAAAATCAAAAACTTGTAATGTAACATTTCTCGCATCACTTTTTAAAGCTTTCGGCATTTTTCACTAGCTGTAGTCACTAAACAAAAAATAAACGGAGCAAACAACCAATGGCAGATATGTCCAGATACCTATGTCAGCAAATGGCAGGCAGATTGACATTTCAAAATGGCATCGTTAGTTCCTCTTTTGGCCACCGGGCCAGATAAGTTTGTGGCACTGTAAATCTATTTGATGGACATGGAAATTAGCATTCGTTTGTATTCGGAAATGCAATGATTGCCGAGAGAGAAAATAGTTGTACTGCAGGTAGGTAGTGTTAGAAGCCTTCTTCACACATGCTTTGTAAGTTTTTGCACTATGTGACACAATTCTTTTGAAAGAGTTTAGTTATTTGGTAATTAGTCAAGAAGTTTTAACGGAAAGTTTAATAACTGCTTTTGCCTATGGAAATGAACAACTTTCTCTGAGGAAGTCATAGCCATTTCCCAAAAAAAGAAATTGTGCTTTCCATACAAAGTTATCATCAGCTGATAAAAATGCATGGGAGGTAAATTTTTATTTTTGACAGTTGTTTATGACTTCCTTGAAGAAAGTTGTTCATACTGATGGGCAGAAGTACCTAGTTCTTAAAATATGACCACACCTTCCTTCTTGCCAAAATGTCGTGACGAAAGTGTTGTGTATGGATGTGGATGGCTATAAGAGTAGAGGAAGGCCAAAGAAACGATGGTTAGACTGTGAAAGAGGATATGGGTAAAAAGGGGGTGACTACAGAGATGACGACTAATAGAGGAGTATGGAAGAAAAAGACATGTTGCGCCGACACCAAATAAATTGGGATAAGGACAAGAGAATGAATGATGGTTTTGGCCAAAATCACTAAATAGGTAAGTATTCTGATTTGCCTATAATATAATATGATTCTGGCTGAAAATTAACGGATTGAAGTAAAGTATTGGCCCACGGCATGAGGCAGCGTTGGAAGGCCTCCAACAAGGTGGACCGATGACCTGGTGAGGGTCGCGGGTAGCCGATGGATGCGAGACGCACAGGACAGGTAATTGTGGCAACACTTGGGGGAGGCCTATGTCCAGCAGTGGACGTCTTTCGGTTGAAATGATGATGATGAGACAGCGATATTGTAGTTTAGGGGTGCAGAGTTTTGGTCATATTCAAAAGTGCACTGCAACTCTTTGTAATCGGTCGGGCAAGGCAGACGTTTTGGCTAATTACGTATAATAAATTATTCATTGCTACTTTTTCATCTATTGCGCAATTCACGAAGACGTCGCATGTTTATTGTTCGCTCCTTCGTTTGACATTGCCCTCGCTGACATAGTTACGGTATGGTAGAACTACTTCTAGCAATCAGCGACAATATGGCCGATTGAATACTAAAGACAATCTCTCACGAAGGGTGATCAATTCGTCATTTACAATTTGTATAATGTCAATTTATCTCAATCAAGTTTAGAGTCCGAAGACTAAATCACTTGACGGACGTTGCATTTGTTTCTATTTAGTCATTGTTACGTGATTTGGCCTAATTTGGGTTTGTTCCATAGCTTCTAAAGAAATATCGTATTCGATTTATTAAATTTTTGACCGTCTTCCAAAAGGAGGAGGTTATCAAGTCGGATGTTTGTATTTTTTTTATGTATGTTCGGCATAACTCCGTCATATATTGACGGATTTGCAAAATTCTTTTTTTGTTCGAAAGGGGTTTGTTCCGAAATGGGCCAATTTAAATTTCATATAGATCTGCTGATGGATTTAGGAGACAGAGAACGGAACTCATCAAAAATTTTCAGCAAATCAACCGCGATTGCTACGATCGTGTGTCTATGTATTTTTAACACAATTTAATGGGAAAACACAACTAAAAAGTGAAAAATAAATTACTTTTTTACATAATAATAGAATCGCCTTCAAAAAAGTCCAAAATAACTTTAATTTCGGCAGTCGGTGTCAAAAAACGAAGACACAAAACCAGAAACACAACGAAATTAAATTAATTTTGCATTTTTTTGGAAGGCGGTTCTATTTTTTTGTTAAGTTTTTTTTACGCTCAATTCTATCAATTGTCGCTAACTCTGCGACTTCAATAACACCGCTCACTAGATCATTATGATGCTAAATATAATACTTATAATCCACAACTTATATTTTTAAAGGGCCGTTTCTTTTTGGGCTATGTGTGTGTTTTTGTGGGAAAGGCACGCTAAAATACCTTTCAAATGATATTGAGATATTAAAGGTTAAATTAGTGCAGCATTACAATGAATGGCAGCTTTCGTTTTCGTCTATTATATATGGATAGACCGCCGTACAAGACCTGTTAGATACAACCGTCACTCACAATTACAAGATCTTTATTTTATGTTCCAACAGTCACATTAAAAGCTGTGTCAATAACACGACACATTTTATATGCCGCAGCAACTTGCTCGATTCTGCGAAAACCATCTAATGAATTTGTTGTTCTTAGATGTCGAATTAAGGAAAATGTCATCTGATAAGAGGCCTTTTTAACCGACTTCAAAAAAAGGAGGAGGTTCTCAATTGAACTGTATTCTTTTTTAATTTTTTTTTGTGTGTTACCTCATAACTTTTTACTACGTGAACCGATTTTGAAGATTTTTTTTATTTGGAAGCTGTTGCTTCACATGTGGTCCCATTTTAATTTGGTGAAGATCTGATGAAGAACTTCGGAGATACACAATGGAATTCTTCAATAAATGATAGCAAACCTTCCAGAATTGCAGCAAACGCATGTCTGTATATTGTTTTCACCACTTAACAACATTACATCACGATGATACGCTCTGAAGGGGTATACAGATTTGTACAGTTCACCCTGATACACCCTAATTTCACCAACTATGTTTAAATTCCCTATTTTTGGGGCTATCAATTCGGGCATAAGTTTACTATTAATTTAGTTTTAGAATGGGGTACAACAACTAAAAAGTGAAAAATAAAAAACTTTTTACAAAAAAAATACAACCGACTTCCATAAATAAAACTAAAAAATGCAAAATAACTTTAATTTCGGCAGTCGGTGTCAAATAACGAAGAAACCAAACTAGAAACACCGACTTCCGAAATTAAAGTTATTTTGCATTTTTTAGTTTTATTTATGACTTCCATGTTGTATTTTTTTTGTAAAAAGTTTTAAAAAAAAATCGAATATCATGCTCCGCCTATCTCTTGTTACAGCTATACTTAAATAAAAAAAAAATCGTCTAGTTAGTCAATCAGTTATTCTTCTTCTTAGCGTGTCGATGGCAAATTTAATTATATATTATGTTTTTTTTTTTTTTTTTGGGGGGTGGGAAATCATCCTATGACTTCTTCCGCTCTAGGGTGGAGCGGAAGGGTGTGTCAGACTCTTACTGACTAAAACCCACCCCTGTTCCTCCCTGCCTCGAGTGCCCGGGGGCGAGGTAACTCTTTCGAATTTATCCTCCACCCCCGGGCAGGCACCGGCCTTGGCAGGCCCCTTCACTTTGCTGACAACTCTTTGAGGCGCGCGTGGAACACTACGCGCCGTCGACTCTCGGGCCTGGTGCTGATCGGGCGGCGAGTTACCCACTACTCGTCGTCCGCAGGCCCGGGTCTACGGTGGCCGGAGATCGTCTCGCGGCCCCTGGCGTCTCCTGCGGCGGTCGCGGCTGGGGGCGCTAGGGCGACTCGGCTGTTGTTGAGCCTCCCTAACGTATGCCGCCTACCTCTTCGCGAGCATTACTGCTTCGCAGAAGGAGGAGACGGCCTCCTATTCCCTCTCGCTCCGTACCATGGCCTGAACCAGGGCACGGCGCGAGAGGTCGCTGTCGCCTATCGCATCCACGAGGACACGGCGGTGTTCTGCCCAAGCGGGGCAAACCTCCACCGTATGCTCCACCGTGTCCTCTGGGCGATCCTCGCAGTGGAAACACTCAGGGGTCACCTCCGCCTTGACACGACACAGGTACCTCCCGAAACAGCCGTGTCCGGTGAGCACCTGCGTCAGGCGGAAGGTGAGGTTGCTATGGCGCCTCTCCAGCCAAGCCTCAAAGAGGGGCACTACCGCCTCAATGGTGGCGTGCCCAGCGCTGGGTTGCGACAGTCGCTCTCTCCATGTCACCATGAGATCCTGCCGGAGCTCCGTCCGCCGAGCCGCGAGTTGTCGCGGCAGCGGAGTTTCGCCCCGGCGTTTGGCCTCCTCGCGCCACTCGTACAGGTGCGCGAGGATTTTTGCCTCCAGATCCCATGGTGAAAGTCCGGCAAGGAGGCTCGCAGCCTCGCGGGAGATCGTGCGGTATCCTCGGATCATACGGATCGCCATGACCCTCTGGGACGCGTTCATCTGGCGAGCTGATCGCTGCCTCAAAGAACGCGCCCACACCGGCCTCCGTAGAGGGCCATGGAGCGCACGATCCCCGCATAGAGCCTACGGCAGGAGGCGTTTGGCCCCCTCAGATTGGGTAGGAGCCGCTTTAAGGCGGCCCCGGCCCTGTCCAATCTGGGAGCCAAACGTCGAAAGTGCTTATATATTATGTTTGGCCCAGTATTCAGCGACGGCAATTGCTTTCGCTGATGCAGCAATAAGGTCCTCACATGTAAGTACAAGTGACAGGGCATGCGGAACAAGATGAGAGGTGGGCCATGTTCTGCGGAGAAACGCCGCACAAACACCGAAGATCGGAGCCATCCGAGAACCCCCACATTTTTTTTATTGTTGTTGAGATTGTCTTTACTGCGGCCAAACTGAGTACGGAGTTTATTTTTAGTTTTCCAGGTTGGCCACGACAGCGCGTGGGTTCTCCAGGCGGAAGGCTCTCCGATGGCTCGATGAAATAATCAGGTGGACCGAACGTCTCTCGCCAGAGGTCGCATCTTTCTGAGGCGGAGTTGCCATCAGATGGACTCGCGCATCCTAGAAAACTTTTACAACTTTTTAGTCTCTGGGACTCTGATCTGTAATTGTGCATTGCAAATATAATCTGTCATTAGTGTAGATGTTCGATGATCCATCCAATGTTTTTTGTCGAGTTATCTTTTATCTTTGTTAGTGTAGTCCTAGATCTATAATAATAATACAATTCGGCGGCACTTTTGACTATCTATTTTCAAGATAGTAGCGGATGCTTTAAAAAATCAATTTCGTCCGTCAGTTAGATTAACAAAAACTGTTGAATACGTGTTTTTCTCTTGCCACGTAAACAAAAAAATGAGGAAGATGTGACGTTACGCGAAATTTTAACGTACTGTGCATCTACGTCAAAAATTTAGGTAGGTATATTTTTTTACCTAGAAGTGAGGTAACAAACCCTCATTCCTGAACTTTGTTAAATCAAAAAATACGTTTCCAATATTTTTTGCTATTCTAACTTACGGACTAAATAAAGGTAGGTAATTATTATTTTTGTACCCAGTTCTCTTCTGCCCGGGGGTGGAGGATAAATTCGAAAGAGTTACCTCGCCCCCGGGCGCGTAGGGCAGGGAGGAACAGGGGTGGGTTTTAGTCAGTAAGAGTCTGACACGCCCTTCCGCTCCACCCCAGAGCGGAAAGAGTCATAAGATGATTTCCCACCCCCAAAAAAAAAAAAAAAAACCCAGTTCTCTTAAGGATTTGTCACACTGGATGCGTTCTGCGGCCTGCAGTCCGAGTGCACGCAGCCAGCAGGTCCGTACGCGTCCTTCCCTCCCCATCGCTCCGTCGGGCCAACATGCGTTCTTTGGTTGTGCTCGCACGGTCAGATCGCATTCTATACAAAATATATTGATACCGGCAATGTTGTTCATACATGATGCGGGCTGCGTTCACTTTGACCTGACCGCAGGCCGCAGAACGCATCTAGTGTGACAAATCCTTTATAGCTATCTTGTTGCTATCATGACTATCTTTCTACTTCTAACCGAAGAAATTATTTAGAGTGGCGTCCTTATTTTCGGTGTCGATGGGAATTTTTTTTTTTTTCGATCGATGTCGATGTTCGATGTTTGTTCGATGGGAATTGCTCGGGTCGTTACAAAATGGTTAGGCGTTATCTAAGAATGTTTTTGTATTGGGCTATCTGCTATTACTGACACATTCTTGAGTTGTCAAATTCTCTTTTGGGTGAGAACTTATGCTAAGTTTGAAACTTCGCTTAAAAACAGAAAAGTTAGGAATGTTATTTCCTAACTTTTCTGTTTTTAACCGAATAAAAAAGGAGGATGTTAGACTGCGTGTATTTTTAGGGCGCCTCAAAGAGACGTTTACCGTAAATAAACGTATTTTCTTTCTTTCTATGTTGTCAGCCACCACTGACGGGGCCCATCGTGGCCGGTGCCTGCATGCCTAGGGGTAGCGGATAAATTCTGAAAATGAGTTACCGCACCCCTGGGCGCTCAGGCAGGGAAGGAACAGGGAAGGGTTTTAGTCAGTAAGAGTCTGACACGCCCTGCCGCTCCACCCAGAGCAGAAGAAGTCATTGGATGATTTCCAAACCCCCAAAAAAAAATAGGGTTCCGTACCTCAAAAGGAAAACGGAATCCTTATAGGATCACTTTGTTGTCCGTCTGTCTGTCTGTCAAGGCCCTTTTTCTCAAGAATGCGTAAAGGTATCAAGTTGAAATTTAAATCGAATTCTCGGGTCTATGGTCTCTTTCAGCTGCGGAAAAATCAAACTTGTAAGTCAACGCAATCAAAAGATATGACCGTTTATGTTGCGTATTTTCGCATATTTTACAATTTCACAAGAGAATCAAAACCTATAGAGTACTTCCCGTTGCTTCAAGAAGCAGTCTTACAGCACATGTAAAGGAAAAATTCTGAAAACTGTAAATATGTTTAACATAAAAAAAGCGAATTTACTATTACTCACAAACTTATAATTTGTGGTTGGTGCAGTAACCGTGTCTAGGGATCGAACGGCAAAGTAAAGTTTGTCCTTTAACCTAGGTTCTACAAGTTTGTACGGAACACTCGGTGCGCGAGTCCAACTCGCACTTGGCCGGTTTTTTTCAATGTATTTTCACTGATTTCTTCATCAGTTGTAGACCAATTTTGATGATTATTTTTTGTGTGGAACCATTGGAACAGTATTTTCCTGAGGTCTCGTTTAAATGAGATGTAGATCTGATTAAGAATTTCGGTAATACGTGCAACTCTTCAATAAATGAAAGCAAATTTTCTGGTATTGCTGTAATCGATGTCTGTTTATTACCTCAGTTTATAACACAAAACCACGCCGCTACGCTCTGAAGGGGTAGCAGATGGGTAAAATGAGGGTGAACGTTCACCCTGGTAGGTACGTCCTCATTTTACAAATAATAACAATGTGTGATTGAGCCATTGGGTATTTTGACATTCCTGTATGTAGGTACTGTAGGACCCCAAAGCACCAGTACGGCCTGCAGGGATCCTGTCACGTCCGAAGTTCGGGGGATGTCTCGTAGCTTAGAGACTACTTAGAGGCTTACTGCGAGGGTGCCGTGTATAAAAGGGTAACTCGCTACAGGTGGATAAGAAAAGAGATGAGGGCGCGATAGACTCTATATTGATATTTTTTAACCGACTTTCAAAAAAGGAGGAGGTTCTATGTTCGACTGTATGTAAGTTTTTTTTATGTCCGACGATTTCTCTGTCAGTTGTGGACCGATTTTCAAAATTCTTGCTTTATCCGAAAGAATATACTCCCGAGGTCTTAAGCAATTTCGATAAAATTTATATGGGACCAATATAAATTTTATCGAAATTGCTTAAGCGCTTTTTGAGAAACTGAACAAAAACGAAAAATACGTTTACCTCAATGACGTTTTGGTGTACTCCAAATGTTTAAATTCCACGTTCCATGTTATTGGGGTTTTTAGTTGTGGGGTATAACAACTAAAAAGTGAAAAATAAAAAACTTTTTTACGAAAAAAACAACCGTCGTTTTTTTTTAAGCACAGAACTATATTAGTAATCACAAAAAAAATACATGTACCCAGTTCGGTCAGGGCCGCAGAACTGATCCCTAAAACAAATGTGATGCCTACACATTCAATATTCAAACGGCTCTTCAATAACCATAACAGCCAGCTGAAGGCCGGTACAGACCCGCTGAGTTTAGGCTGTGTCTACAATCGTCACAGTACCTTACTATAGAACTAGTTCACCATTTCCCCCCCTCCCATAATTATGACTTACGTACATATTTACATTATTTAGGGAGATATAGCACCCATAGCATCTAATGATATGTAACAAAAACGTGGTCAGTGCTTGAGTACCTATAGAGCCACATGTTGATCCATCTCAAATCGAATTCAGCACATGTTCCCGAGAAATATGAATAAAACAAAATTTAAATCATTTTATCCGTTACTTACAAAATATGGGTAGGTCTCATGTGTTTTGGAATAGAATGCGATCGGAAAAACTTCCAAGACGATTTCAACATTACAATCATAAAATATTGTTATGAAATAACCCCTTATCGTTGATAAATGATTGAATATTGTTTCTTTGATTCGTTTTGAATGAGATATCGTTATCTATTTCGCTTTCTAGATAGAACGATAACAAGAGTTCTAGTCACCTATATATGTAGTCATTATCTAAATAGTTTGGGGAGTATATTCACTTGCAACACTTTTCAATTGATAACATTATCTATTATTTATATTAAAATTTTAGTTTGCGTCATATTGGTGAGGCGCTCGTGGCTAAAGTAATGTTGCGAGCTGGGTATGGGATAAATTATTTTACACCTATTAATTAACCAAATATCCTTTATTAACTCAACAACTTATTTACAAACACTAAATCGCTAATAATCACTATTCTCTTCGTAACCGCTTGTATTCGCATCCGTTCGCCTCCGTAGTCGAAAACAGACTGACTCACTCGCCGCCCGTCCGGCCTATTTATACAGCCATAGAACTTTCCAGAACATTGTCGAACTATCCTATAGTGGAATATTCTAGAAACATCTATGAACTTCTACACAGTACCACAATGGAATGTTCTCGAACGTAGTGGAAACTTCTAGAAACTTCGACCACATTCTCGAACGTTCCAGTGTAATACGGTCGACGTAACAGTAATAACAGCCGCACTGGTCGATCCATCAGGTTAAGCTAAGCTTACCGGGGTTGGTCCATGGATGGGTGACCATCTTTACATACCAAGACTCCTCCGTGCCTCGGTCCCGGCTGTCAATCGTGGATCTTTGACAGTCGTTCGTTACGGGTCGTTAGAAGTCCGAAAGTCTGACAACAAATCTTACCAAGGGGTATCGTATTACCCAGTAACTGGGTTGTGGAGGTCAGATAGGCAGTCACTCCATGTAAAATACTGGTATTCAGCTGCATCCGGTTAGACTGGAAGCCGATCCCAAGATAGTTTGGAAAAGGCTACGCAGATGCAGTTTGCGTCATATTGTCGGGGAATGTATGTTTAACCCTAATGTTTAACAAGATAGGGGATTAAAAAGTCAAATTCACACACACACAGGAAATCCACGCGTATATAAAAGTACATAATTTGTATCGTGTCAACGAAAAAAAAAACCTCACTTACAAGGCAATGGCTTTCTTTTGAAAAACGAACGGGGAAAAGTGAATAGAAATGTATGCAGATACGTAACTAGTACCGTTTTAATATTTATTACGGGTTATGTGTTAGCCTGTTTTTGCTAAATCCAAGGTGGTTCTACGACCTATAACAGTAAGTAATTTTCCATAATCATTTGCATGATCTCGATTTCTTGCGTGAAAAAGAAAATGTAGAGTCGTTCGACTGCTGTTATTAATCCAGCTGAATTAACTATGATAGAATCGTTTTTGGTTGTATTAGTGTAAGAGAGAGGAAGTAAGTGACTTGCTTTGACAAATGATTTTCAATCCTTTGAAAGGAGCGTAGGTAAAGCAGCAGTAAAGGCCACACATGGTGAAGATACTTATAATATTTCAAGGTAAATCACTACATAGTATAAAACAAAGTCGCTTTCTCTGTCCCTATATCCCTATGTATGCTTAAATCTTTAAAACTACGCAACGGATTTTGATGCGATTTTTTTTTAATAGATAAAGTGATTGAAGAGGAAGGTTTATATGTATAATTTGTACCCGAGCGAAGCTGGGGCGGGTCGCAAGTATTATAGTAATTTAAACTATAACACATCACACGATTTAGATACGATATATAAAGTTTTCTCATTTCTTTGACCTGAATGGTTAAGTGTCAGCCAAGGGAAGGGGCCTGCCACGGCCGATGCCTGCCCGGGGGTGGAGGATAAATTCGAAAGAGTTACCTCGCCCCCGGGCACTCGAGGCAGGGAGGAACAGGGGTGGGTTTTAGTCAGTAAGAGTCTGACACACCCTTCCGCTCCACCCTAGAGCGGAAGAAGTCATAGGATGATTTCCCACCCCCCAAAAAAAAAAAAAAAAAATGGTTAAGAGACTGACGTGAACGGACATAATTCATTTTAGGCTCAATTATGAAAGTACCGGAAAAACAAAAAAAAAGTTATATTCCAGAAGAACACGTTCTTACTCGTTATTTTTTTCAATGGGGTTTCAGCTCAGTATTTATTTATTAAAACTTTCTTTAAGGAAATATTAGAAAATTCTCAAAAAAAAAAAATTGGAGTTTCCGTACAAAGTTGATCAGCTGATCAAAAATAATCATCTAGGTCTACTTATATTTTTTTTTTCGGAATCGACTAAGTACTACTTTCTCGACGAAAGTTTTTCATTTCTATGGCTAGAAGCAGTTTTTAAAATATGACCAAACTTTCCGTTTCGCATTGTATTTTTAACCGACGAAAAAAAAGGAGGAGGTTCTCAATTCGACCGTATATATGTTTTTTTTTTTTTTTTTTTTTTTTTTTTTTTTTTTTTTTTTTTTTTTTTTTTTTTTTTTTTGTGTATGTTCAGCCCTTACTCCGTCATTTATGAACCGATTTTGATTATTCTTTTTATACTGTTCTTTACCTACGTACTGATATGAGTACCAACGTAAAAGTTACTACTTAGATTACTAGATAGTTCGTCGGAAGATGATTCTGATTTTGAATTCGATATCAATTTTACAACTGTTATTACAAATATGTAGAGGTCGATTTCGGGTAGAACATCACATACAGTAGACAGGAGCGAGGTAAATTTAATTTATAGGTACACTGACCGACTGTAAATTCAATTTTTTTTTAACGGGGAATAAGTATGACGGTTTGACAGCTTTAGGAAAATATATGTTATGTTGCCATATTTTATTCTACTTATAAAAGTTAACAGACGATTGAAAAATCGGCCCATACAGTCTGCATATAATTTGAAGTCGTAGGATTTTTTCTTCTTATCTGTATATACCGACGGAATACATTTTATCTAAACTTTTATTTAAGTACCTACATTTTATTGCCAGTCTACCATTTCCTGAATATTCCACATTATCAATGCCCTCTGCATTTTAGTAGGACATGAGTTGGCTCACTTAAAAATTACCACACAACCATAGATTTAAATAGAAAAGATAGGGCCGACCGAACGTTTGCTTAACGAGTCGCCCGGTTTTTTGTATGGTGGGTGACACACAATAAACAGAGCATTTTTAGGGTTCCGCAGTCCTAACAAGGACAAGGAACCCTTATAGAGTCGATCTGTCCGTCCGTGGCATAGGTATTAGAAAGCTGCAATTTAAAATAAAAAAATTAAAAAGTTTTTTTTTTTTAGGGTAGGAAAAAAAATTATCCCCACTGTACATGAACGGGAGCTCCGTTCATGTAAAGTGGGGATAATTTTGGGGTATCGCTGAATAGGCCTTACATAATCAATGGGAGGTTATTAAGACTTTTTTTTCGATTCAGATTCGTTTGTGAATGATGAAACTTTAATTAAAGTGATTTTTTTTTGTTCGAGTGTCCCCACCCCCACTAAAAGCTAAACTGTTGGCTTTAAAAATCTAAAAAAAAAAATCATGTTGGTAGTATATAACGAACTTTGAAGGAAAAATATCACGGCTAAGTGAGTACGTACGTAATAGTCGCCCAACTTAAAAAAAATACCTAAATGGAAAATTTCATACAAAAACACAATTTCTTTACTTAACACAATTTGTTTTGTAACGGACCCTACACTGTGCGTGGCCCGACACGCACTTGGCCGGTTTTTAAAGTTTTCCGCACACGACCCTTTCCGAAGATAGCCGAACGTATGGCGAGTTCGCTTCGGTCTATTCGGGCTTGTGTCGGGGTAATTAGTGGCGATAGAAAAACATGCAGTCCGCCCTATCTACTGTATAAGTCAATGCACACAACACTTCGGCGAAGCTAGACGTTAAAGAATAGCGTGCTCCACCCCTGTCACCCTTCCGGCTCCACAGCCCTCGCCAGAATCGTTCCAACTCCTAGTCGGCTCGCTCGAAATCACGTGTGAAAAAACATGTAAGTACATACATGCATTTGATTTTGAAATTAGTTTTATTTTTATTTATTTGGAACAACAAACAATTATATAATGAAGAATACCAATTAACAATAATAAATAAATAAAATTTATTGCACAAACAAAAATTACACGAAACACAATGAAACAACGAAACTACAATGAAACTTAAAATTAACAATTATGTAATTAATAGCGTTATTCACAATATACTGGAAAGATATAAACTAAGCGCTTCAAGTAAAATTTAAAAGTTACAGTAAAATAAAATTAATTACTTATATTACAAAAAAAAATAACGATTGCAATAATATAAAATAAAATAAAGTTATAATAAAATTCCAAATAATAAAATGAAATAAATTACGTCAGATTAAAATTGAATTAAATGAATTACATGTAAGTAAATAAAATAAATGCAATAAAATAAAATAAATTAATATAGAATAAAACCAGTTACATTAAAATACTATTACTTATTTACAATAAAAACAAAAACAAACAAACAATAAGAATAAAATAATTAAGGCGCAATTATACGACTTTTAATGGTTTTTAATTGAACATCACGTCTAAACGACTAGTCATATTTCTTTGAAATAAATATATGTTATTTTAAACAATTTCCGTCGTAATTTGATCTCAGAATATTTGAAATTATATTTTTATAACATAGTGTAATTAATTTGTAAAGTTAGGTCTAACGCAGATAAAAAATTGAGAATCACGCAAAAACTATATAGCGTATTTTTATGAAAATTTCACCATTTTAAAGATCATTTAATTATTTATAGTTTAGTCTCAGTGTTTTATTTTAATACCTGTTGTTTTATGTGAAATAAATTAATAATGCGTCTAATTTCGGTCACCGCTCCTTGATGGGCGAGTCCTATTACTGGGTGGACATCGACGCGTTACATGAGTTCAGCGCAGAACACGCAAGCTAACCACTCAAGGTCATTGGCAGCTAATAGCGCCTTAAAACCTAAAATTGATTACGTTACTATTAACAAAGTCAGTATTATTAACAAAGTAAGTGTAAGTAGTCAGTAAGTAATATTGTATATTACTAACTGACTTTCAACACAAAAGAATAACTAGGGTCATACTAGAGAGAGAGATAAGGTGTCAAATTCATTGATGCCCTTTTCTTTTTTTTTTTGTGCGGTGGGAAATCATCCAGTGACTTCTCCCGCTCTGGGTGGAGCGGGAGGGCGTGTCAGACTCTTACTGACTAAAACCCACCCCTGTTCCTTCCTGCCCTTAGTGCCCGGGGGCGAGGTAACTCTGTTTCGAATTTATCCTCAATCCCCGGGCAGGCATCGGCCATGACGCTCCCCGTCCTAATTGCTGACAACTCTTTGAGGCGCGCGTGGAACACTACGCGCCGTCGACTCTCGGGCGTGCTGACCGGACGGCGAGCTACCCATTACTCGCCGTCCGCAGGCCCGGGTTCATTGATGCCCTTGAGAGCGGAATTTCGAAATCGCCCGGGAGTTGTGCAAAACACGTTAATTTCGAGGAAATACTTATTATAATTAATTAATTATAGGTCAGACGTCACAACGGCGCTAGCACACCAGTGTTTGTCGTCTGATGCTCTTACTGTAAAAAGTGTTTGCTTACGTACTGCACGCATCTGTACTCTTCTAGGAATAAAATAACAAATCCTTTTGAAAATGTCAGAGCAGTCATAATTGCATTATTGCAAAGGTCGTAAAGAAGCATCGTCACCTGGAAGGTTCGCCGACGAGCAAAGCTAAGCTAAAGATTATATTTCCTCACTAAATCAATGGTAAGACGCGAGGAGCGACAGCACCTGTGGTTCATAGGTCTTAAAAAAATCTTTTGAACCTTTTCTAGACTCAGAATATTTAATGTAGAGGGGGTTCCATACCGTGACTGCATACTCCAATTGTGATCAAATTAGGGCTTTGTATAAAAGCAAGTAGGTCTGGGGGCGTACGAATTTAGTGGCTGACCGCATCACAAAACCATACATATGCCAGGCTCTGTTAATGATTGTGTTGATATGAGTGTTTAGATAGAGCTTTTCATCAATCATTACACCCAGATCACGAACCATGCCAACTCTATTTAACGCGGAATCACTAAGAGGGTAACAGTACCTGTAGACGTTTTTGTTTTTGGTTATAGTTACATAACAACATTTAATAACACTCAGTTTAAGTTTATTACGTACACAGTATTCAGATAATCTATTTAAATCGCATTGAAAAGGAAGACATTAATTCGTGTTTTTAATCTTCCTAAACACTTAAAGGATGATTCACGTTACACCGTGCCGAGCCCGGGCCGTGCCCCGGGCCGTGCCCCGGGCGGGGCACGGCCGGGGCACGGTCAGACATTGTTGCATACATTTTGTATGAAGTGATTCATGCTAGACCGGGGCCTGGACGTGCCCCGGCCGGGGCACGGCCGAGGCACGGCCGGGGCACGTCCGGGGCACGGCCGAGGCTCGGCCCGGTGGCGACACGGTGTAACGTGAATCAAACGTGCGCACCGGGCCCGGACGTGCCCCGGCCGGGGCACGGCCGTGGCACGTCCGGGCACGGCGCCGAATGGCGTTGTAAAGAGGTTTGTTGGAAAATCGAACTGGAAAAAAAAAAAAAAAAAAAACTGCAACTGCACCGGGCTCGGACGTGCCACGGCCGTGCCCCGGCCGGGAAACAATTGCCGGTCAAACAATTGCACGGTCAAATATCTATAGTATACTTTTTGTATGAACTGATCCGTGCCCCGGACGTGCCCCGGCCGTGCCTCGGCCGTGCCCCGGACGTGCCCCGGCCGTGCCTCGGCCGTGCCCCGGACGTGCCCCGGCCGTGCTTCGGCCGTGCCCCGGCCGGGGCCCGGTGGCGGCACGGTGACAGCCCGGTGTAGCATGAATGACTAGCTCGGTGGACGTTCCCCGTCCGTGCCCCGGCCGGGGCACGGCCGAGGCTCGGTGGCCGCACGGTGTAACGTGAATCATCCTTTAATCGTCTGCATATAAAAAAAATTAGAATTTTGAAAACATGTTCCTATGTCGTTTTTAAAAAGTATAAATAAGAGAGATCCCAAAATCGATCCTTGGGGAACACCTGACGTCACGAGTATACCGGCCGATTGATAAGTATTGATAACCGTTTATCACTACGCGCTGCGTTCTTTTGGAAACATACGACGAGAACCATCTCAACAAGTTTCCACGTTTACCATTGAACGCGATCTTTCTCAGCAACCGCTCATGGTCGACCTTGTCGAAAGCCTTCTGAAAATCAGTGTGAACTGAGTCTACTTGAATACCAGCATCCATAGCGCGATAAAAACCTTTGACGGTTGTCACTCGTCGTATGTTCTATTTTTGTTTTTTTTTTTAATTATTTTTGTTTTTTTATTATATTATATTACCTATTACAGTAAACTTAATATTCACTCACTTAATCTTCACTTAGTAAAAAAGCAATGACAACTTAGGATGCAAGAGCGAGCGAAGCGAGCTCGAGACTTTGGGCACCCCGACTCGGACAGGTTAGGTTAGAAGGGTCTGTTCGCTCGCTTCGCTCGCTCTCTTGACCCCGCCATCCCCTTCGTGGTTATTTTTTTATAAACCACTCAGAAGTTCCTAGCCCCTGCGAAGCGGGGCTCCGTCGACACGTGGCTCCATCGACATGCAAACCTAAAACATTATAATAAAATAAAAAATGCCGTTGCAAAAACAAACAAATGCTCAAGTTAAAACTATAAATATCATCTTATACCCACAATATTTTTTATTACACTTGGTAAATGTTTCTTTCTGAGTATGAGTGAAAATATTATGGTAATTATGTTTAGGAATAAAAGCGTTATGACAAAAAACAGTAGGAGTTTAAATTTATTTACATTTCGGGTAAAGAACTTTAGATGAGCCAATATGGACCCGTCTGAAACACTATCGGACCAGCGACACGCGGCGGGTGCCTTCAGACTCAGACTCAGCCATTGAACTAGCCAATAGGGGCTCTCAGGGGGTAGGTTATCGATATCTCATGTTAAGGGTCTCCTGAATATGTGGGATCACAACAAATTCACAGAAAATGTGAATTCGTCTTCGGGAAACTCCTTTGCTTTGCACAAAACATTTATTGAATTTCGTAACCTAAGGCAATTGGTGGTTACATATGTCAGTTTAAATAACTACATGAGTTGAGTATTTAGGATCGTTGCTAAACGAAATATAAAAGATAGCGATCTTAATTACCTAGTTCTGTGGCTAGGCAACAAGTGTTGATGTAGGTCGGTGGGCATTGCGTCAAATGGACAGGAATTTGTACATGTTTAATTGAATATATATACTTATACTGTAATGAACACCAAAATTCTAATCAAATAAAAGAGAAAGAAAAGTTACAGTTGAGCGATTTAATTACTCTCTGACTTCGCAAAAAGGAGGAGGTTATATGTTCGACTGTATGTATGTTTTTTTTTTCTAAATTACTTAAGCCCTTTTTGAAAAAATCGACAAAAACAACAAATGTGTATAGGTAGATGACGTTTTGGTCTCCTCCAATTACGAGTATTTTCAAATTCCATGTTCCATGTTATTGGGGTTATCATTTCGGACGTAACTTTAATATTTAGTTTTAATCCCCAGAATTATATAATATAACAACTAAAAAGTGAAAAATAAAAATAAAAATTTACAAAAAATACAACCGACTTCCAAAAAAGAAAAGAAAAAATACGCTTAAAATTGAAAAATAACTTTAATTTCGGAAGTCGGTGTCAATTAACGAAGAAATAAAATCCCAACTTCCAAAATTAAAGTTATTTTTCAATTTTAAGTGTGTCATCTTTTTTGTAAAAAAGTATTTTTTTGTGCGCATTTTTCTGTGGGCAACATGTTTCTTACTATAGTTACGAGTACCTCCGCCGCTTGGTGGATTACACCCTCTCACTGAGAGGAGGCCTGTGTCCCAGCAGTGGGAACATTAAAAGCTGATAATGCTTATGCCTTTCTTATTAAACTGTTACATTTTGTGATATTGATTAGAAGTTATTAGGTATTTGATATTGTTTTACCCTGTCTACAAAATTAGCACAAGGTTGTTCGTAACTACTAGTATAAGTTGTGTAGCGAGTTAAAATTCGCAAAATGCTACTAATTGATTGGTAACCGTTTAACTCGTTTAGCACTTCCGATTCTTAAAATCAGAGGTAGACAACCCACGAATTACGAATCATCATGTTAAATATACAGATCCACTAAATAGGTAAATTTTAATTAAGCTAATCGATCAATGTGCCTGGTTTTCGTGTAGTTTTAAAGAATTATTGGCATTTGGCACGTGGTTTTGTTGGTTCGCGAATGAAGTTGGAATCTCTGCTAAGCTTAAAAGTAACTTATTGCTAGCAATGATACGACAGGCAAATTGCTTTACCGGAAAATAAACTTTATGGTGTAAAGTTGGCCTCTGTAAAATTTTTAAAATTTTATTGTCATTGTTTGATTATTGGTTTAACTGATGTTACGAATACGTACTTATTGATTTTAATGTTATTTTCATTTTCTTTTAGGTTACTAACTTAAAACAATTAAATAAATCTAGCAGTGACTACTCAACCAAACATTAATAGCTTTTGGTAAATGATGTATATGAAAATCTGTTGTAGGAAATCGTGTAAGTACTGTAGGACCCCAAGGCACCAGTACGGCCTGCATCTTCAGGGTAGAGGTCTCACTCGCTGGCAACGCGAGAGTGCGGTGCATAAAAGGGTAAATTGGAACAGGTGGATAAGAAAAGAGATGAGGGCGCTTTAAATAACTACGAGTATATTGATATTCATAAGAATAACATATGTGCCCACTTGCAAGGGCAAAACTCCAGTCTGACATAAAACAAAGTTGACACCATAGATGATACACTTTATAATCATTCTAACGACTCTCCAATATTCTTAACTGCCAGCTAAAGGCTGGTGCAGACCCGCTGAGTTTAGGCTGTGTCTACAATCGCCACAGTATCTACATGGGGTTTATATTTGTTTAAAACATTAGCCATAATATAACAACCGTAATCCCTGAAAGAATAATGGGGACAAGACACTTGCCCATTAATAATAATTTATAAAACCATTTCTTATTTACATAATAAATCCTTAAATACTCGTATAAAGATAAAATACTACTTGGGTATAGTTTTTGCGCCAATTTATTATGAATAGCCATCATATTTATACAATAGGTAGGCAAGTATATTTTTTTACACGGCTGTATTGCGCCCTCCTTAGATCACGCGTATAATAAGTGGCTATGGAAATTATGTACCGGGCTAATAAAAACAATAAATACATATCATAAAGCGTACAAACACTATTACAAAAGGTACGAGTATCCCGTGTCACACTATGATAGTATTGCTTACGGTCATAAATACTTATTCATTTAAAAAGACTGATGGATTATTACTGGTACAATTATTTAACAATTGCTACATACTATTTAAAAACATATAGAATACTTACTAACTAGTTATTAAAACAGAAAAAGTTTTAACTAAGTATGTAATTTTAACTAAAAAAAGTCTAAACTATGGCGTCGAAAAACTTCTCCGCATCGCTGTGGACTGGTAATGTGCCCAGAAGACTGGCGACATTGCCTATTTGTATGGCAATGTCTAAGGTAAAAGCCAGCCCATTGAAAAAAAAAAAGCTCTTTGGGTCACGAGAAGTGTCAACAAAGCGTTTGGATAGATCTTTTAATAATTTGTGGTCGCCGAGAGTTTCAACCCTAAACATTTCCAAATATTATTTCCGCAATAGATTAATTTATAAGCCTTCATTTTCTTTTTGAAAAAAACTTTACGTCTCAAGTGAATAGTCTAATAAGAATGCCTTTACGAATTAAAAACACGTTATGATTTCACTGGTCTTAATAGGCAAAAGGGAAATTATTAGGGCATGTTACACTTTCAATTCTGTCTGTGGGTTGAAACTTCCTACGCATTATATTGAAAGTGCAACATGACTGGCGGTTTGGTATTCTTTTTTTAAAACGTCTTAATTTATAGTGCCATGTATATCAATCATGAATTAAAAAGTAATTGCTCTCCTGCTTTGCACCTTTTTACTTTCGAAATAGGCACGGGCACGGGCCCCGATTCGTAATACTTGACAAAAACGCAACCACATTAAGAAGTTATATTAATTACGTATCACGGTGGTCCTGCTTGCAAAGGATTTTTGCCAAATTTCAATTAGCTAGTATGGCAGTCTGGCAGACTGATGACCAGAGACAGCGCTATGTTGGCATACTGCTACCAAAGAAACGAAAGATGTTATGACTAGACAGGAGGAACGACTAAAATAAGTATAATAATAAGTTTATTTAAAGAAGGTTACAGAAAGAGTGTTATACCAGAACATTTTGTTTTCATTGAAAATTTAACATTAAATAATTTTCAAAGACTTCATACACTAGGCTAAGCCTATCTCACAGGAAGCTTACAAGGTTTTCTGGAGTTAAAAATTATAAATATACGCTGAATAACTACTAAGATGTTGATATGGAAGGAGACATGCTTCCTCGACCCAAATAAATTGAGATAAATGCAATAGCATGATGACGATGACGATGGTAATAAGACATGTGATAGAGTGAAGAGATCATAATATAACTGTTCCTGTAACTACACCATCTGCTTTATATTCCACATCCATATTAACAGTGGAGGCAGAGTGCGTCATATTACCAGCTATTTTACTAACAGAACTACCTAATTGCATGAACATGAATTTCATGGGATACATTTTAAAATTCAACGTTCATGTTATATTGATTTGTCCCGCTCCTAAATGGAAGGAGTGCAACTTTACATAATTATATATGTATGTACGATTTAAGTACATAAAAAACTTGTTTTTCGGTCATAGTGAAGTTTGGAAACACTCGTTAGTTAATATGTCAGATTTGAAACTCACGTTTTCGTATCGGAACTAAATGTAGAGCGCTTTTGTGGTATTTCAGTTAAAAAGTTATCTTCTAGGTATAGTGCACAAGTTATAGTGAGCAAGTATTGAATAAGTGAATAAGTAAGCTCAAAACACTTTTCTCTTTATCAAGCTGTCACTACAAAAACTTTTTTACAAAAAGAAAAAACAACCGACTTCCAAAAAAGAAAATACACTAAAAAATTTCAAATAACTTTAATTTCGGAAGTCGGTGTTTCTAGTTTTGTTTCTTCGTTATTTGACACCGACTTCCGAAATTAGAGTTATTTTAAATTTTTTAATGTATTTTCTTTTTTGGAAGTAGGTTGTTTTTTTTTGTAAATTTTATTTTTTACTTTTTAGTTGTTATACTCCAGAACTAAAACCCAACAACATCGAACGTGGAATTTAAACATACTCGTAATTGGAGCAAGCCAAAACGTCTAGGTATACATATTTTTCCGTTTTTGTTCAGTTTTTCAAAAAGCGCTAAAGCAATTTCGATAAAATTTATATGGGACCACCTCGGGAGTATATTCTTTCGGATATAAAAAGAATTTTGAAAATCGCTCCACATTTGACAGAGAAATCGATCGATCGATTATTATTATTATAGAACCTCCTCCTTTTTCGAAGTCGGTTAAAAATAAAGTCACTTCCACTGACAAACTTAAGGGAAAACCAATTACACAAGTGAATAAAACAGGTACGTGCCTTATAGCTAGGACTAAAGTAAGATACAGGGCAAAAAGTGGTTTACTAGCGTCTCTGCAGTTTGTACGAGTAAGCTCCGGTTACATTGCTATAACTTTAGTGCAGGCCGACTCTAGCACCTTTAATTCTATTTACAGCCGGTTATCGTGTGAAATAAAAGGTATTTTAAAATTAGTATGGCGTGTGGAATAGCCCTTAAAATTAGGATCAGCTACCGGTTATAAATATGGTCTTATAAACTCGAAGTAAAGCCTGAAATATACTTGATTAATTTCTTTTTTGCCGATCCTGCTATTTCGAGCTTAACGCTTAAATTAATTGATATCGAACTGTCTGGTATGAACAGCCGGCTACTTCGTAGTTTTTTTTTCTTGAAGCTCCATTTAATAGAGAAGTGAATGAGAGTTAAGATTTTGTCGCTTCATTCTACTCTTAACTTGGCCAGCATACAGTCGGGTACGGAAAATTACTTTATAAACGCACAACTGTGTCGAATCCTGATTTTAAAAGTTCCGATTTTAATACCCATATAATCTGTGACGAATTAAAAAACGTGAAATAGTGTTCAACACTACACAAAACATGAAATAGTGTTGAAGGAACGTCGATACCCATCGAGAATTCTATTAAACAGAGTTCTATTTTTAGAACATCACGCTTATTTGAATACAAAAGGTCATCCATATCGACGACGAAAATGAATTGTTTGGGTTAAAAATGTGAGTGAAGGTAGAAATGCCGGTGTCCGAAGGTAAAAGTTTCAAGAGCAATCAGTTGTCGGAACTCGGCAAGCATCAAACGCTCACCGGAGGAGCAGAATAGAGTGTCGTAACGTAAGTGAGCGGTGTTTATTCAGCCAGGCTTTTCGGCGGGGCCCCCACCATTACGTTTTGTTTACAAGAGCGACGCCTGAGCGCCGGCACTCGCAGGCGGTCAGCACGCGGGACGCGACGCTCGCGACCGACGCTAAACCACTACCGCTAATAACCTCCTCACTAACCATTGATAAGTGATGCCCCCCGAGTGTTGAGGCCCCGAGGACACTACCGGTTCCGAAGTCACCGCAGAAAAAACTGGAGCTATTATTCACTACTCAGTTTATATTAGATCATAACCGCGAAATTAGACGTGCAACCAGTGAGTGCTAAGGATCTGCATATCGCCGAAAATTTTCGTAAGTGTCATATTGCCAATTTTATTTTGTATGCTAAACCAGTTTTTTGTTTGTATTTTGTTACAACATCCATGGAAATGTTTCGTTTGAAAACGTAATAGTCATCATCAAGAGTTGGTATGCTTGATCTATTTGCTCATTGAACGTTTTTGTTTGCATCTACGCTTTTTAATTTAGGAACAAGCATCATATACATGAAGGTCGTAATTTTTATGTCACTTACGTTCCTTTTCGAAACCAAAAACCGGTTAGGATCTTTTTTTAAGCTGGTGTAATAAAATTAACATATCTGTGGCAGGGATCGCTGCACGTGTGGCATTCACAGGTACTTTTTGTTTAAATTTAGGGGACCCTCTGGAACCACAAGTCACGCCACTGTGTCAGTGTGCGGTGGGCACATTGATTACGTTTGTTTTTTTTTACCAAGAAAAAGTCAAATTCCAGTTTGGTATTGCGATAGATGCGTTGTTTACCAATGTTCAGTATCAGCGCGTATCTCCCCTCGCGTGGTGTCGCCATTTGTTTACCTACATAGCATTTGATCTGAAACTTTGTTTACATGGGCTGATAAGGGAGGATATCGGTCATTGAAAGTTATTTGATTTTCAAGGCTTCAATCCTGTGGTATGACTACAGTTTCAGCTTTATTAACTTCATCTTCGCGGCTCTGTTCATTGGTAATAGCTGTAATTTGGGTATAACCAAACTAATTTAGATGCAGCCAGGCGTCTTGCATGAACATGTAGCTGTGAAGTTGAAGAACCAGAACCGAATTAATGATTATACTACCTGTCGAGCTATAAACACACCTATAGGCATTTTGTAATAGTTATTACCCACCAGTTAATTACGGTTACAAGCAACGCTATCGTCACACAGTGGCTTAAGGAACAGATTAACGAGCTACCTAATGCAAGGAGCGGAAAAATCACTGTACCAAAAAGAATTCGTTTCCGAATACATTGTAAAACTACCTATAAAGTAGTTTGCATAAATACTTATAAAATTGTAGCTAGTTTGTGTAACTTAATGAATCTGGATCACTGGATTATTTTCTTAACGTTTAAACATTATGTTTTCTTTTTTAATAATAAAAGGGTTAACGACTCTATAAAATAAAATCTATGTCTCTTTAAACGCAGATTAGATAGTGGACGTAGTAAATGGTGGTAATGTATAATTTCTATGAGATAACCAATATTACCCAATGTGAATGAAATAAACTCAGTCAAAAGAGAGCACGTGATCGTGATAACATTCAATAGTAAAGTCCAGTTCATTCTCTTCCCAAATACATATTAAATTTTATGAGTTAACACATTAGATCTATGAAAACATTAAAGAACCTTCCTGGAATAATCCACAAGAAACATCCACAGTATAGCGTGTAGTATTATTGGCTGAATAAAATTTCTACAATAACAAGTTTCCCACCCCAAGGAAATTTTACAATCGTTTCTTATCACAACGATCAATAATCGGATTTTCATTCAGTAAAACCCTGTCTGGAATCCTTATAAATGTTTCTAAATTATCGACAACTCCAAAATTTTCATTCTTGTATATGTACATTTTCCCGAGCCAGCAAAAACAAGCAATTAATCCGTACGATGAAAGCTGAACAAGTATTTCGATCTTATCTGAACCAGTGAGAGAACAATTTCGAGCAGTCCACTGTGAAATGCCCTCAATTTGTCCTATGAGTAGGTTTTCGTCTGAGTCTGCTGCAGCTATAATTGTAATGAAAGCACCCTCTTCCCAGCGACCTCCAGACGGTTGACCTCAGCTCCGGGCCCGCCACTCAATTGTTGTTACACAATAATATTCGTCATGCATCGATTTGGGAAAGCCATTAGAATAATTTTGCATTGATTTCTTTGGTAAGTTTTTTGGCTGTGTTGCTTTGTTAACCATTGAATCTTTGTTATTAGTTTTCTGTGTGGTCGTGTTGGGAAAAACGCCTCCATGGCTTCTGGTAATTTTCCTAAGTTATGCTCTCTTGTCATTGTCGTCCCCAATGGGTTTGCCAAAGGTGATGTTTAAATAAAAGTTTTTAATGACTCTGCTAGGATGTAACTAAGTTACCTTCGCATATTTCTAAAATTCCGAAAAGAAGGACTGTCTATCGTTTCATTCAGACACAAGTGCTTAACAAATATCCAGCCGTACTACACTAGCTGTTACAGTAAAATTCTTCAGCTATGGAATCTTCCAAATAGATCTCAATTTTTTCTGGATGTCTACTGAATATGGCACTTATGATTCCCTTCGTAAAATCACAGTTTATTTTGGAGGCTTGTATACGCGCATGTGTCCTATTTGATGGTGATATTTTTATCTCGGCTGTTCCCTTGGCCCTTTTAGAAGTCAGTCATCCTGTTTGTCAATCTGGATTGCTGATTCCCAGCAGTAATCAACTCAAGTCTTCATAAATATTCTTGTCGTGTCTATTTATCACTGACACTAGACCTTTACTTATTTTAATTTGTGGGTGTCTCTAGTGTCAAAACCCAGTTTAAAAGTGATGCGTTTGAAGACATGCTGTAATTATATTGTTAACAGCCTATTCTGGGGGATTATCTGACATATTTTCTCGTCACGCAAAAATATGGTCTTCAGTCAGTGCTTTAATATAATGGTAAGAGAATCCAGTTCAAAGGCCAGATTTCAATAAGACGGTTGCTATTGACAATCTTTTGACCTGCGTAATCTCTGTAAAAGCTAAGATGACTGGTAGGCCTGTAATGGTAAACTTCTCAGTAGTTCAGTAAGTGGTAATGAAGATAACTCGTTGGTTATCGTTCATTGACCGCCGGCAACTTCAGATTGGTTAACTGATAACTAGTTTTCAGTTATTATGACATTACGAGTTAATATAACTTGGAGTGTAAACTAATCGATAGATAAGTTATAAAACGTTTATTTTGCAACGGCTCAGACATAATAGCTCAATCATATAACACTGATACATATAAATGGAGTTACGTATAAACTTTATTAAAATATTCACATCATAGTCCGGTTTTGATAGGCAGTTAGAGAAAATTCGTATCCAATTTTAGAACCAAAACGATCAATGAGTTACATTCTTAATTTATTAATTGATATTTCGTGAAATCAAAATCGATGTTAGAAGAAAATATGAAAGTTACTGTTGCCGTCATGGGTTTTTCCAAGCGCGGCGCTTATGAAGCTCTCACAAAATAAACTTTTTTCTTTATGATTAAGAATAAATTTAATGTGCGTTGTCCAATCGAAAGTACATTTATCATAAAACATATACTTGCAAGGCTCTAATTCAATAATCTAGGTTACGAGTTCCACTTTGTACGAATAGATGAAAGTAATTAAGTGTTTTCGCTTTCGTACAACCAGTTCTGGCGTAGATACTGTCACCGCGTGGTTCACATCATTTTCCTTGTTCGTTAAAATTGTAAATATATTATAAAAGAAAGAAAAAAGAATGTATCATATTTTGGAGCTAGGCGTGGATTGTATTTGATTCGTTGTTCCGAAAGGGAGTCTATATTTAAAGCTCAAAAACGGTGCATAAGATCCATTTTTAATCTCAAGGTTACAGATAGTTGTATTCCTTTTTTCAAGAAACACAAAATACTAACTTTCCCTAGTATATACATTCTCGAAGTAGCTATATTCGTTAAAACTATCAAGCATGTATTTCCTACATTAAATGATACGAGGTTGCGAACTACTGCCATGAGATCAAAATATCAGAGTCTACTGTGTACTGGTAGTTAAAACACTGCCTTGCTTAAAGAAACATTCTTCGTATGGCACCTATTATATTTAACAAATTGCCAAATTGTATTAAGGATCAGCCCTTAATAAAATTCAAGAAACTCCTGTCGTCGTTGCTGACAGAGATATGTTATTACTCTGTTACCGATTTTATAAAAATGATGAATTGTAATATTTGCTTCACTTTATCTCATTTTTTATGTAAATAATTTTAGACTTAGCTGATCCATGAACTAATTTTGAATTTAAGTACCTACCTAGTTTCTAAATTATCTGTAAGTTACCCACTTTATTTTTGTGTGCCAACAGGCAGAATGTACTAGGGATATATCTGAAATTAACACCATTATTGTAACACCTGCATTCTATACAAATAAAGAAATTACTATTGTGATTATTAATTATTATTGATTTCTAATTCAGACAGTATTGCTAATTCAGACGTAACACATAACATAACATTATTTGATGATTTACCTTAGATCTCGCTTTCGCGATATCACCAAATGGAGGTGTCAAACACAAGTTTATCTAGGACAGTAACGAAATCAAAAATTGATTAGAATCGTACAGCTTGATTTGAGATCAAACGATAAGGAGTTATCACAGCCATTTATGATGCGTTCTTGATGTTTTGATGATGCATAAATTACCAAAAGGCGTCACCTCTAACACAGTAAGTCTCTATTTGTTAGACACTAAATAATGTTTACATGCGTACTTACTTGTGTACAGCTCTCACACAAATATTATTTATTTAAATAGCTGTATTATTTACTGAGTTTGGTAATATGGTGTTTAATAATGTTTTTGACATATAAAATACAGCGGTGGTCGAAGAAAACCGATCTTTTCATACCGAAAGTAAAAGTTTACTTTCGGCATCTCCACCAGATGAAAGTGATTCAAGTGACTCGTTTGTATTAGTTTCGCTCTCGAGTGCTTTGTCTCGAATACTTCTAAACCAGTTTAAGGTTTAACCACAAATCTTATTTAGTAACCATTAAGCTAGCCAGAAAAATTAAGCAGTTGAAGCATCATTTTCTTCTCGTTGTGATTCCTCGTATCGTATCGCAGTAGTTTGTGTATTCTTGTCTGTTTTCCATGCCAAAATAAATTTTCCAACGCTCGCTTTGTGTGCAAAAAAGCGAAATTTAACCAAATGCGATTGCGTAGCTGCGAGAGAAAGTCGCACTATATGGCAGGCGCGTGCGTCCGACGGTTTTACGTGCTGGTGACGTGCGTGTTGCGAAAATTTGTTCGGAAAATTTTGCAAATGCCGATAATACATAGGGGTGTGTCTAGCACTTAGACATGACGTCAATAGAAGACCAGCCTGAAATATGAATGAATTCGCCACGCATACTGTAACGTACCTACTCGATACTTTGCCACTGCACATCGAACGACTATCTATGTCAAGTGTTACGCAAACACGATTCGTTAAACTATGTATCCGTTTAAATTTTGAGGCCGTGGAGACTCCACCCAGCTTAAAGCTCCATACCCATTAATTGAAAGAGAAATTGGTGTCATCAGCGAACCCATACACTGAGCCGCTGGACCGTACGCCCGGTGTTAAAGTAAAAGTGTTCCAAAAAATTTACGTCGCGAAATTACATTGCGATTTCGCCGTAACGAGGTCACCGATGTGGGTCGAGTAACAGCTATCTGTTAGAATTGATACTTTTTTGTTTGTTACATTTAGTATCCGGCAGTCAAGGCGCAGTTCACGGCCACCGAAATGTTAGGAGTCGTTAGCGATTATGCCTCGTATATTCCGAGTATCACGATTAGACATAATTGTTGTATTGTGTGAACGCAATCGCGTTCGTTTTTGTGCGTTACAATTTTTTCATGCGCATTAAAATCAGGTTGCTCCAACATCTAGTTTTTCCTGACAGCGGCGAATGCTAAAAAGACGATTGTGAATATCTGACGCACTGCATACGAGAATTCTCTCGTAGAAAAAAGTGGCCAAGAGCGAGTCGGACGCGCGCGCATGGGATTCCGAACAAATCATATTTTTGGGTTTAAACTACGTATAGGTACTTCCTATAGGTTTGCCTATAATCTTTAAGTAAAGAACTACATTCTGTATTTTTTTTTCAAAATTTTGGGTCTAGTGGATTCGGGAGAGGGGGAGGAATTTGAAAATTTTCATCTATTTCTTCAAATAACTTATGAAACTATACATTTTGAAATCCTTACAATAAGCCCTTTCATTGGATATGTAGCACATTACAGTTTCTTTTTTTTTAATTTTCTGATTTGCACCCCCAAAGTAACCCCCATATTCCAAATTCATGTATTTACGTTACACGTTATGTGTGCACCAAATTTCAACTCAATTGGTCGAGTAGATTCGGAGTAAATTGACAATTGGTGACAGACGGACGGCCAAACAGACAGACGCAAGAGTGAAGTATAAGGGTTCCGTTTTTACACTCGAATGTTCTGCAACCTTTTTTTTTTAAATTGGATAATTTTACGACTTTATTTGTTAATTTTTAAACCAATTTTATTTCATGAAGGTTATTTTGCTTTTGCTTACAGACATATGTCATGTCTGCGGTTTCAGAAAATTCCTAAAGATACTCTTGAAAATCTCTCCTAAGATGAATGGAATAGTCTTGCTGATCATGAAAACTCAACAATATTTTGGATACACACCAGCAAAATACATATTACTAGGGCACGACTGTCTACGTACACATACGTTTCATATTGAAAAGGAAAACATAATTTCGATCTATCAATTTCCTGTATATCACGGTCTCCTTATATATTCGATATATCAGGTTATTTGTGTAGCAAGTTCTTTAATATGGCCAGACGCAGATTTTATCAATTTACATTGACAATTCATGCCTCAGTTATTACTGTGTCCGCTGCGGGTTATACTCGTACCTATACATTTTAACGAGTTAAATTGTTAATGTCGATAAAAAGTTGGCAAAATCATGTGATAATAGAAGCTTTTATATCTGGTGCCACGACAAGAATTTTAATTGTGTTGGATGACCAGCTCTTGGACCCATGTCACCACATGTTGTTTTATTTTAATTAATCTTATTTTTCTTGCACCGCATAAGTTGTTTTAAAGGTGCACTTTTTGGTCCGGTAATTAAAAAGATATCGTTGAAGCTGGCGTAACCTGTAGGCGTGGGATAACGACCTGTCATTAAATCTACACTTTTATAATCTTCGTCTACTTCTTATTCTTCTTTCCTACTGCCAACTCTTAATTATTCACTTTCCTCATCGCACTCAATTCGTAGCTCACATACAACATTTCTAGTTTTAGAATTTAGCGAATGTCTAGTTTTTACTTCGAATTCATGTCGTCTAATCTCCGCTAAAGTAAAGTCAGGTTTTCAAAGTATGATGTCATCAATGAACATTATTGCAATCGTTTAATTCAATATTTTATGACTAGATGTATGTGTTTATTCTTAACTTCACTTGGCTTACAGTTTTTATTTTCTCATATGGAAAATCATCAACATCATAAACATCGTTTAAACGTTGAGCATTACCTTGTTTTTCTGCAATTTCTTTATTTTTTGACTTTAGAAAAGCAAATTACATTTTGTTAACTTCAGGGTCTATTTTCCTTTTTATTGTTTTATATTTACATACCTCTTAGTGTCCAGTAATAGAGTAAACGGTTTTATAATCTATCTGGGATAAGGTGAAACTGCCACGTGTTAGTCCAGGCTATATTTGCTAATCTACATATAATGTACAAAATGTTTGTGAAGTCATTGAACTTGGCTGTATGTGTCGATGCGGGTTCATCAGTTTTGACTTGAACCCCTAGATAACCTTACAACTCTTGGCTCGTGTAGAAAGCACTGAATTTTGTTTTCTGTGCGTGATTTGACGACCCATGAACTCGGATTTATTGCTTGTTGACTGTTACGTAATTTAAATTAGAATCTTTTATCGCTAAGTGTAAGTATTCTGATAGTAGAGCTCACTACATTATCGTTGTGAATTGCTTTGAAGGTGTCTCACTCGTAATTCATGTAATGCATTGCACGGGGTATAAAGATTGCAACATTGCACTATACTAACAGCTTGTTAGTATTGCCTGCAAATATAGACCCTGATTTTATCGGCTTACTTTTTGTAAGTTGGAACAGAACATTCACTCTACTCTTGTTAAGTCTAGATCAATCGAAATCGAATTCTCAGCTTCAGCAGGGAGTTCAAATTTTTTTTCGTATTCATCATAATAATTTTAAAAAAAAAACCATCTATACCTATTGTTTTTATAAATAAAATGACTGGAAAAACCTTTAATGGTATATGGAATTCTTCATGAACAGTTAAGACGTCGAACCTTAAGTTATTTTAATGGCTTCGCGATGTTTTGAACTCGCAGTTCAAAGGTGTTAACACAAATACATAAGTTATATAATATACAAAGTTACATAACAACATAATTTTATTCATTAAAGAGTGGAGAAAATTCCCAAACACGAATATCATATTCCTCTCTGTTACTACAAAAGTGAGTCGTACAAAGAATGTTAGACACTGGCAAATTTTCAACTTACTTTGTAATCCATATTTATGCCACATAGTTTCAAGTAAGTACTATGGCTCTAAATTGTATCCGTCTTGACCATAATATAGGATTTACAAACGCCATATTACGAATGTTTACTGATGTTATACATTTACCATTTTATCTCGCTTCAAGAATAACGAGAGTAGGCTAAGATGTATGTTCTGTTTACTTATATATGTGTAATGTTAAATAAACATAGGGGCATAAAAATGACGCGAGATATGACTATTGTGGTCAGTCCTAAATTTAAAATTTAGTATAAACAGCTGTGTCTAAGTTACGCGTGGTCTAAAACCATTAGATGACGTCTGTATAGTGTGTGCTTAAATGAAAATGTAGGTATTGTTGATAGATACATCGTGCGTATAGGTCAAGACCTCAATTTTCTACCTAAGCACGTCAGCGTAACAACACTCATTAGTTGACCAACTAATAAGCAATTTAATAGTTATAAAATACTACTGTATTACCAATGTGGCCACTTTACGCAAAATAATTTAATATAATCACACACATTTGTTTAGCAGGGGTCCAAAAATAGTGCCTTGTGGAACCCCTCAAGAAAACTTTGTAAAGATGCGTATCTGAGTTAAGATCTCGATATGTATCTTTAACACTTTTATTGTTTCTGTAAGTACAACTATCTTTAAATTGACTTTTTGCCCTGCTAAGAGTGATTTATAAAGTAGGATCTTGGTTTTTATTAAGTACTTATTTCTGCAAGTCTTTGCCAAGACTGAAAAGAGTTATGTCAGAACTACATATTTATACAATGTAATTGGAATAGTCTACAAAAGCTTACAGCTTGTAGGAATACAAACTATTCATAAGATTGAGCACGTTTTCTTTCATTTTTGTTTTTTACTAACTGTTTTGGTGTACAATAAAGTTTTATTCTATTCTAATACAATTTTATTATGTAATCTATTCTAATTGCAGTCTTTTCAACATGATTGACAGTCTGTTAGTATAAAAGCTTATCTTGCTTATGAAGCTTCGAGACATCATGTTTCTTGCCTATATCTTTCATATTACTCGTAGTTTCAACCAAGTACAAAGTTACTTTAAAAAGCTTGTATTGAAGGTTTTTGCACCAAAATTTTAACACATACGTAAAGTACCTATAGCCTATATATGTACGCCTAAATGTGTATCTATATACGTACGTATGCTCAAGGTTGTGTCTAAAATGTCTTTAGTTGCAGTATATCTATGTATATATTCAAGTTGGTGTGTTTGTTTTGCCGTCATGTGTACAGTTCGTGTCGGAAATGGTCTCTGCTGATGTTTGTTGAGGGCGAGAAGTAAAACCACCTTTTTTGTTTGGTTTGGTAGTAATGTTTGAATGTCTCTAGGGATTTTATACCCAAGGGTCGCGTCTCTAGCTTAGAGGTGGTCTCTATGTCCATTGTTTTATGTATGTTATCCTTGCGCTCTTTTCCCTTAACAGATGAGTTGAATATCAAATGAATGTACTTAGCGCGATACTAGGCAGGCAGATAGAGTAGTCATGTGTCTATTTATATATGGGAACTATATTTTCTATCACCAAAATTTATATTTGTCATCAAGTTGTATCACCTAATAAATAGATCTATCGCCACGAAATATTTTCGTTCTCAGATAAACAAAAATTGTTCCCAGGTATGAATTATCAAATTAATGTTAATATATGTGTAAAATAAGAGATCGATAACCAATAAAATTATATTGCATTACATGAATATAAACTTCGTTCTTATAATAACAGTTTTGTTACTTAAATAATAGCTCTGTGCTCAGAATGGTAGATCTGTCACCAAATAAATCGATTATCGATCCCTGACTGCGACTCCTTTTTATTTGATATTTTGTCACCAATACAGTAGTAACATTTTATTTCGTTCAGATATTAAATTAATAGTATTCGTTACCAATTTAATACATCAATTTATAATTTTAATGAAAAAATGATCAAAGGGGCGGAGACAAATTGGCGCGCTTTAAAAATTGACCAATTATTTTAACTTTAATTAAGTGTTTTATCTATTATTCTGCTAGCCATAAGCCAGCTATTTTAAACCAGCGCTGATTGTTCAGTGGTAATTATTTTAAACAATAAATATTGATTATTTTGACTTTAATTGTTTTATTTACTACTCTGCTAAAAATTTTATTTAAATATAATTTATACTACCAGTGGAAATTTAAAACCTTGGGAGTCTAGTTAAGTAGCAGAATCTTTTGGTTGAAACGATGATGACAACCCTAATTTTTTATTTGAACTTAATGCAATTTTCTAGTAACATAATATGATTTATTGGTGATCTCTTTAAATTAGTTTGCTTAAATACTTATTAGGACACACCTATTATAATACATACAAAA
This sequence comes from Polia nebulosa, assembly GCA_951329385.1. Classification (NCBI taxonomy): domain Eukaryota; kingdom Metazoa; phylum Arthropoda; class Insecta; order Lepidoptera; family Noctuidae; genus Polia; species Polia nebulosa. The sequence goes on along the minus strand of OX589588.1, from coordinate 6,420,001 downwards.
ACATTTATTTGGTACTAGACCTTATATCTCAGGATTTTAGGTGATTTATTGTGGAACTGATTTTGCATTGTTTGGTGACTACATTTTGGTGACAGATCTACTATTTGGAGGACAAACCCTATTATTTAAGAAACACAAAACTAATTAAATTGGTGATAGCTTAAATGATACCCTTTATATATTTTTGGTTTTATTATTAGCGAATGCGTTCATTCACGCTCGGGGTTTTCAGTAACAAATTGTTTATGTTTTACTTTTTTTTTTAATGCTGATGCACATGTTGTTTTCTTGTAGTTTTTTGCGACAAGCACAACTGGTTTCTTCTTCGATTTTTTACAGTGTTTCGTGACAACCATTTCATGTTGCTAGTTAGGCGTTTTTGTTTTTATTGAAGTCACTTTGATTTCACTTAACAATTGTGGTTCCAAACTACCAATTTCCAAATTATGGCGCTCCTGTTTAATAATAATTATTTATCATTGAAGTTCACAGTACAGCGGAAATAATACCTTCAATATTGCTGTTAAATAATACTTATGCCCTCAATAATTTAATGAGTGCAAATATTACTGGAAGTAAATAACTAAACTAGTGTTGCAATGTCGGTGGCCTATTAAAACAATGTTGGATTCTAATCGTTTGACCCACTTTTACGACGAAGGAAGGAAAAGCTGGAATGGAATAAATGTCCCGTTTATCGCAAAGCGGTAGAGCAAATATGTATATATGATATTTATAAATAAGTTTAATCTTAAAATAATGTAGGATTACGTTGAAATTACTTTGATAATATCATTTATGATAATATATTATCATAATCAACTTTCTTCACCTGCTATCTCTGACGATAATTTTCAAGTTAAGAAAAGCGTGACCCAGTCCCTTCTTTACATATTTATATGCGTATATTAAAATGTGCAATCGTGGCGTTTCTTCTGAAGGCTGTGACCAAAACTTGTTAAAAAGTGGCGTGTCCAGATTTCACCATGCGAATTCAAGAGTGCGTTGTATGCAAATTGTCGATAAGTACAAGCCAATGCGGAGGCGTTTCTTTTACAATGACATTTTTATCACCACGCCCAATGCACTCGTGCTGTATCACTTTCACCGGACCTTTTACTTCGATAGCAAAGATGCTTTTTTATTTACCGTTATTTCGTGAATAAAGAACAAATATTGTCCAATAACATGCAAGAAGCGTCATTGAGTTAAAATTTTTCAAAGTCAGCCGGACTTTGAAAAATTTTAAGGCTAGCTACAATTTGTGGATACCCGTAACTAGTGTTATTTATTTATATTCAGTTACAATCATGCATAGAGATAAAGGATCTTGAGGACATGATTGTAATAAAATCTTAATTGACATAATACGTCTTTTCATTGTCCACACAGCCGACAGTGTAATGACTTGTAATTTCGGTGCGAAAAGAGTCGTAAACGCGTAAAACGTACCTATGTTTCAGCGATGCTTATGACTCTTTAAAAGTTGAAGGTTATTTAAGGTAGGTACTTCACTGTTAAATTAATGTTTGAACCTTGGATAGTACCTACGATAAGAATGCAAACGTTTGAATTTTTGTTTTCTTACTTATAAGGTTAAAACAATTTTAGAAGGTCTCGACAATATTTATGTTTGATTTTATCACCGAGTTCATTAACCTGCTTTGAGCACACCGTTGCCACATCTATAATCTACTAGTTTTCTGAATTGATTTTGCCTTCAAATGTGACATCTGTTTCATCACAGCTGATGGTTGTTAAATGATTACAGGGCGTTCGTTTCTTCATTTACACGTTCCACTTTGTCCAATAAGCGGAGGTGAGTAGTGTCAAATTGGTGATACTAGTGATTCGTTGGCAGCGACCTTGCCCGATACACTCATTCGCATCGAGCACGCAGTTGTTCGCCAAAGTGCGTTACGCACATGATTTCAACTTTGAACATACATTTTTTATGTGCGCATATTTTTCACCACTTAAAAGTTATTGACTATATGATTGTTACTGTAGTGTTGTCGGTGCGATCTTTATACAGATGTAACATGTCAGCAGAATAGTAATGATCGACTAGAGTACTTCTTCTCACTAAAGTGTACAGTTTATTGAAGTGTTTATCCTTGTGTAGGCTATTCATATTCTACGGTCGATTAGTGAGCCTCTTGACTGCCATGCTACCTGCGATGGCTTTGGCACGGAGCGCCGACTATGAGATCAACAATGTCAAGGCACGGTTTTGTTATGTCAGTGTTGTGCAATCCACTCGCATGTACAACAACACCTTCGGTCCATTGAAGGCCGGTTATCACAAAAATACACCAAGCTTTTTGTATGCCACAGTCCAAAGTGCGATGCAATTGCGTGCAATTGCACATTATAATTGCAAATGGTCAGTTTTAAAGTAAGCGGTCATGTGTATCGCTGGAAGTTTTTCTCCGCCTCATCCAGATTTGTTCTTATTGTTGATCGTTACATATTAATCTTTTTCCACGAAAGGCCATTCTGTTTTTGTAACACAAATACTTGTGAAGGGCCTGTCGTGATTTATGCGCCTGCTAGTGAATGAATGTTTTTTACACAATTTTAAATATTTATTGTTACCCGTATCAATACTTTCAATGGCGATGTTGTTAACGCGTCACGTATTTATATACATAAAATTTAAACACCTCCAGTGTTGCTACCACAGTGGATTAGATTTTTGAACTACTGCTTCTAATTATGAACATTGGTGTGGATTCTCTTGTTCAATAACTAAACTAAAATTAGAGAATTGCTATCTTTTACTAAAAGGCAGTGCGAGAAAAGGACGGCTATAGCTATGCACTAAGTTAGAGATGTCAAACTAGTTTACGCCTTGCGCTTCGCTGTGTTTTTAGACGGCATGTTTTTACGTGTACCCTTAATTTGTATGGAAATATTAGTTCAAACTAAATTTGACAGCTCTATTTTACATCCGTCTCTTTCTTGTTTTATTAGAGAGAAAAAGATAGCAATAGCCTATATTAAGTTTAGTTTGTGCACAACAGAATCAACACCATTGTCAATTGTATGTTAATGTTTTATTAAAAACGTAGTGGTAAAGGTCGGCAGGCGTCCATTATGTCGAGCGCGTAGAGGGCAGTAAGTCAGTATATCTCCGACAGCTCTCCGCCCCGGGGTGTCCGGTGTCCGAGCCTGGTTTATAGAGGCACACCTACTCGGCAGATTTGCTTCACACGACTGTCTCTGCAACTGAAATATTACCTTAATCAGACTTTCGTTTATTTCGAATTTATTTTTATCGGATTTCGATTTCGATGCATTGTTGCGTTGTTTTATTTCTGAGATAATCTCAATATCCTGTTTATTATTTGGTTTCAGTTCTGCCGTTGCTTCTTTATTTATATTAAAATTAATCTTTCTCGCAAATTTATCAATTTAGAAATCGCTGATTATAAATCACGATGTCGCATCTCAAAGTCTGGAGTGGCCATTGGTTGGGATGCTCGTTGGAAATATGAGTGTCACTGAACTTTGTAGTTATCACGTTACAAATCTCGGTATTGGTTACGAGTAATTACGGCCGGTGTACTTATCTGTTCATATAAATCATTTGTCTCGTAGACACTTAACAGCTGCTGTTGAAAATTAATACACGCATTAAGTTGAATTTGATTTGCAAATAGAGTCTTAGTGGCAGACACGCTAGTAGGTTCCTAAGCGTTATTAACTATCATTGGATCGGCCTTAAGGACTGTACTCAATTAAAATAACTGGAACTTGCTCCTGTCCTAGGAATCTATGCGGAGCGTACCGAATTAATATAGATTTTTTAATGCTAATATATTCTTAATAAAAACATTCTCCATAAAGAGATGAGTTACGTGCGCTAATTACAGGTTGTTCTCAAAAAGCCACTGTACCGTGGCATTACGTTTTGATTATTTGTTTTGCCAGTAATTCTTTATCGGTTACTTTGTTCCGTAATTATCCGGTTAGCTTAGTGCACAGCCATGAATCTCGTTAATTAATAGCCAGTGGGCAGAATCCGGTTTAATTTAATTAAGACCCCAACAAATTTTACTATTAATACTCACCTTAGCATAATTATATTTACTTTCGGTGCCTACTACAAGCGACCGGGTCCGTCTGGTTAATAAAACTGTGTGTGTATTCAGAATCGTTAAAAAGTGCAGTGGCGTTTAGTAGTTTGTTCTATAGCTACAAGACATTTAACACTCGTAACGAAATATGCTCTTTCATTAGTATTTTATTTAGTTGTATTGTTATGTGATGTCACGTAATATTCAAATCACAGCAATATAATACGTATTAGTAACTACTATATAAAAACTTAGCTATCATAGTAAACTTACTATGGTAGCTAAGATTTTTTATAGCTCAATATTGATATGTAATTTAGTTTTATGACATTTGCTTCATTCATCGGAAGCGTTGGACGCGGCATTGGAGGCTATACATATAATTAATAGAATGCAAAAATATTTGAAATACCTGTGCTAACAATTGTAACCTGTCTGGACCAGTTGTTGGTGCATCTGCTTTCCATGTAAAACGATCAATATTTGTATGCGTAAGACAAGTGTTTGTCCTTTGTCTGAAAGCTATATTGCCACAACCTGGTACGGCCATCGTCGGGACTCTGGGACATAAACATAGGTACTACTTGGATATTGAACATGCCATAATTATTATCAGCGAGCGCACTATGACTGAACGAAAAAGTTGTTAAAAAATATTTTTACATTTTATAATAGAGTAGGTACCTCAATGACCGAGGTTTGCTCGGTTTTTACACGGATAAAACGACGTTTTCTAAAAATGAAACCTAGCTAGATCGATTTATCGTCCCCGAAACCCCCCTGTATACTGAATTTCATAAAATCGTTGGAGCCGTTTCCGAGAATCATATTATATAATTATATACAAGAATACCCTCTCACGGAGAAGAGGCCTGTGCCCCAGCAGTGGGGACATTAAAAGGCTGATGATGATGATGATACAAGAATTGCTCTTTAGATTTGTTTTTTATCACTAGCTGACCTGGAGAACATCGTACCGCCTCAGAATCAATGAATGAATCCGTTCTCGAGATATCATGAAAAAAGTCATTCCATACTCGGATATCTATGTTCCATACAAAATGTATGAGATTTTTTTTTTCGATGGTTTAATAGTTATTCTACTATTCGGGGCAGAGAAAAATCTAAAAAATTATAAAAATCGGTCCACCGGTTCTTGAGTTATATTAAACGGTGTAAATAACCGGACTTTATTCTATAAATTATCCCTTTTCCAATATTACCAAGTATGCATTAACACAGAAAATAAGGTGATATTATAATTGGCCTAAAAATCACCATGTGAACTTTTCAATCTTTCGTTTGAGCTTCGCTGGGTAACAATAGTTATTTCTAGTTCATTACTACGGAAGGTTTTAACTTCTTTTTCGTTGTTCTTCTCATTCTGAAAGTCAATGTCCATATTGTTGGTGACTGCAGGTTACCTAGTATCTACACGGTTTTTAACCGACTTCAAAAAAGGAGGAGGTTTTCAATTCTTCGGAGTCTTTTTTATTTTTTATGTATGTGCCCCGATTAGGTACTCGAAGACGCCTGAATCTATTTGGCAAATTCTTTTATTGTTTGAAAGGGTATACTTCCCAGGTGGTCCCATTTGGTGAAGATCTGATGAAGAACTTCGGAGATTGACAATGGAACTCTTCAATGATAGCAAACCTGGAATTGCTGCAATCGCATGTCTGTTTATTGTTTACACCACTTCATAACATAACATCACTCTTACGCTCTGAAGGGGTACACAGATTTGTACAGTTCACCCTGATACACCCTAATTTCACCAATTATGTTCAATTTCCATGTTTTTGGGGCTGTCAAGTCGGGCATAACTTTAATACTTATTTAAGTTTTAGTTATATGGGTCTCAGTTATGGGAGACTCAACAACTAAAAAGTGAAAAATATTTTTTTTTTTATACTTTATAATTTAGTTGTATGTCACTTCATATCATTTACGACCAATTATAATTAAGTTACATTAGTAGATATCGTAATGAGTCATAAATATCAAGTACAGTCTTCAAAATCCATCAAATAATTATATTTCCAAAAGATCTCAGCTGATAATATTATAAGCACAATTTTAAAGCGCTTGTACACGAACCACAACCAACAAACTTCGAATTCGGAAAGTGTAGCGAGGGCGGATGTAACCCTCAGGTACCTTAAATTGTTTTTATGTATCTTATATTTCTTTCTCTCTCTAACGATATAGGTTACTGTGCTTTTTTTATTGACTTGGGTTATATTGAATTGGGTTTTTGACCAGCTTTTCGGTATGAATAACCCACAGTGCAGCGTTTAATTTACCAGATTCACTTCGCCAGCAACCGTTTAAATGACACAATAACTTATCTAGACTAGGTCTAGGTCTTTGCACAGATTTACAATGAATTTTCTCCGCTGGTAACCACTGTACTTGTCATTCGTGTCTGCTACTGTCATTGTAAATTGTACCCTACGTTATTAAACTGGGTTTAAAATGGAGATTAATGTCGAGTGCACAGTGTCATCGACAACAGGTATCTGCTCACTTACCTTGACCGCGCACGTTGTCCTCTCACTTATAGAATGATCATAGACGTCTTCGATGCGGCTGCGCCACTAGGCTGCACCCTGATTCGTGTTCCTCGGTCTTCTCATATTTTCGACCGTCGTCTTTTTAAGATATTTCTCTCCAACAACAATTGTTAATCCCAGAATTTTCACCACATCCTTTATTTGTTATTTATCATAAAAATCATGAAAGATGTATGATACCTCCCTTTTTTACACTCTTTAACTTTTTAATTTTATATGAATCTCGGTTCGTATGAATTTCAAAATGTATGTATGAGACCGTAACTTAATTTTTTCCCGAAAAGACACAGCGAACTGTATCTTTTTGTGTTGAAGATGAATTTTGATGCGGGTTGACGTCGAATCTGTTCTTTTGTTGTTCATTTTGTCGTGTCACTGAATCATAAAAATTCTAAAGTGAGGACACGGTGTTGAGCAACATTTTTGTCTTCTTCCTAACACGCGTTTAGTTTATCTGATTTCCACACGAGTCTTGAATTTCAATATGAGCGTTTTGTTGTGTTGCGTTGATTTTATAGTTTAAATTCAATTTATGTCAATAGATTGTCCGGCGCTCGCCATATTCATATGATTCATTGCCACTCAATCGCGATGGGAGATTTAAATAAATCGTCAGTCGCCGTCCTCGTATCGTCGCCGTCGATGTGATTGTATGTGCGTGCGGGGTTGACTTTCATACAATATTGCCGCCAATTAGATCGTGGCGTCTCGCAACACTGCCTAGGACACTCGAGTTCACTTTACTGAGATATCGATTGCGTATGTGTATTTATTTCATTAACATTTTTTTATAAGTTATTTTAGATTTTCATTTTTTTTTTTATAAATAAGGTGGTTTTGGTTTCTACATGCTGATAAGTTAAAAAAAAATGCCTTATTAATTTTACCACATAGCTTGCTGATTTCTTAACGTTATGTCAGTCAGAAAATATTTTAATATTACAAAGTGTGGTGGACATGGACAAGTGAACATAAATTTGAAATTTGGCTGCATATCAAAGACGGACGATTTTTCCTAGAAATGAGAATTTAGAAATGTTTATTATAAAGTTCGAGCAGTTCTGGCATTTGAGATAAATAGGGTTCTGTATGAAATTGATGCAGCAGTAACCCGCTTTACGAGTAGTATACCTATTGCTGTGTCCCGTTATCACTGGAGCGATAGCACTTCGTCGATAGCTCGACCATTGCACAAGTTCGTGGGCTTATCTCGGAATGCAGTTTACTGTGCACTTCATTTGGCATCAGACGTGAAAAAATGGGTCGTTTGAGTCACCCCTAAAATAATAATATCATTTTAAAACGTTATCTGAGCAATTAGTAGAATCAGTAAATTAGTTTTCCTGCTGGAACTGGTCGGTGTAGTGCAATAGTGCGTCGTGGTCGGTGTCGCCGGTGGTCATCGGCCCCCATCGGTGAGTTTCGCAAGTCCAGTTAACCGTATGAGTCGATCACATTAATATTCTACGGTTGATTTTATTGCGAACCTAGCGTTTGCCTCCACGTCTGTAGGTATTGATTTTATAGATTTTTTGAATCGTTCTTATTAATTGTATGTATGATAAGAATTTGAAATAGGTACACCACCTTAATTTATGTTTAAATTCACGTGAATGTAAATCGTACGGGAGAGCAATGAGACAAAGACATTCCGTAGTGTCGAGACGAGAGGGGAATCTTCAGTGAAGGGCGGCGTGCAGCCGGCTTTTATCGTGTGTAAATGCGTGCCGTACAAAAAATGGATAGACGGCCAATAAAAACCCCGTGTGGAGGGAAGCCGAGGGGCGGGCTCGCGGGTGCAGCGCGCCGCTGCGCCAGTAACTGCATGTTGCAGTCAGTCTCCGCCGCGCAGGGTGCGCGCACGCAGCCTCCTCATCCCTCCCGCATTCGGGTGAACGACTCCCCAATCAAGTATGCGTACGACTCACCACCGCTGCATTGTGGCTGCTCCGTGTTTTCGTGATCGTTAATCAATCTGTATGTTTTGGTCCCGTTAGCCGGAAGCGTCGTCGCCGACAGTGGTGTTTAGCGTGCGTTTCGTTTTCGCTCGACCGGTCACATACACTTGATATCATAGGGGTTGTGTAATATTCCCGTCAGTAACCGCTTAGACGTGACGACCATGACGTGAGTTGATCCTATGAGTAATGTTAAGTTTCTCGTCGGATAAGTTTATTTTTACTAGTTGTAAATGGTTGTTTCTGTATTGTCGCAGGGCGAACGTCGTCGCTGCAGTATCATCAGCGGGTGGGGAGGCGGGTCCCCCGGGCCCGGCGGCCGAGGACGCCGACATGAAAGGCGTCGAAGCCACACCAGAAGAACAGGAACGGCTAGCGACCGGCAACAACAATGGCTCCCTCGACTGCAAGCACACGGCACCGCACCCTGGGCCGCTGCGCGAGCGCTCTGTGTTCGCGTCCACGAGGGTCTTCATGCTGGTATTCCTGTCGGGCTGGGTGCTGCAGGGAATGTTCCTGACGTACTTCGTTAGTGTCACGACCACAGTAGAGAAGCTGTTCAAAGTAGAATCAAAGACGACGGGAACTTTACTGGCGGCGACAGAGATCGGGCAGATATGCACGGCGCTGTTCCTGACGTACCTGGCGGGGCGCGGTCACCGGCCGCGCTGGATCGCGTGCATGATGCTGGTGCTGGCAGTGGGCGTGATCGGCTGCGTGTTGCCTCACCTGCTTTACGGCACGCAGCTGCTGGACGTGCACTTGGACGCGCACCGCGCCGGCGCCGCGCCCGTGTGCTACAGCTTCCAGAACTCGTCGGACCTGTGCGACGACGCGCACGTCAAGAGCTCAACGACGCGCTCATCCATCACGGCCGTGGTCATCCCATGGCTGTTCATCTGCCTGCTGGTCGTGGGCGTGGGGCAGACTGGCATCGCCACGCTGGGCATCCCCTACGTAGACGACAACGTCGGCAGCAAGCAGTCGCCACTTTACATGGGTGAGTGAATATTACTGTCATTGATGTGCTCTAGTTTATTATCCGGATGAACTATAGTTTAATTGTTTGAAGGCGCGCCAAAGAATCACTAGGGCGTTCCCTGAAACAAAAGCTTGATGTTCGCTTAAATAAATTCGGTGTATCGATTAAGATGGTCGATTGTTAGCGTTTTGCGAGTACTGGCAATAAAATGTGCACATAAAAGTGTACAAATCATAGCCGCCGCCCACGACCCGCCTACAACGCACTCTGCCGGCCGCCCTCTGATGCGTTGCGTAATTAACAATCGACTTGAGTGCATCCCGCACTCTCATTAATTGCAATTTTGTACAAAACATCCTTTTGCAATAATCATGTTCTTTTTAAATCTGCGTTGTTCATACTTGTCCAGTTTTTCAGTACTTACCAGCTCTTTGCTCAGAGTATTTGGAAATGTACGAAAGTTTATGGTTAGCTTTATGATATAAACAAAACTATAAACCAATTCGTTTCGATTTTACGCCCGATCACGTAGAAACTAAAGTCAAACTTATAGCGGTCAGTATAAAATGCATAAAAAGCAAACAATGGTGTTTGGGTGTCGCGAACCGAACAGTTGTGACTTGTGCGCAGAGTGTAGTGTGGTAGATTCGTATTGTTGTGTCTGCATTCTGCAACGTATCTAATGCGTCTACTTCACCACTACCATAACATACGGACTGGGCTCTACGGTGAGCTTTGCGCGACTAGCGGGGATTGCCTGAAGTTATATTTGGGACTAGCTTTTTACCCGATTGCGCGACGCAAGGGAGGGTAATTTGTTTATCAGCCTATGTATGTATGTTCCTTTGTGGCATTATAGAGACCAAACTCGTGGACCGATTTTGATAAATATACTGATAATGATACGTGAATTGATTCGTCTTAACCTTGCGAGTGCTACTAAAGACATGACAGTAATCAATATACAATATGGCGACAACCAGATGCCATATTGTGAAAAAGAAAAAATGAAAGTTGACGAACTATAGTAGGTAAGTGGGGTATCAAAATAAAGGGTTCGAGGAGGCGATTCCAAAAATATAACTCACTAAAATGTAGAAAAAAGGAAAGAAAAAACCTGACTATAAAAACAACTAAAAAGTTCCAAACAAGTCACTTTTCAAGCAGTCTGATGCAGTTGGTGCGATGAAATCAATAATTGATCTAAAATAACAGCCACCAACTGCATCAGACTGCTTGAAAAGTGACTTGTTTGGAACTTTTTAGTTGTTTTTTACAGTCGGGTTTTTTGAAAATATTAAATTTTTTGCCTAGTGAAGTCGTGACCTATCAAAGAGCCGTAATATATACGTTTTTCCGAAGTAAATAATATTTATCCGAGATTAAGTGCTGATGATGTAACTTTTTAACAATGAAATAATTTTCGTAATAGGATCAGTTCTCCAAAAAGTACTTCTTACAAACAGTTTTACCTCTCAGTAATATCAATTTTAGAAATTAAAAAAAGACACAACTTCAATATTTACCACCGTATTTTTGTAATTGCTACATCATAGTTTACACGTCCACTATTTTACTATAGGAACACACATATTTGGATGACTCTCTTATGTCCCTGCTTTTGAAATATGTAGGTTTACTGTTATTAAAATACTAAAGCATTCTTGTGGAATATATGAACAGTTCCATACTCTGACTCTAGTTTATTCATGGCATTCATTTCTCATTTATTTAATGTTGATTTTTCATTTTGTTATGTTAACCTTCGACATTTCGTAATGCTCATTTAAATTTTTCTACATCGATATTATAATGTACTCTGTGGTGTGATTAAAATCTTGAGTTGAGTAGACTTTGAAGGTAGACAAGTGTGTCTACCTTCAAAGTGCACATATTTTTCTAAAGTAGGTACACTTACTCGTACCTACTTTAGAAAAATATGTGGACTGAGTATATGTTAGCCTTCAATATTATGGAAATAACTTAACTCTGTTATGATTTCTGATATTAGAAAGAACGGAAGTTTATAGTTATTCGAACATTTCTTGCAGTTAGTGTCCCTCTCCGCTAACAATGGGCCCGTAGCTTCATATATCGGCCTTGTAACGATTTTGTTGAACAAGTATTGCTGACTATTTTCGTACTGATATACGGCACATAAAATTTCTTCAATATGGTTGTCTTGTTGTGTGGTCTTGGCTTAGGAGCAAGGATCTAGTCTCTTCCCGTGCGTGTCGTCTATCAGGGCAATGAGTAATATCCTCTCCTGCTTTAGGTACATTATGTGTGTCTATTTTATCCTCCTTTTCAGCATAGTTTGTTTGTCGTTGTCTACAGGCATTAGGCACTGTTCCGTTTTACTCAAAGCGGTAAAGTAACTATTGTTATTTACAGAGGTCTAGGCATGCTCTATGCGTATATGTCACCGGATAATTTGTAAACTTGGTAAGAGAGCAATAAATCTATGAGAGCAATAAATGTATGGTAGTCTCTATATTTTGTGAATAGATCATTTCGAATACAATAAAACTCAACAAAATTTAATACTCCAATAGGTAATCTATCAGTGTCTTACTAAAAAAAAAAAAGATTTTTTAATTTTACAAGATTCAAATTTTGTTAAAGACAGTCATCAGTAACATAATATCAAGAAAGCTTCTTTCTTTTCCAATAAAAATAACTCACGTCTTACCCTTTGCCCGACCTATATATTTCCCTTCAGTAGTCCAATGTGGCTATTCTTGCACAAGCAAGCTCTGTTCTAAAAACGAGAGCATACTCGTGTTTTTGTTACGACTCTGTCCCGATAATATAGATTAATGTTCCATCTAGTGAACTTGCCAATGATTAGATAAACGTAGAATAAGTTCGTTTGTGTTATGTGGGCCAGTCATTATCTGACACTTACTCATGTACTTAATGTATTTTCAATTACGTTTCTCTTATCTCATGCTTTAGGTTCACTGTATCTTTACTACGTGTTGTTTAAAAGCAATTAAAGGTCTGATGATAAATCATATTATTATGTCTGGCGTCATGTCCTCAAAATTAAATTACCTGTGTTGTCCTTATTCTTGATGTTCGGTATTAGCAAACTTCACCGTATCCTAAGTTCGTGGGATTGTTTTTTTATTTAATAGGTACGAGTCCGTGTTAGAATCCTGAACTGTGCTTAAAGCCTCGTATTCATGGTAAACATTTGTTAAGCAACATGGTTGCATAAACATGTTGCCGAGTTGCTGTCAACATATTGCGGGCAACACTTGTGTTTCGGAGTTGATCACGCCATGTTGCAGAGTTGACGCCCGGCGAGCGAAAACATGAGTTTATCAACAAATGTTGACGTGTGTGGACGTGTGTGCACCTGTTTATAAACATGGCGGTCGCGTCATCACATCAGATCAGATCAGATACAGGGAACACAACAACACTACTTCCTCGGGCAACATTTTAACGCAGACTGGCGTGTGTAGACAACCCATATTGATTTAAACAAAGTTTCCAGCAGCATTCTCGCCGTTCATCAACAACGTTGATCAACTGTTGCTAAACAAATGTTTATCATGAATACGAGGCTTTAGTTGAATAAATGTTGAGAAACTTATTAAAGTTAATGGTCAGGAAGATATTTCATAAGAACTAATTTAATAGTAGTATGAATTACAGGCACTAAAAGAGCTAAACACTAGCTATATAAAGTTCTCATAAGCGAGTTATAGGCAACTTACAGAGAATCTAGACAATGGTATAATAGTTTATAATAAAATCGCTATTACTCATTTTATTATTACATACATACAAGATATTACGAATGCTCATGTGTGAACTTTATGGTTCTATTTTAATTGAATTTTGTAACGTAGTAGTAACATTCTCCTCTGCTTCTATGTATATACGTACGAGTATGTTCCTAAACTATTAGAAGCTTATGTTCAGCACTTAACATCTATAGATTTGATTGTTCACTTTACACTCAGATAACAGTATAACTTAGAGATTAAGTATCCAGCTGTACTTTGCAATTTAGATTTTGTTGAATAAATGGACAATGTTCACTCATATACGCATATACTTCATTTGCAGTGATTAAACGCAAGCAGTACCTAGTCTCATTTAAACTAATTAATTAATTCAGTAATAATCCTAAATCTTCATAAACACTACATGCTAGAACGCGTGCGTTAAAGGAAACATTATTTAATAGCACGCAAAGCATTCATTACACTTATTTAATTAACCAATTAAATTCAATTCAGTTAACTTGTGTCGACCTAAATACGCACAGTACGCACGGATATTCATTGATTGATAGCAGTGTTGTGCTTATTATTTAGGTCAATTTTATTACACGTGTCGTGACCTTAGGTACTTTGTGTAGGGCTTCGTAGGGTCATGAGTAATTATTGGGTCACTTTTATTGAAGTGAGTTGAACAAACATAGAGTCAATTTAGCAAAAGAACAGTGAAAGACTGCACTTTACCTTTAAACAAATTTTTTACTACCGAAATTAAAGTTATTTTACATTTTTAGTGATTTTTTGGAAGTAGGTTGTTTTTTTTCTTGTAAAAAGATTTTTAATTTTTCTTCTTAATTGTTGTACCCCATAATTAAAACTAAATAGTAAAGTAAAGCCAGAATTGATATTTTCAATAAACAAAGTTTCGTGAAAATTACACCGTCCAATGAGGCATTATTAAGAATAACTCAAAAACTACTAGTCAGATCTTAATAAAATTTAAATGGGACCACATAAGACAAACCAGCTTAAAAATATAAAAAAATCATCAAAGTCGGATTACCTGGAAAAGAGTTCCAAGGTAACGAACATATAAAAAAAAAATTGCAGTCGAATTGAGAAGTCGCCTTTTTTTAAATCGGCTAACAAATACTCGACTACTAAAACCATAACAAAGTTACTTGAAACTGTATTATGCATGGGCGCGGGCAGGATTATTTAAAAAAAAGGGGGTTGCATCTTAAGAACCCCGTCTCGAAAATAGGTTCGCCTCTCGCCAAGATATTCTGTTGCCCCGAGATAGAAATAACTTGGTCGACTTATTCAGAAAAGCTTGAGAACTAAAGAAGAATGAATTTAGCGCTTCGCTTCGAAAAAAAAAATTCTCTCATGGATTTTTTCATATTTTTTTAAAGCCAGGTGCCATATGGTGCAAGAGGGTGCATGCACACCCCTTGGCAACCCGCTCCTAGCGCCTGTGATTATTATGTCCACAAAGGCAGCTAACACTTTTATGTACAAATATTTCTCAAGCAACGGTTATTAAAACCAGGCAGTTAACCTATTTCAAATAGCGAAATTCTTAGACTAACTACCTAATATAAACGGTTCATTAAAGTTGTCTATAGGTTTTTCAAAAGACCTTGGACATAACTATTGCACAATACCAATTAGGTGTTATCTTAAATTTATAATCTAATGGAACTAGGTTTCTATAGATAAGTTCTCCGATTGTTTTAGAGAATATATCACACCTGTTTTCCTTGTGCTGTGTTTTTGTACAAACTAGATCCGCATCCTATTTTGTCCTATAGCTTGATGCATAATATTTGCCTTGTTTTGATTTAACTGTGATAACATGGTCTGGGATATATAAAAATGTTCTATTGTTGCTTCAAGAAAATTGATCGGCGCGCCGCGCTTCTTATTTCCCTTGAGTTTCCCGGAGTTCATTGCCCTCTTTAGGTGAAGCTTTCAGTACAACCTCTATTGATTTCCCGATCGATACCGCTACAGTTTCAAACACAGCTCACTTATAATTCATGGCTGCTCCGTTCTTCTTGACTGAAGCCCTGTTGTACAGTAAACGTATGCAATGGCTATTTCAGTAGGTGGTTAGCGAAGTGTGTCAGTGTGCCGACGCGTCGCCGCGACAATTTCAGTTCGTTGGTGTCAGTGCGTATGTCTCGTTCTCGAAATTAGGGCAGCGTCTCTAACGTTGCCCTAATTTCGTCCCACGCGACCGCCGTTCGGGAATGCTCGGCTTCGTGCCGCTTCCTTGACGCGTTCTTGAGGTTTTTATTTATATTTGGAAAGGATTTTGTTGAAATGTCTTTGCTTCTGCGTTTATCACCTTCCTAATATAGTTTTGGATATATGTGGTTCTTGTTTGACAATACACTTTTCCTTAAATTCTTTGGGTGTATTGCCGTGATTTACAGTTTGTCTATCTGAATGTCCTTCAATACTTCTTCCGGCACTATTTCTAGTATTTTCTACTATACAGTCAATATTGTATTTATTAGTGTCCAATTAAATGTCCTACCTATAAGTTATGTAACTTTTACTTCTAATTGGTATGTCAAGGAAACGAATTTGCTACGGAATTCGACAGGTCTCTATATTTAACATTAATAAATTCCTTTAGAGAATCTTAACAGTCAACGTAAATAAAATTTACTTCATTTAAGATTCTAATATATTCAGTACGGTATAGAACTGAGTATTGTAGTTTTCCTTGAACGCGTATTACGTTTTTTACATCCGAAATGTTGTGAATCATAACGTTTTCAGAGAATAACATACACTGCAGGTTTGTTTATTTGGGCCACGGTTGATACACGTATTGGGATGCTAATTAATTTTATTGTTCCTTATTTCTTCTAAAATTGGATTTTAATATCCAAGGTGCTTAAAGCAGGTAGCCGGAAATTCCAATGCTGGGTTTGTGTATTTTTGTTTTGCCAATAATTAATCTGTTAGGCTGAAGTCATTTATAAATGACTTTATGTTTCTCATTCTGTTTTATAGTAAACTAGTGACCCACCCCGGCTTCGCACGGCAGTAAAATAATTCGAGAGACGTAGCGTCATCTAGCGTCCTAAAGCAATAGTAACCGTCGAAAGCTATTGTTCTTTCCCTCCCATTGTTCTTTTTTTCGGGATGAAAGATACCCTATATCCGTTTCAGTACCTACCTATCCGTGAAAACGTATGTATGCCAAATGTCATGATGATCGTTTCAGTGAAAAGGCGTAAAAAGTAACAAACAAACTTACTTTCTCATTTTTATAATATTATAATTAGGGTTAGTTATCAATCCTATATCCTGTACACTTTTCGGAATGATAGTACATGTCCTTACAAACATATAACAACATGGAAAAGGATGATAAACGCTTACAATTAGTCAAAAGACTCGCACCGTATTTTGGAATGTTTTTTTCTTTAATCGTACTATCGGTTCGCAATCTGATTGCGATTAATTACGCCGTGTACGGACGAGAAAACTACCTCGTTATGCAGTTGCCCCGATATTGCAAAGTGCACCTTATGCAACTTTTTTGCGAGTGCACTATTAATTTGCGCTCCAACTAATCATTTGTTGCTGTAGTTGTCATAGGTCAGTTTTCTTGCAACATCGCCAGATTAGATTACGTCTGAATGATTAGATATGATTATGTCGGCTGCTGCTATTATCGACAGTTGATTAAACCTTTTAATGACGTCAAATTGTCTTTATTTCATACACCGCACGTAGTTCGATTATTATTTATTCCCTCCAAACTATTTCCTGTACTTATATCTGTTTAGACAGGTGTTTTCCTAGAAGCGTCACAGCGGGTTGCTATTAGTGTGTTTTCCAACCGAATTAGTCATACTTCTTAAAATGATTTTGCATCTAAAAGAGCAATGAACTCTGCACCGATTAGGAATTGTGTTCTTATTTCTTGGCCATTAAAAATATCGTGACTGGCGAATATTATTGTGTAGTACCGACTGTCTGTGATGTTGATAGACTTCGGCTTCAAAAATTGTCTGTGGATAAATTCAAGGAACATTTGTGAAGGTACCAATACCAGTGATAAAAATTTTATAGCGCTAATCGAATACCTGTATTTACATTAATTTGAAATTCTATTAAGGGAAGACCGGTGTTGAAGTAGCCGTTTAGATTTTGCATTACCTGCTAACGATAAAGTCATGTTCCTATAAACGGAATTTGATACCAGAGATAGAACTCGGCGGACACCTTATTTAGACATGAATATTGGTTCTTGAGGTGTGATTGTTTATTTCTCCTTCTCAATGGATGCATTGAAAATGTTCACCAGCTTTTTATATCTATTGGACGTATATCAGAGGTGATTGTAGCTGTCAGTTGAGATGACCTTATTTACAGAGGCAGGCTCCGCAAGGTTATCTCTGCGAGCCCTGTTGCCTTTCATATCACTGTATTTATGTTTGTCTCTATTATTGTAGATAGTGTGAGTAGATAGGATGGCACGCTCGTCTATTTTTAACCCCCAGTTAAAATAGAGAGCAAAAAATATACACGAGTCGAAAATACACTGTAATGTTGGACCCTCGCCGCGTTCTTTTGCCTACCGAGTTCATTTTAATGATGCAATTCGTCATTTTTTGACAATCATTGAGCGTTAATTCGAGGGAGCAGCAGTTGAACGATGTTAATGATGCATCGGAACCGGTAAGGACGAGTGTACCGGGACATAATAAAAACTTGTACTGAGGCGCGGGCAGCGGCCGTTTTGAAAAACGAACCTGACGAGGCCATTATTTATTACAAAAGCGCATGATGATAATAGGAACGTATATTTTACTTTGTGTCGAACGTGAAGCACGCGAGCTGAACGCACGCCCGTCCGTTTTTTGGCAAGCGATGCGGTTGGTTTCTGGGAAAGATTACATTCGGGACCTAAGTACCTGATTGTTTTTCGGTCACTCACCCTGCAACGGTCCTTTGTTATTTTATTATAACAGGTTTTAATTTAATTTTTGGGACAGGTCTTACGCATGTTCAGGCGCGTCGGATGATTCGTCTTCAGATCGCGGCGCATGCCCAACTTATTTCGGTCTCATTATGTATTTAAATGAGTTGTTTACTGTTCATAATATGTTGTGCAGTAATAATCATATAATTTAATGGGATGTAATAATATTAGCATTTCTCGGAACAATAATGTCAGTAATCATCCAAGCTCGCAGTGCGTTCGTTTTTCTTTCGTTCTAACATGAAGTAGCTGTATGCAGCAGCGATCGTTGACAGCGGCAATTCCTCATATGATAATTTGTTGTGGCGAGTTCAATGGCCCTCAATTAGCCCCAGAGCCCTAGCCCTATTGAGATAAACGACTGCGGTCCACTGTGTGTGCGAGAGTCCATCTCAATTTGCATAACGACCATCTCCGCCTCACCGATTATGCACATTAATATTTACTACGTCATTAAGTGACCCGATGATAATATTTCCTCGAATTAGTATTTTAGTTTTTCCTCGATTTAGTATTGCTATTTTACATTGTATCTGCAGTTTCGTGCAATAGAGCGGTTGCAGTGATGCGTGCAATGGAAAATGTGTTCGTTTCGTGTGCAAATGCCGTAATAGGAGGGGAATCTGCTAGCATAATATTATTTAATACTTCGTGAGAGCAAGACATGTAATTGATTACAATGTTTGTTTAATGTATTTTATCAATGTGATGGGTTTTTCTTTTTACCTTCGCCGCATGAAACTGACAATTTTCAGTGTTTCTCACAAACGAATTATACGATGTCGATGACAAATGCATTTAGGAGATGCAATCGTAAGCATGACCTTCGATTTCGAAAGTGGCATGGCACATATTTTTACATTTGAATGAACGTTTGACATTATTGATTGATTGTGCGATGGTGGTAAAATAGAAACGAAAGGAATATAGATAAGGATTGACGACAAAAATAACGTACAAAAATATCGAGAGCAAAGAACAAGCTTAGATGTTAAACAAACCTTGTAAAAATGTAGAGTTATCTCAGAACATTTCATTTGTTTCATCCTACACATTCTCATCTGATTAGTCTTAGCACTCTTAGCAAATTATGCTAGGACTCGTTTGTGTTATTTTCCAGTCTAACCAGACACCTAACTATACATTATATTCCTCACCATAAAGTATCATAAAGCACAGCCGGACGTGGGTCGTTGTGGTTTGCCTTTCTTGTATGCTTGTTTTGTACTGTGATTCCAATAGTTTGTCTCTGGCTAACTGGTATCAAGTATACAATGAGGGTGGTTATTTTTCAATTTAGTTTGGTTTTATGTTCAATAGAGTCGTGATTGACCTTTATTGCATTTAATGTTAAGCGAAGATAGGCTAAGATGATTGATGAAACAATCTCCTGTAGGCACTGCAAGTTTCCTTCCTATATGGCAGTATTTGGAATTGTGGGATTACACGTTTTCCCCCTGATCAAAATGGCAAAGATGTGCGAGTATTACCTACTACCAAGTTTCGTCAGCTTAGTAGGTCCGACGTAATAGGAAAAGAGACTATTGCAACTTCTCGGGCACTGTTCCAAACTCTGGGCTGCTGCTATGAATTTCAAGACAGCAAAACCTTATTACTTTTCGCCGACCGAGGATTTGCAGCTTATCTGTGAACTCACAATACTCGTAATAGCATTTGCGGACACAAGACCGAATTTTTTTAAGACATAATTATGTCGTCCAATAATAATTATCAATGGACACACGTGGTGGTTTAAGGCCTGTTCCTACTCACAGATAAGATGTCTGTGGTCCAACAGTGGGAAAATAATATACTGGATCGACTCAGTTCTATGGAATTTATTACCAGAAATTGTGAAGTTATTCTAATCGTTTTCATCTCTTTTGTCCACAGCTATCACCATCGGCATAAGGGTAATTGGACCAGCTCTTGGATTCCTCTTGGGGGCACTATGCACCAGGGTGTACGTAGATCCTCTCCTGACCCCCGACTTCGATGCCAGCGACCCGAGGTGGGTTGGAGCTTGGTGGCTTGGTGAGTAGACATATCTTTTTCTTACTTTTTGTAACGGTTTTGCCGTGTTGACGTATTGATGACGTAGCTCGTACGAGTAGTTAGCTCAAAAACTATAATATAAAAAGAAAGAAAGAAAAAATATTTATTTTGCACAGATCACAAACGCACAATATTATTGCTCATTATTTTGTATTTAGAGACTACGCTTAGGCAGCACTTAGAGCATTTCTCTAGGGTCCTTAAAATAAAACTAAGAATACTTAAATGGAATGATTTGTCTTGAGATCCTACTGACAGTTGGTTTGGCTATTTGCGTAACAGGTGGTAATTATGTTAATATCTAACTTTCTGTTTTTTGTCTTAATGGTAGTTCTTGTAAATTATTCTAGTTTTAAAGAATGTGTAATAAATGGTATATCGAGTAGACAGTATGACGTAGAGAATAATGGACAGATGTTGACTGATAGAGATGAGACGGCAGATAAAGTCGTGAAAAATTATCCTAAATGAATTGGGATAGTTGCAAAATTTCTGGAATACAGATTTCAAAGTTACCTGTTAACAATTTCCATCTGTCTCAATATACAGTGCTTGGAATAGCTAGAATCTCGTTAAGACTTTCGTCAGCAGTGACAAACGGGTGGTTGTAACCGATCGCATAACAACCATTCATAATATGTTGCTGCCAGAGACGCACTTAGTTCGCAGCACACGTCCCTTTGGATGCATTAATTGTTATATATACTGAATACCTTTGGGCATAATAGAATAAATAATAGTATCCGCAGACGCAGATGTTTGCATTCTACCGTCTGTTTTTTGTATTTCTACAAAAAAATCCCTTTTCATAATTTGTTGGTGGTCGCTCAAGATATTTGTCGAAAAAGCTTATTTAAAAAAATAAGGGGTTCTTTTGGCTCATGCAGCATGTTCTCAATAATTGTTTTGAAATAAATACCAATAGTCGGCATGGTGATATAAATAATAAAAGTATAGCCTAGACGGTATAAAACTTAACGAATGTTTCGCTGTTTACTGCTGTGTAAACACATTATGAAAATCGATACGAGTGGGTGTTAGCCGTAGCTGCTACCATTTTCTTACGTATCTTTAACCAAGCCAAGCCAGACTTCGAAATATGTAGTAGGATCTTGCGTCGCTTGAGACTTGCAAGCCTTATCAATGTAGTTCATAAGTTATCAGTTGTCATTGTCACCGATGTGGATCATGTTATGTATTCAACTGCATAATGTTTTCGATGCATTTTGGTATCTCCAGAATTACTAACAAAAATACCGCTATGCATACGTTCAAACTGAGTTATCCCATTTTTAGTCCTCAAGTAGTGGAAACAGGAATCTATTTTGGTCCTCACTGGCGGGGTATACCCTAAGTTTAGGTACAACTAAACCGATGACCTGTCTGTAACTACAACGAAATCGAAGTACCAGACATTCCAACGCGGAACAGTCATCTACCGTTAGCGAAGCGCTTGCACAGATTTGCGCGCAAAATCCACGAAGAAAGCACGTGCGTGACCTGCACACCAACCGAATGCGTGTAAACAAAACAAACTTCCATCTACCACCCATATACAACCTATCACACCTTACCATCTTCAAGATAAAGCTCAGTTTCGAACAGTAAAGGGTTTTAGGAAGTTATTTTTGCGTCGTGTCGCGGTAGAAAACTGCTGCAAGCGTGTCCCGACTGCCAACGTATTGAATTCGCGAATACACATTGAATGATTTCTGCGTATTTCCTTATTGTTCCTACGCTACATTCATGAATGAAGTGTTGATTTTTAATAAGTTTATTTAAACCTACGTTTTTGAATCATGTATTGTCCGGAAAGCCTAATTTGGCGGCCGTGGCTAAAAAAATAATGATTTTGGTATGTACGCAGTTAGGGGCAACATTTTAGCATATGCAGGAGGGCATATAGGGAAAATGGCGTTAGTATTATATGGCAGCAGCTCTCTGAGTTCTATTATTTTGATTGCAGAGATCTCAGGTAGAACATTGAAGGTTTAAAATGATTAGCAAAAGTCAAGCGTCTTAAAGAATTTATAATTAATTTTGAAAGCAAAATAAATTCTATATAAGAGACGCTGAATATATAATTAGCTGGAAATAAATTACATATTTTAACACGCAATAGCTCCACGCATACGTGGGTCTATAAAATGTCAGTTAAGCTGAAGTTGCGATGATTTACGTTATTATAAGAACATTTCTCAAGGGATAATGAGCATACAGATCGTATGGTGCAAGATGTTAATCACCGGTCATTACTTCCCCCAGCGGACTCCCATAGCGGCTCGATTGCATTGTAATTGTTTCTGCGAAAGGGTGAGCGAGACATTCCACGGTTGCATAAATAATACAATCACAACTAAATGAGCTTTCAGTTCTATCGACAGCTTTAGCAGACGTCAGGAAGCGTCAGTTCCACAAGATGTGTTATAACATCGCGGTGCAACGTGTATGATTGGTATCATAGAATGGCGCGCGATGCAATTTCCAGTCGGCTTTCGCTTTTTTGTGCGCGGGCGTCACGCTGCGGCGGTGCGGGCGGCGCGGGCGCACGCCACTAGTTATATAACGCGTCTTACATCACGCCGCGTCACCACAGCTAAAATAAGCGCTCTATCCACAGCCGGTCACGGCCAAGGCTGCGAGCCTTGTTGCCGACAATTATGCCGTCGTCGGTGCCCGTAATGAGGATTTAGTGGGTGGACACGCGACCGACGCCATGCTCACTTTTACTTTTAAACCGGTTCTCTTGACCTTCGTCTTCTCTTGCTGCTCGCTGTAAAACTCAAGCTCTCTCCAAAATGTATTAGACGCTGTGATTCTTTATATTACGTTTAATGGTACAATTGAGCATGGTAAACAATGCTGTCGGCGTGTGTATCCATAGTCCATACCTACCGTGTCTAGCGAACGCCCTTGACTCAACGGCGACCGGGCGACCTTGTGAACGCGCAAATGTTTTCTGTTTGAATCTATCAGAATTGTTTTGATCGTATCCAAGGTTTCATGAGTTATTATTACGATCACTGGTTTTGACAATTCTAACAATTGTCGGTTTTGGCCATAATTCAACTAAAAATGTTTTACCTCAAATATAGAATGAGCTTTAAGCTCTTACTGCTGCGTCATTGTTTGGAAATCTTCTTAAGTTTACATAGTAAGTTCCAGAAACTTGGCTTCTTTTTAAAACACTCATGTTTTGCACTTTGTACATAGGTATTATACATGTAGATAGATTGTGCGATCAGTCTCGCACGGTGGCGCCTCGCGATGCGTGAAGTATTCCACACATTCGAGGTAATCTCCTGACGACTGTTAGCGGATTTCTCACTCGCCGCCTCGATAAATGCCGTAATTAGAATGTTCCATAATGCGATCCTGCTGATATATTCTATAAACAATGAGTGACTCGTCCATGTAGACTAGTAACAAATTGTGTTTGCTCGCTATATCTTTCGTGATTTCGATTTTCTTTGTGTGTTTTATTTGCCGGAATAATGATTCCATTTACGGGGTTCATTAGAACGCAGGATGTTAGCCTTTCCCAATTATTTGTACAACGTTCTAATACAAACCTGTATATACATATTAGAGCAACGAAGACTGTTATAAACTTATTAGAAGTCTTGTGTACCTAAAATGCGGTTGAATGGCCCTGCCCTAGGTACGTTTACGCCCACTGCTGCAAACTTCACTTGTTCAAGCAGGCACATAGATAGTTTTTTTAACTTAGGTTACACATTAAATGTCTGAAATCTAGTAAAAAACTGTTGGACACAACTGAATATTTTGATCTTTGGCCCACTCATCTATCCAAATGAAGTGTGACATGATGCCACAAGTAATATTGGTTTTTGTCCAGCCGTGAATTTTTTTATGTGAACATTTTCACAAGAACTCATCAATCTCTATCTATTGAAAATTCGGCGAAATTATAAATTGGTTTGACATTGACACTGAGCCTAGTGATAGAAAAATGTTTTGTATCAGCATGCTACTGAAATTCTTTGGAGAAAAGTCTACAACTTGCTGCCATATTGTCGACCAATCGATCCAAGGACGAAACCAAGAACAGAAGTAAACCTGACATAGGTTAACTTCTGTTCTTCGTACCATCCTTGTCTTTGAATCCTTTCTCCACTTTGACTCATTCGACCAGTCCATTGAAAAGCGTCAAATTACCAAAAAGACTCTTAACATCTAAGTACTAATACTCTATGTTGTGTTTTTCCATAGGTATGGTGTTCATAGCTGGCTTCATCGTTCTCCTGTCGACCCTGATGTTCTGCTTCCCGCGTCAGATCAGACAAGAGCCCATGCCGCCGCCACCTAAGAAGATCAAAGATAAGAACGAGCCCTTCTTAAAAGGTTAATTTTGTTATATTATGCACATATACCTTACATGTATGATATGGTGGTTGAACTGGACAAACTCGGTCTACTCCTTGACTAAACAGTTCAATTCAGAGATTTTCATGTTTTGGTTTGTTGTACAAAATGCCATTCTTTAATAAAATGAGTTGCTTTTAATGAAAGAAAATTCCGTTACTACATATTTTATTACAATGTCTAGCTAAATTGGATATAAAAACTACGCAAATGTTTATTGTATCTCTGTGGGTGGCCTATTTTTTATATTGTAGTAGTCAAGTAGTAATTCGGTTGACATAACTAGCACGACTGTGATGAATTCCGTCCTATAAACCGAACGGCTAATAAACTTCTGACAAATGATATGTTATAGTGTAAAAGAAGATTATCTCTAGACAATGATTCATATAGCGTATCTATTATTCTTTTAGTATGATGTTGGCAATGCTTTGACATTATTAATGACTTTTTTATATGTTAGAATTTGTTGTAGTTATTTAGATTTCTCGGAACCCTGAGGTCCCGTACCTTTGGAAGACGTACGGGACGTTTTTTATGAAATAAGTCACCACACGTTATTCATTAATATTATCATCAAGAGTTGTATTTTATTACGTCCAAGTCTAGTTTGTTTCCGGCCCAACCCAAAAGTGGCTTTTATTTTACCCGCATTCTGTCCCACACTCGAACTCTTATCACAATTGGTATCTCTTTTGATTAATTTATTATCTAAATATATCTGAATTTGTTCGTGAAAATTTCAGAACCATGGTTCCGTTTAGACCTTTTCACAAAAATTGCATTATTCGAATGTATAATGAAAATTGAATTTTACACAAAAATTCTTTCGCAACTCGGTTTTTAGTTTACAAGTCTAGTTTCAAGTTGGATGGTTTCCAAACAACAAAAACTGTGACAACATTGAAAAAGCGGCGGGAATCCGGCTTAACTGCTAGACAAATAATTATGTTATATCGTGCGATATCTCTTCCGTAAATAAAATGTGTACGAGAATTTCGATAGAATGTTTTGTTTTGTATACAAATGAATGTTTGTAATGTTTGAGCTGTTGCCGGTTGCGAGTGGAACTACATCCATTATTGATTTTAATAGGCAGTTAGATACCAGTGTATTTGAGCAAGTCTTATACCTGGTTGACTGTGCATTGATTTAGGTCTTAAATGCTGTTAGCTATTTTAAAATTATGCATTTAATGTCATAAAGATGGACCCAATACGGTCCCATATGGAACTCTATATTCAATTTTTTTTTGTGCTATACTTACGTAGTTCTTAAGTTAGTTTTCTGGGTTAGTTAAAGTTTATTTTCGAACTTCAGAACATTCTCTTTAAGTACTAGCTTCGTGGTAGAAACATAAGCCTGTCAGCACGTCAGTAGCGTGGCTTACTGTCCTGTGTGGGTCAGTCAAACGCTTAGTACCATCACTCTTACACTTTCTTTTTATTATTTCCTCTGTAAACTATATCACACTCTTCTTACTTCCAGATTTCTTCGCAACGATAAAAAGGCAGCTTACAAACGACATCCTAATGTGGCGTACAGCGAGCTCAGTTCTTCACTTGATGCCCATCAGTGGAGTGTACAGCTTCCTTCCCAAGTACTTGGAGAAACAGTTCCGGTTACCGACGCATGATGCCAACCTTGTCTCGGGTGAGGTACTAACATGAACACTGTATTGGTATTGGTGGTGCGACCATGGTCAGCTGTAGGATCAGAGTTGTAGGTGTGTGGGTAATATGAGATACTACAAAGTTGGGTAGTGGGAAAAGTTCGAGTTTGAGTGATATACTCATAATGACCGCTGAATAGACTTATAGGAGGGGAAAAACAGTGATGTGAGTAGCTGTTAGATTCAATCCCATAAAAAATCATTTTGCTGATCCAGGAATTCGTAAAACTGCATAAAATATCTGTTAAGTTATGGTGACAAAGGATTTTTTGTCTGATTTAGACATGGATACGGGTGTGACTTGTATTTAAAAGATCGCATTATTGTTGTCGTCATTCTTCAACTTATCTTCTATTCGTAGCGAAGTTCAAATTGAGTTATTGTAGTAACCCTTATGCGGGGTCCCGGATAATCACGAGCATGTCACAGACGAAACGAGATTAATGTCTATTGTCAGCTGATAACTATTATACACTACTACAATGTGAAGGGCTAGTCCTTTGTTAAATTGTTTCTCCCCTATAATATTTTTCTTTTCTTCTATTATAGTTCGTAATTGCTATACAACCTTTGTGTCTTATTTTTTTACCAAAATTATTTGAAAGACTGTAATATTTAAACGAACATTCTCGCTGATTTAGAAAGACTGATAAATAAATATGACGTCTAAATCTCATGCTAATAATTGATATAATGCTTGATGAAATTACAACAACCAGTCATGTACAAAATTGACAGCAGTTTCAATTTAACAAACTTTCAGAAATAGATTGTCACACGTACGAATTACAGACAGCTGCATTAGATGAATTATCCTTTTTTTTGAGAAACTACCAAGAAAACGCTTCGGGGAGTACAGGCGTGATGCGAACATCTTATTAATTAACTCATAACAATGTGTGTATTAATAACATAAGTATGTAATGAATTCACTTGACAGTGTACAAAGTCTACCGTACATAAACTTAACATATCTGTTCACGTTCCAGGTCTGGGCGGTATTCTAGTGATGGGCTTGGGCACGATCACATCAGGTGTGGTGATACTGAAACTGGTGCCGACTGCGAGGCAGGTGGCCGCGTGGACGGCTGCCAGTGCTGCTATCTACAGTGCTGGTAAGGAATCATCTCATTAAGTCGTACCTAGCGAAAAGTTCGTTTTGTTACTGGTTTTCCTGCACTTTGGAGGACTTAATGACTGACACCGATGTTGTAATTAACGTAGCTTTCTACTGGGCTCAAACAATTTAAGGAGTAAACTATCGACTCGAAAAGAAGAAGAAATAGTATTAAGGGCTTTGTGAAGTGGCTACTGTCTTTTCGGTAAGTAATCTAGAGGGGATGCCTGTGTTGCCAAGGATAATGGCAAAGTTTCGTCTGTGGTTGCTTAACCGTGGAAACGCATCTTGGTCAATAAATTCTACACACTATAAATTCATTCCAAATAAATGTTACACACTATAGGCAATTCACACGCTCGCATATGCAATGCAACGTTCAACTGTTAAATAATCAGAACTTAATCAAACCTTTCGATTTTTTTTTCTGCTTTATTCTCATGAAACAGTGCGTCTTTAGTAAACATTCAAGTACGTACAGTAAATGCAGTGTCGTGTTTATATCCGTTCTAGGTATGGTAGTGCTGATGTTCGTGAGTTGTCCCGAAGAGAACTACCGCATGATCAGCGAGGTCAGCATCGCCAACAGCACTCTGGACTGCAGCTCAGGATGCTATTGTGCTGAGGTGCCCTTCAATCCAGTTTGTGGGCAGGTCAGTAATATTATTATTAAATTATCATCTTTCTGGCCTTATTCACTTATATTAATTATAGCGTAGTAAAGTTCCGCCCCGGCTTCGCACGGTTGCAACATTTTATTTTCGTTTTCTCAATTTTCTCTCGAACCTTGTGCAGACAATTACGAACACAACAAAAAAAGAATTTGTCAAATAGATGCAGCCGTTAATTTTAGTTGTTAGTCAAATTGATTCGCTTACTTAAATTCGGCAATTGATTTTTGTTTATATAGATAGATAAACATTGCGAGTTCAAGCACCACGACGACTGACGGTTGGTTCTGTTATTTTCTGATAGTATTTTAAGAGTGAATGGGTGTAATATCAATTTTGACTTTGCCCGTCCCATTTGGGCGCCAAGAAGTCGTTATTGGCGCCCAATTGGGACAGCGAATGGAAATCGTGTTAAGCATTACCATTGACTCATAATACAATTTGGTTGGTTTTATACTGTCTAATTAACGGCTCATATCCGATGCGTAGTGTGATTATATTTCGAACGCGACGCTGTAGATAAGAAAAGTCGTAGTTTAAAACGTAAAAAATCGAAGTGGAACCAATACCTTTTACAACTTACATTTATGGAGTTACTCTAGCTGTTTGCCCTTGTATGTAACTTGTAGAATGGTGACTGTCCTTTGCCAGCGTCCTTCTTATTGTTATTCTCGAATGATGCAATATTTCATCTCTATTTCCAGGACTCGTTCACGTACCTATCTCCATGCCAAGCAGGCTGTCTCAGCAGTCAGCAGCTGGACAACAGCACGTGGCTCTACTACAACTGCTCCTGCATCAACAGCGAGACGCGCGGTGACAAGGCTTTGCAAACGTGAGTCTATAGAATTTATGTTTATGATGATCTTCATTGTCTTTAAGACGCCATTCCACAAGCGGCTATGCATGGCAGATGGTCTCCACGTCCACGAGACGATGAGTCTTCCGCCGGCGAATCGTAGCGAGGCACGTCGGATTGCCGCGTGAGCACAACTACTCGTTGCACATTTGTTTTATTGAATAAGTTTAGTAGCGAGTGCGCTGCAAATAGCTCGTGTTTCACGGCGGTCCCGTTGCTTGACATGACGCTTTGCTCGTGTTTTCATTTACTGTCCCATCGTCGTCTCCATATTGTATATCGCCGCGAGACACTCGCTCGTGGAGGTGTCGCCTCATCCGAAAGACATCGCCACTGATTAATTTCGAAGATTGTGCAAAATCAGCTTATAATGTGGTCGCTACTAAGACATAGGCCTCACAGTAGGGACGAGAGAGCGAGAGTAGTAAGTATACACTACACGGTCCTCGGGTTGTATCCTGGATATCATGTCTTAGAATGTCAGAATGTTTGGTTTTAGAACTTGGTATTGTTACTATATTTTACCGAAATACAATCACTGACCATTTTTGTCTTCTCTACAGTATCGAGCGCTATGAACTCTTCAACCAAACCGACAATATCCTCTCCCGCACGCTAGGCTTCGCGGTGAGCGGCGAGTGTGGCGGGCCCTGCAACCAGATCTACGTGTTCGTCGCGGTGTTCGCCGCCATTATGTTCGTGCACGCCAGCGGGGAGGTCGGCGCTGTGCTGCTCATTATACGCTGCACTGATAAAAAGGGTAAGCCCACTTTCCACCTGTCACAATAAAATTAATTAATTTGATTTGAAGCTTATAGACCTAAATACGAATATAGAACTCAGAAAGATGAGGGCTTACTCCGCTGTTCTTTTTTGATTAATATCGTTGTGGGATCCAAAACAGTTTCCAGAATTGTTTCCAGTTTTCCAGTTGCGTAACACTTGAGTCACAAAACTACACCCATTTTACATCAATAATAATTAAAACAGCCGAACTTCATTCTCTTCAAATCCTTGCAGTAAAAATGTCAACCGAATTTAATGACATGGAGACTCATCATCTTTTTTGTTATTTCCCTTAGACAAAGCCATGGCGATGGGTGTGATCCAGTTCGCGATCGGCGTGTTCGGCAACGTGCCATGCCCCATCGTGTTCGGTGCCGCCGTGGACGCCGCCTGCCGCGCGCGCGACGTGCTGTGCGGCATGCTCGGCGCCTGCGCCAGCTACGATAATGATAGCTTCCGACATCTTTACTTGGGTGAGCTCCCGACATTATCACTGCCACTATCATCATCTCATCGTTGATTCAGCCGAAAGATGTCCACTGCTGGACATTGGTCTACCTCAAGTGTCGCCATATCGACCATTCCTGCGAAGCATGTGTACCGGTAGACGTAACGGTGGAAATAGACTATACTTTGGTGATATTCTAAGCCAAATTATAGCATAGTGATTCTGCTTCGTTGTTGTAAAAGAACCAGTAGACAAATTCAAGCAATTTAAGTAACCAAGCAGATTGATCCACCAAGTTACTTATTCGTCTCGCACCCAACAAATTCCCGCTACCTTCATCAGGTGCGCAGACCACCTTGTGGGAGGCCTTCCGATGCTGCGTCTTTTAGTACGTGGACGCCACTCCAAAACCTTACGGCCCCAGTGACCATAATATGTTCTACGAACGAGGATCGTTGTGGTCACACTGCCAAAAGCCAAACTTCGGGCTGCCATGGAGAAATTTTTATTTATCATGGAAATGCTCTAACCATTCTTCATTCTTGTTCCAGGTCTATCGGCAGCACTAATGTTCCTAGCATGTATAATGGACCTGTTAGTGTGGAGCAAGGCAGGTCGCATCGACATGAATCCAGCCGACGCTTGTCCCACCCCGGACGCGGCGCCGCTGGCTCTGCGACCGGCCAACCCCGACGACACGCAGCTCTGACCACACATCAACTACGAGTCGCATCTGTAAGCGAACTTATCTCCACATAATACGACCCAAAATGCTACGACACAGCTGCAAAGATAATTTGGGTGAAGTATGAATAAGGTGCAAGACAATGTGAACTGTATCTGTAAGTGCTACGGTCTAATTTGAAACGACACGGATCTGAATCTTTTATGCTGCGGTTTAAAATAGAGTGCTCTTGGTACATGTTAGGAAATTCAATCAACCATATATCCCAATGATGAAGTAGTGAATGCAACGACGCGGAACCAGTCTACTTAGAACAGCGAAACTTATTTTTTCGGGCGATTGTGAAACTTATGTAGGTACCATTGGTAAGGTCGACATTTTATGTAAGAGAATCTGAGACTCGGAGTTATTCTAACAGAAAAATTATAACTAGTAAAGATAAGTCTTGAGCGAATATTACGTAAATATATCACGGGAATTATGTATCAATATAATATAACATAACTTGTGAATTTGGTCATAAGAATGAATTTCAAAATACTAATAAAAAAGTATTAGGTATCTCAATTTGTAATACTTTTTTATTAATAATTTTGTGTTGAGCTCGAACAAGAGGACGCATCCAAGCATGACGGGAAATTTGTTTATAAATCGGCTTTAAATGAGCCGCCATTATGAGCCATATTACTAAAACGTTAAACACTGCACGCCTTATTTTGTTATCGGACAAAATTTAGATATATTTTGTACATACAATTAATTTACAAGCGCCAATATTTTGGTTATTTATTAGATCCTTGCTAATATTACCTTGTTAGTAAAATACCAGTGTTTTGTTAAAACCTGTGCGGTTTATATGGCAACACTCCAACATGACTGAACAATGAAATAGTTTTATTGTGCATTTTGTTTTGTATCTATGCATTTTATACACTAGTTACTTTACCGCATAAGTATGTGCTCAATTTTGTAAACATAATAAAAAATAATAAAACTAGAACTGGTTTCAGGCATAATATAAAATTAATCATAATAAAATGATGTGTAATAACGATTTGGGAGCAAATAATATACCAAATTCTACAGCTACACTAGGGCCGATATAGTTGGCGACTGTAGTATAAATATTATGTATTAATTCTTCATTCTCAAAGGAGATTTTAACCCACTAACGCACAAAACGTTTTATATAGTTAATAATAATAATTCTGTGTTAGTGGGTGAAGACCTTACATCATAAAATCATAAGTCATTTATTACCTTTGTCCCACATTTCTTGTCTCGGTCCCATTCTATAGGTAATAAATAATGATCGCGTATTGAAGCACATCACTGTAATTAATACATCACTGAATAATCACATTGTTTTTATTTGGGACTGAGTTTATTCGAAGGGGCACACGTTGTCATAATAATGAATAATATTTTTTTTTTTTTTTGAGACGAGTAGAAAAGACTTGGTAGGAATGGTTTTGATCAAAGTTAAGTTGTTTTGAATGGAAAAAATGCATAAAAAATACCAAGTCCGCCATATTGGATTTAACATGTATACAAAATGTCAGCTCCAGAAACCAGAAAATGGGTTAAATTTAACTTCTAAGATTTTTATACAGGTGACGAAATAAAAGCGTGATAAAAACAGGCAACACACATTGTCTGCTTGTCAAGTGAATATATTCAGAAAAGTGTGAAAGATTACTATCATTTTTTGGAATTCTGATCTGGCTGGAATTGGTCTACATCACAGGCTGTCAGTGTCACCTTCGTCACTAAAACGAACAAAAAAGAGGCAGGTATTTGGCCTCATATTCATTTTGTCTCATTCTACAGTTTAGGAGATTTTGCTCAGTTCTGCTGTCCATGTTTATGGGACAAAAGAAATGATGATCTAACAATCAGATCTTTTGAAAAAGGAACCTTTTTTAGTTGTGGGCTATGATTGGAGTGAAAATCTACATGCTATCAATTATTGTGACAACGTGTGTTCTCAACGACGCATAATATTATTTCAATAATTGCGATTTACATGGCTAGTGATTAGACGTTTATAATAGGTTTAGTTAAAGATTTTTTATAACAAATAATTACTAAAATCCCTGTAAATAATTAAATATTAAATGAATTAAACATTGTAATCACACTATACTTGAAGAATAATTGTAAGATTTTTTATAATTAGAATAATTTTTCTGTTATCTTTTTAATCGTAATTTCTTCGTGCTGCGGTCTATCGTTGGTATCTATTATATTAAAACTCTGTTTAATGTATGTATGAAAACTATATTTTAAATTAGTATACATATGTTTTTCTTTGTATGGGCATTGTTTACAAATAAATATGAATAATGAATGAAGATTAAGATAAATATTATAATAATCACAATGTAAGGTGACCATTTTTGGTTACTTAGTAAAATATTGGTACTATAAATATATACTATAGAATTTATAATCTTATTATACAACTAATCATTTGGAAATTATAATAAGAGCTAATAGAGATTAGATTTTACGGGAAGTTTAGTAACAAATATTGTAAAAGTATACAATTATTCGTATTTTGACGAAAGACCATAGTAGCGGGAATTTAAGGATATCTGATAAAAAGGCTGGGCCCCGTGTAACACTATTTAGTAAAATAAACTAGAATAGCAGTTGTTAGGTATGGTTTATACCTCTATACAATAACATATATGTCTCGCTGAGTTTTATATATTTATATTTCAATGTATACGTCCTGGGTTTTTAGTGCGCTATATTTTGTTAAGGCACTTTTCTGCAATTTTGTATTCTATTTCTACTGTGGTAGAGGTCATTGAATGTTCTGTTTTGTGCAATGACTTTAAAATGATAGTGTTATAACCTTTATCTTAGAAGATATAGTACAATATAAACCAAAAGTGTTAAGTAAAAAATATAGAGCAATAAAAAATATTCCCTTATTTTAACTATATACCTACTTAATTTTGTATTTTGAAATTATTTTTATTAACAAGTGCAATGAACTCGGTACTAATATGAACGAAACAACATAATACTTTACATAATCTATTTGTTAATCTGTTTTGAGTGACAACGAAAAGTGATTAGATTGTCAGCAATATGTTTCCCAGTAGTTTTTCTATTGAACCTTTCTTTTTTAAATATTTTTCGCACATGAAAACTTAACTGTCCCGACTATTACTAAGAAATAAAAAAAATACACGAATTTACTGATCAAAATAATAATTTTTGTAACTAATTATTACGTCGTGTTCCTTACTATGGAAAAGGGTGCATTATTTACGTGCAATGTTTTTGATGTTGTCTTTTTTAAATATTCTTTACACTTAGATTTATTAAATGTGTATCTTTGTAACGTATAATAATGTGCATTAGCTACTTATTTTTATTGACTAATGGTATAGTAAAATAATCAATGTTTAGCACTCTTAGCGGAAAATCAATATTAGGAAAATGTTTTTTGTAACCGTGGAGTACAGATAGGTGTTACGATTTTTAGAGGAGTAAAGGTAGAATAAAATGTATTAGAGTACTTTTTAGAGATAAATTTTATATCTCATGTTTAAATTGTCGATGTGTTATCGAAAATATTGTATGAATTGAAACTAAAGGGCGATGATAGTACCGGAATAGTGGATAAGAATGAGCTTTTCATATTAATTGTAAGTTTGTAGGAAAAATATGTGTGCCGAGGACACACATTAAGCCAATAAAATCGTAGCAAACTCCATCGTACAACATATAATTGAAGTTTGATGAAGAGATTATACCAAATACAAATACACGTTACTTCATGCCGTTTCTCATATCTAGTTCATAAATAGGCCATCACCTATAATAATTAACATTTATATAAATATTGAGATACCTAATTATGTATGTAGGTATATCTTACCTTTAACTGTCGTTCTGTCGTAGTTACAATTTACTTCTCAGTGGTAGCTTTTAGCAAAATTTTTGTTGTTTGTTGCTATAATATTAATAAAAATACATTAAGATTTAAAAGTGTAATGTCTCTACGTAATAGTGAACACAATTTTACTAGTCTACGTTTAGTGTTAGAGAATAATAATACCTCTGGAATTTAGATGTAAAAATCTGTAACCGTCTATTAATTTAAACGAAATAACCAATTTGTGAAGCGAAATTCTGATATGTATACTTTATATTTATCTGCAAAGTACTATTGAAAGTTTATTAAAAACATCGACTTTGTAATATTTAATATATACGTCTACCTACTTTTCTGGATGATATTGAGATTTCAGAAATTTAAATTAATGTTTCAAACTAAGCCTGCCACATGTAACGCACACTTAGTGAGTTTCTAACACTTGTACGTGAGTGTACGCCCTGTGATGTTTTTATACAGATATGTATTGTTTTTTTTTATAATGTTCGTGTTCGTTATACCCCCCAGTACATACGTTTACAACTTTAAATGAATATAACCTAAGTACAGTGTAGATTTGTTATTGTGACTTCGCATCACATATTTTTTAATTATTTGTAAATAAAAATTATTGAGATAATTCACCAGTATTTTTTTTTACATTTTTACATGTCAATGTTTTTTGTCAGTTTAAGCTAGATGAGGCCGGTGTTTCCTAGCTGACTACCCTGAGAAGAAACACCAAAACAAACTCAGAGGTCAAACTCTCTTTTAAAGTGTTCTAATCCATACAATATGTACTGGTCAAATCATATGGTGGTGGAAAGCACCACGCAGGTTTGTGTGGACTTGTCCAGACAGTGCAAGCATTTGTCAGTTATCGTGTAGCTCAACTTAGAACATTAAGGAGCTCAACGAACCGACGAACAATACCAAAGTAACGATATTTGGGTAGACCGCAAAAGTACTCAAACTCTCAGACAACGTTAAAAATTACTGGAAAAGAAAAAAAACTTTTTAACAAAAAATTCAACCGACGAAAAAGAACTAAAAAGCAAAAAATAAATTAACCTTTTAAGTCTTGAGTATTGAGCTTATTTACCTACATAAAATATCAAATTTTATATAAACAAATTTTGAGTCGGCGCCAAACAACAATCTGATTATTAAATATCTAAATTTTATATGTACGTAGAAATGAAGAAGGCTAGATGTAGGTAATTAATCGTTTTATTATTTGCCGCCGACTCAAAATTAGTTTATATAAAATTTGATATTTTATGTAGGTAAATAAGCTCAATACTCAAGACTTAAAAGGTTAATTTATTTTTTGCTTTTTAGTTCTTTTTCGTCGGTTGAATTTTTTGTTAAAAAGTTTTTTATTTTATGATTTTTTGTGACTCGCATCATCTTTAAATACTCTGAAGCTAATTTCTAATCCTTCATCATTCCTCTTGGCACTGAGCTGATGATGTAACCATCCTTTCATAAGGTTCCCAGGATATTGACCAGTTGAGGTTACCTCCAATATTCCAAAGACGTCTTTTCTTCAAAGTATATTAAGTGGTATCTGTCACTAAAACCAGTTTTTTATAACTAACTTCTATTGTTAAGGAAAGATATGGTTTCCATCATCAGCTCAGTTTCATGATGTGATGATTCCTAAATGCAAATACCTGATAAAGTTATGAAAAGTAA
The DNA here is from genome assembly GCA_951329385.1 of Polia nebulosa. Taxonomy (NCBI): domain Eukaryota; kingdom Metazoa; phylum Arthropoda; class Insecta; order Lepidoptera; family Noctuidae; genus Polia; species Polia nebulosa. Next base: position 6,383,383 of record OX589588.1, on the reverse strand, counting down.
ACAGAAACAATATTCGTGCCCAATTTTCGAGGTTTTCTCTCAATTTTATCAGGATTCCATGATCAGATCCTAATGTCCTTGACATGGGACCATCCTTGAGGTATACCCTATCTATGAAAAAAAGAATCGTCAAAATCGGTTCATAAACAACAGAGTGAGGGCCGAACATACGTACAGAAACGCTAAACGTGCCCACAAATTTCGAGGTTTTCTCTCAATTTTATCAGGATCCCATGATCAGATCCTAATGTCCTTGACATGGGACCACCCTTTAGGTATACCCTATCTATGAAAAAAAGAATCATCGAAATCGGTTCATAAACAACGGAGTGAAGACCGAACATACGTACAGAAACGCTAAACGTGCCAACAATTTTCGAGGTTTTCTCTCAATTTTATCAGGATTCCATTATCAGATCCTGATTTCCTTGACATGGGACCACCCTTGAGGTATACCCTATCTAATAAAAAAATAATCATTAAGATCGGTTCATAAATGACGGAGTGAGGGCTGAACATACACAAAAAAAAAAAAAAAACATATACGGTCGAATTGAGAACCTCCTCCTTTTTTTCGTCGGTTAAAAATAACCCACATAGTCCCCACATTTACAAAAATAAAGTTATAAAAAAATGTAATAACTACGTAACAAAGTAAAAAGCACAACACCGAGAGAAATGGAAGGAATGGGGGGCCTTTTGCGCATGATTAAGACAATTCAGCAGGGTCAACAAAAGTTAGCGATAGTTCAAATTCCAAGGCAGGCGGACTACGGAGAACGCCCGTAGTGGGCTACTTTTGTACAAGTAGGTACCTAGCTCAGTCGTCAGAGTCGCGGGAGTTTTTAAAAGAACCGCAGCAGCCCTGGCACAGGTAACTAAAAGAACCGCAGCAGCCCTGGCACAGGTAACTAAAAGAACCGCAGCGGCCCTGGCGCAGGTAACTAAAAGAACCGCAGCAGCCCTGGCACAGGTAACTAAAAGAACCGCAGCGGCCCTGGCACAGGTATCTAAAATAACCGTAGCAGCCCTGGCACAGGTAACTAAAAGAACTGCAGCAGCCCTGGCACAGGTAACTAAAAGAACGGGTACTTCCCTCTGGTTAATGCTCCGTGGTTAACACTGTTAACTACTGGGAATGAGGCGTTCTACTGGTTAACAGTGTTGACGAACGCGACATTTTTTTCCAATAGTTAATACCCTCGTCTCACGAATAGTTCAGGAGTCAGGTTAAAGGTGCCTCTAGTAGTTCGAGTGGCCAACCTGTGCTTGTGTAGGTACATAAAAAGAAAATGAGGAACTGTTCTTCTTCATGGCGGTCACCAATACCATGCTAGAAAAAAACGCAATAGTGGTTTATCTATTTGGAGTTGTAGTCAACAGAGTAAATTAAAGTGCCGCGGAGTTTTGAGAATAAAAGTAAGTGAATTCTATATTAAAGATCAGTAGGACTACTCTTCATGAGAAAAGAAGCACTTCTATCTATTCCTGGTTCATTTTGTCTGTCGCGAAATCTATTCGCGAGACGAGGCGAGGGTATTACTATTGGGAAAAAAATGTAGCGTTCGTCAACACTGTTAACCAGTAGAACGCATCATTCCCAGTAGTTAATAGTGTTAACCACGGAATATTAACCAGCGCGAAGTACCGAAAAGAACGGGTGGGTTATAGTCAGTAAGAGTCTGATACGCCCTCCTGCTCCACAAAGACCGGGAGAAGTTATTTGATGATTTACCACTCCAAAAAAGGTACAGTCTGTTGTCAACATTATCTAACCCACCCTAAAAACAAAAGTTTATTCAAGTTATATGAGCTTATCAGACAAGTGCTCGAGGATTTGATGAACAAATACAATAATAATACAGACACGCAAATTTGATCTTTAAAACGTTAGCATTAGGTTATATTTTATAACTATTTGTTATAATATGATAAGTGTAATAGCTTATTTTAATGATTGAGTTCAAGTAATTCTGGTCTCGTGGTCTGTGTATTACACTCAAACGTCAGTCCAGACGTCAAAAAGTGACAGCCTACGTCCGCTCGCTCGCTCTGGTATCTTTCCGCGCAAGCGCCGGGTCCCGTTTCCAATTTAAAGCTATATATCTCGTAAGCTCCGGCAGCTAGACGCAATTAAAAAATACTTGTGTGTAGCTGATATTATATGAAATCGGCATATGTGATAACTTAGTCACAACAACTAGTTCTAAGTACTTCAAAGAAAAGTTAAACTTGAGATTTTGGGTTGAAAAACAGTAAAAATTTTGTTCTTACTAAGTTTTTACTAATAATTTTGTAGTTTGTGTCTTTTAAACCTATGTATAATAAAACTAGACTATATAAGCTTGATACTCATAAGTCATTACTTGGACGGTTTTAAGTAGCACACTAGATGAAAACAAAACACCCCTTCCCGCATTAATTTCATGCCGCCTGCGCTAGCAAAAAAACTTTTTTACAAAAAAATAGAACCGACTTCCAAAAAAGTGCAAAATAACTTTAATTTCGGAAGTCGGTGTTCCTGTTTTGTGTCTTCGTTTTTTGACACCGACTTCCGAAATTAAAGTTATTTTGCACTTTTTTTGGAAGTCGGTTCTATTTTTTTGTAAAAAAGTTTTTTATTTTTCGTTTTCAGTTGTGGTTCCCCATTAAACTGTGTTAACAATTCATAGACATACGATCGCAGCAATCGCGGTTGATTTGCTGTCAATTTTTGAAGAGTTCCGTTGTCTGTTTCCGAAACCCACCATCAGATCTTTTTGAAATTTAAATGGGACCATTTCGGAATAAACCCCTTTCGAACAAAAAAAGAATTTTGCAAATCCGTCAATATATGACGGAGTTATGCCCGAACATAAAAAAAAAAAAATACACGTCCGAATTTATAACCTCCTCCTTTTTCGAAGTCGGTTAAAAATAAGGCAAAATACGGCAAGATGGCCGCCCGTAGGGCTCATACGTATGGCTGCATACGACCCGTCCTATATTTTAATTTCGACATTTAGTTTATTTTGTGATTTTTGTTGAAATGAGACAATGATTAATGTACATAGTTGTTTAATATTGTAAAAAATGTATTACCTATTTAAAAATAAACTTTTTTTTAAGTGATCTTTTTTTAATTTACATATTTACTTTAACGAAACACATTACACACACATTAAAAGGAAGGTGTGTTACGAGGTTTACACAGATTACGAGGAAGAGGACCCTTTTTAATAAAGTAGCTAGCGAAACTCAGATATATAAACACATCCTCCTCCTCTTCTTCCAGACCGTAATTATTGTAATTATCCTGAGACCTGAAATCGAAACTTGTCTTGGATTCTAATTTATTTTTAATTTATGACTGCAATTAGGCATTAAAAAAAAACATTATTCTCATGCCCAAAACCATTGAAAGACAAGAAAGAAAAAAAAACTGCAACGAAAATATCATAACACTTCTTTTTGCTGCAGTCGGCTAAACCATTGAAAAAAATAAAAAATCATTCAATCCAAACCATCACATTAAGGTTAGTAAGCTTTATTAAAAACATCGTGCTCAAGCTCTCCATTACTCTCATAATTTCTATGTTTATACGAACCCTTACTGTGAACATTTAATTAAAGCGTTTTACCAGAATTATGGTAAATACTGACGACCTGTGGAATGAAATCATTAAAACATGGAATCCTATATATTTTCGTCCTATTATTACTGTCGAAGTATGTGTAAATACTAATAATGAACTAATTTCCGTATTACGAGCAATATTCTAACAGATTAGTTAGTAAATCATACAAAATTATCAACAAAATACGGACGCCGGACGCGGCGCTCTCCCCTTGTTTTGTATTTCAATATTTTCGTTTTCAACACACTTTGAACCTACTGCATGTTTAGTTTTTCGTTAAGCTTGAATCTTGAAGATTCTTTTGATATATAACACTAATACACAGGGTTATAGATACAATTGTATTTACATTTTAAATACAGAGCTCCTGTCAGTTTGGCAACAACAGAAAATGACCACAGAAAATCAACTTTCAACTTTTTTTTTTTTGATATTCTCGATCCTTGCAAAACAGTGCACCCAGTGTTATTTGACGCAAAATTTAGTTGAGTAACGTCTCTAATAGAGAAAAACCGACTAAAAGCTGAGGACCATAGACAAAAACCGATTTTAATGTGAACACACCGCGGTTACCATAATTTCGGTAGTGACGGTTCTGCCCTATTTTAAAAGTGTTGAAATTCTGGCTCTTGACGGGCCAGTGGCTAAGAAAAACAAGTTTCGAGATCAAATCCTGCGACAAAGATATTGTTTTGCTTTCAATATAGAATTTATATTCCTAAACTATTTCTTGTATTATTGTAAAGAACTACAGACTATAAACTTTTTAAAATGATAATATTTTCACATAACTTGTAATAAGTGGGTAGTTGAAAAATAAATATTCGTATTCATTATAAAGCTGGTATTCAAATACTACTATGGAGTGATTATTTAAAATACAAAATAATTTGCACGAGGAGAAGATGGCTGCTCGTGCAGTGCAAGAATAAACTTTATGATAGTATACTATATGGTTCAAATTTTTTAGAATATTGCGTTTAGCATTACAACTAAGATCAAATTTCAATGCGGTTTATAAGAGTTGTGTTGGTCTTGTGGTCACTAAGGTAGTGCGATGTTCATCGTTGTCTACGTTCGAAACCAAGTTTAACCTAAATTTAGATATTTTATTACACTTTTTTACATTTCTTTAATAGACGACGTAGGATATTGTCTTTTTAAACGGGCAGTTTGTATAGAAATAAAACTAAAAAATTGCAAGTTTAAAATGTTTATTATTTTATTAAAACACTTATTTATTTATTATTTTAGTAAATGCTCATATATTTCCAAATTAATATACTTATTATATTAGTATGCCATATAGATATTAAAAAAGGCATGCTTATGCTTAAAAGTTTGTTATCGAGAAAATGAATTCATCTGTGAAATGCTTTACAAATTTATAGCTGCCTATATGTAGTGAATAAACATGTTATTTAAATAGAAAAAATCTATTTATAACAATAACATCACCACATAATCTGCAACATTTTATTGGTTTAACAATCAATCCATTGAGCATTTACTTACATGGTGTGTTTAAATATACCTACTAGATGAACTAGTAGCGGAGTGGCGCACCGTCCCCTGCTATAACTTGTTGTAAGCGGCTACGTATACCGCGCACCATGTTCCAACACAAATCTTTGCTTCTCATGTGCTCCCAAGTCGATGTCACGACCTCAGCCAAGTTGTCTTTGTTTCGCACTTCGTTGTGTCCCAATTTAAAACCATTTGACCCCATAGATTTTCTATAGGGTTCAAATCAGGACTTTTAGATGGCCAATTAATAACTGTCACACCTTCTTGAGCAGCTATCCATTCCCGCACAATGCCTGCACGGTGGATGGAGCAGTTATCGTGCATGAAATAAATATGTGACGTTGGATAGGCAATTCGAACAGTCGGCAGCATGATGTCAGAATTTGGCAGAATCTCCAAATACAAACTGCTATTAAACCTACCACCAACTTCCACCAATTCACCAGATCCCATGGACGACATCCGGTCCCAGTAGCCCAGGGTTATTCTACCGCTGGTTCTACAAGGTAGCAAGCACTTCTCGTTGTAACGTTCTCCTTTCCTCCGCCATAAGATTTTTCGTCCATCTTTGTCCGGTTTAAATGATTTTTCATCAGGGAAGATCACAACATTTTCTTCCCAATTAAAATTTAAATATTCCTGGGCAAAACGGACCCTTTCTGCACGATGAGAAGGTGTCAATGCAATTTTCTGTGCCGGTTTATAATTCTTTATCCCAGCAACGTGTAAATGCCTTCTTACTGTTTCCACTGAAATATTGTGGTTTATTGCGGTTGCACGAATGGGCAAAAATGGATTTTCAACGTGGCTTGAAACAATAGCCCGGTGGCGTTCGAATTCGGGACTATACTTAATGGCTTTTACTCCTGGACGAATCCGCTGAATATTTCAATTGTCTCCATAACGTCTTAGCCATAGCCTGACCGTATTTCTCTAAAACAAAAATAAATATTTTTGGAACCGTGTATGTAACTTGTAAGGAGTGAATGTAATGGTAAAATAGCCAACTACGCGTTCATTAATCACAATCAATAAAATAAAATAGGTATAAAAAAACACTTACTGCTATATTAAGTCGGCGACCAATCTCTCTAATTCCAACATTCTGCTCATGTAAAAATATTATTTTATGTTTGGTATAGTCGTCAAGTTGCGACATGATGCTTTATTACAGCAAATTGCTTAAAAATTCTTAACGAGTTAAACAATTTACAAATGTGTGTGCGCAGTCACTGCTATTAGGCGTAGTGTAACTTTTGTTACTTAGATGAATTTATGATCTACTTCACGAAGTAAATATGTTTTACTTCGTATTCAACCATTCTTGGTAAATATAAATTCTGTGAACTTAAAGTTTTTTAAATTACCCACCCGTTTACAAGATAAGTTATTAGGCGAAAATCATATTTGTCGTTCTTTAATATTGCAAGCAATATTGTAGAAATGAAAACAAATTAAAAAAGAAACTGATGTATAGGTGGACTGTGTTTTCGAACCCACATGCTGTTCGTCGTCAATCCAATATCAAACCGCTAAGCCACAAGAACTTGTTGGGAATACGCGAAATTAAAGATTGGGTTGTAATTACGTAGTGTGACTTAAAAGCTTTTCAACTTTAATGTTAACGAGATAATGATTAAAATAGCTTAACAAAAACATATATAATGCCGGTGGCTCCGACTATGTTGGGTGGGTTTACTTTAACATTACGTGTTAAAGATCAAATTTGCGTGTCTGTGTTATTATTGTATTTTTGTTCATCGAGTCCTCGAGCACTTGTCTGATAAGCTCATAATTATAAATTAAATAAACCTTAATGTTACAGGCAGAGGGTCCAAAATCGTTTGATTTTAGGGTGGGTTAGATAATGTTGACAACAGTCTGTACATTGAAAACCATCTCATGGAAGACCATGAATATCTTGTGAGATGATATTGAGTAAGGTAGAATCAAAGCTATAACGCGTAGGTGTCTATCCGCCACTTAGTAATTAAGTTTTGTTTTCGTCTGCGGTTTCTCTATTAACTGACCACAAAATAACTAGGAAATGTTCAGCATAATAATGAAGATGAATTGATTTAGTAACAGACTTGCTTGGATTTAGTTTGCTTAACACCTAGCTATCTAAGTACCTACCTACAAGCAAACTAAATGATAATGATGTTTATTTGTAAATAGGTTACAAGGTTACATTTACACGTCAATGTTTTTTGTCAGTTTAAGCCAGATGAGGCCGGTGTTTCCTAGCTGACTACCCTGACAAGAAACACCGAAACAAACTCAGAGGTCGTAGTCTCTTTTAAAGTGTTCTAATCCATACAATATGTACTGGTCAAATCATATGAGAACCATGTGTGTTAATGTCTGAGTTTAGCTTTTGAGGAAAGCACCAGGCAGGTTTGAGTGGACCTGTCCAGACAGTGCAAGCATTTGTCAGTTTTGTAGCTCAAATCAGAACTTTAAGGAGCTCAAAGAACCGACGACCAAAGTAAGGACATTTGGGTAGGCCGCAATAACGACCTACGTAGTTGGTAGTTCTCGCACATTCTCAATATGCTGAGGACCATGCAGATTAGTGATAGGTACTACCTTTGTTGACCGTCACAGTAGGATCATACACGAAATTGATAATTACAACGCTTTAATCATGGCGTAAAGCCGCATGATTGGAAAATCTATTAACCCCTACGGTATTTTATTATTGTTACGCTCAAAGACCGATATCGCTCAATGAGCAAAAAAATGTGGCTTCTTTTAAGACGCTATTAACTTTTGAGACGCTATTAAATTTTAAAAATAACTCGCGTCAGGCCCCGCGCGTCGCCATAATAATAGGTTTTTAATTGTGTCTGCTAATGAGAGACTTGACGCGTTAATTTCGGAAGTCGGTCTCAAATAACGAAGAAATAAAGTACAAACACCGACTTCCGAAATTGAAGTTATTTTGTATGTTCTTTTTGGAAGTCGGTTGTTTTTTTTTGTCAAAATGTTTTTTTGCCATGTGGACTTTTTATATTAGCGACGTGAAACTCGCGATATGGCCATATAAAGCGCAGTTAGATTTTTAATTGAACATCAGGTCTAAACGACTAGTCTTATTTCTATGAAAAAAATATATGTTACTCTAGACTATTTCCGTCGTAATTTGATATCAGAATATTTGAAATAATATTTTTATAACATAGTGTAATTAATTTGTTGAGCTCAGAACAATATAATTAAATACATTATAAAATATAATGAAAGCCACGACACTAATTAACCGACTTCGAAAAAGGAGGAGGTTCTATGTTCGACTGTAGGTATGTATGTTTTTTTTTTTTTATGAATGTCCACCGATTTCTCTGTCATTTGTTGACCGATTCTCAAAATTCTTTTTTTATCCGAAAGGATTTAACCTGTTAAGCCCTGAGACTCACCGGTGAGTTTGACAAAAAAAAAAAAAATATTTAAGAGAAAAAAAAAATAAAAATCGGCTGTCAACCCGGGTTGTCGTCGGGGTTCAATTTGACAACCCGGATTTGGCCGCTGGGGCTGAAGCCACAACGAGTTTTGAGCTATTTTACAGGCTTTTTAACCGACTTCGAAAAAGGAGGAGGTTATCAATTCGGATGTTTGTATTTTTTTTTTTTTTTATGTATGTTCGGGCATAACTCCGTCATATATTGACGGATTTGCAAAATTCTTTTTTTGTTTGAAAGAGGTTTATTCCGAAATGGTCCCATTTAAATTTCAAAAAGATCTGATGATGGGTTTCGGAGACAGACAACGGAACTCTTCAAAAATTGACAGCAAATCAACCGCGATTGCTGCTATCGTATGTCTATGAATTGTTAACACAGTTTAATGGGGAGCCACAACTAAAAAAGTAAAAATAAAAAACTTTTTTACAAAAAAATAGAACCGACTTCCAAAACAAGTGCAAAATAACTTTAATTTCGGAAGTCGGTGTCAAAAAACAAAGACACAAAACAGGAACACCGACTTCCGAAATTAAAGTTATTTTGCACTTTTTTTGGAAGTCGGTTCTATTTTTTTGTAAAAAAGTTTTATTTAACTTGTTTTCAATCTTTGAACGATTTCGGCTTTTGAGCGTAACATAGCTAACGGTGATTTGGAAACGCTACAAACATAAACGTCATTACATTTCATATCAAAATGAATAAAATAAACATTGGGTTGCTTATAAGTGCTGTATCTAGTCCGACCGGCCAGTGCTTGTGCATGTTCTGCCTAGCCTTTTCCCAACTATCTTGGGGTCGGCTTCCAGTCTAACCGGATGCAGCTGAATACCAATATTTTACATGAAGCGACTGCCTATCTGACCTCCACAACCCAGTAACTGGGTAATACGATACCCCTGGGTAAGACTGGTTGTCAGACTTTCGGGCTTCTGACGACCCGTAACGACTGTCAAAGATCCATGATTGACAGGCGGGACCAACGGCTTAACGTGCTTTTCGAGGCACGGAGGAGTCTCGGTATGTAAAGATGGTCACCCATCCATGAACCAACCCCGGCAAGCGTAGCTTAACCAGATGGATCGACCCGTGCGGCTGTTATTACTTTAGCCACGAGACCAGTGCTTATGCATGTGCCGTAGGAAATTTAATGAATTTAATTAATCTGGTGTTCGTCTCGATTGATGTCATATCTATTCACATCCGTAATCAAGATTTTCTGAAACAGTGCTTAAATGTTTCTAAATTGAAGACCAACCGCAACTGTGACCATAAATAAAACAAGGAAACATTCTTATGAACAAAAACAGTTACCTACCAACCAAAATAAACATATCAGTAAATAAATAAAAATAAAAGTCTGTTACTCTAAACATATGTACCTAATACCATTCGTAGGTACCGAATGCAATATATAGGTATTATGCTAAATCGAATCGATTAAAAAATCCGGTATTTCAAGTTAGAAACAAGATCTGTGCTAATGTTCTACACTGGTCGATGTTAAGTAGCTTACAGACGACCCATTTGCCCGCCAGATCGGAAGAGCCAATCCGACCTGCGTATTTCTTATGGCTATTCGATTCAATATTATTTCAACCAAAAGGTAGCAACAGGTAACTAATAGGCTACGTTAAGCATCGCTACATCGATCAGCCCTACGATTCCAGCATCCAGCGGTTGTTACTAGATCGTCGGTCCACCTTGTTTGGGTACAGTTGCTTTGAACCTAACCTTTCGACTCTTCCAATCGAGTGCTAAGTTGATAGATCAAATTCAAACCGAGGCTCTAAAATGCCACGCTCCCACGGTTCATACAGCTACCATTAGTCTGGGGTCCGGCTTGTTCTCTACATTTGTGCGATCCTCCGACGGAGAAAAAAGCATTCTATAGGAGACTCATCTAAGGGATCTCAGTCAACACTGCCGGCAGATGAACAACGTGCATCTAAAAATCTAAATTTTAAGGCTCTATTAACTGCCAATTATCTTGAGTAGTTAGCTTGCGTGTTCTACCACTACCCAGTAATAGGACTCGCCCATCAAGGAGCGCCGTCAGAAATTAGACGCATTGTTAATTTATTATACATAAAACAACAGGTATACTAAAACACGTAGGTACGAGTATACTAAAATATAAATAATTACATGATCTTTAAAATAGTGACGGTTTTATAAAAATACGCTTTATAGTATTTTCATGATTCTCAATTTTTTATCCACGTAACTTTACAAATTTATTACTCTATTAAATTAGGACGGAAATTGTCTAGAGTATCTAACATATATTTTTTCCAAAGAAATAAGACTAGTCGCTTAGACGTGATGTTCAATTAAAAACCATTAGAAGTCGTATAACTGTGCCTTAAAATGACTTTCACGTGCTTCCACCCTGAACTCGGCTCTTCCACTTATTTAGCGTCAGGTCGGACCATCAGTAGGCTTCTTTAGCCTCTCGTGATCCGGACAGATGCTCTTAGAACACGTGCGAGTCATTGTCGATTTGATTAAAGTGATTCATCCACTCTGGCGCAATACGTTGTTTTAGACAATAGAATTAGGGGATTTTTTGGCAATGATTGTGCAACATTCGTTACTTGATACGTTTCAAGAATTAAAGGTGAAACAATTAATTTATTTAGGTAGGTACTACTGGAACCTGACATCACCCGGGTTATGTAACCTGATGTGGAAGACTGTTCAAATCCCGGCAGGGCTATTTTGCTCCCAGTCTGTACTCTGTAAGGTTCCCTTCAGCAGGTAATCTTCACAGTGGTGCCGATTCTGTTGTGCACAAACTAAACTTAATTTAAGCTATTGCTATCTTTTTCTCTCTAATAAAACAAGAAAGAGGCGGACATAAATTAGAGCTGTCAAATTTAGTTGAACTAAAATTTCCATACAAATTAAGGGTACACGTAAAAACATGTCGATTAGAAACACGGTAAAGCGCAAGGCGTAAACGTACGTAGTTTGACATCTCTAACTTAGTTCATAGCTATAGCCGTCCTTTTCTCGCTTTTAATTCTCTAATTTTAGTTCAGTTATTGAACAAGAGAATCAGCACCAATGTATATACAAGAACGAAAAACTTCATGCCTTTGTGATTGCCCCTTTCTTGAAACTCCTTAGAATATATCGCTCGCCATTCTAGGAGGCCTATTTCCAGCAGGTGGGTATTAATCAGTATGAGTCATGAAATAAACTCATCAGGTACTTGATGTTGTTAAAAGTAGATGAAACATGCAAATATGTAAACGAAGTCTTCATAGACCCAGCTTACTTGTCCTGCCAAGGACACGTACAGAATATGCTAAAAAGAATATTACTTATGAAGGTGCACAATTTTATAACAATTTACCATCCTATATAAAAAATGTAAGCTCTTTCAGCGGTTTTAAATCTAAAATATCGAACTATATAATTGGAACCTGCTAACTAAACAAACAATGTTACCAGCAAGTTGAGAATAAAACCGTTGAACGTGTAATCCAGGCAATTTACAAACAAAATAATTTTAAGACTATTTGTATTGTATAAGTGACCGTTACCTAGAATACCTAAGTTTATTACATTATGTTAAATTATGTTCTCATGTAAGTGGCTATTTTGTCTTTTTGAGAATAAATAATTTAAACCTAAAGTTACTAAAAATATTCCAAGCTGGACAACATTTCTCGTTAGTTGTTACAATTTATTCACATAGGCTACATAAAAACATATTCACGGAATTGAAATAGGAGGAGGAAAACGCAACAATATTACTATTTTGTACTCGTGCGTAAAGTTTAGCATTGTCACCATCAACAAAAAAGTGTATGACTAGAAATTTTACCGATTCTGCACAAACAAGGATGATTGTCAATTTTGGACAATGGAGTGGGCCCTGTATAAAATGATGTACCACCGACGATCTGTCATTACTTCGAAAAGGGATCAACAAGCCTAAACATGGTCAGAATAGCTTTTGTGATGTTCGTTTTTCTCATCGTCTCCTGTTTGGCAGCTCCAGGTACGTTTTTAAACAGTTTGTGCCCACTTTACACTAGACTAAATGTAGTCCCATTCGATAGATAATTATCATCCATGAGTAGTTTGGAACTTCAGTGATCAATTAAGTCAAACGCATTAGCTGAATCTTTAATTTCTTTCATATACTCGATTTAGACCTATATGGCAACAGGTACGCCCCCTTTTCTATGGGACATCAAGATAACTGGTGAAATGTGGGTGTACTTATGGTAGACTTCTGATCTCTGCTAAACCCTAACAAAGAATACCAAGTGATGTTATACCTATCATATAACAAAACCCCATCCAAAATCGGATCTCCGGTTTCGAGAAGATCGCAGACATACAAACATGCATACATGCATACATACATACGAGTCGAATACAGAACCTCCTTTTTTGAAGTCAGTTAAAAATAATCTATTTTATTCATCCAGGTGAGCGAGTGCGAAGGCACGGCTACGATTACGGGCACGGGGGCTACGGCGGCGGGTACGGGGGCTACGGCGGCCACGGCATCGCCGGCGGTCAGGGCCACGGGTACGGCGGCCAGATCCCCATCTCTCAGTCCTTCTCCAAGTCTTCGGCCAGCGCCAGTTCCGTCGGCGGGTCTGTTGTGGGATGATTCCAGAGGGAAAATTAAGAGGTAAAGGTTAGATTTAATATAAAATCCTCTTAATATACACACAGGTAACTGAAATCGTTCATTTTTTGTCAATTTTAATACAATCCTGATTATTGCCGTAAATTGATCGGTGTTGCCAAAACGCCATAATGGCCTGAAATTGCGCAATTAATCGCCTGTGTCAGAGCATCTTTATACCTATTAAGTTTGTGGTGTCCAATTGCAGGGCAAAAAAGCCTAGGCTTTTAGGCTAAAGTCTCTCTTCACTCCCTCAATTTTTCCCGGTCAACTGGAATTACCAATCCTTTAAAGAGTCCAGCTCATCCTGTCATTTCTTTCTAAGCTTGCCGCCCGCTTTCTGCAATTGGAATCGTGGTTCCCCCGACATGCAACTGATGCGGCCATCCCAGATTCACTAAAATCCAACAAGCATTTATCTGTTTTGGAACGAAATAATTCCAGATGCGGTCCATGTGTGTTTGGTTATTCTTTACTATGTATGTATTTCCTCCACAATAACTTAAACAGATGCTGTGTTCATGTTTAAGTTGACCTTGTTATTTAGTGGTAACACAATTTGTGGTAAAAACCAGAATTCGAAAAAGTTGTAAACTATGGTCCAATTTTTCCCCAAAAAATAAGTTTTACGATGTTTTTTTCCTGTAGGCCGCTTAGAGGTACAAGTTTTTAAATATTTATCTTTATTTTGGAGATATTTTGTATTTTAGAAGGTAAATGATAAGCTCATAAGATACAGGTTCGTGTATAAAGTTGTGTAACTTATTGATGTACTTATCTACAAAAGTATATTCTATTCTGTTATACCTAAAAAGCAGCTAAATAAGTGTTTTGTTTTTTTGTTTCAGAATGTTTTTCTAGAACTCCGCAATCCACGATGATAAAAAATTGATATGTAATATCAACATAAGATTTTTATAAGACAGTATTTAATGTGATAAGTATTTCAAATAAGTAAGAATAAGCCTATGTTAAATACTAATTTATTTGTAAGCGTAACATTAAAATAAAGTTTTCACCGATTGTTTTATGATTAACAATGTTGTTTACTGGTCCTTTTTGATACTTTTGCGAGCTTCCAGCATTAAAAAATATAGGCACTTATACAAATTAGTTGTTTATATTGTATACTAACTAATATGTGTTTATAACTAAAACTAGCAATTCGTCCCTGCTTCGCACGGGTGCAATTTAAGGCGGAGATTCACAAAAATGGTCACAAAGGTGGTATTTTAACGCGTCAGGCCCCGCGCGTCGATTTAACAATAGGTTTTTAATTGTGTCTGCTAATGAGGGACTTGACGCGTAAAAGCAGTGTATCTCTTAAAACCGTAAATAAGTATGAAAAATGAAAAAAATGACATTTTCAAGTCCTATTTGCATACAGTGCTGGAACTGAAAACATAATTAAACATACTTTCGGATTTTGCCATGGGGCTTCACAGGTTAATGCATCAAAAAAATCTTCTAACATACCTCTTAATTATCTTTAAAAGCAGTTTATCAAGGGATAAACTGCTTTTAAAGATAATTAAGAGTTATAATGACAATAAAAAATATAGCATGGCGCCGAGTCAAAATTAGTTAATATAAAATTTTATATTTTATGTAGGTAAATAAGCTCAATACTCAAGACTTAAAAGGTTTATTTATTTTTTGCTTTTTAGTTCTTTTTCGTCGGTTGAATTTTTTGTTAAAAAGTTTTTCATTCGGACTTTCGGAATCCTAAAAATCAAAAACATAGGAAAGTTTTTGGTTTTATTTACACTTTTTTTCCTAGTTTTATAGGTTACATATTATTAGGATATCGAAAAACCAGTTTAACCAGAAATCATGAAGAGATAATTGTTTGGAAGAAGCTAAAATGAATTTGATTTATGTTTCACAAGCTACCAGTAGGTTATAGGAAAACTACCTAGATATGTGATTGTTGTTTATTTTTACAAGTAGATATTTCCACTTGAAGAATTAATTATGACTTAAATATTATTAAAACTGTTAATTAAAGAGCCACAATGCTAATCTCGTACGTAGGTAGGCACCTAATTAAATAAAATTCATCTTAACACATCTAATAAAATAAAATAATAAAAAACCGGCCAAGTACGTGTCGGGCCTCGCGCAGTGTAGGGTTCCGTAGTCGCCCGTTATAACATGCGGACTTGAAGGGGGCTGTATTTTTGTTTCTATTAATATATTAATTTAGTTCACGATTTTACGGATGATAACCGTTAAAATTTAAAATTTTACAGATTTACTACCTGTTATAAATATTAGCTTCATCTAAGTTTTTTTTTCTAAGGGTTTTGTGTTTTGTAGAAATTTTCCAAGTAGATACATTTTATTGTTCGACTATTACTCTTAAAGTACTCGTAACAGAGCTAACTTAGCCGTGATAGTTTTCCGTATTTAGATTACCATCACGAATTTTCCAGATTTTTCAAGCCAACAGTTTAGCTTTTAGTAGGGAGGAGAGGGGGGGGGGGACGCTTGACTCTAACAAAAAATATCACTTTAAAGTTTAATATTTCGCAAACGAATCACTAAATCAAAAAATAGCGAAAGAACTATCCAACGATACCTCCACACTATGGGATAAGCGAGAAAAAAAAAATTCTCACTTTACATGTAGGTACGCGATATACCATAAAAAAAATATAAAAAAAAAAATATGTTTCGTTATTGTTGCGTGATTAATATAATTATATACCCAAGCAAAATTGCAGCTTTCTAGTAGGTACTAACAGTCTCTACGCTATGCCTCGGACGAACAGATGGACAAACCGAAACTATGAGGGTTCCTTGTCCTTGTTAGGTTTACGGAACTCTAAAAACCTTATCATTTCGCATGAATCTATTAAACCCACTGGAAAAATGGAATTACCCTTTACACAATAAAAATAGGATTTTACTTGAATTTACCTGCCTCCTCGGGTTTTCCAAATTAAAATAAAGATTTAGAAACCTCAATTGTCTGAGTTTCCATAATTTCAGCTAGCATTCAAGCGATATTCAGTCACTGTGATAATGTACAGTCAACAAAAATGAATGGTGTGCACTACGCGTCAGGCCCCTGCGTCGCCACAAACAATAGGTTTTTAATTGTGTCTGCTAATGAGGGACTTGACGCGTTAAGGTGGCTGGAAATAAACAGCTTAACATTATGCAAAACAAATTTCCTCACCTCTCATTTATGGGTGACTTTTGCCTATATCTGCATTATAAATAGATACAAAAAAAGTTATAAATATAAAAATAGCTTCATCTTCGTGTTGTTAGCACGACAGTATTTTATATTTTCTTGACCAGAAACTGTTCTACTGGCGCGGCGTCTCGGCAGAGAGGGCAGGACAGCTAGTGAAATATAGTTTTAACTCGGCTCTACTTTGTAAGGTTGGAATTACACTTTCATATGTGTACGGGTTACGTATGGGTTCTAAGACGGTTCAGGGACTACAGCTAATATACATTAGGCTGTTACTAACCCAGGTAGTAGGATGTAGGTATGATGACAAAGATTACTCGACACATGCATAATAACATTACATAACATCAAGCTTGTATTTCCCGAAGGGCTAGGCAGAAGTGTACCTATAGTAAAGCCAAAGTCACATCTCTCTAGTTATTTCTAAATCCCTATGGAAACCTATTGCCAGCAACCAATTCTAGATTCCAGACGATGTGGGCTAAAAATTGAAGTCAATTTAGCCTGATTATAAATCTCTTTTGTTGTCTGTACTTAAATGAGTTTATCGAATTAGAATGACGTCAGATGTACTATAACAGTATCAGGAAACGTCCATACAACATGTAGACAGGTTAATTAAATCGATAGGTTCTCACAACTTTGAACCTCTGCTTGATTTCTCGGTACTGTCAGTAAAGGTAGCAGTTTGTTTAAATCGTTTTATGACTGGTGGTTATTAAATTAATTGGTAGTTACTTGTTGTGTGTATCGATGTGGATTCGTAGAGTTACTATATTTTGTTATTATGCACACACTTTAGAGATAATGTATTTTAGTATTATACAGGGTATAACGTAAATCGTGGTTATATTATATATGTTTACACTCCCGGTGTTTAAAAGAATCACCGCGGTCCTGGCTGTTTTTTTTTTGTTCGAAAGGGGTTTATTCCGAAATGGTCCCATTTAAATTTCATATAGATCTGATGCTGAGTTTCGGAGACAGACAACGGAACTCTTAAAAAAATTACAGCAGATCAACCGAGATTGCTGCTATCGCATAAATATGCATTATTAACACAAAATGGGGAATCATAACTAAAAAATGAAAACTTTTTTACAAAAAAAGCAACCTACTTCTAAAAAAGAAAATACACTAAAAATTATAAAATAACCACCTCGGGAGGATATTCTTTCGGATAAAAAAAGAATTTTGAAAATAGGTCCACAACTGACAGAGAAATCGGCGGCGATACATAAAAAAAACATACATACAGTCGAACATAGAACCTTCTCCTTTTTTGAAGTCGGTTAAAAATAGAACCAACTTAAAAAAAAAAACAAAAAAGTGCAACTAACTTTAATTTCAGAAGTCGGTGTCAAAAAACGAACAAAAAAAACCAGAAACACCGCCTTCCGAACACACACACATGTTACTTTTTTTACGATTGTCATTTTTTTTCATTCTGCTTCTCTTGTGTTGTATACCTGTTGACTGTCGTCAAATAAATATTTCTTCTTTCTTTTCTTTCTTATAACAGCCTGTACTTAAATAAACAATATTAATATGAGTCGAAACAAGAATTACCTTGACCTTTTTTTGTTTACCACCATCTTTTGTTCGGTGCTTGTTTACTGATATTATTGATGTAAGTTATATTTATACTAAGTTTTTATTTTTAAATGCCATTTACATTATTAATTTATTCAGTGCTTTAATGTGCTAGTTAGATCGTTATTATTGATGATGGCTCTACAGACACAATATTACTTTTTATTCTTTTATTACTCGTGTTATGCGGTTTTCTGACTCATACATACTGGTTCTGCTAACCTTTGACTCTTACGTCTTTTAATTGTGTACTACGAGTCGATAGGATTGATTTGATCTCAGGATAGTAAAAATAACAAAGTATTTTTCCCGTATATATTTCAACTTAAAAACTTATTTACTTTGGTGGTCATTCAATGTCAACTTATTACAAATATAACTAGATCTAAAACCTAAATAAACTGATAAAAAGTCTTTGTTAAAATCTAACCAATTTCCTTATAAATAAGATCTAAGTAAAAGATAGTAAAAAAGTAGGTAGTACAAGATCAAAAAAATCTTGCTTTCAGTTTCCTGAATACATTCTAAATAAATAGCGGTCTAATTTCAAAGGTTTGTCTTGTGGTCCTTGTTAAAAGCGACAGCGGAGGCTGAAGCGGAGGCAGACGATTTACTGAAGGAGCGGTGACGTCGATCGCTTGGGCGATTGTCCCTATTGTAGGATAACTCGTGGCTCCCACTTCCGTAACTGGAATAAAGTAAAAACATTGGTTAAATCTGTAGAGATATTTAACTTATCTAAACTAATAATATAAAGGTTAGGTACGATTGACGACACGGTTAGCGAAGTGGTTTAGCAATTGGCTGCTCCACTGCGTATAGCGGTTTCGATTCCCGTGCGGAACAAATATTTGTATGGTCTACAGATAGTTGTTCCGGGTCCTCAAACCCGGAACAACTAGATACTCATATCTTGTGTATGTGAGTTTAAATGTTTGGGAACGCACCCGAGTGTGGAAATGTGGGGTAATGTTTAAAAGTAAAAGAGGTAAAATTGACTGTATGATTGTAGGAGGTGATCTCTGGAAGTACTTGTTCGATCACTAACTGATTGGAAGCTACATTATCACTTTATGCCAGTGGCTCCTTTGTATCCCGTAATAATGTACGTTGCCGAAGATCGAAACCGCGGACAAAAGTTTGTAATAAATCTAAAGCAATTTTAGTTTATAGCTCCACTTGCTGCCGCATGCCGCTCCACCCACGTGAAATTGGTACTTTCCACCTTTATAAATTATAGCCTATGTGTTAATCTAAGATGTAAGCTATCCTGGTACCAAATTTCAACCAAATCTGTTCTGACATTTGAGCTTGAAGGAGTAAAAAACATACATATACATATGTACACACATACAAACTTTCGGTTTTATAATATTAGTGTGTGAAGTGTGAGGTGCGACCAACACCCGCAGCTCGCTTTTGCCTTGAATCATACAGTAAAAATCCTTGCAGCTCAAACAAATTCAGCGTGAAAAATTACTGTTAACTAGTACTGTCTTATCAAATAATACATATAATCTTACTTTTGTAGTTGTTAACTTATTTATATCAGTGACAGATAATTATTGTAACTATTTGATAGAAACTGGTGCAAAAATTTTTAAATTATAAAGACTGGTATTACAAATATATCCTTTACTGTATGATACAGAAAAGGAAAGATCATCGTGTTGAGCTTGAGAGTTTCAGACCGGTTGATTTAAGGCTAACCTTATGACATATTCTTTCAAACGGAGGCGGGAAGTTTTTTTAACTGCCACATGAGAACATTATATGTTCTTCCTTCTCAGAAGTCTGAGAAAGAGCTACCATCTGACATTGCTTCCTCAGATTAGCTATAGCTATCCGAAGTTTATAAGTGCCGGAACCTACAGCGAGGTTATGATAGTTATACAGTTGTTGTATCTGTTTGTGTTTTATGCCTTGCTCAACACTTTCACAAAGTGCCCAGATCTCCAGAGGGACACACCACAACCCACTTCAACCACTCCTGCTCATGTAACTAACCTATCGCCTCCTTGCTCTTCGCTGCAACCCAGTCGCTCCTTGCTGACACTGGCGTCGTGTTCATCACTCCTCCCGTATTTGTCACCGTGGCCGAACTGACCAGGGTTGTAGCCACGTTTCACTCGTACTGATTCGAACCTCCAGTCTGAAATCATACAATTTCCAATAACAATACTACAATAAAGTTCTTCTTTGACAGTTTCTACCGTTTTGCCGTTCATCTTCTTTCCTAGAATCAGAAAAAGCGAAACAAGGATATTTTTTGCCAAGGTAGGAGCCAAGTTTGATTCGCCTTGCATCAACATGAGCTAGCAAACTGACTACCAGTTTAATCATCATTTAGGGTATAACAACTATACAGCATGTAACAAAAACCCTGTCTGATCTTGAAGGGTATTATTTAGTATCGTACTACGTACACATGTACGTAATCATATAATGGATACGGGATTATTATTTTTTCCCAATGAAAATAATTGATTAAAAAAAAATCTTATCAAAGGCAACACTGAGCACTCGACAAAGTTCGCCTACAGTTTCGTGTCAAACTAGCCGCCTGAGCGAGACGGTCTTTTTGATCCTTTGTTAAAGAGTGCCTACAGCGTGGTTAGTGCAGAGCGGTATCCTTTGAAATAAAAATAGGTAATAAAAATACGACAGGGTTTTTGTTACATGCTGTATATAGGATCTTATAATGTTTTACCCTCAAGCTGGTTTTCTTAAATCTTAGGGAACCATCGGAAAGTGGCTGGATGATCTGCATTAAACGCATAACCTTTGTAAGTCCCTAGGCTAGAAGAGCCTCTCAATAGGAACTGCGGTTGTATCTAGATATAGAGAGCAACGAGGTCCGCATAAATTCATTAACGGACTACTACCTGAGGGCGACTGCCCCTGCCAATCCAAGAGTATTACCACAAGCAAAAAAAGGGTTAAAAAAAATGATAACAGTTGCAAATTCAGCCGTCCAGACTAACCTCGTCCCTCCACAATCACAGCCAGGAGCACCATAACCGCGAACATTGAGGCTACCTTCGCCATTATTAAATCTACTCTGAATCCGTTCCAAGTTTCACCCACACATGATATATATATACTTCCCAAATCCACACAGGATGGCCGATGTCCATCGGATGTCACGGTTTGTCAAAACGTCATGATTTCGGTGACACGGCCTGATGTCTGCACAAAGGCACAGCGACGGTTTAATTCACTTTTGACGAATTGTTCGCCGCCCTTGACTTTGGGGACAGGAGTCGATTAGCCATAGTTGTATTGACCTTACAAATGTCAGAGGAAGAACATGTCGAGGTAATTGAAATTTTGTCAGCTAAATTATGATTGTGAAATGTGATTATTCTTGGCTGCTAACAAAGTTACTGACGGTGATATGCAATTTAATTGTCAGTGTTAATCTAGAACAACAACCTTAATTGTGCTATTGCTGAGCAAAGCCCACAGCCTTCTACTCTTCCCGGTGTTTTGTTTTCTCCGGCCAATCTCTCTAATGCCTCTAAGTTGTCAAGCCGCAAGCTCAAGCTTCCTAGGCTTTGCTTTGCGACGGTGCCCGTCTTATAGCTCTCATTATTATGAGAATTCTGCATAAATTACCCTAACAATCCCACTTCAGCCTAGCTGGACTTATCTGTGTATTTCTGCTTCTTATATGGTATAGGTAGTTTTGTACAAATACATGGTTCATCATCATTCTCTTCATAATTACAGCAGACATCGACTTCTGAACATAGGCCTCCACTAAGCGTCGCCACATCGACAGGTCCTACCGCTCACAAATCTGAAGACACAGCATGGTTTGGTAAAATTATAAGGTTTAAATAATATGGTAACGTAAAGAATGTCCAGGGTGAGTATTCTATCAGCAGCCAAAATCTTCGTAGTCGAAAAAAGACCTATATACAACTTGAAGCTATCAATTCCATAAGATTTGTGGATGTCAGGCTTTACTCCTAACGATCAAACGCGTAATCAAGCAGTTATGTAGATCCGACGAGCTAGTTACATCACCAATCATAGTCTTATTATTGTTACTTAATACTCGTACATTACTCAGCCGGTTTGAACTCGAAGTTAACACTGACCTTGTCTATTCGGTCGTTCGCTTGATTTTTTTTCAGACTTTTTTCTGTAAACAATCATCATTCGAAATCATAATAAAAAGAGTTCGGTAGAACCTTTTGGAACCAACTGAGCGTAAATTAATTTACTAGTAGCGGTGCAGGTACCTGGCTTTGGTTGAGATTTTGATTGGTAATCAAGTGTTCTTTGAGATACAGGCCCGAAATTGCTAGTCAGTTTGAAGGAACTCCACTCGACAATGTCACCATGAAAACGAAAAAAACCTTTTTTATATACGAGTATCAATAGAATCAACCCTCTATTAATAACAAGCTATTAGTTACTTTCGATTGGATGATTCGGGGTGTAGTCGAGTTGGAGGACATGCCGCCATGTAATAATAGGGGTCAAAGTCGGTACAGATTTACAGGAATATAAGCTTAGAAGCGTTCTCTTTCTTACCATGAATATATATTTTTTCCAATAAATAATCTTTCATATGTCACCAGAGTTTTTTTTTTCCAATGAACTTTCATATATCACCAGATACAATTATCTGGTGACATATGAAAGACTATCTATTGCTATGTCGCTGTTCTGGGAGACTGTAAAGGATGATTCAATTCAAAAAGTATACTATAGATATTTGACCGTGCAATTGTTTGACCGGCAATTGTTTCCCGGCCGGGGCACGGCCGGGGCACGTCCGAGCCCGGTGTACACGTTCATGTTACACCGTGTCGCCACCGGGCCGAGCCCTGGCCGTGCCCCGTGAATCACTTCATACAAAATGTATGCAACAATCTTTGACCGTGCCCCGGCCGTGCCACGGCCGTGTCACGGCCGGGGCACGTCCACCGGGCTAGCCATTCATGCTACACCGGGCTGTCACCGTGCCGCCACCAGGCCCCGGCCGGGGCACGGCCGAGGCACGGCCGGGGCACGTCCGGGGCACGGCCAAGCATGGATCAGTTCATACAAAAAGTATACCATAGATATTTGACCGTGCAATTGTTTGACCGGCAATTGTTTCCCGGCCGGGGCACGGCCGGGGCACGGCCGGGGCACGTCCGAGCCCGTTGCACACGTTCATGTTACACTGTGTCGCCACCGGGCCGAGCCCTGGCCGTGCCCCGTCCGTGCCTCGGCCGTGCCCCGGCCGGGGCACGGCCGCGACCCGGTCTAGCATGAATCACTTCATACAAAATGTATGCAAGAATCTTTGACCGTGCCTCGGCCGTGCCACGGCCGTGCCACTGCCGGGGCACGGCCCGGTGGCGACACGGTGTAACGTGAATCATCCTTTAAGTGTTGTTTGTGAATTTCTTGCTGGCCATTCACAGAATTTACTTACGCGAATTAATATACGATAATAGGCAGCGTCAATAACCGCGCATTGATGTAAGTAGGATGTAGGTAACTTTTTTGCAAACTGCAATGTGTTATTTCAATAGAATAATTATCATCTACAACAAATGTGTGGATATTGAGTGCTGACATGTTGTCTATCTGATGTTTAGCGTTAATTAGTATTTAATAGTCTGTTGTCAGAATTGATTCGCTATTCTCTGTTTCTCCTTGCGAGTTTTAAGGACAAAAATGTTATTAATTTAAAAGTAATTTCAATTAACTTTGAGTTGAACCTGACTAAGTGCAATAGTATGAAAATGTTAAAGTCAATTCATATCGACTTATTATTATTTCTTCACTACCTCTCCGTCAGATGGGATTTATTCGTTTACACTGACTGCAAAAAGAAAAGTTTTCACAGGCTTATCTGGGTTAAAGGGAGTTTACGAAAGTTTACTAAACTTGCTTTGGGTTATTTATTATATATATATATATATATATGATTAAATTGTCCAGATTTTAACTATAACAATTCGATCTATCAAAGTTTCAAGTCACTTTGTATCTGCTAGGCATTAATGCCTAGCTCAGAAACAAACACAATGGTATGCATGAACTAATCTTTATTCATATGTTACAGCTAACCATTTTTATTCATTACAATACTACCGCATTACAAACATAAGTTCATATACTCGTAATATATGACTTCATCTACCACTAGAACGTGATCGTATGATTGAGACAAATTAAATATGCGCATACAATTTGTTCATTATTATTGTGACGCTTCTTGATATATTGCTTCTTTGGTCTGGTGGACACAATTAGTGATAACGCTGATAAAGGTTCGTTTCTCGGGTAGGGTAAAATGTAATTGAGTTTTTCTTCTAGAATTTTCGGGATCTAGCGTTTGTATTTTAGCCCGGTTGATTCAATGGCCTGCTCCCTTTAACATGGGAATAAGTAAATTGCGAAATGTGGGTACACAGGTTGCTTAATCCTGTCCAAATTGCAGACGTGATCCTATTTTTCTTAACTTATGTTTGCCCACTGCTGGCCCATGGCCGTCCACTTCGCCCGGTGTTTCACCTTCTCCGGCCGATCCCCACAAACGCCTACTTGTCGTCATGCCAGCGATTTCTAGGTCTCTCTCGGCAACGACTCCAGTTTTGTGGCTCCCACTGCGTGACGACTCCTATGTGTTAATTCTTAATATTACACGGTTTGTCATTGAATATATAGTTACGATTGATGTTGTTTTTATAGGATTTTGGCGCTTCGTTATATTTTTATTACATTTATGGATTCATCGTGAGTTTTCGTAACTGTAGAGATTGAACTGGATCAAGTTATAAATACTGGTTTGTGTCCATGTAATAAAATATTTTAAAGTGGTTTTTCGAATAACACGTTTTTCAAAATAAAACAATAAATTATGAAATTCAAGTTCACATTTTATTGAATTGTCAAAATACAAAATTGTGCACAACTAAAGAACTAATTAACAACATATGCAATGCAGGTTTAAGCCCATCTAATTTTATAAATAATTAAGAAGATAAATTAAAGTTACACTAAATTTTATCAGTATCCATCGACAAGTAAAGTCATTATTATTATCGTAATATCATTGCCAGTTTCTCTTTACCGCCCCCATCCGTATCCTTTCCCATATTCTTTGCCGTCATATTTATTATCTCCTTTGCCACCGCCTTTACCCTTGTCGTCACCTTTACCCTTGCCACCGCCATTACCGTTACCCCCACCGCTGCCCTTACCGCCTTTGCCGCCATCTTCTTTACTTTCACTGCTACTGCTGCTGCTACTGTCGCTGCTACTGTCAGAATTGTCACCTCCTTTGCCTCCGCCTTTGCCGCCACCTTTGCCGCCACCTTTGCCGCCACCTTTACCTCCTGTAAAATTTGGTGACCAAATTCAGATTAAATGGTCATTTACAATATGGGAATGGAAATAACTGGTGAAAGATGTATATATACGTTACGTACGTGTCCTCTGTGTAATCCTTTGGGGAATACACTTGCTGATTTTTTTTTAAGTAGTAAAATTCAGTTTTGAACCTTTTTTTTATTTTGTGGGGTGGGAAATCATCCAATGACTTCTCCCGCTCTGGGCGGAGCAGGAGGGCGTGTCAGACTCTTACTGACTAAAACCCACCCCTGTTCCTTCCCTGCCTGAGTGCCCAGGGGTGCGGTAACTCATTTTCAGAATTTATCCGCTACCCCTAGGCATGCAGGCACCGGCCACGATGGGCCCCGTCAGTGGTGGCTGACTACATCTCTTTGAGGCGCGCGTGGAACACTACGTGCCGTCGACTCACGGGCCTGGTGGTGATCGGACGGCGAGCTACCCACTGTTCGCCGTCCGCAGGCCCGGGTCTACGGTGGCCGGAAATCGTCACGCGACGTCCTACGCCTAGTACGCCCAGTACCTCTCCTGCGGTGGTAGCGGCCGGGGCCGTGAGGGCCACTCCGTTGAGCTTCCCTCACGCGTCCCGCCTCCACCTTCATGAGCATTACTGCTTCGCAGAAGGCGGAGACTGCCTCCCATTCTCGCTCTGTACCATGGCCTGAACCAGGGCCGGGCGCGAGAGGTCGCCGCCACCTATCGCATCCACGAGGACACGGCGGTGTTCCGCCCAAGCGGGGCAGACCTCTACCGTATGCTCCAGCTGGAGCATACGGTGGAGGTCTGCCCCGCTTGGACACCCTCTGGGCGATCCGCGCAGTGGTAACACCCGGGCGTTTCCTCCCGCCGCGATCTGATGCAGGAACCTCCCGAAACAACCGTGTCCGGTGAGGACCTGCGTCAGGCGGAAGGTGAGGACGCCGTGACGCCTCTCCAGCCACTCCTCAAAGAGGGGCGCTACCGCCGCAATTTTGGCGTGCTCAGCGCTGGGTTGCGACAGTCGCTGTCTCCATGTCGCCATGAGATCCTGCCGGAGCTCCGTCCACCGAGCCGCGAGGTGTCGCGGCAGCAGAGTTTCGCCTCGGCGTTTAGCCTCCTCGCGCCACTCCCAGAGCAGCGCGAGGACCCTGGCCTCTAGATCCCATGGCGACAGTCCGGCAAGGAGGCTCGCCGCCTCACAGGAGACCATGCGGTATCCGCGGATGAGCCGAATGGCCATAACCCTTCGGGACGCGTTCAACCGGCGAGCTGGTCGCTTCCTCAGGGAACACGCCCACACCGGTGCTCCGTAAAGGAGCATGGACCGCACGATCCCCGCGTAGAGCCTCCGGCAGGAGGCGTTTGGACCCCCCAGATTGGGCAGAAGCCGCTTCAGACCAGCACTGGCCCACTCCAATCTGGGAGCCAAACGTCGGAAATGCCAGTTTTGAACCTTGACCTCAATTCCAACGCAATTTTCAAGTGATTAATATTATCTTACGTGATGTAACAGATTAATGATAATTACCCTTCTATTATAGGTTACAGCATGGGTTTAACGTGGCAATATCGATTTATTAAAACGGTTCGATTATTTATTAGTAATACAATAATTATACGAGTATTACATGCTCACAGGGACGACCTGCTATAACGTTGAATATGTTTTTCATTACTGTCATTAAGGTTAGGATTACTATAGTTCAAAAGACGGTATGCCGAGATGAAAAATTACCATAATTATGATATATTATTCTTACCGCCAGGGGCTGCGTCAACACATACTGCTAATACTATAAGAGTAAGTGCAATGACAGTCAACTTCTTCATCGTGAATTGTGTTCTATCTTCCTTTTCTTTGTTTGCTAGGTATTGATGAATTTGTCTCGTCTACGTACTCTTATCTCACACTCTTCGATAGACTACAATCACCTGAAAAACAACTGTCCTTTATATACTCATTCACTTTCCGATTTTCCATGATATTTTTTGCTACAAGTAAAAGGAGCTGAACAATCTAATCTATCTTTAATTGCCGTATATAATAAAACCGTTCCAGAATTTACGTTTTTGTATTGATTGATTTGTAATCCATTTAAATTAATTATTGCCATTTGCTTAGATTTACTCGAATATGGGCTTTAACTGGTCAAGTTAAGCTTCAAATTGTGGTTATTACGAAAATGATATAATCAGGAAAGATGAATTGGATTAGTTCTAGTGATGATCCAGCTGACGTACTATACGTACTGTTACCTCATAACAGTTATTGTCTTTCTTATGTTGATTTCTGTTAGCGTTGAAACAGTGCGGACGATTTTTGTTTAGGAAGGTACGTATCAATTGCTATAGTAACAGCTGAGTATTTGTACTATTTAAATATTTCATCCCATTTTGGTCAGGGATGTTGGTTACACGTTTACTGAGGTTGTAGAAGGACCCTATTATTCATATTATATATTTTGTGCTATCTATACACGCAGTCCTTTCATTGCTCAGGTTTCTGTAGTTTTAGGTTTTTGTAGTTTTGCTATCGTTAGCTTTACTCGTCAGAACTCGTCTATTACAGTATTTAATATTTTAAGATACAGGTGTATTGGGTCACAAAATTAGAATAATGGTTTTGGTATGCATCCAAATTGATAAATGGTATGAGATATTCCTGAACCCTTAGTATTGGTCTATCAATTGAATATATAGCTGTTGATGTTCATTATTATAATATAATAATAATAAATGTATTTATTTATAAATAGGGATTGTAGTACAATAGTTCACTTAACAATTTATAATGATGTGGTTTCGTACAATTGTCTCCAATCAGGTGGGTGATGCACTGTCCCCCTAGCTAGGTTATAAAATAACCTGTAGTAAGGAGTAACAGTCCCAAACCCCTTTGAATATGGTTACTAAAATATTGAACACAGTACATTGTGCTTTTATTGTGCTTGTTGAAGTTGTAAGTGCTAAATTTTTACAAAATGTTCAAACTTAACCTAAAGAGTAAATAATTTACAATCAACTATTTGTGAGTGTGTGTGTGTGTGAAAGAGAAAAAGTGTGTGTGTATGTATGTGTGTGCAAGTCAGTGGATGTATATGTGCTTGGACAGTGTTGTTATAGAAGTGAATGTGAGGACTTATCACCACTTAGGTTAGATAGTTTTATGTTTCGTCATAGGATTTGTTTTGCAAGTAGGAACGAAGGGTATTTTTGCAGTTATAGTAAGATAAGCCGTATATTGGACAGTTTTTACTTATTTTGTTGTAAAGACACGGACCAAGGAAATAAAAGAATCTTTTAGTAAAGGATTTGTAGGTTCTTGGAACGGTACAGATTATGTCTCTACGACGTTTATTTAATTGTTTGTAGTGTGTTTTCTGGTGTTGTAGTAGAACGGTTTGTACTATAAAATGCTGCCGTACGGTCAAAACGTTACACTCTTTATATAATTGATCAGTAGAGAACAATATTGGTCGGAAGGTAGCTACTTTCAATATGGCTCTATGTGCAACTTCGAGCGGCTTTAAAATGGTTTTCGCCGCACCACCCCAGCAGAAAACACTGTACGTTATAATAGATAGACATAGGGCAAAATAGACATTACGTATAATAGTTTGGTTTGCAATACTGCGTAAGGTTTTAAATATATATATTAGTTTTCGGACTCTGCCAGTGAGGAGATTAATGTGTTGTTTGTAGTTAAGATTCTTATCTAAGACTATGCCTAAGTATTTTATATGGTCAACAGAGGTTATGGGTGGACATTGGCAAGAAACGAGAGATTGTGTATGACAAAAGTGGGCTTTAAGAGACATAGGAAAATTAGGTTGAGAGGCCGAGCTTATGAAGTAAGTGAGAAAATTAGTTTTTGAGGTGTTAAGAGTAAGCGTGTGAGAGTAAAGCCACTTTAAAGTCAAATTAAAACCTAGCTGAGCCTTGTTATTAAGATCAGACCATGTGTCAGCGACGAAAGTTATCGCAGTGTCATCCGCAAATGAAATAATCTTGGCGTTTTGAATATTAAGATTGCATAGGTCATTGATAAAGACTAGGAATAAGGTGGGACCTAGTATGCTCCCTTGTGGTACGCCGTAATGGATGGGGAGCTCCTCGCTATTGTAACTATCAATCCTAACAATCTGGGAGCGATTTGTGAGGTAATTCTTAAAGAGATCCAGTTGTAAACCTCTGACACCCACCCCCTCCAGTTTGAGTAAAAGAGTGGGAACGGGAACGGTGTCGAAAGCTTTCGCGAGGTCTAAAAATATGGTAAGTACCTTTTTGCTTTGATTTAAGTTTTCCACGACATGGTTAGTCAAATCATGAACAGCATCACAGGTAGATTTGGTTTTGCGAAAGCCGTATTGTTGCAACGATATTAAGTTATAATGTTCAAGGTAGTAAGTAAGTCTCTTATTAATCAAACGTTCGAGTACCTTAGATAAAGCACTCAAGACGGCTATGGGACGATAATTGTTCGGCAAGTTCCCGTCCCCTCCCTTGAAGACAGGATGAATAATGGCCTTTTTAAAAGATGTGGGAAAGACGTCAGTCTCGAAACAAAGATTGAAGATATGGCATAAGATGGGTGCCAGCATAGTTGAGTATTTCTTCAGGAAGGAGGGCGAAATGCCATCCCAACCTGGAGCAGCAGAAGACCGTAATGATTGGATAACTGTAATAATCTCGTTCGGGTCTGTAGGTTCTAGCACAAAAGATGAAGCTGATGTAGTTTGAGGAAATGTAGGTGTTTTAAGGGTTCGACTTGTTGATTGTGTCATTTGCAAGCTTTTCACCAATATTTGCAAAATAGGTATTTACAGTGGTACACGACTGAGTAGGTAATGGTGACAAAGTTAATAATTGTGTAGATGTTTTTTTTTTGATTTAGAGGTATTCGTTACTCGTTTTATAGTATCCCATAGGTTTTTGGGGTGTTTGCTGGCCTTATTTAGTTCTTCTGTGTCATAAGCTCTCTTCGCTTTTTTCAGTATACGAATACAAAAGTTTCTGTATCGTTTGTATGTGATTTTTAACACTTCATTTGCTGGACAATTTTTGACCTTTTTGTGCAGGGCGTCCCTATTCCTCATGCACCGTAAGAGACCTGGAGTAATCCACGGTTTGATAATTTTCTTTTTTGATGGAATTTTTTTAATTGTAGTGTTTTCAGAAATGGCTGCAGTCACTAATTGTATAAATTTATCGGTCACAATATTAGCATCTTTTATAGAAAACAAAGGGATAAAGTCTAGTTGCAACATTGACAAATCAAGCCCCTCGCTGTCTATCTTAGTGATGGTTGAACCAGCGACTGTTCGTAATCGTTGGTTGTGAATACAATGTAAAGAGGAACAGTGATCAGTCATTGTGGAACTATATATAAGTGTGAGGGTGGGGTATTTGGCTCTTTGGATCGTGTGATCTAAGCAATTTCCAATCCTTGTTGGGAGAGTGTGGGCAGGGAGAAAACCATGAGTGGCAAGACAATTCAAATAGTCGTGCGAACGAGTGTCAAGCGTAGTGGGTTTTAGATCAAGGTTTATGTCACCCGTTATGACTACAGATTTGAACCTTTGCAGCGATGATAGAATGTTGTTGAGAGCTAAAAGAAAACAACTGATGTTGACTATTGAAGGCGAGCGGTAGATGCAAAGTACCGCTACATCGGAATTAAATTTTAATAAGAGCCCTGAAGCTAACTGGTATAAGTCTGGTTCTTTACATGTAGCCAAAAGGTCTGATTTTAGGTATACCACAACACCATCATTCTGGTTTAAATGTTTGGTGGTCTTGTATACGGTGTAGTTATCACCCAAAATCGGGATATTAGTGTTGCTAGAGCATTGTAACCAACATTCGGTCAGGACGACCAAATCACAGTCAACAGATATACGATGCATGAGAGTTTGCAGGCCTAAAAAGTTACGATTAATTGAACGTATGTTTTGTGATAAAATTTTTATGAAGGTATTTGGATGTTTTACAAATGTAAGTGTTTCTTCTGGCGCGCACGAATGTGTTGTGGATACAGATAGCTGGTCAATATCATCGTTTAAGTAATTAGCGTTATTGGTCATTTTATAGTAAAGTTGGGGTAGAAGTATAAAAGCGACGAGGAAGATAAATTGGGCTTAAGTTATAGCCGTGAGCGGAGAGAATTAATAGGTCTGATAACTTTTGAAGGTGAGTTAATATTAGGCTAGATGTGCAAATTAATGAGATCTGTGGACGAGCGTTTGGTTTTGTTGTAGGCGAATAATGATTAAAAGTGTGAGTTGTGTCTGTGTAATAGGTGTAGAGTAGTATTTTGTATTATTTATGTGATAGTAGTGATAGCATGGTATGTTAGTTGAGAGTATGTACAATAAATTATGTATATTAAAAAAACAATTTGGAGATACTGTATTTAAAATAGATATAGAATCGGTAAGAAAATAGACGAGATACTTATAGATAGGTAGTCATGGATTGTTGGACGAAGCAATTTTTAACTATGATGGTGTGGCTATTAGATTCCTTTTTTAACATGACTCTTCCGTTTGACGTCCAGCAGTAGTTGTAGTGGTGGGACTTGGCGTAGGTTCTGGTTATATAAAACAGTCTTTTTGTGTTTGAAGTCAACTGCTCAGCTATATATACTGGTGTTTCCCTTGCAGCGTTAATATTCAGATGAGTCGAATTCAGCTTATTTTTGGGGTTCAGTTTATTGTATTCTTTTACAGCAGACAGAAATTTCGTTTTCGAGAGTGTATTTGAGAACTCAACTGTTATGCTAGAAGTTAATTCTTCCCTTTTAGACAGTTGTTTTGTAATATCACGAATACTGGTAGGTTCCGTATCAATATTCAAGTGTTTTGACAGGTGTATCACAGTATCGAACAGCATGGTTTTGGTCTCATTTACTCTTTTGGGTATTATGAAGAAGTATGTTCTGTGATCATCTTTGTAAGTATTTTTTTCTATGTTTTGTTTACTGATAATGATTGTGGATACACTGTGTAGTGTTGTTTCATGACGTCTCATGATGGGAGAATTTAAAGTGTGTGTACCGTGTGATAACTTTTCCTTAAATTCACAGATTGTAATTCTTAATTTCAATAAATATTCTGTGATGAATTTTAAGATACAACGAACTCATGCCAAAGATGCTCTGTGGAGAGAATTGGGATCATCAAAAACAATAGCGCCACCATGTTTACGAAGATTTCTTTTAAGCAGACTGTGTACAGGTTGTTATGGAAATAGGTGTGTCATTTTTAAAAAGGATAAGGTATGTGGATTAAAAAAACGATAAATTTTATTTGATTTGAATTAACATTTGTATAGCGAAACGTAAACTATTTGTTTTATCTCCTTGAGATTTTGAATTTCTTTCTACGGGATTCGGATTCAAGTAGCCACTTAACGTCTGAAACAAACAAAACGATAGCAATGTTAACAATAATACGGTAATATGAATAACAAACATTATGTATTTGTTAAAAGATATGGCACGGATAAACTTTTCGTGTTTCACTAAAAATAGCTTTAGTTAGTCAATATACTCAGGTGCTTACAATGTAATTCAACCAAATTGATTTTAAAGCACAAAGTACCTTATCGTTAAAAGTACTTAAAGTTTATAAAATGCATAAACGGGCAACATCCAATAAAAACAATACAGTAGGTATAAGATACATGGAAGAAGTATGGAAGAACAAAATATGTTACGCCAATCCTATATTAATTGGGATAAGGATAACATAATGATGATGAATATAGGATATATTAACTTACTTATAAACGCCCTTGTACTTGCTGTCATCTTCATATTGCGGTAAGCCTGGCGGTCTAGGCCAAGGCACTGGTGGCCCAATGGCGCTGCCGATACCACCACCACTGCCGCCTCCGTGACCGCTGCCGCCGCCACCTCCGATAGCACCACCTTTACTCCCGTGGCTGTGTCCTCCTTGACCGCCCTGACCGTGTCCGCCGCCGCTTAAGCCGCCGCCGCCTCCGTGGCCACTGCTGCTGCCGCCTCCATGGCCACCACTACCACCTCCTACGTGGCTGGGCTTGCCACCGCCACCGCCTCCATCACCATATCCTGGACATTAAAAATAACATAAGTTTATAAAACGTGGTGTAACTTTCAAATCGATGAACTCCGGCGTACAAGTATATTTCCATCAAATGGAAGGGTCATATGAATATGCTGTATGATGGTTTAGTTTTTAGCAAGGTCGTAGGATTCAGTCAGATCACCGCCAAAACTAAAGTCAAGTAATTCGACTGAGGTCCAGAATGTTCAATTAACACGAGTCTAGAGACACGTGTATTGCTATAAAAGAACACTAAATAAACAGAAAAACCAAATTTGCATATAAGCTTGTTTTGAGTTTTTTTTTTGTTATCCATAATAATTTATGTAAGGATTCAGCTCATGTTCCAGAGTAGAAACCTACTTTTTTTGTGAAGCGAATGTAAAATCAAAACAAAAGTAAAATAATAACATCAAAACAATACCTGGTGCGGCGTAAGTGATTGCGATGAGCCCTAAGGCTATTGCTATGACTACTGCTAGACGAGCCATGTTGATCTGTGCCCCGACCTCCCTCGTCCCAGCTTATATACAGACTCGCTTATGTCATGGACTTGGACAAATGTTTATTAGACTCTTAAGTTTTTGCCTCGCCCTTTTTTTTTTGGAATAATTATTAAGGTTCCGCAGAATTAAAATATTCTGATTTTAAATATCGAGATGGACATATAGCGCTTTCGTTCTTATAAGCTACGCAATGCCTTTTGATGGGGTTTTAACTAACACTTAGGAAATTTGTTCCGGAGGGTTTGAGAGATTAATGCCAACATTATTATTTTAGTTAGAGGAGCAGAATGTCGATGTGACAAGGTGGCTGGATTGTTATGGACAAATGCAAATACTTTCTTTTTTTATGCAACTGCCATATTATCTCTCCACCACCCTTGGTTGACTGGTAGAGAATGCCTAAGGCATTAAGTTCATTTTTGTATCTTTATTGCAAAAAATTCCTCCGCATCGCTGTCGACTGGAAGTGTGCCCAAAAGACTGACGGCATTGCCACGTTGTATGGCAATGCTTAACCTCTGGCCGAGGTAAAAGCCAGCCCTTAGGTCACGAGAAGTGTCAACAAGGTGTTTCGATAGATCTTTAAATAATGTATGAGCACTTGAACCCCACGGCCCAAGGGATTCAACCTCAAACGGTTCGAAAATGTAACAAGAAGGCAATGAGATGTAAACTAATACTGGTAATCCAAGCTCGGTCGTCCATGGCCACTTTTTTAATAGAAATAAGTGTTACTTGAATAATTTTGGTCTATTTTTTCCAAAAGTTGAGGTTGTTTCCTTAAGTGGGAAGCACGAAGGAAATATATTAATTTAGGGCCGAAACAGCAATAGCGAATTAGAATGATGGCTGAATGCATGTTAATTTGGAGCAAGCTTTCCGAAACGTCATTAAAATTTTGTATTTTCCTAGACAAAACTGGGAAAGGAATGCTCAAGATTGGGGACCCAAGGAGACGAAGAGTGCTTTTTTCAATAATTTTGAGTTTAGGGGATATTGCTTCGAATTTTGGAGGTGTCAGTTGTCGGTCAGTACTGTCAGGTAGGTATAATTCGCATTTTGAAAAGTTCAAGTCCTATGGCATGGAGTTGTTTTGCAGGTTATTCAAAACGGTCTCCATATCGCCTCCTAGGGTTCCATCATCGAGGTATCAAACGTTAAATTTAGAATTTAGTTGAATCAATATAGTGTCCGTAATAATATTGCGGAACCCACAAATTAATAATACATTTAAATTTAAATTATTCAAAGTTATGGACACTTGCCTCCTTCCCTCATTAACATATGCGTGCTAGACATGGAAATTTATCTATTGAACTAAAACTAAAATAAATTCCATATCCATACAAAGATGTTAGTATCACAACAACTTACCAACTATGTTAGTAGGTACACAAATACAAATACAAAGATGTTAGTAACCTAAAAACTTAACAAATAAGTTAGTAAACATTAACAGTAACAGGAGCATGTAGCTGGCTTAAGTACATGACAAAAGGACAATCCAGCTTGTTGGCAATGACACTCAGGTGACTGTTGGTACTGGCACGCACCCTGTGCAACAAGGATGCTGCACGCTTTCGCCTGATTGCAGCGAAGCCGTCAGTCTGGGCGTCCGCGAACATCCCTGAGGCACTACAGAAGCATGGCAGCCCCAACAGCATCCTGAATGCATTATTGTACTGGACGCG
Source organism: Polia nebulosa (assembly GCA_951329385.1). NCBI lineage: Eukaryota > Metazoa > Arthropoda > Insecta > Lepidoptera > Noctuidae > Polia > Polia nebulosa. The sequence continues at coordinate 6,347,701 of OX589588.1, read as the reverse complement.
AAGAGCATTAATGGCTTTTTGAGTGCAGTTAGTCCAGAGGCTACACGTGTAAAAGACCTGTGACGTGTGAGAACCTTCGGACCAATATATTACACCTCACTGCCAACGCTCTCCGCTCCCGGTCCACGTCTAGATTGACCTTTAAATCCTCCGTGACAATATGCCCAAGGTATTTAAACTGACGAACACGGTTTAAGATACCACCATTCAAAGAGATAGCTGGGTAGCTCTCAGTGGCCTTGTTAGCCGCCTTAAAGATGAGCAACTCACTCTTGACCGTGTTATATCTCAAACCGTGTCCTTCAGCGTAACACTCACACACTTTTATCAGTCTTTTCAGACCAGCCATTGACGGGCTCAGCAACGCCATGTCATCGGCGTAACTTATGTTATTAAAAGCAACCCCATCTACGTAACAGCCAGTATGTAAACTGCTGAGCTCGACAATGAGGTCATTTATATATACATTAAACAGGGTAGGGGGGAAGTTAACCCACCCTGCCTAACTCCATATTCCATGATATATTCATCTGACATAACATTTGCCCACCTCACACAGATAATTTGATGAGAATACCAATACTTAAAAATACGTATGACCTCGCTGGGCACATCTGCATCATGGAGCTTTGACCATAACTTGTCATAAGACACCATATCAGACGCCTTTGACATATCTAAGAAACAGGAAAAAACAGGAGTTTGGTTGCCTGTACAATAACTTACAGTATTTTTCAAACATAGAACTGCAGTCTCAGTAGATAATCCCTGTCTAAAACCAGCTTCATTCCATCTCTCACCGATCTCGATTCTACACGATTCAAAAGGTCCCAACTCTACACGAAACGACAAAAATGTACAGTCAGAATGAAAAACATTTAGACCAATTATAAATACTTTAATGGTTATTTTCCAAGCCATGTTCCACAAAAATCACACAGGTGGCGCTGTCTTTCACCATTGAACAAATATAACTTTTGTTTTTTTAAAGAAAAGAAGCAGTCTTTTTTCAAAGACGAGGGACATCTCCATCTGTAATTTTTGTGGAACATGGGCTGGACCATAATAGCTCATAACTATGATTATGATTATAATTCGTTGCTTCATTTTTATATGATTATAACAATGTAGTTTCCCTACTTACTTGGTAACTTCGCACATATTTTTAAAGTTTTTTTAATGTCAAGCCCATAGATTAATATTAGCCCATAGATGTATATTTGGGTAGTCAACAGAGACGGTCATGTGCTCTAAAGAGATCTTATACATCAAGGAACATAAATACTCACCACGCGAGAACTTTTTGGACGTATAAGCATTTAATCTATAACATTTATTGAAGTTTCCGCACGCTTGCCTTTTTTTTTTTGTTTTTTTTTTGGGGGTTGGGAAACCATCTCATGACTTCTTCCGCTCTAGGGTGGAGCGGAAGGGCGTGTCAGACTCTTACTGACTAAAACCCACCCCTGTCCTCCACCCCCGGGCAGGCACTGGCCGTGGCAGGCCCCGTCCTTTGCTGACAACTCTTTGAGGCGCGCGTGGAACGCGCCGTCGGCTCTCGGGCCTGGTGCTGATCGGACGGCGAGTTACCCACTACTCGCCGTCCGCAGGCCCGGGTCTACGGTGGCCGGAGATCGTCTCGCAGCCCCTGGCGTCTCCTGCGGCGGCTGCTGCTGTGGGCGCTAGGGCGACTCGGCAGAGTCGCCCGTCAACAGAGGCATCTGTTGAGTCTCCCTAACGTGTGCCGCCTTCCTCATCGCGAGCATTACTGCTTCGCAGAAGGAGGAGACGGCCCCCCATTCCCTCTCGCTCCGTACCATGGCCTGAACCAGGGCACGGCGCGAGAGGTCGCTGCCGCCTATCGCATCCACGAGGACACGGCGGTGTTCTGCCCAGGCGGGGCAAACCTCCACCGTATGCTCCACCGTGTCCTCTGGGCGATCCTCGCAGTGGAAACACGCAGGGGTCACCTCCGTCTTGATCCGGCACAGGTACCTCCCGAAACAGCCATGTCCGGTGAGGACCTGCGTCAGGCGGAAGGTGAGGGCGCCATGGCGCCTCTCCAGCCACTCCTCAAAGAGGGGCACTACCGCCTCGATGGTGGCGTGCCCAGCGCTGGGTTGCGACAGTCGCTCTCTCCATGACACCATGAGATCCTGCCGGAGCTCTGTCCGCCGAGCCGCGAGTTGTCACGGCAGCGGAGTTTCGCCCCGGCGTTTAGCCTCCTCGCGCCACTCATACAGGTGCGCGAGGATTTTTGCTTCCAGATTCCACGGTGACAGTCCGGCAAGGAGGCTCGCTGCCTCACGGTGTAACACTTAAAAATAGAATAAATTTAGATTCGTGGAATGAAGCGTTATTTTGCGAGTTGACAGATGACAGATTGACGTTTGACGTTTTTCTTTTCTCCAACTTGATCTGCAACGAGTCTGTCTAAGAAATTTTATTTATTGGAAAAAACTACTTAAAAGCACCTAATGATGGCTCGAGGTGTAAAAGGGACCAGAGTCAAGTTCAAATGCTGTAAGCATAAGAATGTAGGACAATGTAAGTAGTCTTTTTGGGTTTTTTTCTGTACTGACGCTGAGTCTTAAGCATGGCATTTGGAGTCTTACCGAAGTGTTCTCTTGTCGACAGGGTCCTACTTTAACCTTTAATTATATAGGAAGAAAAATGTTATAAAATGGTCGGATCATAAACCTCACGATGTTTTGGAAGAACGGTGCGGTCTAGGCAAGGGGTTTCGAGCACAAGCGTCCACGTGTCCAGAGTTGACTAAGGTTAAATGACCACTGCTTGGATACTGTTTGAGGATCTCATCATTGGATCCTTAATCTTCGATCTACGAAGGATAGGGTAAAAGTGTTTCATCATAAATTGTAAGTTCAACATACAATTCTCTGTAAACTGAGTGCTCTCTTGTGTGATGCAGTGTTAGCAATAAATGTGATATATGTGAAGACCAAATCTAAGGACTCTTATTTACTACATATCAAACCAGTCATGCAATAAACCCGAAGATAGGTAACCAGGGTCTCATGCCATGGCTCAACTTTACAATAAGGACCTTTGAGTAGACTCTTCAATTTTTTTTTTGTGCAAATTACTTGTTATCTTGAGCAATATCCCGAAGTTTCAAGTTTAGGAAATAAATACTTTCGGAGATAAAAAATATCAAACTTTGTTAAAATAACCCGGCACCCGGTGATACCGGAGTGCCTCCACTATGCAACTCCAGGGCAGGGTGTTGAAGGCATTGGAGAGACACCGCCAAGACGACCCTGCCCCGGGCCACTGCATCCCCCGTCGTGAGGGCTCGTACGCGCATGATGGCATCCACCGTGGAGCGCCCCCTGCGGAAGCCGTACTGGCTCTCCGCCAGATCCGGCCCCACCCGCACCATCTGCCCGACGAGGCGGTCTGCAATTACTCTTTCAAAGAGCTTGCCCACCTCGTCGAGCAGCACAATGGGCTTCCATTGTCAGCGCCGGGACACAAAAATAACGCCGTTGGGAACCGGCAGTACTTTTTTTCTTTTCTGATCTTGGAAACTTAGGGCTCCCCGACATGGACAGGTTAGGTAAGAAGGCTGGGTCCAGTGAGCGAGTGAAGCGGGCGATCACACCCTGACATCCCCTTCGTGATTTTTTTAAACCATTCAGAAGTAGGAGCCCCGTAAAACTCGCCACACTATTCCCAAACCACTGTAACTTCTGTAAGCCAGAATCAACAGTGGCGACCACCAGAAAAAACGCCGAGGCAATGAAGCTCGACGAGTCCCAGAGAAACCATTAAACTGTCTTGGGTTCCCGCAACGAAATTAATCAGAAAAGACAGCGGAGGAGTAAGAAAAAAAAGGGTCGAAGGAGCCCCGTGAAGCGGGGCTCCGTCAACCACCTCACCTTTTTACGGGGCTACGTCGTCTTTCCTTACTTACAACTGTTGTTAGTATATAAAAGCTCCCTATTTTAACTGTTCTGTTAGATGTAAACATAGACGAGAGGTAAGAGTATCTGATACGTATGCTTGTGATCGCGGGTTGTTAAACTTTTAAAATTTTTGGGACTTGTTTTTGAAGATTTTTGTGGTATTTTTTATTATTTGTGGCTTTTTGGAACATTTTTCAAAGTCAGCACCGGCTGCAATTCCGGGTCTCAGCGCTGGCTGCGTAGGCACTCTCAAAAAAAAAATGCTGCGCCTAATGTACAATTTGCAAAAGTGTTTGGAACTTACCTAACCTTTGAAAATACTTAAATCATCATGACAATGGGCTATTGTCCAGCCCAAGTTCCACAAAAACTACAGATGGCTGGATGGGTTCTTTGAAAAAAGACTGCTTCTATTCTTCAAAAAAACAAAAGTTGCATTTTGTTCAATGGTGAAGGATAGCGCCTCCTATGGAACATGGCTTGGAAAATATGGTGATTAAATTTTGTGGAACATGGCTTGGAAAGTATTTTTAATTGGTCTAAATGTTTTTCATTCTGACTGTTTTTATCGTTTCGTGTAGAGTTGGGAAGTTTTTGTTAGGTTATTTTATATCGTGTAGAGTCGGGATCGGTGAGAGTTGGGATGAAGCCCTAAAACCATGTTGAGCATCATGAAATTTGATTTTGTTTTTTAAAACTTCATTCAGCAGAGAATCAAATACTTTAGCTACAATCGTGGCTAAAGAGATTGGCCTATAGTTCCCTTTATCCGATATGTCACTGGTCTTGTTTTTCACAATTGGAACGACAATAGTTTTAATAGTATAGTCCACACTGAGCCCGTCGTGCCCCGGGGACTTTCCACGCTTCATACGCATTATTACGTTCTTTACATCCTTAGCTGTGTACCTGATTGAAAAACTTTGCGACTGAGGGCGCACCAGTTCACCATCCACAGACGAAGGGCCCAGTGGAGATTTCACAGTAAACAAATCTTTAAATAGGTTCGAGATCGCCGCAGTATCAGTAAGACCATCGACACTGACAGGAAAGCTAGACCTATGGTTTAAGTTGTTGATACTCTTCCAAAAGTTCTTAAAATCATTATCACTGTGAAGGCAAGCTATCTTGTCCATCACTATTTGTGCCTGATTGTCTTGGCACCATTTCAATTTAGATTTAAATTCTTTCCTTGCTTGTATCATATTTTTATAAAGCTGGCCACCCAATGGTTTACCTGCCTCCCGCCACAACTGAAAACTAATCCCCTAACATAGCCCCCTTTCCTGCTACAGCGAGGTTTCTCATAACTATCGCAGGCCGCGTGACGCAAAATAGCTATGATGCTCTGATACATTTTATCAATGATAGACCGATGTTCCAAATTATTACAAGTACTATCAGCACAAAGACGGAACTGATTTGGCAAATCAATTCGTCATTGCACAGTTTATTATATTTAGCCAGTTGTTCTACGTGCCTGTTACCCCAAATAATTTTATTATGCTTGATATTATTCAAAAAAGTTTTAGGTTTAATTACATTGAAATTACAGATAATAAACAATGGAAAATGGTCAGACCACAACACGTCATACTTAACATTCACATTAACAATTGTGCTGCACGCGGACTCCGTTGCAACGCAATGGTCAAGCCAACGTTTACAACTATGTGCTTCACTAATAACAGTGAAAGTATCTGAGTTCGTACCTAACATCTGTATGTCAGCACATTTACAGTTTTGCTCTAAACAAAATTGTTGAAACTCATAACCAAACAATTCATTCGTCATCTAGAATAAAGCAAGCTTCTACCTGTTTTTCCTCAATAATGGCATTAATCTGGCTCAAGCACTCCGTAAATTCACTTAAGTTCTCAGCACAATTTGTTGGCATGTACACACTAAACACCAAGATCGATTTGTGAGATAACACAATTTTAACAGCTGACAAACGCACACTATTACAACTGACTACCGACACCGTTTGAAAAACACTTTTTCGCCAGAGTAAGGCGACTCCACCATAGGGCCTGCCTAACAGGATACCAGCCGAAGTTTCCACCGCTGAAGTACCAGTATGGTCAAAGTCAGGATCAATTGTGCCCAACATAGGAATGTCGTATGGCATCAGCCAGGTCTCCTGCAGGGCTACATTGTCTGCTGATCTGCATAATGCTCGAACACCATCAATAGATTTACAATTAAATGTAACGAATTTTGTATCCATTAAGTGTCTTTATTCTGCGACACTTTTCGCTTTGCAAAATAAACAAAGCGTCTAAATGAAATTCCATCAGGCCATAGTTTAGCGTCCATAAATATGTTGAACTTACTTCGTGGAACAAGTATTTTGTAGGCATCATAATCCCTTTCTATTTTCATGATAATCCTTTCTAAGGAGATCTGTACTTGAGTCCTTTTGAATATGTAACTTGAAATATCGTCCGCAGATGCGTTTTTAGACACTTTATTAATAAACAAAGGTATTTTGATATCAGCAGCTTTGAAGTTTCCATCCGTTTCAACAGTTGCCTCACCTTTTTCGCTGTGAAATCTATTTCTTAGCCTGCGTCTTTGGACGATCTGCCAATTGTTATCCTCTTTCCCATTTTTCCAAACTCCACCGACACTAACCAAATCAGCGAAGGATTTCTTCTCGGGATGGGAGCCTATGTTTTGATCTTTCTTATCAGTCGCCGAGATCGACGTACATTCCTGAGCTGTTTTTTCTATTTGGCTCACTAAGGCGATTTCACTCGGTATTTAATGACGACCGCTAGACTTCAAGAGTAACATCATGGCCAAAGAAAAAGAGGAACGCCCATGGCTCGCTGGGTCGATGATATTGTTAAAGTCGCTGGCACTCACTGGATGCAAACAGCAGAATACAGAGACCTTTGGTCATCCCTGGAGGAGGCCTTCACCTTCTAACAAGAGGGGTTCTTGCTACATGAACTGATAAATAATTTAAAATGATAATGTAATGTATTAATGTTAATAAACTTGAAATATGAAATGATTTAAATCAATACGTATAATAAATTTAATAGACATGCAATATTTTTTCAGATGTATGAATTTTAAGTATATTAAATGAATTAAATTGAAACGATGAATTGAGAATTATTATATTATCCTCTATATTTTTAAATTGAATTGAAGTGTTGTTTAATATTACTTGTGTTTGTACTATAAATAGATTTGTACTTTCTTTTTTGGAATGTAATTTAAGTTATATATGTATGTGTTAAATGTTTAGTTTTTAAATTATTATGATCGCATGTTCCAAACATTATCCTTTGTTATGCAAGCAAGAAATAAAAGGCTATTTTATTTGATTTATTTAATTCATTCGTTAACACGTCGAAGTGGTCTAGAGTTTTTGTGTAGCGGAGTCGATCACAACATACCTATCCTTGTATTGTATGTATGTATGTACTAACAAAGTTGTACATAGAAAATATTGCATTCGCTTCGGTGATGGCCGGTTAAAGGCCTACGCACACCGGGACGGAATGGCAGAGTATTTAAATTTTTACCAAAAGACATCCAAACTTATTTAGTAGGAATACGACATAAATGCCAATGTTTTAAATTAATTCCGTGGCATCGAAAGGGATTTCTTGACAGTTGGAGAGCGCGCTAAGGGATCCCTCGGCGGGATGCCGCAGCGCACTGCGGTATGCAACGGCACGCCGAAGGACGTCGTGACATGCCGCGGGGTGAGGTAGTGCAGGTGCTGGTTTGAAGAAGAAACTATCGTCGATTGAAGTAGTTGCAGTTTCTTACAACTACTAACGGTTTCAAGTTGCAAATGTATGCAACCTGATCGTTGCGTCACGAATGACAGCACTGACGAGTGGTAGTACAATATCGACTGTATGCAATTGACAAAAAGATCACTCTTCATTGGAAAAACTGTTTGTGTGAAACGATAAGAACGACAAAGTGACGAGTATGATAGTTAAATTAATGGGTTCTCATCTGTATTTTCTTAGACGTAAAATGAAAAACCACATCAAGTAATTCAAAGACTGGTTTGTGCAACGAAGACTGCTTGGACCCACGACGTGAAAACGGTTTCACCGTCGCAGAACGTAAAACGGTCTTTGAAAACGGTTTGTCGTCGAGACGACCATCACTAGTAGGCACACATTTGCACCCACGCCGCAATCCACTTCACGCGTATTTATTTTGAGACATACTGCGGCGTGACGTGGCATCCAGCGGCACGTCACCGTCGTTTTGGTACGCCGCCGGAATGCTACAGTATCTAAACGGCTAGGGTGCGCTGACGGGTGGCAAAATCCTCTGCCATTCCGTCCCGGTGTGCGTAGGCCTTAAGGCAAGGCGCACTCTGCAAGATTTACAAAGCTTGTCTCATTCTGCTCGCAGTTTTTTTCTTGTTATTTTGGAAGTTTTCCATTCCGCATGATAAGGCTTAATTTACATATATAAGGATACCCAACTAAAATCTTCTATAAAACATGAAATTGGTACACCATACATTGTCCTATGATGCGCGGCGTGTTTGACGGCACGGTTGGCGCAGTTTGACAGGTTGGCTGCTGCGCTGCGGGTCACGGGTTCGATTCCCGCGAATTACGATTATGGCCAAATAATATTTATTCACGGGACAAATATTTATTTGTCCTACAAATGGTTGTTCCGGGTCTGGGTGTCTTGTGTATGTGAATTTACATGTTTTTGAACGCCCCCAGGATACAGGAGTAATTCCTAGTGTGGGGAAATGTTTAAATTAAAATAAAAAAAAAACATAATATCGTACCCTACCTTCACAACAAATATTTTGTGTTACGAGTACTTACCCATTTCTTTTTTTTTTTTTTTTAAATTTTGATTCATTTCGTGACAGCAACCACCAATCAAATCACTGACCTACTGATATATCTAAACTAATACTAACTGACCCGGCAAACGTTGTTCTGCCATATAAAAGTCGCGATTAAAAAATAGGGGGTGGGGTTAGGAGCGAGAAAAACTTTACGACCTATTCTCATACCTACCAAATATAAAAAAAAACAAACATTAAAATCGGTCAAGCCGTTTCTGAGGAGTGTAACCACAAACACCATATCACAAGATTTTTATATTATACAGCATGTAACAAAAACCCTGTTCGATCCAATGAAGGCGTATTACTGATTACGTTACGTTACGTAGTAAAAAAATTGTAAAAAAATGTAGCTCATAAAAACCAAAAGTTTTAGATTTTTTATTTTTATAAGATACGCGAAATTTAACTCTAAATATGACAAATTTTCATAAGTTGACAACACTTTAACGGCCGGCGAAATCTTTTCATTTGACTTGTTCGTCAACTCGCACGCGTTAAACTCGCCCGTTCGTGCGAGTTGGCACCTTATGAATTTACCTATTTTTTTTGTTGTCAACTCGCTCGTTCGTATTAAGTACAGTCAAATAAAAACAGATTGAAACCAATAGCTATTAATAACTAGGTTTTGCCTGCGCTGGCTGATTCGGTTAAGTAACAACTATCTACTTACATTTCGGGATACGTTACAGCCTATGTTGAAGGTGCGGTATGAGGCGAGGGGGATGTGGCCGACGACGCATGATACCCAAGCATCAGCGTTCAGATTCACTACCTACCAGGAGATCAGAATCACAATAAGTATTCTGAGGCTGGAATCATGACAGGTAGAAGAGATTTACAAATTACCAGCAGAACTGACAATCATGAAGAAGTACAAGCGGTATAGATTTATAAACTACCAGGAAATCAGAATCGCAAAAAAAGTATGCCGAGTCTGGAATCATGAGAGGTATATACAAATTGCTAGCAGATCAGAATCACAAAACGTATTCCAAGACTGAAATTATGAGAGGTAGATTCACAAATTACCACGACAACAGAATTATGAAGAAGTAAAATTTCGTGATATTGTTGACTGTTTTTGTTTTATTTGCTTGGTTGTAGACAATTTACATAATATGTAATAAGCCAAATTCTTGATTTATTGTAATACCTAGTGTTGATTTCTGATATTGTTGATAATTATTATGTAAATAAGCAGTTTTATATTATTGTCACGTTGATTTATATTCATTATCGATCTCAAAAACGATATTTGTTTTATTTTAAAGTCAAGTCGTATAAAAAGTCTGATAGATTTAAAGTGGGTACCTACATATATTTTAAATTTTATAAGAAGTTTTTGTAGCTGACTGTACATAAATATGTCAGATTTTTACGGTTGAGCGAGTTGACGACAAAAAAATAGGTAAAATCGAAAGGTGTCAACTCGCACGAACGGGCGAGTTGACGAACAAGTCATTTTATTTATCTATTTTTATTTCAAACGATACCGCACTGCACTAGCTGCGCTGTAGGCACTTAGACATAAAACTGTAGGTGAACTTTGTCGAGCGCTCAGTGTTGCGTTTGATAAGTTTTTCTTTTTTTTTAAATGAATTATTTTCATCGGGGAAAAATAATAATCTCGTATCCATAAAATGATTACGTATATGTGTACGCAGTAAGATACCAAACAATACCCTTCAGGATCGGACAGGGTTTTTGTTACATGCTGTATATTAGAAGATTATAAAGAGGTAAAGTTTGTTTGTAGGAAGTAATCTCTGCAAATTCTGACCTGATTTTGAAAATTCTTTCACCAGTAGGTAGCTACAATATTTCTGAGTGTTATACATTAAATTCATTTTCAAAAGAACAATGCGAAGTTCCCATACATCAAAAAACCTGATAGTGGAAGTTTATGTATAGTAAGTAAGTTTAGGTACGAGTATAAGGTATAGTAGAAAGACTACTTTTAAGTTTAGAAAATAATGTCATATTATAGTCATTATTACGATTTAAACGCTACGAAACCAAAACATATTAATGTTACTTTTTAGGTTAGGATTTGCCGATAGCAAATAGGTAATATAGAAATAAATGTGCTAAGAACAGCCCCTCATTAGCAGACACAATTAAAAACCTAAAGGGGATATGAGGGGCCTGGCGGATTAATAATAATGCTCAAAGTTAATTCTAAAATAGGAATACTTAGTTATGGTCTAAAACGTCTTTTTTACTTTGTGAATTCTTGGAAACTGACTTTACGACACTGCTTAGTGTTCAAGATCAACACTAGATAAATAATAATTATTACACAAAAACTGACATGAAACTCGATAGATGGTTTTGGCGTCGAAATAGATCGCGTTATGGTTTCGTCACCAGCAATTGTATAAGTAATTTAGATTTTTTTTTGCTTATATCAAAACACAGATGTGGTTTTATTTCACCTTTAACCCTTCTAGTGTATCTCATTAGGTCAGCAGATCGACTAGTCACCGTAGCTAGTAAACACTTAGACTCTTGATAATTGATTAAAAACCAAAACATATTAATGTTACTTTTTAGGTTAGGATTTGCCGATAGCAAATAGGTAATATAGAAATAAATGTGCTAGAACAGCCTCTCATTAGCAGACTCAATTAAAAACCTATAGGGGATATGAGGGGCCTGGCGGATTAATAAAAACGCTCAGAGTTAATTCTAAAATAGGAATACTTAGCTATAGTCTAAAACGTCTTTTGTACCTTGTGAATTCAAACAACCAACTTTAAGATACTGCTCAGAATCATTATAATTGTCACTATAAATTGAGTGAAGAATTGTCAAACGTCAAAAAAGTTCGTTTCAGTCGTGCAAACTCATTTAATTATTATATTATTTTAATTAATTTGTATTATACAAAGACTAATGAAGAATTTACTAATTAAATAAAACGTAAAATAATGTATAAAACTCAGAAACAGAGTTGAATAAAGTCAAGTAGTTGAGATGCGAACAAAATATGGTAATGCGTTTATCTTTGACGTAGAATAAGAATATAGAAGAATAAAAAATAAAAACCTGCGTTTCATTTAACATTGTGATATGCGTAATTAATATACAATTCAATTAACTGAATTTTAAGATTTATTTCATTTCTATACATAGTCAGGTGAAATATTGGCATTCTTTTTTACGTGGACGAAGTCGAAGGAAATATGAATTTAAAACATACTCCTCTACTAAACAATAACCACTAAATATAATATAAAAATAGAATACTAACAGTAAAAACCGAATCAAAATTGTTTGACAAAGGAACGAGATAGAACAATTATAAACAAATATACATATCCCTCTCGCAAAAACACCGTTTTCTATGGCAGCTATATAGGTGTCCACGTCAAACTTCTTTTTATAATTATCAACTTCGTCGCTGATGAAGATATTCAAAATCTTACATATTTATTTATTAGAGCTAATAAGTATTTAATTTAGTAAATAAAGATCACATGCATGTATTCTATTGTATTTTATGATTCATCAAAGAAAAGCGTCGTAAGTTCTAAACGTTCTAGAATTATGCTAATAAGCTAATCACATAATCTTATATATGTACGAGTAGGTAGGTATTCAATCTAGATATTGTGTTTATTTTTATTTTTCTTTAATTAGTCTCATACTCTTCGATATACTACAATTATATGTAAAGCAACTGTCCTTTAAATACTCATTCACTTTCCGATTTTTCATGATATTTTTGCTTGAAGTAAAAGTATCTTTTTTTTATACTTTTTATAGGCACGCGTTTGACCACTATCTCACCTGATGGTAAGCGATGATGTGGTCGAAGATGGAGTATGCTTGCCTAGAAGTAACCTATTCATTCTTGACTTAAAGACTCCCAGGTTGTAGCTATCAGGAAACAAAGATTCCGGCAGGGAATTCCACTCTCTAGCTGTACGCACAATGAATGTGTTCTCAAAACGTTTTGTGCGTGTGGATGGGATTTTCACCATGTACCGGTGGCGCATCGCCGTATGTCTTGTGGTCCGATGATGGTACGGGCTTGGCGGAATCAAATTATGCCATAATTATATATCTGAAGTTATCTATCTTTAATTACCGTATTGACGTTTTTTGCGCCCGTTGGTGCCTGACAGGTAAAACCTTTCCTTTTTGTTTTCATTGACTTGTAATCAATTTAAATTAATTATTTCTTAACGTAGCGATTCAAAAAAGACACAATAATGGGCTTTGCATGGTCTTTTTTTCGTGTTGGAACTCTCGTAATAAAATTAATCTGAGCTTTCGAGACTGGGTAATCAATTTTTGTGCCGATTTTTCCAGTGAGCTCAAAGAGGTTCTCGTGGTTGGTTTGAGGAATGCCTTTAACTTCGATGTTGTTTAATCTAGTCCGCTGCTCCTTAGCGTTGGACTCCACCTCTAATTGTTCTACTCGAACCTGGATGTGATCAACTTGCTCCTGTACCTTCTTTATGAGTATAAGGCTAGTTTTTAGGTCTTTAATTCTTCCATTAAACTCCTTCAGCTCCCGGTTAGTGTCACAGAGAGACGACTTGAAGCCAGCTAACTCGGTGCGCAGTTCAGCAATCTCATCTTTTAGACATTCCAATGGGGCTAGTTTGTCCGCCAGAGATCTTATTTCTTTCACTATGAGTGACTCTGTCTCAGGCCTTGGAGACACTGGGGCTTGGGGTAGCGCTTGATAATTTTTAGTTTTCTATAACCCAGTTTCCTGTGACCGGTTTCTGTTATGCCCGCACAATGAAAGTGCAGATTGTGCAGTGGGCTCCATCGGATAGTGGCTCATCGCATGCTCCACAGGGCGATCATAAATATGAACGACGTAAGTATGGCGAAGTGCGTAACAGAAAAGTTTGACAATCGCTGGAGTTCTGTGTTCAACGCTGTATACCTACACAGATATTGAAAGCGACCGTGTGACTTCGCGACTGAAACGAGACTGACATTTCCCTGGCATAAGAAGAGTAATTAATCTCTTTAGCGCGCCTCCAAAGTTTCGGGATCTTTTCTTTGTGAGGCATGAGTTAAATAGGGATTGAGGATAGAGATGTTTCAATGTTATTCGACGGTAATGTCATCGAAATCAGCAATTTTGCCATTTTTTAAGTTTTTCATCCAGTATATTACGTCTGGCAGAGTAAAAGGTGTGCTAATGTAACACTATCATTTATAACTTCAGACAATTTTCGATAGTTTTTGCCTTTTTGCTGTTGTTTGTCATATCTATTTCAGTGACAGTGACATCCATCTTTTTCTGCGGCTATCGCCTACTTCACGCATTAGCTATTTACCGAGTTCTAGTGTTTGTTCGACAAATAGGTCTGTGTTGTATGATTTTTCATAATCTGCAAGGAGTGAGGCGGAATCCTTGCTTAAGCTTGGAATGTAAGAAGTACGGCAACCTCGTGGAATGTTCTGCCTTGATGTGGCCCATACAACTTCTACGAACTTCTCGTAATTGTTCGGCACAGGATCTAAGTCGAGTCGCTAGGAGTCAATTTCATCGGCAAACATCTGCCAGTTTGCCTTTGTCAGTTTGCTTTTATTGCTGCTTCAACGAGACATCCAATTGGCCAATGTTGGCTTCTAGGTATAGGCTGATGTACTGACTTTTTGCAGAAAGTGCTAACATTATCACTGGCAAAGATCAGATCAGGGTTGCAGCCACGGCACCATCGGTCGCTATTAAAGGATGCTGGGAGTTTGGCGATGTGTATCAATGTGAGGTTTCTCTGCCTCCGCCCAAACTTCCACTGCATCACCATCCGCGTTATTGGCTGTATATCTCCATGTAGTGCTGTGGCTACTGAAATCGCCAACAATGATTTGAATGAGCCTATCGTGCAAATTTCTCGTGCAATTGAAATGAAACCGTTGACTTGGTGGTCTTAATATGGAATTAATTGTGCAGCTGCCGGTATTGATGGTGATAATTTCTATGGAGTTATCAGAAGTGGAGGCCGTGGACTGCACAGCAACGTTTGGTCTGACAAAAACAGCGCTACTGTACTTTGCATGAGGAATTTCGACAGTGAGGGTCATGACAGGTATTTGAGGCCTAGGTTGTTAACTATTGCGGTGGGTTTCCTGAAAGTAGCGTACATCGCAAAGTGAATTTTGGCACAGATTCGCAAGAAGCTTTTTTATTGTTGATAGGCACGCGTTTGACCAGTATCTCACCTGATGGTAAGCGATGATGTAGTCGAAGATGGAGCACGCTTGCTTAGAAGTAACCTATTCACTCTTGACTTAAAGACTCCCAGGTTGTAGCTATCAGGAAACACAGACTCCGGCAGGGAATTCCACCCCCTAGCTGTACGCACAATGAGTGTTTTCTCAAAACGCTTTGTGCATATGGATGGGTGCAAAGTGAATTTTGGCACAGATTCGCAAGAAGCTGAGCGTTATTTCTTGAAAACCCCTCTATATTTTTCGGTATAACGTACAGAGCTGGTTTATTGATAGAGATACTAGGGTAGGTTAATAAAGGTGCCGCGGAAGTTGGCGTCGATAAGTGTCTTGGTCGAGTTAGGGTTTGAGTCATCGTGGTGAAAGGGTTAGTCAGTTAGATTTTGCGTAACCCAGTGCCAGCTGTCCAGGGTGTGGCGGGCGTTTGGAATCGAAGTTCGATATTTTTAATGCCGCTCGGGATGCTCCTTTCATGCACCCCATGTTTGTGGAGATAATGTAGTGTTATTTCAAGACGTCTTATGATGGGAGAATTTAAAGTCTGTGTACCGTGTGATAAATGTTCCATAAATTCACAGATTGTGTGATGAATTTTAAGAAACAACGAACACAACAACAAACAAACAACAAAGATGTAACAAAAAAACAAAGATGCTCTGTTTAGAGAATTGGCATCATCAACAACATTAGTGCCACCATGTTTACGAAGATAACTCTTATATATAGACTGTATAAAGCTTGTTACAGAAATAGGTAAGTCATCCTACTAATAATTATTATAAATGTGAAATTTGTGAGTGTGTATGTTTGTTACATCTTCACGCTCAAACGGCTGGACCGATTTGAATAAAATTCGGTATGTAGATAGCTTATAGCCTAGATTAACACATAGGCTTTTATTCCAGTCTAGGCGGGTAAAACCGCGGGGCGCAGCTAGTTCTTCATATATGGTCAAAGGGTAAGTAGGCATGTGGATTAAAAAGCTGAAATATTTTATAAAAACGATAAACTTTATTTGATTTGCTGTATAGCGAAACGTAAACTGTTTGTTTTATCACATTGAGCTTTTGAATTTCTTTCTACGGGATTCGGATTCAAGTGGCAGCTTAACCTCTGAAACAACAAAATGATAGTACGGTAATGTGTGTACGGTTGTGTGTAAATACGGTAATGTGAATTAAGTAAAAACATTTTGTATTTTTAAAAAGATATGGTACGGAAAAAGATTTCGTGTTTCACTAAAAGTAGCTTTAGTTCTTCAATATACTCAGGTAACTGCTTACAATGTAAATCAACAAAATTGATTTCAAAGCACAAAGTACCTTATCGTTAAAAGCACTTTAAGTTTATAAAATGCATAAACGGGCAACATCCAATAATAACAATACTATAAGAACACAACAGTATGAGAAGATACACGGAAGTAGTATGGAAGAAGAAAATATGTTTCGCCAATCCTATATCAATTGGGATAAGGATAACATAATGATGATGAATATAGGATATATTATCTTACCCATAACCGCCTTTTAACTTGTCGCCGCCGCCGCCACCTCCGCCTTGGCCTAAGCCGCCACCACTGCCGCCGCCGATACCACCACCACTGCCGCCTCCGTGACCGCTGCCACCGCCGCCTCCGAGAGCACCACCAGCACTTCCGTGGCTGTGTCCTCCTTGACCGCTTTGACCGTATCCGCCACTGCTGCTACCGCCGCTTAAGCCGCCGCTGCCTCCGTGGCCACCACTGCTGCCGCCGCCTCCGTGGCCACCACTACCACCTCCTCCGTGGCCGGGCTTGCCACCACCACCGCCGCCACTACCAGCACCGCCGCCGCCACCGCTACCAGCGCCGCCGCCGCCACCCCCCTGACTACTGTCACCATATCCACCTGCAAATTAAAAATAACACAAGTTTGTAAAACGTGGTGTAACTTTCAAATCGATGAACTCCGGCGGACAGGGGGCTTAGACAAAGTAACAATTTAAAAACCATAACGAAGTTAGAAAAGACTAAAATGTATGAGATTGACATAAAGCGCGCTAAGTCACGTGGTCAGTCGACTGACGACATCGTTATCGTAAGTTGGTAGACAATGTTATAATTCGTAACGAAACCATAAAGAAACGAATTGCTATCGTGTTTATCCCATACAAATGCGTAAACCAGCAGCGCTTTCAGAGTTCGCCTTCGCCTCGATCGTGATCGCCAAAAAAGATAACGAAGGAACGCTAACGCTAGGAAATGTTTATCGATATCTCAGAGACGATGACGAATTTAGATATCGTTTCGCTACGAAGCGATGTTACTTTATCTACAGGGCCAGGTATATTTCCATCAAATGGAAGGGTCATATGAATATGCTAAATGATGGTTTAGTTTTTATCAAGGTCGTAGGATTCAGTGAGGTCACCGCCAATACTAAAGTCAAGTAATTCGACTGAGGTCCAAAATGTTCAATTAATACGAGTCTAGAGACACGTGTATTGCTATAAATGAACACTAAATAAACAGAAAAACCAAATTTGCATATAATTTTTCAAATCCAAGAAAAACAATAAGCTTGTTTTGAGTTTTTTTTTGTTATCCATAATAATTTAGGTAAGGATTCAGCTCATGTTCCAGAGTAGAAACTTACTTTTTTTGTGAAGCGAAAGTAAAACCAAAACAAAACTAAAATAATAAAAACAAAACAATACCTGGTGCGGCGTAAGTGATTGCGATGAGCCCTAAGGCTATTGCTGTGACTACTGCTAGACGAGCCATGTTGATCTGTGCCCCGAACTCTTTCGTCCCAGCTTATATACAGACTCGCTTATGTCATGAACTTGGACAAATGTTTATTAGACTCTTAACTTTTTGCCTCGCTCTTCTATGGAATAATTATTAAGGTGCCGCAGAATTAAAATATTCTGATTTTAAATATCGAGGTGGATATATAGTGCTTTAGTTGTTCTAAGCTACGCAATGCCTTTTAATGGGGTTTTAACTAACACTTAGGGAATTTGTTCCGGAGGGTTTGAGAGATTAATACCAACATTATTATTTTAGTTAGAGGAGCAGATTGTCGATGTGACAAGGTGGCTGGATTGATATGGACAAATGAAAATACTTTCTTTTTTTATGCACCTGCCATGTTATCTCTTCACCACGTTTTGTTGACTGGTAGAGAATGCCTAGAAGGCATTAAGTTCGTCTATATTTCTTTGTTGAAAAAGTTAACATAATTAATATAGAATCATGTTTACTTAGGAATTAAATAAAACTTTAAAATACGGTGTCAAAAAAATCCTCCGCATCGCTGTCGACTGGAAGTGTGCCCAAAAGACTGACGGCATTTCCACGTTGTATGGCAATGCTTAACCTCTGGCCGAGGTACCTAGTAGTAAAAGCCAGCCCTTAGGTCACGAGAAGTGTCAACAAGGCGTTTCGATAGATCTTTAAACAATAAGAGCACTTGGACCCCACAGCCCATGGGTTTTAACCTCAAACGGCTCGAAAATATAACAAAAAGGCAATGAGATGTAAACTAATACTGGTAATATTGCGGGCGCCGAGGCCTCCTATGTGAATGAGAAGAGTAGCTTGAGCCCAAGCTCGGTCGTCCGTGGCCACATATAAAATAGAAATAAGTGTTACTTGAATAATCTGGTCTATTTTTTCCAAAATGTGAGAGTGCTTCCATAAGTGGGATGCACGATGGAGACATATTAATTTTGGGCCGAAATAACAATAGCGAATTAGAGTGATGGCCGAATGCATGTTAATTTGGAGCAAGCTTTCCGAAACATCATTATTTTTTTTATTTTTGCCTCCACCAAACTGGGAAAGGAATGATCAAAGATTGGGGACCCAAGGAGACGAAGAGTGCTTTTTTTAATAATTTTGATTTTAGGGGCTATTGCGTCGAATTTTGGAAGTGTCAGTTGTCGGTCAGTACACTCAGTACTGTAAAATAGGAATAATTTGCATTTAGAAAAGCTGAGTTCAAGTCCTATTGGAGTTGATTTTTAAAAATTTGCAGGTCATTCAAAACGGTATCTATATCACCTCCTAGGGTTCCATCATTGAGGTACCAAACGATAAATTTAGAATATAGCTGAATCAATATAGTGTCCATATATTGCGGAACCCAGATATTAATAATAGATTTATATTTGATCCATTCGTTAACACGTTGAAGTGGCCGAGAGTTTTTGTGTAGCGCAGCCGATCACCATACCTATCTTTGTATTGTATGTATATGTATTAACAAATTTGTACACAGAAAATATTGCGTTCGCGTCGGTGATGGCCGGTTAAAGGCCTACGCACACCGGGACGGAATGGCAGAGGATTTAAATTTTTACCAAAAGACATTCAAACTTATCTAGTAGGAATACGACATAAATGCCAGTGTTTTATATTAATTCTGTGGCATCGGAAGGGATTTCTTGACAGTTGGAGAGCGCGCTAAGGGATCCCGCGGCGGGATGCCGCAGCTCACTGCGGTATGCAACGGCACGCCGAAGTGCAAGCGAGAGTAGGCACTAGTCGTTGGTCGTTGTCTAATTTTTGGTGGACGAAACGCAACCGTTTTTCCGACGACGAAAACGGTTGCAGAAAATGGTCGTCGTCGCAACTGGTTTGAAGAAGAAACTATCGTCGAGTGAAGTAGGTGCAGCTTCTTACAGCTACTAACGGTTTCAAGTTGCAAATGTATGCAACGTGATCGTCGCGTCAGGAATGACAGCACTGACGAGTGGTAATAAAACATCGACTGTATGCCATTGACAAAAAGATCACTCTTCATTGGAAGAACTGTTTTTGTGAAACGATAAGAACGACAAAGCGACGAGTATGATAGTTAAATTAATGGGTTCTCATCTGTATTTTCTTAGACGTAAAATGAAAAACCACATCAAGTAATTCAAAGACTGGTTTGTGCAACGAAGACTGCTTGGACCCACGACGTGAAAACTGTTTCACCGTCGCAGAACGTAAAACGGTCTTTGAAAACGGTTTGTCGTCGAGACGCCCATCACTAGTAGGCATACATTTGCACCCACGCCGCAATCCACTTCACGCGTATTTATTTTGAGACATACTGCGGCGTGACGTGGCATGCAGCGGCACGTCACCGTCGTTTTGGTACGCCGCCGGAATGCTACCAGTATCTAAACGGCTAGGGTGCGCTGACTGGTGGCAAAATCCTCTGCTATTCCGTCCCGGTGTGCGTAGGCCTTAAGGCACGGCGCACTCTGCAAGATTTACAAAGCTTGTCTCATTCTGCTCGCAGTTTTTTTCTTGTTATTTTGGAAGTTTTCCATTCCGCATGATAAGGCTTAATTTACATATAAGGATACCCAACTAAAATCTTCTATAAAACATGAAATTGGTACACCTTACATTGTCCTATGATGCGCGGCGTCTTTGACGGCACGGTTGGCGCAGTTTGACAGGTTGGCTGTTGCGCTGCGGGTCACGGGTTTGATTCCCGCGAATTTCGAATATGGCCAAATAAATATTTATTCACGGAACAAATATTTATTTGGCCTACAAATGGTTGTTCCGGGTCTGGGTGTCTTGTGTATGTGAATTTACATGTTTGTGAACGCCCCCAGGATACAGGAGTAATTCCTAGTGTGGGGAAATGTTTAAATTAAAATTAAAAAAAAACATAATATCGTACCTTCACAATAAATATTTTGTGTTACTTACCCATTTTTTAATTATTTTTTTTTAATTTTTTTATTTATTTCGTGACAGCAACCATCAATCAAATCACTGACCTACTGATATATCTAAACGAATACTAACTGACCCGGCAAACGTTGTTCTGCCATATAAAAGTCGCAATTAAAAAATAGGGGGTGCGGTTAGGAGCGAGAAAAACTTTACGACCTATTCTCATACCTACCAAATATAAAAAATTAACAAACATTAAAATCGGTCAAGCCGTTTCTGAGGAGTGTAACCACAAACACCATGACACAAGATTTTTATATTATACAGCATGTAACAAAAACCCTGTTCGATCCAATGAAGGCGTATTCCTGGTTACGTTACGTTACGTAGTAAAAAAATTATAAAAAAATGTAGCTTATAAAAACCAAAAGTTTTAGATTTTTTATTTTTATAAGATACGCGAAATTTAACTCTAAATATGACAAATTTTCATAAGTTGACAACACTTTAACGGCCGGCGAAATCTTTTCATTTGACTTGTTCGTCAACTCGCACGCGTTAAACTCGCCCGTTCATGCGAGTTGGCACCTTTTGATTTTACCTATTTTTTTTGTTGTCAACTCGCTCGTTCGTATAAAGTACAGTCAAATAAAAACGGATTGAAACCAATAGCTATTAATAACTAGGTTTTGCCTGCGCTGGCTGATTCGGTTAAGTAACAACTATCTACTTACATTTCGGGATACGTTACAGCCTATGTTGAAGGTGCGGAATGGGGTGAGCATCAGCGTTCAGATTCACGACCTACCAGGAGTTCAGAATCACAATAAGTATTCTGAGGCTGAAATCATGACAGGTAGAAGAGATTTACAAATTACCAGCAGAACTGAGAATCATGAAGAAGTACAAGCGGTATAGATTTATAAACTACCAGGAAATCAGAATCGCAAAAAAAGTATGCCGAGTCTGGAATCATGAGAGGTATATACAAATTGCTAGCAGATCAGAATCACAAAAAGTATTCCGAGACTGAAATTATGAGAGGTAGATTCACAAATTACCACGACAACAGAATTATGAAGAAGTAAAATTTCGTGATATTGTTGAATGTTTTTGTTTTATTTGCTTGGTTGTAGACAATTTACATAATATGTAATAAGCCAAATTCTTGATTTATTGTAATACCTAGTGTTGATTTCTGATATTGTTGATAATTATTATGTAAATAAGCAGTTTTATATTATTGTCATGTTGATTTATATTAATTATCGATCTCAAAAACGATATTTGTTTTATTTTAAAGTCAAGTCGTATAAAATGTCTTATAGATTTAAAGTGGGTACCTATATTTTAAATTTTATAAGAAGTTTTGTAATGAACACATTAGGGGAAGTTTTAAAGTTGCACCTATCACTGACAAGATGTCCGAATCAAGGCTAAGATGGTATGGGCACGTGATGCGAAGGCCTGATGATTATGTTGTGAAAATGTGCCTTTCCATGGCTACTAAAAAAAGGGGTAGGGGAAGACCGCAAACCACGTGGATGACAAATGTCCAAAAGGACATGAGAAGCCTCAATGTCAACATTGAAGACACCAAACAAAGAACAACATGGCGCCGCATGATAAAGAAAGCCAACCCAGTGTAACGGGATAAGGCGAGGCTAAAGAAGAAGATAAGAAGTTTTTGTGGCTGACTGTACATAAATATGTCAGATTTTCACGGTTGAGCGAGTTGACGACAAAAAAAAAATAGGTAAAATAGAAAGGTGTCAACTCGCACGAACGGGCGAGTTGACGAACAAGTCATTTTATTTATCTATTTTTATTTCAAACGATACCGCACTGCACTAGCTGCGCTGTAGGCACTTAGACATAAAACTGTAGGTGAACTTTGTCGAGCGCTCAGTGTTGCCTTTTATAAGTTTTTCTTTTTTTTTAAATGAATTATTTTCATCGGGGAAAAATAATAATCTCGTATCCATTAAATGATTACGTATATGTGTACGCAGTAAGATACCAAACAATACCCTTCAGGATCGGACAGGGTTTTTGTTACATGCTGTATATTAGAAGATTATAAAGAGGTAAAGTTTGTTTGTAGGAAGTAATCTCTGCAAATTCTGAACCGATTTTGAAAATTCTTTCACCAGTAGGTAGCTACATTATTTCTGAGTGTTACACATTAAATTCATATTCAAAAGAACAATGCGAAGTTCCCATACATCAAAAAACCTGATAGTGGAAGTTTATGTATAGTAAGTTTAGGTAAAAGGTATAGTAGAAAGACTACTTTTAAGTTTAGAAAATAATGTCATTTTGTAGTCATTATTACGATTTAAACGCTACGAAACCAAAACATATTAATGTTACTTTTTAGGTTAGGATTTGCCGATAGCAAATAGGTAATATAGAAATAAATGTGCTAGAACAGCCCCTCATTAGCAGACACAATTAAAAACCTATAGGGGATATAAGGGGCCTGGCGGATTAATAATAATGCTCAAAGTTAATTCTAAAATAAGAATACTTAGTTATGGTCTAAAACGTCTTTTTTACTTTGTGAACTCTTGGAAACCGACTTTACGACACTGCTAAGTGTTCAAGATCAACACTAGATAAATAATAATTATTATACAAAAACTGACATGAAACTCGATAAGTAGATGGTTTTGGCGTCGAAATAGATCGCGTTATGGTTTCGTTACCAGCAATTGTATAAGTCATTTCGATTTTTTTTTGCTTATATCAGAACACAGATGTGGTTTTAATTCACCTTCAACCCTTCTAGTGTATATCATTAGGTCAGCAGATCGACTAGTCAGCGTAGTTAGTAACTATTGGTCCTTCGAGCCCGATTTTTCGATTAAGTGGCCCAGCTTGGACCACTACCCCCGTACTCGCAGTGGATTGCTGCGGCAAAGGTACGCGGTACTTTAGCAGTGTCACCAGCAGAGACGGAGGTGAAGACAGCTACGTCCAGCGGAGTTGGATGGTTGAGCTAGTTCAATGTGACGTCGCAGAGGGCGCCACCAGTCACTTAGTTTAGTGACATCATCAGTTCAACCAGCAACCACCGTCGTAGTAGTACACGTGAGTGAGAAGTGCAACTGTGAGTACTGTTCTATACTTACAAAAAGTGCGGTTTTATAGTACGAGTATTTCAAGCAATATTGGGCTTTATATCTCTATATCAAGAATTTGACTTTGACTTCGAGAGACGTAAATTTATCGGAGTTGTGATCTATCAAGAAAAGACTTTAATTTAAATTAATAGTGTGGATGTTAGACTAAGAAAAAATTGGTAAAAAACGAGGGAACGGGGAATCTATGCCTGATTTCCACCACAGTACATTTTAAACTTAAAACACTTAGATTATTTTGTGTCTAATGTTTTTGTAGATTTTTACACTTGTAAATTATTTTTGTGTCTTTTGTCACATAAAATATTATAATAAATTTTTACACATGTGATTTAGTTTGTGTCTTTAGTCACAAGAATTAGAACATATTAGAAGATTATAAGACTGATAATTTAATTTGGGTTTTTAGTTACTTAGAATATTTTAGTAGCTAGTAGTACTCTGATACCCAACTAGTTTATGGAATTTGTTTAACGTTTTATTGTGATACGATACTTTATTTGTTTGGTTTTAGTTGATCAATGAGATTATTATCTCTAATCAAGTTATAGACGAGAGTTATATTAGATAGCTATTTATTAAATTTTTATTTATTATTCTGTTTATTGTTCTGTAAACATATAAACGGAATAATAATATTCACTAATATTTTCCCAACTATCTTGGGGTCGGCTTTCAATCTAACCGGATGCAGCTGAATACCAGTATTTTACATGGAGCGACTGCCTATCTAACCTCCACAATCCAGTTACTGGGTAATACGATACCCCTTGGTAAGACTGGATGTCAGACTTTCGGGCTTATGACGACCCGTAACGACTGTCAAAGATCCACGATTGACAGCCGGGACCAACAGCTTAACGTGCTTTCCGAGGCCCGGCGGAGTCTTGGTATGTAAAGATGGTCGTATCCACGGACCAACCCCGGCAAGGGCAGCTTAACCTGATGGATCGACCCGTGCGGCTGTTATTATTTTAGCCACGAGCTCCTCTCAACATATTATATTGTTAAAATATTAGTTATAATAAAATGGAAGGAATAATCAATGTTATAAAGGAACCTCAAAATGTAATACAACGGGGATTAACTACCTTTAAAAGGAGTCCGAAGGATAGATTAACAGTTGCTTACATACAAACTAGAGAAGAGATATATATTAATAGGAAATATCTAGTTGGCTGTATATTACAACGTCTCTCTGAGCAAAAACGTATGCATGTAGAATCTGCATCGTCATTAAAGGAGATGCTTGATACGAGTACAACTTATGATAAATTGCAGTAAGATTATTAGTAGAATCTTCCTTTACACTACACAGTACCCCTCCTAGTTAATATAGTTCAACACAGTTCAAAATAGGTCAAAACAGTTCAATATAGTTCAATACAGTTTCGTATAGTTCAACATAGGTCAATATAGGTCAACATAGGTCAACTTAGGACAACATAGGTAAACTTACTCGTAGGTCAACATAGGTCAACATAGATCAACATAGGTCAATATAGGTCAACTTAGGTTAACATAGGTCAATATAGATCAAAATAGGTCAATATAGTTCAATATAGGTTAATATAGGTCAATATAGTTCAATATAGGTCAATAAGTATAGGTTAACATTGTTCAATTTAGGTCAATACAGGTTAACATAGTTCAATATAGTTTAATGTGATTCTTTGAAAAGAGGCCAACCAATAAAACATATTATGTATTTCACAAATTACGAATTAGAAAAAAAAATATTACAGTGTTATCTTTTACATTGTTTTTAATCTTTAAACTAATGTTTATATTGTTTTTATATACACTTTGTTTTCTATATTTACCTTGTTTTTTGCTTCGTTAGAGCTAAATAAATTATATCGAATTTTGATACCTGTAATGAACTCAAGATTTCGATTATTTTTATGTGATTTTAGGCTAAATATGTAAAAGGATTTTTGATTTAAAGAACGGTGATTATTGAGATTGATTAACTCATATGCTTTTAAATAATGTATTCGTAATAAGGTCAAATTGTAAAGGACATTCCGCCACTAAATGTTCTTGGTGGACCGCCACTAAATGTTCGAGATCAACACTAGATAAATAACAATTATTATATAAAAAATGACATAAAACTCGATAGATGGCGTTGGCGTCAAAACAGATCGCGCTGTGGTTTCGTTACCAGCAATTGTTTAAGTAATATAAATTTTCTTTTCAATAAACAACCAGCTAAGATCAGAACACAGATGTGGTTATATATCACCTTCAACCCTTCTAGTGTATCTCATTAGGTCAGCAGATCGACTAGTCACCGTAGCTAGTAAACACTTAGACTCTTGATAATTGATTAAAAATCAAAACATATTAATGTTACTTTTTAGGTTAGGATTTGCCGATAGCAAATAGGTAATATAGAAATAAATGTGCTAGAACAACCTCTCATTAGCAGACACAATTAAAAACCTATGGGGGATATGAGGGGCCTGGCGGATGAATAAAAACGCTCAGAGTTAATTCTAAAATAGTAATACTTAGCTATGGAACGTCTTTTTTACTTAGTGAATACTTGGAAACCAACTTTACGACACTGCTTAAACTCTTGATAATATTGTCACTATAAATTGAGTGAAGAATTGTCAAATATCAAAAAAGTCCGTTTCAGTCGTGCAAACTCATTTAATTATTATGTTATTTTATTAATTTGTATCATACAAAGACTAATGAAGAAATATTACTTATTAAATAAAACGTAAAATAATGTATAAAACTCAGAAACAGAGTTGAATAAAGTCAAGTAGCAGTGTGTAAAATGGAACGTCTTAAAAAAGGGTAGTTGAGATGCGAACAAAATATGGTAATGCGTTAATCCTTGACGTAAAATAAGAATATAGAAGAATAAAAAAATAAAAACCTGCGTTTCATTTAACATTGTGATATGCATATTTAATATACAATTCAATTAACTGAATTTTAAGATTTATTTCATTTCTATACATCACAGTCAGGTGAAATATTGGCATTCTTTTTTACGTGGACGAAGTCGAAGGAAATATGAATTTAAAACATATTCCTCTACTAAACAATAACCGCTAAATATAATATATAAATAGAATACTAACAGTAAGAACCAAATCAAAATTGTTTGACAAAGGAACGAGATAGAACAATTATAAACAAATATAATAAAATACCGTTTTCTATGGCAGCTATATGGGTGTCCACGTCAAATTTCTCTATAGAATCAGATTTGGAGCTTTATAACTTCGTCGCTGATGAAGATATTCAAAATCTTACATATTTATTTATTAGAGCTAATAAGTATTTAATTTAGTAAATAAAAAATCACATGCATATTTTCTATTGTATTTTCTGATTCATCAAGGAAAAGTGTCATAAGTTCTAAACGTTCTAGAATTATGCTAATTAGTTAATCACATAATCTTATATATGTACGAATAGGTAGGTATTCAATCTAGATATTGTGTTAATTTTTATTTTTCTTTAATCAGTCTCGCACTCTTCGATAGACTACAATTACATGTAAAGCAACTGTCCTTTAAATACTCATTCGATTTCCGATTTTTCATGATGTTTTTGCTTGAAGTAAAAGTATCTTTTTTTTATACTTTTCATAGGCACGCGTTTGATCACTATCTCACCTGATGGTAAGCGATGATGTGGTCGAAGATGGAGTATGCTTGCCTAGAAGTAACCTATTCATTCTTGACTTAAAGACTCCCAGGTTGTAGCTATCAGGAAACAAAGATTCCGGCAGGGAATTCCACTCTCTAGCTGTACGCACAATGAATGTGTTCTCAAAACGTTTTGTGCGTGTGGGTGGGATTTTCACCATGTACCGGTGGCGCATCGCCGTATGTCTTGTGGTCCGATGATGGTACGGGCTTGGCGGAATCAAATTATGCCATAATTATATATCTGAAGTTATCTGTCTTTAATTACCGTATTGACGTTTTTTGCGCCCGTTGGTGCCTGACAGGTAAAACCTTTCCTTTTTGTTTTCGTTGACTTGTAATCAATTTAAATTAATTATTTCTTAACGTAGCGATTCAAAAAAGACACAATAATGGGATTTGCATGGTCTTTTTTTCGTGTTGGAACTCTCGTAATAAAATTAATCTGAGCTTTCGAGACTGGGTAATCAATTTTTGTGCCGATTTTTCCAGTGAGCTCAAAGAGGTTCTCGTGGTTGGTTTGAGGAATGCCTTTAATTTCGATGTTGTTTAATCTAGTCCGCTGCTCCTTAGCGTTGGACTCCACCTCTAATTGTTCTAATCGAACCTGGATGTGATCAACTTGCTCCTGTATCTTCTCCATGCGTATAAGGCGAGTTTCTATGTCTTTAATCTTCCATTAAACTCCTTCAGCTCCCGGTTAGTGTCACAGAGAGACGACTTGAAGCCAGCTAACTCGGTGCGCAGTTCAGCAATCTCATCTTTTAAACATTCCAATGAGGCTAGTTTGTCCGCCAGAGATCTTATTTCTTTCAGTATGAGTGATTCTTATATCGTGTCTCGGCCCTTGGAGACGCTGGGGCTTGGGTGGCGCTTGATCGTTTGCATTTGCTGTAGTGCCATGTTAGTTTTCCATAACCCAGTTTCAGCCGGTTTGTGACCGGCTTCTGTTATGCCCGCACAATGAAAGTGCAGATCCCGATTGCAGACTGTGCAGTGGGCTCCATCGGATAGTGGCTCATCGCATGCTCCACACCTAAGGGCGTTCATAACTATGAACGACGTAAGTATGGCGAAGTGCGAAACAGAAAAGTTTGAAAATCGCTGGAATTCTGTGGTCAACGCTGTATACACAGACATTGAAAGCGACCGTGCGACTTCGCGACAGAAGCGAGACTGACCTTTCCTTGGCATAAGAAGAGTAATCACTTTAGCGCGCCTCCAAAGTTTTGGGATCTCTTCTTTGTGAGGCATGAGTTAAATAGAGATAGTAACTAAGATACAGTTACTTGTTTGAGATGATTCAATATTATTCGACGGTAATGTCATCGAACTCAGCAATTATGCCAGTTTTTAACTTTTTCATCCAGTATATTACGTCTGGCAGAGTAAAAGGTGTGCTAATGTAACATTATCATTTATCACTTCGGACAACTTTTTGGTTCTGGGTAAGTGATGCCCGACCCCCGGGTCTACCACTAAGGAGAAGCTGGTGGGCAACCAGATTGGCGGTCACCTGGCCCGAGTCTAAAGCTTGAGGTGGATTTTCGGTTAGTTTTTTTTTGGATCATGTTCCAAGCTTTTTGCTGTTGTTTGTCATATCTACGAGTATTTCAGTGACAGTGACATCCATCTTTTTCTGCGGCTATCGCCTACTTCACGAATTAGCTATTAACCGAGTACTAGTGTTTGTTCGACAAATAAGTCTGTGTTGTATGATTTTTCATAATCTGCAAGGAGTGAGGCGGAATCCTTGCTTAAGCTTGGAATGTAAGAAGTACGGCAACCTCGTTGAATGTTCTGCCTTGACACATCAAGGCAGAATATTCAACGACGAACAATTGTGAGAAGTTCAAAGTTGTATGGGCTGTGGTGTTCGTTACGGGATCTAAGTCGAGTCGCTAGGAGTCAATTTCATCGGCAACTATCTGCCAGTTTGCCTTTGAGAAAGTGAATCGTCACCAGTGTCACGAGACATCCAATTGGCCAATGTTGGCTTCTAAGTATAGGCTGATGTACTGACTTTTTGCAGAAGGAGCTAACATTACCACTGGCAAATATCAGATCAGGGTTGCAGCCACGGCACCATCGGCCGCTATTAAAGGATGCTGGGAGTTTGGCGATGTGTATCAATGTGAGGTTTCTCTGCCTCCACCCAAACTTTCACTGTTATTGGCTGTATATCTCCATGTAGTGCTGTGGCTATTGAAATCGCCTACAATGATTTGAATAGGCCTATCATACAAATTTCTCGTGCAATTGAAGTGAAACGGCTGACTTGGTGGTCTTAATATAGAATTAATTGTGCAGCTGCCATTATCGATGGTGATAATTTATATGGAGTTATCAGAAATGGAGGCCGTGGACTGCACAACAACGTTTGGTCTGACAAAAACAGCGCTACCGTACTTTGCATGAGGAATTTCGACAGTGAGGGTCATGCCAGGTAGTTGAGGCCTAGGTTGTTAACTATTGTGGTGGATTTCCTGAACGTAGAGTACATCGCAAAGTGAACAGTTTGGCACAGATTCGCAAGAAGCTGAGCCTTATTGCTTGAAAACCCCTCTATATTTATCGGTATAACGTACAGAGCTGGTTAATTGATAGAGATACTAGGGTTGGCTAATATAGGTGCCGCTGAAGTTAGCGTCGATAAGACAAGTGTCTTGGTCGAGTTAGGGTTTGAGTCATTGTGGTGAAAGGGTTAGTCAGCTAGACTTTGCGTAACCGAGTGCTAGCTGTCCAGGGTGTGGCGGGCGTTCGGAATCGAAGTTCGATATTTTTAATGCCGCTCGGGGATTCTCATGCACCACATGTTTGTGGAGATAGTGTAGTGTTATTGCAAGACGTCTTATGATGGGAGAAATGAACGCGTCAGGCCCCTCGCGTTACCATAAGGTAACGCAACAATAGGTTTTTAATTGTGTCTGCTAATGTGGGGCTTGACGCGTTAAAGTCTGTGTAACGTGTGATATAACTTTTCCTTAAATTCACAGATTGTGTGATGAATTTTCAGATACAACGAACTCATGCACAAAGATGCTCTGTGTAGAAAATTGGCATCATCAACAACATTAGTGCCACCATGTTTACGAAGATTACCCTTATATGCAGACTGTATAAAGCTTGTTACAGAAATAGGTATGTCATTCTTCATATATGGTCAAAGGGTAAGTAGGTATGTGTATTAAAAAGCTGAAGTATTTTATAAAAACGATAAACTTTATTTTATTTGCTGTATGGCGAAACGTAAACTGTTTGTTTTATCACATTGAGCTTTTGAATTTCTTTCTACGGGATTCGGATTCAAGTAGCATCTCAACCTCTGAAACAAACAAAACGATAGTACGGTAATGTGTGTTAATAATAATACGGTAATGTGAATTACAAACATTATGTATTTGTTAAGAGATATGGTACGGATAAAGATTTCGTGTTTCAGTAAAAGTAGCTTTAGTTCTTCAATATACTCTGGTAACTGCTTACAATGTAAATCAACACAATTGATTTAAAAGCACAAAATACCTTATCTTCAAAAGCACTTTAAGTTTATAAAATGCATAAACGGGCAACATCCAATAAAAACAATACAGTATTGTAAGATACACGGAAGAATTAAGAAAGAAGAAAATGTGTTACGCCAATCCTATATCAATTGGGATAAGGGTAACGTCATACGTCATACGTCGATATGGGTAAAAAGGGGGTGACTACAGAGATGAGATGGGAGATGAGATGAGTATGGAAGAAAAAGACATGTAGCGCCGACCCCAAATAAATTGGGATAAGGGCTGGGGAATGATGATGATGAAGGGTAACGTCATAATGATGATGAATATAGGATCTTACGCATAACCGCCCTTTAGCTTGCCGCCGCCGCCGCCACCTCCGCCTTGGCCTAAGCCGCCACCACTGCCGCCGCCGATTCCACCACCACTGCCGCCTCCGTGACCGCTGCCGCCGCCGCCTCCGAGAGCACCACCATCACTTCCGTGGCTGTGTCCTCCTTGACCGCCCTGACCGTGTCCACCACTGCTGCCGCCGCCGGTTAAGCCGCCGCTGCCTCCGTGGCCACCGCTGCTGCCGCCTCCATGGCCACCACTACTACCTCCTCCGTTTCTGGGCTTGCCACCGCCGCCGCTACCAGCACCGCCGCCGCCACCGCTACCGGCGCCGCCACCGCCACCCCCCTGACTACTGTCACCATATCCACCTGGAAATTAAAAATAACACAAGTTTATAGAACGTGGTGTAACTTTCAAATCGATGAACTCCGGCGGACAAGTATATTTCCATAAAATGGAAGGGTCATATGAATATGCTGTGTGATGGTTTAGTTTTTTAGCAAGGTCGTAGGATTCAGTCAGATCACCGCCAAAACTTAAGTTAAGTAATTCGACCGAGGTCCAGAATGTTCAATTAACACGAGTCTAGAGACACGTGTATTTCTATAAAAGAACAGTAAATAAACAGAAAAACAAAATTTGCATATAATTTTTCAAATCCAAGAATAACAATAAGCTTGTTTTGAGTTTTTTTTGTTTTCCATAATAATTTAGGTAAGGATTCAGCTCATGTTCCAGAGTAGAAACTTTTTTTGTGAAGCGAATGTAAAATCAAAACGAAAGTAAAATAATAACAACAAAACAATACCTGGTGCGGCGTTAGTGATTGCGATGAGCCCTAAGGCTATTGCTGTGACTACTGCTAGACGAGCCATGTTGATCTGTGCCCCGAACTCCCTCGTCCCAGCTTATATACAGACTCGCTTATGTCATGGACTTGGACAAATGTTTATTAGACTCTTAACTTTTTGCCTCGCTCTTTTTTGGAATAATTATTAAGGTTCCGCAGAATTATAATATTCTGATTTTAAATATCGAGATGGATATTTAATGCTTTTGTTCTTCTAAGCTACGCAATGCCATTTGATGGGGTTTTAATTAACACTTAGGGAATTTGTACCGGAGGGTTTGAGAGATTAAGCAGAATGTCGATGTGACAAGGTGGCTGGATTCATATGGACAAATGCAAATACTTACTTACTTATTTATATGGTGTACATAATAAAGAGTATTCTATTCTATTCTATTCTATTCTATTCTATACTTTCTTTTTTTATGCACCTGCCATGTTATCTCTTCACCACCCTTGATTGACTGTTAGAGAATGTCTAAGGCATTAAGTTCGTCTACGTTTCTTTGTTGAAAAAGTTAATATATTCAATACAGATTTATGTTTACTTAGGAAGTAAATAAAACTTTAAAATACGGCGTCAAAAAATTCTTCCGCATCGCTGTCGACTGGAAGTGTGCCCAAAAGACTGACGGCATTGCCACGTTGTATGGCAAAGCTTAACCTCTGGCTGAGGTAAAAGCCAGCCCTTGGGTCACGAGAAGTGTCAACAAGGCGTTTCGATAGATCTTTAAAAAATATATGAGCACTTGGACCTCACTGCCCAAGAGTTGCAACCACAAACGGCTCGAAAATGTAACAAGAAAGCAATGAGATATAAACTAATACTGGTAATATTGCGGACGCCGTGGCCTCCTATGTGGATGGGAAGAATAGCTTGAGCCCAAGCTCGGTCGTCCGTGACCGCATTTAAAATAGAAACAAGTGTCACTTGAATAATTTGGTTTATTTTTTCCAAAAGGTGAGGATGCTTCCATAAGTGGGAAGCATGAAGGAAATATATTAAGTTAGGGCCGAAACAACAATAGCTAATGAGAGTGATGGCCGAATGCATGTAAGTTTGGAGCAAGCTTTCCGAAACGTCATTAAAATTTTGTATTCAATAATGTAAAACTGGGAAGGGAACCCTCCAAGATTGGGGACCCAAGGATACGAAGAGTGCTTTTTTCAATAATTTTGATTTTAGGGGATATTGCCTCGAATTTTAGAAGTGTCAGTTGTCGATCAGTACTGTCAGATAGGAATAATTCGCGTTTAGAAAAGTTGAGTTCAAGTCCTATGGCATGGTAATGATTTAAAAAAAATTGCAGGTCATTCAAAACGGTATCTATATCACCTCCTAGGGGTCCATCATCGAGGTACCAAACGTTAAATTTAGAATTGAGTTGAATCAATATAGTGTCCATATATTGCGGAACCCAGATATTAATAATACATTTATATTTAATTCATTCGTTAATACGTTGAAGTGGCCGAGAGTTTTTATGTAGCGCAGCCGATCACAATATACATATCTTTGTATTGTATGTATGTATGTACTAACAAAGTTGTACATAGAAAATATTGCATTCGCTTCGATGATGGCCGGTTAAAGGCCCACGCACACCGGGACGGAATGGCAGAGCATTTAAATTTTTAACAAAAGACATTTAAACTTATTTAGTACGAATACGACATAAATGCCAGTATTTTAAATTAATTCTGTGGCATCGGAAGGGATTTCTTGACAGTTGGAGAGCACGCTAAGGGAGCCCGCGGCGGGATGCCGCAGCGCACTGCGGTATGCAACCGTTTTTCCGACGACGCAAACGATTGCAGAAAAAGGTCGTCGTCGCAACTGGTTTGAAGAAGAAACTATCGTCGAGTGAAGTAGTTGCAGTTTCTTACAACTACTAACGGTTTCAAGTTGCAAAAGTATGAATCGTGACCGTCGCGTCACGAATGACAGCACTGACGAGTGGTAATAAAATATCGACTGTATGCCATTGACAAAAATATCACTTTTCATAGGAAAAACCGTTTTGTGCGAAACGATAAGAACGACGACGCGACGAGTATGATAGTTGAATCAATAGGTTCTCATCTGTATTTTCTTAGACGTAAAATAATAAAACCGCATCAAGTAATTCGAAGACTGGTTTGTGTAACGGAGACTGCTTGGCCCACCACATAGAAACGGTTTCATCGTCGCAGAACGTAACACGGTCTTTGAAAACGGTTCGTCGTCGAAACGCCTATTACTAGTAGGTACACATTTGCACCCACGCAGCAACTCACTTCATACGTATTTATTTTGAGGCATACTTCGGCGTGACGCGGCATGCTGCGGCACGTCACCATCGTTTTGGTACGCCGCCGGAATGCTACAGTATCTAAGCGGCTAGTGTGCGCTGACCGGTGGCAAAATCCTCTGTCATTCCGTCCCGGTGTGCGTAGGCCTTAAGGCAAGGCGCACTCTGCAAGATATACGAAGCTTGTCTCATGCTGCTCGCACTTTTGTTTCTTGTTATTTTGGAAGTTTTCCATTCCGCATGATAAGGCTTAATTTATTTATTTAAGGATACCCAACTAAAATCTTTTGTAAAACATGAAATTGGTACACCATACATTATCCTATGATGCGCGGTATGTCTGACGGCACGGGTCGGCGCAGTTATTGACAAGGGTTCGATTCCCGCACGGAACAAATATTTGTTTGGCCTACAAATCGTCGTATCCTACGAATAGGGGCGTAACTGCATAATAGCTACTTTTCAGGAGACACTTTTTTGTGTTTATTTAAATAAATTATGACCAAATATGTATTGGTGATTTCATATAATGTGTATTGGTATCTTAAGGTTCTGCTAAGATTATTTTCAATTTATTATTATTATATTTTATACGCATTTTGTCCCTTAATTCCTTATTTTCTGTTGTGTTAATGCGAAGTAGGGCTGGACTTAAGCAATAAGTTACATTATGCCTTTTATCTGCGGAAACGTCGAGGCCCCAATCGCCTTTATATCATTTTTATAGTATTCTGTTGGTGGTATTTATTTTTGTGACATAGAAATTTATGTATATTAACTATTTTACCATTACTGGGAACATGTGAATGTAGTAAAAGCAAGTAATTATAGAATTACAACATATTATTCGAAACTAAATCTGAATTTTATTAATCTATTTGCTTTGGTAAATATTTAAGCATGCCAAGTGAATCGTCATTAACAAGAAAAAGTGTTTTCATACAAAAAAAATATATGTATAGGATTAAGATACACATATTTTTTATTCAAGTACAAATAGTAAAACGTCTAAAAAACAAAATAAAAGGATAGTTCTTATACCTCCATAAACCAAACAATTGTATTTTCTTAAATTGTACGATTATGTAAATGTTTGGAAACAAACCTTTAATTTTTAAAAATCAGAGCTTAATATTAAGCGACACGTAATCATAATCACAATCAGTCCTTAAAATCAAATTTAACGTAATGAAAATCAGCCTTTAAAATAAAAATGGACATTATCACAATCATAACTTAAAATCAAATAACACAACCGAAATCAGTCCAATTCACATTCAGTCGTCTTCTTCGTCAGTACTCTCAGAAATATTGGCATTACCAGCCTGCTCATATCAGCCTGCTGTTTTCATGGTCGTCGGAACGCGCCACCGTCGGGTTCCCAGATCACGGTAGGAGGGGTTCGCATCGGCGTCGAGGGTACGATGAAGTACCTGGGACTCGTCCTCGACAGCCGGTGGAACTTCGTCGAACATTTTCGACGTTTGGCTCCCAGATTGGACAGGGCCGGGGCCGCCTTGAAGCGGCTCCTACCCAATCTGAGGGGGCCAAACGCCTCCTGCCGGAGGCTCTACGCGGGGATCGTGCGGTCCATGGCCCTCTACGGGGCACCGGTGTGGGCGCGTTCGTTGAGGCAGCGATCAGCTCGCCTGATGAACGCGTCCCAGAGGGTCATGGCGATCCGCATCATCCGCGGATACCGCACGATCTCCCGTGAGGCGGCGAGCCTCCTTGCCGGACTGTCACCGTGGAATCTGGAGGCAAAAATCCTCGCGCACCTGTACGAGTGGCGCGAGGAGGCCAAACGCCGGGGCGAAACTCCGCTGCCGCGACAACTCGCGGCTCGGCGGACCGAGCTCCGGCAGGATCTCATGGTGACATGGAGAGAGCGACTGTCGCAACCCAGCGCTGGGCACGCCACCATAGAGGCGGTAGTGCCCCTCTTTGAGGAGTGGCTGGAGAGGCGTCACGGCGCCCTCACCTTCCGCCTGACGCAGGTGCTCACCGGACACGGCTGTTTCGGTAAGTACCTGTGTCGGATCAAGGCGGAGGTGACCCCCGGGTGTTTCCATTGCGAGGATCGCCCAGAGGACACGGTGGAGCATACGGTGGAGGTTTGCCCCGCTTGGGCAGAACACCGCCGTGTCCTCGTGGATGCGATAGGCGGCAGCGACCTCTCGCGCCGTGCCCTGGTTCAGGCCATGGTACGGAGCGAGAGGGAATGGGAGGCCGTCTCCTCCTTCTGCGAAGCAGTAATGCTCGCGAAGAGGGAGGCGGCATACGCTAGGGAGACTCGAACACAGCCGAGTCGCCCCAGCGCTCCCAGCCGCAACCGCCGCCTGAGACGCCAGGGGGTTCGGACGCCGCGAGACGATCTCCGGCCACCGTAGACCCGGGCCTGCCGACGGCGAGTAATGGGTAGCTCGCCGTCCGATCAGCACCAGGCCCGAGAGTCGACGGCGCGTAGTGTTCCACGCGCGCCTCAAAGAGTTGTCAGCCAAGTGAAGGGGCCTGCCACGGCCGATGCCTGCCCGGGGGTGGAGGATAAATTCGAAAGAGTTACCTCGCCCCCGGGCACTCGAGGCAGGGAGGAACAGGGGTGGGTTTTAGTCAGTAAGAGTCTGACACACCCTTCCGCTCCACCCTAGAGCGGAAGAAGTCATAGGATGATTTCCCACCCCCCAAAAAAAAAAAAAAAAAACCAGCCTGCTCATGAGGCAATGTTATAAAAACTGTGTGGTATTCCTCTGGAATAATTTTAGCTTCACACATTGACAACAGGTCTTTATATTTATCATAATTTATTTTTAATGAAATTCCATTTACTGGCGTCACTTCCGAGACCTTTTTTTCCTCTAGTACTCTTTCTTAATGTACTCAGTGATTTTTTTAGTAATCCTCATCCAGTTCATATTCATATTTTAGAACATTTATCCTTACTGACTTGCACTTCTTTAATTTTATTCTATACAACTTTTACACCATCATCATTCTTTCATCTTGCTGCCCTTGTCCCATGTTACTTGGGGTCGGCGCAACACGTTTTTTCTTCCACTCTGTCCTGTCAGCCGTCACACTATCACTAACTCCCTTTTTAACCGACTTCAAAAAAAGGAGGAGGTTCTCAATACGACTGTATTTTTTTTTTTTTTTTTTTTTATGTGTGTTACCTCATAACTCTTTACTGGGTGAACTGATTTTGATGATTTTTTTTTATTTGAAAGATGGTGCTTTACATGTGTTCCCATTTTAATTTGGTGAAGATCTGATACAGAACTTCGGAGATACACAATGGAACTCTTCAATAAATAATAGCAAACCTTCCAGAATTGCTGCAATCGCATGTCTGTATATTGTTTTCACCACATTACAACATTACATCACGCTGATATGCTCTAAAAGGGTATACAGATTAGTACAGTTCACGCTGATACACCCTAATTTCACAAACTATGTTCAACTTCCCTATTTTTTTGGGGCTATCAATTCGGGCATAACTTTACTATTAATTAAGTTTTAGAATGGGGTACAACAACTAAAAAGTGAAAAATAAAAAACTTTTTACAAAAAAAAAATACAACCGACTTCAATAAATAATACTAAAAACTGCAAAATAACTTTAATTTCGGAAGTCGGTGTCATATAACGAAGAAACTAAACTAGAAACACCGACTTCCGAAATTAAAGTTATTTTGCAGTTTTTAGTATTATTTATTGAAGTCGGTTGTATTTTTTTTTTGTAAAAAGTTTTTTATCTTTCATATGACTCCTCACACAATCAATCCATCTTTCCTTTGGCCTCCCTCTCCCTGTCCATTAATTCATATTTATATTCATAACTCTTTTAGTTACATGTCTTTCATCCCTCCTCTTCACATGACCATACCAAGACAAGCGGTTCCCTTTCAATTTTCTGTGACTGGCGCCACTTTTAAACTACCTCCAATGTATTAATATCACACATCCATCTCAACATTCTCATCTCCGCCACATGCAATCTTATTTCATCCGTCTTTTTCACAGCCCAACATTCTGACCCATATAGTACGACAGGTCTAATCACGGACTTATAGATTTTCCCTTTAACTTAAGGAGTATCCGTCTGTCGCAAGTTGTTCCAGTGACCTGTCGCCATTTCATCCATCCTGAGTTGTTCCTGTGCGTAACTACTCGGTCTATATCGCCATCCCCCTGAACAAGCGATCCGAGGTAGTGAAAGTCGGAGTAGATCGGTATAGGCGTTCCATTGAGAACTACAGGCATAGGACTTGAGAGACCGCCGAAATCGCAGGACAGATTCTGTTTTGGTTCTGCTCAATTTCAGGCTCACACTCTTCAGTGTTTGCCACCACGTCTCCGATCTGCTCTGGACCTCTAAGCCGCTTTCGGCCACCAGCACAATGTCATCAGCAAACAGCATACACCAGGGAGCCTCTTCCTGGATGTCCGACGTCGGAGCGTCCATCATCAACAGGAAGAGGTAAGGGCTGAGGGCCGACCCCTGGTGCAAACCGACCGCTACACTGAAACTGTCAGTGGTGCCTACTGCAGACCGGACTTGGGTACTGCATCGACTGTACATCGCTCGGATCAACTGCACATACTTCCCAGGCACACCTTTCTCCTTAAGGGCCCACCACAAAACTCGAGACACCCGGTCATATGCCTTTTCGAGGTCAGTGAACACCATGTGTAAGTTTTTATGCACAGCTCTGTATTTTTCGCACAGCTGGCGGATAGCGAAAATGGCATCCGTTGTACCCCCTATGGATATTGCTTGTCCGAAATAAAGTTTTTTTTTTTTTTGTTTGTATCCCGACCAAGCATAAAACCGAACTGGTTTTGTGAGATTTCACTCTCTTCTCTCAGCCGCTTTTCAATAACTTTTTCCCATGCTTTCATACTATGTGACATTAGCTTTATTCCTCTATAGTTGTTGCACTCCAGCACATCACCTTAACCCGTCTTTGAGGAGTGGCTGGAGAAGTGCCACGGCGTCCTCACCGGACACGAAAGTTTCGGGAGGTTCCTGTGTAGGATCAGGTGGAGGGAAACGCCCGGGTGTCCCCACTGTGAGGATCGCCCAGAGGACACGGTCGAGCATACGGTGGAGATCTGCCTCGCTTGGGCGGAGCCCCGCCGTGTCTTCGTGGAGGCGATCGGCGGCAGCGACCTCTCGCGCCCGGCCCTGATCCAGGCCATGGTACGGAGCGAGAGGGAATGGGAAGCAGTCTACTCCTTCTGCGAAGCAGTAATGCTCGCGAAAGAGTAGACGGAACGGGTGAGGGAGGCTCAACAACAGAGTCGCCCTCACGCCCTCAGCAGCAGCCGTTGCAACCATTCATCACACATTCATTAATTTCATAATCGAATAAATTTGCATGTATTCTTATTAACATTAAATAACCATAACATATAAAACAGAATTCTTCTAAAACTATAGGAAAAAGGTAAAATAATATAATAAGCATAATTGTAATTTTCGTGCGGAATGCTAATAGTGCGGCCACAAATGCTTTTGTATCAATTTTCAAGCAATAGAAAAAAAACCTAAGTGCACTTAAGCCCCAAACCAGAAAAAGCATGAAATTATGTATTCAGTGTTTAAATTAGTACAGCAGGGTTAAAATCATGTGAGCGTAAAAATATTGTACTTAAAATAACAATATGGACATGTCAAATGCATCAAAGAAAGAACAAAAGACAAAAACATAATTTGAACGTAGAAGAAAGACACAAACGTAATTAGGGCTTCGTCTCTTCTATACATACGCAATTTATCCATTCCATAGAACACGGCCACAATCACCATGAGGGTTTTTTTCTATGTACCCAATATTGAAAATTGAATAAGTAACTAGAATGAGTTAATTAAGTATAAACTCGTTGATATTATGTTATTTGAACGAAATCAATACAATACAATTTAATAAAACATAATTTCAACCTTAAAATCCCTTGAGCTATAAAATATTTTGATTTACTTAATCTTTGTCTGTTATATTTCATCCACAACACATCTTCCTTTCCAACCAATTCCACCAACTTTCGTCTTCGGCGTTTCATTATAAAATACTATGACTAAACTAGTAGTACAGGCCTAGGGTAGGTAATGTTATTTATTTAAAATTCAGTTAACGCTCGCCACAGCTAACAATCTCTGCGTTCCGCCGACTAGTGGCCGATCGGCGCTAGCACGCTCTACCCGCGCCCGCGCACCCCAACTTCTCGCGAAAAAAGAGGACGCGACGGCGATTGTGGCTTTCTTCTTCGTTGAAAACGTAGTCCTTACAATTGTGGCTTTTTAGAATACCTAATTATTTGATAACTTGAACTGTTTTTAATTATTTTGTTGAACTGGTTATATGTGGTATGATGAGCAGAATTGAATTATGCAATAAAAAAAGAAAGCCCCTATGTTCGTTAGGGCACTATTCGTAGGATACGACGAAATGAGTATTCCGGGTCTGGGTGTCTTGAATTTACATGTTCGTAAACGCACCCAGAATACAGGAGTAATTCCTAGTGTGGGGCAAAGTATAAATAAAAAAAAAAACTTAATATCATAACTTCACAACCAATATTTTGTGTTACCCCTTTTTTTTTTGACAATGTTGATTCATTTCGTGACAGCAACCACTAACGAGCGAGTTTCACGCGTACGAGTTGACGAACAAGTCATTTTATTTGACGAACAAGTCATTTTATTTATCTATTTTTATTTCAAACGATACCGCCCTGCACTAGCCGCGCTGTAGGCACTTAGACACAAAACTGTAGGTGCACTTTGTCGAGCGCTCAGTGTTGCGTTTGATAAGTTTTTATTTTTTTTTAAATGAATTATTTTCATCGGGGAAAAATAATAATTTCGTATCCAATAAATGATTACGTATATATGTACGCAGTAAGATAAATAATACCCTTCAGGATCGAACAGGGTTTTTAGTACATGTTGTATATTAGAAGATTATGAAGAGGAAAAGTTTGTTTGTAGGAAGTAATCTCTGCAAATTCTGAACCAATTTTGAAAATTCTTTCACCAGTAGGTAGCTACATTATTTCTGAGTGTTATACATTAAATTCATTTTCAAAAGAACAATGCTAACTTCCCATGCATTTAAAAACCTGATAGTGAAAGTTTATGTACAGTAAGTAAGTTTAGGTCTATGGTATAGTAGAAAGACTACCTATAAGTTTAGAAAATAATGCCATATTATAGTCATTATT
This sequence comes from Polia nebulosa, assembly GCA_951329385.1. NCBI lineage: Eukaryota > Metazoa > Arthropoda > Insecta > Lepidoptera > Noctuidae > Polia > Polia nebulosa. The sequence continues at coordinate 6,306,009 of OX589588.1, read as the reverse complement.
ACGATTTAAACGCTACAAAACAAAAAAACATATTAACGTTACTATTTAGGTTTTTCTTCTTTTCGTGTCGTGGTACATTTAAAATTTAGTTATACTGTATGGGCCCAGTAAGTGGCCACGTTTATAACGGCATCGGAGGTCCTGTTCCGATCATCGAGGGTGCAGGTGAAAGCACATTTAGGACACTCCAGTAGATGGGACATAGTTTGAACAGGAGCACCGTACTCGCACTGTGTATTAGATGGATCGATGATCCCCCACTTCGCCAGATTGTACTTGCAGCGGCCCACTTGGGTACGCAACCTATTCAGGGCCCTCCATATAGGCCACTGCAGTATTATTTAGGTTAGGATTTGCCGATAGAAAATAGGTAATATAGAAATAAATGTGCTAGAACAGCCCCTCATTAGCAGACATAATTAAAAACCAATAGGAGATATGAGGGGCCTGGCGGATTAATAATAACGCTCAAAGTTAATTCTAAAATAGGAATACTTAGCTATGGTCTAAAATGTCTTTTATACTTTGTGAATTCTTGGAAACCAACTTTACGACACTGCTTAAACTCTTGATAATTGTCACTATAAATTGAGTGAAGAATTGTCAAATGTCAAAAAGTCCGTTTCAGTCGTGCAAACTCATTTAATTATTATGTTATTTTAAATCATTTGTATTATACAAAGACTAATGAAGAATTTACTAATTAAATAAAACGTAAAATAATGTATAAAACTCAGAAACAGAGTTGAATAAAGTCAAGTAGTTGAGATGCGAACAAAATATGGTAATGCGTTTATCCTTGACGTAGAATAAGAATATAGAAGAATAAAAAAATAAAAACCTGCGTTTCATGTAACATTGTGATATGCGTAATTAATATACAATTCAATTAACTGAATTTTAAGATTTATTTCATTTCTATACATCACAGTCAGGTGAAATATTGGCATTCTTTTTTACGTGGACGAAGTCGAAGGAAATATGAATTTAAAACATACTCCTCTACTAAACAATAACCACTTAATATAATATAAAAATAGAATACTAACAGCAAAAACCGAATCAAAATTGTTTGACAAAGGATCGAGATAGAACAATTATAAACAAATATACCTATCCCTCTCGCAAAAACACCGTTTTCTATGGCAGCTATATGGGTGTCCACGTCAAACTTCTGTTTATAATTATCAGCTTTGGAGCTTTATAACTTCGTCGCTGATGAAGATATTCAAAATCTTACATATTTATTTATTAGAGCTAATAAGTATTTAATTTAGTAAATAAAGATCACATGCATGTTCTCTATTGTATTTTATGATTCATCAAGGAAAAGCGTCGTAAGTTCTAAACGTTCTAGAATTATGCTAATAAGTTAATCACATAATCTTATATATGTACGAGTAGGTAGGTATTCAATCTAGATATTGTGTTTATTTTTATTTTTCTCGTAATTAGTCTCACACTCTTCGACAGACTACAATTACATGTAAAGCAACTGTCCTTTAAATACTCATTCACTTTCCGATTTTCCATGATATTTTTGCTTGAAGTAAAAGTATCTTTTTTTTTACTTTTCATAGGCACGTGTTTGACCACTATCTCACCTGATGATAAGCGATGATATGGTCGAAGATGGAGTACGCTTGAAGAAGTAACCTATTCATTCTTGACTGGATGGAATTTTCACCGTGTACCGGTGGCGCATCGCCGTACGGCTTGTGGTCCGATGATGGAACGGACTTGTCGGAATCAAGTTATGCAATATGTATCTGAACTAATCTATCTTTTTTCCTTTTTTTTCCTTTATTCATAAACTTAAATACAAATTGTTTTAAACATAAGTCTTCTGCCAAACTGCAGTACGGTTTGTCGGCAGTATTCTCGTGGATACATACTCATACATACTTCATCATAATACTAGGTACATCATGATTGCTATAGAAATATAAAAACATAAGTGCGCGGCCTCTGGCCCGCCAGGCCAGCATGAGCAGCGCACGCACACAATCTAATCGTCCCGACGACCGCCGCCGCCGCATCTCGCTGGAGGGAGACAACCCAGCGCAAGCGAGACACCGCGCCGGCCGCCCGACACCGACTCACAACACTACAATGCGCCGCGCGCGCATGCTAGACTGGCGGGCCCGCGCCTGCATACTATATGCCAACGACCTTGAGTAGCTAGCTTGCGCGCTCCACGCCGAGCCCATGCAACACGCTCAACAGCTTCTGCGCGACTCTTAACCCTTCATCCGCGTCAGACACAACTTAACAAATCTATTACACTATGTTATAAATAAATAATTTCAAACGTTCACACATCAAATCACGAAGAAAACTTCCTAGAGCAACATATATATCCCTTTCAAAGAAATAAGACATGTCGCTTAGACATAACGTTCAATCCAAAACCACTAAAAGTCGTGTAACTGCGCCTTAGCTAACGCTATGGACACAAACCTAGATAATGTTTTAGGAGGACATTTTGTAAGGCGTTTTTGGAAATGGCTTCAGTTTCCATTTGTCTTGGTAGCTCATTTAATAATTTTGGAATAAGCCATTGCCGCATCCTTTGACCAAAGTAATTATTCATTTTAGGGACTTAATATTTGTCCCTCTGTTTTACTTTACGGCTTGGTTGGTTATACACTTTCGTTATTTTGTGTTCGGTTTTGTTGTGCTGTTCTAAGATTATATTTAATTTTACTTTTTTCTGTATAGGTAATATTCTACAAATTTTTATCAATTTTTCGTACTCCTTATTTATACTGTCTTTAGTTGCCTTGTTTACTAGTAATTATAAACACCTAATTTGCAATTTTTTAATTTTATTTAAATGTACCGGAAACGTAAGTCCATAACCACCTAAACCGTAGTTTATTGTGTTGCCTCTGCAAGTGCATGGTAGAGGATAAAGAGTATCCGCCTACTAACTACATACTTTAAGTTTACCTAGTACAGAGCGCAATATATTACACACCGTGTCTACATGAGCGTGCCAGGTAAATTTTTCGTCGATTGTTAAGCCTAGGTACTTATATGTCGCCACGCGCTTAATACACTCACATTGACAATTAACTTTGTTATCATGGAGGCATTCATACGAGTGACCCTTTACCGAGATACAGACATTTTTGGCTAACTGGTTATACGGAGAAGATATCAACATACACTTAGTTTTATTAATATTAATAAGAATACCATTATCGTGCGCCCATTTGACTACATTATCTAAATCCTCTTGGATTGCCGACTGGATCAGGCATTCAAGAATATGGATGCAGGAATGCAAACAGACGCTATCTATACGGACTTTAGAAAGGCTTTTGATAGAGTGGATCATAAAATCCTATTGGATAAGATTGCATTCAATGGCATTAGAGGCAATTTACTACGTTGGTTCTGGTCTTATATTAGTAATCGTAACCAAACTGTCGTAAGCAACGCTTATTGTTCGGATCCATTCTTTGCTACATCGGGCGTTCCTCAAGGTTCAATCCTTGGCCCATTGTTGTTCATTATTTACATCAATGATATTAGTAACTGTTTTCTTAATAGTAAATTTTTGTTATACGCCGACGACCTAAAAGTTTTCAAATCAATCAAAACTGTTGACGACTGCAATCTTCTTCAAGATGACCTGAATAGATTGTCAGAATACTGTGACAGGAATAAACTCCAGTTAAACCTTACTAAATGCAAGTTCATTATTTTACCAAAAATAGAAACATTATTAATTTCAATTATTCTTTATGCAATGAACTCCTCACTAAAGAGACTCAGATTTCTGATTTAGGTATACTGTTGGACTCCAAACTTCACTTAAATTTACACATAGACAAAATTACTGCCAAAGCATTCCAGATGTATAACCTAGTCTTTAGAGCCACTTCTGATTTTAAACGTCCCGGTACTTACCTATACCTATTTAATTCTTTGATACGTCCGCAATTGGAGTATGCTTGCATGATATGGGATCCATATTATGCAAAATATGTTAATATAGTTGAAAGAGTTCAGCGCAGGTTTCTTAAAAGAATGCAGTATAAATGTCACATGGTTCGTCGGCGGTATGATGAGTCACTAAAGAAGTTTAATTTATTAAATTAAACTTCTTTAGTGACTCATCATTCACACACTTGAGTCAAGGCGCCAATTACTACAAGCCATGATGCTTCATGGATTGATCCACAATAGGTTTGATTGCTCAGAATTGGTCAATAACTTATTTTATGTTGTGCCCCGAACGATTTTGAGACGAGAGGCGCGCGTCTATCCGCTTTTCGCAACTACCCCATGTCGTACGAATGCTGGCCAGCGAGCGCCGCTCCAGCGATTAGTAAAAATATTTAACAACCACTTTGACAAAATAGACATATTTGTATTGCCTCGTCACACATTTAAAAAACACCTTGTTGATAGCCTAAAAATAACGAATGTTGATGCTGATAGCGGTCTTAGCAACTAACACTAATATAGGCTAATAATAATCCTAATTTCTTTGATTTTGAACTGATTTTAATTAATTTTATTGTAACTTTTTTTTTTAGATCGTAATCTTAATTTTATTTTAATTAATATTTTTGTACCTTTTTATTAATTTTAATTTGATATTAATTGCTATTATTGTAACATTTTTATTTTAATTAATGATAATAATTGTATCTTCACTGTACCATTATTTATTTTTGTTATCCGTGGAAACGTAGTGGATTGTACTGTAACCACCATTATGCTTAATTTGATGTTAACCATACTATTGACGTGCATGATATACCCCATAGGCCCGTAAATTGACCCGGTCAGCACCCCATAGTTGACTTTACCGAGTTCACTGTCTGCTCCTTTAAGCCTAACCTTTAGGTATCTTTTGTCTAGATATTGCCTGAACCACTCTTTTACAGGTCCTCGTATTCCACACTCATCCATAGCCTGCAGCAAGCCCTCATGGTCCAGAGTATCGAAGGCTTTTTTAAAATCAATAAAAGTTAATAAAACCACCTCTTTCGAATTCAATGAGTTATTTATGTCGTTGGTAAACTTACTTAATGCTGTTGCCGTGCTTCTATGTGGCCTAAAACCATGCTGCGCATCTGTTAATATTATAGCTTTCTAAAATCATTGTAATTTTGCTCATAATAACTTTTTCGACTATTTTATTAATTTCGCTCAATATCTCGATATGCCTATAATTTGTGTATTCTTTGTATTTGTCCTCCTTAAAAATTGGTCTAATAATTGAAATCTTTAATTCGTTAGGATATAACTGTCGATCTATACATGTATTAATGAAATGTGCAATAACTTGGCTAATTGGGCATTTAATAGTTTTTAAAACTTGTACTCTAATGTCATCGAACCCTGGGGACTTGCTGCATTTTAACTTATCTATAATTATGCATATGTCTCTCGGGCAGACCTATTTAAATCTAAAACTCACATCACTTTCTTTAACATATTCCTTACTGTTATAAAATAAACGATTACATACATGCTTCTGCTTTAACAAACCAATTTCATTAGTAAATGTTTGACAAAAATTGTTACATATGCTATCCAGTTTCTCGTTATTTCTCATAAAATATTTTTGTATCACGTCATCAATATTCAGCTTTTTCCTGCTATTTACCAAGTACTAGTGTTTGTTCGACAAATAAGTCTGTGTTGTATGATTTTTCATAATCTGCAAGGAGTGAGGCGGAATCCTTGCTTAAGCTTGGAATGCAAGAAGTACGGCAACCTCGTTGAATGTTCTGCCTTGACACATCAAGGCAGAATATTCAACGAGGAACAATTGTGAGAAGTTCAAAGTTGTATGGGCTGTGGTGTTCGTTACAGGATCTAAGTCGAGTCGCTAGGAGTCAATTTCATCGGCAAATATCTGCCAGTTTGCCTTTGAGAAAGTGAATCGTCACCAGTGTGAGGTTTTATTACTGCTTCAACGAGACATCCAATTGGCCAATGTTGATTTCTAAGTATAGGCTGATGTACTGACTTTTTGCAGAAGGAGCTAACATTACCACTGGCAAATATCAGATCAGGGTTGCAGCCACGGCACCATCGGCCGCTATTAAAGGATGCTGGGAGTTTGGCGATGTGTATCAATGTGAGGTTTCTCTGCCTCCACCCAAACTTTCACTGTTATTGGCTGTATATCTCCATGTAGTGCTGTGGCTATTGAAATCGCCTACAATGATTTGAATAGGCCTATCATACAAATTTCTCGTGCAATTGAAGTGAAACGGCTGACTTGGTGGTCTTAATATAGAATTAATTGTGCAGCTGCCATTATCGATGGTGATAATTTATATGGAGTTATCAGAAATGGAGGCCGTGGACTGCACAACAACGTTTGGTCTGACAAAAACAGCGCTACCGTACTTTGCATGAGGAATTTCGACAGTGAGGGTCATGCCAGGTAGTTGAGGCCTAGGTTGTTAACTATTGTGGTGGATTTCCTGAACGTAGAGTACATCGCAAAGTGAACAGTTTGGCACAGATTCGCAAGAAGCTGAGCCTTATTGCTTGAAAACCCCTCTATATTTATCGGTATAACGTACAGAGCTGGTTAATTGATAGAGATACTAGGGTTGGCTAATATAGGTGCCGCTGAAGTTAGCGTCGATAAGACAAGTGTCTTGGTCGAGTTAGGGTTTGAGTCATTGTGGTGAAAGGGTTAGTCAGCTAGACTTTGCGTAACCGAGTGCTAGCTGTCCAGGGTGTGGCGGGCGTTCGGAATCGAAGTTCGATATTTTTAATGCCGCTCGGGGATTCTCATGCACCACATGTTTGTGGAGATAGTGTAGTGTTATTGCAAGACGTCTTATGATGGGAGAAATGAACGCGTCAGGCCCCTCGCGTTACCATAAGGTAACGCAACAATAGGTTTTTAATTGTGTCTGCTAATGTGGGGCTTGACGCGTTAAAGTCTGTGTAACGTGTGATATAACTTTTCCTTAAATTCACAGATTGTGTGATGAATTTTCAGATACAACGAACTCATGCACAAAGATGCTCTGTGTAGAAAATTGGCATCATCAACAACATTAGTGCCACCATGTTTACGAAGATTACCCTTATATGCAGACTGTATAAAGCTTGTTACAGAAATAGGTATGTCATTCTTCATATATGGTCAAAGGGTAAGTAGGTATGTGTATTAAAAAGCTGAAGTATTTTATAAAAACGATAAACTTTATTTTATTTGCTGTATGGCGAAACGTAAACTGTTTGTTTTATCACATTGAGCTTTTGAATTTCTTTCTACGGGATTCGGATTCAAGTAGCATCTCAACCTCTGAAACAAACAAAACGATAGTACGGTAATGTGTGTTAATAATAATACGGTAATGTGAATTACAAACATTATGTATTTGTTAAGAGATATGGTACGGATAAAGATTTCGTGTTTCAGTAAAAGTAGCTTTAGTTCTTCAATATACTCTGGTAACTGCTTACAATGTAAATCAACACAATTGATTTAAAAGCACAAAATACCTTATCTTCAAAAGCACTTTAAGTTTATAAAATGCATAAACGGGCAACATCCAATAAAAACAATACAGTATTGTAAGATACACGGAAGAATTAAGAAAGAAGAAAATGTGTTACGCCAATCCTATATCAATTGGGATAAGGGTAACGTCATACGTCATACGTCGATATGGGTAAAAAGGGGGTGACTACAGAGATGAGATGGGAGATGAGATGAGTATGGAAGAAAAAGACATGTAGCGCCGACCCCAAATAAATTGGGATAAGGGCTGGGGAATGATGATGATGAAGGGTAACGTCATAATGATGATGAATATAGGATCTTACGCATAACCGCCCTTTAGCTTGCCGCCGCCGCCGCCACCTCCGCCTTGGCCTAAGCCGCCACCACTGCCGCCGCCGATTCCACCACCACTGCCGCCTCCGTGACCGCTGCCGCCGCCGCCTCCGAGAGCACCACCATCACTTCCGTGGCTGTGTCCTCCTTGACCGCCCTGACCGTGTCCACCACTGCTGCCGCCGCCGGTTAAGCCGCCGCTGCCTCCGTGGCCACCGCTGCTGCCGCCTCCATGGCCACCACTACTACCTCCTCCGTTTCTGGGCTTGCCACCGCCGCCGCTACCAGCACCGCCGCCGCCACCGCTACCGGCGCCGCCACCGCCACCCCCCTGACTACTGTCACCATATCCACCTGGAAATTAAAAATAACACAAGTTTATAGAACGTGGTGTAACTTTCAAATCGATGAACTCCGGCGGACAAGTATATTTCCATAAAATGGAAGGGTCATATGAATATGCTGTGTGATGGTTTAGTTTTTTAGCAAGGTCGTAGGATTCAGTCAGATCACCGCCAAAACTTAAGTTAAGTAATTCGACCGAGGTCCAGAATGTTCAATTAACACGAGTCTAGAGACACGTGTATTTCTATAAAAGAACAGTAAATAAACAGAAAAACAAAATTTGCATATAATTTTTCAAATCCAAGAATAACAATAAGCTTGTTTTGAGTTTTTTTTGTTTTCCATAATAATTTAGGTAAGGATTCAGCTCATGTTCCAGAGTAGAAACTTTTTTTGTGAAGCGAATGTAAAATCAAAACGAAAGTAAAATAATAACAACAAAACAATACCTGGTGCGGCGTAAGTGATTGCGATGAGCCCTAAGGCTATTGCTGTGACTACTGCTAGACGAGCCATGTTGATCTGTGCCCCGAACTCCCTCGTCCCAGCTTATATACAGACTCGCTTATGTCATGGACTTGGACAAATGTTTATTAGACTCTTAACTTTTTGCCTCGCTCTTTTTTGGAATAATTATTAAGGTTCCGCAGAATTAAAATATTCTGATTTTAAATATCGAGATGGATATATAATGCTTTTGTTCTTCTAAGCTACGCAATGCCATTTGATGGGGTTTTAATTAACACTTAGGGAATTTGTACCGGAGGGTTTGAGAGATTAAGCAGAATGTCGATGTGACAAGGTGGCTGGATTCATATGGACAAATGCAAATACTTTCTTTTTTTATGCACCTGCCATGTTATCTCTTCACCACCCTTGATTGACTGTTAGAGAATGTCTAAGGCATTAAGTTCGTCTACGTTTCTTTGTTGAAAAAGTTAATATATTCAATACAGATTTATGTTTACTTAGGAAGTAAATAAAACTTTAAAATACGGCGTCAAAAAATTCTTCCGCATCGCTGTCGACTGGAAGTGTGCCCAAAAGACTGACGGCATTGCCACGTTGTATGGCAAAGCTTAACCTCTGGCTGAGGTAAAAGCCAGCCCTTGGGTCACGAGAAGTGTCAACAAGGCGTTTCGATAGATCTTTAAAAAATATATGAGCACTTGGACCTCACTGCCCAAGAGTTGCAACCACAAACGGCTCGAAAATGTAACAAGAAAGCAATGAGATATAAACTAATACTGGTAATATTGCGGACGCCGTGGCCTCCTATGTGGATGGGAAGAATAGCTTGAGCCCAAGCTCGGTCGTCCGTGACCGCATTTAAAATAGAAACAAGTGTCACTTGAATAATTTGGTTTATTTTTTCCAAAAGGTGAGGATGCTTCCATAAGTGGGAAGCATGAAGGAAATATATTAAGTTAGGGCCGAAACAACAATAGCTAATGAGAGTGATGGCCGAATGCATGTAAGTTTGGAGCAAGCTTTCCGAAACGTCATTAAAATTTTGTATTCAATAATGTAAAACTGGGAAGGGAACCCTCCAAGATTGGGGACCCAAGGATACGAAGAGTGCTTTTTTCAATAATTTTGATTTTAGGGGATATTGCCTCGAATTTTAGAAGTGTCAGTTGTCGATCAGTACTGTCAGATAGGAATAATTCGCGTTTAGAAAAGTTGAGTTCAAGTCCTATGGCATGGTAATGATTTAAAAAAAATTGCAGGTCATTCAAAACGGTATCTATATCACCTCCTAGGGGTCCATCATCGAGGTACCAAACGTTAAATTTAGAATTGAGTTGAATCAATATAGTGTCCATATATTGCGGAACCCAGATATTAATAATACATTTATATTTAATTCATTCGTTAATACGTTGAAGTGGCCGAGAGTTTTTATGTAGCGCAGCCGATCACAATATACATATCTTTGTATTGTATGTATGTATGTACTAACAAAGTTGTACATAGAAAATATTGCATTCGCTTCGATGATGGCCGGTTAAAGGCCCACGCACACCGGGACGGAATGGCAGAGCATTTAAATTTTTAACAAAAGACATTTAAACTTATTTAGTACGAATACGACATAAATGCCAGTATTTTAAATTAATTCTGTGGCATCGGAAGGGATTTCTTGACAGTTGGAGAGCACGCTAAGGGAGCCCGCGGCGGGATGCCGCAGCGCACTGCGGTATGCAACCGTTTTTCCGACGACGCAAACGATTGCAGAAAAAGGTCGTCGTCGCAACTGGTTTGAAGAAGAAACTATCGTCGAGTGAAGTAGTTGCAGTTTCTTACAACTACTAACGGTTTCAAGTTGCAAAAGTATGAATCGTGACCGTCGCGTCACGAATGACAGCACTGACGAGTGGTAATAAAATATCGACTGTATGCCATTGACAAAAATATCACTTTTCATAGGAAAAACCGTTTTGTGCGAAACGATAAGAACGACGACGCGACGAGTATGATAGTTGAATCAATAGGTTCTCATCTGTATTTTCTTAGACGTAAAATAATAAAACCGCATCAAGTAATTCGAAGACTGGTTTGTGTAACGGAGACTGCTTGGCCCACCACATAGAAACGGTTTCATCGTCGCAGAACGTAACACGGTCTTTGAAAACGGTTCGTCGTCGAAACGCCTATTACTAGTAGGTACACATTTGCACCCACGCAGCAACTCACTTCATACGTATTTATTTTGAGGCATACTTCGGCGTGACGCGGCATGCTGCGGCACGTCACCATCGTTTTGGTACGCCGCCGGAATGCTACAGTATCTAAGCGGCTAGTGTGCGCTGACCGGTGGCAAAATCCTCTGTCATTCCGTCCCGGTGTGCGTAGGCCTTAAGGCAAGGCGCACTCTGCAAGATATACGAAGCTTGTCTCATGCTGCTCGCACTTTTGTTTCTTGTTATTTTGGAAGTTTTCCATTCCGCATGATAAGGCTTAATTTATTTATTTAAGGATACCCAACTAAAATCTTTTGTAAAACATGAAATTGGTACACCATACATTATCCTATGATGCGCGGTATGTCTGACGGCACGGGTCGGCGCAGTTATTGACAAGGGTTCGATTCCCGCACGGAACAAATATTTGTTTGGCCTACAAATCGTCGTATCCTACGAATAGGGGCGTAACTGCATAATAGCTACTTTTCAGGAGACACTTTTTTGTGTTTATTTAAATAAATTATGACCAAATATGTATTGGTGATTTCATATAATGTGTATTGGTATCTTAAGGTTCTGCTAAGATTATTTTCAATTTATTATTATTATATTTTATACGCATTTTGTCCCTTAATTCCTTATTTTCTGTTGTGTTAATGCGAAGTAGGGCTGGACTTAAGCAATAAGTTACATTATGCCTTTTATCTGCGGAAACGTCGAGGCCCCAATCGCCTTTATATCATTTTTATAGTATTCTGTTGGTGGTATTTATTTTTGTGACATAGAAATTTATGTATATTAACTATTTTACCATTACTGGGAACATGTGAATGTAGTAAAAGCAAGTAATTATAGAATTACAACATATTATTCGAAACTAAATCTGAATTTTATTAATCTATTTGCTTTGGTAAATATTTAAGCATGCCAAGTGAATCGTCATTAACAAGAAAAAGTGTTTTCATACAAAAAAAATATATGTATAGGATTAAGATACACATATTTTTTATTCAAGTACAAATAGTAAAACGTCTAAAAAACAAAATAAAAGGATAGTTCTTATACCTCCATAAACCAAACAATTGTATTTTCTTAAATTGTACGATTATGTAAATGTTTGGAAACAAACCTTTAATTTTTAAAAATCAGAGCTTAATATTAAGCGACACGTAATCATAATCACAATCAGTCCTTAAAATCAAATTTAACGTAATGAAAATCAGCCTTTAAAATAAAAATGGACATTATCACAATCATAACTTAAAATCAAATAACACAACCGAAATCAGTCCAATTCACATTCAGTCGTCTTCTTCGTCAGTACTCTCAGAAATATTGGCATTACCAGCCTGCTCATATCAGCCTGCTGTTTTCATGGTCGTCGGAACGCGCCACCGTCGGGTTCCCAGATCACGGTAGGAGGGGTTCGCATCGGCGTCGAGGGTACGATGAAGTACCTGGGACTCGTCCTCGACAGCCGGTGGAACTTCGTCGAACATTTTCGACGTTTGGCTCCCAGATTGGACAGGGCCGGGGCCGCCTTGAAGCGGCTCCTACCCAATCTGAGGGGGCCAAACGCCTCCTGCCGGAGGCTCTACGCGGGGATCGTGCGGTCCATGGCCCTCTACGGGGCACCGGTGTGGGCGCGTTCGTTGAGGCAGCGATCAGCTCGCCTGATGAACGCGTCCCAGAGGGTCATGGCGATCCGCATCATCCGCGGATACCGCACGATCTCCCGTGAGGCGGCGAGCCTCCTTGCCGGACTGTCACCGTGGAATCTGGAGGCAAAAATCCTCGCGCACCTGTACGAGTGGCGCGAGGAGGCCAAACGCCGGGGCGAAACTCCGCTGCCGCGACAACTCGCGGCTCGGCGGACCGAGCTCCGGCAGGATCTCATGGTGACATGGAGAGAGCGACTGTCGCAACCCAGCGCTGGGCACGCCACCATAGAGGCGGTAGTGCCCCTCTTTGAGGAGTGGCTGGAGAGGCGTCACGGCGCCCTCACCTTCCGCCTGACGCAGGTGCTCACCGGACACGGCTGTTTCGGTAAGTACCTGTGTCGGATCAAGGCGGAGGTGACCCCCGGGTGTTTCCATTGCGAGGATCGCCCAGAGGACACGGTGGAGCATACGGTGGAGGTTTGCCCCGCTTGGGCAGAACACCGCCGTGTCCTCGTGGATGCGATAGGCGGCAGCGACCTCTCGCGCCGTGCCCTGGTTCAGGCCATGGTACGGAGCGAGAGGGAATGGGAGGCCGTCTCCTCCTTCTGCGAAGCAGTAATGCTCGCGAAGAGGGAGGCGGCATACGCTAGGGAGACTCGAACACAGCCGAGTCGCCCCAGCGCTCCCAGCCGCAACCGCCGCCTGAGACGCCAGGGGGTTCGGACGCCGCGAGACGATCTCCGGCCACCGTAGACCCGGGCCTGCCGACGGCGAGTAATGGGTAGCTCGCCGTCCGATCAGCACCAGGCCCGAGAGTCGACGGCGCGTAGTGTTCCACGCGCGCCTCAAAGAGTTGTCAGCCAAGTGAAGGGGCCTGCCACGGCCGATGCCTGCCCGGGGGTGGAGGATAAATTCGAAAGAGTTACCTCGCCCCCGGGCACTCGAGGCAGGGAGGAACAGGGGTGGGTTTTAGTCAGTAAGAGTCTGACACACCCTTCCGCTCCACCCTAGAGCGGAAGAAGTCATAGGATGATTTCCCACCCCCCAAAAAAAAAAAAAAAAAACCAGCCTGCTCATGAGGCAATGTTATAAAAACTGTGTGGTATTCCTCTGGAATAATTTTAGCTTCACACATTGACAACAGGTCTTTATATTTATCATAATTTATTTTTAATGAAATTCCATTTACTGGCGTCACTTCCGAGACCTTTTTTTCCTCTAGTACTCTTTCTTAATGTACTCAGTGATTTTTTTAGTAATCCTCATCCAGTTCATATTCATATTTTAGAACATTTATCCTTACTGACTTGCACTTCTTTAATTTTATTCTATACAACTTTTACACCATCATCATTCTTTCATCTTGCTGCCCTTGTCCCATGTTACTTGGGGTCGGCGCAACACGTTTTTTCTTCCACTCTGTCCTGTCAGCCGTCACACTATCACTAACTCCCTTTTTAACCGACTTCAAAAAAAGGAGGAGGTTCTCAATACGACTGTATTTTTTTTTTTTTTTTTTTTTATGTGTGTTACCTCATAACTCTTTACTGGGTGAACTGATTTTGATGATTTTTTTTTATTTGAAAGATGGTGCTTTACATGTGTTCCCATTTTAATTTGGTGAAGATCTGATACAGAACTTCGGAGATACACAATGGAACTCTTCAATAAATAATAGCAAACCTTCCAGAATTGCTGCAATCGCATGTCTGTATATTGTTTTCACCACATTACAACATTACATCACGCTGATATGCTCTAAAAGGGTATATAGATTAGTACAGTTCACGCTGATACACCCTAATTTCACAAACTATGTTCAACTTCCCTATTTTTTTGGGGCTATCAATTCGGGCATAACTTTACTATTAATTAAGTTTTAGAATGGGGTACAACAACTAAAAAGTGAAAAATAAAAAACTTTTTACAAAAAAAAAATACAACCGACTTCAATAAATAATACTAAAAACTGCAAAATAACTTTAATTTCGGAAGTCGGTGTCATATAACGAAGAAACTAAACTAGAAACACCGACTTCCGAAATTAAAGTTATTTTGCAGTTTTTAGTATTATTTATTGAAGTCGGTTGTATTTTTTTTTTGTAAAAAGTTTTTTATCTTTCATATGACTCCTCACACAATCAATCCATCTTTCCTTTGGCCTCCCTCTCCCTGTCCATTAATTCATATTTATATTCATAACTCTTTTAGTTACATGTCTTTCATCCCTCCTCTTCACATGACCATACCAAGACAAGCGGTTCCCTTTCAATTTTCTGTGACTGGCGCCACTTTTAAACTACCTCCAATGTATTAATATCACACATCCATCTCAACATTCTCATCTCCGCCACATGCAATCTTATTTCATCCGTCTTTTTCACAGCCCAACATTCTGACCCATATAGTACGACAGGTCTAATCACGGACTTATAGATTTTCCCTTTAACTTAAGGAGTATCCGTCTGTCGCAAGTTGTTCCAGTGACCTGTCGCCATTTCATCCATCCTGAGTTGTTCCTGTGCGTAACTACTCGGTCTATATCGCCATCCCCCTGAACAAGCGATCCGAGGTAGTGAAAGTCGGAGTAGATCGGTATAGGCGTTCCATTGAGAACTACAGGCATAGGACTTGAGAGACCGCCGAAATCGCAGGACAGATTCTGTTTTGGTTCTGCTCAATTTCAGGCTCACACTCTTCAGTGTTTGCCACCACGTCTCCGATCTGCTCTGGACCTCTAAGCCGCTTTCGGCCACCAGCACAATGTCATCAGCAAACAGCATACACCAGGGAGCCTCTTCCTGGATGTCCGACGTCGGAGCGTCCATCATCAACAGGAAGAGGTAAGGGCTGAGGGCCGACCCCTGGTGCAAACCGACCGCTACACTGAAACTGTCAGTGGTGCCTACTGCAGACCGGACTTGGGTACTGCATCGACTGTACATCGCTCGGATCAACTGCACATACTTCCCAGGCACACCTTTCTCCTTAAGGGCCCACCACAAAACTCGAGACACCCGGTCATATGCCTTTTCGAGGTCAGTGAACACCATGTGTAAGTTTTTATGCACAGCTCTGTATTTTTCGCACAGCTGGCGGATAGCGAAAATGGCATCCGTTGTACCCCCTATGGATATTGCTTGTCCGAAATAAAGTTTTTTTTTTTTTTGTTTGTATCCCGACCAAGCATAAAACCGAACTGGTTTTGTGAGATTTCACTCTCTTCTCTCAGCCGCTTTTCAATAACTTTTTCCCATGCTTTCATACTATGTGACATTAGCTTTATTCCTCTATAGTTGTTGCACTCCAGCACATCACCTTAACCCGTCTTTGAGGAGTGGCTGGAGAAGTGCCACGGCGTCCTCACCGGACACGAAAGTTTCGGGAGGTTCCTGTGTAGGATCAGGTGGAGGGAAACGCCCGGGTGTCCCCACTGTGAGGATCGCCCAGAGGACACGGTCGAGCATACGGTGGAGATCTGCCTCGCTTGGGCGGAGCCCCGCCGTGTCTTCGTGGAGGCGATCGGCGGCAGCGACCTCTCGCGCCCGGCCCTAATCCAGGCCATGGTACGGAGCGAGAGGGAATGGGAAGCAGTCTACTCCTTCTGCGAAGCAGTAATGCTCGCGAAAGAGTAGACGGAACGGGTGAGGGAGGCTCAACAACAGAGTCGCCCTCACGCCCTCAGCAGCAGCCGTTGCAACCATTCATCACACATTCATTAATTTCATAATCGAATAAATTTGCATGTATTCTTATTAACATTAAATAACCATAACATATAAAACAAAATTCTTCTAAAACTATAGGAAAAAGGTAAAATAATATAATAAGCATAATTGTAATTTTCGTGCGGAATGCTAATAGTGCGGCCACAAATGCTTTTGTATCAATTTTCAAGCAATAGAAAAAAAACCTAAGTGCACTTAAGCCCCAAACCAGAAAAAGCATGAAATTATGTATTCAGTGTTTAAATTAGTACAGCAGGGTTAAAATCATGTGAGCGTAAAAATATTGTACTTAAAATAACAATATGGACATGTCAAATGCATCAAAGAAAGAACAAAAGACAAAAACATAATTTGAACGTAGAAGAAAGACACAAACGTAATTAGGGCTTCGTCTCTTCTATACATACGCAATTTATCCATTCCATAGAACACGGCCACAATCACCATGAGGGTTTTTTTCTATGTACCCAATATTGAAAATTGAATAAGTAACTAGAATGAGTTAATTAAGTATAAACTCGTTGATATTATGTTATTTGAACGAAATCAATACAATACAATTTAATAAAACATAATTTCAACCTTAAAATCCCTTGAGCTATAAAATATTTTGATTTACTTAATCTTTGTCTGTTATATTTCATCCACAACACATCTTCCTTTCCAACCAATTCCACCAACTTTCGTCTTCGGCGTTTCATTATAAAATACTATGACTAAACTAGTAGTACAGGCCTAGGGTAGGTAATGTTATTTATTTAAAATTCAGTTAACGCTCGCCACAGCTAACAATCTCTGCGTTCCGCCGACTAGTGGCCGATCGGCGCTAGCACGCTCTACCCGCGCCCGCGCACCCCAACTTCTCGCGAAAAAAGAGGACGCGACGGCGATTGTGGCTTTCTTCTTCGTTGAAAACGTAGTCCTTACAATTGTGGCTTTTTAGAATACCTAATTATTTGATAACTTGAACTGTTTTTAATTATTTTGTTGAACTGGTTATATGTGGTATGATGAGCAGAATTGAATTATGCAATAAAAAAAGAAAGCCCCTATGTTCGTTAGGGCACTATTCGTAGGATACGACGAAATGAGTATTCCGGGTCTGGGTGTCTTGAATTTACATGTTCGTAAACGCACCCAGAATACAGGAGTAATTCCTAGTGTGGGGCAAAGTATAAATAAAAAAAAAAACTTAATATCATAACTTCACAACCAATATTTTGTGTTACCCCTTTTTTTTTTGACAATGTTGATTCATTTCGTGACAGCAACCACTAACGAGCGAGTTTCACGCGTACGAGTTGACGAACAAGTCATTTTATTTGACGAACAAGTCATTTTATTTATCTATTTTTATTTCAAACGATACCGCCCTGCACTAGCCGCGCTGTAGGCACTTAGACACAAAACTGTAGGTGCACTTTGTCGAGCGCTCAGTGTTGCGTTTGATAAGTTTTTATTTTTTTTTAAATGAATTATTTTCATCGGGGAAAAATAATAATTTCGTATCCAATAAATGATTACGTATATATGTACGCAGTAAGATAAATAATACCCTTCAGGATCGAACAGGGTTTTTAGTACATGTTGTATATTAGAAGATTATGAAGAGGAAAAGTTTGTTTGTAGGAAGTAATCTCTGCAAATTCTGAACCAATTTTGAAAATTCTTTCACCAGTAGGTAGCTACATTATTTCTGAGTGTTATACATTAAATTCATTTTCAAAAGAACAATGCTAACTTCCCATGCATTTAAAAACCTGATAGTGAAAGTTTATGTACAGTAAGTAAGTTTAGGTCTATGGTATAGTAGAAAGACTACCTATAAGTTTAGAAAATAATGCCATATTATAGTCATTATTACGATTTAAACGCTACAAAACAAAAAAACATATTAACGTTACTATTTAGGTTTTTCTTCTTTTCGTGTCGTGGTACATTTAAAATTTAGTTATACTGTATGGGCCCAGTAAGTGGCCACGTTTATAACGGCATCGGAGGTCCTGTTCCGATCATCGAGGGTGCAGGTGAAAGCACATTTAGGACACTCCAGTAGATGGGACATAGTTTGAACAGGAGCACCGTACTCGCACTGTGTATTAGATGGATCGATGATCCCCCACTTCGCCAGATTGTACTTGCAGCGGCCCACTTGGGTACGCAACCTATTCAGGGCCCTCCATATAGGCCACTGCAGTATTATTTAGGTTAGGATTTGCCGATAGAAAATAGGTAATATAGAAATAAATGTGCTAGAACAGCCCCTCATTAGCAGACATAATTAAAAACCAATAGGAGATATGAGGGGCCTGGCGGATTAATAATAACGCTCAAAGTTAATTCTAAAATAGGAATACTTAGCTATGGTCTAAAATGTCTTTTATACTTTGTGAATTCTTGGAAACCAACTTTACGACACTGCTTAAACTCTTGATAATTGTCACTATAAATTGAGTGAAGAATTGTCAAATGTCAAAAAGTCCGTTTCAGTCGTGCAAACTCATTTAATTATTATGTTATTTTAAATCATTTGTATTATACAAAGACTAATGAAGAATTTACTAATTAAATAAAACGTAAAATAATGTATAAAACTCAGAAACAGAGTTGAATAAAGTCAAGTAGTTGAGATGCGAACAAAATATGGTAATGCGTTTATCCTTGACGTAGAATAAGAATATAGAAGAATAAAAAAATAAAAACCTGCGTTTCATGTAACATTGTGATATGCGTAATTAATATACAATTCAATTAACTGAATTTTAAGATTTATTTCATTTCTATACATCACAGTCAGGTGAAATATTGGCATTCTTTTTTACGTGGACGAAGTCGAAGGAAATATGAATTTAAAACATACTCCTCTACTAAACAATAACCACTTAATATAATATAAAAATAGAATACTAACAGCAAAAACCGAATCAAAATTGTTTGACAAAGGATCGAGATAGAACAATTATAAACAAATATACCTATCCCTCTCGCAAAAACACCGTTTTCTATGGCAGCTATATGGGTGTCCACGTCAAACTTCTGTTTATAATTATCAGCTTTGGAGCTTTATAACTTCGTCGCTGATGAAGATATTCAAAATCTTACATATTTATTTATTAGAGCTAATAAGTATTTAATTTAGTAAATAAAGATCACATGCATGTTTTCTATTGTATTTTATGATTCATCAAGGAAAAGCGTCGTAAGTTCTAAACGTTCTAGAATTATGCTAATAAGTTAATCACATAATCTTATATATGTACGAGTAGGTAGGTATTCAATCTAGATATTGTGTTTATTTTTATTTTTCTCGTAATTAGTCTCACACTCTTCGACAGACTACAATTACATGTAAAGCAACTGTCCTTTAAATACTCATTCACTTTCCGATTTTCCATGATATTTTTGCTTGAAGTAAAAGTATCTTTTTTTTTACTTTTCATAGGCACGTGTTTGACCACTATCTCACCTGATGATAAGCGATGATATGGTCGAAGATGGAGTACGCTTGAAGAAGTAACCTATTCATTCTTGACTGGATGGAATTTTCACCGTGTACCGGTGGCGCATCGCCGTACGTCTTGTGGTCCGATGATGGAACGGACTTGTCGGAATCTAGTTATGCAATATGTATCTGAAATAATCTATCTTTTTTCCTTTTTTTTCCTTTATTCATAAACTTAAATACAAATTGTTTTAAACATAAGTCTTCTGCCAAACTGCAGTACAGTTTGTCGGCAGTATTCTCGTGGATACATACTCATACATACTTCATTATAATACTAGGTACATCATGATTGCTATAGAAATATAAGAACATAAGTGCGCGGCCTCTGGCCCGCCAGGCCAGCATGAGCAGCGCACGCACACAATCTAATCGTCCCGACGACCGCCGCCCCCGCATCTCGCTGGAGGGAGACAACCCAGCGCAAGCGAGACACCGCGCGCCGGCCGCCCGACACCGACTCACAACACTACAATGCGCCGCGCGCGCATGCTAGACTGGCGGGCCCGCGCCTGCATACTATATGCCAACGACCTTGAGTAGCTAGCTTGCGCGCTCCACGCCGAGCCCATGCAACACGCTCAACAGATTCTGCGCGACTCTTAACCCTTCATCCGCGTCAGACACAACTTAACAAATCTATTACACTATGTTATAAATAAATAATTTCAAACGTTCACACATCAAATCACGAAGAAAATTTCCTAGAGCAACATATATATCCCTTTCAAAGAAATAAGACATGTCGCTTAGACATAACGTTCAATCCAAAACCACTAAAAGTCGTGTAACTGCGCCTTAGCTAACGCTATGGACACAAACCTAGATAATGTTTTAGGAGGACATTTTGTAAGGCGTTTTTGGAAATTGCTTCAGTTTCCATTTGTCTTAGTAGCTCATTTAAAAATTTTGGAATAAGCCATTGCCGCATCCTTTGACCAAAGTAATTATTCATTTTAGGGACTTAATATTTGTCCCTCTGTTTTACTTTACGGCTTGGTTGGTTATACACTTTCATTATTTTGTGTTCGATTTTGTTGTGCTGTTCTAAGATTATATTTAATTTTACTTTTTTCTGTATAGGTAATATTCTACAAATTTTAATAAATTTTTCGTACTCCTTATTTATACTGTCTTTAGTTGCCTTGTTTACTAGTAATTTTAAAAACCTAATTTGCAATTTTTTAATTTTATTTAAATGTACCGGAAACGTAAGTCCATAACCACCCAAACCGTA
Organism: Polia nebulosa; assembly: GCA_951329385.1. Taxonomy (NCBI): domain Eukaryota; kingdom Metazoa; phylum Arthropoda; class Insecta; order Lepidoptera; family Noctuidae; genus Polia; species Polia nebulosa. The sequence continues at coordinate 6,285,018 of OX589588.1, read as the reverse complement.
GTTTATTGTGTTGCCTCTGCAAGTGCATGGTAGAGGATAAAGAGTATCCGCCTACTAACTACATACTTTAAGTTTACCTAGTACAGAGCGCAATATATTACACACCGTGTCTACATGAGCGTCCCAGGTAAATTTTTCGTCGATTGTTAAGCCTAGGTACTTATATGTCGCCACGTGCTCAATACACTCACATTGACAATTAACTTTGTTATCATGGAGGCATTCATACGAGTGACCCTTTACCGAGATACAGACATTTTGGCTAACTGGTTATACGGAGAAGATATCAACATACACTTAGTTTTATTAATATTAATAAGAATACCATTATCGTGCGCCCATTTGACTACATTATCTAAATCCTCTTGGATTGCCGACTGGATCAGGCATTCAAGAAGCAATTAGCCCAATATTTATTAAATAAATAATAACAAATTTCCTTAGATGCGGGAATGCATTGGATCAGTGATAAACTCAATATTAAGGGCCTTCTCGCGGTCCAGTGGCGCCCTCATTGATTCAATGAGGGCGCCACTGGACCGCGAGAAGGGCCTTAACTTATTGACGAACTCGATCTATTTAGTATTTAGCATAAGGTAAACAAATTGTTCTCATGTAAGTGACTTTGTGTCTTTTTTTGAGAATAAATATCTTTAAACCTATCAGTTCACAGTCCCGGCCGCTGTATGCCAAGCACGTGTCGTCTGCATACATATAGGTATTACAGTTTTTAATTACATTAACAATACTATTGACGTGCATGATATACCCCATAGGCCCGTAAATTGACCCGGTCAGCACCCCATAGTTGACTTTACCGAGTTCACTGTCTGCTCCTTTAAGCCTAACCTTTAGGTATCTTTTGTCTAGATATTGTCTGAACCACTCTTTTACAGGTCCTCGTATTCCACACTCATCCATAGCCTGCTGCAAGCCCTCATGGTCCAGAGTATCGAAGGCTTTTTTAAAATCAATAAAAGTTAATAAAACCACCTCTTTCGAATTCAATGAGTTATTTATGTCGTTGGTAAACTTACTTAATGCTGTTGCCGTGCTTCTATGTGGCCTAAAACCATGCTGCGCATCTGTTAATATTATAGCTTTCTAAAATCATTGTAATTTTGCTCATAATAACTTTTTCGACTATTTTATTAATTACGCTCAATATCTCGATATGCCTATAATTTGTGTATTCTTTGTATTTGTCCTCCTTAAAAATTGGTCTAATAATTGAAATCTTTAATTCGTTAGGATATAACTGTCGATCTATACATGTATTAATGAAATGTGCAATAACTTGGCTAATTGGGCATTTAATAGTTTTTAAAACTTGTACTCTAATGTCATCGAACTCTGGGGACTTGCTGCATTTTAACTTATCTATAATTATGCATATGTCTCTCGGGCAGACCTTTTTAAATCTAAAACTCACATCACTTTCTTTAACATATTCCTTACTGTTATAAAATAAACGATTACATACATGCTTCTGCTTTAACTTGCTTGAGGTGGATTTTCGGTTAGTTTTTTTTTGGATCGTATTCCAAGCCTTTTTGCTGTTGTTTGTTATATCTATTTCAGTGACTAGTGACATCCATCTTTTTCTGCGGCTATCGCCTACTTCACGAATTAGCTATTTACCAAGTACTAGTGTTTGTTCGACAAATAAGTCTGTGTTGTATGATTTTTCATAATCTGCAAGGAGTGAGGCGGAATCCTTGCTTAAGCTTGGAATGTAAGAAGTACGGCAACCTCGTTGAATGTTCTGCCTTGACACATCAAGGCAGAATATTCAACGACGAACAATTGTGAGAAGTTCAAAGTTGTATGGGCTGTGGTGTTCGTTACGGGATCTAAGTCGAGTCGCTAGGAGTCAATTTCATCGGCAACTATCTGCCAGTTTGCCTTTGAGAAAGTGAATCGTCACCAGTGTCACGAGACATCCAATTGGCCAATGTTGGCTTCTAAGTATAGGCTGATGTACTGACTTTTTGCAGAAGGAGCTAACATTACCACTGGCAAATATCAGATCAGGGTTGCAGCCACGGCACCATCGGCCGCTATTAAAGGATGCTGCGACTTTGGCGATGTGTATCAATGTGAGGTTTCTCTGCCTCCACCCAAACTTTCACTGTTATTGGCTGTATATCTCCATGTAGTGCTGTGGCTATTGAAATCGCCTACAATGATTTGAATAGGCCTATCGTACAAATTTCTCGTGCAATTGAAGTGAAACGGTTGACTTGGTGGTCTTAATATAGAATTAATTGTGCAGCTGCCAATATCGATGGAGTTATCAGAAGTGGAGGCCGTGGACTGCACAGCAACGTTAGGTCTGACAAAAACAGCGCTACCGTACTTTGCATGAGGAATTTCGACAGTGAGGGTCATGCCAGGTAGTTGAGGCCTAGGTTGTTAACTATTGCGGTGGGTTTCCTGAACGTAGAGTACATCGCAAAGTGAACAGTTTCGCACAGATTCGCAAGAAGCTGAGCCTTATTGCTTGAAAACCCCTCTATATTTATCGGTATAACGTACAGAGCTGGTTAATTGATAGAGATACTAGGGTTGGCTAATAAAGGTGCCGCTGAAGTTAGCGTCGATAAGACAAGTGTCTTGGTCGAGTTAGGGTTTGAATCATCGTGGTGAAAGGGTTAGTCAGCTAGACCTTGCGTAACCCAGTGCTAGCTGTCCAGGGTGTGCCGGGCGTTTGGAATCGAAGTTCGATATTTTTAATGCCGCTCGGGGATTCTCATGCACCACATGTTTGTGGAGATAGTGTAGTGTTATTGCAAGACGTCTTATGATGGGAGAATTGAACGCGTCAGGCCCCTCGCGTTACCATAAGGTAACGCAACAATAGGTTTTTAATTGTGTCTGCTAATGTGGGGCTTGACGCGTTAAAGTCTGTGTAACGTGTGATAACTTTTCCTTAAATTCACAGATTGTGTGATGAATTTTAAGATACAACGAACTCATGCACAAAGATGCTCTGTGTAGAAAATTGGCATCATCAACAACATTAGTGCCACCATGTTTACGAAGATAACCCTTATATGCAGACTTTATAAAGCTTGTTACAGAAATAGGTATGTCATTCTTCATATATGGTCAAAGGGTAAGTAGGCATGTGGATTAAAAAGCTGAAGTATTTTATAAAAACGATAAACTTTATTTGATTTGCTGTATGGCGAAACGTAAACTGTTTGTTTTATCACATTGAGCTTTTGAATTTCTTTCTGCGGGATTCGGATTCAAGTAGCATCTCAACCTCTGAAACAAACAAAACGATAGTACGGTAATGTGTGTTAATAATAATACGGTAATGTGAATTACAAACATTATGTATTTGTTAAGAGATATGGTACGGATAAAGATTTCGTGTTTCAGTAAAAGTAGCTTTAGTTCTTCAATATACTCTGGTAATTGCTTACAATGTAAATCAACACAATTGATTTAAAATCACAAAATACCTTATCTTTAAAAGCACTTTATAAAATGCATAAACGGGCAACATCCAATAAAAACAATACAGTATTATAAGATACACGGAAGAATTAAGAAAGAAGAAAATGTGTTACGCCAATCCTATATCAATTGGGATAAGGGTAACGTCATACGTCATACGTCGATATGGGTAAAAAGGGGGTGACTACAGAGATGACGACTAATAGAGGAGTATGGAAGAAAAAGACATGTTGCGCCGACCCCAAATAAATTGGGATAAGGGCTGGGGAATGATGATGATGAAGGGTAACGTCATAATGATGATGAATATAGGATCTTACGCATAACCGCCCTTTAGCTTGCCGCCGCCGCCGCCACCTCCGCCTTGGCCTAAGCCGCCACCACTGCCGCCGCCGATTCCACCACCACTACCGCCTCCGTGACCGCTGCCGCCGCCGCCTCCGAGAGCACCACCATCACTTCCGTGGCTGTGTCCTCCTTGACCGCCCTGACCGTGTCCGCCGCCGCTTATGCTGCCGCCGCCTCCGTGGCCACCGCTGCTGCCGCCTCCATGGCCACCACTACCACCTCCTCCGTGGCTGGGTTTGCCACTGCCACCGCCGCCGCTACCAGCACCGCCGCCGCCACCGCTACCGGCGCCGCCGCCGCCACCCCCCTGACTACTGTCACCATATCCACCTGGAAAATAATAACACAAGTTTATAAAACGTGGTGTAACTTTCAAATCGATGAACTCCGGCGAACAAGTATAATTCCATTAAATGGAAGGGTCATATGAATATGCTGTATAATGGTTTAGTTTTTAGCAAGGTCGTAGGATTCAGTCAGATCACCGCCAAAACTAAAGTCAAGTAATTCGACCGAGGTCCAGAATATTCAATTAACACGAGTCTAGATACACGTGTATTGCTATAAAAGAACACGAAATAAGCAGAAAAACCAAATTTGCATATAATTTACAAATCCAAGAATAACAATAAGCTTGTTTTGAGTTTTTTTTTGTTATCCATAATAATTTAGGTAAGGATTCAGCTCATGTTCCAGAGTAGAAACCTACTTTTTTTGTGAAGCGAAGGTAAAATCAAAACAAAAGTAAAATAATAAAAACAAAACAATACCTGGTGCGGCGTAAGTGATTGCGATGAGCCCTAAGGCTATTGCTGTAACTACTGCTAGACGAGCCATGTTGATCTGTGCCCCGTACTCCTTCGTCCCAGCTTATATACAGACTCGCTTATGTCATGGACTTGGACAAATGTTTATTAGACTCTTAACTTTTTGCCTCGCTCTTTTTTGGAATAATTATTAAGGTTCCGCAAAATTAAAATATTCTGATTTTAAATATCGAAATGGATATATAGCGCTTAAGTTCTTCTAAGCTACGCAATGCCTTTTGATGGGGTTTTAACTAACACTTAGGAAATTTGTTCCGAAGGATTTGAGAGATTAATACCAACGTTATTATTTTAGTTAGAAGAGCAGAATGTTGATGTGACAAGGTGGCTGGATTGATATGGACAAATACAAATGCTTTCTTTTTTTATGCAATTGTCATATTATCTCTCCACCACCCTTGGTTGACTGGTAGAGAATGCCTAAAGCATTAAGTTCATATTTGTATCTTTGTTGCAAAAAGTTAATATAATCAATATAGAATCATGTTTACTTAGAAAGTAAATAAAACTTTAAAATACAGCGTTAAAAAATTCCTTCGCATCGCTGTCGACTGGCGGCATTTCCACGTTCTATGGCAATGCTTAACCTCTGGCCGAGGTAAAAGCCAGCCCTTGGGTCACGAGAAGTGTCAACAAGGCGTTTCGATAGATCTTAATATTTGAGCACTTTGACCCCACGGCCCAAGAGTTTCAACCACAAACGGTTAGAAAATGTAACAAGAAGGCAAAGAGATGTAAACTAATACTGGTAATATTGCGGACGCCGTGGCCTCCTATGTGGATGGGAAAAATAGCCAGTGCCCAAGCTCGGTCGTCCGTGACCACATTTAAAATAAAAACAAGTGTCACTTGAATAATTTGGTCTATTTTTCCAAAAGGTGAGGATGCTTCCATAAGTGGGAAGCACGAAGGAAATAAATGAATTTTGGGCCGAAACAACAATAGCTAATGAGAGTGATGACCGAATGCATGTTAATTTAGAGCAAGCTTTCCGAAACGTCATTAAAATTAGGTATTCAATAATATAAAACTGGGAATGGAACCCTCAAAGTTTGGGGACCCAAGGATACGAAGAGTGCTTTTTTCAATCATTTCGATTTTAGGAAATATTGTCTCGAATTTTAGAAGTGTCAGTTGTCGATCAGTACTGTCAGATAGGAATAATTCGCATTTAGAAAAGTTGAGTTAAAGTCCTATGGCATGGAGTTGATTTAAAAAAAATTGCAGGTGATTCAAAACGGTTCCATCATCGAGGTACCAAACGTTAAATTTAGAATTTAGCTGAATCAATATAGTGTCCATATATTGCGGAACCCAGATATTAATAATACATTTATATTTGATTCATTCGTTAATACGTTGAAGTGGCCGAGAGTTTTTGTGTAGCGCATTCGATCACAATATACATATCTTTGTATTGTATGTATGTACTAACAAAGTTGTACTTAGAAAATATTGCATTCGCTTCGGCGATGGCCGGTTAAAGGCCCACGCACACCGGGACGGAATGGCAGAGCATTTAAATTTTTACCAAAAAACATTTTAACTTATTTATTAGGAATACGACATAAATGAAAATGTTTTAAATTGATTCCGTGACATCGAAAGGGATTTCTTGACAGTTGAAGAGCGAGCCGAAGGACGCCGTGACATGCCGCGGGGTCTAATTTTTGGTGGACGAAACGCAACCGTTTTTCCGACGACGAAAACGGTTGCAGAAAAAGGTCATCGACGCAACTGGTTTAAAGGTGGATATCCCATCCATACGCACAAAGCGTTGTGAGAAAACATTCATTGTGCGTTCAGCTAGGGAGTGGAATTCCCTACCGGAGTCTGATAGCTACAACCTGGGAGTCTTAAGTCAAGAGTGAATAGGTTACTTCTAGACAAGCGAGCTCCATCTTCGACCACATCATCGCTTATCGATGAGATGGTGGTCAAACGCGTGCCTATCAATAATAAAAAAAAGAAGAAGAAACTATCGTCGAGTGAAGTAGTTGCAGTTTCTTACAACTACTATCTGTTTCAAGTTGCAAATGTATGAAACGTGACCGTCGCATCACGAATGACAGAACTGACGAGTGCTAATAAAATATCGATTGTATGTCATTGACAAAAATATCACTTTTCATAGGAAGAACTGTTTGTGCGAAACGATAAGAACGACGACGCGACGAGTATGATAGTTGAATCAATGGGTTCTCAACTGTATTTTGTTAGACGTAAAATAAAAAACCGCATCAAGTAATTCGAAGACTGGTATGTGCAACGAAGACTGCTTGGACCCACGACAAACAAACGAAACGAAATGGTTTCACCGTCGCAGAACGTAAAACGGTCTTTGAAAACGGTTCGTCGTCGAAACGCCCATTTCTAGTAGGTAGGGACACATTTGCACCCACGCCGCAATCCACTTCATACGTATTTATTTTGAGACATACTTCGACGTGATGCGGCATGCTGCGGCACGTCACCGTCGTTTTGGTATGCCGCCGGAATGCTACAGTATCTAAGCGGCTAGTGTGCGCTGACCGGTGGCAAAATCCTCTGCCATTCCGTCCCGGTGTGCGTAGGCCTTAAGGCAAGGCGCACTCTGCAAGATATACAAAGCTTGTCTCATTCTGCTTGCAGTTTTTTTCTTGTTATTTTGGAAGTTTTCCATTCCGCATGACAAGGCTTAATTTATTTATTTAAGGATACCCAACTAAAATCTTCTATAAAACATGAAATTGGTACACCATTCATTATCCTATGATGCCCGGTATGTTTGACGGCACGGTCGGTGCAGTGATTGACAAGTTGGCTGCTGTGCCAACACGCCAACCCACAGGTCACGGGTTCGATTCCCGCACGGAACAAATATTTATTTGGCCTACAAATGGTTGTTGCGGGTCTGGGTGTCTTGTGTATGTGAATTTACATGTTTGTGAACGGACCCAGGATACAGGAGTAATTCCTAGTGTGGGGCAACGTTTAAATTAAAATAAAAAAAACATAATAGCGTACCATCACAATAAATATTTTGTGTATCAATAGACATTTTTGATTCATTTCGTGGCAGCAACCACCAACCAAATCACTTACCTACTGATATATCTAGACTAATACCAGCTGACCCGGCAAACGTTGTTCTGCCATATAAAAGTCGCGATAAAAAAATAAGGGGTGGGGTAGGAGCGAAAAAAAAGCTTTATTTATATAAATAAAGTTTTTTTTTTATATATTTGGTAGGTATGAGAATAGGTCTCTCATACCTACCAAATATATAAAAAAAAACATTAAAATTGGTGAAGCCGTCTCGGAGGACTGCAACCACAAACACCATGACACAAGATTTTTAAATTATACAGCATGTAACAAAAACCCTGTCCGATTCAATAAAAGCGTATTCCTGGTTACGTAACGTTACGTTACGTTACGTTAGGTAGTAGAAAAATAGTAAAAAAAATGTAAGTAATAAAAATCAAAAGTTTTAAAACTTTTTTATTTTTACAAAATATGCGAAATTTAACATTTCTTAATTGTTCCTATTATTTAACAAAATAGTGATCTAGTATTTTAGTTGTAGATTTAGGAAAAATGAAACACCGGTTGTACAAAGACATCAAGCGAAAAAGGAATGACCGTATATTCCACAGATTATAGCAGTAGTAGACAATAGACAATTTTTTTGACAGATACATTCCAAAATATAACAAATGGCATTATGGTTGCATGTAATGATAACGATTAACTTATTTTAACATCCTCCCTTTAAGCGCAAACCCATGACTCTTGAACATTTATGAATCTTCATCTGCGGTGTAGATTTTGTTAGGATGTCAGCGACCATACTTTCAGTACCAACATATATAACTTCTATCTCATTTGTAGCAATTTTTTCTCGAAGAAAATGATACCTGATATCAATATGCTTGCTGCGGGCACAGTAGGATTCTGTACCTGCAAATTTAATTGCACTTTGATTATCACAGTATATAACAGTGGATGAAGTTCCTGAATCACAGTGCAACTCAGACTCCAGATGCCTAAGCCACATTGCTTCTTGTGTAGCAGTTGCAAGTGACATATACTCTGCCTCCATGGTTGATAATGCAACAGTGCTCTGTCGTTTTGAACACCATGAAATTGCTGCACCCTGAAACATAAAAGTGTAGCCAGAGCAAGACCTTCGACTATTAATATCTGACGCCCAATCAGAATCGCAGTAGCCAAACACCCTTTTATCTTCTTTGTTTTGGCTAAATATCAATTTATAATCCTTAGTTCCTTTTATGTAACGTAGTACTCTCTTAAGTGCTAGCCAGTGCTGTTGTTCAGGTTTGTTGTTGAAACTGCTTAGTTTATTCACTATGTAACATATGTCTGGCCTAGTTCCTTGAGATAAATATAATAAGCTTCCAATGGCTTCTTGATATGGTATGTTAGTAAGTATATTCTTCTTATTTTCTGTACTAATTAATTTAACATTAGGTTCACATGGCGTATGAACTGGATTACAATTACTCATATTGAACCTTTGTAGAATTTTATCAATATACACAGTCTGATCGATGCAAATTTCATTTCTTGCTAAGTTTTGTTCAATCCTCCAACCAATAAAATGATGAACACAGCCAAGTTCTTTCATATCAAATTTACATTTCAATTGTTGTTTAATTTCTTTTCCAATTTCTTCATTATTATAAAATAATAACAGGTCATCGACATATATGAGTATAAATAGAATTATTCTATCATACGTTTTGTAGTATATACATGGATCCACAGATGTACTTTTCAGTCCCAATTCCTTTAATACAGATGTAAGTTTCAGATTCCACTGTCTGCTTGCCTGCTTCAAACCATAAATGGATTTATTTAATTTGCAAACTTCTTCTCCATATTCATAGGATGGTGGCTGAAGCATGTATATTTCTGTGTCAATGTCACCTTGTAGGAAAGCAGTAATGGCATCCATCTGTTCAATAAATAGATTGTATTTGACCGCCAATGCTAATAAATATCTGATTGAAGTATGACGAACTACCGGAGCAAATATCTCATTATACTCAATTCCTTTCTTCTGGATAAATCCTTTAATGACCAGTCTTGCTTTGTATCGTACAACTTCACCATCAGCATTAGTTTTCATCTTGTAGACCCATTTACACGGAATGGCTCTTTTACCTTCTGGTAGAGTAACTAATGTCCATGTATTGTTTTGCAGGAGTGACTCATACTCATTATTCATGGCATTTTTCCACTCTTTTGCATTCAGGCCTGAAAGAGCTTCTTCCATAGTTTCCGGCTCTTTAACCAATAAAGCAATTGCTTGTTTTGACTCATTCAAGCATTCACATAAGTAGGTATTATGCTTATTTTTCCTAGGTCTCAAAAATATTTTACGAGATGATACATCACTTAATTTTCTATCTGGCATGTACTCATCATCAGCATTATCAGTGTGATAACTGCCATCATCATCAGATGATTCCACTTTCTTCATGCTCTCATTTAGAGTCGTGTTCTCTGAACTGGGAGTCTCGGGTGTGTCAGTTGAAGACTCACTGTGACTAATAACTGTTTGAGACGATTCTTCAGAAACATTTCCCTTCAACTCAGATAGTGGCACAATAACGCTATTATTTATGATTGTATGCTCGAGAAATATTGCATCTCTACTTTTGTATATTTGTTTTTTATTACTATCATAAAACCTGTACCCTTTTGTGTACTCACAATACCCAACAAATAACATTTTGACTGCTTTTGAATCCCATTTTTGCCTCTTTTCTTTAGGCACATGAACCATGGCATCACATCCGAAAATTCTCATATTCTTAATATTTGGCTTCTTACCTGACCACTGTTCATATGGCGTCTTGTAGTCCAGGGCCTTGGTTGGTGACCGGTTAATTATGTAAGCAGCTGTGGATACTGCTTCAGCCCAGAAATGTTTTTTCAAACTGGAATTAAGAATCATACATTTAGCTCTTTCTACAAGTGTGCGATTCATTCGCTCCGCCAACCCATTCTGTTCTGGGGTGTACGGGTTCGTAGTTTGATGTTGTATGCCAAATTTATTTAAAAATAATTTAAATTCTTTATTTATATATTCTTTTCCATTGTCTGATCTAAGTACTTTAATTCTTTTTTCAGTTTCATTTTCTACTAAGCTTTTGAATTGCTTAAACATTTCTAAAGTATCAGATTTATTTTTTATAAAGTAGACATACACTTTTCGGCTATAATCATCTATAAAAGTGACATAGTATTTGGCACCTCCTACAGAGCTTGTCTCCATCGGACCACATAAATCAGTGTGAATTAATTGGAGAGGTTCATTGGCCCGTGTACCAATATTTTTAAAAGGTAGTCTATTCATTTTACCTTCCATACATGTTGTGCAAATCTGGGAAACCTTTTTGGATAATTCTACCCCCTCAGCACTATCTTCTATTTTCTGCAAGTCTGTGAAGTTAAGATGGCCCATCCTCTGATGCCATAAATTTATATCATTTTCATCTACTGTTGACAACAATGCTGATGTTTCAGAAAAATCTTTCAATACATACATATTATTATGTTGCAAAGCGGTCATTATTAATTTCTTATTTTGGAAAATTTTACAGTAGTCTTTCTCAAAATCAACTTCACACCCATTTTTTGTCATCTGACTTACAGAAAGTAAATTAGTTGTCAAAGAAGGTACATACAACACATTTCTTACTTGAATGGTCTGAGGTCTGCCTTCAGAGTCTCTTATTTTCATATTCACATTTCCACATCCTTCTACTGCTATAGTCTTGTTGTCTGCCACCTTTATATTATTTATTGTAGTAGGAGAAACATCATACATCCATATTCTCTCTCTACACATATGCTGCGACGCTCCAGAATCAATGTACCATCTGGTTTTATCCAATGTTTCTGCAACTGAAAAAGCGGCATAATAACCATTATTATTATTAGTGTTATTGTCTGGTTGTGACTTCTTTTTCTTCTGAAAATAGCAGTTTTTACTTAAATGACCATGTTTGTTACAATTGTAACAACGTGGGCCTTTCTGTTGGTTGTTATCTGGTGAATCTTTATGAGACTTAGACTTATTTTGGTTTTTTTAGACTTAATATAGTAGGCTGAAGAATCTGTCACTTTTACATCCTGTAGCAGCTTTGTTTTTACAAAATCCGCAGTAATTAACACACCGGAGCTCTCAATAGCCATGATCATCGGTTTGTAGACATCGGGGAGGCCAGCGAGCAGCAAAGTACCAAGCCACTCGTCTCCTACTACAAAATTAATATTTCTAAGCTTGTGAGCTGTTGTCATTACTTTGTTAATGTAATCCTCAACACTAGAGCTGCTATCTAAAGTGGTTGAAATCAGATCACGCAGCAAACCTACTCTTCTACTGAGCCCGGAGTCATCAAATATCTTCTCTAACTTTGACCATACCTGCTTAGCCGTGGTTGCCTCCTGCACATGGACATAGTTGATCGGATCGATTAGAAGTATTATCTTTGACCTTGCTTTTATATCCTTTTTGCTGTCATGTACAAATTCTGCACTGGGTTCGATTGTGTCCCATAAATCCTCATGCTCCAAGTAGTTTTTAACGGCAAATTTCCAAGTAGGATAATTCTCCCTGCCCACCAGCTTCTCAATTGTACCAATTGATATTTGTGAAGCCATGTTTTTCTAAAATTAGCTGAAAAAAAAAAAGAAGAAATCCTACGCGGCGTGGTTGCAAACTTTGTGAGGTTGAGCAAATTTTATCTGTCTGAATCACGGAACTATTTCGGTAGAACACTAATTTTATTATTTGAGGAGTAACAATAGCCCATAACCTCTTAATTGTTCCTATTATTTAACAAAATAGTGATCTAGTATTTTAGTTGTAGATTTAGGAAAAATGAAACACCGGTTGTACAAAGACATCAAGCGAAAAAGGAATGACCGTATATTCCACAGATTATAGCAGTAGTAGACAATAGACAATTTTTTTGACAGATACATTCCAAAATATAACAAATGGCATTATGGTTGCATGTAATGATAGCGATTAACTTATTTTAACACATTAAATATGAAAAAAAATTCATAAGTTGACAACACTCCAACGGCCGGCGAATCCTTTCAATTGACTTGTTCGTCAACTCGCAAGCGTAAAACTCGCCCGTTCGTGCGAGTTGGTACCTTCTGATTTTACCTATTTTTTTTTTGTTAACTCGCTCGTTCGTATAAAGTACAGTCAAATAAAAACGGATTGAAACCAAGCTATTAATAACTAAAGTAACAACTATCTATTTACATTTCGGGATACATTACAGCCTATGTTGAAGGTGCGGAATGAGGCGAGGGGGATGTGGCCGACGACGCATGACACCCAAGCATCAGCGTTGCCAGAATTTTACTTTTGTAACATTTTATGTTACTTGTGACCCTGTGTTGCCTTTGATAAGTTTTTCTTTTTTTTTAAAATGAATTATTGTCATCGGGGAAAAAATAATAATCTCGTATTGTCTCGTATTGTTGTGTATGTCGTTAATTTGTGGCAAATAAATTCTTTAACTTTCTTTCTTTCTTTATCCATTAAATGATTACGTGTATGTGTACGCAGTAAGGTACCAAATAATACCCTTCAGAATCGGACAGAGTTTTTGTTACATGCTGTATATTAGAAGATTGTAAAGAGGTAAAGTTTTTTTGTAGGAAGTAATGTCTGCAAATTCTGAACCGAATTTAAAATTCTTTCACCAGTAGGTAGCTACATTATTTCTGAGTGTTATACATTAAATTCATTTTCAAAAGAACAATGCAAACTTCCCATAGGTACATTTAAAAACCTGATAGTGAAAATTTATGTATAGTAAGTAAGTTTAGGTCTATGATATAGTAGAAAGACTACTTTTAAGTTTAGAAAATAATGCCATGTTATAGTAATTATTACGATTTAAACGCTACGAAACCAAAACATATAATGTTACTATTTAGGTTAGGATTTGCCGATTGCAAATAGGTAATATAGAAATAAATGTGCTAGAACAGTCCCTCATTAGCAGACACAATTAAAAACATATAGGGGATATGAGGGGCCAGGCGGATTAATAATAGCGCTCAAAGTTATTTCTAAAATAGAAATACTTAGCTATGGTCTAAAACGTCTTTTATACTTTGTGAATTCTTGGAAACCAACTTTACGACACTGCTTAAACTCTTGATAATTGTCACTATAAATTGAGTGAAGAATTGTCAAATGTCAAAAAAGTCCGTTTCAGTCGTGCAAACTCATTTAATTATTATGTTATTTTAAATCATTTGTATTATACAAAGACTAATGAAGAAATACTCACTGATTAAATAAAACATAAAATAATGTATAAAAACTCAGAAACTGAGTTGAATAAAGTCAAGTAGCAGTGTAAAAAGGAACGTCGTAAAAAAAGGGTAGTTTAGATGCGATTGTCTGCAGGATGGAGGTAACTAAGAGTAGATATTTATATCTACCTACATATTAAGCTTTGATTTATTTAGTGTAGCTATAGGTATGTAAGTTCCTATTAATGTGGTGTGTATAGAAGGGTTTATTGAGTAAATCACAAAAAGACAAGACAAGGTATTTATTTCCAACAGGCTTGTCATGAATCGAAAATCTAATGGCCCGTTCGCAAAACTAGGTCTTCGTGGAGAAGAACGAACCAAGAAACTCCACGGTAGCTCTCTTATGGTATTATACCCACACATCATTAATAATCGTTTATCACAATAAATCAAATTCTATGATCTATCGCTTGTGCCAATTTACAACGTGAAATATCTTGCCATTTAGAAACAATAACAGTGACAAGGCAAAGAACATGAACATGAATAGGTATTCCTTAATACCATTTAATATAATTAGAAACAAGGGCCTTAACATAGCACATACACAGAATCAATACAATCATTAGCAACAATCAAGATATAACATCAAATAACTTACGTGAGCCTTTGTAATCAATCTTTCACATCAAGTTTATTAGCAGTTATTAGAACAGAGCTTCTTCTCCATGAGGTTGTATATATTACACTTTCAGCAACTTAATAATGAATAAGAGTAACTAGTAACACATCTTTTATAGTAAGTTGTGAGTAGATACTTTTCTTAAACGTCACATATAATATCCCGCCATTTTCTACCAATCACAGATTGTCATGAATAAACTAATAATAGATGTGATAATAATCAATTATTGTGTAGTTCAATTGTTTTAAAACATAATAAGATTGTATTAAGCAATTTAATAACACTGGATCTTTAATTCTTAGTTGATATTCGAAGAATATCAACACTATATGATAGTATTGTCCCAATCGTTTCAAATAACTTATTACATTTAAGTAGCAATATAAAATCCAAGATACAACACAACGATCATTAAAAAATGCGTAATAATTTATAGGAGTATCATCAATTCTGCTTTTTAGAAGTTAAGCGTTTTATATCTGTACACACAATAAGATTTACTTAGGTAGTTGGCTTAAAGGTCTTGTAACCAAGCCAGTGGCATAGCCACAAAATTAATAAAAAAAAAAAATTACTTAGGTAGGTACGTCTACATTTGTTCCAAGGTTCATAAATGTGACCAATGTTTAAAATGCAACGAGCAATATTCTTGGAAAATCAAAATATATAATGAAATGATATCACATAATTCATTAAATCTAACACGATCAAAATATGGTAACGCGTTTACTCTTGACGTAGAATAAGCATATAGAAGAATAAAAAAATAAAAACCTGCATTTCCTATAACATTGTGATATGCGTAATTAATATAAGTACAATTCAATTAACTGAATTTTAAGATTTATTTCATTTCTATACATAGTCAGGTGAAAGTTTGGCCTATTTCTTTACGTGGACGAAGTCGAAGGAAATATGAATCGAAAACATATTCTTCTATTAAACAATAACCTGTTAATCGCTAAATATAATATAAAAAAAGAATACTAACAGTAAAAACAGAATCAAAATAGTTTGACAAACGAACAAGATAGAACAATTATAAACAAATATCCCTAAACCTCTCGCAAAAACGCTGTTTTCTATGGCAGCTATATGGGTGTCCACGTGGAACTTCTCTTTATAATTATCAGCTTTGGAGCTTTATAACTTCGTCGCTGATAAAGATATTAAAAATCTTACATATTTATTTATTAGAGCTAATAAGTATTTAATTTAGTACCTAAATAAAAAATCACATGCATATTTTCTATTATATTTTATGATTCATCAAGGAAAAGCGTCATAAGTTCTAAACGTTCTAGAATTATGCTAATTAGTTAATCACACAATCTTATAGATGTACGAGTAGGTAGGTATTCAATCTAGATATTGTGTTTATTTTTCTTTAATTAGTCTTATCTCTTCGACAGACTACAATTTTATTACATGTAAAGCAACTGTCCTTTAAATACTCATTCAATTTCCGATTTTCCATGATATTTTTGCTTGAAGTAAAAGTATCTTTTTTTACTTTTCATAGGCACGCGTTTGACCACAATCTCACCTGATGGTAAGCGATGATGTGGTCAAAGATGGAGCATGCTTGCCTAGAAGTCACCTATTCATTCTTGAATTAAAAGACTCCCAGGTTGTAGCTATCAGGAAACAAAGACTCCAGCAGGGAATTCCACTCTCTAGCTGTACGCACAATGAATGTGTTCTCAAAACTTTTTGTGCGTGTGGGTGGGATTTTCACCATGTACCGGTGGCGCATCGCCGTACGTCTTGTGGTCCGATGATGGAATGGGCTTGGCGGAATCAAATTATGCAATATGTATCTGAACCAATCTATCTTTAATTACCGTATTGCACGTTTTTTACGCCCGTTGGAGCCTGACAGGTAAAACCGTTCCAAAAGTACGTTTTTGTTTTATTGACTTGTAATCAATTTAAATTAATTATTCCTTAACGTAGCGATTCAAAAAAGACACAATAATGGCCTTTGCATGGTGTTTTTCTCGTGTTGGAACTCTCGTCATAAAATTAATCTGAGCTTTCGAGACTGGGTAGTCAATTTGTGTGCCGATTTTTCCAATGAGCTCAAAGACGTTCTCGTGGTTGGTTTGAGGAATGCCTTTAATTTCGATATTGTTTAATCCGTTAGGCCCCTTGCCTCTCCTTAAGGAGACTCGACAATAAGTTTTTAATTGTGTCTGCTAATGAGGCTTCATCATCTTCCTGCCCTTATCTCATGTTACTTGGGGTCGGCGCAACACGTTTTTTTCTTCCATTTTGTCCTGTCAGCCGTCACGCTATCACTAACTCCCTTTTCTTTCATATCACTCCTCACGCAATCCATCCATCCTTTCTTTGGCCTCCCTCTCCCTCTCCATCCATTCACATTTATATTCATAACTCTTTTAGTTACATGTGTTTCATCCCTCCTCTTCACATGACCATACCAAGATAAGTGGTTCCCTTTCAACTTTTCTGTGACTGGCGCCACTTTTAAACTACCTCTAATGTGCTCATTTCTCACTCCTTTCATACTCCCCTCATTTGCTAATGAGGGGCTTCACGGATCTAATTCCCCGGGTCCTCTAATTTTTCTAATCGAACCTGGATGTGATCAACTTTCTCCTGGACCTTCTCCTTGCGTATAAGGCGAGCTTCTGTGTCTTTAATTCTTACACTAAACTCCTTCAGCTCCCGGTTGGTGTCACAGAGGGACGACTTGAAGCCAGCTAACTCGATGCGCAGTTCAGCAATCTAATCTTTTAGACATTCCAATGGGGCTAGTTTGTCCGCCAGAGATCTTATTTCTTTCAGTATGAGTAATTCTGTCTCGGGCCTAGGAGACGCTGGGGCTTGGGTGGCGCTTGATAATTTGCATTTGCTGTAGCGCCATGTTAGTTTTCTATAACCCAGTTTCCTGTGACCGGCTTCTGTTATGCCCGCACAATGAAAGTGCAGCTCCCGATTGCAGACTGTGCTGTGGGCTCCATCGGATAGTGGCTCATCGCATGCTCCATACCTATGGGCGATCATAACTATGAACGACGTAAGTATGGCGAAGTGCGTAACAGAAAAGTTTGACAAAAGTTTGACAAAAGTTTGAAAATAAGATATAGCTGGTCCGAGTTGTTTCAATATTATTCGACGGTAATGTCATCGAAATCAGCAATTTTGCCCTTTTTTAAGTTTTTCATCCAGTATATTACGAGAACAAAAGGTAAAGAAAATAACAGTAGGTACACAAAGATACAATAAAATTGTGCTGAGCGTATATATAATATTACTAGCTTCCGCCCGCGGCTTCGCCCGCGTAAAAAGTGTAATTGTAATAAGTCTGAGTGGTATTTTCAGAGAGGAGCACGTTAAATAAATCCTGTAGAAATCAAAATCAAAAGTTATTTAAATTAGGCTGAAAGCCAGATTTTTTTGAATGTCAAAGTTCTACATAAAGACTGTAGGGGCCACACACTCGCTCAGTGTGTCGGGGTACCTATCTTGTTACTCTTACGTGTTAAATATAATAGTTTACCATATCGAAACTATTTCATTTATTGGGTCCCGAACATATCCTAAATTGGTGCTTGGCTTCTTGCCCGTGGCTCCGTCCGCGTAGACATTTATATGAAATTAACTTTTTCACCACCTTTTACTTCCAATTTACTGTTGGCTTCATCCGCGTGCAGGTCTGAAATTTCTCTTCTTCATGATTCTGTTTTCCTGGTAGTTTAAGGATCTATACCGCTCAGGATTCCAGTCCCGAAAATACTTATTCAAGATGCTTTTTTTTTACCTCTTTTGATCCCACCCTTTTTTTTTTTTGTGATTCTGATCTCCTGGTAGTGAGTGAATCTATACCGCTCGGAAATTTTACTTCTTCACATTTCTCGTCTCCTGGTAATTTGTAAATCTCTACCTCTCCCAATACCAGCTTCGGAATATGTTTTGTACTTCTGATCTCCTGGTAGGTTATGAATCTATACCGCTCAGGATTCCAGCCCCCTCCCTGGTAGTTTGAGAATCTATTCCACTCAGGATTTCAGCCCCGGAACACTCTTTTTGTTTCTGGTATCCTAGTATTTTGTGAATCTATACCGCTTAAGATTCTAGCCCCAAAAATACTGATTCAGGACTCTGGTCTACTGGTAATTTTAGAATCTATACCTCTCATGATTCCAACCCCAAAATCACTTTTTAATAATTCTGGTCTCCTGGTAATTTTTGAAACTCTACCGCTCATAATCCCAGCCTTTTGGTAACATTTGTAATTCTTCTATGTCTTGGTTGTTCGTGAATCTGTACTGCTCGGAAAACTTATTCATGATTCTGTTCTCCTGGTAATTTGTGAATCTGTACCTCTCATAATACCAGCCACAGAATATATTTTGTGATTCTGATCTCCTAGTAGGTCGTAGGAATCTATACCGCTTAGGATTTAAGCCCCAAAAATACTGGTTCATGACTATGGTCTCCTGGTAGTTTTGGAATCTACACCTATCATGATTCCAGTTCCGGAACAACTTTTTCGTGAATCCTGATCTTTTCGTAGTTTTGTGAGTCTTTATCGCTCATAATTTCAGTCCTTGAAATACTTTTCATGTTTCTGGTCTCCTGGCAATTTGTGAATCTCTACATCTCATAATACCTGCCTCGGAATATACTTTGTGATTCTGATTTCCTGGTAGCTTGTGAATCTATACCGCTCAGGATTCAAGCCCCAGCAATACTTCTTCTTGATTCTGGTCTCCTGGTGGTTTGCGAAGCTATACCGCTAGAGTTGTAGCCCCGAAAATACCTCTTCATGATTCTGGTCCCCTGGTACTTTGCGAGACTTTACCGCTCATGATTCCAACCCCGGAAATACTTTTCATGTTTCTGGTCTCCTGGTACTTTGTGAGCGTAAACCGCTCGTTCAGCCTGACTTTGGATTTCTACTTCCACCTCAGCCTTCGCTAAGTCTTGTCATTTACCGGGATAAAAAGTAGACTATGTGTTAATCCAGGCTATGACCTACCTGTGTGCGAAATTTCATTCAAATCCCTTCAGCCGTTTTTGCGATACCTTCAGCAAAACATACAAACATACAAACATACAAACAAACAAACATACAAACATACAAACTTTCGCATTTATAATATTGGTAGGATTGATCATCCATTGAACGTCTACTGAACGTCTACTGAACGTCTACTGAACGTCTACTGAACGTCTACTGAACGTCCATTGAACGTCCATTGAACGTCTATTGAACGTCTATTGAACGTCTATTGAACGTCTATTGAACGTCTAGTGATCGTCTATTGAAAGTCTATTGAACGTCCATTGAAAGTCTATTGAACGTCCATTGAAAGTCTATTGAACGTCTATTGAACGTCCATTGAAAGTATATTGAACGTCTATTGAACGTCCATTGAACGTCCATTGAACGTCTATTGAACGTCTATTGAACGTCTATTGAACATCTATTGAACTACTATTGAACTACTATTGAAGTACTATTGAACTACTATTGAACTACTATTGAACTACTATTGAACTACAATTGAACTGCTATTGAACGTCTATTGAAAGTCTATTGAAAGTCTATTGAAAGTCTATTGAAAGTCTATTGAAATTCTATTGAAAGTCTATTGAAAGTCCATTGAAAGTCCATTGAAAGTCCATTGAAAGTCCATTGAAAGTCCATTGAAAGTCCATTGAAAGTCCATTGAAAGTCCATTGAAAGTCCATTGAAAGTCCATTGAACGTCTATTGAACGTCTATTGAACGTCTACTGAACATCTATTGAACTACTATTGAACTACTATTGAAGTACTATTGAACTACTATTGAACTACTATTGAACTACTATTGAACTACTATTGAAAGTCTATTGAAAGTCTATTGAAAGTCCATTGAAAGTCCATTGAAAGTCCATTGAAAGTCCATTGAAAGTCCATTGAAAGTCCATTGAAAGTCCATTGAAAGTCCATTGAAAGTCTATTGAAAGTCTATTGAAAGTCTATTGAAAGTCTATTGAAAGTCTATTGAAAATCATATGAAAAGCTTTTGAAAATCTATCTATCTATCCATTTATTTATTTTTGGGCTTTTTTTTTTTTTGGCCCATATATTTCAATTTTACTTCTTCACATTTCTGGTCTCCTGGTAATTTGTAAATCTCTACCTCTCCCAATACCAGCTTCGGAATATGTTTTGTACTTCTGATCTCCTGGTAGGTTATGAATCTATACCGCTCAGGATTCCAGCCCCCGCCCTGGTAGTTTGAGAATCTATTCCACTCAGGATTTCAGCCCCGGAACACTCTTTGTGTTTCTGGTATCCTAGTATTTTGTGAATCTATATCGCTTAAGATTCTAGCCCCAAAAATACTGATTCACGACTCTGGTCTCCTGGTAATTTTAGAAATTATACCTCTCATGATTCCAACCCCAAAATCACTTCTTCATAATTCTGGTCTCCTGGTAATTTATGAATCTCTACCGCTCATAATCCCAGCCTTTTGGTAACATTTGTAATTCTTCTATGTCTTGGTTGTTCGTGAATCTGTACTGCTCGGAAAACTTATTCATGATTCTGTTCTCCTGGTAATTTGTGAATCTGTACCTCTCAATACCAGCCACAGAATATATTTTGTGATTCTGATCTCCTAGTAGGTCGTAGGAATCTATACCGCTTAGGATTTAAGCCCCAAAAATACTGGTTCATGACTATGGTCTCCTGGTAGTTTTGGAATCTACACTTATCATGATTCCAGTTCCGGAACTACTTTTTCGTGAATCCTGATCTTATCGTAGTTTTGTGAGTCTTTATCGCTCATAATTTCAGTCCTTGAAATACTTTTCATGTTTCTGGTCTCCTGGTAATTTGTGAATCTCTACATCTCATAATACCTGCCTCGGAATATACTTTGTGATTCTGATTTCCTGGTAGCTTGTGAATCTATACCGCTCAGGATTCAAGCCCCGGCAGTACTTCTTCTTGATTCTGGTCTCCTGGTGGTTTGCGAAGCTATACCGCTAGGGTTGTAGCCCCGAAAATACCTCTTCATGATTCTGGTCCCCTGGTACTTTGCGAGACTTTACCGCTCATGATTCCAACCCCGGAAATACTTTTCATGTTTCTGGTCTCCTGGTACTTTGTGAGCGTAAACCGCTCGTTCAGCCTGACTTTGGATTTCTACTTCCACCTCAGCCTTCGCTAAGTCTTGTCATTTACCGGGATAAAAAGTAGCCTATGTGTTAATCCAGGTTATGAGCTACCTGTGTGCGAAATTTCATTCAAATCCCTTCAGCCGTTTTTGCGATACCTTCAGCCAAACATACAAACATACAAACATACAAACATACAAACATACAAACAAGCAAACATACAAACATACAAACTTTCGCATTTATAATATTAGTAGGATTACGTATGACAGAGTAAAAGGTGCGCTAATGTAACATTATCTTTTATCACTTCAGACAACTTTTTGGTTCTGGGTAAGTGATGGGGGGGTCTACCATTAAGGAGAAGCTGGTGGGCAACCAGATTGGCGGTCACCTGGCCCGAGTTTAAAGCTTGAGGTGGATTTTCGGTTAGTTTTTTTTTGGATCGTGTTCCAAGCCTTTTTGCTGTTGTTTGTCATATCTATTTCAGTGACAGTGACATCCATATTTTTCTGCGGCTATCGCCTACTTTACGCATTAGCTATTTAACGAGTTCTAGTGTTTGTTCGACAAATAGGTCTGTGTTGTATGATTTTTCATAATCTGCAAGGAGTGAGGCGGAATCCTTGCTTAAGCTTGGAATTTAAAAAATTGATGTGGCCCATACAACTTCTATGAACTTCTCGTAATTGTTCGGCACAGGATCTAAGTCGAGTAGCTTGGAGTCAATTGCATCGGAAAACATCTGCCAGTTTGCCTTTGAGAAAGTGAATCGTCACCAGTCTGAGGTTTTATTGCTGCTTCAACGAGACATCCAATTGGCCAATGTTGGCTTCTAGTTTTAGGCTGATGTACTGACTTTTTGCAGAAGGAGCTAACATTACCACTGGCAAAGATCAGATGCGCTATGCCTTGAGAGTAGTTGCACCACTCCGTAGTCCATCAGCGGTAAAATGCAGGCCTGAATGATGGCCAGTTTCGTATTTAGTTCTGTCTTCGCATTGTAACCTATTATTGGACCGAGGGCTCCTCTGACTTGTGACAATTTTTTGACGAACTTTTCGGTGTGCTGGTTCATCTTCATGTGTTTGTCAAAGATGACACCGAGGTATTCGATTTGCTTTTGATAGTGCAGCGTTTGCAGTTTCAGTTTCACCATTGGCCGGTATTTTTTTTTTAAATCTATATTACACTTTAATCCCCATCTCGTGTAGTCAACGATGGCTTCCGCTGCCCATTCAGCACGCATAGTCGCGTGTTCTGGGTTCGTGGCTTTGTTGAGTATACAGAGATCATACGCGTACTGAGAGATTAGATCAGGGTTGTAGTCACGGCGCCATCGGCCGCTATTAAAGGATGCTGGAAGTTTGGCGATGTGTATCAATGTGAGGTTTCTCTGCCTCCGCCCAAACTTCCACTGCATCACCATCCACGTTATTGGCTGTATATTCCCATGTAACATGAACAATGATTGGAATGGGCATATCGTACAAATTTCTCGTGCAATTGAAATGAAACGGTTGACTTGGTGGTTTTAATATAGAATTAATTGTGCAGCTGCAAGTATCGATGGTGATCATTTCTATGTAGTAATCAGAAGTGGAGGCCGTGGACTGCACAGCAACGTTTGGTCTGACAAAAACAGCGCTACTGTACTTTGCATGAGGAATTTCGACAGTGAGGGTCATGCCAGGTATTTGTTGAGGCCTAGGTTGTTAACTATTGCGGTGGGTTTCCTGAACGTAGAGTACATCGCAAAGTGAATTTTGTCACAGATTCGCAAGAAGCTGAGCCTTATTGCTTGAAAACCCCTCTATAATTATCGGTATAACGTACAGAGCTGGTTTATTGATAGAGATACTAGGGTTGGCTAATAAAGGTGCCGCTGAAGTTCGCGTCGATAAGTGGCTTGGTCGAGTTAGGGTTTGAGTCGCCGTGGTGAAAGGGTTAGTCAGCTAGACTTTGCGTAACCGAGTGCTAGCTGTCCAGGGTGTGCCGGGCGTTTGGAATCGAAGTTCGATATTTTTAATGCCGCTCGGGGATCCTCCTTTCATGCACCTCATGTTTGTGGAGATAATATAGTGTTATTTCAAGACGTCTTATGATGGGAGAATTTAAAGTCTGTGTACCGTGTGATAAATTTTAATTAAATTCACAGATTGTGTGATGAATTTTAAGATACAACGAACTCATGCACAAAGATGCTCTGTGTAGAGAATTGGCATCATCAACAACATTAGTGCCACCATGTTTACGAAGATAACCCTTATATGCAGACTGTATAAAGCTTGTTACAGAAATAGGTATGTCATTCTTCATACATGGTCAAAGGGTAAGTAGGCATGTGGATTAAAAAGCTGAAGTATTTTATAAAAACTATAAACTTTATTTGATTTGCTGTATGGCGAAACGTAAACTGTTTGTTTTATCACATTGAGCTTTTGAATTTCTTTCTACGGGATTCGGATTTAAGTAGCAGCTTAACGTCTGAAACAAACAAAAAGATAGCAATGTTAATAATAATACGGTGTTTTGAATTACAAACATTATGTATTTGCTAAAAGATATGGTACGGATGAAGATTTCGTGTTTCACTAAAAGTAGCTTTAGTTTCGTTAATATACTCTGGTAACAACTTACAATATAAATCAACAAATTTGGTTTCAAAGCACAAAGAGTTACCTCATCGTTAAAAGTACTTTAAGTTTATAAAGAGCATAAATAGCAAACATCCAATAAAACAATACAGTATATGATACACAGAAGAAGTATGAAAGAAAAAAACATGTTACGCCCATCCTATATAAATTGGGATAAGGGCAACAGAATGATGATGACTAAAGGATATATTATGGAGGATATATATCTTACCCGTAACCGCCCTTTTGCTTGCCACCACTTCCGTATCCACCACCGCCGCCGCCGCCGCCACCGCCGCCGCCACCGCCGCCGCCGCTGCCAAAGCCGCTACCTTGGCCGAAACCACTGCCGCTGCCGAATCCTGAGCCACTGCCGCCTCTGTAACCGCCGCCGCCTCCAAGAGAACCACCTTTACTTCCGTGGCTGCCGCCGCCCTGACTACCTCCACCATATCCACCTGGAAATTACAAATAACACAAGTTTTAAAAACGTGATGTAATTTTCAAATGGATGAACTCTAGAAAATCAAAAGTCATTTATTCAAACTAGGCTGAGAACCAGCACTTTTTTAACGTCAAAGTTCTACATAAAGACAGTCCCCCAAAAAACGCCCGCCCGTCACCACTTCCTAGTGTTTTAGCTGTGAAGAAGTGGCCAACAAACTCCCCAGCAACACATCTGTCTGTTAAGTTTTAAGAACTTGAATCTATATAATTCTAAGCAACAATCTTAACATTATGTAAAACAGAAAAATAAATATACGAGTATGTCGTCTAAAATATAATCATAAAATTAAATAATCCGCCACTTGCCAGCTAGCACACTCAATCATGCCATTAAAAACAAACTCAAGCATAAACACTAAGCGCGAGGAGGCGAAACGCCGGGGCGAAACTCCGCTGCCGCGACAACTCGCGGCTCGGCGGACAGAGCTCCGGCAGGATCTCATGGCGACATGGAGACAGCGATTGTCACAACCCCGCGCTGGGCACGCCACCATTGCGGCGGTGGTGCCCCTCTTTGAGGCTTGGCTGGAGAGACCTCACGGCGCCCTCACCTTCCGCCTGACGCAGGTCCTCACCGGACACGGTTGTTTCGGGAGGTTCCTGTTTCGGATCAGGCGGGAGGTGACGCCCGGGTGTTTCCATTGCACGGATCGCCCCGAGGACACGGTGGAGCATACGGTGGAGGTCTGCCCCGCTTGGGCGGAGCAACGCCGTGTCCTCGTGGATGCGATAGGCGGCAGCGACCTCTCGCGCCCTGCCCTGGTTCAGGCCATGGTACGGAGCGAGAGGGAATGGGAAGCCGTCTCCTCCTTCTGCGAAGCAGTAATGCTCGCGAAGGCGGAGGCGGGACGCGTGAGAGATCTCCGGCCACCGTAGACCCGGGCCTGCGGACGGCGAGTAGTGGGTAACTCGCCGTCCGATCAGCACCAGGCCCGAGAGTCGACGGCGCGTAGTGTTCCACGCGCGCCTCAAAGAGTTGTCAGCAAGAGACGGGGCCCGTCATGGCCGATGCCTGCCCGGGGGTTGAGGATAAATTCGAAACAGAGTTACCTCGCCCCTGGGCACTCAAAGGCAGGAAGGAACAGGGGTGGGTTTTAGTCAGTAAGAGTCTGACACGCCCTCCCGCTCCGCCAAGAGCGGGAGAAGTCATAGGATGATTTCCCACCCCACAAAAAAAAAAAAAAAAAAAAGCATAAACACTAAACCAAATTAAAGAAGCCTCCATACATAACTGGTGTGCCTGCTTACAAGAACAAAGATTGAAACTATCAAAGGGCTGTGATTCGAAGCCACAAGTGATGAACTAGGGCCATCACACTAAAATTTGGTAGACAATTATTATATGAACTCATATAATCTGTCATAACCATAAGCTAAATATGGAGAAAGAACATCAAGTGTAACATTGTCTTGCGTTCAACACAGCGACCAACTATTATTATCTTCTAAGTAGTCGTTGATGGAATAGTATGCTTTCGAACAGAGACTAGATTTAACTTTAGTTTTAAATGCATTAAAAGGCAAGTCAAGAAAAGAACGGGGTAGCTTATTGTAAAATTCAAACGAACCATGAACCCTACGAACACGGTGGGAAGGAACATGAAGTTTATACTTATTTCTGGTGTTAAAATTGTGGATATCACTGGTCTTTTTGTACAAATGTATATTTTGTCTAATGTATAATATGTTTGCAAAAATGAATTGAGATGCCACAGTGAGAATTCCAATCTCTTTGAAAATTTCTCGTAAAGAAACTCTTGACCCTAACCTATAGATTGCTCGTACAGCACGTTTTTGTAAAACAAATATATTTTGTATGTCCGCAGCTTTACCCCACAAAGGAATACCATAAGACATAACACTATGGAAATAACTAAAATAGACTAACCGAAAATAGAGGGCAGGTATATTTCCATAGAATGGAAGGGTCATATGAATATGCTGTATGATGGTTCAGTTTTTAGCAAGGTCGTAAGATTCCGTCAGGTCACCGTTAAAACTAAAGTCAAGTAATTCGACCGAGGTCCAGAATTTTCAATTTACACGGGTCTATAGACTACGCAATACACGTGTGTATTGCTTTAAAGAGCACTAAAAAATACTTACAAAAACCCAATTTGCATCTAATTTTTCGAATACAAAAATAACATTGAGTTTCTTTATACATAATAATTTTGGTAAGGACGAAGCTCATGTGCCATAGTAGTAATCTATTTTTTTTGTGAAGTGAATGTTAAATCAAAACAAAACTAGATTAATAACAATAAAACAATACCTGGAGCGGCGTAAGTGATTGCGATGAGCCCTAAGGCTATCACTGTGACTACGGCTAGGCGGGCCATGCTGATCTGTGCCCCGAACTCATTCGTCCTAGCTTATATACAGACTTGCTAATGTCATGGACTTGAACGAACAAATTTTATTATACTCATCACTTTTTGCCTCGCTCTTTTTTGTAATAATTACTTATTAAGGTTCCGCGGAACTAAAATATCCTGATTTTAAATATCGAGATGGATATAGACGAGGACTAATAAAAATGATTGTTGGCTGTTTGTTAGTTCTAGTAGAACGTGAAGTGGGCTGTCAATCCATACAATCAAGGTGGAATGACATTTCACTTCACGCTCACTGCTACCTAAGTTTTCACGGTGAGCTGATAACAGAATCGACCGGCTGATAGCTTTTGGATTTTAACTTATAGAAGTTGTGTTCGAAGTTTTTTTTTCAAACCAACCCCTAGGCCTTAATCGAGTTTGACTAGGTGGTAATAACAATAAATATTTTGGCCGGAATTTCGACTTAACAATTCTTCCTACAAAAAAAAACTGCTTTAGACACTTTTTTTTGTGGGATGGGAAATCATCTAATGACACACTCTGGGTGGAGCGGGATGGCGTGTCAGACTCTTACTGACTAAAACCCACCCCTGTTCCTTCCCTGCCTGAGTGCCCAGGGGAGCGGTAGCTCTGTTACGAATTTATCCCCTACCCCCTTGCTTTAGACACCTGTGAATTGATATACCTGCTGTCACTTTACTTGTCTTCTTTTCATTTCAACACTATAATCAACACTTTCTGCGTCTTCTGAAGATGAATTACTTTTTTTTTGTAGTTTGAAACCCGATTTAATATTTTACCTGTATTTTTTTTTATCGTTAATTGGCACGTATTTGACCTCTACCTCACCTGATGTTAAGCGGTGATGAGGTCGAAGATGGACCACGCTTCCAAACTATTCACTCTTGACTTAAAGACTCTCAGATTGTAGCTATCAGGAAACACAGACTCTGGCAGGGAATTCCACTCCTTAGGTGTACGCACCATGAATGTGTTCGCAAAACGTTTTGTGCGTGTGGGTGGGATGTCCACCGCCGTACGTCTAGTGGTCCGATGATGGAACGGGCTTGGTGGAATTAAACTATGCAATTCCAGCGCACACTCTCCAAAATGCAACCGATAAAAATCCGACAGACTAGCAACTCGCGTCGATGCTCAAGACTCTGAAGCCTCGACTCGACGAGCCTATCATTGCCGACGATTCTTGGCCCGTTTCTCAATTGAATCAAGCGCATCAAGCTGGTATCTGGCAGATCCATCTCAAAGATGAGAGCAGTACTCCATACACGATCGAACTTGCGCTTAATAAAGTTTGAGTAGCTGTTCCGGCGTGAAGTACCGTCTCACCTTTGCTAGGATTCGCAACTTTTTGGCAGCCAGTTGAGCCTTTGCCTCGACATCAATCGATCTGCCTAGCCTTTTCCCAACTATCTTGGGGTTGGCTTGCAGTCTAACCAGATGCAGCTGAATACCAGTATTTTACATGGAGCGACCGCCTATCTGACCTCCACAACCCAGTTACTGGGTAATACGATATCCCTTTGCCTCGACATATGGCCCAAAATTGAGGGTGGATATTAATGTGACAACAAGAAGATCAAGATGATTCGTTATCGGCACGGTTGCACATCGGAAAGATGCAGCTGGGTGGAATTGGCTCCTTTTAGCGGAGAAAAGATACGCCTGGGTTTTAGCAGCGTTGAACTTGACCAGATTGGCATTGCCCCATTCAGAGACAGCCTGTAAGGACAGGTTCAAGCGCTTAACCATAGCTTCTCGGAGAGACCGGATCTGCGACCCACCAGCTCGTGCGTTGGACACATATCTCTCAGCAACAATGGTGTCGTCTGCATACCCAAAGGTACCACGATTAAGCAGATCATTAATATGCAGCAAGAGCAATGTTTCTGAGAGCACTGACCCCTGAGACACCCCGGTATTAATATTCAGCAGTCCAGACGAGCAGCCATCAATGACCACTCGAATAGAACGATCCCTCAGAAAATTCGCAATCCAATCACACAATCCCGGCGGATAGACCGAAGGAAGAAAGCTTACCAATAAAGCTTTTGTGCCAGGCCCTGTGGAAGGCCTTCGAGATGTCAAGGGAAACCGCAAATGCTTTCCCGTGTTTCTCGATGGTCTCACTCCAGATGTAAATGGCATACGCCGCCGCCGACTGATTTGGGCGAAAGCCTTATTGTCGGTCACTAAGGATACCGTTAGATTCTAGGTAAGCCTCCTGGCTTACCTAGAATCCATTCCTACCATTCCTGATAGCTACAACCTGGGTGTCTTTAAGTCAAGAGTGAATAGGTTACTTCTGCGTGCTCCATCTTCCACCACATTATCGCTTACCATCAGGTGAGATAGGGGTCAAACGTGTGCCGATAGTTGATAAAAAAAACACGTTTCATACTCTTAGTATGAAAGTAACCGAGATGGGTCTGTAATTGGCTGGGTCAGCTCGACTTTCATGGGCACGGGCTGCACGTTAACTTGCTTCCAAGCCATCAGCACTTTTATTTCATTGATTTTATATTATGCCAGAATTATGTGTTTATATTTTATGCATTTTTATTTAAATCAAAAGGGATCTTTGGGGACAGTTCAGTTCAGGAAATCTGAGAAGGTACTATATCGTTTGAAATAAGCGCTTAAGTTCTTCTAAGCTACGCAATGCATTTTTATGGGGTTTTGACTAACACTTTGGGAATTGATACCAAAATTATTATTATAGTCATAAGAGCAGAATGTTGATGTGACAAGGTGGCTGGATTAATATGGACAAAAGGCAAATAATTTGTTTTTTTTTTTTACGCAACTTCCATATTATCTCTCCACCACTCTTGGTTGACTGGTAGAGAATGCTTACTACATTAAGCCCGCTTTTGTACATTTGATGCAAAAAGTTTTAATAAATAATTAAATGTCCCCGACAAAAACGGCTGGTATTGTACCCGAGGATTAATAGACTGCCAATCTGTCGTCATTAATGACGACGTAGATAAAGGAAAAAAATATCGCTAAAAATATAATCAATAAATGTAGTATCCGTATTGCGGAACCCAGATATTAATACTACATTCATATTTAATCCATTCGTTAACATGTCCAAGTGGCCGAGAGATTTTGTGTAGCGCAGCCAAAAAACCTATCTTCATTAACAATCTTCATTAATACAGGCAGTTCGAGCAGTTTTGTGGCGACCTGTTGGGCAGTAACGACTCCAGGGACCCGATCTCCCGGGAGAATATTTGTTCCTCATCTCCAGCTTGTCTTTATTGGCTGGCTTGAGTTCTGAGTGAGAGATTCGCAAGAGCAATCGTGCTCGGGAGAAGGACGTATAATCCAGTAAGATGCTGGTCCGGGACTGTCCTGATAGCTGTTGTATACCTCTCCACTCCTTAAGCACCTCAGAATATTTTGCCTCCTTGTTGAAAGAAAGAAAGAAAAAGAAAGAAAACGAGTTTACTTGGCACGCACAGATACACACAATGTGGGTACAAATAGAAAATAATAAAAAACAACTTAATTTTAATACAATTACATTGTGTGCCCCGCGGCTGCGCCAAATAGGTCCAGTTCAGCAAAATGCCAGACAACTAGTAGTTGCCTGACGCTGGTTTTCAACTGAACCTTACGTTGACGTGTACGGATGTGAATCAGTTATTTAGGGTGGGTACGTCACACTACGTGCTAGCGACCGTTTTTGGGGGCCCATTTATTGAGTGTGCAAGCCACCCCTTACCTTTTGTGTTGATGTATATACAGGTTGTAACGTGTGTGGAAAGGTGTGGTCATATTTTGAGAACTGCATCTGCCCATCGATATGAACAACTTTCTTCAAGAAAACCTGAGGAAATTCACAAAAAAAAATTTTACCTCCCATACTAATATTGATCAGCTGATGATAACTTTGTATGGAAAGTCCAATTTTTTTTTGGGAATTTTCAGTTTTTTCTTAGAGAAAGTTGTTTATATCCATATGGGCAGAACTGGTTTCTAAAATATGACCACACCTTTCCGTTACACCCTGTATAGTAACATTATTCAGGCAGGGCCTAAAGTGTTTACATTGTTCTCGGGAACCGGTCAATTTAAGCCTCACAAAATCATAGCCTGATATCTTTGTTTTTTTTTTATCTTGCAATAGTTTCACACCAACCGGGGTTTATCCTTGGTTGTACTTACATATCGCGTACAGGGATGATCGTCGGTTGATGTCTCATTTCATAAAAAGCGTCTGAAGGGGCCTTTACGAGTTGACTTCAGCCCCTCGTATGCCTTCCAAAGGTTCGGGACCTCAGGGTCACGAGAAAACCAAAATAAAAATTGATACCCACTCAATTCTGTATTGCGGGGCTGTTGCGGAATGTCGTTTAGCTAACGTAAAGTTTCCAAACAGTGACGGAGCTATTCGACCAAAGCCTGCTATACCAGCCTGGCAATGCAGGATCGAGAGGCGTATCGATGGGGCTAGGGTACTCATCGGACTACACTGCTTCAGGGAGGGTAATACACGACCACGTGTGATGCCCTTTATGAGGCGGGCATTTTCAGACACTGAAATCAGCCCTCGAGAATACATATCCCGTGTTACAGAGCGCATCGACTTCCTGAAGCAGAAAGTTTGTGCATGAGCAAACCGTATTCGGCGGTATAACCGGCGAGTTGACCGGTACTCCCTGAATCGCATGTTCCAGAGCGATGCGAGGTGGGTGGTATATAGAGCTTGGGAGCGACCTGAACAAAATGTGACTAAGTGGTACCACCCGGATGATGTCGCGACGAGTACATTCTGGCGCAGCATTTGGTAGGTGCCTGTCTGTCACACTGACCCGGGCCTGCGGACGGCGAGTAGTGGGTAACTCGCCGTCCGATCAGCACCAGGCCCGAGAGTCGACGGCGCGTAGTGTTCCACGCGCGCCTCAAAGAGTTGTCAGCCAAGTGAAGGGGCCTGCCACGGCCGATGCCTGCCCGGGGGTGGAGGATAAATTTGAAAGAGTTACCTCGCCCCCGGGCACTCGAGGCAGGGAGGAACAGGGGTGGGTTTTAGTCAGTAAGAGTCTGACACACCCTTCCGCTCCACCCTAGAGCGGAAGAAGTCATAGGATGATTTCCCACCCCCCAAAAAAAAAAAAAAAAGGGTGGCTGGATGCGTGATTTCGAGCGCGCGTGTGACGCTATAACAGAAATGGATCAAGTCGCCATTACTCCATTAGATGTAGCCAAAGCAGTTCGTTCATTACCGAGTTGGAAATCTCCGGGACCGGATGGACTGCACGACTTTTGGCATAAACGGTATAGCAGCTCACACACGCTTCTGGCATCTCAATTCCAGTCAACCTTAGAGTCTGGGTTGTTACTACAGTTTCTAACATCTGGCAATACCCTCCTGCTCCATACAGGTAGTCCCGCAAGGATCTGTCGACATGTTGGGTAGATTATAAGAAGGCCTATAACTCTGTTCCGTTTACATGGGGCATGGTGCTGGAGTTGTATAAAATAGAGCACCTTCCTTGAGTCATGTATGGGGCATTGGAAGACAGTCCTTCGCTATCCAGGATGTCGACCGATCCAGGGGAAAGATGAGCCTACATGGATTAAACGGGAAGTATTTCAAGGCGACAGTTTGAGTCCACTATGGTTTTGCTTAGCCCTGAATTCTCTAAGCGCATTGCTGGAGGATTCAGGTCTGGGCTATCGGTTGATAAGAAGGGGTCAGGCTATATCTCACCTTCTTTACAAGGATGACCTGAAACTCTTTGCCACCAATAATTTGCAACTGATGGAGCTAGTGAAGGTAACTGAAACTTTTAGTTGCGCCATCAGGATGGAATATGGTGTGGACAAATATGCAGTCTTTTGGCACGTTTCTCAACTGATTCAAGGGCATCAAGCTGATATCATGTAGATCCGTCCCAAAGATGAGTGCCCAACCAAGCACGATCGAACTTGCGCTTGATAAAGTTTGAATAGCTGTTACGGCGTCTCACCTTTGCTAGGATTCTCAGCTTTTTGGCAGTCGGTTGAGCTTTTGACCCGATGTATGGCCCAAAATTGAGAGTGGACGTCAACGTGACACTAAGAAGATTAAGATGATCGATTATCGGTACGGTTACACCTCGGAAAGATAGAGCCGGGTGGAATTAGTTCCTTTTAGCGGAAAAAGACACACCTGGGTTTTAGCAGTATTGAACTTGACTAAATTGGCATCACCCCATTCAGAGACTGCCCTGAAGGGTAAGTTCAAGCGTTCAACCGTAGCCTCTCGGTGAGACCGGATCTGTGACCCACTAGCTCGCGCGTTGGACACGTATCTCTAAGCAACAGTGCTGTCGTCTGCATCCCCAAAGGTACCGGGTTTAAGGAGATCATTTATATGCAGCAAAAAACAGTGCTGCCGAGAGCACCAACCTCTGAGGGCCCCGGCATTGAAATTCAGTTGATCGGACGAGCGGTCATCAATTATCATTGGGATGGACCGATCCCTCAGGCAGTCTGCAATCCAATTTGGACTTAGTTGCGATCTTTTAGACAGTTAGTCCTGTTACAGAAAAAACGCACTGACTTGGTGTGCTAGTGGCAGAAATTTGACTTTCGTCTTATTAAATGTAGTCATTTTATTTGCGCACTCGGCACTAGATAGGTATCAACTGACCGCACCAAATGAACCGATTAAACAGTCTATCGAGCCAGCGGCTGTGCGATGCTTCCACCGCGTTCTTCCCGTCCCGGTATACACTCGCTCGCTCGATTGGTCGGTTCGGTTCGCACTTGCCCGCGCTTCGGCGCGCCGAGCCCTCGCCATGGCGGCATCGGCGCGCATGTGTACCTGCGATCCCTCCTCGACCGAAACTTGCAAGTATTTGGGTATGTTGGGAGCGTTGGGAATTAACATTATTCACATGAACCTTTTATCGGCCTCTTCCAATTCTTCATGGGCCTGATGTAGATTTCTAGGCGTCCATGGCCTGGCTACGTTTCGGCAACCTCTTCAGGGAAACTGAAGGTTTTATCTGTGCGATTATGGACGAAGTTATCTTGACCAATAACTACCGGAGGGATATTATGAAGGAAGGAACGGTTGACGTGTGTCGGGCATGCCACCGTTCGGGTGAGTCCATCAGACATATTATCAGTGTTCTCGTCTGGCTAACGGCGAGTATTTGCACAGGTATAACCAAGTAGCCAGGATTATTCACCAGCAACTTTCTTTGAAATACAAATTTGTGGATTCTGAGGATTTATCGTATTACATAAGTCATTTTCGAGAACTGGGTCGGCCCAGTTCTATAAGCCGGATATAGTGGTGATAGACCGATTAGTGCACCGCACAATGATAATTGATGTCACCATGTCACATGACGAAAACTTCTTGAAAGGTTTTACTGGTACTGGATTTTTCAAATAATAGTCTTGTCACGGATGTCAATCAGTAAAAAGCTCTCTGTGTACAATCATAAAGATAAATTAAATAAAAATACAGTTGTTTGTTTTGCATTTTAGTAGAAACATACATTTCAAAGTGCAACTTAGGTACAAGTGACAGGTGTTAATGTGCTGTTAAAATGATTAAAAACTCTGTAAACAATTTATCGATTTCATAAAGTTTTAAAGTCTACCCGAAACCCGAAGGAAAACAAACAATCGTTTTAAGTGAGAGGGAATAAACTGTGACCTAGCTTCATTGTGTGCGTACCTTTAAATCCGTATAAGCTTTGCAACCCACTATTCATAATTCCATACCATACGCACCGTTTTTTTTTTTTTTTGGGTTGGGAAATCGTCCAATGACATCTCCCGCTCTAGGGTGGAGCGGGAGGGCGTGTCAGACTCTTACTGACTAAAACCCACCCCTGTTCCTTCCC
Organism: Polia nebulosa; assembly: GCA_951329385.1. Classification (NCBI taxonomy): domain Eukaryota; kingdom Metazoa; phylum Arthropoda; class Insecta; order Lepidoptera; family Noctuidae; genus Polia; species Polia nebulosa. The sequence continues at coordinate 6,249,881 of OX589588.1, read as the reverse complement.
TGTAGGATACCATACGCACCGTAAGACTACCATAAACGCCTTCCTTAAATAGCGCCATCTGTTGCCTAATCCCTGTACTACTCTGGACTGATTGATTGCGCAGAAACATAACAAGACAGTTCTATTTACAATGGTTTTTTTTTGTAAATAGAACTATCTAAGTTTGGAGTTTGTTGTATAATCATCTCGTCGATAGAGGCCGCTGGTTGCAGCAAATGCAGATGTTTGTACCATCCAGACGTTGCGGACCCACCATACCACTGGCAATACCCCTGGTGTTAGTACTTTGGGATGTCGAAGACTGTAATGACTTTCTGGATCTGTCCGAAGTGCAAAAAAGAAACATTGTTAGGGATAACCGGGCCGTCACACCGGTAAGGAGGCGTGCACCAACGACATACGAGAATAGCACGGTTACCGAGATGAACACCAGCCCAATAAATAGTACAGCCCTCGGTGCCATCCAGGAGCTCAACATTGACATCCTCTGGGCTGAGCTGAATAATTTTAAAAAGGATTTTTTGAAGACAGTGCGGCACTAATTTCAGTAGTTACGGGCTGATCTGTCCGATCTGAGATCATCAGGCATCAGAATATGCTTGTATAGGGTTATTTTATTATGTATTGATAGACAGGATTGCCTTCCGAGTAACCATACATACTTTTGTAACGTATATCGAGTTCCTGTCTTTTCTTTTTGACTTGAGGTTGCCAGCACAACTTGGCGTCGAGAGTTATGCCAAGGTACTTGGCTGTATTAGCATAGGGCACTTGCATGCCGTTCTTGTAGACTGGGATCACCTAATCTACTAACTACTACTAGACTATCAAGTATACGTGTTTGTTTGTGAAGTCAATCTGAAATGACTCATTCAGTTTGATCTTCCATTTTTGTGTCCAGTTTTTTTCCATAGAGAAAGATACCGTAGCATTTCATACCTTTATCTAAGTGGTTAACTAGAGTTTTAGTAACATCGGCCACAGCATCCTTCGTTGAGACTCCAGGTCTAAATCCATATTGGTTGTCCGCAATGATTTTATGTTTGGTGAGATACGCAGTGAGGGAGTTATTAAGGATCCTTTCAAGGATCTTCGAGGGAGAGCTCAGTACGGAGATTGGGCGGTAGTTTGTTTAAAAACGATGTTTGTTAAATGTCTAAATGGACCTAGATTGTATCAGCACTTTTGCTGGTATGTTGTCATAGCCAGTGGCACAATCAGAAAGCAAGGAACCAATCAACGTTTCTACTTGTGTTTCATCAACTGGGAGTATAACCAGAGACTCGCATGGAGGGGCTTGATACGTGATTTTCGCATCATGGTTAGCTCTTGAAAGAGGAGTGACTTGAGAGGCTAGTTTACGATCTATACCGGTGAAAAAACAAGGACAGAGATGGACGGTTACAGTTTTAGGAGTCACCTGAGCAAATGTGGTGGAGTTATTGTGTTAGGCAAGGAAAACCTTATGATTTTTTTTTACGTTTTATTAAGTTGTCTGAAAGCCACTCCATCACAAAGCGAAGTGATTGCTCCGATCTCCTCCTTGTTCTGTCCCAGTCAGTTTCATAAACCACTAATGCCATGTCATCGGCGTAAGTGAATATATTACAGTTGGGAATGTGTGCTTGACACAGGTCATGGTTGGTATAGAGCAGGAAGAGAGGAGGCCGGAGGTGCTACCCTGCGGAACACCGAAAACGAATAAACTGTTTACCACTCGTTGTGCAGTCAATATACTGAATTGGAACATTCGGAATTGTAACAATCGTACTCTCGATTTAGTCCTTACTGCTTTGCCTGAAGCCGATATTGTCGTCACGTAAGCGAAGAACGTCGAGAGTGTTTATCATATATAGACTCACAGCATCTGCCACTGCGAATAAGTATAAGTCGTGCGCGAGTCACTGGTAGCCCTGGCGGCCCTATACCGCAGGCACCTCCCAACCGCGATGAAATTATAGCAAGGCGGATTTCCATTCTTTATACGCTCTTGCAGGGGTAGACTGAAGCGCCCTGTATGAAACAAGTAATGCCGAAGAAGCATATATAATTTTTAATGACATATTTTACGGGGTTTTGTTTTAGATGATATCAGTCCAAGAAAGAGCTCCAAGGGTGGTTGCTCTCGTTATCATTACCCAGAGTGGTTCACAGCTGACTTTATTAGTCATATTCAACAGAAGGTTTTTGGGCATAAATCTTTTGAGAAGAATAGGTCAGATAGTGACTACAATATTAATTTTTCTTTCATTCGTTCTGTTGTCAAAGTTATGATAAGTGCTGCATACCGAGATTATTAGAACCGTATTGAGCAGCAATTTGTAAAAGCACCGAGGTCTTTTTGGGGTTTTATTGAGAGCAAGCGTTTGAAATGTAACAAAGTGAGGATAGCTGGGAATGGTGGGCCGATGTCAGAGCATGAGTGAGCTCAGGCGATCGCTGACTATTTCCATTCGATCTATGGGGCGGTGGCGCCGCGGTTGGTTGCGGTTGCTGCTGGGCAGACGGCGCCCAAGCGCGGTGCCCGCGTTCACGTGGGGCAGCTGTCTCTCGGCGAGGTGGGTGCCGCGTTTACGCGCCTGAAGCCCAAGCGTTCGGTTGGGCCAGACGGGATGCTCCCTTTCATTGTTAGGGATTGCAGGAATGTACTAGCCCGGCCGATCATGCATCTGTTCAATAGCTTCTTGCGAGAATGCTCGTATCTGGACGGCTGGCAGTTGACCAGGGTTACTCCAGTACCGAAAGGTTCTCCATGCTCGGACGTTGGTGGATATAGACCAGTAGCAGTACTATCACCATTTGCTAAAGTTTTCGAGTCTGCGTTGTGTTCATCTATCCACTCGCAAGTAGCACACAGCTCAACGACGCGCAGCATGGTTGTCACGCGGGCCGCAGCACGAATTCGAATTATGTTTCGAACCAAGTCGCCACAGTGGACTGACTGAACTCTGAGGCTGGTGCCCAACTGGACGTCGCTTACTTTGAGTTCAGGAAAACATTCGATAGTGTGGACAATGGTATTCTTCTAAGTAAGTATGCGAGGGCTGGTTTCACCCCAGCCCTTCAAAAGTTTTATTCCATTTACGTTTAGGCAACCGTAGGCAAATGATGGAATACGCAGGATACACTTCAGACCCGTATTCCACTCTTACGGGGGTAAGTCAGGGGACGAATTTAGAACCCATGGAATTGATTATAATGGTCAATGATCTTCCGAAGGTCATTAAAGGTGCTGGCTGCCTATTATTCGCTGACGATCTGAAGTTGTTCATGCGGATAACCAGCAAGTCGCACTGTGATAAACTTCAGCGTGACATCGATCAGGTGGTAGCGTGGAGTGTAGAGAATAAGTTGAACTTCAATGTGACAAAATGTAATACAAACACATCACACGGGCGATGATACCCCGACGTCACGAATATAGTATGAGCGGTCACGTCATACCGCAAGTGGGGTCGGTGCGAGATCTTGGTTTTTCAACTTACTTAAAAACCCACTTCTAACTACCGAAGTGTTTCATTATTAAAGTGTTTGGCATCAACATAAGTTTACTAACTTGGCTTGGGTTAGCCAGTAATTTCATTAGGCTCCGTTTTCACACAATGTTCATTCCTGAATTTCGATAGACCTTGATCTCTTGTAGATATAGGAATGATAGATATATGAAATTGTCCAGATATAACCTAGTATAATTAGATCTATCAAATTTTCCAGTAGCTTTATATCAGCATTTATGGTTAGCTCAGAAACAAACACAATTTTATGCATGAACGAATCTTTATTCGTATGTTTCAGTGCTAACCATTTTTATTAATTACAATACTGACGCATTACAAACATAAGTTCATAATTATAATTTATGACTTCATATACCAATAAAACGTGATCATATGATTGAGACAAATTAACATGCGCATACAATTTGTTCATTATTATTGTGGCTCTTCTTGGTAATTGCCTCTTTGGTCTGGTGGCCGCCAACACTAATGCCTGCCTGGGTTCGTTTCTCGTGTCGGGAAAAGTGTAACTAAGTTTTTATATCTAGAATCTTTCAGTAGCAACCTGAATCTAGCGTACGAAATGTGAATGTAAGGTTGCTTTAAACCTTTGAGGATTTCAGCCGTGATGGTATTTTTCTTAATCTATGTTTTCCCACTTACCTTAAACCATGGCGGTCCACTCCTCCCGGTGTTTTGCCTTCTCCAGCTGATACCCCGCAAACGTCTCCTTGTTGTCATGCTAGCGATTCCTAGGTCTCCCTCGGCGACGACTCCAGTTTTCCAGCTCCCACTGCGTTACGACTCTTATATGTTAATTCTTAATATTACACGGTCGTTTTGTCACTGAATACATTATTATGATTGATGTTGTTTTTATGGGAACTTGGCACCTCGTTATATTTTTAGTACATTTATAGATTCATAACGAGTGTTCGTGACTCCGGAGATCGAACTGGATCAAGTTATAAATACTGGTTTGTTTTCATGTACTTAATAAAATATTCTGAACCGTTAGGTATCTGGATGGAAACTTTTTGCTTCACGTAATAATGTTAATACGTGAAGTAAAAAGTCAATGAAATTTGGCACACAGTGCAGAAACCTAATTTTTTTATTTTATATTGGCATTACAAACAAAAAAACATTACACACACTACCATGCCTTTGACACGTCAAGACACGACAGTCTTATCATGTAAGGTCTTTGACAATAGAACTTACTATGTTCGAACTTAAAATTTTAATCAGATCGAATTTCGACCTATAGGCGACCACTAGTTTGTTTAGATAGGGATTCTTTTTACCAAATAGTAGCAGTTCTTTTGAAGACCCCGTTCGTCAAAATAAAACAATAAATATTAAAATTCAAGCTATGTCAATTTACAAAATTGTGCACAACTAAAGAACTAATTACCAACATATGGTTTAAGAACATATGTATTAAAGTTACACTAAATTAAATCAGTTTCTATCGACAAGTAAAGTTATATGTATTATCGTAACATTATTAACAGTTTTTCGTCGCTGCTACTGTCGTTGCTACTGTCAGAACTGTCACCTCCTTTGCCTCCGCCTTTGCCGCCACCTATGCCGCCGTCACCACCTTTACTTCCTGTAAAATATGATGACTAAATTCATGTTCAATGGGCTCGCCCTACTACATACATGGGAATTAGAAATAACTGGAGAAATGTAATAATATAATAATAATATTCCACAACTATCACACAACGCCATCTAGTCCCAAGCTAAGCAGAGCTTGTGTTATGGGTACTAGACAACTGATAAACATACTTATATATTTCTAAATACATAAATATTATACATAAATTACACCCAGACACAGAACAAATGATCGTGCTCATTACACAAACATTTGTCCTGGGTGGGAATCGAACCCACGACCTCCGGCATAGCAGTCAGGGTCACTAACCACTAGACCAACAGGCCAGTCCTAACCACTAGACCAACAGGCCAGTCAAGTTAGACCAACAGGCTAGTAGTAAATGTGTATATACCTTACGTACGCGTCCTCTGCGTAATCCTTTATCCCAATACAATATGATGTTTTTTAAGTAGTAAAATTTGCACTCACGCACACTGCGCACCAAAACGCAAATCGTTGATGTGGCTCAAAAGGCTGCCCAACTTAAATAGGACTGGGCAGGACATATCTGCCGCATCTGCATGCCTGACCAGCGCTGCGGTGGTCCCGAAATACGCAGGATTGGTTCGCAGCGAAACGGGGCCGCAGCAAACCACGAAAGAGATGGTGGAACAACCTGAAGGTCTTCCTTAAGAATTGGAAAGATGAAGCGAAAAATCGTGACGGTTGGAAGGAATGGAGGGAGACTTTTGCCCAGCAGTGGGATAGTACGAGCTAGTAGTAAATAATTAAAATTGCACCTTGTCCTCAATTTCAACGCAATTTTCATATGATTAATGTTATCTTATGTTATGTAACAGATTAATGTTAATGATCCTTGTATATAGGTTATAGCATTGCTTTAACATGGCAATATCAATGTTATTACTACGGTTTGGTTATTTATTAGTGATAAAATCATTATACCTATAACAGGATGGCTGGCAGCTATAACTTTGTATCTGTTTTTCACTACTATTATTAAGGTTAGGGTTACTAGAGTTAAAACTACGGTGTGTAAAGATTAAAAATTACTATAATAATGATCAAAAATACATATATTTTTCTTACCGACGAGGGCTGCGTAAACACATACTGCCAATACTATTAGAGTTAGTGTAATAACAGTGAAATTCTTCATATTTCGTTGTCTTCGTTTCCTTTGATTGGTACTGATGATTTTGTATCGTGTACGTACTTTATCTCACACTCTTGAATCGACTATAATCACATTTAATACGACTGTCTTTTAAACACTCATGCTCTTTCCGATTTTCCATAATATTGTTTGCTTCAAGATTTGAACAATCTCATCATCTTTAATTACCGTAAATAACTAAACCATTCCAGAATTCACGTTTTCGTACGTAATCCATTTAAATTAATTATTACCATTTGATTATTGGTTGGATTTACTCGAATATCGGCTTTAGCTGGTCAAGTTAAGTTTCAAATTGTTGTTATTACTCAAAATGAGATAATCAGGGATGAAGAATTTTGTTAGTTCTAGTGATGATCCAACTGAGGTTATTGTGTTTTTTGGATTACCGTTAGGTTTGAACATGATTTTTGTTTATGAAGGTACGTATCAATTGGTTTATTAAAAGTTTAGTCTTTTTATTCTTTAAATATTATCTCATTTTGGCTGCCATTACATGTTTGCTAAGGTTGTCCTCATCATCTTCCTGCCTTTATCCCATGTTACTTGGGGTCGGCGCAACACGTTTTTTTCTTCCATTCTGTCCTGTCAGCCGTCACGCTATCACTAACTCCCTTTGTATAAAGACCATAATATTATTATTCATATTACATATTTTACACACAGTTCTTCGCTGTTCTTAGGTTTTTGTAGTTTCCCTATCGTTAGCTTTACTCGTCATCATAACTCATCTACTACAGTATTTAACATTTTTATCTACAGCTGTATTGGGTCAAATACAATCAGAATAATGGTTTTGGTATGCATTACAATTGATCAATGGTATGTGAAATTCCGGCAGCTTTGTATTGGTCCATCAATAGAATAAACCTGCAGATGTTCATGTTTTTTATCATCTTTGTAAATATTATTTTTTTCTCTTAAGTTTTATTTAATGATGATAATATTTTTGGAAATACTGTAGTGTTGTTTCATGCCGTCTGATGGTAGGACAGTTCAAAGATTGTATACGGTGTGATAACTTTTCGTTACACTAATATCATTTAATGTTGGCATTTGATTGGGCCAATGCTATTAGATTAAAATGCTATTAAGGTAAATTCACTAAGTAATTCTTTATTTCAACATATATTTCTGTGATAAATTTTAAGGTAGAGAATTGGCATCATCAACAACATAAGTGCCACCATATTTACGAAGATAGCCCTTATGGGCAGATTGTAATATTGGTTGTTACAGAAATAGGTACCTATGTCATTTTTAGGGTTCCGCACCGGAAGGGTCCAAACGGAGCCCTATTGCTGTCACTCACGTATCCGTCTGCCCATCTGTCCGTCGTCTCACACACGTCGTCACAAAATCTTGTTGTGATTTTTTTTTTTAATTTCTCATTGACCTATGAACTTGACCTATGAACTTTACGTATATATTACTAGCAAATACCAAAATTTTGATAAATCAGATTTTTCTTTGTAATTTGGTACGCAACCCTAAACTTGCGAGGTCCGACGCGCACTTGGCCGGTTTTTCATATAGGGTTAAATGATAAGTAGGTCATCATTAGCCTTTTATTGTCCTCACTGCTGGGGCACAGACCTCCTCTCTGTGAGAGGATGTGGGCCATAATCCATCACGCGGGCCCAATGCGGATTGGTGGATGTCACGTGTCTTCGAATTTTAGGTTCTAGGACATGCCGGTTTCCTCACGATGTTTTCCTTCACCGTTTTGAGAGCAGTGGTGATGAAATAACTTACACAAAGTAAAGCGCCTGCCTGGGTTTGAACTCACGACCTACAACTTGTAAGTCGCGGCCGATACCACTGGGCCACCACTGCTCGATAAGTAGGTATGTGGATTAAAAAGCTGAAGTATTTTATAAAAACGATAAACTTTATTTGATTTGCATTAATACATATGTATGGCGAAACGTTAACTATTTTGTTTTATATGTTGAGCTTTTGGATTTCTACGGGATTTGGAATCGACTAACAGCTTAACCTCTGAAACAAATAAAAAGAAAGCAATGTTAATAATACAGTTCTGTAAATTAAACATTATGTTTTTGTTAAATGTTATAGTACTCCTATTGCGGTTTCACTAAAACTAGATTTAGTTTCGGTAGTACGGTAAGTACTCAGGTACTTAACTGTTAACAATATAAACCAACATAAATGATTTCTAAGCATAAAGGTTTACCTTATCGTTAAAACATTATAAGTTTATAAGGAGCATATATGGCAAACATCCAATAAAAACAATACAGTATAAGATACACAGAAGAAGAAAACACGTTAAGACGATCCCATATAAATTGGGATAAGGGCAACAGAATGATGATGAATATAGGATATAATAGTATCTTACCCGTAACCGCCGTGCTTGCTTGGTTTGCCGCCGCCGCCACCACCGCCGCCGCCACCGCCACCGCTGCCAAAGCCGCCACCGCCGCCGCTGCCAAAGCCGCCACCGCCGCCGCTGCCGCCACCTTGGCCGAAACCGCCGCCGCCACCTTGGCCGAAACCGCCGCCGCTGCCGCCACCTAATCCACCGCCGCCGCCTCCGTGGTGACCACTACTGCCACCGTCAAAGCCGCCACCGCCTCCGTGGTGACCACCACTGCCGCCGCCATTACCGCCGCCTCCGCCGCCGCCGTGACCGCCGCCGCCGCCGCCTCCGTTAGAACCACCGTGGCTGTGTCCTCCGTGACCGCCGTGACCGTGTCCGCCACTGCTGCCGCCGCCTCCAAATCCACCGCCGCTGCTGCCACCTCCGTGGCCACCACTACCGCCTCCTCCGTGGCCACCGCTACTGCCTCCTCCGTGACCGGGCTGGCCACCGCCACCGCCGCCGCCAAAGCCACCACCACCACCGCCGCCTAGGCCGCCGCCACCGCCGCCGCCCTGATTACTTCCACCATATCCACCTGAAAATAACAAATAACACAAGTATATAGTAGTAGATATATTTCCATTGAATGGATGGGTCATATAAATATGCTGTGTGATGGTTTCGTTTTTAGCAAGGTCGTAAGATTCAGTCAGGTCACCGCCTAAACTAAAGTCAAGTATTTCAACCAACGTCCAGAATGTTCAATTTACACGATCGATTTATAAGAACCCTGAAAAAACACTTTGAAAAACCATGCATCAATTTTTTCGAATCCAAGAACAACAATAATGTATATTATCCATAATAATTTTGGTAAGGACGAAGCTCATGTTCCATAGTAGAAATCATTTTTTTGTAAAGCGAATTTTAAATCAAAACAAAACTAGAATAATAAAAACAAAACAATACCTGGTGCGGCGTAAGTGATTGCGATGAGCCCTAAGGCTAATGCTGTGACTATTGCTAGACGAGCCATGTTGATCTGTGCCCGAACTCCCTCGTCCTAGCTTATATACAGACTCGCTTATGTCAAGGACTTGAACGAACAAATGTTTATTAGACTCTTCACTTTTTGCCTCGTTCTTTTTTGTAATAATTATTATGGTTCCGCGGAATTAAAATATTCCGATTTTATATATCGAGATGGATAAAGACGTGGGCTAATAAAAATGATTGCCGGCTGTTTGTTAGTTCTGATAGCTTTTAGATTATAACTTGTGGAAGTTGAGTTCGAAATTTTTTTGGAAACTAACACCTAGCCAAACAAGTTTTTGATTGTAAAAATCGTGAATCGAGTTTGACTGGTTGGTAACAATACTTATTTGGTCTGGAATTTCGACTAAAACCTACTTGGTAAAAAAAATACACTTGTGAATTGACATACCTCTTGTCACTTTACTTAATCTTCTTGTTGATTTAACTTTCCGTATTTCAACACTATGATCAACAGTTTCAGCGTCTTCTGAAGATGAATGACTACTTTTTGTAGTTTTGGAACCCGGTTTTGACATTTTAATTGTTTTGGTTTTATTTATTTGATTTCATGATACGACAGAATTATGTTTTTATATTTTATGCATTTTTTATTTAAATAAATTGTGGATCTTTGGGGAAGTTTCTGTCATATGTCAATTATACACAATGTTTTTTTATAAAGCAGAAGAATTCACTTCAGTTTGCTGTTAATCTAAGAAGGTGCTATACTATACAGTTTAAAATAAGCGCTTCAGTTCGTTTATACAACGCAATGCATTTTCATGGGGTTTTCACAAACACTTAGCGAATTTATTCCGGAGGGTTTGAGAGATTAGTAGGTACCCACAATATTATTTTATTTAGAGGAGCAGAATGTCGATGTGAAAAGGTGGCTGGATTGTTAGGGAAAATGCACCTGCTATTTTATCTCTCTACCACCCTTGGTTGACTGGTAGAGAATGCCTACGGCATTAAGTCCGCCTTTGTACTTTTGTTGCATAATATTTCTTTAATAATTAAATGTGAATACCCGAGGATTGATAAACTTAAATAATCTATCGTCATTAATGATGACGTAGGTAAAGGAAAAAAAAATATCACAAAAAATATGATCAATAAATTGTCTGTATTGCGGAACCCAGTTATTAATAATACATTTATATTTAATTCATTCGTTAACACGTCGAAGTGAACGAGAGTTTTTTGTAGCGTAGCCGATCACAATACCTACCTATCTATGTATTGTATGTACTAATAAAGTAGTACATAGTAAATATTACGTTCGCATCGGTAATGGCCGTTTAAGGTAAGACGCACTCTGCAAGATATACAAAGCTAGTCTCAAAAAAACAAAAAATTCTGCTCGCAGTATTTTTTCTTGTTATTTTAGAAGTTTTTCATTCCGCATGTTAAGGCTTAATTTATTTATTTAAGGATTACCAACTAAAATATAGATATATATATATATATATATATAAATAAATAAATAAATAATTATATATATTATGAAGTTTATTATATTATTTTAATATTATAAAGCTGAAGAGTTTGTTTGTTGTTTGTTTGGTTGAACGCGCTAATCTCAGAAAATACTTGATCGAATTTAAAAAATCCTTTTGTGTTGAATAGTTCATTTATCGAGGAAGGCTATAGGCTATATAGCATCACGCTACAACCTATAGGAGCGGAGCATCAATGAAAAATGTGGCAAAAACGGAAAGAAAATATTCCATTTGAGAGCTTCCGTTTTTTTTATGGTAATGAAATTTGTTCTAAAATAATGCAGTATTTGCGAAGGTGTTTTTATAAACATGATATTAATCCTTATCCAAATAAATACGTTATTCATCATTAGTATTAAATTTTGAACAAAATTGCCCTTGAAATCATTTGATTTCAACGAATATCTTAGGAGATATCATAGTTTTAATCAAGTATCATGAGGGATGTGGGGGGTGCGCTTGCGCTGGCCGGCCGCCGCCCGTAGCTCTGCGAGGTACCATTTTGCACTGTATAGCCTATTTATTGAGGTAGGTTATAGACTTTACAAGATCACGCTACAACACAGTAACCATAAACGTGGGTGAAACCGCGGGCACTGCTAGTCTTCTATAAAACATGAAATTGGTACACCATACAGGGCTCGGATACCGGTATATTTTTTGAAACGGTTTCGTATTTTTTACCTGAAAACCGATTTGTTTCGGTTACGTTCGAACGGAACGTTATAAACAACGTTTTTGAAGAAGAACAAAATTTAAATCGTTTTCGATTAATTCAACGTTTCTTTACCGTTTTTATTTATTTTTTTGTATGGTGCGATGCTAAGATGTTTACGATTTTCATTCGGTTGTCGCCTCACGCTGAGCGCGACTGCGCCCTGCGGAGTAAACCGGTTTTTGAAAACGTTCTCATTTTGTTTTCGTTCCGATCAAAATGTACAAAGAACTGTTCTAACTGTTTTATAAACGTTATTTTTAATAACGGTTCCGAGCCCTGCACCATACATTGTCCTATGATGCGCGGTATGTGTGACGGCACGGTTGGCGCAGTGGTCGACAGATAGGCTGCTGCGCAGCGGGTCGCGGGTTCGATTCCCGCACGGTACAAGTATTTGTATGGCCTACATACAGTTTTTCCGGGTCTGGCTGTCTTGTGTATGTGAATTTACATGTTTGTGCTCGTACCGATGATACAGGAGTCATCCTTAGAGTGGGCAATACTTAAAAAAAAATGTATCTACACAATCAATATTTTGTAACGATAGATTTATCTTCGCAACCAAATTACTGACATATTGATAAAGGGGAATGCCAACCGACCATAGACACTTCGGCCCTGGGTGCCCACATATAAAGGTATATGGAAATGATAATATGCAATTTATAGAATGAAATGGTAAAGGTATTGGTTTAAAAAAAGTCCGGATTGTTAAGATATAAAATGGTTTTTATTTTCCAAAATACAGTTTTTTAAAAATAATTTTACTGTAATACATACATACTTATAAAGTTTTGATTATATCTCTAGTGTATTTTATGTTCTTATACATCATTTGTATCATATACAATCAGTACATCATCCAGGAAATGAGCAGGAGGGAAAATATTAGTCTGATGCCGTGCCCAACCTAAACACCATATTACTGTAATAACATGGGCAGAGCACCCTACCGTTCGACGGCCGACAATACAATTGCAAGCGAGCTTGCTTTATTTGGCATGTACCACAAGCAATTAATATTAAGTCGCTGTAAGTTAAAACAGGAAATTCCCTAACATTTTCAGAGTCTACATTTATATTTCTAAAGTCTGCCCTAGCTCTATTTAGATTGCGTTCCCTAACATACTGAGATAAATCATTATCTGTTTCCATATTTTGATGAACTATTTCTAGTATTTGAGCTGCATCATCCCTGTCCCTTTTTTTGTGTGGAATTTATTAATTAGTGCACCAGCAACAGCAAAGTATGTAGAAGGATTTTATATTGATTCCAAAAGTAAATCCCAAGTGTTACTAATTAAATGTTAGTTACAAATTCTACATTCTGGAGGAACATAATAATTGTACTCGCAGAAAAGATATACCCACAATGCTGATGGAACAGTATGTCGATTGGAATCGTTACAACCAGAAAACACATTGATTTTGTGTTGTTGGTGCTCTTACATAATTAGGCAGCAGTACACTGTCTGGACATCCAGACAGTGTACACATACATATCTAAGCTTTGTTTTTCGGGATGCAATACAATGCTACCTACTTTAGATTGAGATGAGGACAGACTAACTGGTTTAGACGGTTCCCGTTCTGCAGTTGAACGTGATGCTGCTCTCTCAGTCCTTCGCCAGCAATGATGACACACACGAGATGATGATAGCAGCTGAAACAATAATAAAAACTAAGACCCAAGTGAACACAAACATGAAGACCCGTTGAACAAAATAAAAAGAATTTGTTTAGTTTAAACTCAAATATATTATTATATAATAAAATTATTAATATTTATTTCATACTTTATGTATTCATATTAAAGCAGACTTAATGCCTTATCTTAATAATTATATGAATTATTAATTAAGGACTGAGGGACTACCAGTTGTCCAAAAACAATGAAAAAGCAACTGTCTTATTTCTCGGTACTTGATGAGTTAAAAACATACATACAGTCGAACATAGAACCTCCTCCTTTTCACAAAGTCAATTTAAAATGAGCAGTCAACCTCACAACTACCTGATGTTGGCTATTATGTTTGTCATTAGCTTGTGTAGATGTGAAAAAATAAAATAACTTTTCGGGTTGAGTTGCAAACAGAGTTAAAAGTAGCACTATCAGATATTGGCACCACACTTGCATAAATTAAAAATTGTTGAACGCTTACCTCACGTGGTGCAATCTGAGAATCGGACCTGAGTATGTGTGATCTCATTCACAAAAGTGACCTGCCACAACTGATGGACACTTTTCCATGAGCAACAATCGTAACACTTTGCTGTTCACTAGTTGGATGTCGTATTTGATTCCAGGCAGCACTCCAACACGAGTGGCATACTACATTGTCACTCGAAACTTGTACCTAATAAACAAGGCACAATAATTATTAGACATTTATACTAAATATTTAATTCAACTCAGTAAAAAAAGCATTTCTTAAAGGAAGACATGACATAACATTGAAATGGATCTGACAATTGAGACAGCGTAAATGTCCGCTTGAATGAGTTACTGAGGACTGAGAAAAACAGTGGCCGGTGTGAAAGCTGGGGTCATCATTATTAGTGTGGATATCGAGTCCAAGTTCGTGCAGGGGTTATCGTGAGAAACGGGAGCGGGATCCATGTTCAGGCCGTGGTCAGTAGGGTAAGAAGATTTGTCGGAGTCCATTTAGTAAGCTTATTCGTTGCTCAGATAACAAATCGGCAAGAAAACAAACAAAATAATACAAATGCAAACAAAGTTGACTTATCATTATTCAGTTATCAGCGACAGTCGCCTAGCTGTCATAATATCAGATTCGATGCTGCCACTTAACAGACATAAAAATCAATAACTCTATATCGATTTTTTTTCGAATTAAAATTCAACACGAATTAATTAAAGCGCCTCAAAGATTATTATTATGTTTCTTTTAGTTTTTTTTAAAATTCTATTTTATTGCATAGTTAAGAACAGGTAACCATGACAGTTAAATTGTGCAGTAGCGATTTTGTTATGATCTAATGAATTCATGGTCACTAGTAATTAGCATGTTTAATAATCAAAACATAATAATTATCAAAAAAAAAAAGAACTAAATTGGCATTTACATCATAAAAATCGATTAAATAAGAGATTCGATTATATTTTGAATGAAATTAGTAATTGGCAACACTTTTTATTTTATCCAGAAACCAATGAATTACGGATTTACCTAATGTTACAATCTTGTTTTGATAAATGAATACCTACCGCGATTGATAATAATAAAATAAGATGTAATTTTTTAACAAAAGCAAATTGTTGGGCGTTTCATGGCCGAAATCTGGCATTCCCCTTTGTCGACAAACGAAGGAGATAGAAAATTTTTAAACAAATATGCCTATCCCTTTCGCAAAAACCCCGTTTTAGGTGGCAGCTGTATGTGTGTGATTGACTTTGACGTCAGAGTCCACGTTAACCTTCTCTTTATAATTATCAACTTTGTAGCTTTTTAACTTCGTCGCTGATGAATATTTATTTGATTTGCTAAATAAAATACTTTAGCTCATAAGTATTTTATTTAGCAAATACAAAAAACATATGCAAACTACCTGTGACTCATTAAGGAAAAGCGTCATAGATTCTAAACGTTCTAGAATTATACTCTACGTATTTTTTGCCTTATCAACTATCAATTCGACGTGGCTCGTGACACCTGGAAGGATTTGAGGGAGGCCTTTGCCCAGCAGTGGGACACGACAGGTTAAGAAAAAAAAAAACAAGTATTCGAACAAGAAATTTAGTTTTTGTTTTTCTATAATAAATAAGCTACAGGCCACTTACATTAACTAATTAAATATGATGTGGTTAACTTTTTTTTTTATTTATTAATTAAAAATAAACAGAAGCACTCATAATATCTTCTGCCATTTATCAGTAAAAATAATAACTAGTTGTCATATTTTGCTTTACTTCGATGTCCAAAGGAGCGTTGAGTACGGTTAGTAAATTATAGCATAGCTAAGCTAGGACAACAAGCTTTATTCAATATCTCCTTGCAAATACCTGGAAATCTTTTTTATTCAGTTAGCAACGAACTGATAAGGAAATATTATTATTTTTGTTATTGTTGTTCTACGAATCGGTTTATCGACCGCCGGATCTATTCGAGTGGTTCTTTCCCTTTGTGTCGCTCAGTAGGCTTCAGATGATGGTGCTGGCTGCTCGCGTGAACGGTGAGTTTCAAGTTCACTTCGGCACAGGTACGTGAGGTTTTTAACTTTGGGTGCCATTGCATGAGTAAGGGCTAGATTGTTTTTTTTAACTTTAGGTGCCTTCAGGGGCTAGATTTTTTAACTTTGGGTGCTGACTGTGTTGTGAGTGAACCAACTTGATTGATAAGAATGTTCTACTAGCTTTAAGGAACCTTGTGATGTAACTTTGATTTTGTTAGTGTTTTTTTTACTATGTTTATTAATGTCTCCATTAACAGTAGAACTATTTTTCATATTTTTGTCTAAGTTAGCGCAGTAGCAACATATTTACCTCTTGCAAATATAGTAAATATATTTAGCTTCAAAGCTATTATGAGTGCTGGTTCTCACGACAACGTGAACCAACGTACGTGAACAAATTATACAGTATGAATATATTATATTATAGTGACATCATTTATTGACATTCACCTCGGAAAGTCTACGTATGTTTTAAACTCGAAAATTTATTTAATCTATTAAAACAAATGTTTGAGATGGTCACAGCACGCTCTCAACATTTCTGAAGAAAATGAACTTGATTGTAAGTGTTGTCTTGAAATATATTCGTCTATATCTTTATGTACTCCATACGAGTAACATAAGTTCGGGAATGCAGATGTCTATACAGACTGTTTTTAGGGTTCCGTACCTCAAAAGGAAAACACGGAACCTTTATTGGATCACTTTGTGGTCCGTCCGTCCGTCTGTTCGTCTGTCAAGACCCTTTATCTCGGGAACGCGTGGAGGTATCCAGTTGAAATTAAAACATAAATTCAGGTATACAGTCCCTTGAAGCTCTGAAAAAATCAAGCTTCTAAGTTAACGAAAAAAAAGATACTGCCGTTTATGCCGCAAAAAACATCTATTTCGAGTTTGACACTCTAAAGGGAATCAAAATTTATAGGGTACTTCCCGCTGTCCTACAATCATGAAATTTGGTAAGAAGCAAGGTCTTATAATACAAGTTAAGGGAAATGTCTGATTACCGTAAATTTTTAATTACTTCACAAGAAATAGGATCCCCATACAAGGAATTCGGGTCCAAATTTTAAATTGAGGCGACCGTATCATGTGGGGCATCGTATGAAAGCACCTCATTAGCACAAGATCAACCAGATTCTAAATTACTTTAACCACGTCTAATTACAGAAAAATTATAAAAAAAAAGAAAGTTGTCTTGGCAAAAACTTTACTGGACTACCGATAGCTAAAAAATTAAGGAACGCCCCGCGCGCCCGCGCCGCAACAATAGGTTTTTAATTGTGTCTGTTATTTCGTGGCCTGACGGATTAAATTAAAAAATATAAACTTAAAAAACAACATCATGTATAAAATCTCTGTAAGCTTAATCTTATTAGTTGTCATTTCTGAAATTTTAAAATAATTGTTGTGTTGTAAGTTATACTGTTGTGTGGAAGTCGGTTGTCGTGGTATGGCCATGTGATGCGGAGGAATGAAGAAAATTTCGTGAGGAAAGTCTTGTGTATGGATGTGGATGGCTATAAGAGTAGGGGAAGGCCAAAGAAACGATGGTTGGACTGTGTGAAAGAGGAAATGGGTAAAAAGGGGGTGACTACAGAGATGACGACTAATAGAGGAGTATGGAAGAAAAAACATGTTGTCACCCCGAATAAATTGGGATAAGGGCAGGAGAATGATGATGATAATGTTGTAAGTTATACTGCGCACATTTATATTTAGTGACTCCATTATAGGAGAAATGTCAGCTTCCTGCGGGACAGGCTTAGCCTAGTGCAGGAAGTATTGGTAAATTCTTTTATGTTTAGATTCAACGAAAACGAAACGTTCTGGTATAATATCCACACTGTAACCTTTATTTTTTTTTTAAATAAACTTATTCATATTCTTAACATTATCTTGTTTTCAGGCCCAACGGTATTTTTGTGCTACTTTTTAGGGTTCCGTAACCGAAGGATCCAAACGGAGCCCTATTGCTTCATGTTCATCTGGCCGTCTGTCCGTCTGTCCGTCCGTCTGTGTGTCCGTCGTCTGTCACAAAATTTTGTTCTGAGGAATTTTTTAACTTCTCGTTGACATACGAGTATGAACTTGAAATTTGGTGATGATGTTTATTATTACGAATATTTTACTAATAAATACCAATATATCGATAAATCAGATTTTTCTTTGAAATTACCTCGTTAGTACGGAACCCTAAATATGCAAAGTCCGACTCGCACTTGAAAAGTTTTTATATTGTCCAGTTCATAGCAGTTAGTTGTTAGGTAGTAGTAGTAAAAATTGTTGGCTGATAAGATTTACACGCGTCTAGAATTAGACTAGCTTTTACACGTGTCTTCACTCCAGTGGCTGATCTCTCAGGAAGTATGCATTATTCGAAAAGATACTTTCTGCATGACAGTTGGTGATAGTGCAACTTTCTATTATTGAAAAAAAAATTCTAAGTCGGATAAAAATTTCCACAGATCGTCCACACCCTCTCACAGTTCACACACACCACAAACCTCTTACAAAAACCGGCAAAGGCGAGTGGGACTCACGCGCAAAGGGTTCCGAACTAAGTTTTTTTTTTATTTTCAGGTTTAATCTATTTATATAGGTATAGGTTCTTCTTATAAGTTTTCCTGTAATATATAAGTACAGAACTACATTCCGTTTTTGTTTCAAAATTTTAGGCCAAATAATATTAAAACAATAATAAACAAACAATGTCTAATTTCAACATTTATTTTATTCATACTAGTTGACCCGGCGAACTTCGTACCGCCTCAGAATCAATAAAAAAGCCGTTCCATACAAATTTTTTATGAAAATAAATTTTCTTCATAATTTTTTTTTTCGTGAGTTTTTCCGATGTTTTAATAGTTATTCTGCTGTTCGGGGCGGAGACAAATCTAACAAATCAAAGATCATTAAAATCGGTCTAGCCCTTCTTGAGTCATAAATGGTGTAACCTAACCCCACTTTGTTTTATATAGAAAAGATTTACAAAAGGTTGTTTAAAATAGTATCGACATAAGTCAATATTCTGACACAAGAAATAAATGAAGTTGTAGTTGCAGTATTAGCTGAATCAATTGGCGGTTGGGATTAGTTTGGCGTACGTGGTGGTGTGTTAGGGACCTAACTAAGGACTAAAACTAAAAAGCAGTGGACTGTAACTTAAAATATATAATCCAGATAGGTACAATGTATAGACGTTGGTAAGCGTATGGAGTGCGCGCGCGAGCCGTCGTCGGAGATCGGTAGCGAAGTGTCTTGGCCGCCCGCGTCCCGCACGCCGCACCTCTCGCTCCTTCCGCTGCCCGCGACCGCAGCCGAAGATTGCCGAGTGGTCGGAGGCGCCCGAACATCCTCCCCGAGTTGAAGCATTCAAGTGAGAGGAAGTGGGCAGACGTTGTTGTAAGCCCGCACCACCGTTCCTCTCTTCGTCTTCAATTCCGCTACTCGCGTGGTCCCGTCGCAGCCAGGGAAAACCTTAATGACACGCCCCAGTGGCCACACCAAGGGCGGTTGGCCTTTCTCTTTGATGAGAATCAGTGCTCCCACTGAAAGCTGGCCTGTTGACGCTGTCCATTTAGTTTTTTGCTGGAGCAGAGAAACATATTCTAATTGAAATCGGTTCCAAAAATGTTGTTTTATGTGCTCCACTCTTTGGTAGCGCTCCAGTCGCCCGATGTTGAGATCAGTAACCTGTGGATGCGGAATAGATATCAGTGGTCGCCCAATTATGAAATGTCCGGGAGTAAGGACGGAAAAATCCAGAGGATCAGTGGAGAGAGGGGCGACAGGACGGGAATTTAAAACGGCCTCTATTTGAGTCAAGCACGTGACCATCTCCTCGTATGTGAGGTGTGTTAAGCCTAAAAGTCTTTTTAGGTGATGTTTAGTGGATTTGACGGCGGCTTCAGCAATGCCGTTGAAGTGGGGGGAATATGGAGGCGCAAAAGAAAATTTGATGCCTTGTTGAGCAACTTCGGACACGAAATTCGAATCTTGTAAAAACTTACGTAGCTCATTGCAAGTACCTACAAAATTTGTCCCATTATCGGACAAGATGCTTTCGGGTTTACCACGACGAGCCATGAAACGGTTCAAAGCAGCCATGTAGGCTTCTGCTGTAAGGTCTGTAACAAGCTCGATGTGAACAGCCTTAACGGCAAGGCAAACAAAAATACATAGGTACGCCTTTATAAGCCTGCACCCTCGCCCTTTGCGATCAGCTATCAGCACTGGCCCAGCATAATCCACACTACAATTTAGAAATGGGTGTTCTAAATGTGTCCTTGAAGAGGGCAACTGTCCCATTGTAGGTTGCACGATTTGACACTTGTATTTAAAACATCTGATCCATTTTTTAACTATACATTTAGCAAGATTTCTACCACCGAGAGGCCAATACATTTGGCGTGTATTTGCCAAGAGCAGCTGAGGGCCAGCGTGTAAGCAATCGAGATGATATTTATGAAATATTATTTTAGTTATATGGTGCTTCCCACATAGTAAAATGGGATGCTTGACATTATAATCATAAGGTGAGTTGTCAAGTCTCCCTCCTACGCGTATAAGACCATGCGAATCTGTAAAGGGGCTCAAAGAAATAAGCCTATTTTTTTTTGGTAAAGAGTTTCCTGATTGCAGTAAATTATACTCATTAGGAAACATCTCTATTTGAGCGTGGCGTAAAATAAAATTTGTAGAATTTGCAAGTTCTTCACAGGAAAGGGAACCAAGGAATTTATGATGTTTATGTTTTAAATTGTTAATAAATCTTAGTATATAAGCGACGACTCTCTGTAGGTGATTATAATTGGAATATTTGTGAATAAGTGATTTAATGAATAAATGATTGTTATAATGATGTGAGGAATGATTGTCTGATTGATAATGGGATGAGTGATCAATGAAGTGCGATGATACAACTTCAGGTAGATCTTGCTTCAAGTTCTCATTGGGCATTTTAGGCCAATATTTTTCATCATTTAATAAAAACTGAGGACCTGACCACCATAAGGAACACTCGCTGATAAGGTCAGCCTTCAGCCCGCGAGAAACAAGGTCCGCCGGATTTTCCTTCGACGGCACGTAGCTCCACGTGTGACCCATAGTGCAGTCTTGTATTTCATTGATGCGATTACGAACAAAAGGTTTTAATAGATTAGGTGTCATGGAAAGCCAACTTAACACTATTGTCGAATCGCACCAAAAGTAGCATTTACTAACCGGTTTGGTGAAGGAATTTCGTACATTAACACACAGTCTTGCTCCTAATAAAGCCCCACATAACTCAAGTCTAGGAATGGTTGTTGGCTTGATTGGTGCAACACGATTTTTAGAGACTAACAGCTGTACTCTTACCAATCCATCCCTAGTACTAGACTTTATATAAATACATGCACCGTAGGCCTTTTCGGATGCATCTGTGAACACATGAATCTCATTTATAGTGGAATTGTCACATGAAATCCACCGGGGTATTTTAAGGGTATTTAAACATGGTAGACTTTTCACGAACATTAACCAGGAGGTATGTATATTTTCTGGTACTTGCTCGTCCCAGTCACACTTAGACATCCATAGACTTTGGATGATAATTTTAGCCTCGATAATGCAAGGACCTACCAGACCTAATGGGTCAAATATTTGACTTATCACTGATAAAATGTGGCGCTTTGTGATTGGTTTGCTGGTATCGACCGATATTAAAAACTCCAGAGAATCAGATATACATAGCCAATATAGGCCTAACGTTTTGGATGACACGTTTCTATCCTCAGATAAGTTCAACCTGCCAGAATGCCCTGAAACTCCGGCTATTTCTGTTAAAATCTCTGAACTATTAGATTGCCACTTTCTTAAATGAAAGTTGGTTGACGCTAAAATTGATGCAACTTCTTTACCCATTTGGACCACCTCGGAAATGGAGTCGCCACCACTCAGGTAATCGTCGACGTAAAAATCTCGTTCAATGGACGATTTTACAATGTCATTAGAGGCGGTTGTTGCTAGACTGACTAAGCTCTTAGTAGCCAAGTAAGGGGCGGAAGCTGTACCATAAGTAACAGTATTAAGAGTGTACGTTTGAAGCGGTAGCTTAGGGTCAGCACGGAAGATTATTTGTTGTAAAGATCGTTGTGATGGTGTTACCTGAATGGCCCTGTACATCTTCTCTATGTCACCAGAAATAACAAACCTGTGCTGACGGAAACGCAGCAATATGGCAATGAGATCATCTTGGACAGTGGGCCCCACCATTTGGATGTCATTAAACGACACTCCAGAAGTAGTCGCTGCTGATGCATCAAAGACTACCCTGAGCTTAGTTGTTGTACTGGATTCTCGGATGACTCCATGATGTGGCAAGAAATACTCATTTTTGTTACCTGAATGAGGTTTCCTTGTTGAGTTGTTCAAAGTCATATGCCCTAAGCTCACGTACTCTTCGATGAATGCAACATATCTTTCCTTGAAAGCAGGATCACGTTGGAAACGACGTTCCAAAGATAAAAATCGACGTTTAGCCATTTCATAAGACTCGCCCAATTCACTGGGATCATTTTTAAGAGGCATTGTTACTATGAAATGCCCGTTTTGATCACGCACAGTGTTGACACGAAAACTTTCTTCGCAAGCTCGTTCTTCCTGTGACAAGGAATGCTCAGAAGGAACAGAATCGAGCTCCCAAAACTTATTTAGGCTGCTGTTTAAGTCGGTCATGGAGGTATTACAGTAATGTGAATATATATGTTTGGGTGGATGTTTTGGAAGAGCCACGGAGCCTGATACTATCCATCCAAGCTTAGTCTCATGTAACTTGGGCTGATTTTTGCCTAAATTAATAGATGCGCTGCCTAGAATATTCCAAAATGTTTCAGCACCAACCAGTATGTCAATCTCTGATGGAACATTGAATGACGGATCGGCCAGATTTAAATCTAATGGTATGGGAATACTACTTAGGTCGACTAAAGTAGACGGCAGTAATTTGGTAATTGTAGGTAATATGAAGCAATTTATATCTGTTTTGTAGCTGCCGCTGCACGATTCAATGGTTAGTTTGCAAGACCGTGTGCTTAATGTAGTATGACTGTTTATACCTGTCACCGTGGAACTCGTGCTGTGTCGAGGAAGTCCTAACTTATCACTTAATTTCTGCGTAATAAAATTTGCTGTGCTACCATTATCGAGCAGGATCCTGGCGATGCTCTTGATGCCTCGGTGATTCACCACTCTCACCAACGCTGTGGACAGTAAAATATGAGAGGTAGTATGTTGCGATCGTGCGTCACTTGACAAGGATATATTTTCTGTGGTGCCATTATGTGAAGCAGCATCTCCAGAAACATTAGTGGGCAATGCTACACTATTGGGCATGGGATCCTGGAGATAAGCAGATTGTTCCACATGTAAAAGGGTATTATGTCTACCTTTGCAATATTTACAACGAGCTAATCTACATCGTTTTGATTCATGACCACTACGTAAACAGTTAAAACAAACTTTGAATTCTTTAACCTTTAATATACGTTGTTCTACGTTTAATTTTCGGAACCCTTCACAAGTGTATAATAGATGATTTTGATTACATAGGGGACATTTTGTTTTATATTTTTGTTGTGAATTATCGGTTTGATTAGTTGCTATTATTAATGATTTATGTCGGTTTTCTACTTTATTGTTATTAGTGTTAGTATCATTTTCCATGTTAAGTGTGATTTTGTTACATTCTAATGTCTCCAACAAGTCTGCCTTTTTGCTAATAAAGGAACAAAATTGAGAAACGGTTGGTTTTGTTGGTATGGTATTGCGATGAGCTTCCCATTCCCTGCTAGTGATAGGATCTAGTTTAATTGCCATCGTATAAATAATCAGCGTATCCCAACTGTCTGTGGGCTCGTTCATTGCATTAAGGGCTCTGATATTTTTATTAATTATATCATTTAAACGACGCAAAGAAGTGGATGATTCTTGTGTAATACAATCTACGTTAAACAATGCCTTAACATGGGTATCTACTAAAAGCCTACTATTATCAAAGCGGTCGCATAGTAACTTCCACGCCATTTGATAATTATCACCTTTAAAATCAATATTTTTTATTATTTCTAAAGCATCGCCTTTAAGCGACGCGCGGAGGTAGTGGAACTTACTAATGGTATCTATGCAACTACTATTATGGATTAGTGACAAATATGTATCTCTATATTCAAGCCAGTACTGATAACCACCATCAAAATTAGGCAAATCAATTTTGGGTAAGCGTATAAAGTTACGTTGTTGGAACGATTCACCTGAGTGTTTGTTCACCGAGCCTGCTACAGACCCGCCATCATCGCGCTCGCTATTGGCAAGCAGGTCGTTCGCCTGCGCTGCGAGTGCGTGGTAACGGTCCTCGAACTTTGCTCTCTCCGCACACGCCTCGTCAGGATCCGAAAGCACTTCGATGTCAACCTGTAATTTGTCGAATTCGTCGTATGTAGCTTCAAATTTTTTAAAACGGCTCTCCAACTCTAAGCGTTGAATGTTGGAAATAATTTTGCAACTAAGAAGCACATTTATGTAATTGGTGAAATTTGTAAGCTTTGCCTTAATGGCACTTCGCTTTCTTAATAATAAGTCTAAAGAGGCCATAGCGTAATCTAGTAGTAATAGGTAATATTAACACTAGTTGATTATAAGCGTAGCAAATTTTCATAAAAAAAAAAAAAAAAAAAAATGGCAGTTAAGTTTGAACAGAACTCATAAAAAATGCGAATGAATCGTCGCGTGACCTTGATGAATGGCACGGGAGCCGGCAGCGCTGTGTAGCGAGCTACACAGGTATATGACCACTCAGCTGTTATTATTGTATAAGCACACAGCCGATCATGCACTTAACTAACGGCAAATAGCCTGGCGATTTAGCAGCGCCCAAGCGTAAGCAGTGCATAAGAGTGAAAAAGTTATGTTAACACGTATTGACTCAAATATGAACGTGAAAACGAAAAATAATTTGAATTTAACGGAATAAAAACACTTATAATTTGTTTGAAAAGGATGTAGAAGGAAAAAAAATTGGAACGAACTCACTCAATACCGAATCCTTATCCACAAGAAACCTGTCCAAAAATCTTTCCCAGCGATGACTCGGCGTTTATCGTCTAATCCAGTCGATGTACTAAGCGCCGGCGTCGTTATCAAGACTTGGGTGAAATATTGTATGGTCCAGTTCTTATTCTTCTTGTGTTTAATCCGCTTCGGTGGAAAAAACCGTTACTCCGGTGACGCAGCGAATTCAAGTTTGTCAGGAGTCCAAAGTTCACCAACGTCGATTCGTACTGCCAATAGTCGACGATCTTGGTTCTTCCAAAACGCAACTTTGAAGAGGCTCGAATGACCATTTGATCCATAGGTCGCTGGTTCATATCCGGCTCGAAGGACCATTTGTTAGGGACCTAACTAAGGACTAAAACTAAAAAGCAGTGGACTGTAACTTAAAATATATAATCCAGATAGGTACAATGTATAGACGTTGGTAAGCGTATGGAGTGCGCGAGCGAGCCGTCGTCGGAGATCGGTAGCGAAGTGTCTTGGCCGCCCGCGTCCCGCACGCCGCACCTCTCGCTCCTTCCGCTGCCCGCGACCGCAGCCGAAGATTGCCGAGTGGTCGGAGGCGCCCGAACAGGTGTTATATTCGATTTTATGAACTTTTCGCGATGAAGCTTTTGAGGAGCTTGCGGTAAGTGCGGGGATCTCGGTGCATTTCGAACTATCAATGATTTTCGAGGTGCAGCCTTAATGTTGCTTATTACCAAGGTGAGATGTCAAGTGTTACACATCATATGTGACTACGGTAAGGCACGCTCGTTTTTTTTTTTTAAACTGGAGGCGGTTTAAAAAAATAGAATCCTTATAGGTTTTCTTGTAATCTATAAGTAAAAACTACTTTCTGTATGTTTTTCAAAATTTTAGACCCAGTGGTTTCGGAGATAAGGGGAAGGAGATGGTAATTTTTAATCTATTTTCTTAAATAATTTAAAAACAATATTTTTTAAAATTATTAAAAAAATATATCAGAAATCCTTATATGTAACGCAGTACAGTTTGAACAACTTTATTTTTAATTTTCAGATTTGCACCGCAAAAGTGCCCCCATGTTCCAATTAATTTATTGATGGTACACGTTCGTGTTTGGGTTCCAGATATTCATTAGGTACCAAATTTTCTCCGAATCTGCTGTCTGTTTGTCCGTCTGGACAGACAGACAGACACACACGAGTGATCTTATGAGTGTTCCGTTTTTCATTCGGATTTTGGGAACCCCAAAAAAGTGAGAAACACCTAGCAATAAACGATCTGCGGTTACATGTCCGTGTTTCGGTCACAGATATTTATGTGTGTGCCAAATTACAACACAATCGGTCAAGTAGATTCGGAGCATATTGGCTGTGACAAACGGACACGAGTGATCCTTTGACAGTTCCGTTTTCCTTTTCCTTTTTAACCTTATTTATATTATAATTTAGATTTGTTACCTGACTACTTTCCCAGGAGAAAATGCTTCAAAAAGTAGTCACTGTATTGTCTACTCTATGCTACTTCATTTGCTCAAGTTTAGTTAATATACTCTACCTAAATTGCAAAAAAAACTGTATTCTGATAAATACGTTTTTCGTTTGGCTTCGTTCTTAATTAGTCCTAAATAGGATCTTTAATTATTATCCTTGTTGTGGTCACTCAAGCGTAAAGGATAACAATGTTAGCAATGTTATAAGTTTCTTGACATATAATAACAATTAAAGGGCATTTTTACGTAATTATGTTTTTCTTCTTTAGTTATTATGTACCTAAATATGTATAAGATGAGTACTCGACTATTTGTGGGCGTCCAAGCAAAAAAGGTACAGTTTAGTGCTCAATTATCTTCAAGTTCATAATTATAATAAATAATAATAGTTTATTATTCCATAATACTGTTACATTAGTAAGGTGTGACATTGGATCCTGCACTAGGATACCATGTGTCGCAGGATCCAGTCTCTCTCGACAGATTATTGTTGTTTTTAACCGACTTCGAAAAAGGAGGAGGTTATCAATTCGGATGTTTGTATTTTTTTTTATTTTTTTTTTTTATGTGTATGTTCGGGCATAACTCCGTCATATATTGACGGATTTGCAAAATTCTTTTTTGTTCGAAAGGGGTTTATTCCGAAATGGTCCCATTTAAATTTATAAAAGATCTGATTATGGGTTTCGGAGACAGACAACGGAACTCTTCAAAAATTGACAGCAAATCAACCGCGATTGCTGCTATCGTATGTCTGTGAATTGTTAACACAGTTTAATGGGGAACCACTACTAAAAAGTGAAAAATAAAAACTTTTTTACAAAAAAATAGAACCGACTTCCAAAAAAAGTGCAAAATAACTTTAATTTCGGAAGTCGGTGTCAAAAAACACAGACACAAAACAGGAACACCGACTTCCGAAATTAAAGTTATTTTGCACTTTTTTTGGAAGTCGGTTCTATTTTTTAAATATGATTTCTTTTTGTAGTTTAAATAAGATTAAATTTTTCTCAGTTTAATAATACATCATCTAAGCCTTTAACCGGGTGGTTAAAATCCTGCTGTTGATGCCTTGCCCAAGCCAGATACTATATTATGCTCATTACGTGAGCACCAACATCCTCATTTTCTTTTTCCATGTTTATATGAGCAATAGTTTTCTTTCATTGCAGTTCTTCCTTCAATTCTTGTGTCTCTCGAAGCAATAATAAGCAATCTGAGAATATTTGAAATTATATTTTTATAACATAGTGCAATTAATTTGTAAAGCTATGTCTAACGTGGACAAAAAATTGAGAATCACGCAAAAACTATAAATCGTATTTCTATGAAACTTTCACCATTTTAAAGATCATTTAATTATTTATAATTTAGTCTCAGTGTTTTATTTTAATACCTGTTGTTTTATGTGTAATAAATTAATAACGCGTCTAATTTCGGACAGTGCTCCTTGATGGGCGAGTCCTATTACTGGGTGGACGTACGACGCGTTACGTGAGCTCAGCACAGAACACGCAAGCTAACCACTCAAGGTCATTGGCAGTTAATAGCGCCTTAAGCTCTGGGTTCGATTCCCAGATCGAAATTCCTTTTTCGTCTGGAATATCTCATGCATCTCGGAGTTTGAGCTTGAGCTCTATCTTCATCATTATTTCAGCCTAAAGACCTCCAGTACTGGACTATATATAGGCATCCCTCAAGTATCACAAAGACCAGTCCTGTGCGTCTCGCATCCATGGGATTCCCGCAAACCTCACCAGGTCATCGGTCCACCTTGTAGGGGCCTTCCAACGCTGCGTTTTTCGGTACGCGGTTGCCACTCCAAAATGTTTCGCCCCTTCTACCATCTTGGCTTGACTTGAGCTCGGTTGATGGCAATGAGCTCCGCTCCTATTACATGAACTTTTACAGAACTGGCAAAGTGTGTTCAGGCGTGAAAGCCTTGAAGAAATCTCATAGCAAACACATGACGCGTTCGATGCCAGATCTATTGCATTTTATGTAGGCGCATCGTAATAATTACATTAATTACCTATGTCTTATAATTATATTGTTTGTCTTAATTCACTTGCCTTGTAACCACC
This sequence comes from Polia nebulosa, assembly GCA_951329385.1. Taxonomy (NCBI): domain Eukaryota; kingdom Metazoa; phylum Arthropoda; class Insecta; order Lepidoptera; family Noctuidae; genus Polia; species Polia nebulosa. The sequence continues at coordinate 6,221,166 of OX589588.1, read as the reverse complement.
GACCTTGTAACATTATTTTTTATAATTAAATTGATATTTGCTGTTATTGGGACTTTAATTGGCACCAGTATATATATAACAGTATGGGTTTATGTACATTTGTACAATAGGTACCATTCTGCCCTATTCTTGGGAAATACAGGCGAGATGGTTGTCTCTGATCAACCAAAACAATTACGTAGAGTACGGTGTAAGTCCCTGGATCCTATCCTAGCATTCCTAGGTAAAGTCCGTGTCCTGAGTCTGAGTGCATTTCAGTGTGGTTTCTCTTATAGTTATTTAAATTAATGAGACGCATACTATGACGCACTTCGTATGTATAGGTTTTTTTTTTTTTTTTTTGGGGGGTGGGAAATCATCTTATGACTCTTTCCGCTCTGGGGTGGAGCGGAAGGGCGTGTCAGCCTCTTACTGACTAAAACCCACCCCTGTTCCTCTGCCCTACGCGCCCGGGGGCGAGGTAACTCTTTCGAATTTATCCTCCACCCCCGGGCAGGCACTGGCCGTGGCAAGCCCCGTCCTTTGCTGACAACTCTTTGAGGCGCGCGTGGAACACTACGCGCCGTCAACTCTCGGGCCTGGTGCTGATCGGACGGCGAGTTACCCGCTACTCGCCGTCCGCAGGCCCGGGTCTACGGTGGACGGAGATCGTCTCGCATCCCCTGGCGTCTCCTGCGACGGCTGCTGCTGGGGGCGCTAGGGCGACTCTGTCTCTGTTGAGTCTCCCTAACGTGTGCCGCCTCCCTCTTCGCGAGCATTACTGCTTCGCAGAAGGTGGAGACGGCCCCCCATTCCCTCTCGCTCCGTACCATGGCCTGAACCAGGGCACGGCGCGAGAGGTCGCTGCCGCCTATCGCATCCACGAGGACACGGCGATGTTCTGCCCAGGCGGGGCAAACCACCGTATGCTCCACCGTGTCCACTGGGCGATCCTCGCAGTGGAAACACGCAGGGGTCACCTCCGCCTTGATCCGACACAGGTACCTCCCGAAACAGCCATGTCCGGTGAGCACCTGCGTCAGGCGGAAGGTGAGGGCGCCATGGTCGTATGTATAGGTAAATGTTTATTTTGCAGAATAAAACTAAAGGGCCATATCTTATTGACCAAGTATAATGACGCCTTTTTTTTGTTCCGTGTGGAAAATCGTCATGAATGTCCTCGGGGTCGGATCTGTCAGACTCTTACTGACTAAAAACCACCCCGGTGTTCCCTCGCATACTTGGGTCGGGGGGCTGCGGGTGCTTATGAGACTTCCGCTGCAAGTAATGACGCCTTTTTTTTTGTTGCCGTGGTGGAAAATCCTCATGGATGTCCTTCGCCTGGGCTGGCGAAGGAGTCTGTCAGTCTTAGTGAATAAAAACCACACTTGGACCGGGGATCGTGCAATATATTGCGCCTTCGACGATCCCTGGCTACTGCCGGCCCGCCAGTGCAGGCGTGAGGTCAGGAGTGAGGTGTAAGACTCCCCGCGAAATCCAATAGCACTACGCGCCGCCACCTCGGGTCCTGCTGGATGGGGGGCGGGGGGGGGGGCTAGAAGAGGGCGTTGTCCGCCCTCCGCCGGCGACCGGTTTCCCTGCTGTGGGTTGGGGGAGTGGCCACGGCCTCTCTCTCCCTCTCCGCAGTCTCCTTCAGCGAAATTGCGGCTTCTTAGAAGGAGATCACCGTATCCCTCGAAGCAACGCTCTTGACCATCGAACGAGCGACAGCCGGCAGCGTCAAGTTGGGTCCGACTTCGGATACGAGAGCACAGCGCTGCTCCTCCTATGTGGCACACTCTGCCAGTGTATGCTGCGCCGTGTCCCCACAACTGTCGGTGCAGTGGTGGCATCGACTGTTCTAATAGCCAGTACTGGCCACCAGCTAGACTGACAGCCAAAAAGCATGTATGTAAGTAGCACTAGCGCCAGCGCCCAGTGCACTAGCCTATTCCAAGACATGGTCTAACCGTGTGCCAAGTTTCATACAAATTCGTTCAGCCGTTACAACGTGAAGAGCTAACAAACTGACATACAGAGTTACTTTCACATTTATAATAATTATTGTAGTTGTTATATATTATAACTAGCTGCGCCCCGCGGTTTCACCTGCGTAGACCAGGATAAAAAGTAGCCTATGTGTTAATCGAGGGTATAAGCTATCTACATACCAAAATTAATTCAAATCAGTCCAGCCGTTTGAGCGTGAAGAAGTAACAAACATACATACTCACAAACTTTCGCCTTTATAATATTAGTTGTGTGATAATTATTGTAATTATTGTATTTGTTAATTATTATATTGTATTGTGTGGATTTAGTCCTATCAGAAAGCTGGCACCCTCCAGATGGTTACTATGGTAAGTAAAAATCGCTGCTTAAGGACATCTTCCTAATGAGAAGTATCACAGGTGCATTTCGATCTCAGAGACAAAGCTCTCATGTAATTACACCAACATCCATACATGCTCTGTAAGCAGGAAGAAAAAGAAAAGAACGCTTTTTTTGGACATTTGAACAATTGAACACCACTGAATACCATCATGATTGCGTTGTGAGAGACAGATGGAGATATGCGTGACTAGTAGCACTAATGCTTTTACAGAATAGAATCACAGAATAGACACTTCATAGTATCCCGGCTGTGTAATCGAAAGAGGCCAGATCCAAGGGGCGAGCCGAGCCCAAACCACATATTGATCCGACCACTTAACCGGTCTTTTCAAGCGTTTAGCTTAAGTACCTTAGCTGACAAGTAACGAAATTATTTAGTATTACATATTTACAATTACTTTTAAACATTTGACATTATAATTAATTAATTTTGTGGATGAATTTTTCGATGCCCAATGAGCTGTACTCCTCCCGGATCTCTTATGCCTTGTACATATTTTATTTATTAAGTTATTTATTAGTTTAGTTATGTATAACATGTATATTGTAATCAAATTATTTATGTTTTCTTAACTGTATTTTTGTTGATTCACACATGCACACTCTACACGATTCCCACTCTCCCAGGCCTTTTTTGCGGACCAATTTTTACTCATAAGTCCACTGACAGATACTTTTTACCTAATACCCCCATAATTAAGTGTCACCCACTTGTTGTAAAGGCACCATCATTCCACGGAAAATCTATCAATATTATGGGGGTTGATGTTCTGAAATATTTGCAGGAAATCCCTTGTTGTTTTTGCGCAGTTTGCAGGTTATTTAACACACATACTTATTACTTCTTTTATAGGATCTCATGTAGTCTGGTACCATTAATGGTCATGAAAAAATATTATGAAGAATTGAACTTAATCAATTCCATTCAATAATCTTAATGATTTGTCGGAAGACATAGACAGGGTGACACTTTCACATTCGCAAACCGCGGATATTGCAGAATATCACAAGCTTATAACCCCATCGTCGGATCACCTTTTAATACTAACGCAAAACATACGCAGCATCAACTGCAATATGCCAGGACTAGAAATTCTGTTGACCAGACTAAAATTGGACTGTGACATAATTATACTTAGTGAATGCTGGCTTTCACGCACATCAGTAATTCCCAACCTATCTGGCTATCGTTTTGAGACAACTAAAAATAATCCGAAACAAACGGTGTGGTTATTTATTTTAAAGAACATCTTCCACTAAAAGTGATTGAACCAAATGTCGAAGAATGTAATTGTTTAGTTGCTACTTATGATAATCGCACGGCAATCATAGCCATGTACGAGTATCGCTCACCTTCTTATCACAACCTGGATCCATTCTTAAAATCATTAGACGAAGTTCTCACAAAATACTCCAGCTTTGAGAATATAATTGTCATGGGAGATATAAATATCGCAATCAACAATGAAAAACTGGAGGTTAATGGCGAACGCTACCTTACCCTTGTAGCTAGCCATGGCCTTCTTCCAGCCTATACTCTTATTACACGTAGTGAAAGTGAAACATGCATTGACCATGTCTTACTAAAAACAAAAAGTCCTGCTATGACCATCGTTCCTGACTTTACTTTGACAGACCACTACCCTGTCTTACTAAACCTAAACTTCAAGAAAACTACTCAATTTTCTCTTACATCAATTAAAAAAGTTGACACAAAAAGCTTAGAACTTGATATCCTAAATATTAACTTAAATCCTATTTATGACTCACCTAATCCAAATGTTGGTCTGCATTATTTGACAAAAAGTCTTCAACAAGCCATAGTTAATAATACCAAAGTAGTAACTCTATCGAGATGGAAGAAGTTAATAAAGCCGTGGATAACGCAAGGCCTTTTACGCTGTATAAGAAATAGAGATAATCTGCACCGTAAATATATGTCGCCAGACAATTTAACCCTAAAAATTACCTATACGCGCTACAGAAACTTCTGCAATAACCTATTAAAAAAAGTTAAAAGAACCTACGAGAAAGACAGGCTGCGGGCGGCGCAAAGTGATAACAAGAGGTTGTGGAAAGCAATAAAAGAAATCACAAACACTTCAAAAAATACAAACCACCCCAATGAACTGCTGTCTCTATCAACAACTCCTCAGGCATCACTAAATGAAATCAATAAGTACTTTGTGGATGTGGGTAAGACACTAGCTGATAAGGTAGAATAAAAGAAGGCAAGCAACATATCTACAAGTAGCAACTTTCAAACTCTTTCACAGCTAAATTCGTTCGTTTTGGAGAGTACCACTGAAGAAGAGGTGAAACGTCTAATCTTCAACCTAAAAACAGATTGTGCTACGGGCTATGACTCAATAAGCAGCTCCTTCTTACAAACATATAAAAACTTTCTGGTCCCTCCGCTCACATTCATATTTAACTCATGTCTTCAGCATGGTATTTTCCCTGACAGCCTAAAAAAATCTGTTGTTTGCCCTATCCACAAGAGCGGTGACAGGGGTCGTATCATTAACTACAGGCCGATTTCTATCCTCCCAGCGCTCTCTAAGCTTCTAGAGAGACTTATCAATATAAGGTTAGTTGGTTATTTAGAATCCAAACATCTGTTTTCAACAAACCAATACGGATTTCGTGAAGGCAAATCAACTGATCAAGCTGTTAATGATCTCATCAACTTTGTTAGCAATAGCCTCGATAAAAAACAAAAATCTCTCACTGTTTTCCTTGATCTAGCCAAAGCTTTTGATACGATTTCTGTCCCGATCTTGCTCAACAAGTTGGAACTACTTGGAATCAGAGGAGCTCAACTAAAACTCTTCAAAAGTTATTTGACTGGTCGGCTTCAGAGTGTTCGGATTGGCAACATTAATAGTGGAGACCTTCCAGTCACGTACGGGGTTCCCCAAGGCAGTATCCTAGGTCCAACCCTATTTCTCGTTTATATAAACGACCTCACTAGTCTCAAGCTTCGCCATGGCAAAATTATCTCCTTTGCAGATGATACTGCTCTCGTTTTCTCTGCCGATACATGGGAAGGAGCTTTCAAAGCTGCCCAAGATGGTTTCGATGCTGCGAAGGTGTGGCTTGTCGCCAATGTCTTAACTCTAAACGTGGATAAAACCAGATATGTCTGCTTCATTATACGGTCAAACACAGAAATCAATCAAGATAAACATAATATCATAGCACATGAGTGTCACTCTAAAGAAAACTGTTCTTGTCCTAACCTAGAACGTGTAACAGTCATAAAATATCTAGGCGTTATCATAGACAGGAACCTCAACTTTAAGGAACACACTAAGGCCCTCTGTGGTAGGATCAGGAAGCTAATTTACATTTTTAAGACCCTCCGACACGTCACCGAACCGTCTGTGCTGAAGCGGATATACTTTGCCCTCTGCCAGTCCCTTATAACTTACTGTATTACATCATGGGGAGGATCCCCTAAAACTATCATAAAACCTGTTGAGGTTGCCCAGCGTGCCATCCTGAAGATTAGCACTTTCAAACCAGGATTGTTTCCTACCTCGCAGCTTTACGAATTCTGTGGAGTCCTTTCAGTAAGACAACTTTTCCTTCTCAATATAATTTTAATGCAACATATGAATATCTTTTACAACCCACTCACTTTAAATAGGCGCACAAAACTTGGTTTACGCACAACCCATCGCTTCAAAAACAAAATTTAGCACTAGATTTGCTCCATTTATTGGCCCCTACATTTACAATAAATTAAATAAAAGTCTGAACATCTACCCGATGACGAAAAAATTTTGCAAAATTACAATAACTGAGTACCTACAGAAACTCTCGTATGAAGAAACAGAAAATTTGTTTCAAATACCTAGTTAAACAATTAAAGACTCAACTACTTGTTTAATTAATTAAAATGAACTAAGTAATATATAACAAATTCATGCTCCGCAATCTTACACACCCTCTCACACTCATTCACGCACACCTCCATCTCACACAAAGAGAGGTCTGGTCAGACACCTATAATGTTACCTTTTCAATAATTAAAATAGTTAATTTGTTACTCAGGGGGATTCGGCGTTGAGGGCTGAAATACAGGTTATGCCTAGTTCGGCCCCAAATGCTAATACTTTTGTGTACCTTAAGTTTAGAATAAGCAAACTACTTGTAAAAAATGTACATATTTATGTGAATAAACATTACTATTACTACTATTACTATTAAATAATAAAAAATGATCCATGTTAATTTTGACATTTCAATCATAAATGTTAAATATTGTGCATAATTATATAACTTGACATTGTCAATGATATTATAATACTAGCACATTGTATACAAATTACCTATTTTTAACCGACTTCCTAAAGGAGGAGGTTATCAATTCGGATGTTTGTATATTTTTTTTAAGTATTTTCGGGTATAACTCGATATATATATATTGACGAATTTGCAATATTCTTTTTTTGTTCGAAAGGGGTTTGTTCCGAAATGGTCCCATTTAAATTTCATATAGATCTGATGATCGGTTTCGGAGACAGACATCGGAACTCTTCAAAAATTGACAGCAAATCAATCGCGATTGCTGCGATCGTATGTATATGAATTGTTAACACGATTTAATGGAGAACCACAACTAAAAAGTGAAAAATTAAAAACTTTTTTACAAAAAAATGGAACCGACTTCCAAAAAAAGTGCAAATAACTTTAATTTCGGAAGTCGGTGTCAAACAACGAAGACACAAAACCAAAAACACTGACTTGCGAAATTAAAGTTATTTGCACTTTTTTTGGAAGTCGGTTCCTTTTTTTTTTGTAAAAAAGTTGTTTCATCTCTACTAAGTTATATTTTTTGTAATTGGGGATATATCTCTTTCTTAGCGTTTCGATGACAAACTAATAAGTATAATTATTATATAATATTTTCCACAAACGTGTTAGTTATTGATACGTTTGTCTGAATTTAGTGTTTGATTTTGTTTTCACCATAAATTATTTTTCAGACATTAGGTGAGACCAAAGACACGATTTATGCAAAAATCACACCTTAATAAAAAGAACGACAAAAAGGAACTAAAAAACACAAAATAAATATTGAGCTCATTTACATAAACTATCAAATTTTGTATAGGTATATTAATTTTGAGTCAGCGCCAAACAAAAAACTTATTAATCATCTAAATTTTAATGTACGTAGAAATGGAGAAGGTTCTATGTAGGTAATTAATCATTTTATTATTTGGCGCCTACTCAAAATTAATTTATATTAAATTAGATGTTTGATGTAAATAAGCTTAAAGGATGATTCACGTTACGGACGGGGCACGGCCAGGGCTCGGCCCGGTGGCGACACGGTGTAACATGAACGTGTGCACCGGGCTCGGACGTGCCCCGGCCGGGAAACAATTGCCGGTCAAACAATTGCACGGTCAAATATCTATAGTATTCTTATTGTATGAACTGATCCATGCTTGGCCGTGCTCCGGACGTGCCCCGGCCGTGCCTCGGCCGTGCCCCGGCCGGGGCCCGGTGGCGTTGTTTGACCGACAATTGTTTCCCGGCCGGGGCACGGCCGGGGCACGTCCGAGCCCGGTGCACACGTTCATGTTACACCGTGTCGCCACCGGGCCGAGCCCTGGCCGTGCCCCGGCCGTGCCTCGGCCGTGCCTCACCCGGCCGGGGCACGGCCGCGGCCCGGTCTAGCATGAATCACTTCATACAAAATGTATGCAACAATCTTTGACCGTGCCCCGGCCCGGTGGCGACACGGTGTAACGTGAATCATCCTTTAAAAGGTTTATTTATTTTGTGCTTTTTAGTTCTTTTTCGTCGGTTTAATTTTTTGTTAAAAAGTTTTTATTTGATAATTTTTTGTGGCTGGCATCATCTTTTTATATCTAACTTATTATTGTTTAAGAAAGGTATGGTTTCCATCATCAGCTCAGCTTCATGATGTGATGATTCCTGAACACAAATACCTGATTAAGTTATGAAAAGTAAATATAAACACTATTCGTGCCCACAATTGTCGAGGGTTTCTCTCAATTTGATCGGGGTCCCATCATCAGATCCTGACTTCCTTGTCATGGGACCACCCTTGAGCTTCCTATCTAATAAAAAATAATAATCAAAATCAATTCATAAATAACGTATACATATTTTTTAATTTATCGTCAGCCCTCACTCGGGCTGAAAATACATAAAAAAATATACGGTCGAATTGAAAACCTCCTCCTTTTTTTTCGTCGGTTAAAAATTAGAACAGTGTCATTTGTTCTTCTTCAGTACATTTTTGTTCGCATAATTCGATAAAAAGTCAAAAAATCAAGACACAATGAGCCTTGAGAAGAGTTCAAGTTTAAAAGCAGAGTTGATTTATAAAGGCCAAGGAAAAATATTAATAAATGCACCCCTCTTATTATTTGTTGTCAAGAAGCTGTTCTCATTGAAGGACTTTTTGTTGGTGTGCGTGTAATCAAGTTTGGGAATAAGTTATAAAACGCAAGCAAAAGGGCCAGTGACTGTTAACCACATTATTGTTGCAATTTAATCTAATTTTGAAATGATTCACGAAAGTAACTTTACATAATAGCAATAAAATGTATCTAATTTTAAAATGATTCCTGTCATTTACCACACAATTCGTTATATTTCTGCGCATAACAGAACGCGTTTGCGTCACATGGTAACATCAGTTTGGATCATGTTTCAGGAGGCAACTTCGGCACTAGCAGCTTCAAACCCGGTCCAAAAGTCAATTACTCGTACATGTACTAGTACGTTAGGAGTGAGGCGTATTTATCGTAACAGATACAAATCACAGGTATTCGTAGATACTATATAACAATTGTTGCTATGATATCATATTTCTGTTAAAAAAATATCATTCATAATTCACAATACTCAATCACAATCACTACACTCTTCAGTCTCAGTAGGTACTCAATAACAAGTAACAACTCTTTCGTGTCATCTGTTTTTCTTCTTCGTATATCTGTCTCGCTCACACCCGCTTGTTTGAATCTTGCTTAAACGAGAAGCACCTATTATTATTATCTAAAAATTCAAATTGTAGTTTTATAAGAAGATAAACATTTTTGAAAAGTGACAACTATTTCTAGTCGTATTACGAGTATCTTATCTGTTCCTAACTTTCAGTACGGAAACACTGCAAGAATTATGCTAACATTACTACATGTATTATACGTGATTTATTTAGCGACAGATCGTGCTTAGAAAAATAACAGGCTGTTATTTAATAAAGGTATTGACATCTGTTATTCTTGCGTAACAATAACAGGAATAACAGGTATCTTGAATGACCTGTTATGACCCAGGTCTAGTAAGTTTTGATCATTATCATCATCATTTCAAACGAAAGACTCCTACAGCTGGACTTAGGCCTCCCCCAAGTGTCATCCATCACCCGCGACCCTCATCAGGTCATCAATATAATTTAATTTCTTTATACTTTTAGTAAGTCCAGAATATTTAAAAGCGGAGTGAGGAAATCCTCAAGACAGAATCAACAAATAAATCTTTTAATTTATCAATAGGATCTTTTCTCTGCAGTGAGACGCTTTGCTAGGTAACAATAACATTTTATCTTTTTTTTTTGTTGATTGGAACTTTTCTATTTTTTTTTTTGTAAAATTAAAAACGAGTTTTAATGTCATATGGGACTGGTATTTAATAATGCTTCAGTTAATGCACCAATTTTCCTCAAAGAAGACTGTTTGCTTTGACACTTTTTATCGTGCACTTTCTTCCAACAACACTACATCCTAAATTAATATTATGCGAATGTAAGTTTGTTTGTTATGCTTTCTTCCCTTAACGTCTGAACGGATTTGGATGAAACTTGATATATATAGATACGGATAGACCATGTCCTGGGTTAGGACATAGGATACTTTTTGCACCAGGATTGTGTGCCCTGTTTGGGATATTTACAACTTTATACTTTTTTCCCCAGGATTATGTTTCCTGTTTGGGATAATTTACAACTTCCACGAGGGCGAAGTCGCTGGCAGTTAAATCATTGAAACGCACAATGCATATCTCCTGATAAACAAACTTGTAGGTACTAGTTTTTTATATAAAAACTGGCAGACCTGACTTACGTTGTCCTGCCCGAACGTGGGCTTTTCGTTTTTCTTCTGTTGTCAACACGAGTAAGACGTTTTCTTAAGTCATTCGTATTCTGTCATTGATCACGCCAACTCAATCTCTTTCCATTCATGTCAGTCCTAACAAAAACCCTTTTATTTTTGGCCTCCTACTCCGTTACCATAACTACAGCTCATATGTGGGTACAGATATCCGAAATACTGTCGGTCGGCAGCGTAATCGACAGTCCAAGCTGTTCAGAATATGCCTTGAAGTGTTGGTGGTCAATGCTGCCCTATTTAATAAACGCTTTCATAAGAATTGTCCTGATTACCACACATCTAATAGCAATAGCGTGTATATGACTGCATCGCTCAGGCGATGTGGCTTGTTTGTCGCTTGGGTTTTGGTTTTTACTTGAATACTGTTCTTGGGCCCTTGTGTGACAATGCCCAATTTCATGATAAAAAGACACATCACATAGCCGTCAACTACGCATACTGTACTACATCTAACAAATTAGCTTTGCACACAATTATTATTTTTAGGTATAAAAAAAAACTATTATTGATTGCGCGCAATGTAACGCGAACCCAGACTTCTCGGATACATTTGATATTCATTGCGTTTTTGTTCTGCAAATGCGTAATTTCTAAAATTCTAAAATAAAACTCGAAAATTTAGGTAATGTATGTTTGGAAAAAAGTTTAGCAAAATAACACTTGAAATTCATTTTCGTAAAAAAGTAAAAAAAAAAATTGCGACTTTGACCTTCAATATCTCCAGAACCAGTGGATTCCCAGGTATGATCTAGTGGAAAAAAAACCAAATAATGGGTAGAATATGTGGCTTTCCGCTTCGGAAACTGTCTTAATGGGTAATTACCCATGTACCTATGTACTATCATGCCCACTTCACCTAAAGTGCTCCATAAAAACTACAAAAGTTCCATCCAAAGTTATTCGGAATCTTTCTAAATTCCCTTTTTACGGGAAGAACAAAACAGAATTTAAGCGAATGAAATGTTGCATAAGGCTTGCCGGCTTAGATTGAGTAGGTTCTAGTATCTAGAAGGTTCAAAAGTTATTATCTCAGTTGGCAATGGTTAAGGAAAGGTGTTTTATGACAAAAGGTAAACGCCACATTGTTGTTTAATTTTATTTTTCTAAGAGGAATTAAAAAAAGTTTTTTTTTTTATTACACAAACAGTCTTTTACTTTTACTCAGGTGACATTTAACCCTGTTTCGCGTAGTCGTTGTGTGTGTTGCTGACGTTCCCTTCATTAATACCAAGAACACCATAGTTGCTGGCATCGACGTTGTTATTGAAGCTGTGGCCCTCCACCATTCCCATAGTGTTGCTCGATGCTCCGAGATTCTTGTTGAGGCTGCCAGGAGTAAATATTATCTTTTAGTCAGTACATAGCACCGCCGACCTTAAGGACAATGTGGACATTGAAAGGGAGCGCAGGGCACTATCGGTCCGAGGTAATATGCTGGCACGCAGATTCGCCCGATGTAGTGTAGATGTCAAAATCACCCTTTTTAAGGCATATTGCCAAAGTATCTACACGGGAAACCTGTGGGTTGCTTATGCCAAGAGAGCGATGGACGCTCTGCGTATCCAGTATAATAAAATTTTTAGGATGCTGTTGCGAAGGCCTCGTTTTTGTAGTGCTTCGGAAATGTTTGTACAGAATCGAACCTATGGCTTTAATGAGGTGATTCGCAAAAAAACTGCTTCTCTACTAAGCAGAGTACGAGAAAGTAGCAACAGCATCCTCAAAGCAATAGGGGAGGATGTTACATCTCCAATTTTAAAAAAGATGGTGAGGAAGGTGATAATTTAATAGTCACAATAAATGGTGATTTATTGTGACTATTAATTTATATTGGTGAATATCGTGGTACTTTACTAACAAAAGCTGTAAGTCATTATTATAATTACTAACACATTGGATCTTAGTTATCTGAAAAATAAAGACTTACTCGTATTATTATTATATCGTGTATTTATTTTTACACATATTATTTACATTTATTATTATTATTATTATAGGCAGATCCAGGCTGGGGGGAAGTGCACGTGCCTCCGTGCCCCCCCGCATGGAGACACGTGCTTCGCACCCTCTGCTGGTTTTAATAAAACAAAAAAAAGTCACAGTTTCTTAGCTTTTTGAGGGACCAATCAGATTGGCTATTAAAATAAGTTTTTAAACGGTACTGTGTATCATCCTAGTATCTGTTTATGTAAAATTCAAAGTCCTGACTAACTGACTTTGATATATTCAACGTCCTAGAGACATGCAATTTGGAGGGTGTTTTCTTCGTGAAGAGTAGGTATCCACTAAGAAAGGCTTCTTCGAAATTCAACCCTTAAGGGGGTGAAAAAGGGGTTGAAAGTTTATAACGGGAAAAGTATTAATTCCACGCGGGCGAAGCCGCTTGCAGAAGCTAGTAATATTATAAATGAGAAAGTTTGTGTAAACGGATGTTTGTTACTCTTTCACGCAAAAATTACTGCACGGATTTTGATGAAACTTTTCAGTAATATTACTTATACATCAGAATAACATATAGGCTATAATTTTATTTATAATGGGGTAAGTACCAATATCATGCAGAAGCTAGTATCTAATGAATGGACTGATTATGAGGGTTTCAAAAGTATATCTCCGAAACTACTAAGCCTAAATGTTATAAAAAAAACAAAAATAGTTCTTTACTTGTAAAATATAGATAAACCTGTAAGAAGTCTGTGGTTAAAAATTACATGTTAAAAACATAATTCTTTGCACGTTAGTCCGACTCATACTTGGGCGGCTTTTAAAAGTAATTGTATGGTATTAATCAAGACTTGATTAACCACGGTCTAAAAAATGCTGCCCTTTCAGTCATGGAGCCTGTTATACCACCAGTAAGTTCAATCGCGTTAGATCAAGACTAGAGTTAAATGGAGAAAAACTATTTTGTTGGACGGCGAGCTTCCCATTGCCGCCGTCCGCAAGCACGTGCCTACGTTGGCCGGGAATCGGCTTTCGACTCCTGACGCCCAGGTCATGTGGCTAGGGGCGTGTGGGTTCGAGGATTGCCTCGTCCTCACACGTCCTGCCTCCTCCTTCGCGAGCATTACTGCTTCGCAGAAGAAGGTGAGAGCTTCTAATACCCTTTTGCGCCGTACCATGGGCTGGACCAGGGCCAGATGCGAGAGGTCGCCACCACCAATCGCCTCCACGAGCACACGGTAGTGCTCCGCCCAAGCGGGCAAGACCTCAATCGTGTGCTCCACCGTGTCTTCTATAAGATCCACACACTGGTGACACCCGGGCGTATCCTACCGCCTAATCCGGAACAGGCATCTCCCAAAGCAACCATGTCCTGGAAAATACTAGCTTCATCTGGCACTGTCATTGTTAATGAAATAACTGCAAAGATATGTGTAATGCAATACTAGGGGTCACATTTCTTCCTCGGAATGCGCCACCGTTGGGTTCCCAGATAACGGTAGGAGGGGTTCACATCGGCGTCGAGGAGACGATGCGGTAGCTGGGATTTGTTCTCGACAGTCGGTGGAACTTCGTGGAGCATTTCCGACGTTTGGCTCCCAGACTGTAGCGGGCCGGGGCTACTTTGAAGCGGCTCCTGTCCAATCTGGGAGGTTCAAACGCCTCCTGCTGTAGGCTCTACGCGGGGGTCGCGCGGTCCATGGCCCTTTACGGCACACCGGTGTGGGCGCGCTCCTTGAGGCGGCTGGTCCGGCGTTACCGCACGGTCTTCGGTGAGCGGCGAGCCTCCTTGCCGGACTGTCGCCATGGGATCTGGAGGCTAAGGTCCTTGCGCTGCTCTGGGAGTGGTGCGAGGAGACCAAACACCTCGCGGCTCGGCGGACAGAGCTCCGGCAGAATCTCATGGCGACATGGAGACAGCGACTGTCGCAACCCAGCGCTGGGCACGCCACCATTGCGGCGGTAGTGCTCCTCTTTGAGGAGTGGCTGGAGAGGCGTCACGGCGTCCTCACCTTCCGCCTAACGCAGGTCCTCACAGGACACGGTTGTTTCGGGAGGTTTCTGTGTCGGATAAGGCGGGAGGAAAAGCCAGGGTGTCACCATTGCGCGGATAGCCCAGAGGATACAGTGGAGCATACGGTGGAGGTCTGCCCCGCTTGGGCGGAGCACCACCGTGTCCTCGTGGATGCGATAGGCGGCAGCGACCTCTCGCGCCCAGCCCTGGTCCAGGCCATGGTACGGGGCGAGAGGGAATGGGAAGCAGTCTCCTCCTTCTGCGAAGCAGTAATGCAAGGAGGAAGAGGAATGGGTGAGGGAGGCTCAACAGAGTGGCCCTCACGCCCCCAGCCGCAGCCACCGCAGGAGAAGCCCAGGGCGTCGGAGGTCGTGGGACAATTTCCGGCCACCGTAGACGCGGGTTTGCGAATGGCGAGTAATGGGTAGCTCGCTGTCCGATCAGCACCAGGCCCGAGAGTCGACGGCGCGTAGTGTTCCAAGCGCGCCTCAAAAGTAATAGATGTCAGCCACCACTAACGGGGCCCATCATGGCCGGTGCCTGCATGCCAAGGGATAGCGGATGAATTCGTAACAGAGCTACCGCTCCCCTGGGCACTCAGGCAAGGAAGGAACAGGGGTGGGTTTTGTTAGTAAGAGTCAGACACGCCCTTCCGCTCCACCCAGAGCGGGAGAAGTCAGGATGATTTCCCACCGCCAAAGAAAAAAGAAAAAAAAGGGGGTCACATTTCTTACTTGTCTGGCACTGGTATCTCCTCCGGCATCCAAAACGGGACCTTCCCTACAGGCGGTGCAAAACCGAAGTATGCTGCTCGTCTAATCTTGTTGTGTTCTGAAAGAGAAATTTATGTTTAGTGGAATACGCGTCAAGCCCCTCATTAGCAGACACAATTAAAAACCTATTGTTGCGTTACCTTATGGTAACGCGAGGGGCCTGACGCGTTAAATCAATAACGACGAATAGAATGAGGAGTGCAAGGAAAAAGTTGACTACTTATTACATAAAGAAAGCTCGGCTTTAGATGATCTATATTTAATTTTTTTCATGTGGTTTCTAATGAAACGTCCAAAGGCCGCTTTGGGCAGTGTGACATTTTATCAGCGCATCTGCTGTTATTAGCTATTATTGCTCTTACGAGTATTTTTTTTTAGCGTTCCATATCCAAAGGGTCCAAAGCCAAACGGAGCCCTATTGTTGACACTCACGTGTCCGTCTGTCTGTCTGTCCGTCGTCTGTCACAAAATTTTGGTACGAAGAATTTTTTAACTTTTCATTGACCTATGAACTCGAAATTTGGTGATAATGTTTATTATTACGTATACTTTATTAGCAATGTGTGAAATCCGAAACGCACTTGGCCAGTTTTTTTTTATTTTATATTTTTTGTTTGTTCGGGTCAAATCTTACAAGCTGAATTAGAACCACTTCCTCTTATCGTACGGAAATAAATTGTTACACTTTGGTTCAGTGCCGATGAAAATGCATTTTTATCGTAAGCATGACCTGCAGGCGTATTCGCTAACTCAGTTGACATCAATTTGATAGGCACTTTGCAATACATTGCTCGGTGGACATCGATTATAATAATAAATCATTTATTTGGGACTCATCTTACATCCATATTAATAGGCACTACGGTTTTCGTACACGTCAAAGCAGCAATGTACGGCAAAGTGCCTATCAAATTGATGTCAACTGAGTAAGCGAATACGCCTGCTGAATCGTCATTCACGAGTAGCTTAGAGTAACTCTTCAATGGTCAACTGCACGAAATTTCGTATATGAATTTAAAAACTTGTACCTATAGAAGAATATTTTTTGGGTTTCCTACTCGAAGGGTAACTAACGGGACCCTATTACTAAGCCTCCGCTGTCTGTCAGCAGGCTGTATCTCGTGATCCGTAATAGGTAGACAATTTAAATTTTCACAGAAAGTGTATTTCTGTTGTCGCTATAACAACAAATAATAAAATCGTACGGAACTCTTCATGTGTGAGTCAAACTCGCACTTAAGAGGGAACAGGGGCTGCAATTCTCCGTACAAATGTATTTCCCTTTTTTCTTCCGGAAAAGCATTAGCCTCTAGAGCAATAATCTTTTTTTTCATAAAGTCAAGGTCTGCTGTTGACATGTCCCTGTCATTTTCTTTTTTTCTGCAACTAATAAGTAAAGAAAATATGACCCTCCAAAAATGACAAAAAATGGCCCTGTTTTTACCGCCGTTCTGAGAAGACTACCAGATAAATTAGAAAAGTTTTAACATAAAACGTTTAATAGGGACCTAGACATACTCTTTCTTAAAAATTTAGTGCCAAAAATAATTGAAGCGGCTGAGTTTTCGTGGAGAAAAAAGGGAAATACGAAACGTCAATCTCGTCATAAATTTTGTTATAAAATCGGTCTGAGTTGCAGCTGTCCCTATCGCACTCTCTCTCACTCACTTTCGGCTTGGGGAGCACGATGGCAATAGTTTCTTCAAATACCTATTTTGTAAATTCCTCGCAAGCCCTGTTCCCTCTTAACCGTTTTTACCTTCATTTTGTAACTCCTCTTTAAGGTTCCTTACCCAAAGAGTAAAACGGAACCCTATTATTAAGACTCCGCTGTGCGTCTGTCTGGTCTGTCCGTCTGTCACAAGAACCGAACCGATCCGATCTCATGAACCGTGATACGAGTAGTTAGACAGTTAAAATTTTCACAGATGATGTATTGCTGTAGCTGCTATAACAACAAATACTAAAAAACAGATTAAAATAAATACAGGGGGCTCCCATACAACAAACGTGGCTTTTTTTGCCGTTTTTATAGAAAATGGTACGGAACCCTTCGTGCGCGTGTCCGAGTCGCACTTGGCCGATTTTTAACTTGTGTTATGCAAATAAATTATAATATCATTGATTTGACAGACTATTTAAATGGTGGTCACGTCTGCCGCATGAGATATAGGCATAATCGATCGCGCGGTGGTCCAAACGGCAGGAGTCGACTTCATAGCGGGTCCAGAAAGATAAGTCCAGGATACCTGGACTGATCTCAAAACGACCGCCTTCAGGCGGCAGTGACCAGAGGCAAGTGGAATGACAAAATAATGATAATGAATTAATAGTAATGAATTAAATACCTGGCGCCGCACACACACAGGCAACTGCAACGATTAGAACGACTGTCACCACACGCGACATCTTGCTCACTATCGAATTGTTCGCTACACTGAATGAGGATCGCATGGTTGAGCAGCTTTTATACATATCTTTCAAGATCACTTTTGGAATCACTTAAAGGTTACCCATAAATATTTTTTTATAATTCGGGTTGGGAAAAATCGTAAAAATATTTAAATCACGCAAACTTACTCGTATTTTTTATTTTCTTTCCAATCATAGTGTTTTAGATGCCTGTTTGTACTTTGAAAAGTTCAATTCTTGAGTTTTATTTTGTTTTAATGTTTGCTTAAAATACCTGGTTCATAGCTCGTAAATTACAGCCGTAAGGATCTATCTTCAAGGTTAGTCTAGTCGGATAAAAATGAAATTTGTAAATTTATGAAACCTTCACCATTTTAAAAATCATTTAATCACTACATAGTATAAAACAAAGTCGCTTTCTCTGTCCCTATATCCCTATGTATGCTTAAATCTTTAAAACTACGCAACGGATTTTGATGCGGTTTTTTTTAATAGATAGAGTGTTTGAAGAGGAAGGTTTATATGTATAATTTGTACCCGAGCGAAGCTGGGGCGGGTCGCTAGTTATTTATAATTTAGTCTCAGTGTTTCAGTTTAATACTTGTTGTTTTATGTGTAATAAATTAATAATGCGTCTAATTTCGGACAGCGCTCCTTGATGGGCGAGTCCTATCCTATTACTGGGTGGACATACGATGCGTTACGTGAGCTCAGCGCAGAACACGCAAGTTAACCACTCAAGGTCGTTGGCAGTTAATAGCGCCTTAAGCATTACTTGCCGAGGGCGATTCGTGGATGAGTGACCACTGAATGACTCAATGCTCGGTGCTGTTTAAGAAACCAATTTTTATATGAGTTATAGTCTTACGGGGCGAACTTCGAGGTTAAGCATTAGTTGCCGAGGTGGGTCCTTAGATGGGTGCCCATCGAATGAGTCGAAGCTTGGTGCTGTTTAAGAAACCAATATTTGTATGAGTTACAGAACTTCGAGGTTAAGCATTACTTGCCGAGGTCGGTCCTTAGATGGGTGACTATCGAATGACTCGAAGCTCGGTGCTGTTTATTAAATCAATTTTTATATGAAAAACGGTCTCACTGGGCGAACTTCGAGGTTAAGCATTAATTGCCGAGGTCAGTCCTTGGATAGGTGACCATCGAATGACTCGAAGCTCGGTGCTGTTTTGGAAACCAATTTCTATATGAAAAACAGTCTCACGGGGCGAACTTCAAGGTTAAGCATTACTTGCCAAGATTGGTCCTTAGATGGGTGACCATCAAATGACTCGAAGCTCGGTGCTGTTTAAGAAACCAATTTCTTTAGGAATAACAGTCTCACGGGGCCCACTTTGAGGTTAAGCTACGCTTGACGAGGTCGGTCCGTGGATGGGCGACCATCCATTGCATACCGAGTTTTGCTGTTGGTCCCGGCTGTCATTTGAACATCTTTGACAGTCGTTATAGCTAGTCAGAAGTCAGAAAATCTGACACCAGTCTTGCCAAGGGGTATCGTATTACCCAGTTACTGTTGTGAAGCAGGGAAGCAAAGCGCAATAGAGAATTCTATATTTTTTAAAAATGAATAAAACTGCGTCTCAATAATCTACTGAACGTTATTTGGACTTGTCTCGAATTTTTATTAAACAAGTTATGCGAACAAAAATGTAGATACCTACGGTGCCTAATGTCAGGTTGGTTTACCTAGTTAGTCTAGTGCTCGCTAAGTGCGACTGCTGAGCGTGAGGTCCTGCCTTCGTTTCCCAGTTCGAGTAAATTGTTATTAGGAATTTGACAGTAGCATCCCGGAGTTTGGAAGTCGGTGGTGGCGGCATACCCCCGTGCCTCGGAAAGCACGTAAAGATGTTGGTCTTGCGCTTGCTTACTCCCCAATTGTCCCATCGGACTACGAGAGTAAAGGAACGGAGAGTGTATCTGTGTTTGCATTTCTAAAATTAGGTCGGGATGATTATTAATGTCTGTAAAATTTTGGATGATATTAATAAAATCAGGCACTATATTCATACACTCACATTCATCTTATTAATAATAATAGTAATAAAATAACCTCGTGAAAGCTGAGAAAGATAAGCAAATCAAGTATCTTGAGTAGGTGCGCGAGGTTGTCGACATGTGGGATGTGGACTCAGCGATCATTGTGCCGATAGTCGTGTCAGCCAATGGCTTAATGGCGACGAGCCTCGACAAACGCCTCAGGAGGCTCTCGTTAGGCTGCTGGATCAAGGGTTTGATTCAGAAAGCTGTACACGGCTCGCATTGTCAGGTGGTTCCACTCTCTGAAGCCCTAACCACCGGGTAGCTTTGGGGGCCGAGTCCGCGTCCGTAGGAGTATACCCATTGAGTCCCTACACGTGGTCCCCGGGTGGTGCTAATCAGGTGGCGACACTAACTGGTGATAGGTTTCGACCGATAGCTTGCGACCACCCAAGCGGCCTGGCCGTCTTCCGGTACGATGATCAGTGTAGCCAATCCAGAAGGGTTGGGTCGAAATAGTTGTTCCATTGCAGGCAGACCAACCGGGCTCGCGCTGATATGGATGTATCTGGAGACTAGTCGCGGAGAGTAGCGGGATCCGAGACATGATACGCCGCTGGCCGACCGCAGGTAGTTGGGGGCCCAAGTAGTGTGCTAGCCACACATGAAAGGCTGCCCCGCCAACTGTCGAAAAATCCCGGATTGCACCATCGTGCTGGTTTGCGACCAGACGAGAGGGCCCGATGGACATTTCCGGAAGGGCTCGGGCGTCCCCGCAGTCTCCAGACTAGTCCCCCAATGATGTCGTCCTGTCAGAGCGTGCCTGAAGGTTAGCATCGTGGAACCCCGTTTCACTTCCTTCTCCTCTACCTCCTTCACTCTTCAATTATGAAAAAAAGGAACAAAAATAAAAAAGCTGTACAGCGGCAGCACTCCCATTCTCAAAAAGTGCACCTGTCTAACATACGAGGTCTGCACTCAAATCTCGCCGCAGTCCACCACCACCTGGAGACTGAGAAACCAGCGCTGGTGTTCCTTTCGGAGACACAGATCGGATGTCCGTCGGACGTGTCGTACCTCACTTACCCAGGGTTTACCCTGGAGCACAATTTTGAACCACACGCCGGTTTGTGTATGTACGCCCGCGACGACATCTGCTATCGGCGTCTCCGCAACCTTGAGGACTCCAGGTTCTCAATTCTTTGGGTCCTAGTGGACACAGGCCTAGATAAAATTGTCTACGCCTGTGTCTACCATTCACACAGTGGTGATTTGGAGACAACTAGGCTCACACAACACCTCAGTGAGGCGGCGGATGCAGCTCAGCAGCGGTACCCTTCTGCCCAATTGGTGTTACTGAGGGACTTCAACGCCCACCATCAGGAGTGGCTCTTCCCATACCAGTACACAGACCATGCTGGACATGAGACGCGTAAGCTAGCGCTAGCGTTTAATCTCACCCAGCTGGTCCAGGGGGCAACGAGGGTGCCGGATGTTGATTCGCACACGGCCAATTGCTTGAACCTTCTGCTGACAACAGATCCAGACCGTTACTCGGTGTCGATTTCTTCACCATTAGGTACTTCCGAACACTGTCTGGTAAAGTCTGTATCCATCTACTCTCCGCCCGATCCTAGCCCTAGAGGCACCAGGCGGGTTTAGCGGTACAGGTCAGCAGATTGGGATGGCATGCGATGCAAGTGGGCTGCCAAGGATAACATGCGAAAAAAGATCGCATGTTATCCTTGGCAGCCCACTTGCATTTCTTCGACTGATGTTTCGTCGTGCGCGGACGCCGTGACGGATGTGTTTGCGGCAGAGAATGGAGTACTACATTCCATTCTCTGACGTAACAATGTCTGGCGAAGCTCGACCATGGTTTGGTGCCGAGTGCAATCGCGCTGATGCGCTTGGCATGGGTCGACGCTCGGAGGGGCAATGCAAATGACGTGAGTCAGAAGAAGAGAGCCTTTAACAGGGCGGCCAAGTCCTGCAAGAAGGTGTTGCGGAGGGCTTGGTTTGACCACATTAGCCGAATTGGGAACAAACTTGCTTCTTACCCAGCTGGTAGTAAGGCGTTTTGGTCCTTGGCTAAGTCGGTTGAATTGAACTTCTGCCGCCCCTCACTACCTCCACTGCTGAAACCCGACGGGTCGCTGGCCAACTCCGCTGAGGAGAAAGCAAACTTGTTTGCCTCTCTGTTTGCAGAATCTTCACGTCTAGATCCTGGTGGCGCGAAGCCCCCTGGTACTCTTGGTGGATGCGAGTCGTTTATGTTGGACATTCGCATTCATCAGAAGGATGTCCGAAGGGTCAGTACCCTTCGCGCAATCGTAACCTAGACGTGAGCAAGGCTGGTGGCCCCGACGGGATACCGGTAATTGTACTGAGGACTTGTACGCCTATGATGTCTCCGATCTTGACACGCCTATTTCGTCTTTCGTTTGAGACTGGAAAAGTGCCGATGGCTTGGAAGCAAGCTAAAGTGCAACCCGTGCCCAAAAAGGGTAGTCGAGCTGACCCAGCAAATTATAGGCCCATTTCGGTAACTTCCGTACTCTGTATGAGTATGGAACGTTTACTGAATAGCTAGCTCCTGGCATATCTAGAAGCTAACGATATCCTCAGTGACCAACAATACGGCTTCCGCCGAAATCTGTCAACGGGGGATCTTCTAGCGTATACCATTCACATCTGGAGTAAGGCTATCGAGAAACAATGGGAAGCCCTTGCGGTCTTCCTTGACATCTCGAAGGCCTTCGACAGGGTCTGGCACGATAGCCTAATTGGCAAGCTTCCTTCCTTCGGTCTGCTCGCCGGTTTGTGTGATTGGGTTGCAGATTTCCTGAGGGATCGATCTATCCGAGTGATCATAGATGGCTATTCGTCCGGACTGCTGGCTATTAATGCCGGTGTTCCTCAGGGGTCGGTGCTCTCGTCATCATTGTTTTTGCTGCATATTAACGATCTGTTAAAACCCGGTACCTTTGAGTATGCAGACGACAGCACTGTTGCCGAGAGATACGTACTCGACGCACGAGCTAGTGGGTCTCAGGTCCGGTCTCTCCGAGAGGCTATGGTTGGGCGCGTGAACTTTTCCTTATAGGCTGTGTCAGAATAGGGCGATGCCAATCTGGTCAAGTTCAATGCTGCTAAGACCCAGGCGTGTCTTTTTCTGTTAAAAGGAACCAATTTCACCCGGCTCCATCTTTCCGAGGTGTAACCGTGCCGATAACCGACCAACTTCGATCACGTTGGTCGGCTATCGGCACGGTCTTGGTGTTACTTTAACATCTACCCTCAATTTTGGTCCCTTCATAGAGGCAAAGGCTCAAATGGCTGCCAAAAAGTTAAGGGTCCTCGCAAAGGTGAGACGGTACTTCACGCCGGAACAACTGCTCCAACTCTATCAAGCACAAGTTCGATCGTGTATGGAGTACTGTTCTCATCTTTGGGACGGATCTGCCAGATACCAGCTTGATGCACTTGAGTCCATTGAGAAACGAGCCAAGAGGATCATCGGCAATGATAGGCTCGTTGAGTCGAAACTCCAAAGTCTTGAACATAGACGCCGAGTTGCTAGCCTGTCGGTTCTATCGGTTACATTTTGGGGAGTGTGCGACGGAATTGCATAATTTGATTCCGCCAAGCCAGTTTCATCAACGGACCACAAGACGTACGGCGAAGTGCCACCGGTTCATGGTCGACATCCCATACATACGCACAAAGCGTTTTTAGAAAACATTCATTGTGCGTACAGCTAGGGAGTGGAATAGTAGAAGGTGGAAGGTGGTGGTAGATCATAGAATATAATTAAAAATGACGCTCAATCTCGAGTGTTACGTCAAAAAAAGGTAGACCACAACGTAAAGACTATGTTATGTATGACAAAATCATTAATGATTCAATAGAGCAATGTTAACGGTTATATTTCCTTTGGGCAGTTTTATTGTAAAATTATTCTTTTAAAAAATTTCAAATAATTATATTATTCTTTCAAAAATTTCATATATTTTTTTTTGTTGAGTGTACTTTTAAAGTACTTGTAATTCGGGACTTCAATAGTAATATTGGACAAACTAAGAATTTTTTAGAATGTGGGACAAAACTTCAGGGCGAACGAAGAATAATTCTTTTTTTTTGTCTTTTTTATTGAAATATTTAAAAATATTATTTACTATGTATGACGGAGGAAGAACCTCCGTAGTGTTTTATTAAAAACATGGCTTATTTACAGGGGTAGTTTTTAGGTTAAGTATTGAAATTACAATAAGAGAAATAATTACATGCTGTTTAACATTAATTTCACATCGTAATAAACTCAAACTATTCAATTGATGATTTAAGAACTAATTTAAGAATAATCAAACTAATAAACTTAATTATTGTATTTGCGCCGATATGTAACTAATGAATAAACGAAATAATAATTTATTTATATGCCCTCTAAATACCTTACAAAATAACATTTACATTATAATACAGTTTGTGTATAGAAACTATTTAGAAACTAACACGTTTACAACAGGTTCATTGCTATTATCTTTGAATCGGTATTATTAGATATATTGTTTCTGCATCATGTCATGATCCGTACCCTATTTATCACTAAGTGTGACAGCTGCTGTATAATATACGAGTATAAATAATTTCATTTATTCAGATCCAGAGGAGCTCGTGGCTAAAGTAATAACAGCCGCATGGGTCGATCCATCAGGTTAAGCTACGCTTGCCGGGGTTGGTCCATGGATGAGTGACCATCTTTACATACCGATACTCCTCCGTGCCTCGGAAAGTACGTTAAGCCGTTGGTCCCGGCTGCCAATCGTGGATCTTTGACATTCGTTACGGGTCGTCAGAAGCCCGAAAGTTTGACAACCAGTCTTACCAAGGGGTATCGTATTACCCCTTGGTAGTGGAGTTCAGATAGGCAGTCGCTCCATGTATAATACTGGTATTCAGCTGCATCCGGTTAAACTGGAAGCTGACCGAAGATAGTTGGGAAAAGGCTAGGCATATTGAGATTGATTTATTCAGATACAAAGATCTATTGGGTTAGTAACAATAGTCTTAACCTATGTTAGTACTTAACTTATAACACAGACAGTGTACAGGTGACAAGTGACCTCACCAACGGGTATTTAATATAATAGTCAAGATTTGACACTAAATCATAAACCCATGTTCAATCACAATTGACGCCAGCCGCATTTGTAGAGATGTGTGACTTTTGTCAAAGTTAAATATTGATGATCACATGTGACTGTTCCTAAATTAGTAGGCTGACAAAATTTTATTTTGTCCTCCATTATCCTTAATTTGGTTTTCCCAACTTATTATCAAACAAGAATAATAAAACATTAGTATATAAATTAACAAAAGAGGTAAACAGATATTCAAACTGCAAACGTCTTCAACTTAAAAAAAGAACCTTGTTTTGTGTTATCCTGTTCGGGTCACAAAACCAACTTACGAGTATTTCTTTCTTTTCTTTTTCATTCAAAATTTTAAACGGACGCGAAGAGAGTTGAAAATATAGAAGATAAGAAATCTATTATGCGGGTTGCCCAGGGGTCGTGGATAAATTCGAAACATAGTTACCGCGCCCCTGGGCACTCAGGCAACTGAAGGAACAGGGGTGGGTTTTAGTCAGTAAAGCCTCGGGCACGAACTCAGCGGCCGGCGGGGGGGTGGCGGCAGCGGCGCGGGAGCGCGCGTTCCAATGCTGCGCGGCGACGCAGACCCGGTCCGGTTCCATTTAAGGGTCTACTACCGACCAAGTGGCACCCTCATTGAATAAAAAATCGTAGCAAAGCATAGAAAATAAATATTAAAGAATCCAACGTCATGTTTTTTATAAAGAGGATAAAGTATTTTTACGTTGTTAAAACAGGTCTTAGATTGTTTCGTATCCAGAGTAGTAGGCAAAGTGTCAGAAACGGCCGTTGGTGTGGCGAGTTGCCGCCACTCTGCAAGTTGGATGGGGTGGTATCGCGACGTGTGTGTCTTGCTTTTTGCATGTGAGGCAAGTGTGTAACCGGCTTTACGGGAGCCATAGGCAATCTGAGAAAGCAGCAATCGACGTCACTGCAGTGTGCCTATCGCCGCGAGGCAGAGCGCATCTCACCGCAGACTAAATTAATGTCTTATTAACATCGTCCCACAAATACACTATAATCCCGAGTAATATCCCGTAAACGTTGGGAATTCTCCGGGAATAATAAATAACCCATATTTACCGCGTCCGTGTAACTATTGAACGAGAATAGCCAGGAGTGTTGGTGTGAAGAGAGTCGAGTGGCCACTCGTCAAGTCGACGGAATCCAGCGAGGCTGCCAAAGGAAAAGTCAGGTACCGCTTGTTCTTATTTGCTTAGAGTAAGGCCACGTGCGCCGTCTACTGCCAACCACTCCTAACTTGAAGTTATACAGACAAATATAGGCAATTTTGGGCCAGCATTAAGTCCAAGTGTTTGACCGTAATTAATGTCCTTCATCTAATGCAGAGAACCACGGCTATTTACACGCTTGGGCTCCTGCATTAGATGGTCCTTTCGAGCCTGGATAGGCATCAGTAAAATTCAGTACAAATTAAGTACAAGTCATTACAGTAGGTAGGCACATAACTTTATTAGTGCCCCAAAATGGCGTCCCGCAAGCAAGAAGCTAAATTGGCTCAGCTTACCGCTAAAAAACAAATGATTTTCGAGCGAGTTAATCGCATATATAATGATTCCAGAAACATCTCGAACTTTGATTCACATTCAAATGAGACATTCTTAGCGCAGTCAGAAACAATTACTGAGCAATACAACAAATTTGAGGAAATAGTAGAACAAATGAATGAATTGCAATTCGAGATTGACCAAACCGCACCAGACTATTCGAGTCTATATTCTATTGAAGACTTATATTCTAATATTAAATATAAACGTAATCTCATACTTTCGAAAAACGAAACATCGGAACACAAAGTGGGTACTCGGATAAAATTACCGCCCATAGATTTGCCATCGTTTGATGGTAAAGCGGAAAACTGGCCCATATTTTGCGAAATGTTTCGCAGCAATGTTCATTTAAATACCGATCTGGTTGACTCGCAGCGTGTCCAGTACTTGATCAGTAAATTGACTCATGATGCCTTAAAACTAACCGCAGGCATTGTTCCTACAGGTGATACATACAACGTTATGTGGAACAGTCTCGTTAAAAGGTATCAAGATAAGCGTAGTTTAGGGATTCATTATCTCAATAATATACTGGACATTAAACAATGCGCCGGAAATGCCGCGAGCCTCAATACTTTTGTGGAACGATATTCAGCGTCCGTCGCAGCCTTGAAGCAGTTAGACATTCCAGACTTACTGGATTTTGTTTTATTACAGGTACCGGTCTTACAGTTTGAATCCCGTGTGAGTGAGAAAGAATTACCTTCCTATGCGGAGTTTATAACATTCATGCAAGAATATGTTAAGGTACTACAACGCTCATACGGTAATAATTTACAGACGGAACCGCGCGCTAAGTCTAGTTCAGTTAATCATCAAACAAAAAATAACACCGCTAAGTCATTCGTGTCGCGTAATGAACCGGTTTCAAATAGCAAATGTATGCTATGCGATAAGGATGACGTACAACATCAGCTGTTCGATTGCCCGCAGTTTAATAATATTAGTACACCGCTTGCACGTTTTGAATTTATTAAAGCTAAACGTGGCTGTATAAACTGTTTAAGTCTATCCCATTCTTTGGTTAAATGTAAGTCACGTAACGTTTGTAAAATTTGTAAAAAGACCCACCATTCTCTCTTACATTTCCGAGAAAAGGATGAGTCATCATCGCCCGAGCCACAAGTGCCTACTAAGGATACATCTGTTTCGTTCACTACAGCTGTTAAAACTGGGTCAACCATTTTGCTAGCGACCGCGCAGTTATTTGCATACTATAGCGACATCAGAGATAAGGAGGTGGTTCGGTGCCTACTAGATAACGGATCGCAAAATAATTTAATTACTGTGGACTGTTGTAAACGTTTGAATTTACCCATAATTAAATTACGCAATTCATTTTTACAAGGTGTTGGAATGTCATCGAAACCAATACACGGTTTTATTCATCTAAACATAGAATCTCGGTTTGATCCTCATACGAAGTTTTCGATACAAGCGTTAGTTGTTGATTGTATTACAGATAGACTTCCCGCGAAATTAATTAGATTACATAACAATGATAACATGTCATACTTAAATAGCTTGCCGCTCGCCGACTCGCTCTGGAATGTTCCGTGCGGAGTAGATCTTGTGCTTGGAGCACAATTGTTACCCTTTATTTACCTGGGAGACAGGGTCGACTCAGGCACCCGCGCACCCCCTGCTGTACTGACTAGCTTCGGTTATGTACTTATGGGTGATATTGATTGTTGTAGTAGTGATGTGACACACATTGCATCTTCGTTTACCGCGCAGGCCGACATTGAAGTCGAGTCAAATTTACATAAGTTTTTTGAGCTAGAGGAAATTCCATCTCAACGTTTTATTAGTCCGGACGAATTAGAGTGTGAAAATAATTTTAATTCTTCAGTCTTATTTGAAGACGGCAGATATTTTGTCGATCTACCTTTTGCGCGCTCACCCAGCGAGCTAGGTAGCTCGCGCGGTTACGCCCATCGGCGCTTACTTGCACTCGAGCGTAAGTTTACGTTAATGCCGACCCTACGCGAGAATTATAATAAAACTATCGCGGATTATATAACTCAGGGGTATTTAGCGGAAGTGCCCGACTCTGAATTGACAGAGGAGGGTTATTATATACCGCATCATGCCGTCATTAGACCGGACAAGGACAGCATTCGAGTGGTTTTGGACGCTAGCGCCAAAACTCACTCGGGGTTGTCGCTCAATGACATTTTGCATGTCGGACCTAATTTGCAAGCAGACTTGTTTTTGTTATTACTTGATTTTCGTACATTCCCTGTCGCGATGACGGCGGATATAAAACAAATGTTCTTACGTATCGGTGTAAAAGAGCACCTTCGCAAATATTTACGAATCTTGTATCGTTTTAGCAAAGGTGAGCCTATTCGCACCTTTCATTTTAACCGCGTTCCCTTCGTACTAAAGCCTAGCCCTTATTTAGCGATGCGCACACTGCGTAACTTGGCGTGTGAGCAAAGTGACCGCTTTCCTGAGGCTTCTAAATTGGTAGAAACTCAGTTTTACATGGACGACTACGTCTACTCTGTTTCGGACGAACAGACAGCTATGCGTCTATCCCGCGATTTAATTGATTTAATGAAGGTAGGTTCCTTTGACTTAGTCAAATGGGCTACCAATTCACCCGCTTTATTAGAGATTCTCCCAGAGTCTCACCGCTTACCAGTTAATTTTTCTGGCATGGATAATGATGTCCATAATTTCAAAATCCTTGGATTAACCTGGGAACCCGCTTATGATTATTTTTCTTTGACAACAATCGCCGTGGATGATAAATGCACGAAGCGCGCGATTCTATCGCTAGTTGCCCGCTTGTTCGACGTACTGGGCCTTGTAGGACCCGTTGTGCTGTACGCGAAGGTATTAATTAAGGAACTTTGGTTAGCTAAAGTAGGATGGGATGAGGTTCCTCCGGAATCCATCACAAATCGGTTTGCCGCTTTTACGCGCGATTTTCCTTCACTCTCTTCTCTAAAGGTTCCTCGCCACATTGGCGTCTTTAGAGAAGCTGTAGTGAACATCGTAGCCTTTTGCGACGCCAGCTTTACTGGTTATGGCTGTTGTATTTATTTACACATTACCAACCCTACAGGTGATATCACTGTCCGACTCTTATGTGCAAAGTCTAAAGTCTCCCCCGCTAAAATAACAACGCTAGCTCGATTAGAACTTGTCGCCGCTTTACTTCTGTCTAAACTTGTTTGCGTAGTCAAGGAAAAACTTTTCGCTCGTGTACCTATTGCAGGTGTCCACGCTTTCTCGGACTCCACCATAGCTCTCTCGTGGATCCACTCATCTCCCCATAGATGGTCTATTTTTGTCAGCAACCGCATTGCTCAAATACAGGAAAACTTACCTGCCGCTTGTTTCCGTCACGTGTCCGGGAAAGAGAATCCTAGCGATTGTCTGTCTCGCGGCATGCTGCCGTCGGATTTAATAAGACACTCGTTGTGGTGGAACGGCCCCACATGGCTCCATCAGCCCATGAGCGAGTGGCCTTTAAAGTTCTCTCCTGCTCAATGTGAAACATTGCCGGAGTTTAAATCAAAGGTTTTTCTTGTAGAAACTTCGAATACTGAACCGCGTATTTTAGATACTATAGCTGACCGTGTTTGCTCATGGAATAAACTGTTACGTGTATTTATGTACATTCTTAAATTTACAAACAGACTACATAGTCATTGTTTCTGTTAAAAACATTCAAACCGCCGAAAATTTCATTTTTCGAATAGTTCAAAGTTTACATTTTGCGAGCGATTTAAATTTAATTAAAGCAGGTGAACTTCCAGCTAAGAAGTTGCGCTGTTTATCTGTCTTCATTGATAGCTTCGGAATCTTACGTATTAGGGGCAGATTGTCTAAATCTGACTTACCGTATGAAGCCAAGCATCCCGCGCTTTTACCTAAACGCGACCGCGTAGTCGATCTAATTATCAATCACTATCACAATACGTACTGCCATACGGGCCCAGGGTTATTGATGTCCATTATAAGGCAGCGGTTTTGGATATTGGATGGCCGAACGGTTATACGTTCTCGTTGTCGGAAATGTAATACTTGTTTCCGTCTAAATCCTAAGCATCCAGTACCCAAAATGGCTGAACTTCCTGCCTTTGTACACACCGGTGTAGATTTCGCCGGGCCGCTTGCTTACATACCT
Source organism: Polia nebulosa (assembly GCA_951329385.1). NCBI lineage: Eukaryota > Metazoa > Arthropoda > Insecta > Lepidoptera > Noctuidae > Polia > Polia nebulosa. Next base: position 6,190,628 of record OX589588.1, on the reverse strand, counting down.
ATTCGACGTAGGGGTCAACGTTCGCAGAAACTTTACTTATGTTTGTTCGTATGCATGGTGACTAAAGCCATACATTATTATTATTATTATTATTTATTATTATTATTATTATTATTTTTTTTTATTTTTTTTTTTTTACATTTTTTTATTTTTTTTTTATTTTTTACATATCGAGCTTGTTTCGGATCTCACATCTGAGGCTTTCCTATCCGCATTTAAGAGATTCATTTCTCGCCGCGGTCCAGTGTCTGTTATATATTCAGACAATGGTACCAATTTTGTTGGCGCTAAGGCGCAATTGGATGATATTTATTCTTTTTTATTAAATTCAACTGTTCAAACGGATATTAAAAATGAGCTTCTTAAATCACGCATCGAGTGGACAAGAATACCGCCGCGAGCTCCACACTTCAGAGGTATTTGGGAGTCGAATATTAAGAGTGTTAAAACTCACTTGTTTAGAGTCGTAGGTAAACAACTTCTCACTTAAGAGGAACTCTCGACCGTATTGGTGCAAATTGAGTGCCTTTTGAACTCTCGACCCCTTAGTGTCATTTCGTCAGACCCACATCCGGAGGTACTCACGCCCGCGCATTTTTTAATGTCCAGTCCACTCACGTATTTGCCTTCTTCTGAATTGACAGAAGAAAACATAAACCTAAACAACCGCAAAAGGCTCTTGGATCAACTTGTGTTATCCTACTGGAATAAATGGCGAATTGAGTACTTGCACACGCTGCAAGTTCGCCAGAAGTGGTGCACTCCCGATCGCCCTATAGAGATAGGTACTGTCGTTCTCTTGGGTCAAGATAACGTACCTTCATTGACTTGGCCATTGGGTATCATAGAGGAAGTTTTTCCGGGATCGGATGGTGTAATTCGAGTCGCTTCAATAAAAACCGCGTCAGGCACGTATAAACGTCCTGTCACTAAGTTGTATCCTTTGCCAACTCAATAGATTATTATTACTACGTAATTTAGTTTAATTTAGTTTAGGGTTCATAGTATAAGTTCCAATGGTACGCCATTACATAGTTGTAATTTAGTTTATTCGACTTACCATAGTCAAGTCGAACCGCAATTCATTCTCAGGACGCTGATAATTGTTTTTCCCGAGCATTATATCAATGCGATGGTGTTTCGGACTGCTGCTTGGATTTCCCTCAAAGCTCTTCAACAAGTAAATGCTTACATATCATCACCGCTTCTTGAACCTCACTCGCGCCGCATAGATTAGCAGCTTTTGAAAGCTCCTGGACCTTTCAAGGCGGGGAGCATGGTGTGGCGAGTTGCCGCCACTCTGCAAGTTGGATGGGGTGGTATCGCTACGTGTGTGTCTTGCTTTTTGCATGTGAGGCAAGTGTGTAACCGGCTTTACAGGAGCCATAGGCAATCTGAGAAAGCAGCAATCGACGTCACTGCAGTGTGCCTATCGCCGCGAGGCAGAGCGCATCTCACCGCAGACTAAATTAATGTCTTATTAACATCGTCCCGCAAATACACTATAATCCCGAGTAATATCCCGTAAACGTTGGGAATTCTCCGGGAATAATAAATAACCCATATTTACCGCGTCCGTGTAACTATTGAACGAGAATAGCCAGGAGTGTTGGTGTGAAGAGAGTCGAGTGGCCACTCGTCAAGTCGACGGAATCCAGCGAGGCTGCCAAAGGAAAAGTCAGGTACTGCTTGTTCTTATTTGCTTAGAGTAAGGCCACGTGCGCCGTCTACTGCCAACCACTTCTAACTTGAAGTTATACAGACAAATATAGGCAGTTTTGGGCCAGCATTCAGTCCATGTGTTTGGCCGTAATTAATGTCCTTCATCCGCAGAGTCCCACGGCTATTTACACGCTTGGGCAACTCCAGCCGTTTTTGAATCTATGCATAGCAACGCGCGCTCTCACTCCGCCCGCCGCCGCCACCCTGCTGCCGGTCGCTGAGTTCGTGCCCGGGGCCTAAAAGTCTGACACGCCAGCTCCACCCAGAGCGGGAGAAGTCATTGGGTGATTGCCCAGCCCCTCAAAAAAAAAGGGTTCTTGACCTCGTATTATCGAATAACGATGTAACTGTCACTTACTGCCTCTCCAAAATGTTTGCACTGTGGGAAACCGCATCCAGCTAATTATAGAGGATGTGTGCCCGAAAAATTGAAGGAATACAAAACAAAACTATCAAAAAACCGGTAACAAAAAAACATCGCATAATCAACGAAAAAGTGCAAACTAGCTCACAAATGCAAAGTCGTTACGGGACAGAAAGCACTCATAAGAAAATATACGCTCGCGTTGCGGCCAAAACTGATAGCCATGTGAATATTGGCGACAATGTTAATAAAGGTATGAAAGAAAAGTAGGACGAAATTATTAATTGATGTTCTCATTAGTTTCAGACCAAAAAATGAATCCATTAAAAATAATGGCATGAAACTCAAACGGACGACTCAAACATCAACAAAAATTAGAAGTAGTCCCGATCACAGAAAACATCGATGTATGCCTTATATCTGAAAGTCACTATACTAAGCACTCATACATAAAGTTTCGAGGTTTTAAAGTGTATCATGCACTGCACCCTGATAATTCTGCCCGAGGCGGTAGCGCGGTTATAGTTAAAGAAAATCTCCGTCATCATGAAGAAGTTAAGTGTGAATGTTATGAAATTCAAGCTGTGGCAATTTGTATTTTGTATCCAGTTACAGTAGCTGCCATATACTCGCCTCCGAGATATAATATAAAAAAATACCATTATATGAGATTCTTACAGCAACTCGGACAAAGATTCACCTTAGGTGGCGACTTCAACGCTACAAATACGCATTGGGGGTCAAGACTAACCAGCGTCAAGGGAAAGGAACTTATGAGTGCAACGAAAGAGCTAAAGTGTGAAGCTATTTCCATTAGCTGAAAACGTTCCATACGTCTCCACATGTTTACCTCCACAAACCGATGATCTCCTACTGTATCATAACAGTTTTGTCATGCTGGGAACAGACGAATCGGAATTAGATATTTTGATCGGGAAGTTGAGAAGCGATTGTGCGTTGGGTTCTGATGGTATACCGAGCACGTTTCTCAAGAAATTTAAAAATCTTCTCACCCCTCATCTGAAACATATAACACATGTAATTAAGCTTTTACCTCCGGCATCTTCCCAAGTGTGCTTTAAGCTGGAAGTAGTGCATCCTGTGCACAAGGGCGGGGACAGAGATCGATCAAAAATCTATAGACCTATTTCTATTTGGCCTGCACTTCAAAATTAGTTAAAAGACTCTTGAATAACCGATTAGTCACCGATTTACCGACTAACCTAACCTAACCTAACTACTAACATTTTCTCCAACCTAGGTAAAAAGCAGAAGGTAATTGGTATTTTCCTGGATCTGGTAAAAGCCTTCGATACGATATCTGTCCCCAATCTTATTGTTAAACTCGAATGGATCGGTTTTAGGGGCACTCAACCTGCTCCCTTTGAGAGTTACCTCACGGGTAGACGGCAATGTGTCAGGATCGGGCATTGAATAAGTGACGACCTTCCTATATCATAGGGATCCCGCAGGGCAGTATTATTGACCCGACCCTTTTTCGTATTTATATGAATGAACTCTGCCTGCTAACGCTTCCTTATTCATCCATCTTCACCTATGCCAATGACACTGCCCTACTTTTCCACGGAGACTCCTGGGAGCTGATGTTGTGGCATGCACAATCTGGACTCAACCTTGTCACCAACTGGTTGGCTCAAAACCTACTTACTTTAAATGTTGACAAAACAAATTACCTAACCTATTATTTACTGCCGCTAGGAAACCTCCTTCCTCTCCTTATTCCTTGATGGCTCACTCCTGCATTTCACCTCACCACACAGTTTGTAACAATGTGGTCAGATATCTTGACGACTTGACTTGATTGACAATTGCCTGTCATTCTCCAAACACATAACCACACTTACCTCATGCTCTGATCAGCACCAGGCCCGAGAGTCGACGGCGCGTAGTGTTCCACGCGCGCCCAAAGAGTTGTCAGCAATAAAGACAGGGCCTGTCATGGCCGATGCCTGCCCGGGGGTGGAGGGTAAATTCGAAACAGAGTTACCTCGCCCCTGGGCACTCAGGGCAGGAAGGAGCAGGGGTTCCACCTAGCGCGGGAGAAGTCATTGGATGATATCCCACCCCACAAAAAAAAAAGGTGTGTGCGGGGAGCAGGCCGTGATATGGGCATAGGTTGAGGTAGTCCTGAGCAGATGCATCAGTACTTCCTGGAAGAATATTGATATTAATATCTCCAATTATAATCGTGTTTTTGAAGGATGACAGGTTCTGCAAGCCATCATTCAGCGAGTCAGTAAAATTGCTAATATTTTTGAAGAAGGGAGGTCGATATAATGCTAATGTTGCAAAGTTTGATCCAATCTTCACCATCAAATTGCTGCAGTCGAGCATATCAGGTTCCTCAACAGAGACCTTCAAATGATTCCTTGCATAAACTATCACCCCATCATTTTGATTGTAATTCCTATTACTTTTGTACATATTATAACCCGGTATTAGTGATATGTTATATTGCTTGGCAAGCCAGCATTCGGTTAAAATAATAACATCACTATTTATGTTTAACCGGTCAATGGAGTTTTGTAGCCGGAAAGATATTGTTTGCAATTTTCAGCTTCACAAACTTTTGACTCAGATACAGAGAAATTATCTAATTCGTTAATTATATTGTTTATCATTAGTATGGTGCTAAATACAAATAAAAAAAATATAAAAACAAAAACTTAAAAGGTCTAAATAAATAACTTATTAACGGCGCTCTAAGGCGCCTGCATAATCAATGGAATTGATGTATCTTTTTTCGGCCATTATTTTCGCCGGGCAGTCAGCAGCGCCTGTGTTGTGCTTGTCTGGCTTTTTGAAATGAAAGCAAGTAGTGCATTTCGGCTCATCTGCCTTCTTTGGACATTCTTTGATTTAGTGCTCTTAATCGCCACAGTGCCCGCAGGTAAGTCGTCTGCCGACAAGACTAAACTTGGCAGCATGACCGTACTGCTGACACTTATAGCATCATGTGACCAATGTAAAGTCTCTCACAAGGCATGATGACCAATTCACAAATACTCTTTCCTTTGACATCGGGGCTTTGCGTATAACTGCAGATACTTCTACTACGTAGTTGTAGTACTCAGCGTCTTTCTTACCTGATTTATGGCTAAACCTAATTGAGGTTAAAAACTTCTCAAGGCTGCAGTCCTGTAGTATCTCGGCAAACTTGTGATGGTACAAACACGCGAAAACCTCATTTTCTGACATGGATGACGGCACTCCTATGATTACAACCATAGGCTTCCTTTTGTAAGGCTCGTCGACAGTTAGACCTGACTTTGTTAGCTGCTCCGATTTTCTCAGCTTCTCGATATCGTCTTTCGTCTCGGTGCTGATAATAACACTGCCATGTTTGGTCTTGCGTAGGCCTCTAACATGAAGCTTCATCTGTTCGGGGCAGATAATTTTTTGGACGAGAGATTTTCCAGTTCAAGTATCTGGGCCACTGGGTTTCCGAAGACCTCAGAGACAACGCTGATGTTGAAAGGGCACGTAGGGCTTTGGCTGTCCGGTGTAATACGAGTATGTTGGCCCGCAGGTTTGCACATAGCAGTAATCGAGTGAAAGTTATGCTTTATAAGTCTTACTGCCAAACACTTTACACGTGCAGCCTGTGGGTTAACTACACACTGGTGGCATAAAATGCATTGCGTGTCCAATACAACAATGCGTTTAGGGTGCTGCTGGGGCTACCGCGATTCTGCAGTGCTTCGACTATGTTCGCAGAAGCGCACACTAATGGCTTTCACACCCTTATTAGGAAACAGTGTGCGTCGCTGCTGAGTCGCGTTAGGTCTAGCAGCAACAGCATACTGAGCGTGTTCGCGGACAGGTGGGACTCTCCACTGCTGCGCCACTGGATACGCTTGCATGCTGTTCGGTGAGCAGTGGACAGTTCCCCCTCTCCGAACTTAATGTTAACTTAAATGTGTATTGTCTATTGTTATTTTCCTTTTCTTTTTGTGTTATGTGTTTTATTGTTTTTGTTTTTTCATGTTGTATGTAACTTAAGGACAATGGTCTGAAATAAACGAATTTAATTTAATTTAATTTTGACTCATCACTGGTCCTCAGTTTATCTTGCGGATAAATGGCCACAGAACTTACGTTTGACGGCTGGATATAATTGTTGGCACCTTTCTTTACCATGTCAGAAAATGAAGTTCCCAGGGCAGGCTTTAATGTCTCTCCGACTTTCATTTTGAGCTCTTTTAGTTGCTGCGGAAGGTCGAGTTGGGTTTACCGAGTGCTTTTACAACATTGTGAGATTGTAAATCTCTAGATTTAAGGGAGTGGTACTGTACGGCCATCTGTGATGTTCTATGTCCAACCTTCCGGCATAAGGCATTTGTTAACGGTGCGAACTAACATTTGCCTATTTTAATTCTTTACTTGCCATATTTTTATTAACATTTTAATTACGTGATAATTTGTACTTTTCGTTTTAAAATAAACTCAAAAGTTACGTTTGAGGAGCTTGTTCGGGTGCGCGGGGCTGAAGCAGGTGGGCGCGGGGAGCGCGCGCGCGACGCGGGGATCGCGAGGCGATCGGGGAGTTTGGTCGATGTATCAAGGCAGCGCGCACGTAGACATTCTCCTCGTCCGTGACATTTTCGAAATCTATCTTTACTGTTGGTTTTCTTCAATACCTCCCCTACAATCTGGTCCTTCGAGCCGGATTTGAACCAGCGACCTATGGATGCGCTGTTTCTGGTCTGAAGTCAGCTTGCCTTCTGCTGCAATAGCACACACCTCCTAAAGGCTCTGGTCAATGGTCGTCATCCAGTTCTGAACTTCTGTTGTCGGTATTCCTTCGAACTCATCGTGCCTTTGGCTCGGCGCTTGAGGGGCAGGAGCTGGTACGGCTGCGCGCGCGGGTGTAGGCGGCGGAGAGCGAGCACGCCTACTTCTCGGGCTGAAGGGACTGTCCTCCATAGTGTAACAGGTTATTTACTTGTTAATCACTGATCATCTTCATAAATTCACCTTACATAAATCAATAGTATGACTCAGTTTGCGTTACTACCGGCTATTTATAAAAACTAGGTCACGATTTCGCAAGTGATTATTTGTTTAAATTAATATTTTTCGATACGTCCGTTCACTACCTAATATCTTATAAATAATTAATCAATCATATGAATCTTTCACGAGCCCAATTTTGACGTCTCCCAGCAATGGCCAAATTGGTAAAATCAGACAGTGTTTACCTAGATTTCAGGTTATTTTTCTACTTTTGAGGCTTTATTTCCTACGTAAATCTGGAACTGGCACATGCTAGAAAATAATTTCAAAGGGTCGTCGTTATCTAAATATATAAGGAAGAATATATATGTATAAGACGCACATAATTATGCTGTGCTGCAGCGCCTTCAGCCTATCACGATGAGGTACCTACATAAAAAAAAGTTAAGGCTTTCAGTTTCACTTAGAGCTCTTGTTATGTGAGTACATGTTAGTGAATGCACCCACGATACAGGAATAATTCCTAGTGTGGGGCAAAGTTTAAAAAACAATCTAAGCGAGGGTCAGTCAATCTATATATTACGGAATCAATCAATTTCGGAGTCCAGTATTCGAGCAGAGGACATAAGAAATAATAAATCCCGAGAAATATGGAAAAACACATTCATTGCACTAAGATACGAAACGCGAATGATATATGACATGACATGACAATTGACAGACGTTGACATTGACATTTGCCGTTTACTAGAGCAATCCGTGATGCAATCGATTTTATCGATTATTTATTTTAATGAGTTTTTAAGGTAAATGATGTTTATTTTGTAAATAGGTTACAAGGCCGCACACTAGGAATTATTCCTGTATCGTGGGTGCGTTCACAAACATGTAAACTCACATACACAAGACACCCAGACCCGGAACAACTATCTGTAGGCCATACAAATATTTGTCCCGTGCGGGGATCGAACCCGCGACACGCAGCGCAGCAGCCGAACGCTCAACCACTGCGCCAACCGTGCTGTCATGACTGCCAAGGGGTAGCGGATAAATTCGTAACAAAGTTACCGCGCCCTTGGATACTCAGGCAAGAAAGGAACAGGGGTGGGTTTTAGTCAGTAAGAGTCTGACACGTCCTACCGCTCCACCCAGAGCGGGAGAAGTTATTCGATAATTTCCCACCCCCCCCAAAAAAAGGGTACGCTCTAATGCTTTACAAAAGTTGTTAAAAACAAAAAATATAAATCTACTTATCCTACTTATAGGCCAAGTGTTTTCTACACTTTATCTTAGCCTCATTATCAATGGCCAAGTGTTTTCTACACTTGGCCATTGATAATGAGGCTAAGATTTAAATGGGTTAATTAAGCAAAATTGACGATTTTTTGGTACATATCTGATTTGTGTAACAGTTAGAAATGGGTCTCTCCTTTATATATCATGTAACAAAACCCTGTCCGACCCTGAAGGCTATTACTTGGTACACATATTATATACGTAATCATTTAATGGATACGAGATACTTACTTTTCCCCAATGAAAATAATTAATTAAAAAAAAAAGAAAGAAAAACATATTTTTATCAAAGGCAACACTGAGCGCTCAACAAAGTTCACCTACTGTTTCGTTTCAAAGATGCCGCCTGAGCGAGACAGAGTGCCCACAGCGCGGCTAGTGCAGGGCGGTATAGTTTGAAATAAAAATAGGTAAAAATGAAAAGATTTCGCCGGCCGGTGGAGTGTTGTCAACTTATGAAAATTTGCCATATTTAATGTAAAATTTCGCATATTTAATAAAAATAAAAAAAATCTATAACTTTTGGTTTTTATGAGTTACATTTGTTTTACAACTTTTTCTAGTACGAATGTTAAACCAGGAATACTCGTATGCCTTTATTGGATCGGACAGGGTTTTTGTTGCATGCTGTATAGTACACGAGAAACAAACGCAACCATATATTATTATAATTAAGTAATCCTTCCGACCGAATTTCGAACATGGTGGCCAATATCAACGGAGATTAGCCAATTACAGGAGATATTATAGTGCACTATCGTGTGCGCGAACGCAGGTGCACTTTCTGTTCCTTCACTCTCATTGTCCGATGAGACGGCAATCCGACACGAACGGGAAAGATCAGGCGTAGGACCAACAGATTTTGTGCTTCCAAAGTCCGGGCTGCCACAGACTAATTCCTGATGGAAAAACTCAATAGCACTTTTTGCCCGACTCGCGAATCGAACCCAAGACCTTACGCTTAGCAATCGCGCTTGCGACCACCAGACCAAAGAGGCAGCTGATTAAATAATACTGTATTAAATCAATAAATGATAAATGATGTTTATTCAGTAAATAGGTTACAAGGAACACTTTTACACGTCAATGTTTTTTGTCAGTGAATACATTTGGTAACTCGCAGCGCTTGCGCAGTTATACGACTTTTAACGCTTGTTAATTGAACATCACGTCTATACGACTAGTCTTATTTCTTTGAAAAAAAATTATGTTACTTTAGACAATTGCCGTCGTAATCTGATCTCAGAATCTATAAAGTTATATTTTTATAACATAGTGTAATTAATTTGTAAAATTATATCTAACGGGGATAAAAAATTGAGAATCACGCAAAAACAATAAAGCGTATTTTTATGAAACCTTCACCATTTTAAAGATCATTTAATTATTTATAATTTAGTCTCAGTATTTTAGTTTAATACCCGTTGTTTTATGTGTAATAAATTAATAATGCGTCTAATTTCGGACAGCGCTCCGTGATGGGCGAGTCCTTACTGGGTGGACGTAAAACGGGTTACATGAGCTCAGCACAGAACACGCAAGCTAACCAATCAAGGTCATCATCATCATCTTCCTGCCCTTATCCCATGTTACTTGGGGTCGGCGCAACACGTTTTTTCTTCCATTCTGTCCTGTCAGCCGCCACGCTATCACTAACTCCCTTTTCTTTCATATCACTCCTCACACAATCCATCCATACTTTCTTTGGCCTCCCTCTCCTTCTCCATCCATCCACATTTATATTCATAACTCTTTTAGTTACATGTGTTTTATCCCTCCTCTTCACATGACCATACCAAGATAAGCGGTTTCCTTTCAACTTTTCGGTGACTGGCGCCACTTTTAAACTGCTTCTCATGTACTCATTTCTCACTTTATCCATTCTCGTCACTCCACCCATTCATATCAACATTCTCATCTCCGTCACATGCAATCTTTTTTCATACATCTTTTTCACAGCCCAACATTCTGACCCATACATTACGACAGGTCTAATCAAGGACTTATAGATTTTCCCCTTTAACTTAAGGGGTATTCGTCGGTCGCAAGTTGTTCCAGTAACCTGTCGCCATTTCATCCATCCTGAGTTGATCCTGTGCGTTACGTCTCGGTCTATATCGCCATCCCCCTGAACAAACGACCCGAGGGACTGAAAGTCGGAGCAGATCGGTGTAGGCGTTCCATTGAGAGCTACAAGCATAGGACTGGAGAGATCGCCGAAATCGCAGAACAGATATTCTGTTTTGGTTCTGCTCAATTTCAGGCCAACACTCTCCAGTCTTTGCCACCACGTCTCCAATCTGCTCTGGACCTCTAAGCCGCTATCGGCAACCAGCCCACTGTCATCAGCAAACAGCATATACCAGGGAGCCTCTTTCTGGATGTCCGACATGAGAGCGTCCATTATCATCAGGAAGAGGTAAGGGCTGAGGTCCGACCCCTGGTGCAAACCGACCGCTACACTGAAATTGTCAGTGGTGCCCACTGCAGACCGGACTTGGGTACTGCATCGACTGTATATCGCTCGAATCAACTGCATATACTTCCCAGGCACAACTTTCTCCTTAAGGGCCCACCACAAAACCTCTCGAGGTACCGGGTTATATGCCTTTTCAGGTCAATAAAAACCTGCACATGGATTTTATTGAGTTTTTGTGCACAGCTCTGTATTTTTCGCACAGCTGGCGGGTAGCGAAAATGGCATCCGTTGTACCCCGACCAGGCATAAAACCAAACTGGTTTTGTGAGATTTCACTCTCTTCTCTCAGCCGCTTTTCAATAACTTTTTACCATGCTTTCATACTATGTGACATTAGCTTTATTACTCTATAGTTGTTGCACTCTAGCACATCACCTTTGTTCTTAAAGATGGGTATCATCGAACTGTTGCACCATTCATCAGGTATGGCTTCTTCCAGCAACAACTTATTGAAGAACAAAGCTAACCACGTCCACCCATCTACACGTAATGACTTTCACACTTCAATTGGTATTCCATCTGGACCAATTGCCTTACCATTCTTCATTCCATTCACTGCTATTCTCACTTCGTCCACACTGACCATTCTCACTAACCACTCATTAATTGGTTTATTCTCTACAACACCACTCCAGATATTTTCCTCATTCATCAGTCTTTCAAAATAGCCCTTCCATGTATCTTTAATCATTTCATCCTCTGATAGAAGCATTCCAGCTTCATCCCTTACACATCTTATCCGACTAACATCCTTCGCCTGCCTCTCTCTGGCTCTAGCAAGCCGGTACAGATCTTTTTGGCCAGCTGGACTGTCCAGTGTGTCGTACAGTTTGTTCTGAGCTTTTGCTCTCGCTATTGCCACGCTTTCTTAGCTTTTTTCTTTAACGCATCATACTCGCTCTTTTTGTCAGCTTTCAAACTAACGCTTTCCAGTTCTACACTCTGCCATTCCTTGAATATCTTCTTTTTTTCTTTCAACACTCCTTGTATTTCTGTAGACAACCACCATGTATCCCTCTCTATTGTGCCCCTTCCCTTTGTCTCTCCGAAGATATCCTTCGCTGCATCCCTAATACACCTAGTTATCTCATTCCAGCTTTGATTTACACTTCGATCATAAATGTCTCCCATTTCTATCATTTTGTCTACTAATTGCTCTCTAAATTCCTTCGCTCAATCATTCTTCTTTTGCGTATGCCATTTTATTTTAGGAAGAGGACGCTCTTTGCTTTTTGTACACTATGTTTTTAGCACAAATACCATAACCAGGAGCCTGTGCTGTAAGACTAAGTCTTCTCCTGGCAGTACTTTGCAGTCTTTGACGTGCGATGCTATTATTTTTTTTTTATTTCAACTGCATTGGGCTGTTCATTGATAGTGACGTGAACATTCATAACTCATGTAAATTTAAAATAAGCTGTTGAGTTGTTTCCAAATTAATAAATAAATAAATAAATAATATGGTTGCGCCTAACTAGAAAATAGTCAATTTGGGTCTTGTGATTACCACTTTTGTATGTAACTAGGTGTTCATCTCTCTTCTGACTATATTCAGCATCACATTGCCTATCATAACTTTCACAACTATCAATCTATCATTAATCCATTTAACCTCCATCACGTTTTCTTTCAATTTACTATCTAATACTATTCCCACGCCGTTTCTTTCACCGTCACTTCCACAATAGAAAAACTTGTATCCTTTACCAATTTCTCCCGCCTTTGTTCTCTTTCACTTAGTTTCCTGTAAACACGCTATATTTATTCGTCTTCTTTTTAATACGTCCGCTAACTCTCTGGCCCTTCCAGTCATAGTCCCAACATTCCAACTTGCTTACCTCATACTGCATAACCAATCAAGGTCATTGGCAGTTAATAGCGCCTTAAATGGAAAATACATAATTTGTTTTCATAATTAATGAGAATGACTCATTGTCGAAACTTCATTGTGCCGCACGTGTTAATATTTGTTTAGCTTAGCTTCAGATGACACTTTTATAAATTAACTAAAACTTGTAACATTTGCAAATAGGTACATAATTACCAATCGCATTTTTGTGTAACCGCAATTATGTAATCAATAGGTGAATAGGTGTAAAATCTAAAAAGAACTTCGATCCCTTGACGAGGATATCCAAGGCTACTTGGGGCCTATCATTTCTAACGTAAAAAACGATCTATAGGGCTACTTACCTGGGTTGTATGTGCTACTGGGCTGGGCTGGTTTGTTTTCAGTTTATGCACCTGCCATGTTATCTTTCCACCACCCTTGGTTGACTGGTAGAGAATGCCTAAGGCATTAAGTCCGCCTTTGTACATTTGTGTTGGATGAAGTTTTAATAAATAAATAAATAAATAGGGCTACTATAGGGGTGGTACGACGTAAATTGCTACAAAGTCAACGTTTAGCTTTGATTTTCTTATGTAAAGCGTATAGGACGGTCAGCACTGAAGCCTTACCGGTACTTGCAGGTGTACTTCCGGACGATCTTGAGGTGCAGCGACGTACTGTTATGCACGAAAGACTACGGACCCTGCAAAGATTTTACCTCAACCCGACCGTGCTAAGATTTCTAGATTACTTAAACCAGAAACCGACGTCTGGGAGGATCTTTTATCCGAATGGCAATGTAAGTGGGAAAGTTCCACCAATTTTTACCATCCGTTCGAGAGTGGCTGGCTAGGACATGGCTGGCGGTGGATCACTGTGTTGCCCAATTTCACACAAGTCATGGCAACTTTAATGGGTAAATTATTTTCTTTCAAGCTTCTACCCTCACCTTTCTGTCAATGTTCTATCGCGAAATCGAGCAATCCGCACATCTTACATATCTTATACAAGTGTACTCTTTCGCAAACTTAACCCAATATTATGTTGGATAGTACTCAGCTTACATCTTGAGTTGTTTATTACACGGACCTTGTGGAAACTAGGGACAAATTTCCGTGCGTTCGAGCGTTTTGGCCATACCTATTATTGGAATGAATATACCAGCTCACAATTTGGGACCCATTCATTTTAGTGTTTTAATTCGTGGTGCTTGCCAACTGGGCTAACCCCAGTTGTAAATGTCCCTTTGTACTTAATGGGCTTTGTTCTGTCTCCTGCTTAATTAGGAGGGAAGTGGAAATTATGTTTTTTCTTAATTCTTCGCTGTTCTTTCTGATTAATTTTGTTGCTCATCCAAGACAGTTTAATCGTTTCTCCGGGACTCGTCGAGCTTCATACATGGTGCAGATCGTCACAAATTGACGTACGCAAATCAGGTCCAGATGGCATCACAAAGTATCTTATTGATTCACATTATAAGCTAGGTCTAAGCTCCAAAACTATAACTAGATTGGTGGTACCTAATTCCTGCAGCCCACAGGACGCGAACAGTATTAGTTCTCATCATCCCATAGTGCGACAAGTTCTCAAAGGTATCGCTAACAAAAGCTGTTCAGCGACTAATATCAATATGGAGCCACCCATATGGAATACGCAGCTGGTTGTAGACTGGCTTATCTAATAGTCTACAATAAGACAGTTTTTTTGATGTTTCCAGAAGGTGCACCACGACTTCTGGCTGCTTGTTTGCTAAATGAAAATATGTTTTTTTAGATTAACACATTCTTTAAATTTTTATCTTTATTCTCTTGTTTTTACCTTAAAATCAAAACCGAAAGGTCTGTCTATTAAACATGTCATTCTTAACCCGTCACGCGTCTAGTTAGCAGGCACAATAGATTTTTAATTTTTTACGGCCCATGCGATGGGCCGGTAGATGCGGGCACCACACACATGGCATTCTCTCCACCATGCGATAATAAACACATCTCACATGTTTCCTAGGTTTCAGACAGGCTCAGACCACATAATAATAACAGCAGCAATATTCCTAAATAAAAAATGTCATTTTACGAGTACAAGATGAATTAACATGCAGAATTGACTAGGTTTCGCTTAGGGAGCTCGTGGCTAAAGTAATAACAGCCGCACGGGTCGATCCATCAGGTTAAGGTATGCTTGCCGGGGTTGGTCCATAGATGGGTGACCATCTTTGGAAAACACGTTAAGCCGTTGGTCCAGGCTGTCAATCGTGGCTCTTTGACATTCGTTACAGGTAGTCAGAAGCCCGAAAGTCGGACAACCAGTCTTACCAAGGGATATCGTATTACCCAGTAACTGGGTTGTGGAGGTCAGATAGGTAGTCGCTCCATGTAAAATACTGGTATTCAGCTGCGTCCGGTTAGACTGGAAGCCGACCCTAAGATGGTTGGGAAAAGGTTAGGCAGATAATTGACTAGGTTTAAAAAAAAAGCCTGTCTGAAACCTAGTCAATTCTGCATCTTAATTGACAACTGAGTTCAAATCTATTTATAGACGCACTGACATCTGCCATCTGGCGGTAGTTGAGAGAATTATGAAAATTTATATTACTGTGACATATAAAATACCGGAATTGAAGCGAAAAACACATGGCTACCTAGGGCTCGTTCTTCGCCCAAAGAATTAACATTGCCACTCAACGTGGTAATGCTGCCAGCCTTCTGGGCACGTTTCCTGCTTGCCCAGGTGACAGAGATGTGGAGGAATACTTCGACGCCTAAATGTATTCTGTTTTTGTATAATTTTATCATTATCTATGTAGTTAGGATATAAATAGTTAGTTATTAGATAGTGTTTAAGTAATTTTATTTGTACATAAAGTATTACTACAGGTTTTACTGAACCACTATGATTGATTTCTATTCTATTGCAAAACCAAAAAGGTCTTCATCAACCTTTAGCCGATCTGTCAACATATGACCCAAATATTTGACCTTGACTGCCTTTATGAGTGCCGATCCACCGATCCTATCGATGGAGCCTTGGTTCCTGCTTAGCAAACCATGAGGACAATCTTACTGGCGTTATAGTTGAGTCCATGTAACAGGGCATATGTCCATAATATGGACATTTCCAGGAGTCTCCTGAGCGCACTTACCGACGGGCTCAGCAGAACCATGTCGTCCCTTTTATTTATTTTTTGGGTGGGAAATCATCCTATGACTTCTTCCGCTCTGGCTGGAGCGGGAGGGCGTGCCAGACTCTTACTGACTAAAGCCTGGCGAGCTACCCACTATTCGCCGTCCGCAGGCCCGCGTCTACGGTGGCGGGAGATAGTCTCGCGACCCTCGATGCTGGGGCTGGCGCCTGCTGCTGGGGGTCGTGAGGGCTACTCTGTTGAGTTTCTCTCACCCGTTCCCAATTGTTAGTCAATTGTGACACCTAAATATTTTGTCTGTGTTACTTCATTAATTATAGGACATGTACAGGCATCATTTATGGCTTGTTTCATCATCAGCCTTTTTAAACCCTCCACTGCTGGGGCACAGGCCGCCTCTCTGTGAGAGGGTGTGGGCTATAATCCACCACGCGGACCCAATGCGGATTGATGGATGTCACATGTCTTCGAATGTTTAGTTCTAGCACATGCCGGTTTCCTCACGATGTTTTCCTTCACCGTTTTGAGAGCAGTGGTGATGAAATAATTTACACAAAGTAAAGCGCCTGCCTGGGTTTCAACTCACGACCTACAACTTTTAAGTCGCGACCAATACCACTGGGCCACCACTGCTCATGGCTCGTTTACAAGTATGTATTTTGAGGTTTTTTTTTGGCGAAGACCGTGTCTGTAAAGGCAATGGACCGCGCTGTTGATGACGGCTTCGTGACGGTGCAACGGAGGAAACGCCGGCAGTAAGAACCACTGCGGCCAGAATCCTGCGGAGCCCAACGTTAAGCTGCGTGCAGCGAAACTGAAGACTCCGGTGTACATCTCGCGCCTCCACTACATCATTGAGGCAAAAGAAATCGTGGATTACGTTCGCCGAAAGCTGAACAACACGGCGAGAGTGCAGCTGTTGGAATCGAAAGCTGAACTATAAGGCGTGAGTGCAGCTGTTGGAGTCGTAAGCTGAACTACACGGCGAGAGTGCAGCTGTTGGAGTCGCGCTGCAACGTCAGTTTCAAGGTGTTCGTGTTGCGCATTCCGACGTGCTTCCTGAGCCGGATGTTGGAAGAAAGCTTTTGGCCGCAGAACGTGGTGTTCCGTCGCTTCCGCGGACCTATTCCACATGAGAGCACAAGGACGTAGTGCAGTGCTAGTGATGTGTTACTAACTGTTTAAGCTTTATTTACTAACACTTTCTGTTAATTGTACGTATACTTAGTTTAAGGTATTTGTCTATGGGTCTATTCAACCCGAAATACATTAGAAAGAAAGAAAGATTTTGAAGATTAATTGATTTTAGTTGCGTTTAAGAGGGAACTGGGGCTACGATTCTCCATACAAATGTATTCCCCTTTTTTCTTCCTGAATAATGCCTCTACAGCAATCATTTTTTTTTTCATAAAGTCAAGGCCTGCTGTTGACACGTCCTTGTCATTTCCTTTTTTTTCAGCAACTAATAAGCAAAGAAAATATGACCCTCCAAAAATGACAAAAAATGACCCTATTTTTACCGCGGTTCTTTTTAACGTAAAACATTTAATAAGGACCTAGACATACTCTTTTTTAAAAATTTTGTGCCAAAAATAATTTAATCGGCTCAGTTTTCGAGGAGAAAAAAGGGGAATACGAAACGACAATCTCGTCAAAAATTTTGAGACAAAATCGGTCTGAGGTCTTGAGGGAGCACGATGGCAATAGTTTCTAAATAGCTATTTTGTAAATTCCTCGCAGGCCCTGTTGCCTCTTAAAGTAAGAAGATTTTCATTAAGCCAACTAACAATTTTAGCCATACCTATTTGAAAAATTCATAGTTCATTACATAGAAATTGTAAAAAATTGTTTTAAGCAACGCGCTATGAACTGATTCCAGTGTAATCCTCGCGAGTGTAGTATCTAGATGGTTCGAAAGTAATGATGACAGTTGGTAAGGTGTTTTTATGACAAAAGTGAAACGGTACATTGCTGTTTAATTTTTTACTAAAGGGGCCAAAAACCGCATAGTTTACAAAATATTTTTTTCATAAATGGCCTTTACTCGGGCAAAATTCAACCCATTGGCCCGTAACTGATCTTTGAGTTATTGAAGTTTTCTTGATCACCTCCAAAAATACCATAGTTGTTGCCTTTGAGGGTGTTATTGAAGCTGTGGCTCTCCGTCGCTCTCATGGTGCGGCTCGATGCTCCGAGATTCTTGCTAATGCTGTTAGGAGCAAATAATCTATTAGTCAGTACATAGGGAAATCCAGGCTGGGGGAAAGTGCACGTGCCTTCGTTTCCCTCCCGCATGGAGATACGTGCTCTGCCCTCTTTGCTGGTTCCAATAAAACAAAACAAAATCGCAGTTTCATAGCTTTTTGTGGGACAAATTAGAATTGCTATTAAAACAAGTTTTTAACTGATTATGAGGATTTCAAAAGTTTATCTCCGAAACTACTGAGCCTAATGTTAAAAAAAAAATACAAAAATAGTTCTTTACTTTTAGAATACAGATTAAAAATTATATGTTAAAAAATAAATATTCTTCGATCGGTACCCTTTGCACGTTAGTCCGGCTCGTACCTGGCCGGCTTTTTATAGTAATTGTGTGGTATTAATCAAGACCTGATTAGCCACGGTGGGTGTGGGCTCACCTCGCCCCTTGGATCTTGCCCCTAATTGCCTAAGTCTATCTACTCGCCCCTTTGAATATTAGATACCCCAAATCGCCCCTAATTGTTTGTAAGTTAAAAGTACTGTCAGCACTGTTAAGTTTTTAAATATAGACGTTTTAAAATTCAACTGTCCTAATTGTTTATTTAATATACCAGGAAAGCAGGAATGAACTGGAACTAGGACTAAGACTTCTATCGATTAGTATCGATATATAGTGAATACTTTATATTCCTCTTTGTGTTTAATCGTCGGTGCACAACTTTCTGCTTCCCTGGTAGTTTTAATAAATAAACAATTAAGACAGTTGAATTTTAAAACGTCTATCGATATCATTCATTACGAAGCTTTTATGCTCTTCTTAATATTTCATCGTTGGTGCGTTTCATGGAATACCCAGGTGAGATTACAGTCTATTAAAGTAATCAAACATGGCGTTATTTATAATGTGTGATTTTTTTTTGTCTAACCATACCATTTTTGGTTCAATTTCAAAGGAAATGCCGCAAGGGGCGAATCGATACTACAAAATAATTATTTAAATATCAATTTTTAACTCGTCCCTTCTTAAGGGGCGAGCCACTACACCAAAATAATCAAAAACAGGGTGAGTGGAAGTGGTGGTTTAATCGAAAGGGGCCAGATCCAAGGGGCGAGCCGAGCCCACGGTCACGGCGTTTCAGTCATAGAACTTGTGATTAAGTTCAATCTCGTTGGATCTAGACTAGAGTTATATCGAGAAAAACTATTTTGTGAAAGCACTGGATTTTTTTTTGGTTTCAAATCATCAGATAACTTCTCCTGCTCGGGGTGGAGCGTGAGGGCGTGTCAGACTTTTATTGACTAAAACTCATCCATGCATGTTTCTTCAGTTACCTGAGCCAGGGCCGCGGTAACTCTTTCAAACCCACCGTGACCCTAGCAGGCATCGGCCCCAGCGGATGCCATCAATTTCTGATGACATCTCTTTGAGGCGCGCGTGGAACACAACGCGCCGTCGACCCGTGGCTGTTCCTTATCGGACCGCGAGCTAACCATTGCTCGCCGGCCGCAAGCCTACATTGGCCGGTAATCGGCTTGTGACTCCAGACGCCCAGGGCGTCTCCTGCGGCGGCTAGGAGCGTGAGCGTGCGGGGATCCTCCTCCTTCGCGAGCATTACTGCTTCGCAGAAGAAGGTGACAGCTTCCCATACCCTCTCGCTCCGTACCATGGCCTGGACCAGGGCCAGACGCGTGAGGTTGCCACCGCCGATCGCCTCCACGAGGACATGGTGGTGCTCCGCCCAAGTGGGGCAGACCACCACCAGCTCCACCGTATCCTCCGAGAGATCCACACAATGGTGACATTTGGGCGTATCCTACCGCCTAATCTGGAACAGGCACCTCCCGAAACAACCGTGTCCGGAAAAGTACTGGTTTGATTGATAGAGATAGTTTTTTTTATTGTTGATCGGCTCGCGCTTGCCCACTATCTCAACTGATGGTAAGCGATGATGTGGTCGAAGATGAAGCATGCTTGCCTAGAAGTAACCTAATCACACTTGACTTAAAGACTTCCAGGTTATAGCTATCAGGAAACACAGACTCCGGCAGGGAATTCCACTCCTTAGAAAGAGAAAAGACCCTTCCACTCCCTGGTTAGCAATAATTGCAAAGGCATGTGTAATGACGTGATGACGGATGGATAACGTTTTGACGTTCATACCGGTGATACCGCTGTCTGATTTCTCTCGGGATAAAATAATAATACGACGATAGTGTTTAAAAAGTTTTTAATTACGTGAAAAAACACCGTCACGAGATTTTTATATATTAGATTTTATTACTTTACTAAAACACAAAAAAATATTATTATTTACATACACTGGATGTAACATAATAAATATATTTAAAATTATTTATTTACTACAAAAGCTAAAACCATACTTATACAAAACATTTTTACACAAAAAAATAAATATTATACTATACATATAAGAATAGAATACTATAATAGTACTATAATTACACTTACACAGCTATTACAATTTACATAATGATGACTAGGTCGAAATTGATAAAGTTTGGTTTATTTAGTGAGGGCTCTCTAGCAACTAAGATGAGTTTCTAATAAGTCAAAGTCAAAACGTAATGTTGGTGTTATACTTTTTTTTTTGGTACTTATGACTTAGCAGCCTTTTGCAAGCATTGCAATTTTTATTCACCTGGATTAGCATGCATTAAACATTATTAATACTTAATTATTTACTTTTTAATAGTACAATTAAATTATGAAAAATTAGAGTTATGCCAAAATTAAATGTCAATAATAATTAATTTAATACAAATAAACAGCAATATTAATGTCATCCTTTACAATATACTAAATAGCCATGCCACAACACTCAGTTGACATAATGGCAATCAATGAAACGTGGCTCAGACCTGGGGAGGACGGCCGTGCTCCTAAAGTTTCGGGATACAGGCTAAAACACGTGGCACGCCCTCTGAATATACGGGGGCCAAGGCAGAGGCGTAGCGTAACGGCAGTTAGGGCGCACGTAAGGCCGCACTCAGAACAGTTTGAGGTGGACCAGATGTGATTAAACTTAACTATCAAGGGTAAAAAGTTATTGATAGGCACTGCAATCTAACAATCAGTCTTACCAAGGGGAATCGTATTACCCAGTAACTGGGTTGTGGAGGTCAGATAGGCAGTCGCTCCATGTAAAATACTGGTATTCAGCTGCATCCGGTTAGACTGGAAGCCGACCCCAAGATAGTTGGGAAAAGGCTAGGCAGATGATGACAGGTACTGCATATAGGCCACCCTGGTTTGAATTATCTAATTTCCTGGATGGGTTGGCTGCCAGTATTAGCGCATTCCTTATTATCATTTAGTAATATTGGGGGATTTCAATGATAGTATATTGGAAACGAAACAGACACAAAAACTAAGGGTATGATGGAATTCATAAATTACAATTATCTGAATCAGGTGGTTCAGTCACCAACTCATTTTGTAGGAGATAATGGTACTCTCATAGATGTGATTTGATATAGGGTTCCCAAATGTACTGGTTAGTCATATCAGTGCACGTGGCCATCACTCACTCGTTTTATGTGATACTATAATTAAGAAAAGCAAACCTAAGCTTTTTTTTTTTTATGTTTGATAGGCTCGCGTTTGACCACTATCTCACCTGATGGTAAGCGATGATGTGGTCGAAGATGGAGCACGCTTGCCTAGAAGTAACCTATTCACTCTTAATAGTATTTATTAGTTGTATATTGGCCTCTAAGGAATAATATTGGGGGATTACTTAACCGTGGATGGCTTGAATATCGGACACTTTTTCAATTCCGGAATTGGATTTCGATATTCAGTATTTCAATTCCGGAATGCCGGAACTCAAGTGGCTTTTTGTATAAAATAGTGATACGTAAAAGTTTATATTGACACTAAGGTGTAAAAAATTTGCAAAAATGTCATACCTAATATTATATTTATTTAATGTATGTTTTCTACCAAATACCATTAATTTAATGGATTTACTTTCATAATAGGTATTAGAAATATGATCAAATAAAACAAATAAAAGGATTAAGTACTTGAATTAAGTATATTTAAGGTCTTATAAAAATATTGCAATCTTACATGTTTCGCCATTTAGTGACATACAAATATTTGAAACAATTATAACTAACAAAATTAAAAACGAAAAACTAATATTTACGAGTATAACATACTTAATTAACTATATCTACACTAAAACCAAAATAACACCAAAGTATATATATTTAAAAGAGAAATCAGAAATGATTTAACTTTGTAGTAATTAAAGTTGATTAAATCGCATAAAAAGCTCACTAACGGACCACAGCTGTTGATGATTCTTATCTACATTTCTGCTTATAATGAAATTTTAAGAATGTAAGCGCGTTTAAACTGTCGTCATTGAGTGAGCTTCGTACGCGATTACATATATAGGTGACCGCCGAAAAAGCTCTTTCTGCCTCTACGCTCGTTGGTGGTATTGTTTTTAAATATTGGAAACATTTTTGTAAGTACTGTTCTCTAACACCACCATTTTCATAAACTGCCATCTCTACTCTTATTAAACTTTCTAAATCTAAAATGTTCGTCTTCCTTCTACTTTTTACTGTTAATTTATTTTGTATGGTTTGTTGTAATTCTTTTTTCATGTCTATTTTTCCATATTCTGTATTTGTTACCATTTCAGTAGAATCAGTATTTTCTTCCTCTTCTTCTGGGATTATTTCATCCTTCTCTAATCTTTTAATTATTTTAATTATTTCTGTGAACATTTCTTCACCCGTTGGTTTGCTGAAGGTCCCAAGGTTAAAGTTGTCTTCGTGGTAGTCTTCCGAGTCATAGAGATAAGTCAGCACAGATGCCAACGGAAGACGTCTCTCCTTTATTCTGTTTCTTAGGCTTTGTGCCAACTCGTTGCTGATACTACCATTCAGGCTATCTAATGATTTTAACATAAACTTTAGAGCTGTGTCAGCAGTCATAAGATTAGCGTCCCTGCTGCACAGAGACTCCACGGTTATTTTGATGACATGGATACTCTCGTATAGCTCTTTGAGTATTGCCATGGATTCTTCATTTACGGGAACCGCAATATCCAAGTCTAAAAAACCTTTGGTGATACAGGACTTCAGCTTCAAAAATCTTTCGATCATGTCACTTAAACTGGACCATCTCGTTTTACAGTCCAGCACTAGGTTTAATTCTTTGCCAAACTCTTCTTTAACATATTTTTGAATAGCTTCGTTCTTTAAGCTTGACTTTCGTATAGACCTGACCAACTTTCGAATCTTTTCCACTGGTTCTTTAAAGTTAAGTTCTCTTTCTGTTTCAATTGTTGGTATATCAATATCAAAACCACTGTTAAATTCTTCATATCCATGATCTCCATCATCATTGCTTTCCTCCAATGTCCCATCTTCCTCCTGATGTTCAGGTTCAAAAATATTTGTATCAATCATCGGGTCCATAAAATCCCCCTGCCTCATTTCATTCCTATCATTGTTGCTGTTATTTTCTTTGTTGGGGTTATTCTTGTACAAAACATCAGTAACTCCTAATTGTATGCCATGCGCCAGACATATTTGGTGATAGCCTTCGTAATATCGGCCCATTTTGATCATTACTGATGCTCCGTCAGTTGTCAAGCAAATGACGTCTTTATCTAGATCCACAGCAAAGCCTTTGAGATGTGCTTTCAGATAAGTATAGGTGGTCATGGCAGGCATACTGCCTTCAATTCTTATAAGGCCCAGGCTTTTGAAAGTGTCTTTAAATTTTTCAGAGTGTAAATTTATATTCATTTATCGTTGGTTACGTGTTGAAGTATACTCGTCAAGAGTTACAGAATAACGTGTTGTGGTATCCTGTGCAATGATTTGTCGAAGCTGGTTTTTATTTTTTTCAAATTGGTTAAGTACGATTCTCTTTATGGCGGTACCAGATTCCGGTAATTTATATCCACATCTATGAAAAAGATCACGTAAATCTTCATCTAATGTACAAAATTTACTGAAAGGTAAACCATCAAGAGCAGCCATTCTCGACACTTTTTCGTCCATTTCTTTAGAAGAATTAAAGAAGTCTGTCATCATTTTGTGTTTTTTTGCTGGTGTAGCTGTAGGCATGGACGTGCTGGTACTAGAAGTACTGGATTCTAGTTGCGACTGCAAAGGATTCTTTTTTTCTTTTAAATCAATGCAATGGATTGACTTTAAATGAACATGGAAGCCTGTGGTCGCACCACCGTGGCATTTCAAAATTTTAGAACACAATTTACATTTACCGGATTGACCGTCTTCTGCTCGAAGAAAATGGTTCCAAACGGATCCCTCTGAGGACTTTCTTTCATCGAGTTCCAGATATTTTGTCGGTTTTGATAGCGACCTGGAAAAAAAAAACTTTGAGCATAGGTACATTCAAGCTCAGCTCCGATTAGACACTCGAAGCGCTATTTTAACTCTTATTTCGTATGTCACAAGAACGGTACAAATTTCAAAGTGTCTAAGCGAAGCTGAGCTTGACTGTAAATATATTCATAAAAATCAAAACCAATAGTGTTCCAAATTTTTTTGTTAGTTACGTTACGAACTGAAAATTATATTGTTAGTTTTTCTTGCAGTTGCACTTGCACCATTACAGGCTGTTAGGTTATAGTATAAAATTTGCATAATATGCCCAAAGCAGTGGTTTGGTTAAAAAAAAATCCTAAAGCTAAAACACGCAATTCAACCAAAACCAGAAAAACACACGCACGTGGCACACATAGGACTTACGTCTTACAATTTCCTATAATGCTGTCTTTCTGCTTGGCGTAGCTACTTAGGTAGTATTAGCTACCTACCTACTACCTAGGTACTTACAGGTATGTAGGTAGATGTACCCTCGAAGGAAACTGTCAGTCTGTACGGATTAATGAAATAAAATAAGTTTTTAATTACAACAATCACAAGTTAGTAAACAATAATACCTAAAACCCAAGACCACTATTAGGCGAACCTGTTTGACACATAGAATGATGAAAACATGATATTTTTTATGTTGTATATGATGATAATCGATGTTTTGCAAAGGTGATAATAAAATATACACAATTACCATTACCATACTATCAATTATTAAAAATATAAAACATATCGATTATTCACTATGCGGCCTCATTCTATAATCTATCCGCCAAACAGGTTGACCTATTTACAGTCTTGGGTATAAAGGAGTGGGTTTGTGCTCGTCAGCCATATTCAGAACTCATAGGTAGTTAGGTACTCCTTGTATTAATTTTATTCATATACCTACGTACAAAAAATAATCAATTTACTTACATGGTATTATTCTTGGTCTTGATGTGCTGCAATTCAAACAAAACTCATAATATTTGTCGTAAATCCAAGTAAACTTTGACCTCCGTCTCTCGCGCGAACAAAATGCACCGATGCACTGCTGCTCTGGGAGCAAAATGAGCGAATGAATCAAGAATCAAGATCAACCAACGAGCGACGCGCACGCCACGTATGGCGGCGGGTGCGCGGGGCGAGGAAGTGCGGAGTGTGCGGACGCGCCACGCCTCAAGCCGCGTAATATTTTTTTTTTTTCAATGTCGAAATTTCGATATTGATCTCGCCAATTCCGGAATTGGAAACGATATTGGATTTTATCGGAATTCCGGAATTATGCCAATTCCGGAATTCCGGAGTTCAAGCCCACTTCAATTCATGGTATCGATACCAGATTCGATACCATGAATCGAAGTGTGCTCACTCGGCAATGCAAAGCAGACTGGGAGAAGCGTGCCATCTGGCGCTATAGCTTCAGAACTGAAGAGACCGCCGAAATCGCAGAACATGTATTCAGTTTTGGTTCTGCTGATTTTTAAGCCAATTTTCTCCAGCTTCTGTTGCCATTTCTCCAATCTGCTCTGGATCTCAGGTCCATCTTCACCGACCAGAACAATGTCGTCGGCAAACAGCATGCACCAGGGTGCCTCCTCCTGTATTTCCGTCGTAAGAGCGTCCATGATCAACAGGAAGTGGTAATGACATAATGCCGACCCTTGATGCAAGCCTATAGCCACACTGAACTCATTGGTGTTGCCAGCAGCCGACCGGACGTAGGTACTAGATTGTCTGTACATAGCACGAATCAACTCAACATAATTCCCAGGCATACCTTTCAAGGCCCACCACAACATATCCCGACGGGCACATTCAATATAGTTACATAAAAAACCCAAAAAACTCTGGCACAATCTTAAGTCAGATGTCTTTTCAGACCATACTGAAGCCATGCTCTCCGGTCAATTTAACAACCCAGATGAGATTAACAGGGTTTTTTTCAATATACCTGGACAGAGCCTGCTGTCCGCATCTCGGTTGTCATACTTTAAATGCAACAGATACAGATATAGACTTTATTTGAATACTAGGCTTTTGTAAATTTAGTTTTTAAGGTGCATTGGTGGTCTGTGCAAACTAAATAAATTTTCTTTCTTTCTTTTCTTTCTCTAAAGCAATACTAGGGGACACATTTCTTACTTGTCTGGCACTTGTGTCTCCTCCGGCATCCGATACGGGCCTCTCCCTGCAGCCGGTACTAGGCCGGAGTAAGCTGCTCGTCTAACCTTGTTGTGTTCTAAAAGAGAAATTTATCTTTAGTGGAATAATATCCTTAACTACGAACAGAAAAAGCAGTAAAAGGAAAAGTTTTCACTGTAAATCAAAACGTCATCCTTTTAACCGACTTCAAAGAGGAGGAGGTTCTCAATTCGTCTGATGTTTTTTGTTTGTATGTTTGTTAAGCGATTACGCCACCATTTGTAAACAGATTTTTAATGATTCTTTTTTTGGTAGGTCATTCTTCAGAGGTGGTCCGTTATAAATTTTACCGAAATTGATTCAGCGCTTTTTAAAAAAAATCACAAAGAAACAAAAAAAATATTTATACACCGTTTTGGTTTCATAAAATTATGTTTAAATTATTTTAATTTCGGAGGTAGGTGTCAAATAACGTAGAAACAAAATACTGGTGAACCGACTACCGAATTACGTTAGCTGCAAGCGGAGGATTTAAAAAAAACCAAAAATGATTTTACTTAATTTATTTTAAAATAAAAGAATTACATTAATTATATCTTAAATTAGCCTAGGTGCCTATTCGAAGTATGAATATGGAATCCAAATTTACGGAGTTAAAATAATTGGCAAATCTAGGTCCGTGCGTCACAAAGTGCTATCTCAGCTCGTCGTTTCCGTCGTTCGATTAATTAAAAAATTAAAAGTATTGGGTGCTGAATTGGCGATTCCCGTTATGCAGCTGCGTGTAACATCTCCACCCGCAGATCAGGAACTATTTTAGAACTTTGAGAGAAAATATTTCTGGAACTTGTCCTCTGGGCGCGGGAACCTCTTCCTTTTTTCCGGGTTCTTCGTAAGTATGTCCCTTGGTGTTGGGCGTTTCGGATCGTTTGCAAAACCATTTGTTGCGATAGCCCAATATGGCTATGGTAAGTGCGCCTGCGCTTAATAATACAATGTAGAAGGGTATGGTCGTATGGTATATGACATCTGATTGCAGCTGGTCAAGTTGTATCTGGCTGGCTAGTCATGACTTGGTTCTGGATGCTGTGTAGTCCTCCTAAGTCGATTGAACTAAGATGAACTTGGGTTAATGCGGCACCCGGTGTCTCTGCGTCGTTGGGAATGTTCATTAATTTCAAAGGCTGCCCTTGTATTACATCGTTGTCATTGATTATAGTTAGTTCCTTTGTGCGGAGATAACAGTTGATAGGTATAGTAGCGAGGTAGCTTCCTTGTAGCGAATTGAAGTCTTCTCTCCCACATACTGATTGTACTTTCGTTGGATTTGGAAACGATAGGACGTAATGCTGGTCATCTAGTTTTTCCATTGCTTCTTTTTCCAGAAATACTGTAGTGAATTGGCAGGAACTCTTGAGGGCTTGGTTCATGATAAGTTCTTGTATGCAGTCAGTTTTTGTTCGTATTTGATGGGTTATTTGCTTTTCACAGAGATACCAGTTACTTCGAGCATTCTGCTTCTATATACACGAAAGAGTCCCCGTTAGTTGCTATAAAGGGATAGGTAGGGATAAGGGCTTGACGGTTTTTGTTGGGTAGGTACTATGGATAACTTATATAAATCATAAACAATTTTGGAAATTATGTGAAATCTGAAAGCTATAATTATCTGTTTTTAATTGAAATATGATCGTTAAATTCGTTAACTAACTTATTGTTATTCATCTGTAGAATTTTGATAGCATTTTTGTTTTGTTGTTTCATTTCTATTAACTACCGATCCAAGACTGTCTACTAGACCTCTCTTTACACGACCAGGCTCTAAAGATTTAAGCTGATTAGATACTTTGCCAATTTTGTTAGTAAGATAATTAATTTGGAATTCAAATAGACCATAAGTGTCATTACTAAGCCGACTTTTGTATTCTGATATTTGATACTGTAGTGTTGTAATTTGATTTTCAATGTCCCTTAGGTTCACGTATTGAAGAAATGTATGATGATGAGTGGTCATTCTCGTAGATCCAAGTTTATACGGTAATAGGCCGGGTCCATTGGCCAAGCTTTCAAGTTTTATCTCCGATGACCGGGTCTCGCGAAGTACCAGCAACAGTAGAATCCTGCAGCAAGTTAGGTTCCTTAGGGCCTCTTTTTAACCTATTTTTGGCTACAGGCCCACGTTTCTTGGACGTATAAACGTGTTTGGGCAAGTCGGTCAAAATGGTATCTTGGGTATACCGCGGTGCCGTCTTCTGGCGGCTTGCGGAAGGGTTCCTAATGAATACCTGTTGTTGAGGAACGTATTCTATTCCGGGTTCACGGTTCTTATTTCTAGTTTCTATCAACGCAGTACGATTTGATAGAGAAGTTTCGTTAATGATATCTTAGACTTGTTTCATTTGCGCCCTATGATTATGAACGTACTGTTGTAATGATTGTTGAGTGAAATCCATGTCTAGAATATCGCGTGGATCAAAGTGTCCAGTTAATAAATCGAATGGTCTGCATCTAGTGAAGCTATGTATTGAGGAATTATAACCAATTATAGTATAGGGCATAAGATTTACTAAAGGCTCCTCTTTGTGTTGCAACTTTAATATTCTTATGTGTTCAAGGAGAGTTGAGTGGAAGCGTTCTACATTACCGTTATCGTTAGGCGAATGCGGTAAAACTTTATGATGGTTTATCTTGTGAAGGCGTGTGAATTCTAGGAATAGTTGATTAGTAAATTCAGTTCCGTTGTCAGTCACTAAAGTTAAGGGAACTCCATGGTGGGTGCAATATTGTAATAATGATTGAAGTATACTAATGCCCGTGCCATCTCGGAGATGGTATGCTTGTCCATATTTGGTAAAAACATAGAATAGAATAGAATAGAATAGAATACTCTTTATTATGTACACCATATAAATTACATAAAAATATGAGGAAAACATTACATAGGGTGACACAATGGGCGGCCTTATCGCTAAAAGCGATCTTTTCAAGACAACCTTTGGATGGATTTCAAAGAAAAAAGGAAACACAGTACTGTAGGTAGTCCCAGGTGTACTATTTATAATAATATATACAATAAATACATTATAGATAAATATATACATTAATAATTATGAAACAAAACGCATAGAACCCTATAAATGTAACATACTTTTCATTGTGAACGGTGAATAAATCCATATGAACCATTTCGAATGGTTTCGTTGCCGGGGGTACAATATTAAACTGGGGTTTAATAGGTCTCCGGTCATATTTAGCTTGCCCGCAAATAATGCATTCGTTGATGAATTTGGTTATTTGGTCTTTCATTTTGGGCCAGTAATACTTTCTTGAGAGGGCTAAATAACATTCGGTAATTCCCCGGTGATTAGTTTTGCCGTCATGGTAGTGTTGAATTATCTCTTGCTGACGTAGATAATCTTTAACGTTTTCTAATTCTATCTTAGCTAGTACTAAGTTCATAGATGAGCTCTTAAACTTGTCTTGTATGACTGGTATGATGGAATACATGGCAAGGGGTGGATTTATTAGGATACTGGTTTTTACTTTTGGGTTAACATACTCTTTGAGGGCATTGACTACATCTTGTTCTAATTTGAACGATGATATCTGGATTGCTATGCGCGTGTGGGTTTCGAATGGTTTAGTAACTACTAGTTTGCGTTTGACATCTTCCACTATCGTAAAGCATAGTTGTCTATGGAATCTGTTAAGGGGCTCGTCTGTAATTGGGACTTCAAATATGGGATGTTCGTGACTGGTGTGTACGGTTGCAGTGGATGAGTTCGCAGATGGCGGGTTTTCTGATGGGTTAGGAATCAAAGAACATAATTCGTCTATTAGAGCGCTAGTATCTTCATTATGAATCTCCACCCGAGATAAGGCATCGGCGTTTGTATTGGATTTGCATTTCTTATAGATAACGGTGAAATCGTATTCACTGAGTTTCAGCCTCCATCTAGTCAATCGTGAATTCGGTTCTTTAAGATTCATCATTCACTGTAAAGGTTTATGATCTGTCAGTACTCTAAATTTACGACCAAACAAGTACGGTCTAAAATATTTGGTGGCCCAAACTATGGCAAGAAGTTCCTTTTCTATGGTGCTATAGTTAAGCTCACATTCATTCAAGGTTCGGGATGCAAAACACACAGGTTTGTCGGAACCCACAGGTCCTTGAGATAGAACAGCACCAATAGCGACGTTCGAAGCGTCTGTCGTCAGTAAGAATTCCTTATCAAAATCGGGATGCTGCAATATGGGATCATTCGTTAAGAGAGTCTTGCACTTTTCAAAGCTATTAATGTACTTGGAGTCTAATACAACTTTTCTACCCTTTTTTAAACACGCTGTGAGAGGTTTCGTAATTTTTGCGAAGTCCGGGATGAATTTGCGATAATAACCAACAAGGCCTAAAAATTGCTTAATTTCTTTTGGAGTCCTTGGAATGGGGTATTTTTCTATTGCGTGAATTTTATCCGGATTAGGTTCTATTCCATCGCTACTTATTATGTGTCCGAGATTCTGTAGGCGAGTTTCATGCCTTAAGAATTCGGTTTTATCCATTTGGATCTTAAAGTTCGATTCGCGAAGCCTATTGAAAACTTTCTCGAGATTGGTCATGTGCTCTTGTAGTGACGTGGGAAAAACGATGATGCCATCAAGGTAGACAAGGCATATGTCATTTTGGAGACCTCTGAGGACATTTTCCATAACCCTTTGAAATGAGGAGGGCGAATTCTTAAATCCCATGGGCATTCGAAGAAACTCGAAATGTCCATGTTCGACATTGAAAGCTGTTTTCTGAATGTCCTGAGGGTCCATGTCTACCTTCGGGATAGGGTATTTGTCGTTGATAGTTTTTTCATTGAGCTTTCTAAAGTCAACTACTAAACGCCATTTTTGCTTGCCTGAGGCGTCCATTTTCTTAGGTAGTACCCAAATGGGTGAGCTCTATGCTGAATCTGAAGGCTTTATTATTCCCTGATCTAAAATTTTTGAAATCTGATCCCTAACCTCCTGACGATGAATGAATGGGTATCTGTAACTTTTTGTGTAAACCGGGACCTCATCTGTAGTCTTAATGCGATGTTTTATTTGGTTGGTAAAGGTTAACGCTTCGCCTTCGATGTAAAACACGTCAGCATATTTTGAGCAAAGAGCTATAAGGTTGACTTTCTCCTCCTCGTTTAAATGATCTTTTCGTAATCGCGTTGTCACTTCTTGAACTCGCTTGGTACAATGTTCGGTACGCGTGCACTCGATATTAAATAAGCTTGCATGCACTGGTCGGTCAAGTGATATTATAATATCATTCGGGCTCGTATTTTCTATCTCTAAGTAGCCGCGATTATTGTCTACAACGGTAAGGCATTCGCGTACGGTGCAATTGCATAATAGTCTGTTCGCTAACTAATGCTGCACCGTTTGGAGTGTCGATCGGTACTCTGACTAACTTCGAAGATTGAGCAGGTATTATGTCCTCATACAAGTTAACATTGCAGGAATTATACATACGGATTGGGTTTGATGATGTGCGCGTTATTAATCTCTGATGTTTTAAGTCTATCTTGGACTCCCATTTAGTTAGCAGATCTAGACCAATTAAACCATCGAAATATTCATGAAAGCGATATACAAATAATTTGATAAACTCTGGATCGTTAAATTCCGCGAAGCAAGGTAAAT
Source organism: Polia nebulosa (assembly GCA_951329385.1). Taxonomy (NCBI): domain Eukaryota; kingdom Metazoa; phylum Arthropoda; class Insecta; order Lepidoptera; family Noctuidae; genus Polia; species Polia nebulosa. The sequence continues at coordinate 6,158,413 of OX589588.1, read as the reverse complement.
TTATAGAATAATTATTTCTACTGACCGCGTGGACATTGGTAACTTCAAACGGGTCGTAATTTAAGGGAAAATTCGCTTCTGGACTTATAAAAGACTGATTCTATATATTTATTTATGATTATAGTCTAGGGGGTAGTTGCAGCTGCCCTGTCTTTGAACAAGTCAATAGTATCAAGTATCTTGGTATTAACATAGACCAACACCTGACATGGGCAAAGCAAATTGAATCGGTTACTTCGCGCGTAAGAAAGCTTTTGTACATATTTAAAAGACTTCGATCTATAGCTGAAAAAAATACCCTCACGATGACTTACCTGGCTTTATGTCAGTCTGTGCTTAGTTACTGCATAACAACTTGGGGTTTCGCTGGTAAAAGTTATCTAATTACTGCTGAACGCGCACAAAGAGCTATCCTTAAGGTATCTCATAGACTAGGAATCCGATACCCCACTGACATGTTATATCGAGAAACGAGAGTGCTTACGGTACGCCAACTTTGCATTTTATCAGTGATACTCAAATTTCATAAAACTGCAGCTTCCACAGTGGTAACGGATCGGCGCACACGTAGAAAACCTAAGTGGAACAGAGTTTTCTGCAATCTTAAATTTGGAAATAAGGCTTTCTCTCGCATTGCACCATATCTGTATGAAAAAGTTAACAATAAGCTTAAAATCCTCCCCTTGACAAAGGTTGGGTGCAAAAAACAGGTCCAGGATTGGCTGCTTGGGCTTAATTATGCTGAAACGGAAAACCTTTTATCATTCAATTGTTAAAGTATTCATAATCACATATACACTCTCATCACATAGGTACATACTTACACTTATCAAATACACACTCACACTCATCACATACATTTGGTTACCTTTTTTTAGTTTTAAGTTTAATTAATTATACTGTAAGCTTTGCATTTGTTATTTTTAAGAATACATATATTATCCGTCGAAAGAGACTGGATCCTGCAACACAGGGTATCCTAGTGCGGGATCCAGTGTCATACTTAAATACTTATTGTAACACTTTAAGAATCAATAAATTTACTATTATTATTATTCGCGCCGGTGTCAATTAGTAGTTTCAAGGGTGATTGATGGTTTGGAGATTCAACTCTATTTTTGCTTTTTTGATTTCTGTGCCTCCTGAGAATCCTGACTTATTTGACTTGGACCTGCCTGAGGATCAGTTGAATCTGTAATCTTCCCTTGAGCACTTACATCGCTTAAGGTCGGATCATGGTTGCACTCTACTATGGCGAACGGGCTGTAATCATAATAAATGTTTTCGTAATTAAAACAGGTCGGGTCGTAATAGTACTCCGTCGGGTAATATGAGTCGTCGTATGACGCGCACTCATTCATGTTAAAAGAAAGAAAGAAAGAAAAATAATTTATTCTGCACAGATTTAACGCACATTACAGAAAAAAAAAAATGTTCATTTCACGATTTTTAAAATAATTAGTTGGTGGTGGATTGCCTGAGTTCTGCCAATTATGACCGAATAACATGGGTCTAGGTGTAAAATGCTGTACCCCACTCATAGGTTTAGGGCCTTGAATCTGATTTTGGGCCGGAATGTTCCTAGGTGGCAAACGGAACATGTTACTTTGAACGTTATAATTTTGAGGTACCGCACGGAATATTTGCTGTGTCCGATCAGGCATGCGATTTTGGGGCTGCTGATTAATGAAGTGAGGGTTGAACCTAAATGGTTGTGGTGGTGGTAGTTGGCTGGGCCTGATTGCTATGGGATTGGGCCAGTTGGGAATTGGTACTGCAAAATTATTACTACGTTGAGGACCCGGGTTGGTATTTGCGTGGGGTGTTACAGGGTTAGAATTTTTTTGTGTAGTGGATTTTGAAACCTCACTACGTTCCTGTAAATACATAACGTTAAGTTCTTCCTGTACATATTCAATTTTGCCAATATTAGAGAAATGTTTGTTGACTGCTCTAGCTCTTGTTCCGCGTTATCAATGGAGGACAACAAGTCCTCAGACGATGTCTTGGGTTGTCTTGGTTTTTTTTTTTATAATCTATAATTGTTTTAATGTTTATCTTGTTTGGTCATGTTGTTATCTTTTATGACGTATATCGGTTATGACCTTTTATGACTTAAACACAGACGCGTAACAAATAAATATATTTCGAATATAAGGTCAGTTTTGAGGGACAAATTAGAATGGCAATTAAAAAAATGTTTTTTTAAACAGTACTGTGTGTCGTGTGTAATGAAATGATTATGAGGGTTTCAAAACCATTTTATAATGTGTAACATCTTTCCTCTCGCTTTCCTGCAATATGTGGGATTGATTTCGTGAAATAGAATATGTATAACAGGAACCCGGGGAAGCACGTGCTATTGGGTTTGACCAAATAGCGCGCGGTGGTTTTTTTTTAACCACCCCTTTTGCTAAAACCCACCCCTGTTCCTCCCTGCCCTCCGCGCCCGGGGGCGAGGTAACTCTTTCGAATTTATCCTCCACCCCCGGGCAGTTTATCTTCCACCCCTGGGCAGTTTATCCTCCACCCCCGGGGTTAACCGTCAGATAGTATAGCGCGCGCACGATAAGTCTACGCGCGGTCGAAATCGCAATTAAACGTTTTAATTTTATTTTTCAGGATAGAATGCTAATGTTGCTTATTACTAAGGTGAGATGTCAAATGTTGTATGTAGTATTTTTTTTCTTAGGTTTTTGTGTTTTGTACGAAATTTTCCAATTATGTACATTTTATAAGTTGGGCGAACATTATCTACTCTTAGACTTACTTAATATTTCGCAAACGAATCAGTGCATCGAAAAATAGTCTTGACAACCCCGCAATGATTTTAGAAGACCTGTTCAACGATACCCCTACGATGGGGATGTTTTTTTTTCGCCTATTGTAGTGCTAAAATAGGCGAAAAAAAAAACATCCCCACTTTACATGTACGGGAGCTATCATGATTTTTTTTCAAATTTTTTTTCGCCGTGATTAATGTTATATATCCACGCAAAATTGCAGCTTTCTAGTACTAACAGTCTCTACGCTATGCCTCAGACGAACAGACGGACAGACCGAAACTATAAGGGTTCCCGGTCCTTGTTAGGATTACGGAATTCTAAAAAATATCCTTCAATGGTGAACTTTTGCACGTGAGCACGACTCGTACTTGGCCAGCTTTTTTTAAAGTGTATAGCAAATGATGCCCTTTCCGTCATGGTATCTATTATACCACCAGTAAGTTCAATAGAGTTAGATCCAGACTAACACTAAAACTATTTTGTGAAAGTAATGGTTTCACTCAGCACTGTCATTGATAAAGAGTTAATTGCAAAGGTAAGTGTAATACAATACTAGGGGACACATTTCTTCAGCCCAGGGGTCGTGGATAAATTCGAAACAAACTCTGTTTGCCGCGGCTCTGGGCACTCAGGCAAATGTAAGGAACAGGGGTAGGTTACTGACTAAAGTAAAAATCCAGTGACACGCCCTCAGCTCCACCCAGAGCAGGAGAAGTCATTGGATGATTACCCATCCCCACAACAAAAAAACAGAAAGTGTAATGCAATACTAGGGGACACATTTCTTACTTGTCTGGTGCTTGTGTCGGGACGCTCCCAGCCGGTCTCAGGCGGAAAAATGCTGCTCGTCAAACTGGATTGTGTTCTGAAAGAGAAATTTATGTTTAGTGGAATATTAAATCTATAAATACGATGTAGTTAGAGGAGCTCGTGGCTAAAGTAATAACAGCCGCACGGGTCGATCCATCAGGTTAAGCTACGCTTGCCGGGGTTGGTCCGTGGATGGGTGACCATCTTTACATACCGAGACTTCTCCGTGCCTCGGAAAGCACGTTAAGCCATTGGTCCCGGCTGTCAATCGTGGATCTTTGACAGTCGTTACAGGTCGTCAGAAGCCCGAAAGTCTGACATCCAGTCTTACCAAGGGGTATCGTATTACCCAGTAACTGGGTTGTGCAGGTCAGATAGGCAGTCGCTCCATGTGAAATACTGGTATTCAGCTGCATCCGGTTAGACTGGAAGCCGACACCAAGATAGTTGGGAAAAGGCTAGGCAGATGATGAAATACGATGTAGTTAAAGCAGTAAAAGGAAAAAGTCGACCACTTATTACAGAATGCTCTGATTTCGATGACCAATGGTTTATTTCTTTTTATGTGGTTTCTAATAAAATGTCAAAAAGCCGCTTTTAAAGGCATTGCACAAAGTGACATTCTACCAGCGCCCGTGCTATTATTTTGTAACTCCTTTTCAGGGGTCCGTAGTCCTAAAGGTCTGTCCGTCTGTCCGTCCGAAGCATAACTTAGAGACTGTTAGTCTAGCCCCTCAACGCCCCCGCCTCTTATCGCAGTTTGACATATTTACGACCGGGCTCATAAAAAACAACTTGCTGAGGTTTCTATTGGAGCGAGGCACTTAAAGTAAACTTTTTTGGGTTGTTGAATAAACAGACCTTAGAATAACATGTAAACAATACTTGTAATTCAAGAGTTGAATTTTATTCAAATTCTGTTATCAACGATTTGTCGGGAATAGTGTGTGTGTGTGTGTGTGGGTAGTTGTTAAAACCACTGTATCAATTTACATGAAATTTTGCATGTTGCACTATGAATAGACAAGTAATAGAGTTGTTGTGTTGGATTTGTAGAGTCCGATATCATATTTTCCTATTATTCACACTCAAAACTTCAAATTACGAAATCAAAACAACATAACGGCTTTTTAAAATTGCGTTTCTGCGTTTGCGTTGCGTTTTGTGTTGCGTTTTTTTTCTAACACTATGTAATAACTATCTAAGAATGCATGTGCACCATGCCACAGGATATAAGATCTTTAGTTATTTAATAATAGAGGTTTAAGCCGCGTAATCTGGATCGGCATACGGGTATGCCGTCGGGCGTTCAAGGGCTAGTACTAAGAAAAAGGAAAGCTACAATTTTGCATGGATACTTAAATATATTCTTAAGGACCAGAAGCGGTTATTATTTAAATGAAAATAAATGACTCGTCAACCAAGAAAGTTTTATTACTTAAAAACGTTTTACAATAACAAGTACGTTCCTACTTCTACAACATTATAAACACGATCTTTGAATAACATTATAACGACTCTAAAATACGTCAGTCGCGTCCGGAGCCAAACGAAGAAGAGCCCGTTGACAGCGCGCCATGCATTTTTATACACTTCCACTCGTTGCGGGTAGGTTGGAAGGGGAATATCTAACACGGCCGTTCCTGATAGCGTGACGTCCTCGACCGCAACTTCATTCCCATCAGATCCATCTGTCACAACCTGGCCATCATCATTATTTTGACCGTCATCATTATCTGAAAATACAGAGTACATGAGTAATTAAATAACATGACCACTATGGTTTGAAGCTTATTCAGCCTGAAGTAGTTTCATAAGTAAGGATTCACGAATTTGTCCAGTGTTCCAGGCGCAAGCGTGCACTCAAGCGCCAGCAACAAGGACCATCAATAGTGATTTTTAAAGTTGAAACAGCTTCAAACCCAAGACATTCAGTGCATAGCTAATGATAGAATCCGGATTTCCATCACTCGCAATACATTGTTATCGACAGAGGCCCAAACGTTCGCTTGTCGTTTTCACGAATAGATAGTAGAGGCCCAAAGGTTATGCTTACTATGAATTTGTGACACATTGCGTCATTGAGACAGAGGCCTAAAAGTTCTGCATGTCTCCACCATGACCGCAAAACAGAGCAGAGGCCCAAACGTTAGCATGCTCATCAATGTAACCACGACAGAGGCCCCACGAAGGCTCGTCGTCACTTACCAACCACGTCATAAAGACAGAGGCATAGAGTCCGCATGTCTCTCATATGCCCGCGGTACTGAGCAATGCGTCATGAAGACACAGGCATCAAGTCGGCATCTCTCCACGGAGCGCAAACCATGCGCACCACGCAGCGCAGCACAGCACACCATATAGTGCATTCCATGCGCACCATGAAGCGCCTCACTGCGCACCACGGAGCGTACACCCAGCGCCTCACTGCGCACCACGGAGCGCACACTCAGCGCACCATGAAGTGGCCAGCGCGCACCACGGAGCGCACACCATGCGCATCACACAGCGCACAGCATAGCGCTTCATGCAGCGCACACCATAGCGCTTCACACAGCGCACACCATAGCGCTTCACGCAGCGCATAACATAGCGCTTCACGCAGCGCACACCATAGCGCTTCACGCAGCGCACACCATAGCGCTTCACGCAGCGCATTCCAAGCGCACTATAAAGCGCGTCAGCACGCACCACGGAGCGCACACCATGCGCATCACGCAGGGCGCCACCGCGTACCACGACTCGGGACACTGCGCATGACACAGCGGATGCAGGCAAGCACCAGCACCTCACACGGAGCGACTGCACATCTGGTCTGCACAATCCTGAAACAGGTCCAATCCGAGGCACGGAAAAGTCTCGGTATGTAATAATTCAGTCACCCATTCACGGACCAACCCCTTCAAGGGTTTCTCAACCTTGAAAGTTGACCAGTGCGGCTGAAGTCACCCAACTCACACAACTCCAATAGCACTGGCATATATATGAAGTTCCATGGGACACTGGTAACAAATATTGCTAAAACCGGTTCGTTAGTCAAGCTGTTTATGTACTCGTATGTGGGTAGTCGCGAGTATACTGCTCAGCGGCACGCAAAATAGCTTTACCCTTCCTCAGCAGGCTTGATATGCTTGCTGTCTTAAGAGGCATGGCCTGCAATTTAACAGCGAAAATAGCTTGCAAGCCCCAGAAACTACAGGACCTCATAACGTCAGTAGGTTCCGATGATCGAACGAGAGTATTCACTTTACCTGGGCTCGGCCGTACCTGACCATGTACAATCAATCGCCCCTGGTAACTACTGACTTACCCACCCGAAAAAACAATGTCAAACCCGCCAGAGTTAAAACTTCAACAGGTAGGTAGTTTTCAATTTCTCAGATAGTCATTTAACTAAATCGAGACGTAGCAATAATTTAAGGCGTATTTCGCATGAGCCTGCTTTTTATTTAGGCTAGTACACATATCCTCCCTCACACACTTTATACATAAAATGAATTTTATGGGGAAAAAGATCTAAATTCTTGCTTGAAATTACTCCAGGAACTATCATTTAACACCCAGTCGTTTAACCACGACTTTGCATCGCCACGCAAGCAAGTATCTATACGCCCAAGGTATTTTCGATCATCCCGGTTATCCATGTGTTGGACTAACTCCACTTTGGCATATATTTAAATCATGAACTCTTCGATCAAAGGCGGTGTATAGAAATTATGTAGCTTCGACTAAAAGAGTGTTGCCGCTTTAAAACTTAAACATTGTTTGCAATCAGGGGTTTCTTCAACCGTATTGTATGAAAATAACTGGCTTTCGTTATTTGAATGCAACAGATGTTCACCAATTGATAATCGGTAACTACGTTCAATAACTTGTAATCTCGTATGAATTCGTTCAAAAACACAGTCACACGAGTCTTGGCTCTTGGCGACAGCCATGCGAGGTTTCGCAATGTCTACAGCAGCGTTTTTTAATCTTTTTGAACACGCGACCAATAATTATTAATTTAAAAAAATTGTGGTTACCCCCTAGGACCGTAACAATGCGGTGAGCGGAAAGGCGTAATGCACTCTTGTGATTTATTTTTAAACCTAAACGTCAAGTCAAATATGTTTCAAATTGCGTATTTGCGTAACAAAAATAGAACAAAGATTTTAAAAATATTGAAAAATTAACAGGCATGGGCCTTCTTCTAGTGCAAGATTAGCAATCCTCGCTTTTTATTTTTACTTGGCTTGCGACCGTGACCCCCAAGCAAAACTTTGGCACCCCCTGGGGTCGCGCTACGGTTTGAAAAACACTGATCTACAAGAACGAGGACTGACGAGGTCTACGCAATACACTCGATGATTAGAAAATCTGTCGCTATGGTCTATCAATCTAGTTTGAGGGTAGTGCGTGATAAAAAGTGGCGTGTAGTTAAAACTATCGCGGCGCGATTCGTAAGAACTAAGACTAGCAAATTGTCGCTCCAACGAGTTCTTACGTCCTCTGAACCGAAACACGCTCTCGACACTTTGTAAGGAAACAAAACTTACTTACGGTTGACAAGTCTGCAATTTACGATTAAAAGTACAACACTTTACTTTGATTTTCACTTTGACCGGATAAAATAATCAAGCACTTAGGTATAAGTATAGATGGCAAAACGGCTTAGAACGCGTGGTTATCCCACTTCTGATCTTAAGGCCCAGAAGCGGTTATTATTTAAATGAAAATAAATGACTCGTCAACCAAGAAAGTTTTATTACTTAAAAACGTTTTACAATAACAAGTACGTTCCTACTTCTACAACATTATAAACACGATCTTTGAATAACATTATAACGACTCTAAAATACGTCAGTCGCGTCCGGAGCCAAACGAAGAAGAGCCCGTTGACAGCGCGCCATGCATTTTTATACACTTCCACTCGTTGCGGGTAGGTTGGAAGGGGAATATCTAACAATATTAATCACGCTAAGAAAACGTATGCAAAAAAAGAAAAAAAATACGTTAGCACCCGTACATATAAAGACTCCTCAATAACGAGGGCTTTCGTTCGGGTTCTAGTTAGATAGTATGTATGAAATTAAAAGGTGAATGCTCCAGGGTTGCCCGCGAAATTCAAGTTCACTCTATCAGTTAGAATTGATTCCAAATGAAAGTATTTCATGAAATCATAACATTTGGCATCAATTCTAACTGAGAGAGACGTATTGATAATTTTAATGATTATAATTCTATAAATACATACTTGCGGTCGTAACCGCGAATCAAATTTTGACCGAGATACAACCTGACACTGATCTGCAAATTGCAAAAAACGTAAGAAAATTTGCATTTCGCGGGCTACCCTGGAGCTTCCACCTTAATGTTTTATACCTGCTTACTCACATTAGATATTAAGAATATTGTTAATCACAAATAAAATGAACTATGTGTGAATAAAAATAAATGTATCATTATTATATAATATCAATGGCAGCAAAGTAGAAAAAGAAGTCTACAAAAACACAATTTCACATTTATTAAAAAATTGCAACCATTTTGGGAGATATGGACCGATTAACATTAACTTTTCTATGATGCATTATAATAATCTTCTTTACTGATTGTATAACAGAATTAATCGCTATATAAATTAGGTCCCCACCTATGAAATCAGCGTTTAGTCTACAGAATTTTAAAGAAGTTTAATTTTTCATACTAACATTTTCTTAATTTATCAACTATGAACACTAATGTTTTATAACTTTTATGCAATAATGTTTAAAAACTAAGATAACGTATGCCACTTAGATTAAGCAACAAAAATAAGTTTTGGCTAAGTTAAAACAAATAGTGGTCATTTCTGCTAACAAAAAGAGGAGTCATTTTTAAGGTATTTTTTTTTGTTCAATTATAAAACTATAAGTAATAAGGTCTTTTTTTACTATTGGCAGTTGTCTATGACGGTCATTATTCGCTAAAGGTTCTCTATTTGTGAGAAAAAAAAACACCAATTTCATAAGTGGGAACCAAATAGTTGTTTTACTGAAATAATGTGGAAGAAGTCATGTGCCTGATAACCGTTTCTACGTTATCTAAAATATCGAATAACCAAGATAATAATCTCCGTATTACATTTATGGATATTTGAAGAAAAACTAAGTAACATGTAATCAATATTTCGCTTTCTTGACTAAATTCGTAGATCGTCTTTATTTACTTTGCATTTATCAATTTACACATTTCATTACTTATTGAGTTTTCTACCACCAAACTTCATGTATAAAAGTCAGTTAAATCATTTATGTAGATCTCAAACCACGCGAAATAAATAATTTAAATAAAAATAAAAAGTACTACCCTTTGACATTCACGATTTAGAATGTGACAGGTGACAGATGACTTTTTTTTGTTTAAATCATCTGTCGATGTTCCGAAGTAAAGGCGACCAATTTCAAATGTCCGTTTCTACTGCAATATTTTTTTCGAAACTAAGTGTAGATGTCTTTATTTACGTGCCAGATTTTCGTAATTATTTTTAATTTAGACTTCTAGAGGGGGTTGATTGATGTAAGAATTTTTTTTTAAATTTTTTTTTGTCAAAAATGTAGATGATCTACTTTGCTGCCATTGATATATTAATCACGCCAACAAAACGAAGCAATAAAATTAAAAAAAAAATAAATAAGGTAGGTACATGTAAAGTAGGGATGATGTTTTATTTCTCGCTTAATCTATAATGGATAGGTCTTTTAAAGTCATTGAGGGGTTGTTACGACTATTTTTGGAACGAAGTTCCTTATCGCGCGTTGTAAAAGGTGGCTAGACGGAAAAAAATGTTACGAAAAGTTGTCACGACACTAATGACCAAAAAGATTGTGTTGGAAAAAGAATCTAATAAAAACTTCTTGTATTTTTGGTGGGTAGGTACAAAGTTTGCAAGCAGATCAAGCATTATCTAACCAATTTCGTGTGTTAAAAATAAAAAAAAATATTATTATAACTTAAAAAAAATAAAATTTTATTACAATTACTTCACTAATTAATCGAAAGGAACTTCGTTCCATCCGGGTGTCCCTTGACACCTCTCAAGTTTTTTTGATTCAGTGATTCCTTTGCGAAATATTAAAGTTGAAAGTGATATTTTATGTTTATGTCGATGATCCCCCCTCTCACTAAAAGCTAAACTGTTAAGTTAGTTTTGCTAGTTTAAGTTACGAGTAATAGTCAGTCAGCATATAAAATGTACCTACTTAGAAAATATCGTACAAAACATAAAATCTTTAGAAAGAGAGTACTAAGGTATTTATTTATTTAATATTTAAAACAGGTACTAAAAATCGGGCAAGTGTGAGTTGGACTCGCGGGCAAAGGGTTCCGAATGAATCAAATATTTTTAAAGGGCTTATAAAAAAGTAAAAATCTTATTAAGACAAACTTTTACATGAACTTAAAAACACGTGTCGGACTTCGCACGTTTAGGGTTCCGTACCAAATGAAGAAATTATCAAAGAAAAAATCTGATTTACCAATATAAAATATACGCTTAATAATAAACACTATCACCTAATTTCAAGTTCATAATTATGTCAATGGAAAGTTAAAAAAATATTCGGAACAAAATTTTGTGACAGACGATAGACAGACAGACAGACGAACAGACGGAAACTAGTGTGACAGCAATAGGGCTCTGTTTGGACCTTTCAGATAAGGAACCCTAAAAAGTAGTTTTGGTATTTCTTTTGTGATTAACTCCCAGTTATGGTCGTCAATGTCGTAAAAAGTGCTTGTTTTAAAGCGTTTTAATGTTTACAAAAAAAAAATACATTTTCCGACTGATGGTAATCGAACTAAGGCGTGCAGTAACTTTATTAAGAATTTATCCGCTACCCCCTGAAACAGGCCCCCATAAGGCCCCGACCGAAGGAGGTGGCATGGCTAGACGACTTGAATGTCTTAGGCATTGGCAAAAAGCCGTGCAGAACTGGGAACAACAAAATAATGGAAAGAGGCTTTCGCCCAGAAGTGATACAATAGAAGCTAACTATTTTAATAATTAGATTTGGGGAGATACTCGTAAATTAAATAAGACTGTATAAAGGTACCTGTATAACTTGGTGCTGCCACAACACAAGCCGCCACAGCTGGAACCAGGAGAACTATTACTAGACGCGCCATTTCGCTCACTTTCGGATTGTTCAGTTCACTGAATCGCGATCCTTACTTTATGCAGCTTTTATATTCCATAAATATTCTTGTATAGATAATTATAGAAACCGACATTTTCTTAAACTGTTCAACGAAGGTTAGTAACATCTACAGAGAAACCAGTCCAGGAGGTAACAGGCTATGAGAAAATAAACAATGAAAACACAAGTGCATGAAACAGTTTGGTCAATATATTTAGTACTAATAATTTGAGAGTAGATTTGCATTAGGGGTTAACGAGGCTATTTAGGCATTTCGCTGCATTATTAAAAAAAAAGTGCAAAATAACTTTAATTTCAGAAGTTGGTGTCAAAAAACGGAGAAACAAAACCAGAAACACCGAGTTTCGTTCTATTTTTGTAAAAAAGTTTTTATTTTTCACTTTTTAGTTGTGGTTCCCCACCAAATTGTGTTAACCATGCATATTTATGCGATAGCAGCAATCGCGGTTGATTTTCTGTAATTTTTTTAAGAGTTCCGTTGTCTGTCTCCGAAACTCATCATCAGATCTATATGAAATTTATACAGGGTGTAACGGAAAGGTGGTCATATTTTAAGAGCCGGTTCTGCCCATGGTAATGAAGAACTTTCTCTAAGAAAAAATAGAATTTCTTCGGATTTTCTTGAAGAAAGTTGTTCATATCGATGGGCAGATGCAGTTCCTAAAATATGACCACACCTTTCCGTTACGCTCTGTATGGACCATTTTGGAATAAAAAAGAAAAAAAGATTTTTGCAAATCATATGACGAAGTTATGCCCGAACAAATTGTTATTTATAATCATTCGAATTGGTTTAAAGTCGGTTAAAAACGCAAAGCTATTGCGTTCAGAATACCGTTGTTGCTGCGGACCAGCAGGGAAGCTGCTTTTTTGCGCATGATGGCCTGGAAACCATCATCAGCGCGCGCTTCAGCATACATCGCAGACGCGCTGCACCTCCACTGCTGATCCAACAACGTCCTGAACGCATTATTGTACTGAGTGCGCAGGGATCTGTAGGCTGGACACGATGGAGCACACGGTGGAGATCTGCCCCGCTTGGGCGGAGCCCCGCCGTGTCCTCGTGCAAGCGATCGGTGGCAGCGACCTCTCGCGCCCGGCCCTGGTCTAGGCCATGGTACGGAGCGAGAAGGAATGGGAAGCAGTCTCCTCCTTTTGCGAAGCAGTAATGCTCGCGAAGGAGGAGGCGGAACGGGTTAGGGAGAGGCTGCAACGACAGCCTCGCCCTAACGCCCTCAGCAGCAGCCGTCGCAGGAGACGCCAGGGGCTTTCGGCGCCGCGAGACGATCTCCGGCCACCGTAGACCCGGGCCTGCGGACGGCGAGTAATGGGTAGCTCGCCGTCCGATCAGCACCAGGCCCGAGAGTCGACGGCGCGTAGTAATCCACGCGCGCCTCAAAGAGTTGTCAGCAAACAGGACGGGGCCAGTCATGGCCGATGCCTGCACGGGGGTTGAGGATAAATTTGAAAGAGTAACCTCGCCCCTGGGCATTCAGGGCAGGGAGGAACAGGGGTGGGTTTTAGTCAGTAAAAGTCTGACTCGCCTGCCCGCTCCACCCAGAGCGGTAGAAGTCATTGGATGATTTCCCACCACACTAAAAAAAAAAAAGGATCTGTAGGCTCGCTGCGTATATCTCACCCACAGGCCGCATGAGTAGAAGGACTGGCAATAAGCTTTATTTACGATAATGCCCTTAAGTTTCCGTCTTCATAGCTAACGCGATTCTACTCTTTTAGTATCTAGATAGTGTTAACATCTCAAAACAAATTTTATGTCGAAAATTAAGAATATCATAACATTGGATTTTGATGTTTTGTCTGCATATAAGATGTCTCATTTTTTTTTCAGCTGGTTTTACTTTTGCGGGTCTAGGTAATATCTTGTACTAGTACGAATTTGGGACATGTGGATTGTAAAATTTGAAATGTCCGCAAATATTAAAACGAATACATACGGTAGGTACTTCGCCATCTGTTGCAACTGGTTTAGCAGCATGTATTTTTAGTTTACCTATAAATAGCTCATGGTCAATTCTGATCTTTGATATACCTACTAAGTCCATAAATACTTCTACTCGACCGTTTCCACGTTTTTTTTTTTTTTATGTTTGATAGGCTCGCGTTTGACCACTATCTCACCTGATGTTAAGCGATGATGCGGTCGAAGATGGAGCACGCTTGCCTAGAAGTAACCTATTTTACCCGACTGCGTGACGCACGGGAGGGTAATGTGTTTATCAGCCTATGTATGTACGTTTGTTCCTTTGTGGCACCATAGAGACCAAACACGTGGGTCCATTTTGATAATTCTTACGTCAATTGTGTAAATTATATTTATAGAAATAACTTAAAAGATATATATACAAACTAACAATAATACCTAACATGTACAAATGCGTATGAAAAAACAACTCACTGGGCATCAAAAAATTCATCCACATCGCTGTCAATGGAAAAAGTGCCCAGAACGCTAGCAGCATTGCCACGTTGAATAGCAATGCTGATTCGTTGGCCAAAGAAAAGCCCAGCCCTCTGGTCACATGAAGAGTCGACTAACAGCTTGCTGATATGCCGGAAAACTCGATGAGCACTCGGGCCCCATGGCCCTAGTGTTTCAACCCCAAACGGCTCAAACATGTAACTCCCTATAAGGTTGTTATATTTGCGCCGTTTGAGGTTTTCTGCACCTACAGCAGCCGCCCCAGCACAGCCTGCCGTGCTAAGAAGATGGGATGGCGCAAGGGTGTCGACACATTTTGCATCCCACACCAAAGGCCTACCCAAATTCCAAGGCATTATTATGGTCATTCCGTCTGGCCTCTTCCCATCGTCACGTGCTAAGCCATTGGGTTCTAAAACAGCTGGCACCTACGTCAATTGTGTTAGCTTGTTGAAAATATGTTTTAAATATTACGTATTTTTGAAGGAATGTTGCTACATTTAATAAAAAAAAGTTACGATTTTTACTAAAAATTCTAGATTATTAAGGACATGGCTAAATTGAAGTATGGACGACTACCCCCGCAATGAAAACGCATGTATAAACATGGTACCTAGCAATATGTAATGCTAAATAGCTGAAATTAGTATTTTGTAATTTAAAAAGGTTCAGGAACTTTTAATATTTGCACAATCCTAAAAACAAAATCGCGCAACTCCTACGACAAAGGTACAAAAACTTCAAACAATGACATTGCTATAAACTTTTATCTAGGCGTTTTAATGTGTCTGCGACGATTTTTATTGATAATTGTGTTTTTGACTGGCGATTTTGCACTAAGGTACTTGAAGTAAATATCTACATAGGGGTAATTGCAGCAAAAAAAAACTTGATACAACGAACTTTCGGTATATAATCCCCAGCTCTCCAGCAAAAATCAAAATAATATAAGTATTCTGTTGTAAAACCTAAACTACTTATCCAAATGAGTTGAAATAAAGACAGTATTCACAGACAATGTAAATAATATTATGGCTGAAATGATGAACGTATTTGAAAAAGATCTTAGATTAAAGCTAGAACTACATTAGACCGACGCACACGTTTAACACGCCTGATTTGTACGTAGACGTTGCGTGGCGTGGATCAAGTGTAGCTCTACAAGTCTAGTTTCCATATAAAATGAAGGAGATCGACGCGCCCAGATCGGCGTGTGGCACACGACGTGTGCACAGTGTAGTTCTAGCTTTACTGACCCAAATATTTGTAGATTTCTGTATTGAGGTAGGTAGGTAAACAATTCTGCCTAAATTAAATAATAAACGCACTGAGTACATATAAGATATTGAAATAAAACAACAATAATGCGATTTATATATTTATTTATTCGGTAAGTCTTATTAGGACATTATCTAAAAAAGAAGCTGGAGATGATAATGTGTTCTGATGTCTTGCCCAACCGAGATACCAGATCACTGTCATGACATGACAACAACAGCCTAGAGTTCTGTTACCCACAATACAGCTGCAGTAATATGACAGTATGTCATCTAAAGTGTTGTTTGTGGGTTCGCTTTCATATAAAATATACACATAGCATATTTTTTGACCGATATGCCTTGATTTTATTCGGCCTCTTAAAAGCGTTCAAACGACGTCTGACGTTTTTTTTCATAGAGTAGAGATGGAATCTGATTTAAATCGATAAAATAATCGAATGGACTGACAGAAAAAGAAATTGTTTTTGTTGACCTCGACGGACAGAAAATATGTATTAAGATTGTGCGCCTGAAGTGTTAGTAATATGCTTATCCAGATACAATTAATCAATTAAGTAGTTTCAGAAAATAAATCGTTTTGATAACTGTTGTTAAATATCGATTGAAGTTCAACTTATTCGATTTGGCATTTTGGTATTCTATTCTATTTTTCTCTTTGGCAATCGTGCCGATGTCGACAATTCTGCCAATGTCAGATTTTGGTAATGCAATATGTCTCTTCCCTAGCTGTCAGTATTCCTTGACCTTGTCATGTCAAACCAAAACAAAGCATAAATACAATTAAGAAACTTTTTTATGTTTATTAGTTCACGAAAGTTATAAGAAATTATTAAAAACGAAATAATTCATGAATGAATATTTAAATATTACTGGTTAGTGTGAGGTTCCTATTTGTGCTAGTCATGTTGGGGGCAGTCGTTTAGCCATCTCTTTTGTATCAAAATAAAATATTAATTATTGTTGAATTTACCATAAAACATGTTGATTTTAGTGTGAATTTTCTAAATGAGTTTAAATATTTAGTTTGTTATATTGTTATTTTTCATAATTGTGAGTGGCTCAATGCTGGCTTCCGGTCTTTGTGACGAAATGTCGTTATTACCCATTTTGAGTGCTTGGTGGGGTGTTGACGTGACTTTTAGGAGGCATAAGCAAAAGGCAGGCAGGACGGTGAGTAATGGGTAGCTCGCCGTCCGATCAGCACTAGGCCCGAGAGTCGAGCCGAGTTGTCAGCAATTAGGACGGGGCCCGTCGTGGCCGATGCCTGCCCGGGGGTTGAGGATAAATTCGAAACAGAGTTACCTCGCCCCCGGGCACTAAGGGCAGGAAGGAACAGGGGTGGGTTTTAGTCAGTAAGAGTCTGACACGCCCTCCCGCTCCACCCAGAGAGGGAGAAGTCATTGGTGTATTCATGATTTCCCACCCCAGAAAAAAAAAGGCAGTTAGCCTTGAGCTACAAACCCAGTTGGTTATCACTTTGACAAGATGTGTATGTGTTCTGCACGATTGTAAAACAGTGTGATTAAGTTATTTTTGAATAAAGAAACTTGTAAACACGATATAATAGTATAGGAGAGCTACCATGGAGTTTCTTGCCTCGTTCTTCTCCATGAAGATCTAGTATTGCGAACAGGCAAATAGATTTTCGATTTATGACAAGCCTATTGGAAATAAATACCTAGTCTTGCCTTTCTGTGCTTTTCATAATGAACCCTTTCCCTTAACACCTTATTCATGGGAACTTACATACAAAGTTAATAACTGCATAGTAAACATCTTGACTTCGAAGCTTGATATTTATGTAGATGTGGGTATCTATAAACGTAGTTACCCCCGAATGTTTTACAATTAATTCGACTTATTCTTGCGAGTGCTACTAAAGACTTGACAGTAATCAAAATACAATAGGACGAAAACCAGACGTCATATTGTGAAAAAGAAAAAATGAAAGTCGACGATCTATATTGTTAGGTATCAAAATAAAGGGTTCAAGGAGTCGATTTCAAAAATATAAATCACTATAATGTAGAAAATAAACAATTGAATATTTTTAACAAATCCGACTGTAAAAAACAACTAAAAAGTTCCAAACAAGTCTCTTTTCAAGCAGTCTGGTGCACTTGGTGGCATGAAATCAATAAATGAACTAAAATAACTGCCACCAATTGCAACAGACTGCTTGGAAAGAGACGTTTTTTAGTTGTTTTTTTCAGTCGGATTTGTTGATTTTGATCTGGGAAGAGATTCTAAATATTTGGGTAATGTGAACTGCAGATTAAATTAATAATATCTAAACTGCCAGTTACCCGAGAAACAGACAATAGAAAATCTATTGTGTCTGACCACCAGTGGCCTTACGGTAGTTTAGACCTTAATCTCATTTTAATGTACTTTAATAAAAGAAGTTGAGCTTTTTATAAATTGCTGGTATGAAAAAAAAAATAAGACAACTACTCCTAAAATGTATCTTACCTCACTCCTCATTTCAGCTAAATTATGAACACACCTCTATTGACACCATTTGGTGAATTCAGGGCTTTGAGTATTCCCTCACCAGGCAAAGAGTGGCGGTCACACAGTCCGCCCACTCCCTTACTTGGTACAACCCTTTACAATACTGTAAGAATGTTTGTGTAATTGATTTGATGTTTGTTTGGGTACCTCCCCTACATGTAAAGTGGGTATAAATTTTTTTCTTGCGTATTTTATAGTATTGGGTATCGTTGGATAGGTCTTTCAAAATCATTGAGAGGTTGCGAGAGCTATTTTTTGTTAGAGTCAAGCGTCTCCCCCTCAAGCTAAACTGTTGGCTTGAAAACTCTTAAAAAAATCGTGATGGTAGTAGGTATCAATAAACTCAAAGCATTTATTTCAAATGAACCCTTTACAGGCACTTTTGAATTGTCAATAAGTCGGTTAGTCAGAAAGATGAAGCTAATTGCATATTCCAAAGCGTAAATCTCTATTAAGAAGAACGAGCAAAAAACTCTATGGACACTCTTTCAAACCATGTTATGTATTACAAAATTTCTAGTTACTTAAACTAATTGCAATGGTTTAATTAAAACTAGAGTTGGTGCATGTTCTTTTAGATTTGAATGATCAATACTTACTTCCACGAAAACTTAGTGGGTTTCAGAAATAACTCCCGAACTATAAATATATAAGACTATTTTAGACAGCAATTTACTAATGAAAGACCTTGTGCTTGATGAAATTCTTGAATCAACGGAAATGTTGTAAATTATTTTAATTGCATTTGTGTATATTGAAATTGATTTATTTTCAAATAATTAACTGATAAGCATAATTATTAGTATCATGTGTTAGTTCAACCATTTAAGTAATTAGTTTCTAAACTTGATTTGTCGTTGGTTCTCCCGCCAATTCAAGATGGTGAACATTCGTGTACCGATATGTGTGGCTTTAAAGCAAGTAAAATGTAATAAGTCGTCGTTGAAACATAATGTGTTGATTTAAGAAGAGTGTCCCAGAGTTTCTTGCTAGCTCTTCTCTGAGAAATCGCCTTGGAGCTGGCAGGCCACATTGTGGTTTTAGTTTGTAGCTTCATCTTTCTGACTGATAAATTCCTCGACAGATCAACGTGTGTCTGTAATTTGTTTAAGTGAAATAAAAGCCATGAGTTTCAGTCTAGTATTGCATATCATTAAAGTTCAAGCAGCTCTCCTACCAACAATGAAGAATAACGTCGGAGGCGCGTTCGTACGTATGTCCTGACGTGTCATATAAATGTGTAGGAGAGCATGCGTAAAATACTGTTGAATAACACAATTATACTCATTAATATTATTGATCTAACCTACAGATTAGAGAGTATTATTATCCTTATACACTGTCCAAATAGTAAGATTGTGGGACTAACTTCCGCCCAGCATTCGATATTAAAAATGAAACAGCTGTTCCGAATATGCTGGAGTGTTGATAGACAAAGCTTGTAGATAAACGCTTTCATAAGAATTTTCCTAATTACAACACACCACTAACATGCACAGGCGAATTGGCACTTTTTTGTCGCTAGGGATCATGGTATGACCTGAATACTGTTATTGGGTCCTCGTGTGGCAATGCTACAGTTTACAACTTTTGCAGCTATCATCGTTTTACTTGTTGTAATTAGTCTTAAAGATAAAGATAAAGATATACTTATTGCATAACTGTGTACATTAAGTTCTTATTGACAAACATTACATTTTTAGTTTCAACAGTCTACCCAAGTCGGATATGCAATAGTATAAAGAAATAAAATCATTTATTCCTTGTTTTTTTTTTTTTTTTTTTATAACGAAAGGTTAAATTTATTTATCAGACTATAACTACAATACATATTGTACTAAACTAATAAATAACTTAATAAATAAAATATGTACAAGAGGCTTAAAAAATCCGGTAGTAGTAAAGCTCATTGGGCATCAAAAAATTCGTCCACCTCGCTGTCAATGGGAAAAGTGCCCAGAACGCTGGCAGCATTGCCACGTTGAATGGCAATGCTGATTCGTTGGCCGAAAAAAAGGCCAGCCCTCTGGTCACGTGAAGAGTCGACTAAAAGTTTGCTGATGTCACGGAAAACTCGATGAGCACTCGGACCCCATGGCCCTAGTGTTTCAACCCCAAACGGCTCAAACATATAACTCCCAATAAGGTTGTTATATTTGTATAATATTAAGAAATTAGGTTCTTACAATTTTTTTTTTTTTTCAAAAAACTCATGCAGATTATAAAATACATTATCAATTAACATTTTTTTCAATTTATTTTTGAACATATTTCCATTTAATTGCTTAATTGCTGGCGGTAACTGATTATACACACGAATAGCAGTAACATAAGTACTTTTATAATACATCATATTGTTAATAACCGGTAAATTAATGTCATATTTATATTGTTTCCGAATGTTTTTTTTTAAATTTGATTTGAAATTAAAATATTGCATATTGTTTTTAACAAATAAACATAATTCGAGTATATAAATACCAGTCAGTGTCAGGTAACCCTCCGATCTGAAGATATCTCTTAACGATTCGGTACTATACATGTTATATATCGTCTTAAGACATTTCTTCTGGAGAATGAATGTGGATTGTACGTTTGTCGAGTTCCCCCAATATATGACACCATATGTTAACAGTGGGTACACATTTCCAAAATAAGCATTTCTAGTGACACTTGGATTTGTGGTTTCTGCCAGAACTGACAATGCGTAGCAGGCACTGGATACACTACACTGGTGTTGTGTTATTGTTCCGAAATAAACTTTTATTATTAATATTTATTATTAGTTACCCATGTCATGCCTATATACCTACATATATCATTTGCACTTCACTCAAAATACTCCCTTGAAGTTACACAACTCCAAAGTTCGAAATCTTCCTGAATTTCCTTTTTACGGGAAGAAAAAAATAGAAGCGAATGAAGTGTCGCGTTAGCGTTGCTGGTTTAGATTTAATAGGTTCTGCAGTAAATAGTTTTCGAACTGTATAAAATCTCAGTTGGCAACAGTTAAGGCGTATATATCCGCCAAGTGGCGCCCTCATTGAATAAAAAATCGCAGCAAAGCGTAGAAAATAAAGATTATAGAATCCTATGTTGCGTTTGTTACAAAGAGGATAAGGTATTTTTATGTGGTTAAAACAGGATTCAAAGTGTTTCGTATCCAAAGTAGTAAGCAAAAGTGGTCTAGGATTCTATAATCTTTATCTTCTATGCTAAGATACGAATTTTTATTCAATGAGGGCGCCACTTATGAGGAGGTAGGCCCTTAAGGGAAGGTGTTTTAATGACAAAAGTGAAACGCCACATTGTTGTTTAATTATTTATTATAAAGGCCTCGGAGGGCAATAGATTTTTTACATATACAATCTTTTACACCGGCAAAATTCAACCCGTGTAATCGTTGTGTGTGTTACTGATGTTACCTGCATTAAGACCAAGAACACAATAGTTGTCGCCTTGGACAGTGTTATAGAAGCTGAGCCTCTCCGCCAGCCCCGTGGTGTTGCTCGACGCTCCGATATTCATGCTGCGGCTGCCAGACCAAATAATCTATTAGTCAGTAGGTATGTAGGCATATCTAGGCTGGGGTTATATGCACGTGCTCCTGTGCCCCCCAACCGGGTCAAATAAAACAAGATGCTGTAACTTTGAGAGATTATTTCCTAGTATTTAGGGTTCTGCATGTACGAATGAAAAAACGGAACGCTTTTAGGATCACTCGTGTGGCTGACTGTTCACTGTCGCTGGTCCGTCTGTTATTACAACCAATTTGCTCCGAATCTCGAGACCGATTCAGTGTTATACATAATTATGTATGAACTGCTGTGATTTAAACATAAACGCATAACGTAAATAAATTGTTTTCTCGACTCTTCACGTGACCAGAGAGCTGGGCTTTTGTTTGGCTAACGAATCAGCATTGCTATTCAACTTGTCAGTGCTGCTAGCGTTCTGGGGACAGCGATGTGGATGAATTTTTTGATGCCCAATGATTTATTTTTATTAATTTTTTTTATTGTTGCAGGAAACACAGACTCCGGTAGGGAATTCCACTCCCTAGCTGTACGCGCAATTAATGTTTTCTCAAAACGCTTTGTGCGTATGGATGGGATGCCCACCATGAACCGGTGGCACTTCGCCGTGCGTCTTGTGGTCCATTGATGAAACGGGCTTGGCGGAATCAAATTATGCAATTCCGTCGCACGTTCCCCAAAATGTAATCGATAGAAAACCGACAGGTTAGCAACTCGGCGTCTATGTTCAAGACTTTGCAGTTTTCATACGCATTTGTATTATTATTATTTTGTATATTATATATCTTATATGTTACATATCTTTTATGTTATTTCTAATAAACTATAAACTTAATTGTTTTTGAAAATGGGGTCAGTTTTGAGGAACAAATTAGATGAGGTATTAAAAAACAGTTTTTCAAACTTTATTGTCTGTCATATTATTATAATGGGCTAAATCCCTGAATATCTTGGGTTTTATCTTAATCCTGCTCCTAGGCCCCTGTGTTTCAATACCCAATTACCCATATCATGGTCACTTCACTCCAGATGTTGCGTACGCGTTGCGGCTTTAGATTGAGTTGGTTCTAGTATCTAGATGGTTCGAAAGTTATGATGTCAGTTGGCAATGGATAAGGAAAGGTGTTCTTATGACAAAACGTAAACGCCACATTGTTGTTTAATTATTTATTACTAAAGGGGCCACGTAGGATATAGTTAACAAAATATTTTAATATAGAAAATCTTTTACTCCGACAAATTTCAACTCTATTTCGTGTAGTCGTTGTGTGTGTTACTGACGTTTCCTGCATTAACACCAAGAACACCATAGTTTCCGCCTTTGACGGTGTTATTGAAGCTGTGGCCCCCCGCCATAAGTGAGACGCTGCTCGACGCTCCGAGATTCATGCTGAGTCTGCCAGGACCAGATAAAATATCTGATTAGACGCGTTGTAGGAAATGCTCTCCTTTGGGGGCTTTGCGTTTGACTTACAAAAAAGAAGTCATGGTAGGTACCCATTATTTTATTTATTAGGGACATAAAAACAGTAACATGTTTTAAGGTGATACAATAACATTCTTAAAATAAACAAGTAAACATATATCTCACACTATTGTCCAAGGATTAATCAAAGGCCTAAATTAAAAACGGAAACGCTTTGTAAGAATTATTATTGAATATGAAATTTGAATTTAGTATTATTTTGAATTTGAATTTTGAATTTAAATAAATAAATAAAATGTCTATATCCATGAAGTGTGCGTTATAAGTTTCTACAAGGCGACGAAGAGGTACTGTGCCCCGTTGGTCTTATACATAGAACAGGCGGGGCCCAAATCTGATTACATTACTGGGTACCGTATAACATATTTATTTTGTGATTTCAGTACAATCGAATCTATTGTGGCACAAACTATGCAACTTCAATGCATCCAAAAGTATTCGTCCGGACTCAAAACTCTGAATGCATGTGATAATGTAATAAAAATGTGTGTTCATTCCACCCATTATAAAAAAATAAGATTTAAGTAAATAGGTATTTTTAAGTCCTCTGCATAAATTAACCTAACCTCGGCCAATTTGCCGGTATCAGACGCTAAAGTTACGTAATTACACATTACTAGCACTTCGTCCGCATGGATTTCCAAAATGTATAGATAGCCTATGACACTCACGAAAAACGTGGCTTTCTATTGGTAAAACAATTTTCAAAATCGGTTCAGGAGATCCTGAGATTACCCCCTACAACCTCACAAACTCACAAACTTTACCTCTTTATAATAAAGAAAGAAAAGAAAGAAAAATAATTTATTTTGCACAGATTTAATATTAGTATAGATTCACTTTTATTTAAGTTTGAGTGCTGATCTTCTTTTCTGTTTTGCAGAATATTGTTAGATGATTCATAATTAAATAATATTTTATCACATCAGTATATTATAAGACCATCAGGTAAGATTGTGGTCAAATGCGTGCCTAACAAAAGTAAAAAAAAATATATAATAGATTTTTCGGGTGTAAAAAGACAGTTTCCGAAGCCGAAAGCCATAATCTACCCATTATTTGGATATTTTTTTCCATTAGACCATACCTGGGAATCCACTGGTTCTGGAGATATTGAAGGTAAAAATAGCATTTTTTTTTTTAACGGAAATGAATTCCAAGTGTTATCACTTTTTTGAAGTACTTAGGACTAAGTGTTGTGATTTAGTATTCACATAAGTCAATTCTCTATAGTTTCAGCTATACACACGTATTTTTATTTGTGTGTAGCTGCAGCAGTTTAATAGATATTAAGCTTTAAGTTGGAAGCGGCACGGGGTGCTGGCGCGGAAGGAATTGCCGAGCGGGGGGACGACGGACAAAGTGACAGCAAGGTTTCGTGTCTCCGTATTTCTACGTTCGAGTGGCTAAACTTTTTCCAAACAACCATAACGTGAAATTTCAATATTTTTTTTTTCGAAATTTCGAAATAACGCATTTGCAGTTACAAAAACGCAATGAATATCAAGCGTATCCGACAAATACCTACGTGGCTTAGAGTGAAGGGGCGGGGTTTAACTCCATGTGCTTGGGTTCGCGTTACATTGCGCGCAACAATTTTTTTTGCATACCTAGAAATAAAAGTCGTTTCCTAGCAATATTTTTTGCGCAAAACTACGTTATTAGACGTACAGTAGGCGTAGTTAACGGCTATGTCATGTGTCTTTTTACAGCCTGTACAAGTAGCGGCACGAAACTTTAGCGCTGACCGTTATTGCGCAGAAGTAAAAATTAAGGTACCTGAGGGGGCTAGTGGGATGGAGGGCGAGCGTGCGTAGCGCCGATTGGCTCTCCAGTCGCATTCTGTTCCCCGCGCGCCACCCGCGCCACCCACCCATGCGCAGCAATTATCGTTCAGCGCTAGACTTACGTGCCGCTACTTGTATAACGCGATCATTTGGGAGGGTGCTAAACACCTTGGAAGTTTGGTTTTTCAAGTATGACCTACAAGTACGCACTTAAAAAAACTTTTTTTACAAAAAAAAGCAACCGACTTCCAATTCTTCGAAAAAAACTTCAAAATTAAAGTTATTTTTTAATTTTTAGTGTATTTTTTTTTTTGGAAGTCGGTTGTTTTTTTTGTAAAAAAGTTTTTTATTTTTCACTTGTTAGTTGTTATACCCCAGAACTAAAAACCCCAATAACATGGAACGTGGAATTTAAACATTTGGAGAACAACAAAACGTCACATACGTATTTTTCGTTTTTGTTCAGTTTCTCAAAAAGCGCTGAAGCAATTTCGATAAAATTTATATGGGACCACAACGGAGAAATCGGCGGACATACATAAAAAAAAACATACATACAGTCGAACATAAAACCTCCTCCTTTTTCGAAAGTCGGTTAAGTTGGAGTCGGCCCAAGTTAGTTAGGTACGCTCAAAGTTCATAATAACAGTTCCATACATTTTGTTAATCGGAAACTAAGTAGTCTGCGGCGCTTTGGGATCTTGTACTAATAGAGTTACGTAAATATCGAGAAATACTGTTTTGTGAAAGTATTGGCTTGATCGAATAGGGTTACAGGTATTATTTATTTATTTATTTAAATTTCATGCAATAGTGTACATAGGCGAAATTAATGCAACAAGGCATTCTCTAACAGTCAACCTTTTTTTTTTTGGGGTGTTGGGAAATCATCCAATGACTTCTCCCGCTCTGGGTGGAGCGGGAGGGCGTGTCAGACTCTTACTGACTAAAACCCATCCCTGTGCCTTCCCTGCCCTGAGTGCGCTGAGCGCGGTAACTCTGTTTCGAATTTATCCACAACCGCCGGGCAGGCATCGGCCATGGCGGGCCCCGTCATGGTTGTTGACAACTCTTTGAGGCGTGGAACACTACGCGCCGTCGACTCTCGGGCCTGGTGCTGATCGGACGGCGAGCTATCCACTACTCGCCGTCCGCAGGCCCGGGTGCCAGTCAATCTTTAAGAGACTTCTCTGTTGTAGGTGTACAACAACAAATAAAAAATCTTCATCAGCAATATTTGCCTAGCCTTTTCCCAACTATCTTGGGGTAGGCTTGCAGTCTAACCGGATGCAGCTGAATACCAGTATTTTACATGGAGCGATCGCCCATCTGACCTCCACAACCTAGTTACTGGGTAATACGATACCCTTTGGTAAGACTGGTTGTCAGACTTTCGGGCTTCCGACGACCCGTAACGACTGACAAAGATCCACTATTGACAGCAGGGGCCAACGGCTTAACGTGATTTCCGAGGCACGGAGGAGTCTCGGTAAAAAAAAAGATGGGAAAAGCTAGGCAGATACATATATTTTATACATTGCTTACTTGTCTGGCCTTTGTGCCTCCCCCGGTGCCCAATCTGGGACCCGTATTACAGGCGGTACCACGCCAAAGTATGCGGCTCGTCGAACCTTCTTGAGTTCTGAAAGAGAAACTTATGTTTAGAATCTTATTAGATACAGGAATATCCGGAAGGATGCGCGTCAATCAAACTCGCTAGTCAATTGCACACTGATTTATTTGGCTAGGACAATCTATCCAACTAGGGGGGAATGCGGGAGTGGGTGGGGGATACCCCTCCTCAGCACACATACACAACATCCCTTCCCCTTATGTTATGTATCATTCTTAACCTAATTACAATACACATGCTAACTAAAACTAATTTATTCTATGGTTGTATCTGATGATTCGTCGTCCTCATCATCACTGACGTACTGAGCCATCGGACTGACTGGCCGGCGCCTCTGAGTTATGGCGGCGGCACGCGGCGGAGCTGCAGAAGTATCTGATGATGTCACCCTTTGTCCACCAGGGTCCGTTACCGGCTCTCCTCCCCCTCCTGGCAGTGCGACAGTCTCGGGGTGTGTGGTAGCGAGCGGCGCCACCTCGGGCACCACATTCGGGTTCCAGTCCTGGTCGTCGCTCGATGTTGAGCTCAGTCTATTCCTTATTAGATCTATGTGCCTGGTGACTTCACGTCCTAAATGCGGGACGTATACCACATACATAATATTGATTTTCCTTCTAATGATCCCTTGAATCCAGTTGAGTTTTTTGTTATTTATATTTTTAGTTATACACATTTTTACGTTTACTTTAAAGTCAGTTCTGTGTTTTCCTCGGTAGTTTTTAGCCTGTAAGGACTGTTTACGTTCGACGGTATGAGTTAGTTCTGTGGACGAAGGTGACGGCGCGATTGGTTTCTATAGATCTAGCCGTGAGCGCAAAGCGCTCCCAAATATTATCTCCGCGGGTGACTTATCAGTGGTACTATTTTTAGAGTTCCTATAGTCGAATAAAAACTTTGCTATTTTCCAAGAATAGTTTTTTTATTACACCCTTCTAAAATTACACTCTTAAGCCCCTTTTTAACAATTTTTACGTAACTCTCTGCCTGCCCGTTACGAGCCGGGTGATAACAGGAGATAAGACATGCCTAATACCGTTTATTGTACAGAAGTCCTTAAATTCTAATGATGTAAAAGATGTGCCGTTGTCACTCACCAACGTATGTGGAACTCCAAATCGCGACATAAAATCGTATAATCTATATATAACAGCCTTTGAATTATAAGTTGAGGACATGTCGTAACATTCTACCCATTTACTATAAACATCCACAATAATTAAGAACATGTAATCATGAAACGGGCCTAAAAAATCTAAATGAATCCGGTAAAACGGTTGCGGCGGCAACGGCCAAGGCGCGAGAAGGGAGTGCGGCGGTGCGGGGTGCAGCGCACAGCACACGCTGCAAGCCCCCGCTAACTGCTCCAGCGCTGCGTCTGTACCAGGAAACCATAGCCGCTTACGAGCCTCCGCCTTCATCTTCACCACCCCGAAATGTGAACTATGTAGTTCCCTACAAACGTTTCCTTTTAAGGACGAAGGAATAACAACTTTATGCCCGCGTATTAAGATACCATTTTCGTATGATATCTTGTAAAGAAATATTTCTTCCACCGGCTAGCGTCAGAGATACTTATGGCATGAGACCCTGGTTACCTATCTTCGGGTATTTTCACATGAGGTGTGTATGTAGTAAATAAGAGTCCTTAGATTTGGTCTTCACATATATCACGTTTATTTTCAACACTGCATCACACTAGATAGCACTCCGTTTACAGAAAATTGTTAAAAAGAAGAAAACTTACAATTTATATTGAAACACTTTTACCCTATCGTTCGAAGATTATAGGTCCAGTTCAGAGGTCCTCAAGCGGCATCTATGCCGTGGTCATCTAATCCTGGGCATATCTGGACACGTGTATGCTTGTGTACGGAACCTTTTGCTATTGTCAAAACAGCATTGTTCTTCCAAAATATAATGTAAACTATGATCCGACCCTTTTTATAACATTTTTTCCTTAATATAAATCTAACGTAGGAACCCTGCCAACAAATAGAAAGATTTTGATGAGACTCCTGAATGCCACGCGCTTATGACTTAGCATCAGCACAAAAAAAAAACCAAAAAAGATACTCACAGCGTCCTACATTCGAATGCTTAACACATTTGAACTTAACTCTGGTTCCAGCTGTCCTTCGAGACATTATTAAATGTTTTTAAGAACTTTTTCCAATAAATAAAGTTTAAAGTGGCAGACTCGCTCCAGATCAACTTGGAAAAAGAAACGTCAAACGACAATCTGTCATCTGTCAACTCACAAAACAATGCTTCATTCCACGAATCTAAATTTATTCTATTTTTTAGGTGTTACAATACACCTTACCCCGGTTAAAAAAAAAATTTTACTCAAAAATTTTTTTTTTTAAAGACTACAATGCCATGTACATTTAGAATCCCACCAAAACCCTCGGCAGAAGCTGAGGCATCTCGAAACAAATCTGAATCTAGATTCCCCTCAGACACAATGATTATATTACTACTACATCAGTAAGTACTAATTTAATTTAAGTTTTCAATTAAGTATTAAGTACCAAATAAAATTAAGAAAAGATGAGAAGGTATGCATAACCCCCAATACACCTTAACAAAAGTCTGTATGTAGGTATGCACACATTTAAATAAAGTTTCAAGTTTAGTTTAATTAAATAATCAATACTCCTTAACGCAAAGTATTGTTATTCCAAAGGATCTATAAATTTTATATCTAAATAACTATGATACTAGATGTATCAAGTATTCACAAGTAATTATTTCAAAACTAATAAAAAATAAGCATTTAGTTTTGACAACATTAATCTAAGTATAAAGTTTTATTTCATTACCCTCAATCTCCAATCCTAGTAAGTAACAGTAATACCCTAACAACAAGTTCTTAAAGAAAGTAACATCACATCACAAATCTAAGTGATTGTGATCTATCATATCAATATCAAGTAAATTACAAAATCATATTCTATATAATTGAAATTCAAAAGCATTAAGGTTAATTTAATTAAACAAGATTATAAGAAACTGTTTAATCAAATTACATAAGTATTGGCTTGGGAGCAATTCAAGCATGAACCCCAAGCCAAAAACTAAAAGCGAATTGAGGACTATTTGCCCATCTAAACGAATTTGGGTATGCAATACCAGACACACTTACCGTGTATCTTTTAATGGACAGACTTACGAATGACCTAGCCAATTGTTAACAAAATAAACGAATTGGGGCTCAACTATCCATCTAAACAAATTCGGATATTCAATATACCAGACACATTTATCATGTATCTTTTAGTGAACAAATCTTAAGATGTCCTATAATCAATTCCAAAAGTTAATTAAAAATATAATAAATAAAAGTTAAATTTAGTTATGTAAGAGTGAATTGAGGACTATTTGCCCACCTAAACAAATTTGGGTATTCAATATACCAGACACACTCACCGTGTATCTTTTAATGGACAGACTTACGAATATCCTAGCCAATTGTTAATAAAATAAACGAATTGGGGTTCAACTATCCATCTAAACAAATTTGGATATTCAATATACCAGATACATTTATCATGTATCTTTTAGTGAACAAACCATAAGATGTCCTATAATCAATTCAATAAGTGAATTAAATATATAATTCCATAAGTGAATCCAATTAAAAGGATTAAATAAATAAAAGTTTAATTTAGTTTTATTTAATTAAGTTGGGCGCCTGTGGGATCATCAATAAATAAATTTGAGTAAATATACCACAATTATAGAAGTTGGTATCACTAAGAGAATTGAGAAGTTTTTATACTAATAAAGTAATTAAGTAAAGTGAGTTTAAATTTTAAAGTTTTAATAACTCCGGTGAAGTATTATAGTCATCCGAGAAATTCCCATTAAATATTGGGACCAAGTTAAAATTCGTTTGACTATTTCACTATCTATCCACAGTCAACTATCCAAGTAAACGGTACAAGTCAGCGGTATAAGTCAGCAATTGGTCAGCAATTGGTTTCGAACACAAGCGTACCTCATCGGCCACCGTAGGTGCCAGATAGTCCTCTTACTTAAAACTGCCACACAGACCTCGATACCGCTTGCAGATCTCATCTCAGGATACATTTGGATCGACTGAAACATTAAAACAATTTAATTCATGTACAAATTCCTACCTAAGAAGGTAATCAATCCATATTTTATACATACATCCTGAACAAAAGAAATCTATCTTAAGTTTCTATACTTAAGTTAAATTAACAAGTCAATATTATATAATATTAAGTGTAAAAAAAATTTTACCATGAGTTATAACAATAGTGATCAATAAAAATTATAGTTTAAGTTTCACTAAGTGAACATAAGAAGCTAATATTAGACACTCATAGCTGCATCTAATATAAATGAGTTGTTACAATCATTAAATTCAAGAATACATATCAAGGGATGAGGCTCAACAGACCATGTGCTGATAACCTCAAATTAAGTACCTTCACAATAATATTAGGTATTGAACAACTCCAATAATTAAGTTAATCACCATTTAAGTTTAACTCATAATTAATAAGGCATAAGACAGGCAACCTAAAATTTTGCCATGTGCTTATAAAATCAGTGAAAATATTGTCACAGCAATTTAATTAATATTTAACATGTTTACAAATTTAAGTCAAATACTATTTAAGTTTATAACATAAAGCATAAGACAGGCAACCTAAAATTTTGCCATGTGCTTATAAAATCAGTGAAAATATTGTCACAGCAATTTAATTAATATTTAACATGTTTACAAATTTAAGTCAAATACTATTTAAGTTTTAACTAATAAACAAAGGCTTAAAATTGGAAACTATAATATAAATTTTCAACAATGTGCCTTTTAACCAGAATAGTGTCAAAATGTTTGACCTAAAAGAAAATAATTAAATAAGAATTAGCTAATAAGCTTGACCATAACTCTAGATAAATTACCTCAAACAAACCTCATGCCCCACGTTGGGCGCCACTGTAAAGAAATATTTCTTCCACCGGCTAGCGTCAGAGATACTTATGGCATGAGACCCTGGTTACCTATCTTCGGGTATTTTCACATGAGGTGTGTATGTAGTAAATAAGAGTCCTTAGATTTGGTCTTCACATATATCACGTTTATTTTCAACACTGCATCACACTAGATAGCACTCCGTTTACAGAAAATTGTATGTTTAACTTACAATTTATGTTGAAACACTTTTACCCTATCGTTCGAAGATTATAGGTCCAGTTCAGAGGTCCTCAAGCGGCATCTATGCCGTGGTGATCTAATCCTGGGCATATCTGGACACGTGTATGCTTGTGTACGGAACCTTTTGCTATTGTCAAAACAGCATTGTTCTTCCAAAATATAATGTAAACTATGATCCGACCCTTTTTATAACATTTTTTCCTTAATATAAATCTAACGTAGGAACCCTGCCAACAAATAGAAAGATTTTGATGAGACTCCTGAATGCCACGCGCTTATGACTTAGCATCAGCACAAAAAAACCCAAAAAAAATACTCACAGCGTCCTACATCCGAATGCTTAACACATTTGAACTTAACTCTGGTTCCAGCTGTCCTTCGAGACATCATTAAATGTTTTTAAGAACTTTTTCCAATAAATAAAGTTTAAAGTGGCAGACTCGCTCCAGATCAACTTGGAAAAAGAAACGTCAAACGACAATCTGTCATCTGTCAACTCACAAAACAACGCTTCATTCCACGCATCTAAATTTATTCTATTTTTTAGGTGTTACAATCTGTGCCCGACAATTGTAAAATGGTTTTAAGCCTGTGTCGTCATTAACTTTCCTTGGCCATCCGTTTAAAACATAACGCTTGATAATAGCTAGATGCGTGTCGAGTTCCGTCTCGCGACGCAGGTCGCTTAGCGTTACCGGTAGGTCTCCGTCAACTACAAAGTTGACGTATGCCGCGCGATCCAAACACTCCGCGATCTCGTCCTGCGCCTTTGTTACGTTCGTATCCACACACGCTCGAGATAAATAGTCTGCGCTGTTTTGCTTACTGCCAATATACTCAATGGTGTAATTATACGCCGCTAAAAATATAGCATATCTTTGCAGACGGTTAGCGGATACTTCGGGGATGCCTTTGTGGGGCCCGAGGGGTTTATGATCGGTTCGCAGCACGAAGGGTTCCGACCGCCCATATAGGTATTGATGGAACCGCCTTACACCGAAAATAATCGCGGTTGCTTCTTTTTGGATTTGAGCGTAATTTTTTTCCGCGCACGTCAGTGTTCGGGAATCGAATGATATTGGCCTTTCTAACCCTTCATCACCTATTTGTGATAATACAACTCCTAACCCTGTGGGCGATCGTCTACTGTTATTATTAACTTTGCGTTCGGGTCGAAATGCGCTAATGTCCTATCGGATGCTAAAATGTTTTTTTTCGGACGAACGCGTTATCGTGCTCTGGAGTCTATTCCCACTTTATGTTTTTATTCAATAAGTTGTACAATGGACTTAACACGGATGACGCGTTCGGCACGAAGTTCCGATAGTAGTTCGTTACACCCAGGAACGACTGTAGTTGTGCGACGTTTGTCGGCTTGGGTGCCTGTGTTATGGCCTTGACTTTATCGGGCGACTTCCTAATGTCATTTTAATCTATGATGTGACCTAAATACGAAATCTCATCCTTAAAAAAATCACATTTACTCATTTGCACAGTTAATTCTGCGTCATCTAAACGTTGTAGGACCGTAATGAGTCTCTGCATGTGTTGATCTTTATTTACCCCTGTTATAAGGATGTCATCCAAGAGAAAGATGATCCCGTCAATTCCCGAGAGTAAACATTCCATCGCGCGTTGGAAAATGGCGGGTGCACTGGACAACCCAAAGACCAATCGTGTAAAATTAAAAAGCCCACGGTGTTATTGATGCAAGATTAACCTCTGTGATTTTTCCTTTAAATTAAACCGATTATACGCCATTGATAGGTCTATTTTACTAAACTGTACGCCGCCATGTAATTTAGCTGGTAAATCATTTACCGTCGGCAAGGGATACTGGTCGATTATTAACTGTTTATTTATTGTAACTGAGTAATATGCGCATAGTCTGATGCTACCGTCCTTTTTCAAAACGGGCACAACAGGCGACGCGTATTCCAAGTGTCCAACTGGCTTTAAAATGCCTAGTGTTAACAATCGATCGAGCTCTTTGTCTATTTTTAACCGACTTCAAAAAAAGGAGGAGGTTCTCAATTCGACTGTATTTTTTTTTTTTTTTTTTTTTTTTTTTTTTTTTATGTGTGTTACCTCATAACTTCTAACTACGTGAACCGATTTTGAAGATTTTTTTTTTATTTGAAAGCTGTTGCTTTACATTTGGTCCCATTTTAAT
This sequence comes from Polia nebulosa, assembly GCA_951329385.1. NCBI lineage: Eukaryota > Metazoa > Arthropoda > Insecta > Lepidoptera > Noctuidae > Polia > Polia nebulosa. The sequence continues at coordinate 6,124,597 of OX589588.1, read as the reverse complement.
TTGGTGAAGAGCTGATGAAGGACTTCGGAGATACACAACGGAACTCTTCAATAAATGATAGCAAACCTTCCAGAATTGCTGCAATCGCATGTCTGTATATTGTTTTCACCACTCCACAACATTACATCACGCTGATGCGCTCTGAAGGGGTATACAGATTTGTACAGTTCACCCTGATACACCCTAATTTCACCAACTACGTTCAAATTCCCTATTTTTGGGGCTATCAATTCGGGCATAACTTTACTATTAATTTAGTTTTAGAATGGGGTAAAACAACTAAAAAGTGAAAAATAAAAAACTTTTTCAAAAAAAATACAACCGACTTCCATAAAATAATACTAAAAAATGCAAAATAACTTTAATTTCGGAAGTCGGTGTCAAATAACGAAGAAACCAAACTAGAAACACCGACTTCCGAAATTAAAGTAATTTTGCATTTTTTAGTATTATTTTATGGAAGTCGGTTGTATTTTTTTTGAAAAAGTTTTTTATTTCTTTTAACGCGTAAGGTACTGGTCTTGCTTTGAAAAATATTGGCTTAGCATCGGATTTTAATTGTACTTCAATTTTATATTTGTTAAACGATCCGAGATTTCCTGAGAATACTTTAGGGAACATATTAAAGAGTTGTTTATCAACATTGGTTTTAAACTTGCATGCCGCTAGTGTTTTATCGAACACGGCATGTACGAGCGCCGCCGCCGGCACCAACGCCGCCGGCGCCGCCGGCGCTAGCTCCAATTCGAACTCGTGAATGAAATCACGGCCTAGCAGTGGCGGTCCGTCTGCGCGTACTATATACATATTCAGAGTATGTGTTCGCCCGAGATACGATTTATTTATTTATTTAACACTTTACGCACATACAAGTACAGAGGCGGACTTAATGCCTCAGGCATTTTCTACCAGTCAACCTTAGGGTGATGCAGAAACAAATAGTGGTAGGTGCGGAAAAAAAAACAAAAAAAACAGGGCATCTTTATTTAAATGCAAAGGAACATAAATACATATGTAAACTACTAATAAAATATATACTCATATGAATAAACTTAATACACAAATATACATAGCCAACAACATAGGTACAAATAGATTATTGGAAAAAGAATTAACGCTGTGAGGATACTACTGCCAACTTTTTACAAATGTGTTCGCGAACTTTAATTTTGAAGGTTAATCGGTTAGTTACCATCCTGATTTCTTGGGGGAGCGCATTCCACAGAGAGATAGACTGAACGAAGAAAGAACAGTGAAGAAAGTCAGTACGGTGAGTGGGACATAAAAGAAGACGGTTATGCGATGACCGTAGATTTCTATTGTGGTTGGCGCAAATGTATAAAAAGTGAGGGGCTAGATAACTAGGAGAATTTGGAGAGAAAAGAAACGAGTGCAAGGTGGTAAGCGCCCTTTGCTCTCTACGCTGGCGTATGGGCAACCAATTAAGAAGCGACCGATGCGCAGAGACATGATCATATTTGCGCAAATTGAAAACAAATCGAATGCAGTAATTAAGAAGACGGTCAAGTTTGTTGAGGAGATCTGCAGTCAGGTCATAGTAGCACACGTCACCATAATCGATAATAGGAAAAATTAGGGTCTGCACAAGCATTTTCTTCGTGTTCGATGGCAAAAAGTTTTCAAAACAACAAAACAACTCCGATCGTTTCGATATTTTCCCCGGTATAACTAAATAACTTTTTGTTGGTGACAGACAACGGTAACCGTTTGAAATACGAATTGTAGGTTTTTGCTGATATTACGCTTACCGCCGAACCACTATCGATCTCGAACTCTAAAGCTAGACCACTGACCATTACACGCTCCGTCATAGGTTTCCCTTTTACGCACCTAATATTATAAAAACGCTCACCGTCGTCGCCTCCGTCGTCCACAGTACCTTCATCCACGTATTTCACTTTGCCCTCATTGGGACACATTTTACGTAAATGACCTTTATTACCGCACTTTTTACACTTATAGTTTTTGAAACGACACTGATTAGACTTGTGATTTGTATAACCACACACACCGCACTTTTCCTTCTTGGAAATGTTGAAGACGCCGTCCGGGCCCGCTGCACCTGGCACTGTGCCTGGCGCTGCCAGCGACGAGGTCTGGCGCGCGCAGCGCACGCTCTCTGCCAAGTCGATGGCCTTCGCGAGGGTCAGCTCCCGCTGATCCTGTGCGAAAAGTTTGTCCCGTTCGTGTCCTGCCACCATGCCCATGATAAATTTATCTAGCAAGGCCTCTTCCAAATTCTTGAATGCACAGTGAGTCGCCAATCTCCTGATCCTGGCCGCCCATTGAGTGTGACCTTCTCCTGGCCGTTGTGTTGCCGAATAGAAAATTGATTTCTCAGCAAACCCGAACCTTTTTGGTGTGAAGTGGTCGTCGAGAAGTTTCACTGTCGTCTCGTAACTCAATTCTTCCACCTTGTTGGGTAACGCCAGGTTGCTTGCAAGTTTGAACGTCGCTTCACATAATGACGTTAATAATATCGCCCTCCGTTTGATTGTTGCTTTGTCCGGTTCAGAGGTTATGTCGTTAGCAATAAACCATTGATTTAATCGCAACTTAAAACTGTTCCACTCTTGTGACTGGTGGTCAAAAGTGGTAAGGACGCCATAAGTCATTCCCGTAGACATTTTATATTATTATGGGTACAGTTTGAGACGCATTGTTTCCACGATATATCTTATATTCCAAAATAACACCAGTCTCCTTAGATTTTTTTTTTGGTTATAAATACAGTGATATTGCAGAAAATGCAAAGCCACAAAGAAATAAATGAACAACTTATTTTCAAAAAAAATTAACATGCCTTAAGGCGTATATAGCCACCAAGTGGCGCCCTCATTGAAAAAAAAATCGTAGCAAAGCGTAGAAAATAAAGATTAAAAAATCCTATGTTGCGTATGTTACAAATACCATATCCTATTTGTAACAAAAGCAACATAGGATTCTTTAATCTTTATTTTCTATGCTAACATACGAATTTTTATTCAATCGGGGCGCCACTTACGGGGAGGCAGGCCCTGAAATATAATATTTATTTAAACTTATAATACAAATTCAATCCGAAAATATTACAGTTCATGTTGATTCGTTTTATAAAACGGCAACTTTATATATAAAAACGTACCTAATAGTTAAATATTATTAATAATGAATACCTACCTGGCACCGCACACACAGGCAACTGCAACGATCAGAACGACTGTCACCACACGCGACATCTTGCTCACTACAATTGTTCGCTAGACTGAATGAGAGATCGCATGGCTATGCAGCTTTTATACATTATCTTTCAAGAACACTCTTGGAAACACCAAAAAGAAAAAACCGGCCAAGTGCGAATCGGACTCGCCCGCAAAGTGTTAACACTTAAATGTCATCAATAATAATAAAAAAATAGAAATCGCGAAACCGTTTTATTTCATAATAATAATTCCAATCCTGTTTTCTATTGTACCAGGTTCGCGTGTTCTTCTAGGTTATTAAGCATTGCTTGTCGAGGTTTGTCATTGGATGAAAGTGCTTAATGACGCAAGGCATGGCGCGCTTTCTGTAAAGTTAGTGTTAACTTTTCATTGAATAAAATTATTTTAAGGTTAACTGATTAATTTGTTAATGTCGTGAAAAAGTGATTGATTTTTCAGAATACACTATCAATATTTTACTGTATATTTTACTAAAATATTTCTTCAAAGTAAACGAATTTTAATACTGCCAGTTCTTTTAAAAAATCGTAATTCACCTGCTCTTATCCCAATTTATTTGGGGTCGGCGCAACATGTCTTTTTCTTCCATACTCCTCTATTAGTCGTCATCTCTGTAGTCACCCCCTTTTTATCCATATCCTCTTTCACACAGTCCAACCATCGTTTCTTTGGCCTTCCTCTACTCTTATGGCCATCCACATCCGTACACAAGACTTTCCTCAAGACATTTTCTTCATTCCTTCGCATCACATGCCCATACCACGACAACCGATTTTCACACAACTTTTCAGTCAGCGGTGCCACTTTCAGACTTCCTCTTATATACTCATTCCTAATTCTATCCATGCGCGTAACACCACACATCGCTCTTAGCATTCTCATCTCAGCCGCATGCAATTGCTTTTCATTCATCCCTTTTGTGGCCCAACATTCTGAACCAAACAAGACAGCAGGTCTGACCATCGTTTTATAAATCTTCCCCTTAAGTTTAAGGGGAATGCGGGAGTCACAGATAGTCCCGGTGACCTGCCGCCATTTCATTCATCCAGTGTTAATTCTGTGATTAACAGTCCGATCTATTTCGCCATCGCTATGCACGAGTGAACCGAGATACCGAAACTCGGAGCAGACTGGGAGAAGCGCTCCATCTAGCACTATAGCTTCAGAACTGGAGAGACCGCCGAAATCGCCTAACATGTATGCAGTTTTGGTTCTGCTGATTTTCAAGCCAAGTTCCTCCAGCTTCTGTTGCACTTTCTCCAATCTGCTCTGGATCTCAGGTCCATCTTCACCGACCAGAACAATGTCGTCGGCAAACAGCATGCACCAGGGTGCCTCCTCCTGTATTTCCGACGTAAGAGCGTCCATAATCAAGAGGAAGAGGTAGGGACTTAAAGCCGACCCTTGATGTAAGCCTACAGTCACACTGAACTCATCGGTGTTGCCAGCAGCCGACCGGACGTAGGTCCTAGATTGTCTGTACATAGCACGAATCAACTCAACATGCTTCCCAGGCAAACCTTTCTCTTTCAAGGCCCACCAAAACACATCCCGAGGTACCCTTATCATACGCTTTCTCAAGATCAATGAACACCATGTGCAAGTTCTTGTGCACACGTCTGTACTTCTCGCACAATTGACGGAGAGCGAAGGTGGCGTCCATTGTTCCTCGACCTGGCATAAACCCAAACTGGTTCGGGGTAATCTCACTCTCATCTCGCAATCTTTTCTCTATCACTTTCTCCCATACTTTCATAGTATGTGACATGAGCTTTATCCCTCGATAGTTGTTGCAGTCCTGTACATCCCCTTTATTCTTGAAGATGGGCACTAGCGAACTATTGCACCATTCTTGTGGGGTCACTTCTTCATACAACAATTTATTGAAGAATAAAGTCAGCCACATACTTCCATCCTCTTTTAAAGACTTCCATACTTCTACTGGTATGTCATCAGGGCCCATGGTCTTTCCATATTTCATACATTGAACAGTTCTTATCAGCTTCTAATCCAAACACTAATCAAAGCTATTGGGTGCGTTATTTTAGACACTGGTGACCTGCGTTTATCCGACAAACGTTTTGCAAGGTGTTGTCGGATAATCGAATTTTTCGGAATATAACGGGTGTAAATAGACAGTTTCCGAAGCCGAAAGCCACATTTTTACCCATTATTCGGACCATTTTTTTTCCACTAGACCATACCTAGGAAACCACTGGTTCTGGAGATATTGAAGGTCAATATCGCATTTTTTTTTCTTTTTTCGCAAAAGAATTTCTAAATGTAATTATGAAACTTTTTTCCAAACAAACAATACCTGAATTTTCGTTTAGTTTTTCGAAATTACGAATTTGCGGTTACGAAAACGCAATGAATATCAAGCGTATCTGTTCAAGATCAACATTAAATAAATAAAAAGTTAAAAACCATTTCTAATAAACGACCAGCTTAGATCAGAACACAGAAGTAGTTTTATGTCACCTTCAACCCATCTAGTATAATTATCATTAGGTCAGCAGATCGACTAGTCAGCGTACCTAGTAAACAGTATCCGACAAGTACCTACGTGGCTTAGAGCAAAGGGGCGGGGTATAACTCCACTTATCTGTGTTCGTGTTACATTGCGTGGAATAAAAAATAGTTTTATTTTTCATACCTAAAAATAAAGTCGATTCCCAGCAATAATTTTTGCGCAAAATTTCTTTGTTAGACGGACAGTATGCTTAGTTAACGGCTCTATGATTTGTCTTTTTACACACCCTGTGGAGTACTGCTACCGACCCTTTGTAGTTCGAGACTTTTTTGAAAAGGAGAACCTGTCATCCGACAAATAACTTAAATTAATGACTTAGGATATTTAAAATCAACAATAAAACTTGTAGAGCAGCAAATCGTGATTTGGGTTTATTAAGTTTTGACTTGAATAGGTATATTTGAATACACTTGAATATATTTTACGAAGTATCGGCCGAATGTTCGGACATATTTGTGTGAAGTGTTGGAGTACACCCCCTGTACACAGATTCAATCACATTTTTCAGAAAATGTTATTGACAATTTTGACAAGAATGTTTAGCAAATTATGCGCTGAACAGATTTGTAAATTAATTCTTCTTTGCCATAAGCTCACAAACATAACTCGAAATGATATTGGGCACGAAAGAGCTGTACTTAACGATTGATTGACCTAACGTAATCCACTATGAACTTAAAAAAAATAACTAGCTGTTACTTAGGTATATTATGGATAGTAGTAGTAGTAGTAAAGGGACTCCTTTGTCCGCACTTAGTCTCTCATTTGGTCCGTTGTGCCTGGCTAACATAGCCAGCCTAACTCCGCCTAGAAGCACAGAAGGTTCCTGGGAGCTTCGCGAAGCGACCTCACTGTTCCGAGGATTTGTGCACGTTAGGCAGCCACGGTCTCGCATTCCAGGATGACGTGGGCGGCTGATTCTTCGCCGTCAAAACATCCTCTGCAGAGAGGGCTGTCCGTGATGCCTAGATTGAAAAGATGCTTGTTTAAGAGACAGTGGCCCGTGGTTGCCCCTATCATTATATTGTGGTTATTTATGTGCAATAATAATTTATTATTCAAAAAATCATACAAAGTTGCGCAAATAATTCACCGCGAGTGAAATTTGCAAGACTCAAGGAACAGGGCCTACAAGGAATTTACAAAAAAACTTTTTACAAAAAAATACAACCGACTTCCATAAATAATACTAAAAAATGCAAAATAACTTTAATTTCGGAAGTCGGTGTTTCTAGTTTGGTTTCTTCGTTATTTGACACCGACTTCCGAAATTAAAGTTATTTTGCATTTTTTTGTATTATTTATGGAAGTCGGTTGTATTTTTTTGTAAAAAGTTTTTTATTTTTCACTTTTTAGTTGTTGTACCCCATTCTAAAACTAAATTAATAGTAAAGTTATGCCCGAATTGATAGCCCCAAAAATAGGAAATTTGAACATATCAGGGTGAACTGTACAAATCTGTATACCCCTTCAGAGCGTATCAGCGTGATGTAATGTTGTGAAGTGGTGAAAACAATATACAGACATGCGATTGCAGCAATTCTGGAAGGTTTGCTATCATTTATTGAAGAGTTCCATTGTGTATCTCCGAAGATCTTCATCAGATCTTCACCAAATTAAAATGGGACCACATGTGAAGCAACAGCTTTGAAACAAAAACAAAATCTTCAAAATCGGTTCACGTAGTAAGAAGTTATGAGGTAACACACATAAAAAAAAAAAAAAAAATCCTCCTTTTTTTGAAGTCGGTTAAAAATAGGTATGTGAAGAAACTATTACCGTCGTGCTGCCTCAAACCTGCCCCGTAGAGTGCGTTATGGACAGCTGCAGCTCAGACCGATTTTATCACAAAATTTTTGACGAAATCGATTCGCCTTTTTTCTCCTTGAAAACTCAGCGGATTCAATTATTTTTGGCACCAAAATTTTAAGAAACAGATTTTATAAGTCCCTTTTAAATGTTTTATGTTAAAACTTTTCGAATTTGTCTGGTAGTCCTCTAATAACGGTGGTAAAAATAGGGTCATTTTTGTCATTTTTGTAGGGTCATATTTTCTTTACTTATTATTTGCTGAAAAAAAAGAAATGACAGGGACGCGGACGTGTCTACAGCAGCGCTTGACTTTATGAAAAAAAAAAAGATTGCTCTAGAGGCATTATTCAGGAAGAAAAAAGTGGAATACATTTGGATGGAGAATCGCAGCCCCTGTTCCCTCTTAAGGGTCTACTACCCGCCAAGTGGCGCCCTCATTGAATAAAAAATCATAGTATAGCATAGAAAATAAACATTAAAGAATCCAACGTCACGTTTGTTACAAAGAGTTAAACCGCCTTGCTGAAGTGTTAAAGATCATCCACAAGTTATCGGAGTCAAAATCGTTGCAAATTCTATAGACATACACAGCACACCCCATTTGAAGCATTGAATTACACTGAAAGCGGCGTTGGCTTTGCGCAGTATACTTGGTGTTAAATTAACGGATCGCGTTCGTCGCACCATACTGCGCTCCAAAACAAAGATCGTTGACGTGGCTCAGAAAGCTACCCAGCTTAAATATGACCGGGCTGCACATGTCTGCATGCCGATCGAGCAATGGGGCCGCATAACTCAAAATTGGTGCTCTGAAACCGCGAGATGGGGACGCGACAGACCACGAAGGAGATGGCGGGACGACTTGTATGTCTTCCTTAGAAATTGATAAAACTTGCCAATGTACAGAACCGGGAACAGTGGTAGAAACGGAAGGAGGCCTTAACCCAGCAGTGGCATAGTTCAGGCTAGGTATACAATAATATAATAAAACCAAACCGCATTAGGCCCGCGTGATGGATTACGGCCCACACCCTCTCACAGAAAGTAGGCCTGTGCCCCAGTAGTGGAGGCATTAAAACGCTGATGATGATAATAATATAATAACTAGTTTATACATTCAATATACATAATTATAAAACACAGTTTGCGGACGTAAAATGACCGCGCAAACAATTTTGTATGTTTTAGAACTGAAATATACATAACATCGTTGCGATTTGGCAATATTTCTGCGTTTATTCATTCTTTAATAAATAAATGTAAAATTATCTATCATATTATGATGCAGTTAGTGGTATTTGTTATTATTCAATTGTTGATTGAATGAAGTTCTGCATCAGATCGCTTGAAAGTAAATTGTTTGGAGCTAGTTAGTTGATTTTTACAGTCGGGATTTTTTTAAATTTTTCTTATTTTTGGAATCGTCTCTCTGTGCCTTTTATTTTGATGTGTCCCATGATCATAATAAAATATGGAAACATAAATACATACATTCTCTGAGTTGGACCGGATTTTTTTTTTTTGGGGGTGGGAAATCATTATATGATTTCTGGAGTGGAGCGGAAGGGCATGTCAGACTCTTACTGACTAAAACCCACCCCTGTTCCTCCCTGCCTCGAGTGCCCAGGGGCGAGGTAACTCTTTCGAATTTATCCTCCACCCCCGGGCAGAAAAGTCAAATGTCTCGATCGGATTTGAACTTACGACACGTCGTTTCTCCAGGTAGCGCGTCAGAGCGCTAGGCCAAGAAAGCTCTCAGGTTCAAATACAACTAGTAAACAGATATCCATTTTTTGTTATATCTATGGTTAAAAAAACGTTCGTAACAATGGTTAATTATAAAAGGAGCCACGTTAACAACCGTTAAATACATTTATTCTTATTCTTTATAAATTACAACAGGAGACACGTAGGCATAATGAACTTATATTCATTACATAGACAAACTTTTACATTGGAGAAAATTCAACCCATTGGCACGTATGAGTTGTGGGTGTTCCCGACGGTTCCTCTATTAATGCCAAGAACACCATAGTTGGAGCCCTGCACGGTGTTATTGAACCTGTGGTGTTCCACCCTCTCCGTGGTGCTTCTCGACGCTCCGAGAGTCGTGCTGTGGCTGTCAGGAATAAATAATCCATTAAAAAAATAAATTAAATAAATACAGATTCAGGCCGGGAGGAAGTGCATGTGCCCCGGCGCACCCGCCTATTCCCCCCCGCCGCGGCGATACGTGCTGCGCCTCCTCAGCCGGTTCCAATAAAACAGAAGCTGCGACTTTGAGAGATTCCGTATTTATGTGCTCAAAGTTGATGATGAAAACGTAAATTCGGAGAAAGACTAGTTTTTTGTGCACACTTATTGTAAATTATGCCCTGGCACACACTGGGGCCTGACTCATTTTCCAAAATGTGGTATAAAAAAAATGTGTGAGCGTAATCTTTAATAGGTATTCACATCACGTGTATAAATATTGAGTCGCTAATCACTATAAGTTGTCCAGTGCATAAGCTCAAAGTTGAATGTTTACGCATAAATATGAGTAAGCCACTGTCGTACGTGATTTATGCGTGACATTCGAATATTTATTTCTGACGTTTAACATTTAAATCGATTGAAGTGCAACATGTCACTGATCAATCAAGGTTTGTAGATTGTTTTTATATTTTTTGTTATTTTTAAAGTTAATTGGTTTCTGTTAATTCTTTTACTGATCTTTCCGCTTGACTTTTATATAAAGCCTCTAGTTAATTGTTTTTTTTTATTTCCCTCATTTTGGAAAAAAATGGTTATTGACATGCCCCAATGTGCGGCGGGCATTAAATAAATCTGCTGTTTTGTGGGACGTCCCGCCATAATCGCGCTACCTGGCTGGTTTCAGATTATTTTGAATGATTTTAAATTAAATAGAAATCAAAAAATGTACAAAATCTTTTGGTGGTCTTTCCGGTTGACTTATATTTTTTAATGCCCACTTTTTGGAAAATGAGTTATGGACAGGCCTCATTATGCGGTGGGGCATTACTGTGGTGGGCCATTGTACCCGGCACTGTCCTTGATAATCCTTGATAAGAAAGAATTAATTGCAGAGGCATGTGTATTGCAATACTATGGGACATATATCTTACTTGTCTGGCTCCTGCCCCCAATACTGGACTCTCCCCGGTTGCAGGCCAAAGTATGCTGCTCGTTTAACTTTGTTGTGTTCTAAAATAGAAACTAATGTTTAGTGTAATATTAAATCCATAACTACGAACTAATAAAAGCTTGAGTGGTTAGCTTGCGTGTTCTGCGCTGAGCTCAAGCAACGCGTCGTATGTTCACCCAGTAATAGGACTCGCCCATTAAAGAGCGCTGTCTGAAATTAGACGCATTATTAATTTATTACACATAAAACAACAAGTATTAAACTAAAACACCGAGACTAAATTTTAAATAATGAAGAAGTGGTTAACTTTTTCCAGTTAAACGACTTTCAGTGGTTTTTAACCGACTTCAAAAAAAGGAGGAGGTTCTCAATTCGACTGTATTTTTTTTAAATTTGTGTTACCTCATAACTTTTTATTAGGTGAACCGACATTGAAGATTTTTTTTTATTTGAAAGCTGTTACTTCACATGTGGTCCCATTATATTTTGGTGAAGATCTGATGAAGAACTGCGGAGATACACAATGGAACTCTTCAATAAATGATAGCAAACCCTCCAGAATTGCTGCAATCGCATGTCTGTATATTGTTTTCACCACTTCACAACATTACATCACGCTGATATGCTCTGAAGGGATATACAGATTTGTACAGTTCACCCTGATACACCCTAATTTCACCAACTATGTTCAAATTCCCTATTTTTTGGGGCTATCATTTCGGGCATAACTTTACTATTAATTTAGTTTTAGAATGGGGTACAACAACTAAAAAGTGAAAAATAAAAACTTTTTACAAAAAAAAAATACAATCGACTTCCATAAATAATACTAAAAAATGCAAAATAACTTTAATTTCGGAAGTCGGTAGCAAATAACAAAGAAACCAAACTAGAAGTCGGTGTCAAATAACGGAGAAACCAAACTAGAAACACCGACATCCGAAATTAAAGTTATTTTGCATTTTTTAGTATTATTTATGGAAGTCGGTTGTATTTTTTTTGTAAAAAGTTTTTATAATAATACATCAAGTCTAAACGACTTGTCTTATTTCTTTGACAAAAATATATGTTACTCTAGAAAATTTTCTTCGTAATTTGATCTCAGAATATTTAAATTATATTTTTATAACATAGTATAATTAATTTGTAAAGTTATGTCTAACTCGTATAAAAATTGAAAATCACGCACAAACTATTAAGCGTATTTATATGAAACCATTCTAAAGATAATTTAATTATTTATAATTTAGTCTCAGTGTTTTAGTTTAATAAGTACTTGTTGTTTTATGTGTAATAAATTAATAATGCGTTTGATTTCGGACAGCGCTCCTTGATGGGCAAGTCCTATTACTGGGTGGACATAGAACGCGGTGAGCTCAGCGCAGAACACGAAAACTAACCACTCAAGGTCGTTGGCAGCTAATAACGCCTTAAGTTTGTCCCTTTATAAAAAAGGAAAAAGTAAATATCTAATAAATAAAATTACTTGTAACCAAGGAGTTACAAGTAAATTTATTTATTATTTACTTTTTTAGGGTGTCAAAAATTCCGAATATAAGAACGAAACCCATATATAGGATCACTCATACGTCTGTCTGTCTGTCCGTTTGTCACAGCCATTTTGCTCTGAATCTACAGAACAGATTCAGTTGAGATTTGTTACACACATGAATAATTTCCATGACTCAAACGGACGTGTAACGTGAGTAAATAAATTTTCAAAATCGGTTCCTTTTTCGGGGAAACACTAGAAAAAAAAAATCAAACTGGGTCGTTCGACATATCAAATAATATGGCTTACTGTTAGAGTCTCAAATATATGTTTTGAATTATTTCTATAGATCTTATTTTACCGACTTCAAAAAGAAGGATTATCAATTCGGATGTTTGTATTTTTATTTAATTTTTTTTTATAACTTCGTCATACTCTTCAAATTTTTTTTTTGTTCGAAAGAAGTTTATTCCGAAATGGTCCCATTTAAATTTCATATAGATCTGATGACGGGTTTCGGAGACAAACAACGGAACTCTTCAAAAATTTACAGAAAATCAACCGCGATTGCTGCGGTCGTATGTCTTTGAATTGTTAACAGAGTTTAATGGGGAACCACAACTAAAAAGTGAAAAATAAAATAACAAGTCGGTGTTTCTGGTTTTTTGTCTTCGTTTTTTGACACCGACTTCCGAAATTAAAGTTACTTTGCACTTTTTTGGAAGTCGGTTCTATTTTTTTGTAAAAAAGTTTTTATAATAAGATGTTTTTCGATCATTTAAGAAAATAGATGAAAAACTACCATTCTCCCCTTATCTCAGAAATTACTGAGTCTAAAATTTTTAAAATAATACACATAGCAGTTCTGTAATTATAGAATACAGGAACACTTAAAAGAAGTCTATGTTTAAAAAATGTGATTCGTTCGGAATCCTTTTCAGACGAGTCCGACTCACACTCACACACCTGAATGATTGATTTTATTTGATCAACAATAACTATTGTCCTTAGACTATTTAAATGGTGGTCACGTCTGCCACATGAGCTACAGGCATAATCGATCACGCGGTAGGTCAAACGGCAGGAAAGGACTTCGCGTTGGGCCCAGAAAAATAAGTCCTGAAGACCTGGACTGATGTCTAAACGACTGCCATCAGGGGGCAGTGAACAGAAACAAGTGGAATAGGTGAAATAATGATAATAAAGTGATTATAAGGAATACCTGGCGCCGCACACACACAGGCAACTGCAACGATTAGAACGACTGTCACCACACGCGACATCTTGCTCACTATCGAATTGTTCGCTACACTGAATGAGGATTGGATGGTTATGCAGCTTTTATACATATCTTTCAAGAACACTCTTGGAAACACCTAGAAGAAAAAATCGGCCAAGTGCGAGTAGGACTCGCGCGCAGTGTTCCGAATCATTCATATTTTTATAACATATTTTTTTTAAAACATAAACTTCTTAAAGGTTTTCCTGTAACCTATAAGTAGGTATAGAACTACTTTATGTAATAATTTCAAAATTTTAGGCTCAGTAGTTTTGAAGATAACGAGGGCGATGTTAATTTTTCATCACTATTCAGCATTTTAAAAACATTTTATTTTACAATTATGAATAAAGAAAATTTGAGTTCCTTACAATTAAGCCTTTCATTTGATAGATATGTCGCACGGTACACTTTGAGACTTTTTATTATTTTCTAGTTTTTCCACAAAAAGATAATCAATATTGCAAATGTATTTATTTACATAACACGTCCGGGTTTGGGTCATAGAAATTCATCTGTGCATCAAATCTCAATTAAATCGGTTCAGTAGATTCGGAGCAAATTGGCTGTGACAGATGGACAGACAGACACACAGACGCACGAGTGATCCTATGAGGGTTCCATTATTACATTTTGATGTTTGGAACCCTAAAAATGCCATGAATAATAATTAGGATTCGGTTTGACAAAAATCGTAATAATATTGAAACCGTGCAAATGTTTTTGATCTTTTTTCTTATTCTAATTCTGTATTAAATGATAATTTTGTTTTATTATTAATCTTATTATAATAATTTTGTTTCAAATTCATGAGTTTTGTTTTGTTTTGTTTGCTAAAAACACCTGACTCGGGTGCATAGCTCGTAAATTACTGCAGCATCGATCGATCCCCAAGGTAAGTATTCCTTGCCGAGGTCGAGTAGAGACATAAGCTTTAAATAAGTGTTAATTTTTTAACCAACTTCAAAAAGGAGGAGGTTATCAATTCGGATATTTAAATAATTATATATTTTTTTATGTATGATATGTCATAACTTTGTCAAATATCGGGTGTAAAAAGACAGTTTCCGAAGCCGAAAGCCACATATTTGGATCATTTTTTTCCACTGGTTCTGGAAATATTGAAGGTAATTTTTTTGGAACGAAGTTCCTTATCGCGCGTTGTGAAAGGGGGCTAGACGGAAAAAATTCTTACGAAAAGTTGTCACGACACTAATGAGGCTGTCCATCCAAAAAGATTGTGTTGGAAAAACAATCTAATAAAAACTTCTTGTATTTTTGGTGGGTAGGTACAAAGTTTGCAAGCAGATCAAGCATTATCTAACGAATTTCGTGTGTTAAATCTAGCGGAGCTGAGCTGAGCTGAGCTGAGCTGAGCTGAGCTGAGCTGAGCTGAGTTGAGCTGAGCTGAGCTGAGCTGAGCTGAGCTGAGCTGAGCTTAGCTGATCTGAGCTGAGCTGAGCTGCGATGAGATGAGATGAGATGAGATGATGAAGTATAACTTCTTAATTGCGTGTGTGTGTGCGTAGTTAATAATAAAAAAAATATTATAAATTAAAAAAAATAAAATTATATTACAATTCCTTCACTAATTAATCGAAAGGAACTTCGTTCCATCCGGGTGTCCCTTGACACCTCTCAAGTTTTTTTTTGCTTTTTTAGGAAAATGAATTTAAAGTGTTATTACTAAACTTCTTTCCAAACAAACATTATCTGAATTTTTGATATTTTTTTTCGAAATTTCGAAATTATGCATTCGCAGTTATAAAAACGCAATGAATATCAAACGTATCCGACAAGTACCTACGTGGCTTAGAGCAAAGGGACGGGGTTTAATTCCACTTGCCTGGGTTCGCGTTACATTGCGCGCAACAAAATAGTTTTTTTTTTCATACCTAAAAATAAAAGTCGTTTCCCAGCAATAATTTTTGCGCAAAGCTACTTTGTGAGACGTACAGTATGCGTAGTTGATGGCTATGTAATAACACATCACTTTTTTACACCCTGTAGGATTTGCAAAAATCTTTTTTTGTTTGAAAGGGGTTTTCACTGAATAAAAATATTTTAAGGTTGAACTGATGGTGCGGCAAACATTATTTTAACCTTGTTTTGAAAAGCCCTTGTTGGACGATGCGTAATTTTTGAAGTGAAAACTTCTTTAGGTGCGTTGGGCATTTGTGAGATGGGAAAAAAAAACAACCGACTTCCAAAAAAGAAAATACACTAAAAATTTAAAAATAACTTTAATTTCGGAAGTTGGTGTTTGTATTTTATTTCTACGTTATTTGACACCGACTTCCGAAATTAAAGTTATTTTTAAATTTTCAGCCACCGCTGCGCTGCACGTCACTGCGGAGGATGTGTTTAGGTGTGTCGAAGCGCGGCAAATCTCCGGGCCACGATGGGCTCAGTGTCGAGCACTTTCTATTTGCATCTGTATTACTTTTTGAGAAGTTGGCTTTGTTATTAATTCAGGTATCCATCACAGTTATTTACCTACAGATTTTATGAGAACTGTAGTTGTACCTATTGTAAAGAACAGAACCAGTGACGTATCCAGTTCATCGAACTACCGACCTATCTTCTTGGCCACTATATTTTCTAAAGTATTTGAAAACATAATTATGAAACATTTGAATGAAAAGAACATACCGCTAAACAACGCTCTGTTTGGTTTCAGACGAGGCTCATTCATCGATCTAACTATCATTGCTTTTAAAAATACAGTTTACGAGTACTTAAATAGGAATACAACAGTTTATTCATGCATTTTAGACATTTAAGCCGAGCATTTGATTCAATTAATTATAATATATTGTGTGAAAAATTAAGAAAAACAGAAATACCACCGAAAATAGTAAACATTTTTGAATTCTGATATGCTAATCAAGTTAATCAGGTTAAGTGGAATAATGCGCTGAGACTTAGGCTAACTATAAGTGGAGTGAGACAGGGTGGTCTGACGTCACCGATATTGTTTAACCTATATGTAAATCAGTTGATCGAGGAGCTGAGCAGCACCAGAGTCGAGTATCCATAGTCCGTGGCCTCAGAAAACTAATAGACATCTGTGAGAGGTACTTACGCAAGTAAACAGACCACCTGACATACAAAATAAATAAAAAGTTATAATTTATAAATATAAGAAAGGCCCTGATGTAATACATCCCAAGTAACAAGATCACAAGTACAGTAATTTTTAACGTTGTCTGTCCTTTCTTTGGTATTGTTCGTCAAGTCATTAAGCTCCTTAGTGATTTTTTAAGTTGAGCTATTCGACTACTGACAAATGCTTGCACTGACTGGACAGGTCCACTCAAATATGTGTGGTTCTTTCTTCAAAAGACCATTACAGACACTAAGCTGCCATGGTCCTCATACATAATAATGTGAATGCGAGAACTATGTATGTCGTTATATTCATGTAGATTTTATGATTGTCTGGCAGTTTGAGTATTTTTGCGGCCTACTCAAATGTCCTTACTTTGGTATTGTTCGTCGGATCGTTGAGCTCCTCAAAGTTCTGAGTTGAGCTTCATGATGACTGACAAATGCTTGCACTGTCTGGACAGGTCCACTCGAATTTGTGTGTTGTTTTCTTCAAAAAGCTCATCCCAGACATAAACGTACATGGTTCTTACATGATTTAACCAGTACACATTGTATGGATTTGAACACTTTAAAAGAGACTTTGACCTCTGAGTTTGTTTCGCTGTTTCTTCTAAGGGTAGTCAGCTAAGAAACACCGGCCTCATCTAGCTTAAACTAACAAAAACATTGTCGTGTAAAAGTGTTCCTTGTAACCTATTTACTGAATAAACATCATTTAACAAAAATACGTTATATTATGGTTATGAAAACGTTTTTTACGAAAACGTTGGTTATATATGAGTGGTGTTATATACTTAATTATAACGTTTATGGGACGCGAAAGTGGCCCAACTATAAGACATTATAGTTCTATAGTGGTTACATTAATGTCAACTTGTGACCATTTAACATCAATTTAAATAACTTACTATTGGTTGTATACTGGTTATGACGAGACCATTCTAAGACATGTAAGTTAAATAATAGTCATATAGACGTTTATTTATTTATTTATTTAACAAACGACGACGACGAGACGTTATTTTTTTATCATAATTTCTTTCATGCGCGAACGGTGCGCGCTGCTGTGTATAAGTGTGTTGTTTTTGTACGCGAGACGACATTAAAAGTTTAAACTTTAAAGTGGTTTGGTTATTATATAAACGAAACTACAAATATTAACCCTGCTTACTACCTATGTTAAGTGTAGTTCTACTGGGGATCTTAGTTTTTCGATAATGTTTGTACCTATGTATTGTTGAGGAGATTTTAACGCCCTTCTGAAATGTTTGATATTTCACCACTGTTGTTTATTTATTTAAAATATATTTTTCTATAAAAGTTGCATCCATCTTGGTTTAGTTATGAGATGACAGTTACCCGACGCTTACTGGACTTATGGTCATATAAACGTAGGCTTTAAGACCTTAAGACCAAGACTTGCGCGTGTTAGATTTAATGAATTATGTGATGATGATGATATAGTTTCATTATATATTTTGATTTTCCAAGAATATTTTTCATTTTCCATTTTAAACATTGGTCACATTTATAAACCTAGGAACAAATGTAGACGGACCTACCTAAGTAAATCTTATTGTGTGTACAAATATAAAACGCTTAACTTCTAAAAAGCTGAATTGATGATACTCCTATAAATTATTACGCATTTTTTAATGATCGTTGTGATGTATCTTGGATTTTATTTATTGCTACTTTAATATAATAAGTTGTTAGAAACGATTGCGACAATACTCGTACTATCAGATAGTGTTGATATTCTTCGAATTTCAACTAAGAATTAAAGATCCAGTGTTATTCAATTGCTTAATACAATCTTATTATGTTTTGCAATTACAATTGGACTACACAAGAATTGTTTATTATCACATCTATTATTAGTTATGTTAACTTTGTTAATTAATCAATTAAAATATTTTATAGTAGAATAAAAGAATAAAATGAAACACTCGTTGATACCATAGATTATTGAAGGGAAGTTTATTATCTATCAGAAACAGATAAGCACACAGCACAGATTATATCATAGACATACGTTGAACGAGATGGTAAGGCGGGAAATTTAAACACAAATTCAACACTCCTGCCAAATTTAAGCCTTCCATGTGTATGCATTAACTTAGTAACACAATTACAGCAATAACTAAAAATGATCACTTACAAATATTACTTATTTAGTTTATCCAATGTTAACATTCCAATTTTCTTTCGCAGGAATTGAAATTTATCTCTAGGCAAAGCCTTAGTTAGTACATCAGCAAATTGGTTATTAGTCGATACATATTTTAGATCAATTACTTTAGCATAATATTTTTCTTTAATGAAATGATATTTAGTGTCTATGTGTTTACATCTTTTGTGAAAGTTTATATTTTTAATAACACTGATAGCACTCTGATTATCTATATTAATACACACTGGTTGTTGGTCAAGTTCACCCAGATCACACAGTAGATGCTTAATCCAAATTGCCTCCTTTGTAGCAGCACATGCTGCCATAAATTCTGCTTCAGTTGTCGATAAGGCAACTGTGTGTTGGCGTTGGCTAGACCATGTCACAGCAGCTCCATTTTTAATGAAGATATATCCTGTGGTTGAACGTCTAGTTGTGACATCATTGGCGTAGTCAGCATCACTATAGCCAGTCAATTCAGAGGACTTCGATTCAGATAAATAACATAAACCAAAATTGACAGTATCTTTGAGATATTTAAGAATTTTCTTGACTGCTGTCCAATGAGTTTCATTATAGCAATTCAAATATCGACTCACCAGGCTTACAGCGAACATTATATCCGGCCGACTTACTATGGCGACATGCATCAGAGAACCAACTGCCTCTCGGTAAGGAATGTTCTTGTCAGGCTGATGATCACTTTTCTCCAGCTTTGAGTGAGGATCAACTGGGACGCTGTTAGGGTTGGCATTTTCCATATTAAATTTATATAATAACAGTTTAATATATTTTGTTTGGTGTATAAAGATGTATTTGTCAGAGATTTGAATATCCATTCCAACAAAATTTCTTGGTGGGCAGATTGTCATATCAAATATTGTTTGCAAGTCATTTGTTACAGATTGCAGTACAGACATTGATTTTGAAAATAGAAGTCCATCATCAACATATATACAGAGATAACACTTTATTCCTTTAATATTTGCTACATAAACACATTGATCTGCTTTACTATTTGTAAAACCAAATTTCTGAAGTACTGAGTTGAAAGTAGTGTTCCAGCACCGTGGTGACTGTTTGAGGCCATACAGTGACTTTATCAATTTACATACTTTATTGGGTTCACATGTCAGACCTTCAGGGGGATACATAAATATGTCTTCCTCCAGTTCCCCATACAAGAAGGCTGTCTTAATGTCAAGTTGAAGAATTTCATAACCATTTTGAGCAGCTAGAGATAATAGTAAACGGATAGAATCATACCTGACTGTAGGCGAGAATGTTTCTTTATAATCTATACCTTGTGCCTGTGCATACCCCTTTGCACAGAGTCTGGACTTGAAGCGAGGACCAGTTGGTTGATCTTTGACTCTAAAAACCCATTTGGAGCCGATGACATTTGCATTTTCAGGTTTATTTACCAATATCCATGTACCATTCCTTAGATGGGCTTCAAGTTCCTCTTTAATAGACTCTTTCCATTTGTCAGCATTAACAGAGCTGATAGCATCTTTGTATGTTTCAGGGACTTCTTCAGGTAATAAGCGTTCATCACAACATAGGTAAGTTTGTTCATTAATTTTGTTTCTAGGTCTTAAGGTTATGTTACTTCGAGGAGGAGTATCAATTTCAACAGCTGGTAAGTATTCCTCTGAATCTGATTTATTTTTGACGGTGCTACATGAACTATCTGAGTTATATGATTCTTCTCTGCTATTTTCATTACTTTTATTTGACATTGAACTTACATTATTTTTACAATTTAGGTCTGTTGTATTTTCTGTTTCAGACAATTCCAGTGCAGCATAGTGTCTCTTCACAGTGGATTCCAAGAATACAGCATCCCTGCTTTTTATAACAGTTCTATAATTTGGTTTTATGAACCTGTAGCCTTTTGTGTCGTTGCAGTAGCCAATAAAAATCATCTTTTGAGCTTTAGGATCCCACTTTTTGCGTTTCTCTTTTGGCAGATGGACCATAGCTTCACATCCGAATACTTTCATGTGACTGACATTAGGTTTATGACCTGACCATACCTCTTCAGGAGTTTTGAATGATAGGGATCTAGTTGGAGATCTGTTTATGATATATGCAGCAGTTTTTATGGCCTCAGCCCAGTAAAACTTTGGCAAGTCAGCATTCAGTATCATGCATTTTGCTCTCTCAACAAGCGTCCTATTTAGCCTCTCTGCAGCTCCATTTTGCTCTGGAGTATATGGTGTTGTTGTCTGATGTCTTATTCCATATTCTTTCAGATAGTTAGAGAATGGTTTATTGATATATTCCAGGCCATTGTCAGTTCGAATACACTTGAGCTTACATTCTGTTTGATTTTCTACTTCAGTCTTGAACTCCTTGAATTTTGACAGAACTTCGGTTTTATTGTTTAATATGTACACAAAAACTTTTTTAGAATAGTCATCCAAAAATGTTAAAAAATATTTAGCCCCACCTAGTGACCGTGTTTCCATGGGGCCACATAAGTCCGAATGCACCAGTTCCAATACTTTTGTGGAATGTGACACTTGACTCTTGAAAGGCAATCTTACCTGCTTGCCTTCTTTGCACGTGATACAAGTCATATTGTTGCTTTTACCAGATAATGTTAATCCTTCTGTGCTTCCTGTCATTTTCTTTACACTTTCAAAGTTCAGATGACCCATTCGTTGGTGCCATAGGAATATATCATTATGTTTAACATCGGACATGCATGCATAATCAGTATTCATATTAAGCCGGTACATGTTGTTAACTTTTGTTGCTGTAGCTACAATAACTTTTTGTTTGTTCAGTATAACACAGCCTTTGGAATCAAATTTTACTTGGCCACCATTTTCTGTAATCTGATGCACAGATATTAAATTCACTGCAAGTTCTGGTATGTACAAGACATTTGTAAATAAGATATTATTTGACTGACCTTTTCCATTCAATGTATTTAAAGTTACATCACCGGAGCTACTTACTGCAAGAGTTTTGTTATCAGCAACTTTAATTTGTTGTACAGGTGGTGAATGCACATTATGAAGAAGGTTGTGATGTCTTGTCATGTGCATGGTTGCCCCGGAATCAATGTACCAACCAGAGCTGTTGTTGTCATCGGGAGTGACAAATGCGGCAGCATATGAACTGTTTGATTTAGTAACCTTTTCTTTAGGTTTTGACCTACATTCTGTGCTCTTGTGTCCATATTTATTACACTGAAAACATCTTGGACCTTTGTTGAACTTCTTTTTCACATACTTGGTTTGTGAACCATGCGCAGTTGTAAAAGCAGAGTTATTGTTTTCAGATCTCACTTCTTGGAGCAGTTTAGATTTAACAGAGTCTGCACTTATTCTTATTCCAGAGCTTTCAATAGCAAGGATCATCGGTTTATAGGATTCAGGCAACCCGGAGAGCAGAAGGGTCCCAAGCCATTCGTCATCAACCTTGAACCCAATATTACGAAGTTTATGTGCTGTAGACATTATCTTGCTCACATATTCGTCTATATTTTGGCATCCAGAGAGTGTAGTTGTGCAGAGATCACGTAGTAGACCGACTCTGCGTGTAAGCCCTGAGTCATCAAAGGCGCGGGAAAGATTTTCCCAAACTTCTTTTGCGGTTTCTGCCTCTTGTATATGCACATAGTTTATTGCGTCGACCAGTAATATTATCTTAGATTTGGCTTTAGTGTCCTTTTTCGCATCTATAGGTTCGTTGTTGGGATTTTCAATGCAGAACCAAAGCTCCTCATGTTGAAGGTAAGTTTTTACAGCAAAACACCAAGTATTATAGTTTTCTCGGCCAGTCAATTTTTCAATCAATGCCTGAGGATGGCTACTAGCCATGATGATAACTTTTCTTGAGAAAATCTATTCGAATAATAGATTTTAAACTTTGCAAAAATTTACCACGTTGCTTTTAGGTTATGTCGATACAATTTGCCGGCAGAAAGTTGTTCTTTATATGTTTTTCACGAAAGACTTTACAAACACCTTTTAGTACTTTGGCTTACTGGGCCCATAACCTGTTAACTTTGTTAATTAATCAATTAAAATATTTTATAGTAGAATAAAAGAATAAAATGAAACACTCGTTGATACCATAGATTATTGAAGGGAAGTTTATTATCTATCAGAAACAGATAAGCACACAGCACAGATTATATCATAGACATACGTTGAACGAGATGGTAAGGCGGGAAATTTAAACACAAATTCAACAAGTTACTTCATGACAATCTGTGATTGTTAGAAAATGGCGGGATATTATATGTGACGTTTAAAAAAAGTGTCTACTCACAACTTACTATAAAAGATGTGTTACTAGTTACTCTTATTAATTATTAAGTGTCTTATTAATTGTTAAAGTGTAGTATATACAACCTCATGGAGAAGAAGCTCTGTTCTATATATTATAATGTACTCTGTGGCTCTGTTCGAATAACTGTTAAAATACTTGATGTGAAAGATTGATTACAAAGGCTCACGTAAGTTATTTGATGTTATATCTTGATTGTTACTAATGATTGTGTTGATTCTGTGTATGTGCTATGTTAAGGCCCTTGTTTCTAATTATATTAAATGGTATTAAGGAATACTCGTACCTATTCATGTTCTTTGCCTTGTCACTGTTATTGTTTCTAAATGGCAAGAAATTTCACGTTGTAAATTGGCACAAGCGATAGATCATAGAATTGAATTTATTGTGATAAACAATTATTTATTATGTGTGGGTATAAAACCATAAGAGAGCTACCGTGGAGTTTCTTGGTTCGTTCTTCTCCACGAAGACCTAGTTTTGCGAACGGGCCATTAGATTTTCGATTCATGACATGCCTGTTGGAAATAAATACCTTGTCTTGTCTTTCTGTGCTTTACTTTATAAACCCTTTCCCTACACACCACATTAATAGGAACTTACATACCTATAGGTACAGTAAATAACTAGTACATCAAAGCTTGATATGAAGGTAGATATAAATATTTACTCGTAGTTACCTCCATCCTGCTGACACGCGCCATTACATTTGACTTTAGGGTTCCTTAATTAAATATGAAAACCATTGTTTTATTGATCTCTTATTCATAATACAGTGTGTAAAGGTGGGTTAAACCAACCTATATCGCGTAAAATAAATAATTTTATATTTAAAAAAAATCAAGCAACCACTTTCACTACTAGCAGAATCTTTACATTCCGAAGTTCCCTTATTTTGGAAGCCTACAATATTATAAATAAATAAAAAAAACGTAATAATCGTACGTTAAATATGGATTAATTATTATGTTAAAATTATTAATAACCGTAACCTAAATGTACATAATGATTTGTGTTCAGTCAAAATGTATGTACGGAACCATTTTGTATTCTAGTGATACGCTCGTGATCGTTAGTTAACTTGGGTATTTAGTTGTGTACACGTTAATTTGACGTATACAATGTGACTTAATAGGCACACGACTAAAACGTAGTGTTATCGTCACATTACAACCAAAACGTCGTATACCAATATTGGAAATATGAAATAACGTAAGGGACAAAAGTAAGGTTTTCAGGAGAGCAAAAATCAGATATTTTTCTTACAAAACTGACTATAATTGTTTAACTATATGTTTTAAGTCAAAAGTGCTAGGACAAAGTTTCTTAGATTTCTTCATTCTTTGAGGCTAAAGAAATATACATAACATCGTTGCGATTTGGCAATATTTCTGCGTTTATTCATTCTTTAATAAATAAGTAAAATTATCTATCATATTATGATGCAGTTAGTGGTATTTGTTATTGTTTAATTGCTAATTGAATGAAGTTCTGCATCAGATCGCTTGAAAGTAAATTGTTTGGAGCTAGTTAGTTGATTTCTGCAGTCGGTTTTTTTTTTTAATTTTTCTTATTTTTGGAATCGTCTCTCTGTGCCTTTTATTTTGATGTGTCCCATGACCATAATAAAATATGGAAACATAAATACATACATTCTCTGAGTTGGACCGGTCAGGTTCAAATACAACTAGTAAACAGATATCCATTTTTTGTTATATCTATGGTTAAAAAAACGCTCGTAACAATGGTTAATTATAAAAGGAGCCACGTTAACAACGGTTAAATACATTTATTCTTATTCTTTATAAATTACAAAAGGAGACACGTAGGCATAATGAGCTTATATTAATTACACAGACAAACTTTTACATTGGAGAAAATTCAACCCATTGGCACGTATGAGTTGTGGGTGTTCCCGACGGTTCCTCTATTAATGCCAAGAACACCAAAGTT
Source organism: Polia nebulosa (assembly GCA_951329385.1). Classification (NCBI taxonomy): domain Eukaryota; kingdom Metazoa; phylum Arthropoda; class Insecta; order Lepidoptera; family Noctuidae; genus Polia; species Polia nebulosa. The sequence goes on along the minus strand of OX589588.1, from coordinate 6,099,564 downwards.
GGGGCCCAGGAATAAATATACCCCTTTAAAAAAAAAAAAAAATAAAGACAGATTCAGGTCGGGAGGAAGTGCATGTGCCCCGGCGCACCCGCCTATTCCCCCCCGCCGCGGCGATACATGCTGCGCCTCCTCAGCCAGTTCCAATAAAACAGAAGCTGCGACTTTGAGAGATTACGTATTTATGTGCTCAAAGTTGATGATAAAAACGTAAATTCGGAGAAAGACTAGTTTTTTGTGCACACTTATTGTAAATTATGCCCTGGCACACACTGGGGCCTGACATTTTCTAAAATGTGGTATAAAAAAAATGTGTGAGCGTAATCTTTAATAGGTATTCACATCACGTGTATAAATATTGAGTCGCTAATCACTATAAGTTGTCCAGTGCATAAGCTCAAAGTTGAATGTTTACGCATAAATATGAGTAAGCCACTGTCGTACGTGATTTATGCGTGACATTCGAATATTTATTTCTGACGTTTAACATTTAAGGCCCCTCTCGCGGTCCAGTGACGCCCTCATTGAATAAAAAATCGTAGCATAGCACAGAAAATAAATATTAAAAAATCCAACTTGACGTTTGTTACAAAGAGGATAAAGAATTTTTACGTTGTTAAAACAGATCTCAAAATGTTTCGTATCCAAAGTAGTAGGCAAAAGTGCCAAAAATGGCCGTTTCTGGCACTTTTGCCTACTACTTTGGATACGAAACATTTTGAGATCTGTTTTAACAACGTAAAAATTCTTTATCCTCTTTGTAACAAACGTCAAGTTGGATTTTTTAATATTTATTTTCTGTGCTATGCTACGATTTTTTATTCAATGAGGGCGCCACTGGACCGCGAGAAGGCCCTTAAATCGATTAAAGTGCAACATGTCAGTGATCATTCAAGGTTTGTAGATTGTTTTTACATTTTTTGTTACTTTTAAAGTTAATTGGTTTCTGTTAATTCTTTTACTGATCTTTCCGCTTGACTTTTATATAAAGCCTCTAGTTAATTGTTTTTTTTTATTTGGAAAAAAGTGGTTATTGACATGCCCCAATGTGCGGCGGGCATTAAATAAATCTGCTGTTTTGTGGGACGTCCCGCCATAATCGCGCTACCTGGCTGGTTTCAGATTATTTTGAATGATTTTAAATTAAATAAAAATCAAAAAACGTACAAAATCTTTTGGTGATCTTTCCGGTTGACTTATAAATAAAGCATCATGAACATGATATTTTATTTAATGCCCGCTTTTTGGAAAATGAGTTATGGACAGGCCTCATTATGCGGTGGGGCATTACTGTGGTGGGCCATTGTACCCGGCACTGTCCTTGATAAAGAATTAATTGCAGAGGCATGTGTATTGCAATACTATGGGACATATATCTTACTTGTCTGGCTCCTGCCCCCAATACTGGACTCTCCCCGGTTGAAGGCCAAAGTATGCTGCTCGTTTAACTTTGTTGTGTTCTGAAATAGAAACTAATGTTTAGTGTAATATTAAATCCATAACTACGAACTAATAAAAGCTTGAGTGGTTAGCTTGCGTGTTTTGCGCTGAGCTCAAGCAACGCGTCGTATGTTCACCCAGTAATAGGACTCGCCCATTAAGGAGCGCTGTCTGAAATTAGACGCATTATTAATTTATTACACATAAAACAACAAGTATTAAACTAAAACACCGAGACTAAATTTTAAATAATGAAGAAAAAGAAGTGGTTAACTTTTTCCCTTAAGGCGCAGTTAAACGACTTTCAGTGGTTTTTAACCGACTTCAAAAAATATATATACGGTCGAATTGAGAACCTCTTACTTTTTTTCGTCGGTTAAAAAAGGACGTATACTGTATTTTTTTTTATTTGTGTAACCTCATAACTTTTTACTATGTGAACCGATATTGAAGATTTTTTTTATTTGAAAGCTATTACTTCACATGTGGTCCCATTATAATTTGGTGAAGATCTGATGAAGAACTTCGGAGATACACAATGGAACTCTTCAATAAATGATAGCAAACCTTCCAGAATTGCTGCAATCGCATGTCTGTATATTGTTTTCACCACTTCACAACATTACATCACGCTGATACGCTCTGAAGGGATCAGAGGGGGGAGATTTGTACAGTTCACCCTGATACACCCTAATTTCACCAACTATGTTCAAATTCCCTATTTATGGGGCTATCATTTCGGGCATAACTTTACTATTAATTTAGTTTTAGAATGGGGTACAACAACTAAAAAGTGAAAAATAAAAACTTTTTACAAAAAATACAATCGACTTCCATAAATAATACTAAAAAATGCAAAATAACTTTAATTCGGAAGTCGGTGGCAAATAACAAAGAAACCAAACTAGGAGTCGGTGTCAAATAACGGAGAAACCAAACTAGAAACACCGACTTCCGGAATTAAAGTTATTTTGCATTTTTTAGTATTATTTATGGAAGTCGGTTGTATTTTTTTTGTAAAAAGTTTTTATAATAATACATCAAGTCTAAACGACTTGTCTTATTTCTTTGACAAAAATATATGTTACTCTAGACAATTTTCTTCGTAATTTGATCTCAGAATATTTAAATTATATTTTTATAACATAGTATAATTAATTTGTAAAGTTATGTCTAACTCGTATAAAAATTGAAAATCACGCACAAACTATTAAGCGTATTTATATGAAACCATTCTAAAGATAATTTAATTATTTATAATTTAGTCTCAGTGTTTTAGTTTAATAAGTACTTGTTGTTTTATGTGTAATACATTAATAATGCGTTTGATTTCGGACAGCGCTCCTTGATGGGCAAGTTTTATTACTGGGTGGACATAGAACGCGGTGAGCTCAGCACAGAACACGAAAACTAACCACTCAAGGTCAGGTTGGCAGCTAATAACGCCTTAAGTTTGTCCCTTTGCAAAAAAGGAAAAAGTAAATAATAAATAAAATTACTTGTAACCAAGGACTTACAAGTAAATTTATTTATTATTTACTATTTTAGGGTTCCAAAAATTTCGAATGTAAGAACGAAACCCATATATAGGATCACTCATACGTCTGTCTGTCTGTCCGTTTGTCACAGCCAATTTGCTCTGAATCTACAGAACAGATTCAGTTGAGATTTGTTACACACATGAATAATTTTCATGACTCAAACACAGACGTGTAACGTGAGTAAATAAATTTACAAAATCGGTTCCTTTTTCGGGGAAACACTAGAAAAAAAAAATCAAACTGGGTCGTTCGACATATCAAATAAAATGGCTTACTGTTAGAGTCTCAAATATATGTTTTGAATTATTTCTATAGATCTTATTTTACCAACTTCAAAAAGAAGGATTATCAATTCGGATGTTTGTATTTTTATTTAATTTTTTTTTATAACTTCGTCATACTCTTCAAATTTTTTTTTTATTCGAAAGAGGTTTATTTCGAAATGGTCCCATTTAAATTTCATATAGATCTTATGATAGGTTTCGGAGACAAACAACGGAACTCTTCAAAAATTTACAGAAAATCAACCGCGATTGCTGCGGTCGTATGTCTTTGAATTGTTAACAGAGTTTAATGTTCCCCATTAACACAACTAAAAAGTGAAAAATAAAAAAAGAAGTCGGTTTTTCTGGTTTTTTGTCTTCGTTTTTTGACACCGACTTCCGAAATTAAAGTTACTTTGCACTTTTTTGGAAGTCGGTTCTATTTTTTTGTAAAAAGGTTTTTATAATAAGATGTTTTTCGATCATTTAAGAAAATAGATGAAAAACTACCATTCTCCCTCTTATCTCCGAAATTACTGAGTCTAAAATTTTGAAAATAATACACATAGCAGTTCTGTAATTATAGAATACAGGAACTCTTAAAAGAAGTCTATGTTTAAAAAATGTGATTCGTTCGGAATCCTTTTCAGACGAGTCCGACTCACACTCACACACCTGAATGATTGATTTTATTTGATCAACAATAACTACTGTCCTTAGACTATTTAAATGGTGGTCACGTCTGCCACATGAGCTACAGGCATAATCGATCACGCGGTAGGTCAAACGGCAGGAAAGGACTTCGCGTTGGGCCCAGAAAAATAAGTCCTGAAGACCTGGACTGATGTCTAAACGACTGCCATCAGGGGGCAGTGAACAGAAACAAGTGGAATAGGTGAAATAATGATAATAAAGTGATTATAAGGAATACCTGGCGCCGCACACACAGGCAACTGCAACGATTAGAACGACTGTCACCACACGCGACATCTTGCTCACTATCGAATTGTTCGCTACACTGAATGAGGATTGCATGGTTATGCAGCTTTTATACATATCTTTCAAGAACACTCTTGGAAACACCTAGAAGAAAAAATCGGGCAAGTGCGAGTAGGACTCGCGCGCAGTGTTCCGAATCATTCATATTTTTATAACATATTTTTTTTAAACCATAAACTTCTTAAAGGTTTTCCTGTAACCTATAAGTAGGTATAGAACTACTTTATGTAATAATTTCAAAATTTTAGGCTCAGTAGTTTTGAAGATAACGAGGGCGATGTTAATTTTTCATCACTATTCAGCATTTTAAAAACATTTTATTTTACAATTATGAATAAAGAAAATTTGAGTTCCTTACAATCAAGCCTTTCATTTGATAGATATGTCGCACGGTACAGTTTGAGACTTTTTATTATTTTCTAGTTTTTCCACAAAAAGATAATCAATATTGCAAATGTATTTATTTACATAACACGCCCGGGTTTGGGTCATAGAAATTCATCTGTGCATCAAATCTCAATTAAATCGGTTCAGTAGATTCGGAGCAAATTGGCTGTGACAGATGGACAGACAGACACACAGACGCACGAGTGATCCTATGAGGGTTCCATTATTACATTTTGATGTTTGGAACCCTAAAAATGCCATGAATAATAATTAGGATTCGGTTTGACAAAAATCGTAATAATATTGAAACCGTGCAAATGTTTTTGATCTTTTTTCTTATTCTAATTCTGTATTAAATGATAATTTTGTTTTATTATTAATCTTATTATAATAATTTTGTTTCAAATTCATGAGTTTTGTTTTGTTTTGTTTGCTAAAAACACCTGACTCGGGTGCATAGCTCGTAAATTACTGCTGCATCGATCGATCCCCAAGGTAAGTATTGCTTGCCGAGGTCGAGTAGAGACATAAGCTTTAAATAATTGTTAATTTTTTAACCGACTTCATAAAGGAGGAGGTTATCAATTCGGATATTTAAATAATTATATATTTTTTTATGTATGATCTGTCATAACTTCGTCATATATCGGGTGTAAAAAGACAGTTTCCAAAGCCGAATGCCACATATTTGGATAATTTTTTTCCACTGGTTCTGGAAGTATTGAAGATCAAAGTCGCAATTTTTTTTTTACATTTTTAGGAAAATGAATTCAAAGTGTTATTACTAAACTTCTTTCCAAACAAACATTACCTGAATTTTCGATATTTTTTCTCGAAATTTCGAAATTGCGCATTTGCAGTTATAAAAACGCAATGAATATAAAACGTATCTGACAAGTACCTACGTGGCTTAGAGCAAAGGGGCGGGGTTTAACTCCACTTGCCTGGTTTCGCGTTACATTGCGCGCAATAAAATAGTTTTATTTGTTCATACCTAAAAATAAAAGTCGTTTCCCAGCAATAATTTTTGCGCAAAGCTACTTTGTGAGACGTACAGTATGCGTAGTTGACTATATGATAACACATCACTTTTTTACACCCTGTAGGATTTGCAAAAATCTTTTTTTGTTTGAAAGGGGTTTTCACTGAATAAAAATATTTTAAGGTTGAACTGAAGGTGCGCCAAACATTATTTTGGCCTTATTTCGAAAACCCCTTGTTGGACGATGCGTAATTTTTGAAGTGAAAACTTCTTTAGGCGCGTTGGGCATTTATGAGATGGGAAAAAAAAACAACCGACTTCCAAAAAAGAAAATACACTAAAAATTTAAAAATAACTTTAATTTCGGAAGTTGGTGTTTGTATTTTATTTCTACGTTATTTGACACCGACTTCCGAAATTAAAGTTATTTTTACATTTTCAGCCACCGCTGCGCTGCACGTCACTGCGTAGGATGTGTTTAGGTGTGTCGAACGATGGGCTCAGTGTCGAGCACTTTCTATTTGCATCTGTACTACTTTTTGAGAAGTTGGCTTTGTTATTAATTCAGGTATCCATCACAGTTATTTACCTACAGATTTTATGAGAACTGTAGTTGTACCTATTGTACAGAACAGAACCAGTGACGTATCCAGTTCATCGAACTACCGACCTATCTCCTTGGCCACTATATTTTCTAAAGTATTTGAAAACATAATTCTGAAACATTTGAGTGAAAGAACATACCGCTAAACAACGCTCAGTTTGGTTTCAGACGAGGCTCATTCATCGATCTAACTACTCGTATCTTTGCTTTTAAAAATACAGTTTACGAGTACTTAAATAGGAATACAACAGTTTATTCTAGCATTTTAGACATAAGCCGAGCAATTGATTCAATTAATTATAATATATTGTGTGAAAAATTAAGAAAAACAAAAATACCACCGAAAATAGTAAACATTTTAGAATTCTGGTATGCTAATCAAGTTAATCAGGTTAAATGGAATAATGCGCTGAGACTTACAGGCTAACTATAAGTGGAGTGAGACAGGGTGGTCTGACGTCACCGATATTGTTTAACCTATATGTAAATCAGTTGATCGAGGAGCTGAGCAGCACCAGAGTCGGATATCCATAGTCCGTGGCCTCAGAAAACTAATAGACATCTGTGAGAGGTACTTACGCAACTAAACAGACCACCTGACATACAAAATAAATAAAAAGTTATAATTTTTAAATATAAGAAAGGCCCTGATGTAATACATCCCAAGTACAGTAATTTTAACGTTGTCTGTCCTTTCTTTGGTATTGTTCGTCAAGTCATTAAGCTCCTTAGTGGTTTTTTAAGTTGAGCTATTCGACTATTGACAAATGCTTGCACTGACTGGACAGGTCCACTCAAATATGTGTGGTTCTTTCTTCAAAAGACCATTACAGACACTAAGCTGCTATGGTCCTCATAATATAATAATGTGAATGCCAGAACTATGTATGTCGTTATATTCATGTAGATTTTATGATTGTCTGGCAGTTTGAGTATTTTTGCGGCTTACTCAAATGTTCTTACTTTGGTATTGTTCGTCGGATCGTTGAGCTCCTCAAAGTTCTTAGATGAGAGAGAGCTTCATGATGACTAACAAATGCTTGCACTGTCTGGACAGGTCCACTCGAATTTGTGTGTTGCTTTCTTCAAAAAGCTCATCCTAGACATAAACGTACATGGTTCTCATATGATTTAACCAGTACATATTGTATGGATTTGAACACTTTGAAAGAGACTTTGACCTCTGAGTTTATTTCGGTGTTTCTTCTAAGGGTAGTCAGCTAGGAAACACCGGCCTCATCTAGCTTAAACTGACTAAAAACATTGTCGTGTAAAAGTGTTCCTTGTAACCTATTTACTGAATAAACATCATTTATCATTTAACAAAAATACGTTATATTATGGTTATGAAAACGTTTTTTTACGAAAACGTTGGTTAAATAAGAGTGGTCTTATATACTTAATTATAACGTTTATGGGACGCGAAAGTGGCCCAACTATAAGACATTATAGTTCTATAGTGGTTACATTAATGTCAACTTGTGACCGTTTAACATCAATTAGAGGTTTTATAAACGTTAAATAACTAACTATTTGGTTGTATACTGGTTATGACGAGACCATTCTAAGACATGTAAGCTAAATAATAGTCATATAGACGTTATTTTTTTTATTTTTTATCATAATTTCTTTCATTCGCGAGCGGTGCGCGCTGCTGTGAATAACTGTGTTGTTTACCTACGCGAGACGCCATTAAAAATTTAAACATTAAAGTGGTTTGGTTATTATATAAACGAAACTACAAATATTAACCCTGCTTACTACCTATGTTAAGTATACTCGTAGTTCTACTGGGGATCTTAGTTTTTCGATAATGTTTGTACCTATGTATTGTTGAGGAGATTTTAACGCCCTTCTGAAATGTTTGATATTTCACCACTGTTGTTTATTTATTTAAAATTAATTTTTCTATAAAAGTTGCATCCATCTTGGTTTAGTTATGAGATGACAGTTACCCGACGCTTACTGGACTTATGGTCATATAAACGTAGGCTTTAAGACCTTAAGACCAAGACTTGCGCGTGTTAGATTTAATGAATTATGTGATGATGATGATATAGTTTCATTACATATTTTGATTTTCCAAGAATATTGTTCATTTTCCATTTTAAACATTGGTCACATTTATAAACCTAGGAACAAATGTAGACGTACCTACCTAAGTAAATCTTATTGAGTGTACAAATATAAAACGCTTAACTTCTAAAAAGCTGAATTGATGATACTCCTAAAAATTATTATTTAATGATCGTTGTGATGTATCTTGGATTTTATTTATTGCTACTTTAATATAATAAGTTGTTTGAAACGATTGGGACAATACTCGTACTATCAGATAGTGTTGATATTCTTCGAATATCAACTAAGAATTAAAGATCCAGTGTTATTCAATTGCTTAATACAATCTTATTATGTTTTAAAACAATTGGACTACACAATAATTGATTATTATCACATCTATTATTAGTTTATTCATGACAATCTGTGATTGTTAGAAAATGGCGGGATATTATATGTGACGTTTAAAATAAGTGTCTACTCACAACTTACTATAATAGATGTGTTACTAGTTACTCTTATTAATTATGAAGCCCCGCGGCCAAATCCGGGTTGTCAAATTGAACCCCGACGACAGCCCGGGTTGACAGCCGATTTTTTTATTTATTTTTTTCTCTTTAATTTTTTTTTTTTTTGTCCGACTCACCGGTGAGTTGCGGCGCTTCACAGGTTGTTGCTGAAAGTGTAGTATATACAACCTCATGGAGAAGAAGCTCTGTTCTAATAACTGTTAAAATACTTGATGTGAAAGATTGATTACAAAGGCTCACGTAAGTTATTTGATGTTATATCTTGATTGTTGCTAATGATTGTGTTGATTCTGTGTATGTGCTATGTTAAGGCCCTTGTTTCTAATTATATTAAATGGTATTAAGGAATACCTATTCATGTTCTTTGCCTTGTCACTGTTATTGTTTCTAAATGGCAAGAAATTTCACGTTGTAAATTGGCACAAGCGATAGATCATAGAATTGAATTTATTGTGATAAACAGTTATTTATTATGTGTGGGTATAAAACCATAAGAGAGCTACCGTGGAGTTTCTAGGTTCGTTCTTCTCCACAAAGACCTAGTTTATTTATTTATTTATTTATTTAATCATTTATGTACACACAGAGACACAGTAACAATAAACATAATTATAAATATAGTACAAAGGAACTGCTTATTTCTTAAGAAATTTCTACCAGCAGACCTGCGATGGGAGAAGTGAGAAAGAAATGTAGACAAAAGTGTGTAAGAAACAGAAAAAAAGAATACAAGATGTCCTATACTAAGGTATCAAATAAACCTACACATATATTGTAAATATATATATATATATACTTACATAAATATATACCTAAACCTGTAAATAGATACATGACATACAAATATATAAAAAAATATTATAATAGAGAGGAAAGGTAGTGCTCTTTAACACGATTTTTGAAGAGAGAAATTGACTTCAAGTCTCGAATGCTAGGCGGAAGCGAGTTCCACAATCTTACTGCATGGACAGAGAAAGAGTAGGAATAGTAACTGGATTTATGAGGATGGGTTTTGAGGAGGGATCTAAGGTGAGATCTGCACGGCGCGTCACCAGGGCGAGCGTAAGAAATTCGCTCACGCAGGTAGGAGGGATAAGACGGGTTGTGTAGAATGTTGAAAAGGAGACAAAGAATCCGAGTGTTCCTGCGAAGTCGGATTGGGAGCCACTTGAGCTCCTTGCGAAGGTGAGAGACATGGTCATACTTACGCAGACCAAAAATAAACCGAATACCTAAGTTTTGCAGACGCTCAAGCTTGCTTAGTAGCTCCTCAGTAGCATCCAGGTAGCAGGCATCGGCATAGTCTATAATCGGCTGAATAAGAGTTTGGGCTAAAGAGATTTTTGTTTTTAAAGGCAATAGACCCTGAAGGCATTTAAGCGAATGGAAAGAATAGTTTACCTTTCGACTGACCTCATTGACCTGCGCACGCCACGACAGATTGGAGTCAATAATAACACCCAGATCTTTGGCAGTATCGGAATATTCAATGAGAACACCATCGAGATATAAAGGTGACAGGGACGAGACAACAGCCGCAGTACGCACAAACCTGCTGCCTATGATCATGGCCTGAGATTTATTAGGGTTGATCTGTAAGCCAAATGACTTGGCCCAGGCGCTGATACAAGCCAGGTCATGATTCACAACGGCGATAGCAGCATCCGCATCGGCTACAGTAAAATGTCGATAAAGCTGCAAGTCATCTGCGTAAAGATGGAAACTGGAAGAGATGACTCTTGTAACAAAGTTAATAAAAATGGAAAATAGAAGAGGAGAGAGAACGCTACCCTGAGGAACACCCTCAGTGAGGCTACACCAATCAGAGAAGGATTCTTCAAGGCGGACACACTGAGAGCGTCCCCGAAGATACGAGTTGAACCAGTCTAACGCAGAAGAAGAGAAATTAATAGCTTTAAGGATTCCTAGTAAGATGTCGAAGTCTACTGAGTTGAAGGCACTGCTAAAGTCAAGTAACACAAGGACAGTAAGGGACTTATTCTCCATAGCCCAGCGGATATCGTCAGTCACTTTTAAAAGCGCAGTAACCGTACTGTGACCTGCGCGAAAACCGGATTGGAAGGGAGATATTATCGAGTTCGACGCCAAGAAAGAAGATAGTTGTCTATGAACTATGTGCTCAAAAACTTTAGAGAGAAATGGAAGAATAGAAATAGGTCTAAAGTGAGTTAATAAAGAAGGATTGTTAGTTTTAGGCAGCGGTATAATGTGCGCCTGTTTCCAGACTGACGGAAAGGAGCAAGAGGTAAATGAGTGATTGAATATATGAGTGAGAATAGGCAGTAATGAGGGAAGGATGAGAGTTATCATTCTGGAACACAACTTATCATTACCAACTGCAGAAGAAGTAATAGCGAGAACAGATTTCTTAACGTCAACCTCAGTAACATCTTTAAGGTTAAAATGAGAACAATGAAGCAAAGGCAAACTAGCGAGACTCTCTAATGTCGCAGCTTTGACACAAGGATCAAGAGAAAAGGGAAGGTGAGAGAAATGCTTATTTAGATCGTTAAGGTTCACATCCTTACACTGGGTGGTAGATGATTTGCCTATTCCAACAGACTTAAGAAATTTCCAAATATCGGAGGAACTGCGGTTATCGACTTGTTCGTGGAAATAGCGTCTCTTAGCATCTTGACACAGACGCCTGCAGCGATTACGTAGCGATTTATAATAATTGAGATTCAGCTCTGAGGGTCTGCGCTTATATCTCCTCTTAGCTTTATCCCTGTAGGCCATAAGTTCTTTAATTGCCTGTGTTATCCATGGAGCAGGGTTATATTTTACCTTGACACGTCGAATAGGGGCGTGTTGGTCATACAAGTCGAGAACAGTCGAGTTAAAGGAATTCACCTTTCCATCGATGTCATTGATCTCAACCAGCCGAGACCAGTCCACATCCTCGGCATCACGCTGCAACGCCTCCAGGTCCATGCCCTTATAATTACGGAGATACAGGAACTGAGACTTACGCTTGGGAACACGGATACGGTACGACAGGTAAATAAGGTCGTGGTAAGAAAAGTTGGCAGTGAGTTGACCATGATAAGAGACATTACTAGGCGAAGAAACAATCATAAGATCTAGTAAAGAGGGTGTACAGTTAGGGGAATAGTGAGTTGCAGAAAGTGGCAAGACTTGAAGATTAAAAGAAGATAGGAGCGAAAGGAGTTTATGAGAGCGAGTGTCATTTTTGATCAGGCAAGTGTTAAAATCGCCCATCAAAATAACGTGTTCATACAAAGGGCAAAGATTACTGAGAGTGCAGTCAAGAGAATCAAAGTAGTCAATGTGAAGGTTAGGGCTGTACAGCACTGCAAGCAAGACTTTTGTGTGATGTACAGAAATTTCAAGAAACAAGTATTCAGCCGACTCAGAGTACAGAGAAGGAGATGAGCTGACTACCTTGTAGGGTAGGTCAGCGCGTAAGTACATAGCTACACCTCCTCCACCTTTACCAGTCCTATCGTTGCGGATCAAGACGAAGCCAGGAAGTGTAAATTGCGTAGAGAGAAGAGAAGGCTTCAGATAAGATTCCGAGATCAATAGGGCATCAAGGTGGGCACTGCTAAAGGATGCCAGAAGATCAGAATAGTGACCAGGAACACTCTGGGCATTTATGTGCGCTATATGCAGATTTTTAGGATCAGTAGAGAAAAGAGATGAGAGTTTACTATGTAAAGTGAGCGGAAAGGAAGAGTCACTGTCCGCACTAGCAAAACTATCAGAAGAAGAGCAAGAGAAACAGCTGTCGTTAAAGTCAGCTACATTGTTCATATTAAACAAATTATAATATTATATATTAATATATAAATAATGTAATAATATACAATAATAACTTAACTAAAATGCAAAACGCTAAAATAGATTTTCTTTCAATAAGAAAAGAAAACCACCCCACCTCGCTGGTATATTGACAGAAATCTCACAATAATAGATGTAGCTTTAAACAAAAAACGCAAAAGAGATATAAAAATTGCGTAAAACGAAAACAAAACGAGAACAACGATTCACACATCTTAACGCACATATAATAAAACGCAACATGATCTAGTTTTGCGAACGGGCCATTAGATTTTCGATTCATGACATGCCTGTTGGAAATAAATACCTTGTCTTGTCTTTCTGTGCTTTACTTTATAAACCCTTTCCCTACACACCACTTTAATAGGAACTTACATACCTATAGGTACAGTAAATAACTAGTACATCAAAGCTTGATATGTAGGTAGATATAAATATCTACTCTTAGTTACCTCCATCCTGCTGACACGCGCCATTACGTTTGACTTTAGGGTTCCTTAATTAAATATGAAAACCATTGTTTTATTGATCTCTTATTCATAATACAGTGTGTAAAGGTGGGTTAAACCAACCTATATCGCGTAAAATAAATCATTTTATGTTTAAAAAAAATCAGGCAACCACTTTCACTACTAGCAGAATCTTTACATTCCGAAGTTCCCTTATTTTGGAAGCCTACAATATTATAAATAAATAAAAAAAACGTAAAAATCGTACGTTAATTATGGATTAATTATTATGTTAAAATTATTAATAAACGTAACCTAAATGTACATAATGATTTGTGTTTAGTCATCGCAGCACTAATGAATACATTGTAAAATAAAATGTATGTACGGAACCATTTTGTATTCCAGTGATACGCTCGTGATCGTTGGTTAACTTGGGTATTTAGTTGTGTACACGTTAATTTGACGTATACAATATGACTTAATAGGCACACGACTAAAACGTAGTGTTATCGTCACATTACAACCAAAACGTCGTATACCAATATTGGAAATATGAAATAACGTAAGGGACAAAAGTAAGGTTTTCAGGAGAGCAAAAATAAGTTTTTTTTTTTATCTTTTTATTTTTATTTTTTTATAAATAAATAAATAAATATTTTTCTCACAAAACTGACTATCATTGTTTAACTATATATTTTAAGTAAAAAGTGCTAGGACAAAGTTTCTTAGATTTCTTCATTCTTTGAGGCTAAAAAAACTTTTTACTCAAAGGTCAACAGTTCAAAGAATCATCAGAAAGTGTCCACAGTGTATAAAATACGGTGGTGGTCCATTTAAATATTCACCCATGCCAGATCTATCACCAGAAAGAGTAAGCCTTAGTCTTCCGTTCGAATTTATGGGCTTGGAATATTTCGGTCAACTGCTTGTGGATGAGGGTAGTAAATTAAAACACTGGGTATGGCTTTGGATATTGGAGGTCGTTAAAGATTTAACAGCAGAATCATGTTCACCTGCCATTAGGAGATTCGTCGATATTAGAGGTATCAGACAATACGCTACACAATTTAAGCTTTACAGCAGAAGTGTTAACTTCAGATTATTGCATTCAGAATCACTTGCGGTGGAAATTTATCCCAGAGTTGGCTCCATGACTCTGAGGATTTTATGAACGACTTGTAGTTTTAGTCAGGCATAGTATGAAGAGAACTTTAGACAAACATCTCATAAACCATAACTAGTTATGCACAATAATGAAGGAACTTGAAGCTGAAATTAATACATGGATACTGACTACTATAGGCGCGGAGTGAGAGCAGATATTGAGTCCTTTAGATTTCCTACGTGTGGGCGTAACTTTGACCGCTGAAGTTGCAGATCTAGACTTCTTAGGGCCCACTTCACCAATTCATAGGCCCAGTTTTTGACGTTTAAACGCATTTAGCCGCTGTCATAAACGACAGCGGCTAATGCGGCAGCTTTAGCTGAAGAGTTTGTTTGTTTTAACATCACAACAGGAGCGAAGCATCAATGAAAAATGTAGCAAAAACGGGAAAAAGAAATCCTTTTGAGAGCTTCAATTGCGTGCGCTGCGTAAACGGTTAAAGTTACGCAAAAAATATGTATGATGGAATTGTTCTCCTTTTAAAGTTAAAAAAAAAGTCCGCTAAAGCATAATTATGTCTATCTTTTAAGGTTAACTCACTTTAATCGTTTTTATGGTTTTATTTTTTGCGCTAAGTTTAGTTCGGTAAAACTTAGTTTATAGAGCGAATGGTGAAATCGGCCCTTAGAATCAGCCACAGTAACCAAGACGAATCTGATTGACGGATGGAAACGTGGTCAAATCATCATCTCAGAATTTGCCAAAATGTTCACTAATCAATACACTAGCCTCCGCGAATGAAGTGACAAATACAAACAACCTAGCCTCGTTGTCAAATAGGCCACCAAAGTTAGCAGACACAGTTCAAGTGAAGATAGTAATAGGGCAAATATTGGAAAGTTGGCAGAATAGCAGAATTGATAAAAGGATCGGATGGGCAGATTAGAGTAGATCTGCCCAGCCTTTTCCCAACTATCTTGAGGTCGGCTTCCAGTCTAACGGGATGCTGCTGAATACCAGTATTTTACATGGAGCGACTGCCTATCTGACCTCCACAACCCAGTTACTGGGTAATGCCCTTGGTAACACTGGTTGTCAGACTTTCCGGCTTCTGACGATCCGTAACGACTTTTTTTTTAATTTGGGACAAGCCCGCCACACTATTCCCAAACCACTGTAACTTCTGTAAGCCAGAATCAAAAGTGGCAACCACCAGAAAAAAAACGCCGAGGCAATGAAGCTCGACGAGTCCCAGAGAAACGAATAAACTGTCTTGGGTCCCGCAACGAAATTAATCAGAAAAGACAGCGGAGGAGTAAGAAAAACATAATTTCCACTTCCCTCCTAATCGAGCGGGAGACATAACAAAGCTAGGCCATTAGACACGAAGGTGGTATTTACAACTGGGGTAAGCCCAGTTGCCAAGCACCACTGGTCCGTAAAGACTGTCAAAGATCCACACCATTGACAGCTGGGACCAACGGCTTAACGTGCTTTCCTAGGCACGGAGGAGTCTCGGTATATAAAGATGGTCACCCATCCAAGGACTAACCCCCTGCAAGCGTAGCTTAACCTAATGAATCTGCTGTTATTACTTAAGCTACGAGCTCCTTATAGCAGATTAGAGTGGCCAAAGTTAAATTATCATCAGGCGAAACACTGAACCGTTCAGTAGGGTATCTGCATTTCCGTTGGAGATTGACGATCATAGTACAGAATCGTCCCCAGAGCAAAATGTTTCGTCAGTCACAATCAGTCAACACTGAAGATTTTCAGAAGGAACAATCAGTACAAGGCGACTGTCCAGTCAGTTTTAAAAAAGACTCTCGAAGTACTCATGACGCTGAACCAGTTATCAATGATGCACCCATAGTCCAGTCAGTACCAGACACCAGCAGACGACCAATCAGAACATCAGCAGCCAAGGAAAAGAGAGAGTTGAACAGTGGACATCCCAGTTGATGACTAGATTATTTCAATAATCAGTGTTGATTTAAAATCAGGGGACAATAGTCAGTTGTAATCAGTTGGAATCAGTTGTATTAATTCATCCTTGTAATCAGAACTCAGTTATAACCCGTAAACAATGAAAATGTATCAGTTGTAATCCTAATAGGATTTTGATTAAACAGTTATTTCAATAGTACAGATTTTTCAATTATTATCGTTTCCCCTGGGCAGGAGTGTCGCGAATGCGAAGTAATATATAGTATAGGCTAGATATTAATATAGCTACAGATAAGTGAAGTGAGGTGGGAGCGAGATGGGGTAAACGCGCGGGGATTGACAGTGCGCGCGCGCTCGCGTTACTGGACCTGAGGGTCGGAGCTAGCAGTATATTGGTGAGCGAACTTATTTTATCTCAGTGCAAGTGCCTTCAGATTTACCAGATATTCATTTTATAAATGGTTTCCAAATATTGTGACGTGTGTGTGTGTATTGTTTTAACAGCGATCAGATCCAGAAATTATACCAAATCAGACCAGCATTCAGATGCGAGGCTCGGGGTGGCCACAAGGGGAGGTTGGAGGCCACTTTAGGGGAACAGCTATATCATTGAAATGATACTTCAGTAAAGGTTGTTCAGTAAAAATCAATGTTCCTAATTACAGCAGCAGTTAGGTATTAATCATATCGCACCTAGGCATACTTTTGAAACAGGTATTTTAGATTCAAATATTCGTCACTAAAGGGTAATTGACGACAGGGCCCGTATAACTCAAAATTGGTGCTCTGAAACCGCGTGACGGGGACGCGACAGATCACGAAGAAGGTGGCGGGACGACTTGGATGTCTTCCTTAGGTATTGGCACGAAGAGGTACCAAACCGGGCATAATGGTAGGAATGGAGGGAGGCCTTTACCCAGGCAGTGGCATAGTTCAGGCTGGGTGTAATAATATAATTATTATATAACCAACCCGCATTGGGCCCGCGTGGTTGGTAACGGTCCACACCCTCTCACAGAGAGGAGGCCTGTGCCCCAGCAGTGGGGACATTAAAAGGCTGATGATAATAATATAACAACTAGTTTACACATTCAATAAATGAAACACAGTTTGCGGTTGTAAAATGACCGCGCGAACAATTTTTTTTATATTTTCGAACTGAAATATACATAATCATCGTTGCGATTTGGCAATATTTATGCATTTATTCATTCTTAAATAAATAAATGTATAAATTATCTATCATATTGTTATGCAGTTACTGGTATTTGTTTTTTTCAATAGCAGATGGAATGCCACCAAGCTCTGCATCAGATTGCTTGAAAAGTAAATTGTTTGGAAGTTGTTATTTAATTTTTGCAGTTTTTATTTTTATTATTTGTGGAATCGTCTCTTTGTGCCTTTTATTTTGTGATCATAATAAAATATACAAACATAAAATACATACTCATCTCGGTTGGATCAGTTAGGTAAAAATACAACCAGTAAACCGATATCCATTTATTTTTATATCTATGGTTAAGAAAACGGTAGGGATAATGGTTAAATACATGTATTCTTATTCTTAATTAATTATAAAAGGTTAACAACGGTTAAATACATTTATTCTTATTCTTTATAAAAGTGGACACGTAGGGCATAATGAACAAAATATACTTTACAAAGACAAACTTTTACATTGGAAAAAAATCAAGCCATTGTCTTGTGAGTGTTCCCGATGGTTCCTCTATTAATGCCAAGAACACCATAGTTGGAGCCCTTCACGGTGTTATTGAACCTGTGGTACTGCACCGTCTCCGTGGTGCTTCTCAACGCTCCAAAATTCGCGCTGTGGCTGTCAGGAACAAATAATCCATTAACTAGTACAAAGGCAAATACAGGTTGAGAGGAAGTGCATGTGCCCCGGCGCCCCCGCCTCTTCCCAACGAGGAGACCCATCAGCCGGTTCCAATAAAACAGATGCGACTTTGAGAGACTACGTATTGATGTGCTCAAAATTGATGATAAAAACGTAAACTCAGAAAAAGACTAGTTTTTGGTGTACACTTATAAATGTAAATTATGCCCCGGAACCCACTGGGGCCTGTTCATATGAGGTCATGCCCATAACTCATTTTTCGAAATCTGGGTATAAAAAGAATGTGTCAGCGCAATCTTTATTAGGTTTTTTTTTTTTTTTTGGGGAGTGGGAAATCATCTTATGACTTCTTCCGCTCTAGGGTGGAGCGGAAGGGCGTGTCAGACTCTTACTGATTAAAATCCACCCCTGTTCCTCCCTGCCCTACATGCCCAGGGGCGAGGTAACTCTTTCGAATTTATCCTCAACCCCCGGGCAAGCATTGGCCGTGGCAGGCCCCGTCCTTTTGCTGACAACTCTTTGAGGCGCGCGTGGAACACTACGCGCCGTCGACTCTCGGGCCTGGTGCTGATCGGACGGCGAGTTACCCACTACTCGCCGTCCGCAGGCCCGGGTATCTTTATTAGGTATCACATCACGTGTATAAATATTGAGTCGCTAATCACTATAAGTTGTCCAGTGCATAAGCTCAAAGTTGAATGTTTACGCATAAATATGAGTAAGCCACTCTAGTACGTGAGTATATGCGTGACATTCGAATATTTATTTCTGACGTTTAACATTTAAATCGATTGAAGTGCAACATGTCAGTGATCAATCAAGGTTTGTAGATTGTTTTTATATTTTTTGTTATTTTTAAAGTTAATAATGGTTTCTGATAACTCTTTTGCTGATCTTTCCGGTTGACTTATAAATAAAGTCTAAGTAAATGGTATTTTTTTATTGCCTTCTTTTTGGAAAAACTGGTTATGGACATGCCCCCTTGTGCGGCGGGGCATTAAATAAATCTGCTCTTTTGTGCGACGTCCCGCCTTAATCGGGGCACTCGCGCTACCTGGCCTGGTTTCAGATTATTTTGAGAGATTTAAAAAAAATAAACATAAATTAAAAAACGTACAAATTCTTTTGCTGATCTTTCTGGTAAATAAGGAATGATTTTTTTTAAATTACCGCATTTTGGTAAATGAGTTATGGATAGGCCTCAGTTTGAGGTGGGGCATTACGTCCATCTTTAATCGGGCACCCGCGCTACTCGGCACTGTCCTTGATAAGGAATTAATTGCCGAGGCATGTGTATTGCAATACTAGGGAACATATATCTTACTTGTCTGGCTCCTGCACCCAATACCGGACCCTCCCCGGTACCAGGCCAAAGTATACTGATCGTCTAACTTTATTGTGTTCTGAAAAAGAAACTTATGTTTAGTGGAATACGAACTAGTTAAACCACCTCTTTTAATTTTTGCTCTGCTTTAGTTGAGCAATGTTTTATTTATTTTGATGTGGTTTCTAATGAAAAGTCAAAAGGTCACTTTTGAAGGGACTACACAAAGTGACATTTTATCAGCGACAGCTCACCTGCTATTATTTGTAACTCCTTTTTAAGGTTCCGAACATCCGAATGTAAGAACGAAACCCTTTCCTATATACGAGTATGATAACTAATATGTCTGTCTGTTTTTCCGTTTGTCACAGCCAATTCGCTCTGAATCTACAGAACCCACATGAATTTCTATGACCCAAAACACGGACGTGTAACGTAAATAAATAAATTTTCAAAATCGGGTCCTTTTTAGGGGTAACACTAGAAACAAAAAAAACTCAAACTGTGTAATATTATAAAGCTGAAGAGTTTGTTTGTATAGTTGAACGCGCTAATCTCAGGAACTACTGGATCGAATTGAAAAAATATTTTTGTGTTGAATAGGTCATTTATCAAGGACGGCTATATAACATCACGCTACGACCAATAGAAGCGGAGCATCAATGAAAAATGGGGCAGAAACGGGAAAAAAATATTCCTTTTGAGAGCTTCCGTTGCGTGCGCTGCGCAAAAATTATGTATGATGGAATTTTTCCTCTTTAACAGTTCTGAAAAAAAGACCGCGATAGCATAATTAATTATGTTTGTCTTCTAAGGTTTACTCAATAGAACATTTTTATGGTAATCAAATTTGTTCTAAAATAATGCATTATTTGCGAAGGTGTTTTCATAAACATGACATTAATCCTTATCCAAATAAATACGTTATTCATCATAAGTATTTAGTTTTGAACAAAATTGCCCTTGAGATTATTTGATTTCAACGAATATCTGGAGATATCGTAGTTTTAATCAAGTACCACGCGCACATTAATGATGTGCAAGGCGGGCGATCATGTGGGATGTAGGGATGCGCTTGCGCTGGCCGGCCGCCACCAGTAGCTCTGCGAGATACCATTTTGCACTGTATAGCCTATTTATTGAGGAAGGTTATAGACTTTATAACATCACGCTACGACACAGTAACCATAAACATGGGTGAAACCACGGGCACAGCTATTATCAAATAATAAATAATAATAATAAATAATAAAAGTTTTATTTGGAACATAGACAGTTGGCTCAATCACAGAGAAAACGAAGATAGCTACAAAAGTTTATAACTGTGTCGCAGCTATCAACGCCCATTTAAACAAGAAAACAATTGTTCCAGACTTAAACTATTACATTTGGGTAAACTATAGTAGAAAAGAGGGGGTGTGTGGGAGTGTGTGTGTGTGTGTGTGTGAGAGTTTGTGTATGGGTGGGAGTGAGAGTGCATGGTAGGGTGTCTGTAAGTGAGTGTTATGGTGTGCTTGTGTGGAGTGTGGGGGATGTATGTGTGTGTGAGTGAGGGTTTAGGTGTGTCAGTGTAGAGCTAGTTACTCGTAAGTTTCCACAATTTTTTCAGTTGCGTCATATGACAATGAATTTAACCACTCAGTCAACTGCCCTCTCAAAAGACCACCGGGTAAATGGTAAATATTTAAGGTCTTATTTATGTTGTTGTAGAGCTTGGAGCTGATAAACCTAAAGTGTCTTCTCGCCACTGCTATTCCACAGGGTAGATTTTTGCATACTCTGTCAGATAGGCGAAATAAAAGGGCTTTAGTCAGTAAGAGACTGACACGCCCTCCCGCTCCACCCAGAGCGGGAGAAGTCATTGAATGATTTCCCACACCCTCAAAAAAAAAAAAAACTAAGGGTCTCAAATATTTGTTTTGAATTATTTTAAAATAAGTTTTTCGATTATTTAAGAAAATAGGTGTAAAATTATTATTCTCCTCCACTTCGAAACTCATGAGTCTAAAATTTTGAAAATAATAAACATAGCAGTTCCATAGTTATAGATTACAGGAAAACTTATAAGAAGTCTATGTTTAAAAAATGAGATTCGTTCAGAATCCTGTACGTCGAGTGCGACTTCCACTTTTTAATCGACTTCGAAAAAGGTGGAGGTTCTATGTTCGACTTAATGTATGTTTTTTTTGTTATGTATGTCCACCGATTTATCTGTCAGTTGTGGACTGATTTTAAAAATTCTTTTTTTATCTGAAAAAATATACTCCCGAGGTGGTTCCGTATAAATTTTATCGAAATTGCTTCAGCACTTTTTGAAAAATTTAACAAAAACGAAAAATACGTTTACATAGATGACATTTTTTCGTTTTCTCCAATTACGAGTATGTTTAAATTCCACGTTCCATGTTATTGGGGTTTTCAGTTCTGGGGTATAAAAACTAAAAATAAAAAAACTCTTTACAAAAAAACAACCGACTTCCAAAAAAGAAAACTATACTAAAAAAAATAAAAAATAACTTTAATTTCGGAAGTCGGTGTCAAATAACGAAGAAATAAAATACAAACACAGACTGCCGAAATTAAAGTTATTTTTTCATTTTTAGTGTATTTTCTTGTTCGGAAGTCGGTTGTTTTTTTGGAAAAAAGTTTTTTTTACTACTGTCCTTAGACTATTTAAATAATAATAATAATAATATAATAATATTCCACAACTATCACACAACGCCATCTAGTCCCAAGCTAAGCAGAGCTTGTGTTATGGGTACTAGACAACTGATAAACATACTTATATATTTCTAAATACATAAATATTATAGATAAATTACACCCAGACCAAATGATCGTGCTCATTACACAAACATTTGTCCTGGGTGGGAATCGAACCCACGACCTCCGGCATAGCAGTCAGGGTCACTAACCACTAGACCAACAGGCCTGACAAAATATAAAAAATGGTGGTCACGTCTGCCACATGAGCTATAGGCATAATCGACCACGCGGTAGGTCAAACGGCAGGAAAGGACTTCGCGTTGGGCCCAGAAAAATAAGTCTTGAAGACCTGGACTGATGTCTAAACGACCGCCATCAGAGGGCAGTGAACAGAGACATGAGGAATGAGACAATAGGTGAAATAATGATAGTAAATTAATTATAAGGAATACCTGGCGCCGCACACACACAGGCAACTGCAACGATTAGAACGACTGTCACCACACGCGACATCTTGCTTACTATAATTGTTCGCTACACTGAATGAGGATTGCATGGTTATGCAGCTTTTATACATATTTTTCAAGAACACTTTTGGAAATACTTAAAGAAAAAACCGGCCAAGTGCGAGTCGGCCTCGCACGCGAAGTGTTCCGAACCATACATATTTTTATAACATGTTTTTATTTAAACCACAGACTTCTTATAGGTTTCTTGTAATCTATATGTTAGTATAGAACTACTTTAAATAATAATTAAAAAAAATTAGGATCAGTTGTTTTGTTGATAAGGACCCCGATAGAAATTTTTCATCAATTTTCTTAATAATTAAAAAAATATATATATTCTATTAATATGAAAATATAAAAATTGAGATCCTTACAGTAAACCCTTTCATTACTTCTTTTTATTATTTCCTAGTTTTTTAACCGACGAAAAAAAGGAGGAGGTTCTCAATTCGACCGTATATATATATTTTTTTTTTTTGTGTATGTTCAGCCCTCACTCCGTCATTTATGAACCGATTTTGATTATTCTTTTTTTATTAGATAGGGTATACCTCAAGGGTGGTCCCATGTCAAGGAAGTCAGGATCTGACAGTGGAAACCTGATAAAATTGAGAGAAAACCTTGAAAATTGAGGGCACGTTTAGCGTTTCTGTATGTATGTTCGGCCTTCACTCCGTTATTTATGAACCGATTTTGATTATTCTTTTTTTGTAAGATAGGGTATACCTCAAGAATGGTCCCATAATAAGGAAATCAGGATGTGACAGTGGAATCCTTATAAAATTGAGAGAAAACCTCGAAAATTGTGGATACGTTTAGCGTTTCTGTATGTATGTTCCGCCCTCACTCCGTTATTTATGAACCGATTTTGATGATTCTTCTTTTCTTGGATAGGGTATACCTCAAGGGTGGTACCATGTCAAGGACATCAGGATCTGATGATGGGATCCTGAAAAAATTAAGAGAGAACCTCGAAAATTGGGCACGAATATTGTTTCTGTTTACTTTTCATTATCTTAATCAGGTATTTGCATTTAGGAACCATCACATCATGAAACTGAGCTGATGATGGAAACCATAGCTTTCCTAAACAATAGAAGTTATATATAAAAACTAGTTTTAGTGACAAATACCACTTAATATGGTTTGAAGAAAAGACGTCTTTACAGTATTGGAGGTAACCTCAACTGGTCAATATCCTGGGAACTTCATGGAAGGATGGTTATTTCATCAGCTCAGTGGCAAGAGGAATGGTGAAGAATTAGAGTGTTACAAGATGATGCGAGCCACAAAAAATAAAAAACTTTTTAACAAAAAAATTAACCGACGAAAAAGAACTAAAAAGCAAAAAATAAATAAAACTTTTAAGTCTTGAGTAATGAGCATATTTACCTACATAAAATATCAAATTTTATATAAACTAATTTTGAGTCGGCGCCAATTAATGAAATGATTAATTACCTACTTACAGCCTTCTTCATTTGTAAGTACTTATAAAATTTAGATATTTAATAATCAGATTGTTGTTTGGCGCCGACTCAAAATTAGTTTATATAAAATTTGATATTTTATGTAGGTAAATATGCTCATTACTCAAGACTTAAAAGTTTTATTTATTTTTTGCTTTTTAGTTCTTTTTCGTCGGTTAATTTTTTTGTTAAAAAGTTTTTTTCCACAAAAAGAAACTCAATATTGAAAATGTATTTATTTACGTTACACGTCCGTGTTTGGGTCATAGAAATTCATATGTGCATCAAATCTCAATTTAATCGGTTTAGTAGATTCGGAGCAAATTCGGTGTAACCGATGGACAGACAGACACACAGACGCACGAGTGATCTTAAGAGGTTTCCATTACCCGGGCCTGCTGACGGCGAGTAATGGGTAGCTCGCCGTCCGATCAGCACCAGGCCCGAGAGTCGACGGCGCGTAGTGTTCCACGCGCGCCTCAAAGAGTTGTCAGCAATAAAGACGGAGCCCGTCATGGCCGATGCCTGCCCGGGGGTTGAGGATAAATTCGAAACAGAGTTACCTCGCCCCTGGGCAGTCAGGGCAGGAAGGAACAGGGGATGGATTTTAGTCAGTAAGTGTCTGACACGCCCTCCAGCTCCACCCAGAGCGGGAGAAGTCATTGTTCGGAACCCAAAAAATGCCATAAATAATATTTCTTAGGATCCAGTTTGCCAAAAATCGTAAAAATATTGAAACCGCGAAAATGTTTTTGATCTCCTTTCTTATTCTAATCCAGTTTTATATGATAATTTTGTTTCATATGATACCTACTTATGTTAAGTTGAATGAGTTTGGTTTTGTTGATTGCTATAAATACCTGACTCGGGTGTATAGCTCGTAAATTACAGCCGTATGGATCGATCCTCAAGGTAAAGTATTGCTTGCCGAGGTCGAGTAGAGACACAAGCTTTAAAAAAGTGTTCTGTTTTAATCGACTTCAAAGAAAGGAGGAGGTTCTCAATTCGACTGTTTTTTTTTTCTTTTTTTTATGTGATGATCTGATGAAGAACTTTGGAGATACACAATGGAACTCTTCAATAAATGATAGCAAACCTTTCGGAATAGCTGCAATCTCATCGTCTGTTTATTTTTTTCACTACTTTATAACATAGTTTTTAAAAGATCTATCGTACACACGATCTTTAAGAATGGGAACAGAAGCCATATCAACAATTATAGGCCTATTGCAGTGCTGCCAGCTTTGTCTAAGGTACTCGAGCGGGTCATAAATAATAGACTAAAAGACTACCTTGAGAAGCAGAACCTAATTTCTCCAAAACAATATGGCTTTAGATCTAGTAAATCCACGTCTGATGTAGTTCACGATCTTACCAACTGTATCGACACTACTACACGGCACAGTAGGAAAAGGGTATTAGGAATATTTTCTGGCTTTCACATGGTTTCTGTGCCCAGCCTTATCTGAAAAATTGAAAACGTGGGAATCAGAGGGCCCAATTAAAGCTGTTTAAGGGTCCACTAACGGTCCAGTGGCGCCCTCATTGATTAAAAAATCGTAGCATAGCACAGAAAATAAATATTATAAAATCTAAGGTCACGTTTGTTACAAAGAGGATAAAGCATTTTTACGTTGTTAAACAGGTCTCAAAATGTTTCGTATCCAAAGTAGTAGGCAAAAGTGTCAGAAACGGCCGTTTTTGGTACAAAAAAATAGAACTGACGTCCAAAAAAAAATATGTTTATAAATGACGAAGTTATGCCCGAACATACATAAAAAAAAATACAAACATCCGAATTGATAACCTTCTTCTTTTTAAAGTCGGTTAAAAATTGCATGTAATTGTTCACGTCTTCGAAGCACTTAACTTGTTAAATACCTGGATATAGTAATAGGTAATATCCTTACATTTCGGGCACACATTGATGCACTAACACTAGGTTACTCGAGCTGATATACATTTTAAAACTCTGAGGGAAGTGGCAGATGCGAAGCTAAAAAAATCAGTAGGTATACTTTGCTGTCGCTCAATCATTGTTAACCTTCTGTATCAATGTACGGGGTGAAGCTCCAAAGCAAAGAGACATACTGAAAGTGTCTTCGTTTTTACCTTACCGTTACCGCGAAAGTTCTGACAGTACGTCATCTATTCATTAAAAGCATAATATTAAAACAACATTCTATGCTAACATACTACCCTTCGACTCCACAAGGTAACAGACTATACAACCCCGTAGATCGCCCAGACATTCGCCTTTCAACCCAATTTTCAAAGCGTTTCTTCTGTCATCTATGTGCTTTTCTTTACAATTTAATTAATAGGATGCTACCGATAGTTAATCTTACTAAGATTATGTGTAAAAAGAAAATGGTGCTGATTCTCTTATTCAATAACTAAACTAAAATAAATTAGAGAATCGCTATCGTTTACTAAAAGTTAGAGCGAGAAAAGGACGGCTATAGCTATGAACTAAGTTAGAGATGTCAAACTAGTTTACGCCTTGTCCTTTATCGTGATTTAAGTGGAGATGTTTTACGTGTTGGGTACACGTAAAACATCTCGACTGTTAATTGTGAATTTAGTTGAACTAATATTTCCATAAAAATTAAGTATGGAAATATTAGTTCAACTAAATTTTACAACTCTAACTTACGTCCGTCTCTTTCTTGTTTTATTAGAGAGAAAAAGATAATAATAGCGTGAATTAAGTTTAGTTTGTGCACAACAGAATTGGCACCAATAATTTCCTTCCTACAAGAATTAAATTATGACGACATCGCAAAACTACTTGCTACTTTAGTGTAACATCTTTTATGTAACAAACGTTTTAGTAATATAGATTTTTTATTATTTGACCACAGTTTTGAGATAACCATGCATCCCTTTCCCTCTTCTCTTGTCTCTCTGTTCCTTCCCTGCCTGAGCGCCCAGGGGTGCGGTAACTCATGTTGAGAATATATCCGCTACCCCTAGGCATGCAGGCACCGGCCACGATGGGCCCCGTCAGTGGTGGCTGACAACATCTCTTTGAGGCGCGTGTGGAACACTACGCGCCATCGACTCACGGGCCTGGTGCTGATCGGACGCCGAGCTCTGATCGCCGTCCGCAGGCCCGGGTCTACGGTGGCCGGAGAATCGGAGATCGACACGCGACGTCCAGTGGTAGCGGCCGGGGTCGTGAGGGCCACTCCGTTGAGCTTCTCAGTAGGTATATACATAAAGTAATAGATAAGGGTTTTTGAGACGACTTTATTACTTGTGTAGAAAGTAATTCCGCAATTTCCGCTTAAATGCATACTGATTGGTGGCTATCCTAATATTGAGATGAATTACACAGAAGAACATTCAACAGAAGGATGGACTGTATATGAAAAGAAGAATGAATAAAGTCAAAAGTATTAAAAGGACAAAGCAGTAGGAGATTGTTAGAAGAACGTACATTCCTGGCGTGTAAAGAACATCGATATTGAAAGTGATAAAAGAAGAAGGAGGGGTGGGAGAGTTGAGCAGAAAGAAAAGTGTCCTCAGAGCGCGCGAACATATTCTCTCGGGAATGGGCATCCATTTGAGCTCTGATCTATAGTTCGACACATGGTCATATTTTCCCAAGATGGAAATTAACCGGATACAGTTACTGTGGAGCCAAAGGCATTCCCAAGATGATGAGATAAATACCGGATTAGCCACGGTGTAGCAAATACTGCCTTTTGGATGACTTCGCGCTTGACTTACAAAACGAATGGTATGGTACCTATTATACCACCAGTAAGTTTCAATTTTATGGAACTAATGAAGATCCAGACAAGAGTTATATCGAGAAAAACTATTGTAAAAGTACGGAGCTGCCAGGTATTTTTTTCAGAAATTCCATATAATATAATTATGTACTTAAATTCAATAAAAAAAACGGTGGTAAAGCATTTTAAAGCGGGAAAACAAGAAATAAAAGTGACAAGAAATTGAAAATGTATTTTTTATTATTACTGTATTTATAAAAGTATATATTTTAGTTATGTTATATCATCAAAAAATAAGGAAATTACGATACGTGCTCAAAATTGATGATATAATAGTTATTGGTGCACACGTATAATGTGAATTATGTCCCGGTGCACACTGGGGCTTGTCCATATGAGGGCATGCCCATACTTCATTTTCCAAAATTTGGTATTGATTTGCTAATCACTATATGTATAGGTAGGTTGTCCAGTGAACACCTACATTGTGTATATCTGTGTGTGCCAAATAAACTAGTTTTTTAATAAGCTTAAAGTTGACTGTTTACGCAAAAATTTGAGTTAGCCGCTGTCGTACGGGGGTTTCAGGCGTGACATTCAAATATTTATTTCTGACGTTTAACATTTTAAATCGATTGAAGTACAACATGTCAGTGATCATTTGATCAAGCAAGGTTTAGTAATTGTTTTACTATGTTAAAAGTTAGTTCCTATTTGAAGTTGTTTCAGATTATTTTGAGTGATTTTGTAAAATTAATTAAATATTCAAAATTCTTTTGTTGATATTTCCAGTTGACATAGAAATAAAGCCTCTAATATATATATTTTTTTAATCCCCTCATTTTGGAAAATGAGTTATGAACAGGCTCCAATGTGCGGCGGGGCATTACGTCCCGCTTTAATCGGGCACCCTCGCTACCTGGCACTGTCATTGATAAATGAATAATTGCAGAGGCATGTGTATTGCAATACGGGACATATATCTTACTTGTCCGGCTCCTCCACCCAATACTGGACCCTCTCCGGTACCAGGCCAAAGTATGCTGCTCGTCTAACTTTGTTGTGTTCTGAAAAAGAAACTTATGATATGTAATATTAAATCTATAACTACGAACTAGTAAAAGCTGTAAAGGAAAAAAGTTGATCACTTATTTCAATTATTGCTCTGCTTTAGTTGAGCAACGTTTTTTTTTATGTGGTTTCTAATGAAAAGTCACAGCCAATTTGCTCTGAATCTACAGAACCGATTCAGTTGAGATTTGGTACACATAAATTTCTATGACCCAAACACGGACGTGTAACGTATATATTTTTTTTTTTTCAAATTGGGTTCTTTTTCGGGGAAAAAGCTGTGCCGTGCGACATATCATATTAAAGGGCTTATTGTAAGGGTTTCGAATATATGTTTTAAATCAATTTAAAATGAGTTTATATTTTTTACAATTTACAATGAGTAGTATATTTTCATATATTGTTCAAGAAAATATATGAAAATATACCACTCTCCCCCTTATCTTCGAAACTACTGATTCTAAAATTTTGAAAATAATACACATCTAGCAGTCCAAAACTTATAGATTAAGAAAAACTTATAAGAAGTTTATTTTGAAAAAGGTGATTCGTTGGGAATCCTTTACGGGTGAGTTCGACTTCCAGTTTTTAACCTGTAATAAGCAAATAAATGTTTGATATGATTCTATTCTATTCTATTTTTATTAATGGCAAGCAGAGCCGTTGTCGACTATTCTGCCAATGTCAAAAGTAAATTGGAAAAGCAAGTGTGTATTAGACTAAAAAAAATTAAATGAACAGGAATACGATAAAAATCTTCGATTGATACAGTTGAACTTGGCGGGTTAGTACTGGACTGAAACAAACAAAAAATAATAATACATAAATATAATAATGGTTAAAACATTAAATATACATATACCACAACTACAAAGACAGATAGATTTCGGCCTATGACTCATAGTTTTATGTTGTTGTGACGGATGAAGCTCATCAGCGCCACAAGCAGTTCAGACGAAGAATATGTTAGAAGAGAGGGGAAATTAATTGGAAGAGGAATCTTAAATTTAGGGAGGCGGCTATATAAATCTAAAGGTGGGATGTTGTTTGGACATTCAAAGAATATGTGATCAAGGGTACCCTCTTCTAGACCGCACTCGCATAAGGAGGAATCACGAACACGAATTTTTTCCAGAAAGACGGGAGTACAGCAAAAACCTAAGCGGATTCTGCAAAGGACGGATACAATAGATTTAGAGACTTTTTTATATTTGAAGAACCAAGGTTTTGTTTTTATGGTTGGTTGAACTGCATAGTAGAACCTACCCTTCTTCTTACCAGTAGTATTCCACTGTTCCTGCCATGCACATTGAAGATTTGCTTTTGGCAGGTTCAGCAAGTCATACCCCTGATGAGAGTTGTGGGAGAGGTCAGCAGACGCTGATGAGCATGCATCTTTGGCCAGGGCGTCAGCGCACTCATTGCCCTTAATGCCACAATGACCAGGTATCCAAACTAGTTGAACTTCCCTTTGACTATCAGCACATGATAGCAATGCCTTTTTAATTTTTAAAATTATGGAGCTGTGCAGTTTACTATTGAAGGGGTTTTGAACTAAAGCTTGTAGACAGCTAAGGGAGTCTGTGAAGATTACAGCTTTATCTATGTTGGGGTGTGACTCTATAAAAAGACATGCTTCTAATATAGCCACACACTCGCCTGTGAACACAGAGGATTCCTTAGGACATTTATATTGTAGAACAATCCTGGAGCTTTGGTAATACACCGCAGCTCCAGTGTAGCTGGAATCAGTAAATTTGGAAGCATCAGTGAAAAATTTTTGGAATTCATTCCACCTCTCGCCTACCACCGCATTAAAGGCCGAATTCGCTGAAGGAGACTTTTTGGATATACCAATATTATAGAAGATTTTGGGAGTGAAGCATAAGACTTCATAATCGAAGTTAAAAAGGGGGATTTTGGGATATTGGATGATCGGACTTTCTAAATTTTGGATCATACGAAAATGTTTTAAGATTAATGGGATTTCCTTATTTTTCCAATAATTTGAGCTACTGCTTAAGGCATTTAACTCGTTTAATTTTGCAATAAGAGGGTGGGAGGATCTACATACTAGTCTGGACAAAAAACGGGAAGCCAGATACTGCCGCCTTAAAGCTAGGGGAGGTTCAGCGCATTCGACCTGCAACGCGTTAATAGGAGAGGACTTCATACACCCAGAGATGATCCGAAGGCACTTAGACTGAACCCTATCTAGTCTAGCCAAGGCACCCTTGTTACACGGAATCAAGTGGAACGAACCATAATCTAATACACTACGGACAAGAGCATTATAGACTAATTTCATAGTGTAGGGGTGAGCACCCCACCAGACACCTGCAAGAACTTTTAATATTGAGATAACTCGTTCACATTTTTTGAATAGATGATTAATATGATGCTTACCTGACAATTTCGAATCAAGGAAAACGCCTAAAAACTTAACTTTATTTGATAATGTGATATTTTTTCCGGAAATGGCCACTGTGACGAGAGGGATTGATCGTTTCCGAGAGAAGATTACTGCCGAACTTTTGGGAGCGGATAGTGACAGCCCATGGTTTAACAGCCAATGGTTCAAAGAGTCCAGGGAGAGGCATAGAGACGACGCAGCGTCAACGATAGAAGGGTCTGACACATACAGGGCTAAGTCATCAGCATACTGCAAGATATGACAGTTATTATTTAGGCAGCTACCAATGTCAACTGTATATAAGTTATAGAGTAGGGGGCTGAGGACGAAGCCCTGCGGAAGTCCCCTCCAAGTCTGTCTCACCCCGAAGTCCTCACCCTGGACTCTCAGAACCAAGGAGCGAGACAAAATTAGTCCACATATGCATTCGATCATCTTACCGGGAATACTCAGCTGGTGCAATTTTTGCCTGAGAACTGGAAGAAGAACATTGTCATATGCAGAGGAGATATCTAAAAAGGCTGCAACAACAGACTCGTTTTTAGAAAACGCTAACCGAATGTCTGTAACTAAAACGCCAACACTGTCCATGGTGCTGAGCCCTTTCCTAAATCCAAATTGATAGTTCGGCAGCAAACCTCTGGATTCGACTATCCACTCAAGTCGATTTTTGATGAGGTGTTCCAGTAATTTGGCTAAGGCTGAAGACAAAGCAATAGGTCTAAGCCCATTCGGATCATCTACATGTTTGCCTGGTTTCAACAGTGGAATGATGATTTGTAGTTTCCACTGGTCTGGAACCCAACCATGATCATAACAAAAGTTAATTAAATCTAAGAAATATAATTTAGCTTTGTCCCCAGAACGACTAATGAAAGAGTATGGCACACCATCAAAACCAGGTGCGGAGTCCCGGACGTGACTGAGTACCATATTCAATTCCTTCAAAGTAAATGGCACATCGAAAGGGTCATTAGAAACAATATGATGGGGTACATTAAGACATTCAGAAGAAAGTGGGACATATGGTGGAGCTATTTTATCAAAAAAAAGTTCAGCAGTTTCCCTAGTGATTGGTGAGGAGATAGATGAAGAACAGCCATGTCTAAACCTATTAATGTTCTTCCACACAGCTGAAATTGGGGTGGAGGGAGATAAGGATGTGCAGAATTTA
Organism: Polia nebulosa; assembly: GCA_951329385.1. NCBI lineage: Eukaryota > Metazoa > Arthropoda > Insecta > Lepidoptera > Noctuidae > Polia > Polia nebulosa. Next base: position 6,067,167 of record OX589588.1, on the reverse strand, counting down.
ACCCAACCCGCACGCTTCTTCCTACGGAGGAGTCGCTTGGATCTGGCATTCACTTGTAAATAGGCCAACAAATTTTGTGTAGTCATCTCCCGATTGTAATGCGCTTCGGCTTTCCTCGACCTGACCGCCAGAGTACACTCTTGGTCCGACCATGGAGGTGACGGGATTTTATTACGGGCACTGTTTTTCAAAGGGAAACAAGAGTCGGCACTAGAGGTTACAGCCTCAACAAAACCTTCATAACAACTCTTGGCATGGTGGTGACCAGAAGATACGGGTAAACTTGCATTTAAATTTGGGAGATCATCAATTTTCTGCTCCAGTAGTGAAGCAAACTTTGACCAGTCTGGTTTGGACAGGTTGTATTTCAAAAGTGGAGGAGAACTTTTTTCTAAATAAGTCTTGTTAATCAAAGAAATGATAATGGGATAATGATCACTGCCATGCGACAAGGTTGTACATTCCCAATGGGTCGAAGCTGCTAGCTCGTTGGAGCAAAATGATAAGTCCACACAACTCTTCCGTTGACCAGGAGGAGACCTGCGAGTTGGGCAACCATTATTTAAAATGCAGAGATCCAAATCGTCCAAGATCTCAACCAGAGCTATCCCAAACGAATCACAACGCTCAGATCCCCATCTGTAATGGTGACAGTTAAAGTCGCCCATAACCAGAATAGGACCCTGAACATTGACAAGAACATTTCGCAAAATCCTTAGGAAGTTATGATTAGGATGAGCAATGTATACTGAGAACACAGTGATACCTTCCACTTTTCCAGCTACAATACTGATGTCCCCTGTAAGGGAAGGCAAAGATAAGGGAGAAAGTGGGACCCGATTGTTGACAAACAGGGCTGACCCTCCATAGCCGTCGGCTCTATCACATCGTAGAATGTTGAAGTGTGGCATACGGAAGCTAAGACTTGGTAAGAGCCAGGTCTCAGCTATGGAACAAGCCAGAGGCTTGAACTTGTTAAAAAGAAATATGAGGTCGTGCTTTTTATGCCACACGCTCCTCACATTCCACTGTAGGAATACTTGGCGAGACGCCATTTCTGAAGTTGGAAAGAATTTTAATAAGTTGATCGGCAACGTTGGACGGTGATTGAGAACTAGAAGGAGAGGAGATAATAGTAGGCAGTAGTTTTAATAGGAGTTCAATAATGGAAACAGAATCACTGGAAGAAACATAATTGTTATTAAGATTGCAGCCATTAGGCTGTGAAGATTGGAGAGTACCAACTAATTGATGGTGAACAGTCTTGTCATATGAAGGGGAAAGTGGGGTATGTGTTTTGGGTTTAAGAGTGACAGTTTTGCGGTATGAGAGTGCTTTTGCAGCATTGGCATAATTACGGGAAGGAACTGGGATGATCTTGCTAGCCTCGACATAGGAAATAGCTTTTTCGGCCATAACTGTCTTAATGGCCTTCTGTCTACCATGCTCGGGGCATGACCTGCTATTGGCAAAGTGATTACCAGAGCAAAGCACACAAAAAGCCTCGCCTTCAGCAATGTTGCAACCATCACCAGGGTGATCGTGGCCACATTTACTGCAGCGTGGTTTAGATCTGCACAGGTTCGCAACATGTCCAAATCTGCAACACTTGCGACATTGTATTGTGGGATATATATACTGTGCGACTGGGAGAGAAGTATAGCAGCAATAGACACGTTTTGGTAATACTTGGCCATCAAAAGTAATGACACAAGTTTCTGTGGGTTTCCACTCATTGGCACCGTCTTTTTGTATTTTCCTATTAATGCGTCGGACTTTGAGGATTTGCCCACATCCAGAGGGCACAGACAAGTATGTTATAGCCTCTTCTTCTGTTATATCGGTTGGGACGCCAGTAACAACGCCCATCCTTGTAATATTGAATGTTGGAATTGAGGCAGAATAACTAAACTTCAATAACAAGCCATTCACCAAAAAAGAGTTAGCATCCTGAGGGGAAGTAAACTCTACAGACACACGATTTCGACCAACTTTGTTTACTCCATCGCGAACTACATTCGCGACATTGTTAAGCATAAGAAATTTGCCAAAGTTCACGGGATGTAACGTGGTGCCTGCGTTTGGTTGGGTTTCAATACGAGAGACATGAACGATATAGGGGCCCTTATCCATTACAGAATATCTAGTGCGACCTATTTGACTTTTCGGTTGTTTGTTTGGAGGAGTGGGTGACAGAACTTCGTCGTAACCGGGACGTTTACGTGAGGTTTGATGGGTCTGGGTCGTTTCCATATCTGTGATGCTACAAACAACATCTGCAAATTGTGATAATGGGTTAGGGGATAATAGATTAGGGGAAATTCGGATGTCGGGAGGATCAGGATCGGGAGGTTTATTTCTATCCATCTTGTTTAAAACTATGAATACACAAAACAATTACAACACAAACCTGTTTACGAACACAAGGACAACACAATTATATAACAACGGTCACAAAAGTTCCAACAATCACTCAAAAACAATTAAAACTCTCAAAACACACGTGCTAACCAAGAAACCCGTGGCGAGAATCGTTTGATATGATTTTGACTACATATTAACATTGTCAAAGATAGTTTACTGACAGTTGATTGGCACAGATTAAAATCAAAGCCGGCGGCGGCGTGTTTGTCATGTTGCAGGGAACGGAATGTTGCCACTTAAATATTAATATTTATTACGCAGTCTAATATTTAGTTTTACTAATTGTTTGCTGCACCGGTCGACGTCATGACGGCGTCGGCGCCGGCTGTCGCTGAAAACCAGCGCTGGGGCTCTGTCTCGCATAGGGTTATAGCACTAAGCTGAGCGATGGCCGTTTTGCGTGTATGTGACGCATATTTTCCCTCAGCTTTTCTTTTTTTGTTGTGTTTCTCTGTCTTTTGCGTCATTTTTACCGTAAATAAACGTATTTTCTTTCTTCTTTCTATTTGATCAACCATAACTACTGTCCTTAGACTATTTAAGTGTTGGTCACATCTGCCGACTGAGCTATGGGCATAACCGACCACGCGGTGGGTCAAACGGCAGGAAACGACTTCCGAGTCCGAAAGACCTGGACTAATATCTAAACGACCGCCATCAGGGCAGTAAACATGGTAGAGAAAAGTGGATTGAGGAAATAGGTGAAGTAATGATAGTAAATTAATTATAAGGTGTAACGCGCGATTTTCAAATTTCCCGCGACGCCGCGTATGAGAACCCCGCGGCATCGAGTGGCAACACTGGTCAACGGAACGCAGGCAGGACGCACCAGGCGATTACCGGCGCGACTGAGAGACTGAATTATTACAAAAAGGTAGAATACGATCATTGAGTGTAAGCCATTCATGTCTTGGTGTTTGCTATCTTGCGTAATAAACTGTGGAATTACGTGTACAAGTGTTGTTTAATTTAATAACAAACTATGACGAGTTAAAAAGGTAATAGTAAACTAATTAATAAAATTTATTGTTTTAATCGTAATCATAATGTAAAATAATATCTGTTTAAGCAAGTACGTACAGACTAACGAATGTCTTGTTAGCATCTATAAGTAGCTATCGATACGTAGACGATCAGATACAGTCCACTTAAATTACTTGTCATTCTTGTCAAGTTAGTAGGAAATAAATCTTCGCAACATACACACGTCTATTTTTTTCAAAAATACCTGTCAACCAAAACACAACCTTATTGCTCTAAACATATCTAATAATGAATAACCAGAAATAGTGCATGCGGTGTTAACCTTTAATTAATTGTTACACTAACGAATGAATATATTACGAAAGAATATATTATATATGTAGTGTGTAAACAGTTGCTGGTTAACCAAATAAATAAGGAATAACTGGCGCCGCACACACACAGGCAACTGCAACGAGTAGAACAACTGTCACCACACGTGACATCTTGCTCACTATCAAACTCGCTACACTGAATGAGGATCGCATGATTATGCAGCTTTTATTGTATATATATTTTTTATTTACTTTTTTATTTGAAGATCACTCTTGGTAACACTTAAAAATAAATCAGCCAAGTGCGAGCCGGCCTCGCGCACAAAGTGTTCCGAACCATTAGTATTTCAATAGTATGTTTTTTTTTTAAAGCGTAGACTTCAGATAAGTTTTCCTGTAATCTTTAAGTAGAAGTATAGAAGTACTTTATGTATTAATTTCAAAATTTTAGGCTAAGTCGTTTTGGAGATAGGGAGGGCGGGGGAAGAAAATAGATGAAAAATTACCATTTTTTATAAAAAATAATAATAATAATTTTAAAATACATTCTATTTTATAATTATGAATAAAGAAAATTTGAGATCCGTAAAGCACCTAAATCCTTTCATTTGATATGTCATACGGTACAGTTTGAGATTTTTTATTATTTTCTAATTTTTCCCCAAAAAGAAGTTCAGTTTAAAATTTATTTATTTACCTACGTTACACGTCCGTGTTTGGGTCATAGAAATTCATATGTGCATCAAATCTCAATTTAATCAGTTCAGTAGATTCAGAGCAATTTGGGTGTGACAGATGGACAGACAGACACACAGACGCACGAGTGATCATAGGAGGGTTCCATTATTACATTCGGATGTTAGGAATACTAAAAATGTCTTCAATAATAATTCTTGGGTTTATTCGGTTTTGTAAAATTGGTAAAATGATTAAAATCGCGCAAAACTTTTTAAGGTTTCTTACCCGAAGGGTATATTGCTGTCACTCACCTGTTCGTCTGTCCTTCTATCTGTCTGTCCAACTGTTCGTCGTCTGCTACACAGGTTTTTATAGCCAAATGGTTAAAGCTACAGCCTTAAATTTACACTGCATCTTGTTGATTCAAAGCCATACATATAGTCAAAAAAACATTTGGTACGGAACCCTAAATGGGCGAAGTCCGACACGCACTTAGCCAAGCTTTTGATCTTGTTTCTTATTCTAATCCTGTTTATGATAATTTTGTTTCTTAAGATACCTTTAAATGTATAATAATAAGTTAATTTAAATTCATGACATTTGTTTTGTTGATAGTTCAAAACACCTGACTCGGGTGCATAGCTCGTAAATAACTGCTGCATAGATCGATCCTCAAGGTTAAGAATCGCTTGCCGAGGTCGGTTATTGGATGAAAATACCTTTTCTAGGGTTCCGTACCCAAAGGGTAAAACGGGACCCTATTACTAAGACTCCGCTGTCCGTCTGTCTGTCTGTCTGTCTGTTTGGCTGTTTCATTGTTATTTTATCTGACCACAAACATTTTGCAGTGATTTGCGTTTTATTATAGTATCTAATGTTATGCAGTCCCTGAAGCTAACGTGCCATTCATTCTGAATATTAGATATAAATGATAGATAAACTCTTGATTGTACACCATAAAAAATTACGTGTCACGTGACAGTTCTCTCCGCAGGTAATGTCGTAGCCATACATTTTGCACGAAGCGTTAGTGTTAGCGCTATTATAAAAGTTATTTGGATATGGGGGCAGTACAGACAAGAAGCGTGCTTTCATTGTTCAAAACGTTGCATCAGACCCTATGAAACTAACTCCTGTGATTCATTTTTTAAAAAGATAAACCTATTAACACTACCATGTGTGTCTATATTTAAAACCGCAGTATTTGTCAAAAATAATATTGGGTTGCATGAATACCACACTCGTATACCGCGTAAGGACAAATTGCGTACAGTAGCTAGCCAAACTCATTTATTGTATAAACGTATCTTTTGTACAGCTTCACGCATCTTTAATAATTTTCCGGGGCCTATTAGAATAATTCCAGAAATAACAAAATTAAAATAAAATCTCCAAGACCTGTTAGTATTTTTTTTTGTTTTTTTTTTAAACGTTGCTCCACACTAGGAATTACTCCTGTATCGTGGGTGCGTTCACAAACATGTAAACTCACATACACAAGACACCCAAACCCGGAACAACTATCTGTAGGTCATATAAATATTTATTCCGTGCGGGGATCGAACCCGCGACACGCAGCGCAGCAGCCGAACGCTCAACCACTGCGCCAACCGTACCGTCTTAAGAGTCTACTACCGGCCCAGTGGCGCCCTCATTGAATAAAAAATCGTAGCTTAGCATAGAAAATAAATATTAAAGAATCCAACGTCACGTTTGTTAGCACGAGGATAAAGTATTTTTACGTTCTTAAAACATGTCTCAAAATGTTACGTATCCAAAGTAGTAGGCAAAAGTACTAAAAATGGCCGTTTTTAATGGCAATTTGTTTATTGTTATTAACTCATAACAATATATCATACAAACTACCATTGTAGGCCATACTGCTGCCCAGCTAAAATGGAACTGGTCGGGTCACGGACGCCTTATGAGTTGTGAGCCAAAAGACCCAAGATAGTATCATCGTTTCTCTGGGACTCGTCGAGCTTCATTGCCTCGGCGTTTTTAGAGTTCCAAACATCTGAATGTAAAAACGGAACCCTTATAGAATCACTCGTGAAAATACGAATTACTACACCTTTTTCAAAGGTAGGCAACAGGAAACCTATTGCTGAAAATATATACGTATGTACATAAACACTCGCTTGCTCAAAAAATGGGAAAAGACAAAGTAAAGGCAATCATTCCATTTGCGATCTTACTTCTCCCATCATGAATTATAGCATATGTGTTATTCCAGACTCTAATCTATCTCTGTGTCAAATTACATCCAGATCTGTTCAGCCGTTGGGGCTTGATTGAGTGACAAACATCCATCCACCCATATCGCATTATTTATTCGAATTTAATTTAAATTTACTCTTATAGCCATCCACATCCATACACAAGACTTTCCTCACGACATTTTCTTCATTCTTGCGCATCACATGCCCATACCACAACAAGTGATTTCCACACAAGTTTGAAATAAGGATGAATTAGTCAAATTATCAAATGGTGAGCAAAGCACTGCCTGTAACGGAGTTTGTGTCCTAATTCCAAAATCTATAATTTTTATGTTTTAAGCTTCGACCCCCTCCGTCATCGTAATGGCCATTGTATCATTGTATCGTATGACGTAACCGCGGAAGGCGCGGCGTTGGAAGGCTGGCTGCCCACAAGGTGGACCGATGACTTGGTGAGGATCGCGGGTAGCCGATGAATGCGAGACGTACAGGACCGGTATTTGTGGTGACACTTGGGAGAGGACTGTGTCCAGCTGTGGACGTCTTTTGGCTGAAACGATGATGACTCTGAGGTCTAATTGACACTAGAACCGAGCCAGCGAAAGCTCTTGTGTCAGGGTCCAATTGGTACCTGTACTGAACTTTACGGTTAGAAGGCTACCAAGAAGGAACTCTGCACGAATGTGAGTCTACAAGTGCGAGTCGGACTTTCGTGCAAAGGGTTCTGAACGAATCATACTTCCCATACGCACAAAACGTATTCGGAACACATTCATTGTGCGTACAACTAAGGAGTGGAATTCCCTGCCAGTCTGTGTTTCCTGATAGCTACCTCTGGGCAAGCGTGCTCCATCGTCGACCACATCATCGCTTACCATCAAGTGAGATAGTGTTCAAACGCGAGCCTAACAATAATAAAAAAAAAATACTTGAGAGGTGTCAAGGGACACCCGGATGGAACGAAGTTCCTTTCGATTAATTAGTGAAGGAATTGTAATATAATTTTATTTTTTTTAATTTATAATATTTTTTTTATTATTAACTACGCACACACGCACGCACGTAAGAAGTTATACTTCATCATCTCATCTCATCTCATCTCATCTCATCGCAGCTCAGCTCAGCTCAGCTCAGATCAGCTAAGCTCAGCTCAGCTCAGCTCAGCTCAGCTCAGCTCAGCTCAGCTCAGCTCTGCTCAGCTCAGCTCAGCTCAGCTCAACTCAACTCAACTCTTTAGCAATAACAACAACTATAACAAAAGTAATTGTAATAAAATTTTATTTTTTTTACTATAGCAAAAAGTGTCGTGACAACTTTTTTCGTAAGAATTTTTTCCGTCTAGCCCCCTTTCACAACGCGCGTTAAGGAACTTCGTTCCAAAAAAAAAAATTAAATCATAGACTTCCTAGAGGTTGTCCTGTAATTTACACATTTTGTGTAGAAATACTTTGTGTATTTATTTCAAAATTATTGGCTCAGTAGGCAGTTTCGAAAATGAGGGGCGAATGTTAATTTTTCATTTATCCCTTACAGTAAACCCTTTTATTTGATAGGTTGCAGTGTACAGTTAATTTTTTAATTTTCTAGTTTATCCCTAAAAAGAGAAAACAAAAAAAATTTGGTACTTGTTTGGGTCATAGAAATTCATGTGTGTATCAAAAAACTCAATCGGTCTGAATTTCAACTCAACTGTACCTACCAAAAATAAATACCAACTTCGCCTCCATGAAACTACACCAAAAGATGGATAGAATATATTTTAGGCACTCCATAAACCTGCTATAACCTCGCATACAAGACGGCGCATATTTTCCATATTTTTGTTACCCGTTCTTATTGTATTTTTCGTATATAATGTCACATTCACATTTCACTAAAAAACTGGTCAAGTGCGTGTCGGTCTTCGCACATTTAGGTTTCCGCACAAATTTTCAAAGAAAAAATCTGATTTATCATTACATTTGTTAGTAAAATATACGTAATAATGAACATTATCACCAAATTTGAAGTTAGAAGTCAATGGGAAGTTTAAAATTCTTCGGAGCAAAATTTAGTGACAGACGACGGACAGATAGATAGACAGACGGACACGTGAGTGACACCATTACACGAATATTTTGCCTGCGATTTCGCTCTAGCGCGGCAGCGGCCTGTCCAGCAGGATCCATGACTTTTTTAGAGATAAACTGTAGCCTATAAAACTTTTCGACAGCAGTGTAGCTTTCAAAAGAATCTTCGCTGTAGGCTCAGTTCTTCCAAAGACCATCCTTAATCAAGGTTAACAAAAAAGCTTTTGGAATCTTTCCAATATCAATCCTACTTTAAAATTTTTAAGTCAGACTATTAAGGAAAAATACTAATCAGATAAGAAAACGAACTTCCAATGACAGATAAATAAAAGAAAAAAATGCGAACATCAAACTAAAAATAAAATAATTTATTCAAAATTTACACAGTATGACAATCGTTAGCATTAATTCGAAGTAGGACATTTTATGCGTAGCTAGTATGGCCGGAATCTCCCCCCGGGCCACCATAAGAGTTGGTGCCGATGTTGCCACCGTGCCCACCGTCACCCTTGCCGCTGCTCTTGCCACCATGACCGATACTAAAGCTGCCATCACCGAACTTGCCACCACCTATGTACCCAACGCCGACACTGCCGTCTGAGGCAGTCGCTGAATATCTTGGTCGAATCTTCTTCCTGCGTGCTGAAACAGAAACGAATTCTTTGTGGAATATCCTTCTTATCGGGACAAAGGCTTTTATTCAATGAGGGCGCCACTAGGCCGGTAGTAGACCCTTAAGTCGGCCTCTGTACTTTTATGTGCATAAAGAATTAAATAAATACTGGGTGTAACGGAAAGGTGTGGTCATATTTTAGGAACTGCATCTGCCCATCGATATGAACAACTTTCTTCAAGAAAACCTGAGGAAATTCACAATTTTTTTTTACCTCCCGTACAAGTATTGATCAGCTGATGATAACTTTGTATGGAAAGTCCAATTTTTTTTTTGTGAATATTCTATTTTTTCTTAGAGAAAGTTGTTCATAGCCATGGGCAGGACTGGTTCCTAAAATATGACCACACCTTTCCGTTACACCCTGTATATAGGGTGACTGGTAATTAGTGACCGATACTTAAACACGTGATTGCACTCTTGATAACAAACAACTTTCCCAAAGAAACACGTAGTGAGACGGAACAGCACACGCGGCTAGCAGCTGATAGCTCACTGCCCCGCGCGCGCGAATTTCATACGGCTGTTATGTTATTGTGATAAAAGTGAATGAGTATAAATAAAATGTTTCTTTGGGAAAGTTGTTTGTTATCATGAGTACAATCACGTGTTTAAGTATCGGGCACTAATTACCAGTCCACTTTATATATCCTGCGTACATGGCTAATCAATCTCTGTTGAGATTGGTCACCGTGCTCGAAATTCGGTTGGGAGGATTATTATTATTATCAGTGATCGGAATAGGTAGTGCAATATTGAGTGTTATGTTAATATGGATATGCCTCTAAATCCCAGCTTCTAAATCCCACTTAGTTGGAATTTATGGTCAATTTGATTCCAAAAATTTAAAGTACTAAACTACCTGGTAAATGCATTGTTTATGCTTTCGGCTGGCAACGTCGCATTTCTAGAGGTTTTTTGTGATTATTTTATTAGAATTAAATGAAAGCAAGTACTATTTTTTCTCAGTCAATTAACTAGTCACTACTAGAAAGAAAATAATGTTGTTACTGTTTTATATAAAAAGTATTTAGAAGTATTTTTCTAAATACTTTACAATATAATAGTATTACTTGCATAGCCACAAAATTATTTTTATAATTAAGAATTTCAAAGTATAGGCAATGAAGACAATATTTATTTTTGTCAGATGAAAAACATTTGATTCTAACAAATTACAAAATTTCGCTTCTCAATAGGCTTATCCATATTAATACAATGCTTAAGATCATTCACCCTAAATTGCACTATCTATTCCGATCACTGATTATTAAATAAATCAAAAGATGGTTACCTTTCCCTGGCGCAGCAATGATACATGCAACCACTGCTAGGATTAGAACGACTGTCACAAATCGCGCCATCTTGCTCACTAACAAATTATTTCGTACACTGAATGAAGAATACGTATTAATGTAGCTTTTATATCCTTAATATTATTATTCTTCTATAGCGTCTTATAAGAAACTCAATCTTCAAATGACTGAATTATGGCGAGCAACGTGTTATCAGGACCGGTTCAAACAATACACATAATTAAGGAAAAAGCGTAAAAATATTTAAAATGCGACGGAGGTTTGTGTGACTTGTCATTGGGATCATGAACTTTCCTGTTGCTTAAATTCACTGTCAGTTTGTATTGAATCGGTTGACAGTTGGGCACCTACACTAACATACTACTTTTAAATTAAAACTTTCGGAAATTTAAAGATGACTAACAACACTTTACTAGCACTATAGGTAGGTTCGCAAAGTAAAAAACGACCTCTTTGACGATAGGCCACACGGAAACTGTTGGAATTTATACATAGTTATTTAAATAACACTTTATGTACTATAATTTCTGATGATAATAGGTTTGAACGTATTTATTTTGATATTTACGTAATCGTGACGAGGATGAATCATTCTTATACTGGGTCCGTTGTTGGTGCTGTTCACAACCTTTGCCGCTTCGGTTAAGTATTATTCTGATCCTACTTAGAATAGCATGTATAATATATCGTGTTTCAGCTAGAATAAGTTACTTAAGGTACTAGGTGGAACTAATATAATCAAATAAGGTAAATGTTGAAGCTGAGTTGTGGGTTGGCACAGGTAAATACTGATCAATTTCTCGTGATTTTACTTTTAGTTAAAACCACTGAGGAATCAGAGCTTCAGTAAACTTTTCAAAATCTCTTAAAAAAAATCACTTTAACTTCAGCTTCACAAGTTTAACTTCTTTTTATTCTTGCAATTAATTTATTTCTTTTGAATGTTTGTTCAATTTTGTTATCATAACATAATTTTGGCCAGCATCAACGAGAAAAAGAAGAAGGAGAGAGTATATAATATCGTACCTGGTGGCGCTCTATAGTTTCTATTAACGACATGGGAAAAAGGAATAAGGTTATGATGTATGTTTGTGTATGTATCAAAGAGTGCAAGTCGTGCTTCTGTTTTGTGTTCAATTGCTTACTTATTTCACTGTTATCTTGGCCACGGTCTTGGAGTATATATTATTATAGCTCTGAAAACTCACCATCACGTAGTAATATTCGTACCACCTATTCTTAATATGATAGGTGTTACGTTACAGTATGGTTCTAGAGATAATAATTAGTAATTCAACGTTCCCGCTTGTTGCCCTCAAATGACTTAGGGCTGATTTTTCAATAGTCACATAACTCTTACCCGAGGATTAAAAATGGCGGTTTGACAGCTTTTGTATGTCAAACAGGCATATTTAAATCGTCAGTTAAAAATTATCTGACTATTGAAGAATCAGCTCTTAGAAGATAGATCATCCTGTGCAAGTCTCATCTGATCAAAGAAAAATAAAACAACTATTTATGTTGAAAAGGATTTCTTGTTAGACGCAGGTATCACCAAAAAGTCTCCAGTGCCACATTTTACGAGTTTCTGATGTGGCTACTCTCTCCTCCCGGGGCGCCGTAAGAGTTGGTGTCGTGATTTCCCCCATGGCCAGCGTTTCCCTGGCCGGTACTCTTGCCACCAGCGCCGATGCTGAAGCTAGATTCACCAAAGTTGCCACCAGCTATGTGCCCCACTCCGATACTGTGGTCTGAAGCCGTCGCTGACCCTCCACCCACGGGACCTGCAAGAGACAAACGTTCTCTATAAAATGAACTTAACGCCAGGAAAATGTCTTGTATTTTGACTTCTAGAAAGCTTTTGATTGGATCAATAATGATATTCTGCTTGCGAAGTTATGCGATATTGGTTTGCCACTAGGTCTACTGGCTCCTCGCTATTTATCTCCGCGATTGTCAGCAGTTTGTCAGACTGGCCCTTTATGAATTCCAGCCCTATCATACGCGTTCCGGAGTCAGTCAAGGATTAATCCTGGGACAACTTCTGTTGTAAATAATGGCCAACGACCTTCTATCAGTTATTCATCACGCCAAAGACTACTGTATATGAAACTTATTTTTCGCAATCTATTAAGAAGTGTTTAGCTGCAGTATAATTTAAATGCGATATTGGAGTGGTATGTTAAGAAAAAAGAAATGGAATTTAACTCTACCAAATATTTCGTTTTCAAAATGTGTACCAGGCCATGTGGAATGAACGATTTGGATACCACTCATAATTTCCACAATCAGAATAATATGATATTGGTAGCAAAAGGTTCATTTAGGCGATTAAGTTTCATACTACGCAATGCTACATATGTTAAGATCATGAGTGCTATCAAATCTACTGTACGATAAAAAAAAACACTGACTGTATGATTTATAATTTATTAACGCAATGATATTTTAAACGATTGTTTTAAATTGTTACCCACTGTAACAAAGTGTCGTCTGCTAAACAACAATTAAATACTGTTAAAAATAAAGGTTCTTAAAAAAATCAAAGTGTTTGGTGATAGTTTTATCATGGATCGTGAAACTGGAGGTATTATTTACTAGTATGTTTTAAAAATGGATTAGTTATGTTTTTCAGTTATTTCAGATTGCGTTTATTTATTTAAAAAGTTATAAATTCAGAATCAGACTATTTTACACAGATAATTATAAAGTTACACATATTAGTTTATTGAAGTAAAACAAAAACAACAACCAACAAAACAAAAAACAAACAAAAAAACAAACAAAAAACAAAACAAAACAACAAAGAACAAACAAAACAAACAAAACAAAAAACAACAAACAACAACAACAAACCAACAACAACAACAATTATGTGACTGTTTTGGTGTACAATAAAGTTTTATTCTATTCTATTCTATTATATTGTATAAAGGTACCTGAAACACTTGGTGCCGGAAAAACACAAGCCACCACAGCTAGAACCAAAATAACTGTCACTGGACGCGCCATTTCGCTCCCTTTCGGATTGTTCAGTACACTGAATTGCGATCACTACATTATGCAGCTTTTATATCCCACAAATATTCTTTTATAGTTATTTATAGAAGCATTGAAATTATTTTTTAACAAGGGCTGGCAACGTGTAGAGAAAACCGGTCCAGGAGTAAACACAGCCTATGAGAAAATAAACAATGAAAACACAAGTGACAAACAAGTGCGAAGCAGTTTGGTCAAGATATTTGGCATATGATTGGGCTTTTAAGTTTCCCTAATCTTAGCTAATGCAACTCAAACTCTTTTACAAGGTGACACAAAATAAATCCGTTTGGGCGCATTATGTCAAATTCGCAAAAGGTCCAGTGGGCTCATAATCACACTATCGGAAGATGTTATAATTTTTGCAAAATGGCATCGTACGTTAATCATATTTGACATTTGTGAACTGGACAGCTGCAGAATACAAACAGACAAGCAGTAATTTTGTCGATTTTGTTTTTTTTACTAATTATCAGTCGGTGGTGTTGTTGGCGGAACGTGAATTTTTAGATTTTTTTTTCATCCCTTTCTTCTTTCTTTGGGGCTAATTTTTAGGGTGGGATATCATCCAATGATGCTGCTCCGCGTGTCAGACTTTTACTGACTAAAACCCATCCTTGTTCCTTCAGTTGCCTATGCCAAGGGCCGCGGTGACTCTGACCCCAGGCAGGCCTCAGTCCTAACGGGCCCCGTCAGGTACTGCTGGCATCTCTTTGAGGCGCGCGTGGAACACTAAGGGCTATCGACTCTGGGACCTGAGCCTTTAGACAAAATACTTTTCTGTTAACGTTAACGGTAACGCTTCGTGCAAAATGTATGGCAACGACATTACTGGGCGTGAGTCACGTTACAGTTCTCTTCTCAGGTAATGTCCTTGCCATACATTTTGCACAGAGCGTTAGCGTTAACGTTAACAGAAAAGTATTTTGTCTAAAGGCTCTGGTCCTTATCCGGTCCAGACGGCGAGCTACCCATTACTCGCCATCCGCAAACCCGCGCCTACGATGGTCGAGGATAGGCTTGCGACCCCCGACGCCCAGGGCGTCCCCTGCGGTGGCTGCTAGGGGCGTGAGGACATCTTCGTCTCCCTCACGCGTTCCGCCTCCTATTTTGCGAGCATTACTGCTTCGCAGAAGAACGTGACAGCTTCCCATTCCCTCTCGTTCCGTACCATGGCCTGGACCAGGGCCGGACGCGAGAGGTCACTACCGCATCTGTGTGTTCCCTGTGCTTTGAAGTTTATTTGAGTAACTACTTACTTGGCATTGTTTTACAGACTTACGATTTATCTTTTGTATTGGGACTTAGCTGAAATAGAAAGGCCAAACTGTTGTGTGGTAGGTATGTGATCGATATGTGTTGCGGCGGAGGAAACATATATACTTTCTCAAGCATTCCTTCAAATACCGAGAAGTCACGTGGAATTCTGCTAACTCCTAAATAATTTATATAGACGAATGAAGGCGAACGACCCAGGCTTATTTGATTTCCCGAGAATGGAATTCGAAGATCTAAAACAGTTAACCGCATTACAGTGCAAATAGCTTATAATGCTTATGTGGCCTCTAGCATTAGGTACGGAATCATTTTCTAGGGCAACTCCACTGACAGAGATATTGCTTTTAAAGCTCAGAAAAAATGCTTGCGATCTTTTATCAAATTAAAATCGATTGACAGTTGTAAACCATTTTTTAAGGAACTTAGTTTGCTCACTCTACCATCTATGTACACATATGAAATGGGAGTGTTTGTTCACTGTAACCTGCATTTGTTCGTAAAACTGCGCTCTCGCCGTTATCAGAATACCATTCATGTTTCCTATCATGACACCGCATTTTTCGGCAAAAGTGTGCTAGGTATGGCCCCAAAAATATATAACAGCATACCTGCAGCTATCAGAAATAAAGAATGTCTGGGATCCTTTGTTTAAATTCCTGTTAGATAGATGTTACTACTCCATCACTGAGTTTACTACTGATAAACGGAGGTATGACGATTCCGACTTGCTGATTAAACACTTATGATCGTATTTATTGGTTTAGTATGAATGTGTTTATAGGTATATCTAAAATTGTAATGACCTGTTTACCTAATTGTCATACTTACTTTAAATTGATTTTTCTATTAATGTGATTCTATTGACATGCCACTTTCATTGAAATTGTTTACCTAATTGACATATTTTAATTGAATCGTTTTTCTATTTTTTTATATTGTAGTCTTTTATTTTTAATTGATATGCCATCTTAATTGTAATTGTTTGTTTATATTGATTTTGTACGCCATATATTAGCAAAACATAGTGCACATATTTTTGACCATAAATACTATCTGTAACCATACCTATGTTTTACAAAATAAATGATTGATTGATTGATAGATTTATTATTATTAATAACGGCAGGCACATATCATTCAAGACTGGCCCGATCATACTGCCATGAACATGAACTGATCATGCTACCCCCTTATGAGGGCAAATAATAATTGTTCAACTGAAGTGTATCGACATCCCGAGTTAATCGGAAACAAGGTATTGATAAGAGTCCGCATACAGTCACGGCATATGTGCGATTGAGGCAATATTGTAAGTACTTATGTTTTAATTAAATAATGAATAGACGTGAAGGATAACAAAGTTAATATTGCTCATGCAAAAAAGGCCGACGCACAGTTGGATGCGTGCACATATAGCCAGCATGATTTATTATCTATCATGAGCAAGTCATCAAGATTAATATAACGGCCAGCTACCTTTTTAACCGACTTCGGAAACGGAGGAGGTTCTATGTTCGACTGCAAGTTTTTTTTTTATGTATATCCACCGATTTCTCTGTCATGTGTGAACTGATTTTTTGCTAAAAAGTGAAAAATAAAAAACTTTTTTACAAAAAAAAAAAATAACCGACTTCCAAAAAAGAAAATACTCGTACACTAAAAATTAAAAAATAACTCTATTTCGGAAGTCGGTGTCAAATAACGAAGAAATAAAATACAAACATTTTTTTGGATGAAATAATTCGTAACCGAAACTTACCTTATCTCTCATTTAAAACCCTCTACTTTGTCTTGGTTGAAATATATAATTATATAAATTAATTACGCAAAATATGCGCGTTGACATGGAGTTGCGGACGCCAGCCCCTATTACCTGTACTTCATGCATGTCCTAGAACCAAAAATTCGAAGACATGTGACATCCAACAACCCGCACTATGCCCGCATGATGTATTACGGCCCGTACCCCAGCAGTGGGGTCATTAAAAGGCTGATGATGATGATGATGATCATTATGAACAACTTTTACTACGGGACGAAACATGAAATCACAAAAAAGAATCAGCTGCTTCCTACATTTTGACGAGTTATGCGAATATAAATGTAGGAAACGACTGATTTGTTCTCGCGATTTCATGTTTGAACCCGTAGTAAAAGTTGTTCATAATGATAAGTACAATGACCCCTTAAGAGATTATCTATTAATTACGGGACACCCTTTATAAGACATATTTTTTTTCTATTATGTATGTCCAATAGTTCCACGAATACATTAATGATAAGCTATTTATCATACACTAATGCAGAACAAAACAAAAGACAGAATCAAGTCCCTTTTATAAACACAAATATACTCAACTTAAACTTATTATATCTCGATACTCCCATGAGGCACATTAATGCGCTTCATGCTACCATAACTAGATATACAAACTTTTAAAATAATGTATGATTCATCTTTGTCCAGCGTGGGTAAGTTTTCCATGGTAAGGTTCCTAATGTTCTTTATTATTATTATTATTCCATTTATTTCAAAGTATTTACATATATTTAACATTTTTAATTTCGTGTATTTTACATGTGTAGTGGTCAGGGCTCCAGAGAGAGGAATCTCCTAATGATACGAGCTGTGTCCAGGAGTACTGCATTCTGGATCAAGGCCTTGATCCAGCTGCCGAG
Source organism: Polia nebulosa (assembly GCA_951329385.1). Classification (NCBI taxonomy): domain Eukaryota; kingdom Metazoa; phylum Arthropoda; class Insecta; order Lepidoptera; family Noctuidae; genus Polia; species Polia nebulosa. Next base: position 6,049,491 of record OX589588.1, on the reverse strand, counting down.
CGAATGAGGGCCTCCTTAGGTGTTCGTCGAGGCTCTTGGCTATCAAACCATTGGCCGTCACGACTATCGACACAATTACTGCTGTATCCACCTCTCACATGTCGACAACCTCGCGAGCCAGATTAAGATACTTTGTTTGCTTTGTTTATTATTATTATTAAATAAGGTTTAGGTAAAATTTAACAGTATTTATGCAGGTTGGCATAAATACTGATACATTTTTCGTAATTTTACTTTTAGAAACCACTGAGGATTCAGAGCTTCAGTAAGCTTTTCTAAATCTATTAAAATAAAAAATAAAAACTTCACCAGAGAATCTTCAGCTTTACAAGTTTTACTTCTTTTTATTCTTGCAATTAATTTATTTAATTTTGAATATTCGTACATTTTTGGTGTCATAACATAATTTTGGCCAGTATCAAAGAGAAGAAGAAGAAAGAGAAAAGAGTATAATAATATCGTGCCTGGTGGCGTTCTATATAGTTTCTACTTACGCCATGGCTAAAAAGGAATAAGGTTATGATGTATGTTTGTGTATGTATCAAAGAGTGCAAGTCGTGCTTCTGTTTTGTGTTCAATTGCTTACTTATTTCACTGTTATCGTGGCCATGGTGTTGGTGTATATAGCGCTGAATACTGTGACAACCTTATGTTGGCAACCTTATGTTGCCGACTGGCAGGTTGGAAGTTTCTAGAAACTCTTGAAAAGCCGTTTGAAATTAAGTTAGAAAAAAGGTTAGGCTTGACGTTTGTGTCAGAGAGAGAGAGAGCGGATCCGCAAGCCCGAACGTGTGGGCTAAAATGGTGTTCTGAAATATTCTGATGAATATAGTTAATTGTAGTCGCCCTCAGTTCTATTAATCAAGCGCCCCGTAGATAGATCCCATCCACACAGTCCTCTCGCACCGTGCCAACGAGTTGGAGTGCTACGCGACGCCCCGTTAACGTCGACGTGTTTCTGAGGAAAGAGCCCTACAGCCACAGGAGGGCTAGGGTTCTTACAATACTCACCATCATGTAGCTTCGTACCACCTATTTTTAACATGATAGATGTTACATTTTTTTCTTGGGTGGGAAATCATCCAATGGCATCTCCCACTCTGGGTGGAGCGGGAGGGTGTGTCAGACTCTTACTGACTAAAATACACCCCTGTTCCTTTCCTGCCTGAGTGCCCAGGGGTGCGGTAGCTCTGTTAAGAATTTATCCGCTACCCCTAGGCATACAGGCACCGGCCACGATGGGCCCCGTCAGTGAGGTGTTACGTTACGGTATGGTTTTATGATTAGTTAGTAATTCAACGTTCCCGCTCGTTGGCCTCAAATGACTAAGAAGTATGGATAATCTTGTGCAAGTCTCATCTGATTAAAGAAAAATAAAACAACTATTTGTGTTGAAAAGGATTTCTTGTTATATGCAGGTATCACCAAAAAGTCTCCAGTAGATCACATTTTACTAGTTTCTGATGTGGCTACTCTTTCCTCAAGGGGCGCCGCCGTAAGAGTTGGTGCCGTGATTGCCCCCATGGCCAGCGTTTCCCTGGCCGGTGCTCTTGCCACCGGCACCGATGCTGAAGCTAGATTCACCAAAGTCGCCACCAGCTATGTGTCCCACTCCGATACTGTGGTCTGAAGCCGTCGCTTGTCCTACGGCCACGGGACCTGCAAGAGACAAACGTTTATTTATTTATTTATTTATTAAAACTTCATGCAACACAAATGTACAAAGGCGGACTTAATGCCTTAGGCATTCAACGCAACGTTCTTTATAAAATTTATATATGATGGCCAGGTTGATGTCTTGTACTTTGACTTCTGGAAAGCGTTTGTCAATAATGATATTTTCAGTGTAATTTAAATGCGAAATTAGAGTGGTACGTTAAGAAAAAAACCGGCAAAGTGCGAGTTGGACTCGCGCGTAAAGGGTTCCGAACGAATCACATATTTTTGGCTTATAAAAAAGTAAAAATCTTTTTAAGACAAACTTTTACATGAACTTAAAAATACTAATTAAAACATAGATACATAAGCGTATAGCTATAATATTTCTGACAAAGTTGTAGTTACAACTATAATAATAAAAATAATAATAATATTCCACAACTATCACACAACGCCATCTAGTCCCAAGCTAAGCAGAGCTTGTGTTATGGGTACTAGACAACTGATAAACATACTTATATATTTCTAAATACATACATATTATAGATAAATTACACCCAGACACAGAACAAATGATCGTGCTCATTACACAACTATAACATTTTCTAGTTTACGTTTTTATTTGATTGAAGCTTGCCTTAATTTTACTTAATCTATACTTTATTTTATACTTTTTTAAATTACAATTTATTGAAATACTTATCCTGACATGAAGAGCGTACCAACTCTAAGGATTTTTTTTTTGAGGCAGCAGCAAGCTGACATTATTCTTATAACCAGCTCCTCTGTAACTTCTTGTTAGTCAAAAGAAAATCAAATACATAATTATGCTATTGCGGACTTTTTTTCAGAACTGTTAAAGAGGAAAAATTCCATCATACATAATTTTTGCGCAGCGCACGCAACGGAAGCTCTCAAAAGGAATATTTTTTTCCCGTTTCTGCCACATTTTTCATTGATGCTCCGCTTCTATTGGTCGTAGCGTGAATGCGTGATGTTATATAGCCGTCCTTGATAAATGACCTATTCAACACAAAAATATTTCTTCAATTCGATCCAGTAGTTCCTGAGATTAGTGCGTTCAACTAAACGAACAAACTCTTCAGCTTTATAATATTAGTATAGATGTCGCACGGCACAGTTTGAGTTTTTTTTTTTCTAGTGTTACCCCGAAAAAGGACCCGATTTTGAAAATTTATTTATTTACGTTACACGTCGTGTTTGGGTCATAGAAATTCATGTGGGTTCTGTAGATTCTGAGCAAATTGGCTGTGACAAACGGACAGACAGATAGACGTATTAGTTATCATATATAGGAAAGGGTTTCGTTCTTACATTCGGATGTTCGGAACCTTAAAAAGGAGTCACAAATAATAGCAGGTGAGCTGTCGCTGATAGAATGTCACTTTGTGTAGTCCCTTCAAAAGTGACCTTTTGACTTTTCATTAGAAACCACATCAAAATAAATAAAACATTGCTCAACTAAAGCAGAGCAAAAATTAAAAGAGGTGGTTTAACTAGTTCGTATTCCACTAAACATAAGTTTCTTTTTCAGAACACAATAAAGTTAGACGATCAGTATACTTTGGCCTGGTACCGGGGCGGGTCCGGTATTGGGTGCAGATGCCAGACAAGTAAGATATATGTTCCCTAGTATTGCAATACACATGCCTCGGCAATTAATTCCTTATCAAGGACAGTGCCGGGTAGCGCGGGTGCCCGATTAAAGATGGACGTAATGCCCCACCTCAAACTGAGGCCTATCTAGAACTCATTTTCCAAAATGCGGTAATAAAAAATCATTCCTTATTTACAAGTCAACCAGAAAGACCAGCAAAAGAATTTGTACGTTTTTTAATTTATGTTTAATTTTTCAGTACATTGCTCGGTGGACATCGATTATAATAGGCACTACGGTTTTTCTATACGTCAAAGCAGCAATGTACGGCAAAGTGCCTATCAAATTGATATCAACTAAGTTAGCGAATACGCCTGCAGAAAGTGTTTGAACAATGGGTTACTAACTTGTAACTGGATACATACAAAACCAAAGCAAGTTACGATAAAGTTTGTAAAAATATATACTTCTCCTGTGATTTATATGTAAAGAACTATTTTCTGTATTTTTTTCAAAATTTTAGACTCAGTAGGGAATGGTATATTTTCGTGTATTTCCTTAATAACTTTTAAACGATTAATTTTAATATTATAAAAAAAATGAGACCCTTACAATGCGCCCTTCCATTTGATATGTCGCACGGTACAGTTTATAAAACTATATTTAAAAAAAAATCGAATTTCCTGCCCAAAGTGACCCCCATTTTCCAAATTAATTTATTAAAGTTACTCGCCCGTGTTTAAGTCATATAAATACACCTGTGTAGCACAACTTAATCGGTCTAGTAGATTCGGAGTAAATTGGCTGTGACAGACGGACAGACAGACGCACGAGTGATAAGGGTTCCGTTTTCACATTCGGATGTTTGAAACCCTAAAAATGGAATTTGACTCTACCAAATATTTCGTGAGCAGTGGTGGCCCAGTGGTATCGGCCGCGACTTACAAGTCGTGAGTTCAAACCCAGGCAGGCGCTTTACTTTGTGTAAGTTATTCATCACCACTGCTCTCAAAACGGTGAAGGAAAATCGTCGTCGTGACGATTCGTGAGGAAACCGGCATGTCCTAGAACCAAAAATTTGAAGACATGTGACATCCACCAATCCGCATTGGGCACGCGTGGTGGATTATGGCCCACTCCCTCTCACAAAGAGGATGCCTGTGCCCCAGCAGTGGGGACAATAAAAGGCTGATAATGATGTGAAATATTTCGTTATGAGTTTTATTAGCGATATCAATGTTGTGTTCAAAATGTGTACCTAGATTTTAAGAACTGAGCGCTATCAAGTCTTACATACTGTATAATATTTTAAACGATTGTTAATTGTTACCCACTGTAACAAAGTATCGTCTGGCAACAATTAAATATTGTTTAAAATAAGGGTTCTTAAAAAATAGTGTCTTGTTTTCAAAGTGTTTGGTGTCTCTTTTATCATGGATTGTGAAACTGGAGGTATATATTTATGTTTTAAAAATGGATTTGGTATGTTTATCAGTTTGTTTAGAAAAACCAGAATAAAACCACGTAATGATTGCGTTTATTAAGTTAAAAAGTTATAAATTTTGAATCAGCCTATTTTACGAAGATAATTATAAAGTTACACGAATTAGTATAATATAGTATCTATATTGTATAAAGGTACCTGTATCAGCTGGTGCCGCAAAAACACAAGCCACTGTAGCCAGAACCAAGAGAACTGTCACTAGACGCGCCATTTCGCTCACTTTCAGATTGTTCAGTACACTGAATCGCGATCCCTACTTTATGCAGCTTTTATATCCCGCAAATATTCTTGTCTATCTATTTATAGAAGCATCAAAATTATTTTTTTACGAAGGCATGGCAACGTGTACAGAGAAACCGGTCCAGGAGTGAACAGCCTATGAGAAAATAAACAATGAAAACACAAGTGCATCACACACAAGTGCGAAACAGTTTGGTCAAGATATTTAGCATATTATTATGATTGGACTTTTAAGTTTCCTTCATCTTAGATAACCCGTCAAGCGCCTCATTAGCAGACACAATTAAAAACCTATTGTCGCGCCTTAAGGAGACGCAAAGGGCCTGACGGATTAAACTCTTTTATTATCTAGACTGTTTATTTATATGTAGTTAAAGGTACATCTAAAATCATGTTTTTTTTCGAAACTGCTTCTTTTTCACTCTTCTGCTTGCATAATTTCGCGTCACTGCATGCATAGGTAACGTCGTGAAAGACTAAAAGTCTATCACCAAATTGCCTTTCTCATTAACATTAACCTTCCTTTACTATTTATGAGGATTAAGATGTTTTTTCTGAGTGCAATATGTCTCGTTTTTGAAGTCATTGTTGGTGGCAACATACCACCATAGAATTACAAAATAAATGAACTTGCAGTTGTTTAATCATAGTTGGGTGTTTTTTTTGTCATGGGTGTCGTTTTCGTGGTTTTCGGCGTCGCATAAAACGATCGTGAGTTCAAAACGAAAATTCAGGACACCGTCTTTTTTGGTCATGGGGTGTTATGATCATGGCTTTCAGGGTCGCTAAGTACGAATTAGGCGGTTTTCACAGGACTTTGCTCACCATCGCAGAAGGTGGAGGCGGCGAAGCGTAATGCACCGCGTAGTCTAGTGGTGTACATGTCGTAAAAACCAACGGATTGCATACAAACTAATGCGACGTGAGATCCGATTCACCACCTGCGGTACGATGTGTGGCATCTTGTGAGAATTGCCTTAGTCTTCTCATATTGTCTCTGGCTATTTGTCTTTTTTGTGAAAACGTTGCCCCACAGGATTTTCTCCTGTATTTGACAAATACACACACACTTTCACACATACACTATCGGCCAGACCCGAAATAACTATCTGTATATACATACGGGTTCCGTGCGGGACTGACCTTTAACTCTAATTTAAGGTAAGCTTATTTTGACGGGGCCCATCGTGGCCGGTGCCTGCATGCCTAGGGCTAGCGGATAAATTATTAACAGAGTTACCGCATCCCTGTGCACTCAGGCAGGCAAGGAACAGGGGTGGGTTTTAGTCAGTAAGAGTCTGACACACCCTCCCGCTCCACTCAGAGCGGGAGATGTCATTGGATTATTTTCCATCCCGTCAAAAACAATTATAAAAAAAAATCATCATCAGCATTACAGTGTCCCCACAGGCCTCCTCTCTGTGAGAGAGTGTGGGCCATAATTCACCATGCGGGCCCAATGCGGATCGGTGGATGTCACATGTCTTCGAAATTTTGGTTCTAGGACATGCCGGTTTCCTCACGATGTTTTCCTTCACCGTTTTGAGAGCAGTGGTGATGAAATAATTTACACAAAGTAAAGCGCCTGCCTGGGTATGAACTCACGACCTACAACTTGTAAGTCGCGGCCAATACCGCTGGGCCACCACTGCTCATAAAAAAAATAAAATAAAAATAGGTAAGCATCATTAGTTGAGGAGTGACTATGGCGATTTTTCGGATTAATTTTCAGACCCAGGATACAATTTTGGGCTGTAATACTCTTTAAAACAAAATCAATGAGATACAACACAAAGGGGTTATCTTATTTAGTTGAGCAGTTCTGATGGTCACCTTCTAGGTCCATCATGCCGAATCAAAAGAGTTGGCTCTTTCTCTAACTCGAAATCGTCACGTCGACTTAAAACGTTTCCGGCTGCATCATCAGTCATGTTGTTATCTAGTTAGTCACAAAATATAAGCTTATAAACATGTGAGTACATGAAAGGTCTAGAATTACGAGACCTCCCGCTCGAGTTCGTGACAGACTGACAAGGTATCTTACCTGAACCTGAACGAAAGTTCACGTGACTGCTGAGTCATACTTATCAGCATTTACTTGCAGGATATTGCTCTCGCTTAGAAGGGAAGCGGTGAGCTTGAGCATCTATATCATGGAACAGGCAGCCCCAAAAAATAAAGCTTCCAATCAATCAAGTCTTTATTTGTAAACATAGGTTACAATAGTGTGCAAGATGTTACAATAATTGTTATACATATTATTATTATTATAGTTTTGTTTTATTATAGTTTGATGAGGAGCTCGTGGCTAAAGTAATAACAGCCGCATGGGTCGTTCCATCAGGTTAAGCCACGCTTGCCGGAGTTGGTCTTTGGATGGGTGACCATCTTTACATACCGAGACTCCTCTCCGTGCCTCGGAAAGCACGTTAAGCCGTTGGTCCCGGCTGTCAATCGTGGATCTTTGACAGTCGTTACGGGTCGTAAGAAGTTCGAAAGTCTGACAACCAGTCTTACCAATGGGTATCGTATTACCCAGTAACTGGGTTGTGGAGGTCAGATAGGCAGTTGCTCCATGTAAAATACTGATATTCAGCTGCGTCCGGTTAGACTGGAAGCCGACCACAAGATAGTTGGGAAAAGGCTTGGCAGATTTATTGTTATTATTATTTTTATTATAGTTTCTCTGCTAGAAGAAACCTTTCAATTAGAGCTTATTGCGAGGGCCTCAAGTGAATTTTTTTAAACAGTTGCTTAGTTATAGGAAAATCGACAAATAAATAGGGGTTCTGCCAGAGGCTTCGCCCGCGTATAATTAGTACTTCCCTCATTATAAATTATAGCTTTTAAGCTTTGCCCGACTATCTCTGTGCCAAATTCCATCCATATCCGTTCAGCCGTTCTGGCGTGATTGAGTAACAAACATCCATCATACATTCATCTAAACATTCGCATTTATAATCATCATCATCATTTATAGTCATCATCATCTTTTCAGCCGAAAGATGTCCACTGCTGGCCTCCCCCAAGTGTCGCCATAACGACCGGTTCCTTGCGTATCACATCTATCGGCTACCTGCGACTCTCAGCAGGTCGTCGGCCGACCTTGCGGGAGGCCTTCCAACGCTGTGTCTTCCGGTACGCGGTCACCACTCCAGAACTTTTCGGCTCCATCGACATTATTCCGTCTGTCTGTCTGTCAGTCCGTCGTCTGTCACACATGTTTTACGGCCAAACGGTTGGAGCTACAGTTTTCAAATTTTCACAGTATCAGGTGACCCAAAGCCATACAAATAGTCAAATATAAATTTGGTACGGAACCCTAAATGTACGCAGTGCGACACGCACTTAGGCGGGTTTTTGTTTTTGGTGATAATCATCAAATAACTTCTCCCACCCTGGGTGGAGCGGGAGGGCGTGTCAGACTTTTACTGACTAAAACCGGGTGGGTTTTAGTCAATAAAAGTCTGTTCCTTCAGTTGCCTGTGCCAGGGTCGCGGTGACTCTTTCAAACACACCCGCGACCCTGGCTGCTCCCAGAATACAATTGAGTGACGGGCGGGCGTTTTTGGTGGACTGTCTTTATGTAGAACTTTGACGTTCAAAAAGTGCTGGCTCTCAGCCTAGTTTGAATAAATGACTTTTGATTTTGAATGATCTAAAATTTTTGTAACCGTTCACGAGAAAAATGCAAAAAGCTTATGATGCGGTTTTCAGACAGAGTGATTCATGAGTTAGGTTTAGGTTTATAATTTGTACCCGTGCATACGACTAGCTGGGGCGAGTCGCTAGTGAGTAATAAAACAACAATTTATGTTAAAAAAGATTGCTTGTTAGATGAAGGTATCACCAAAAAGACTCCAGTACTACATTTTACGAGCTGCCGTAAGAGGTGCCACCGTGGTTGCCTCCGTGGCCAGCGTTTCCTTGGCCCGTGCTCTTGCCACCGCTGCCGATATTGAAGCTGGATTCGCCAAAAGTGCCACCATCTAGAACTCCCACTCCAATACTATGGTCAGTAGCCACTGCTGTCCCTTTGGGGTTGGCCACGAGATCTGCTGGAAAAAACGTTTTTCATAAAATATAAACAGTGCATAGATTTAGTTTTAGTAAGTATAGGGATACTAAATCATAGATATAAGAACATAGATTTAATTTAATAGTTTTATTTTTCAGGGCTAATAGAAAGATAAAACTAAATGTTTTGCAGTATCTATTCCATGGTAAAATAAAGTAAATAAAACGATATGTTTTTTAAAATAAAATAATTATGTGTAAATCTGGCAATCATATTTTTTTTGTAACATACTTTGATAATTTTTAGTCACTCTATTTCTTTAGCTTCAAATTTATGCTTGTATTTGACAAGAAATCTATTTTAACTCGTGACTTTAAAGCGTAAGTTCACTCATAATAAATAATATTTTTGATCCATATTATTAACACATCTGTCTGTATTATAATGTAAATTTAAACACATTTCCAAAAAATCGGTTGCCTTATTTATCTGTTTATATAAAATTCAAAGTCCTGACTGACTGACTGTCTGATATATCAGCGCACAGCCTAAACTACTGGTCCTAGAGACTTGAAATTTAGAGGGTGTGTTTTTTGGAAAGAGTAGGTAGGTATCCACTAAAAAAGGGTTTTTCGAAATTCAACTCTTAAGGGGGTTGAGATTTTATAACGGGAAATATAAATTCCACGCTGGCGAAGCCTTTAGCAGAAGCTAGGTTTTATTATAATAACTTATTTAGATCAAGTAAGTTAAGATTAACTAAAAAATTAAAACCTCACGTAAAAGCTGGCTTTGGGATTTCGGAATATCTTCAGTAAAGTTAATTCATGTTTGGGGCCATGCCGCATGCGCCGCCGGGCTCGTAAATCACAAAATTTGTGCCCTGAAACCACAAGACGGGGCCGCGGCAAACCGCGAAGCAGATGCCGGACGACTTGGATGTTTTCCTTAATAAAAACTTTTTTACAAAAAAATAGAACCGACTTCCAAAAAAAGTGTAAAATAACTTTAATTTCGGAAGTCGGTGTTCCTGTTTTGTGTCTTTGTTTTTTGACACCGACTTCCGAAATTAAAGTTATTTTACACTTTTTTTGGAAGTCGGTTCTATTTTTTTGTAAAAAAGTTTTTATTTTTCACTTTTTAGTTGTGGCTCCCCATTAAACTGTGTTAACAATTCATAGACATACGATAGCAGCAATCGCGGTTGATTTGCTGTCAATTTTTGAAGAGTTCCGTTGTCTGTCTCCGAAACCCATCATCAGATCTTTTTGAAATTTAAATGGGACCATTTCGGAATAAACCCCTTTCGAACAAAAAAAGAATTTTGCAAATCCGTCAATATATGACGGAGTTATGCCCGAACATACATAAAAAAAAAAAAAAAAAAAAAAAAAAAATACAAACATCCGAATTGATAACCTCCTCCTTTTTCGAAGTCGGTTAAAAATTAGCAAGAAGTGGTGTAGAACCGGAAACAATCATCCATACTGGGGAGGGCCGTTGTCCTGAAGTGGGACTGTAGATACTTACTATTTTAATATTAACAATATTTGGGAAAATAAATCATACAAGACTGTATAAAGGTAAGTAGGTAATACCTGGTGCCGCAAAAACACAAGCCACAACAGCTAGAACCAAGAGAACTGTCACTAGACGCGCCATTTCGCTCACTTTCGGATTGTTCAGTACACTGAATACCGATCCCGACTTTAGGCAGCTTTTATATCCCACACATATTCTTGCAGGTAAGTATAGCTATTTATAGAGGCCTTGAAGTTATTTTTTAATTGTTTAACGAAGGCTAGCAACGTGTACAGAGAAACCGGTCCAGGAGTAAGTAGCCTACGAGAAAATAAACAATGAAAACAAGTGCATGAAAAAGTTTGGCCAAGATTTATGGCGTAGGATTGTGCTCTTAATAGGTCAGGCCCCACGCGTCTCCAATCGGAGATGCGAAAATAGGTTTTCAATTGTGTCTGCTATTCCGGGGTTTGACGAGGTTTCCTTCATCTTTGCTAATGCGACTTCAACCCTTTTATTTTCTAGACTAGCGACCCGCCCCGGATCCGCACAGGTACAAATTAGACATTTAGATCTTCCTCATGAATCACTGTGTCTATTATTGAAAACTTAGTTATTGAGTCTATCGCAAACAGACGTGGCGGTCACTACATATTCTAAAACAAAGTCCCCCACTTTGTTGTATACGAGTAATATGTAGTGATTTCATAAACATCTAAAAACCAGTTTTATTTAAAAAATGAAACTTATTATATAAGTGGATATGATTTATTTTTGGTTAGTTTTGTTATGTCTGCGTAAAAGATGTCTCGTTTTGTTGCTCTTCTGTTAGTGTTTGCGTTATTTGCATCTACGTTTGCAGCTCCAGGTAAATTTATTGTACTATAAGTGTTTGGAACATGTGGATCGTTAATTTTGTAATGCTCATCAAAAGTGCCTTCTACCTAATTCATTAGTTCTGTCATGGTTTTCTTTGGTTCTGGTTCTAAGTATAGTAACTTAGAATTATGCAAAAGAATACGTTAAAATAATAATAAGAAGAAACCATCCTGTTATGTCGTTATTTACATCAAGGTCAATGTACAGGTCAAGTACTTATTACATTTCTGATGTAACTTTTTGCAAAAACAGATGTGGCTTGGGACAATATGTACAGTAGACCCGCGATAATCCGACAAACGCTTTGCAAGGCGGTGTCGGATTATCGAATTGGTTGGACTATAGTAGTACTGCCACCGACCCCTTATAGTCTGGAACATTTTTGAAAAGGAGTACCTACCTTGTCATCCGACAAATTACAAACATATGAACATACTCAAAAAATCAAATCTGTATATCGGGTGTAAAAAGACAGTTTCCGAAGCCAAAAGCCACATGTTCTACCTATTATTTAGATTTTTTTCCACTAGACCATACCTGGGAATCCACTGGTACTGGAGATATTGAAAGTTAAAATTGCCCGAAAGTCTGACATTCAGTCTTACCAAGGGGTATCGTATTTTCCCAGTTCCTGGGTTGTGGAAGTCAGATAGGCAGTCGCTCCATGTGAAATACTGGTATTCAGCTGCATCCGGTTAGACTGGAAGCCGACCCCAAGATAGTTGGCAAAAGGCTAGGCAGGCAGATGATGACGTCGTCTAGAACAACAGGTGCAGAAACATGTATTTTTAGTAAACCTATAAAAAATTCCTTGGAAATTCTGATCTATAATGAGTTAAATAATAAGAATAAGCATTGCCATCCAGCGTGGCAATGCTGCCAGTCTTCTGGGCACGTTTCCAGATAACAGCGATGTGGAGGAGTACTTCGACGCCTGAACGTATTTTGTTTTTGTATATATGTACGCAGTTAGGTAAGGTTTTATTTTGGTTTTAATGTAGATATAGTTAGTTAAGTATGTTATAAATATGTATTAAAATAAATTTTTACTCGTAGTTATTCAAAATTAATGAGTTTATAAATAACTTCTCTTCGACCGGTTTTATGTTTCCAGGCATCGCATCGGTTGGGTCTGTCTGGGAGCATTGTATAAATGTCATCGTTTGGCCTTGGGTATATTCAATTTGTTTTTAAACAATGTCAAACCTATCAACCGTTCTGCTAACATGGTGGACACAGGATCGCCTGAGAACAAACTGTCCAGTGATTCTATTACCAAGTTTTGGTCTCCGTTTTACCAAAAAAAAATATTATTATTAGGTAGACCTGGTGGGTACGGAACACTCTACTATATATAGAAAATAGTAAAGTTTTCCGTACTCGTTTACCACCTTTCACTAGGTATAATATCATCTTGTGTGTATCTGTGTGTGACAAATAAACTAGTTTTCTTTCTTTCTTATCTTTAATATGAACGTATTATTCGTTTTATTCCTTATAATACTTATAATAGCAAAATTCATTATCAGTGCCCTGAATATTATCCGTAGACGTACTGCGCTAAAAGCTGATGCACTCGGTGAAAGTTAAAGCCTCGGATACGATGATATAAATATGTATTTTATTACTTTCAGTTCACCACCACTCACATACGAAGGATGACGATAGAGACAGCGAGGAAAATGATGAAAGTGTAGAAGAAGATGGCTCTGAAGAAGATGGCTCTGAAGAAGAATATAGTGATGAGAATTACGCCAGTGTAGAGGCTGATCAAGGCAGTATTGGGGTTGGAGTCATAGACGGTGGCAAATTCGGAGTCGGCAGCTTTAGCATCAGTCACGGTGGTGACAGTGGTGGCAATGGTGATGGTGGCCACGCCGGCAATCACGGCACCAACTCTTACGGTGGTCAGGGAGGTGATAGTGGCCACACCAACTATGGAAGTTGATGCTGATACAGATAGTACGAGTAGGTTAGGACAGCGCGGGAGTGCGAATCCAAAGGTTTCAATGAAAATCTGACTAACCGAGTCTGTGTTTCCTGATAGCTACAACCTGGGAGTCTTAAAGTCAAGAGTGAATAGGTTACTTCTAAGCAAGCGTGCTCCATCTTCGACTACATCATCGCTACACTACCATCAGGTGATATAAAAAAAAACACATAGTTTCATATTTTGAGTGTGGATGAAATCAAAATTTTTGTGTTTATTTCATAATACATATATCTTAGTTACACTCTTTAATAGTCGCCTTCTGTCGTTATAAGCTGTTTAATCAATAAAAATGTTTCTTACATCTTAAAATTTGTGTATATTTGATGCATTGAAAACCGTTATAAAACAAATAATAGTAAAACACCTCTTAAGGTAGGTACTCTGTTGTTTCAATTGAATTATTTACATAGGTCAGTGACTATGCATATGCATCATAAAATTTTTAATACAAAACACATTAATGATTGGTGGTAATGAATAACAGGGACCACCCCCGACGCCGAGTGACGGGCGGCGGTAATTAACCTGCATATTGACCCTCAACGAGCCGGTGAAACTATAACGTCCAAAAGAGTTGCATAAGTGCTATGAGAATACGGTGCTAACCATTCTCCCAACTAGACATGCGTGCCGCGCCACCCTCAGACCGCGCCGTCGCCGCCACGCCGTGGTGAGAGGGCGCGTGCCAACCGAACCGACCAATCGAGCAAGCGAGTGTATACCGAGATAGGAAGAACGCGGGGACGCACAGCCGCTGACTCGATCGGCCGTTTAAGAGGACCTGCGAGTCATTTACAAAATAGGTATTTGAAGAAACTATTGCCATCGTACTCCCTCAAGCCTGCCCCCGTTAGAGTGCGATGACAGCTGCAACTCAAACTGATTAAATCACAAAAGTTTTGACGAGATCGACATTTCGTATTCCCCTTTTTTCTCCTTGAAAACTGAGCCAATTCAATTATTTTGGCACAATATTTTTAAGAAAGAGTATGTCTAGGTCCCTATTAAATGTTTTATGTTAAGACTTTCCGAATTTGTCCGATAGTCCTCTTAGAACGGCGGTAAAAATAGGGCCATTTTTTGTCATTTTTGGAGGGTCATATTTTCTTTACTTATTATTTGCTGAAAATAAGGAAATGAGAGGGACGTGTCAACACCAAACCTTGACTTTATGAAAACAAATGATTGCTCTAGAGGCTTTATTCAGGAAGAAAAAAGGGGAACACATTTGTATGGAGAATCGCAGCCCCTGTTCCCTCTTAATCAGTTCATTTCGTCCAGTCAGACTACATTTAATTTCAATGAGACGAAGGTCAAATTTCTGCCAAAGGAACCAATTCCACCCAGCTCCATCTTTCCGAGGTGTAACCGTGCCGACAACTGATCATCTTGATCTTCTTAGTGTCACGTCGACATCCACTCTTAATTTTGGGCCATAATTATATGGAGGCCAAAGCTCAACTGGCTGCAAAAAATCTGGGAATCCTAGCAAAGGTGAGACGGTACTACACACCGGAACAACTGCTCAAATTTTATCAACCGCAAATTCGATCGTGTATGGAGTACTGCCCTCACCTTTGGGACAGATCTGCCAGATACCAGCTTGAAACCCTTGAGTCAATTAAGAAACGTGCCAAGAGAATCATCGGCAATGATAAGCTAGTCGAGTCGAAGCTCTTAAGTCTTAAGCATCGACGCCGAGTTGCTAGCCTGTCGGTTGTCTATCGATTACATTTTGGGGAGTGTGCGTCAGAATTGCATGGTTTAATTCCGCCAATCCCGTTCCATCATCGAACCACTAGACGTACGGCGATGTACCACCGGTACATGGTAGACATCCTACCCACATGCACATAACGTTTTGCGAACACATTCATTGTGCGTGCAGTTAAGCGTGCTTCATCTTCGACCACATCATCGCTTACCATCAGGTGAGATAGTGGTCAAACGCGAGCCTATCAATGATAAAACAAAAATTATATACCTAGTCAAACCAAATCGACCAAGTGATTATCTACATAACATAAGTACGAGTTTATGAGATGAGTTAGGTAGCTAGGCACTTTGATTTGGGGTCAATTTAAGTCAATTTAATGGGATTTTACTATCGCATCAACGTGCAGTAAGTTATCATCTCATATGTTAAACAATTCTGGAATCTATTTGAACATAGGAAATCTTGTGGGGCTCTGCCAGCGCTTCCATCAGAATGATAATACAGGGATTACAAAACTCCTTAAAACAAATATCTCGCCAATATATATTCACCATGTTTTATAAGAACAACAGAGGTCCATGAAATTGTGAAAATACCTCCAATAAAAGCACCCGAACAAGCTAGCGCGGCAGCTCACAATTGCTGAAACCATCTGGCTTAAAAAGCGGCGAGATATCTTCGACGAGTAGAGGCTGGCTCCGCTGGGAGCAGCGCTATAAACGTCAAAAAGCACCCACCTCATCTGCTTATAGTCTGGAATGACTGATTGCAAGATTAAACCGCAAAACAAAAAACCGGCCAAGTGCGAGTCGGATTGGCACGCAAAGGGTTCCAAACGAATCACATATATTTTAAATGGATTATAATTCTTTTAACGACAAACTTTTACATGAACTTAAAAATATTTATTAAAACTTAGATACATAAGCGTACAACTAAAATATTTTAGGCTTATCCTTAAAACAGTGTGAGAAACGTTTACGCCTCCAGCTTTAAAGAAAATGATATAGTTGGAGTTGCCCAAGCGTGTAAATAGCTGTGGTTCTTTGCGGATGGAGGACCGTGTTACGGCCAAACACTTGGATTGAATGCTGGCCCAAAATTGCCTATATTTGTCTGTATAACTTCAAGTTAGGAGTGGTTGGCAGTAGACGGCGCATGTGGCCTTACTCTAAGCTAGTAAAAACAAGTGGTACCTGACTTTTCCTTTGGCAGCCTCGCTGGACTCCGACGAGTGGCCACTCGATTCTCTTCACACCAACACAACTGGTTATTCTTGTTCAATAGTTACACGGACGCGGTAAATATGGGTTATTTATTATTCCCGGAGAATCCCCAACGTTTACGGGATATTACTCGGGATTTTGGTGTATTTGCGGGGACGATATTAATAAGACATTAATTTAGTCTGCGGTGAATGCGCTCGGTCTCGCAGCGTACAGCGCACTGACGTGACGTCGATTGCTCCTTTTTTAGATTGCCTATGGTTCCCGTAAAGCCGGCTACACACTTGCTTCACATGCAAAAAGCAAGACACACACGTCGCGATACCACACCCCATCCAACTTGCAGAGTGGCGGCAACTCGCCACACCATGCTCCCCGCCTTGAAAGGTCCAGGAGCTTTCAAAAGCTGCTAATCTATGCGGCGCGAGTGAGGTTCAAGAAGCGGTGATATATGTAAGCATTTACTTGTTGAAGAGCTTTGAGGGAAATACAAGCAGCAGTCCGAAACACCATCGCATTGATATAATGCTCGGGAAAAACAATTATCAGTGTCCTGAGAATGAATTGCGGTTCGACTTGACTATGGTAAGTCGAATAAACTAAATTACAACTATGTAATGGCGTTCCATTGGAACGTATACTATGAACCCTAAACTAAATTAAACTAAATTACGTAGTAATAATAATCTATTGAGTTGGCAAAGGATACAACTTATTGACAGGACGTTTATACGTGCCTGACGCGGTTTTTATTGAAGCGACTCGAATTACACCATCCGATCCCGGAAAAACTTCCTCTATGATACCCAATGGCCAAGTCAATGGAGGTACGTTATCTTGACCCAAGAGAACGACAGTACCTATCTCTATAGGACAATCGGGAGCGCACCACTTCTGGCGAACTTGCAGCGTGTGCAAGTACTCAATTCGCCATTTATTCCAGTAGGATAACACAAGTTGATCCAAGAGCCCCTTGCGGCTGTTCAGGTTTATGTTTTCTTCTGTCAATTCAGAAGAAGGCAAATACGTGAGTGGACTGGACATTAAAAAATGCGCGGGCGTGAGTACCTCCGGATGTGGGTCTGACGAAATGACACTAAGTGGTCGAGAGTTCAAAAGGCACTCAATTTGCACCAATACGGTCGAGAGTTCCTCGTAAGTGAGAAGTCGTTTACCTACGACTCTAAACAAGTGAGTTTTAACACTCTTAATATTCGACTCCCAAATACCTCCGAAGTGTGGAGCTCGCGGCGGTATTCTTGTCCACTCGATGCGTGATTTAAGAAGCTCATTTTTAATATCCGTTTGAACAGTTGAATTTAATAAAAACGAATAAATATCATCCAATTGCGCCTTAGCGCCAACAAAATTGGTACCATTGTCTGAATACATAACAGACACTGGACCGCGGCGGGAAATGAATCTCTTAAATGCGGATAGGAAAGCCTCAGATGTGAGATCCGATACAAGCTCGATATGTATGGCTTTAGTCACCATGCATACGAACAAACATATGTAAAGTTTCTGCGAACGTTGACCCCTACGTCGAATAGGTATGTAAGCAAGTGGCCCGGCGAAATCTACACCGGTGTGTACAAAGGCTTTAGCATCACGGACGCGGTATCCAGGAAGTTCAGCCATTTTGGATACTGGATGCTTAGGATTTAGACGGAAACAAGTATTACATTTCCGACAACGAGAACGTATAACCGTTCGGCCACCCAATATCCAAAACCGCTGCCTTATAATGGACATCAATATCCCTGGGCCCGTATGGCAGTACGTATTGTGATAGTGATCGATAATTAGATCGACTACGCGGTCGCGTTTAGGTAAAAGCGCGGGATGCTTGGCTTCATACGGTAAGTCAGATTTAGACAATCTGCCCCCAATACGTAAGATTCCGAAGCTATCAATGAAGACAGATAAACAGCGCAACTTCTTAGCTGGAAGTTCACCTGCTTTAATTAAATTTAAATCGCTCGCAAAATGTAAACTTTGAACTATTCGAACAATGAAATTTTCGGCGGTTTGAATGTTTTTAACAGAACTATGACTATGTAGTCTGTTTGTAAATTTAAGAATGTACATAAATACACGTAACAGTTTATTCCATGAGCAAACACGGTCAGCTATAGTATCTAAAATACGCGGTTCAGTATTCGAAGTTTCTACAAGAAAAACCTTTGATTTAAACTCCGGCAATGTTTCACATTGAGCAGGAGAGAACTTTAAAGGCCACTCGCTCATGGGCTGATGGAGCCATGTGGGGCCGTTCCACCACAACGAGTGTCTTATTAAATCCGACGGCAGCATGCCGCGAGACAGACAATCGCTAGGATTCTCTTTCCCGGACACGTGACGGAAACAAGCGGCAGGTAAGTTTTCCTGTATTTGAGCAATGCGGTTGCTGACAAAAATAGACCATCTATGGGGAGATGAGTGGATCCACGAGAGAGCTATGGTGGAGTCCGAGAAAGCGTGGACACCTGCAATAGGTACACGAGCGTAAAGTTTATCCTTGACTACGCGAACAGGTTTAGACAGAAGTAAAGCGGCGACAAGTTCTAATCGAGCTAGCGTTGTTATTTTAGCGGGGGAGACTTTGGACTTTGCACATAAGAGTCGGACAGTGATATCACCTGTAGGGTTGGTAATGTGTAAATAAATACAACAGCCATAACCAGTAAAGCTGGCGTCGCAAAAGGCTACGATGTTCACTACAGCTTCTCTAAAGACGCCAATGTGGCGAGGAACCTTTAGAGAAGAGAGTGAAGGAAAATCGAGCGTAAAAGCGGCAAACCGATTTGTGATGGATTCCGGAGGAACCTCATCCCATCCTACTTTAGCTAACCAAAGTTCCTTAATTAATACCTTCGCGTACAGCACAACGGGTCCTACAAGGCCAAGTACGTCGAACAAGCGGGCAACTAGCGATAGAATCGCGCGCTTCGTGCATTTATCATCCACGGCGATTCTTGTCAAAGAAAAATAATCATCAGCGGGTTCCCAGGTTAATCCAAGGATTTTGAAATTATGGACATCATTATCCATGCCAGAAAAATTAACTGGTAAGCGGTGAGACTCTGGGAGAATCTCTAATAAAGCGGGTGAATTGGTAGCCCATTTGACTAAGTCAAAGGAACCTACCTTCATTAAATCAATTAAATCGCGGGATAGACGCATAGCTGTCTGTTCGTCCGAAACAGAGTAGACGTAGTCGTCCATGTAAAACTGAGTTTCTACCAATTTAGAAGCCTCAGGAAAGCGGTCGCTTTGCTCACACGCCAAGTTACGCAGTGTGCGCATCGCTAAATAAGGACTAGGCTTTAGTCCGAAGGGAACGCGGTTAAAATGAAAGGTGCGCATAGGCTCACCTTTGCTAAAACGATACAAGATTCGTAAATATTTGCGGTGGTGCTCTTTTACACCGATACGTAAGAACATTTGTTTTATATCCGCTGTCATCGCGACAGGGAATGTACGAAAATCAAGTAATAACAAAAACAAGTCTGCTTGCAAATTAGGTCCGACATGCAAAATGTCATTGAGCGACAACCTCGAGTGAGTGATATAATCCGCGATAGTTTTATTATAATTCTCGCGTAGGGTCATTAACGTAAACTTACGCTCGAGCGCAAGTAAGCGCCGAGGGGCGTAACCGTGCGAGCTACCTAGCCCGCCGGGTGAGCGCGCAAAAGGTAAATCGACAAAGTATCTGTCGTCTTCAAATAAGACTGAAGAATTAAAATTTTTTTCACACTCTAATTCGTGCGGACTAATAAAACGTTGAGATGGAATTTCCTCTAGCTCAAAAAACTTATGTAAATTTGACTCGACTTCAATGTCGGCCTGCGCGGTAAACGAAGATGAAATGTGTGTCACATCACTACTACAACAATCAATATCACCCATAAGTACATAACCGAAGCTAGTCAGTATAGCAGGGGGGGCGCGGGTGCCTGAGTCGACCCTGTCTCCCAGGTAAATAAAGGGGAACAATTGTGCTCCAAGCACGAGATCTATTCCGCCCGGAACATTCCAGGTGGGATCGGCCAGCTGCAAGTTATTTAAGTATGACAAGTTATCACTGTTATGTAATCTAATAAATTTCGCGGGAAGTCTATCTGTAATACAATCAACAACTAACGCTTGTATCGATAACTTCGTATGAGGATCAAACCGAGATTCTATGTTGAGATGAATAAAACCATGTATTGGTTTCGATGTCATTCCTGTAAAGATGAATTGCGTAATTTAATTATGGGTAAATTCAAACGTTTACAACAGTCCACGGTAATTAAATTATTTTGCGATCCGTTATCTAGTAGGCACCGAACCACCTCCTTATCTCTGATGTCGCTATAGTATGCAAATAACTGCGCAGTCGCTAGCAAAATGGTTGACCCAGTTTTAACGGCTGTAGTGAGCGAAACAGATGTATCCTTAGTAGGCACTTGTGGCTCGGGCGATAATGACTCAACTTTTTCTCGGAAATGTAAGAGAGAATGATGGGTCTTTTTACAAATTTTACAAACGTTACGTGACTTACATTTAACCAGAGAATGGGATAGACTTAAACAGTTTATACAGCCACGTTTAGCTTTAATAAATTCAAAACGTGCAAGCGGTGTTCTAATATTTTTAAACTGCGGGCAATAGAACAGCTGATGTCGTACGTCATCCTTATCGCATAGCGTACATTTGCTATTTGAAACCGGTTCATTACGTGACACGAACGACTTAGCGGTGTTATTTTTTGTTTGATGATTTGCTGAACTTGACTTTGCGCGCGGTTCCGTCTGTAAATTATTACCGTATGAGCGTTGTAGTACTTTAACATATCCTTGCATTAATGTTATAAACTCCGCATAGGAAGGTAATTCTTTCTCACTCACACGGGATTCAAACTGTAAGACAGTTTGCGCGTCAACCTTTCTTAAACCACAGTGTAATAAAACAAAATCCAGTAAGTCTGGAATGTCTAACTGCTTCAAGGCTGCGACGGACGCTGAATATCGTTCCACAAAAGTATTGAGGCTCGCGGCATTTCCGGCGCATTGTTTAATGTCCAGTATATTATTGAGATAATGAATCCCTAAACTACGCTTATCTTGATACCTTTTAACGAGACTGTTCCACATAACGTTGTATGTATCACCTGTAGGAACAATGCCTGCGGTTAGTTTTAAGGCATCATGAGTCAATTTACTGATCAAGTACTGGACACGCTGCGAGTCAACCAGATCGGTATTTAAATGAACATTGCTGCGAAACATTTCGTAAAATATGGGCCAGTTTTCCGCTTTACCATCAAACGATGGCAAATCTATGGGCGGTAATTTTATCCGAGTACCCACTTTGTGTTCCGATGTTTCGTTTTTCGAAAGTATGAGATTACGTTTATATTTAATATTAGAATATAAGTCTTCAATAGAATATAGACTCGAATAATCTGGTGTGGTTTGGTCAATCTCGAATTGCAATTCATTCATTTGTTCTACTATTTCCTCAAATTTGTTGTATTGCTCAGTAATTGTTTCTGACTGCGCTAAGAATGTCTCATTTGAACGTGAATCAAAGTTCGAGATGTTTCTGGAATCATTATATATGCGATTAACTCGCTCGAAAATCATTTGTTTTTTAGCGGTAAGCTGTGCCAATTTTGCTTCTTGCTTGCGGGACGCCATTTTGGGGCACTAATAAAGTTATGTGCCTACTGTAATGACTTGTACTTAATTTGTACTGAATTTTACTGATGCCTATCCAGGCTCGAAAGGACCATCTAATAGAGTTGCCCAAGCGTGTAAATAGCTGTGGTTCTCTGCGGATGGAGGACCGTGTTACGGCCAAACACTTGGATTGAATGCTGGCCCAAAATTGCCTATATTTGTCTGTATAACTTCAAGTTAGGAGTGGTTGGCAGTAGACGGCGCATGTGGCCTTACTCTAAGCTAGTAAAAACAAGTGGTACCTGACTTTTCCTTTGGCAGCCTCGCTGGACTCCGACGAGTGGCCACTCGATTCTCTTCACACCAACACAACTGGTTATTCTTGTTCAATAGTTACACGGACGCGGTAAATATGGGTTATTTATTATTCCCGGAGAATCCCCAACGTTTACGGGATATTACTCGGGATTTTGGTGTATTTGCGGGGACGATGTTAATAAGACATTAATTTAGTCTGCGGTGAATGCGCTCGGTCTCGCGGCATACAGCGCACTGACGTGACGTCGATTGCTGCTTTTTTAGATTGCCTATGGTTCCCGTAAAGCCGGCTACACACTTGCCTCACATGCAAAAAGCAAGACACACACGTCGCGATACCACACCCCATCCAACTTGCAGAGTGGCGGCAACTCGCCACACCAATAGTTACTACTAAAACTATTTCTTTAAAGCTGGAGCCGTTCAGTTTTATTTGATTGTAGCTTGCTTTAAAAAGATTTTAATTTATTTAAACTTTATTTTATACTTTTTAACATAACAATGTATTGAAATAATTACCCTGACACCAAGAGCGTTTTTTTATAGTTGTTGATAGGCATGCGTTTCACCACTACCTATATCACCTGATGGTAAGCGATGATGTGGTCGAAGATGGAGCATGCTTGCCTAGAAGTAACCTATTCAGTCTTGACTTAAAGACTCCCAGGTTGTAGCTATCAGGAATCACAGACTCCGGCAGGGAATTCCACTCCCTAGCTTTACGCACAATGAATGTGTTCCTAAAACGTATCAACTCTAAGGTTAAAAGAGTCAGTATCTGGGGCAGCAGCAATCTGACAATATTTTTCTAGCTAACTGACCTGTAACTTCTTTTCAGTCAAAAGAAAATTTAATCTATACGGCCAGTGTGTTATTACTTGTCAAGACAAATCTAACTAGCCTTACCTCATCGGGCTACATTGATAAGTTAAGGGTTTCCTATGATGACCTTCCAGATCCAACATCAGACCCTGGACTATACCTGGAACTATAGTTTTAGTCAAGACAATACGACACCTTCTTGTATAGTATCTATGATACCCTTCTGGCTCTATCATTTGACCCTAGTAACCACCTAGGTTAATGGCACTTGTCGGAAAGTTCAATGAGTCTAAACGTGATTGTACTATGTTGTATGGCTGAAGATCCTATATGTATCATCAGACCCTGATCACCTTCTAGTGTAATAACACCAGTCAGTACAAATTCAATAAACCCAAATAAGGTAGTGCTATCTTGTTTAGTTGAGGAGTTGTTATGGTCACCTTTCGGTTTTCTCATCAGACTCTGGGCACCACAACCACTAAATGTAATGTCGCTTGTCAATACATATTCCATAAGCTGAAACACGAAGGTACTGCTATCTTGTTTGGTTGCGGAGATCCAATGACCGCATTCCAGCACCATCATTAGACCCCAGGCACCTCCTAATGAAAAATCACTTTTGAATACTACATCGAATGAGCCCAAATGCGATGGTGCTATCTTGTTTGGTTGCAGAGATCTTTTGGTCACCTTCCGACTTCATCATCAGACCTTAGGCATCAGTAAGTCTAACGTAACTTGTCTTAACATAATATGCATTGAGACTAAACGCGATGGTGCCATCTTGTTTGGTTGAGGCACCTTCCAGCTCTATCATCAGACCAGATTCATAGTACTTATATTATTGCATTGGGCGCTTAATTTGATAAGTAATGCAAATTTCAGCTTAACCAAAGACCAGAAAGTGTTGTTGAAAAATGGGTTTCTAATTTGTAACTGGATACAAACAAAACCAAAGCAAGTTAATATAAAGTCTGTAAAAATATAGACTCCTCATAGGTTTGCCTGTAAACTATAAGTAAAGAACTATTGGCTGTTATTTTTTTCAAAATTTTAGACAGTAGTTTCAAGAATGGTCAATTTTCGTTTATTTTCTTAAATAACTTTAAAAATATTTATTTGAAACTATGAAGAAAATATATTTGAGACCCCTCACAATGCGCCCTTCCATTTGATATGTCGCACGGTAGAGTTTGAAAAACTTTATTTTTTAATATTCCGATTTTCCCCCCAAAACTGAATCGGCCCAGTAGATTCGGAGTAAATTGGCTGTGACAGATGGACAGACAGACAGACAGATGCACGAGTGATCCTATCAGGATTCCGTTTTTACATTTGGATGATCGGAACCCTAAAAAACTAAAATTTGTGGTGAATAATAACAACATTAAACGACGACTTAACGACTTCGTAAAGCCCAAGGAACAGTTGCCTCTCGGTCGAGAACTGCAGTGGCCTATATGGTAGGCCTTGAATAGGTTGCGTACCCAAGTGGGCCGCTGCAAGTACAAAGTGAAGCGGGGATCATCGATCCATCTAATACCCAGTGCGAGTGCGGTGCTCCTGTTCAAACTATGCCCCATCTGTTGGAGTGTCCTAAATGTGTTTTCACCTGCACCCTCGATGATCTGAACAGGGCCTCCGATGCTGCTATAAACGTGGCCACTTACTGGGTCCAACCAGTATAACTACATATTTAAACGTACCACGATACGAAAAGAAGAAGTACGAGTAACATATACTAAACTGACATTATTTTATTTTATTTATAAAAGCTGTAGGAAAGCCTAGTGCCGAAATGAAAACAACATCTGAATTCAAATTTCCTTTATTTCATTAGTACGGTGGTGGTGGTGACCACCAAGGTAGCCACATCGGTCCATAATCACTAGAACAAATTAATTATTATTATAAACTAGCGACCCGCCCCGGCTTCGCACGGTTGTAATGCTGATATTAAATACCTATATGTCTATATATGTACTTAAGGTACTTCATTGGATAAGGATTAATGCTGTATTGCTCAAAATCGCTTCGTAAATAAGCCATTATTTCTCGTAAAAAGTAAAGGATAAAAATGGTTATTGTGGGTTATCCCTAAGAGATAGACATATACCATCACGGACTTTTTTGTAGAACTTTTTAAGGTGTACCTGTACAATACTGTAGTATATTATTTTGATCTATCTCGTAGGGTTCAGCCAGCGTTTGCAATATAAGCGCAAAAAATGGGTTTATTTAAGACATCATATTAGAAACCTCTAAAATTATCAGTGTTTCTCTACTACATAGTGCATGTATTATACATATGAACCTTCCTCTTGAATTACTCTATCTATTAAAAAAAACCGCATGAAAATCCGATGCGAAGTTTTAAAGATTTAAGCATACATAGGGATATAGGGACAGAGAAAGCGACTTTGTTTTATACTATGTAGTATAGTAAAGTGATTATTGGCAAATGGATTCAATACAAAAGATTCGTATTAAATGATTAAACACAGTAGAGTAATAAATAGAGTCTTCTTCAGAGTTATGGTGTCTTATAGGGACAAAGAAGAGGTGGTTAACAGGGCGTTAACCACCTCTTCTTTGTATTGTTTCTGGACTTTGATAGCAAATTTTGACAGATTTTAAGGGTAAAGCAGAGTTTGAGAACGATTCAATTTCAGAAATTGGAGGAAAGTTTTATAAATCTTATAGTGACTTAAAATTTTAAGAAATGTTAAAAGCAGAGGCAATTAAGAGATAATGTAATACAACTGCGTGTGGTGGCAAAACAAATTAAGGACCCTGTCAAAAATACAAGCGATGGAATAGGAAAATCGTGATCTCGAGTACATTAATTATAATAACTAGCCGGAAGATGTCTTAAGGAAAATCGGTAATTATGGAAACATTCAATTGTTAAAAACTTGAATATAGTTGAACATTAATGGGTTTTACCAAGAACGTGCAGTTAAACAACTATATTGTATAAATTAAGGATTAACCTTCATCTAGAAATACTAGTTTTTGAACAAAACCATAAATTATATTTATTTTAATGTTAATGTATTCTTACTCATATTTATGTGTGAATCTTCGTTTTTTGACGTGACAATGTTTAGTCGTGAAGGCTCTTCCTTTGAACTTTGAACTAGATATGATCCCCGAACCAATGCTGCCTCCGACCGAGAGAGCGAACCCAATGTTGGTGTCACCAAAAATTATGAAACGACGATCTCTCTCTGTAAAAAGTTACGAGTACATAGTCAATTTTACAGCATTACAAATTCAAGATCTCAGCTTTTTACTTAACAACGAGGTAGTCTGGTTAGCAATAGTGTTTTAAGCTTTTGGATTCGCTTTAACCCGTCAGGGCCCTGCGTCGACGAGGGGCGACAGCGATCAACACTGTCGCCCCGCACCGCCGGAGCTCCACCGGATCAGCACTGCCGGAGTAAAATCGTTCCTTATTAGTAATAATAGAGTTTTAAAGCGCGCGAAACTGCCGCCGCTTATGGCGAGGCGGGGCCCGACGACGGTGTTGATTGCTGTCGCCTCTCGTCGACGCAGGGCCTTGAGGTGTTAAGATACAATATTAAAAATGTGTTTTCAGAACACATCAATCAGAACCGACCGAGATAAAGAATAAGGTTTACCTGCTGGGTTGCAATAAACATGACTGTGTACAATTAATGCTGTAATCAATATCAAAGTATATCTAGTAAAAAACTCCATATCCTCAAGAACTGCCCAACGAAGTATAGGAGGTTTCATCATCAGACCGACGGCTTTTATAAGGTGTTCTAAATTACACACTATCCCTTCCCTTCCAGTTCATCAAAATTCGGACATATCAGTAACAATAGCAACACTAATCAAAATTTTAGGAGTTAGGTTAGATTCTTTTTTTGAATGTATCATCTGATATAAATACCCATAAAAGATTAAATAAAAAGTTTTGTATTGATCCGCCATAATATTGAGGGTATAATGACACGTTCATTACCTCATTGATTGATGAACAAAAGGTCTGCGATTTACTGCTTCGTCATAGTTTGACCTGCATGTCCGACTTCCTTTGCTTAAATTTGTGTTTAGTTAACAAGTGTTTGTATTATATATTGTTATTATTACTGACTGTATTCGATCCGTATGTATGTATGTAAATATATATATATATATATATGTTTGTTTAGCCGCGATTTTCTCGTAAACTACTGATCTGATTTGGATGGCGTGTTCGTTATTCAATTGCATACTTTTCAAGGAAGGTTTGGGATCTGATCAAGGTCTTCGGAGATAGATAGTGAAACTCTTCAATAACTAACGGCAAATGCCTCGCGATTATTGCTATCGTTTGCCTAAGTATTGTTAACACAATTTAATGGGGAACCACAACTAAAAAGTGAAAAATAAAAAACTCCCATTCCCACCCCCATTTCTACGTCCACAGCACGTTGTTATGTCTCTCTTCACCAGACAAACCTCCTTCAAGGAACGTTTTTTATTGGAGATTGTGGTATTTATCGTGCATTAGAAGAGTGGAAGAACAAAGCTGAACACCGTTTGAATTCTGTTTTCAGGCTTAAGGCCCTTCTCGCGGTCCAGTGGCGCCCTCATTGAATAAAAAATCGTAGCATAGCACAGAAAATAAATATTAAAAAATCCAACTTCACGTTTGTTACAAAGAGGATAAAGAATTTTTATGTTGTTAAAACAGGTCTCAAAATGTTTCGTATCCAAAGTAGTAGGCAAAAGTGTCAGAAACGGCCGTTTTGAGTGGCACAGTAATAGGTCTCGCCCATCAAGGAGCGCTGTCCCAAATTAGACGCATTTTTAATTTATTATAATAAAAATGATACATATTTTTAAAAAGTAACAACACCAAACATTTTTTCTTTGTATTGCAAAGCAGTAGATATTTTTTTAAACTCTTTTGATAAAAAATTAAGGAGGAAAATGGTTTCATCTCAACGATTTGGAGGTGATTTGGTAGTTTTTTTCTTATAATGTGGTACCGATAGTAAAATTATGGCTAAACCAAATTACGTATCATATAATTTCAGGTTACTATTTTGTCGATTGTTATTTTTCTGTAAATGCCAACAAAAAGCTGCTTCATCTGCACGCTTTTTTCGAGAAACAGCCTTAGAACAAGTAGGTACTCTTTATTTATAGCTCCATCTTGGTGACCTTCAGCGTAAAACAGAGAAAATTGAGAGTGTAATAGTTAATTAAGATGTTTTAGTCTGCATTGATGAAATCAAAAGGCAGTTGAACTTGCATCATTTAAAGAATCTGTACCTACCCAAAAAAATATACACATTGCTAACTTGAATCCTGTCTTATTGGAGTTAGGTTAAGAAAAGGATAATTCGGTTTTACCTGAAGGCCGTTAACCTCTCGGCTACTTCGATATGCACAGAAACAAAAACAGTGAGCGAATACGTTACAGTGCCATAAGACAGCACTGCCAACACGCACTGGTCACGGAATTTCGTCTTGAGATACTGCGGTGTGCGAGACGAGAAGATACCACGCCGCTTCCTAAAAGCTGTCAAGCTTAATTGGGTTTAACAATTGACCACTTTTTCGAAAGTGGACCTTCCCATCTGGACAGTTTGTCCTGGGTTAACATAATCGTCTACAAGTTCGAGTGTCGAGTTGCTGCTACAATCTACAAAATACAAGTAAGTTTAAATAGTTTACTCACTCTTAATACAATTTAAGCATGTACAAAATAAAACATGGGAGTTGTTCAACTAACAACTAATTTTGGGCACTATTTTTAGGGTTTTGAGAAATTTCGTCTCTCGTGTGTCTGTGTATAAACAAAACTAGTATGATGTTTTTGTTGACCCTCGAGTTTTAAATATTATTTTTATAATGCTGCAATGGTGGCAGTGGTGAGCAGTGGTGGCCCAGTGGTATTGGCCGCGACTTACAAGTTGTAGGTCGTGAGTTCAAACCCAGGCAGGCGCTTTACTTTGTGTAAATTATTTCATCACCACTGCTCTCAAAACGGTGAAGGAAAACATCGTGAGGAAACCGGCATGTCCTAAAACCAAAAATTCGAAGACGTGACATCCACCAATCCGCATTAGGCCCACGTGGTGGATTACCGCCCACACCCTCTCTCAGAGAGGAGGCCTGTGCCCCAGCAGTGGGACATTAAAAAGGCTGATGATGATGCTGCAATATTGTTATCGTCATGTATGGCGTTGACTGGTTTTGTAATAAATAGCTTTATTGTGGTCGGGAAAATTACTAACGGGTTTTTCCACTACGAATTTCCCAGAAGCATCCTGAAATCTGCATGTCGCCGGTTTATGCCATAAGCTCATGGGGCTCATGTCAATAAATTACACGCCTCTGCCTATCCCTTTGGCGTTTTCATTTTAACAATAAATCAAACTGATCCTTTGATACATCCAATTTTTGTTAGTGCTAGTCCAGATTGAACTCGTGGTGACTAAAGTCGAAGCGGGCGCAATGGGGGACACAGTTGGGTGGCTACCTACTTGTTTAGGCATAGGCATATCCTTCTCAGATCTTTGAGGTGGGTCGCATGATATAGCACCTGCCCCTGGACACGATGATGCCTGCTGCCATCGTCAGTCAAAACTGAAGGTCCTGCCCTCGTAGTAAATAAGTTTATCAGATGGTTTACTTCTAGATAGAGTGACGTTTTATTATCGATAGCAATAAAATTGACAATAGATCAATAGTCCGTAATATTTGGGATTGTCCACGTGACATTTCGGTAGTCATCATCATCATCATCCGCCTTTTTAATTTTTAATGTTACACTGTTTTTTTTTTTGGGGTGTGGGAAATCAGACATTCAATGACTTCTCCCGCTCTGGGTGGAGCGGGAGGGCGTGTCAGACTCTTACTGACTGAAACCCACCGCTCTTCCTTCCCTGCCTAAGTGCCCAGGGGTGCGGTAACTCTCATGCAGGCACCGGCCACGATGGGCCCCGTCAGTGGTGGCTGACACTAATCTCTTTGAGGCGCGCGTGGAACACTACGCGCCGTCGACTCACGGGCCTGGTGCTGATCGGACGGCGAGCTACCTACTGCTCGCCGTCCACAGGCCCGGGTCATGGTGGCCGGAGATCGTCTCGCAATGGTATACTGCTGGGGCACACGCCTCCTTTCTGTGAGAGATTTCGGTAATGCATCTCAAACATCTTTTGACATTTTACTGTCTTAGTCCTGCTATCTACCGGTATTACGAAGGTACAAACCTGGTAGTATGAAAGGTCTTACAACATTGTTTTTATTAGTATTCCGTACCCGAAGGATCCAAACGGAGCCCTATTGCTGTCACTCATGTGTCCGTCTGTCCGTCGTCTTTCACACAGGTTTTACAACCAAACGGTTGGATCTACAGTCTTCAAATTTTCACAGTATAAGCATCTTGTTGACCCAAAGCGATACAAATTGTCAAAAAGTAAGCGCAGTTGGTACGGCAACCTAAATGTGCGAAGTGCGACACGCTCTTGGCCGGTTTTTAGGGTTCCGTACCCGAAGGGTACAAACGGGGCCCTATTGCTATCACTAACGTGTCTGTCTGTCCGTCGTCTGTCACACAGGTTTGACAGACAAACGTTTGGAGCTATAGTCTTCAAATTTTCACAAACTCAATATTATGAGCTTTAAATAATTATGTGTGACTTGTGTGAGGTTTGCTATCGATTGCGGAGTCAAATAGTAATAAAAGCAATTTATTCCGAATTCTAAGTAAGTACTTAGATTGTAGAGAAATTGTGTTAAAAAAATTACGTTCCTTAGTTCAGAGTGCCTATTTGGCATAGGCTTCCTCTTCATTGTTCTCTATCTTCTAAAATTCTGGTTCAATGTTAAGCGGATGTCGCCTTCCCACCTTATTTTTCAGAGTTAAATTCCTAGTACCTACAATTTTATTGAGTTTCGATTTGTATTAAATAGCAAATTTCAATAACCTAGCAATATTAAGAGAATATAGATACTACTAGTATATATTAATCATTTATAAATCATGCATGAGTGATTGAACTTTAGAAATTCGGAAATTGCTTTGTTTTTTGTACGTAATAATTATTAGTTATTCGTTTATTCACTTTATATACATAACAATTATAATTTTAAATATTTCTTGCAAATAAATAAAAAAACGTTTAAAATTATAAAAAAATAGTAGTCCGCCGGTGTCGTCAGTAGGCTCCAAGCTATCAGTGGTTAGGGCTTCAGAGACAGGAACCTCCTCATAATGCGAGCCGTAACGAGGCGTACTGCCTTCTGTATCAGGCCCTTGATCCAACCGCACAAAGAAAATAATAATATAAATCAATAAATAAGTAATCACCTTTTTAATAAGTCTTTTTGCGTGTTACAGTATTTTTTCTTCTCATAAACCTATCTCATGCGACAAACAAAATAAAAATCTTAAATTATCTGAAAATAACAAAGCAGTTTTAATAATACTGACTTAATGATACTGCGGGTGCACTAGTTTTGAATGCTAAATGATAAACTTAGTTTATTAACTCGTTATGGATCTATCGTTATGGCCATATCCAAGGCTCTTCATTACTTCCCGAGTTATAACTAGAGTTTGTTTGGCCATGGGTAGAGCCACCACCGACGTTGCCAGCGCCATTGTTATTTGCATCATGTCCTGATGAATATTGTGCTTCATTTCCGGCTTTAGGGTCTCCATTATTTCCACTATTGACTGTATTTACCTTCTGAAGCACGTGAATGCCAGGATTTTTGTTATTACTTTTGATATTCAAAGTTCCTTCTTTAAAGTTCCCCCCAGTAATTGAAGCGATCTGAATACTTCCTTGCGAACCAGTATTGCTTAAGCTATTTTCTGCACTTGAAAGTCCATTAATTCCACTGTTGGTCCCAAATATAGCTTCTATTGCGGCAGCATCAAGTGCGTCAGGTTGTTTACTACCATTTTTCTTTTTATTGCCTTTGTTATGTTTATTGTTATTTAGGACAACTGAACCAATTAATATTTGACCACCTCCACTACCCTTTTTGCCACCATTGCCCCCTTGTCCTGGGTTGGTGTGTGTTGTCAGAGTTTTCACTGGATACAGTAAAGTGTTGCCACTATTAGAACCTTTAATGAAATAAATACAACCAAATTATTAAAATGTTTATTATGTATTTCGATAACATTCACAAGTTTGATGGAGAAGTAAGCTTATAGATAGCACTTTAAATAGGATTAGTTATGATACGATTTATTGATTTAGATGCGTTATCATTCCATTAAATAGCAAAAATGTGATAAGAAAACGTTGTTAAAATAATTATTGGCACAAACATAAATAAATTCACTGATCGGATACGGCGTTTACCTCCAGAATTGTTAGGTCCTGTTTTTTGAATTGTTGACGTATGTGTAAAAATATGTTGAGTACCCCCTTCATCTTCATTCATGGATGCTGGCGTTTGTGGACGGCTACCAGGCGAACCGTTAATACTGAAGCTTCCAGGTCCAAAATTCCCACCGGCAATAAGTCCAATTCCGACCCGTCCATCATCTACAACCACCGTACCGACCGAATGTTCTGGAAAAGAAATTTTTCAAATAAAATAAATGCCATTTTACAAATGATTGTTTATTGCTTTACGGGATAAGCAATATCTTTCCTGCATGATTCAGTAAGTTAAAAAAAGTCAGCATCCACATAAAACAAATCAACTAGGTTCTCAATGTACGACACATGTTTGTACAGTTAAGATTCTTACATTCAGAACGTAAGCACAGAAACAAACTCGTTTTGCGATACAATTCACAGAAAAACAACAACGCTGGACACAATGACAATGACATATAGGTAGGTAAGTATGTAAACAATGTAAACTTACGGGCAGATGTGTGATAGAGACAGACGAACGCTAGCACAGCACCGAGAACCACGAGACGCTCCATCGCAACATTCACACACTACACTACTCACGCGTCGAGGACGAACCAGCTTTTATAAAGTTCATACTATGTGTATGCGCATACGTTGTTTCAACCCGGGTTTTACCATTTCAGATATAAAATGATCGCTAACATGAATGGTTTTTTGGTCATCGATACCAGTAGGTTTATGCCAATTCTCTGCTAGATTTTATAAGGTGTTGATTTCGCTACGCCTCTCTTCGTCGAGATTGGGGAAAATAAATATAAAGCCATTTAGAGGTTCGTTAATTAAAGTATACGATCATTGATAGTGATCTTCAAGCTAAATTGTTGGTGCTATTTTTATAAGTACAGTTCAAAAGTAACCAACACAACATAATTTTCCACACACGGCGTCTAGTAGTCTAGCCTATTTTTTATAGTTTTTTTTTTCATCTGACAAATAGAA
Organism: Polia nebulosa; assembly: GCA_951329385.1. Lineage (NCBI taxonomy): Eukaryota > Metazoa > Arthropoda > Insecta > Lepidoptera > Noctuidae > Polia > Polia nebulosa. The sequence goes on along the minus strand of OX589588.1, from coordinate 6,015,949 downwards.
GAAGAATTTGTTCCCACGTATGAAGACTCCGTAGAAAAAATACTTTTAATCAGATAAAGAACCAGTTCCAGTCTTTGGTTTTTTGAGAAACTGTATCACTTATCTTAATTAACGAATTAGAGAAAATTGAGGCAGAAGCAATTGGTTTACAGCTAGGAAAAAAATAATCTTTATTACTATTTTAATAGCTGAATGAAAACAAATGCCATCCCGTTTCGCTTTGTCGTGAACACAGATGGCGATGACCTATGATACTAATCATATCGTTTGATGTTTTGTATTCATTGCAGTCATGTAAAACCACGGAGAATGAAATTATACTTTTTATACCATGACGGTTTTGGGGAATTTTGTGATTATATCAATAAATATTTGAATATCAACATGACTGTTGGACTGGAAATAATGACTTATTTCCAGTCTGTGGAGAAGATTGATCGACAAAAAATCTTAATTTATCGAAGGCGTCAATACATATAAGGAAAGCCAACAACAATGATGTTATCGATATTTCTAAGGCGTGCGTGAGGCTTTTTAACCGAATTCCAAAAAGAGGAGGTTCTCAATTCGCCTGTATGTTTTTTTTTTTTTTTTTGTATGTATGTAGCCGATTTCTCCGTCAGTTGTGAACCAATTTTCAAAATTCTTTTTTCATCTGAAAGAATATACTCCCGAGGTGGTCCCATATAAATTTTATCGAAATTGCTTCAGCGCTTTTTGAGAAACTGAACAAAAACGGAAAATAAGTGTACCTCGATGACGTTTTGGTGTTCTCCAAATGTTTAAATTCCACGTTCCATTATATTGGGGTTTTTAGTTCTGGGGTATAACAACTAAAAAGTGAAAAATAAAAAACTTTTTTACAAAAAAAACAACCGACTTCCAAAAAAAAATACACTAAAAATTTATAAATAACTTTAATTTCGGAAGTCGGTGTCAAATAACGAAGAAGTAAAAATACAAACACCGACTTCCGAAATTAAAGTTATTTATAAATTTTTAGTGTATTTTTTATAATTAAACCTTCCGTTTTTATAGTTATTTAAGCTTTAGTTTAAAAACAGGCTACAAACAGTACATGACAATGTTATCATAACTAATATTATAATGTAAATGCGAAAGCGAGTTTGTTTGTTACCTTTTCACCCCTAAACCACCCCTAATAGCATTTAGTGTTGCCATTTGATTGGGCCATAAATAAATGTTATCATTTTATTGCTAGCCCAACAATAAATGCTATTAGGGACAGAACCACTCATCATTAAATTATTTGCATAAACGTTGTCAGAGGTACAGAAAAAGACTTATGGTACTTTTCATTCAGAAAATAATGGTACCTGCTGTTCCCGGGAACCATAAACGCCCCATATAGGAAGAAAAGAGAAGGTAGATGGAGCACAGAGGGCCTATATACTAGAGCCTAAAAAACAATCCATAATGCATAACGAAAATTGGTAATAAGCAAAAAGTAAGTATGCCCCTTTAATTATATACCATAGTGATCGTAACCTTGACATTGATGTGTTCCCACACCATTGGAGATTAGGTTTGATGATATCTGGCTGATTTATATACTTGAGATTTCCGATAAGGTAATGATTGTAAGGGGCTAGCCTAACATACGACCGATATTTAAGGTCACGGTTAAAACAAAAAGTATTCGTTCCCAATTTTTTGGGTTCCGTACCCGAAGATTCCAAACGGAGCCCTATTGCTGTCACTCACCTCTCTGTCTATCCGTCGGTTCGTCTGTCCGTCTGTCCGTCTATCTGACTGTCCGTCGTTTGTTACACAGGTTTTACAGCCAAACGGTTGGAGCTACAGTCTTAAAATTTGCACAGTATTATAAGCATCTTGTTGACCCAAAGCCATACAAATAGTCAAAAATACATTTGGTACGGAACCCTAAATGTGCGAAGTCCGACACGCACTTTGCCGGTTTTTTTTAATTTAAGTAATGGAAAGAAAAGGTTGACTAACATTTAGTTAGTATCTAACTTTGCTGTAAGTAATTTTGCTGTTGGTACTCGTACATTTTAATAGGACCATTTCCAACACAAAATGAGTTGGAAATGGTTCTACTAAAATCCTTACAAAATTCTGTAGTATTATCATCCTTGCTTTGTCTGAATTTAGTGTCTTCTTCTCTAACAGCTCTCTTATTACTATTCACACCTTTTCTAGCTATACTATCTTCCATTTATTTAGCGTATTCTTCTCTATCAGCCGTCTTCTTACTGTTCACACCTTTTCTAGCTATATCATCTTCCATGTATTTAATGTATTCTTCTCTATCAGCCGTCTTAACCGCCTTACTATTCACACATTTTCTAGCTATATTATCTTCCATTTATTTAGTGTCTTCTTCTCTATTAGCTGTAGCCGTCTTCTTACCATTCACACTTTTTCAAGCTATATAATCTTCAATTTATTTAGCGTATTCTTCTCTATCAGCCATCTTCTTACCATTTACACCTTTTCTAGCTATATTATCTTCCATTTATCTTTCATCTGTTTGTTATCTGTAAATGTATTTTTTTTTTCATTTGAACGGCCTATTTATGTCCTGTCGTAGTAGCTGGCGTTCTATAGTTTCTTCCTAGATGTGCGAAAAAAGTGAAATTTTTGAGGAGTTTTCGAAAATCTGGCTTTTATTAATTTTAGGAGTAATTAGGCTTGACTGGTAGAAGTTTGGTCTCATCATTGTACACATTGTATTAGTCAGTGATTGCGACATTATGCCGGAGCTCAAAATAGTGTTGCCGTCAGCTGGGAATAACGTCACTGAGTGCCTCCCTTACTATTTTAATAAACTGAAGATCGTGACTCTTTATTACCTACTGGGAAAACCCTGACAAGTTTACATCCGTGATCAATTCAGCCCACTTTAAGAATCCTGCCCACTGAATTAAATACAAACATTTCCTATTTTTAACCGACATCAAATAGGAGAAGGTTTTCAATTTGTCTGAATGTCGTTTTATTTTTGTATGTTTGTTACGCGATTACTCTGCCACTTGTTAATAGCACTTTTTTAATTGAAAGAAAGTGTGGTCTACCCACACTTTTTTTTTATTTATTTTTTTAAAACGTCGCCCCACACTATGAATTATTCCTGTATCGTGGGTGCATTCACAAACATGTAAACTCACATACACAAGACACCCAGACCCGGAACAACTATATGTAGGCCATACAAATATTTGTTCCGTGCGGGAATCGAACCCGCGACACGCAGCGCAGCAGCCGAACGCTCAACCACTGCGCCAACCGTGCCGTCCAATAAAAAATACTTGACGGGTGAGCCCATATCATCATCATCATCATCAACCTTTTAATGTCCCCACTGCTGGGGCACAGGCCTCCTCTCTGTGAGAGGGTGTGGGCCGTAATCCACCACGCGGGCCCAGTGCGGGTTGGTGAATGTCACAAGTCTTCGAATTTTTGGTTCTAGGACATGCCGGTTTCCTCACGATATTTTCCTTCACCGTTTTGAGAGCAGTGGTGATGAAATAATTTACACAAAACCCATATAAGCTTTATCAAAATTGATTCAGCGCTTTACAAAAAAAATAACAAAAACCAAAAATATGTATACACAGATGACGTTTTGGTTTTCTCCAATTCTGTTCAATTTCCATGTTATTGAGGTTATCAATTCGGGTATAACTTTCCTATTTAGTTTTAGTTCTGGGGTACAACAACTAAAAAAAGAATTTACTGATCATTTAAAGGAATGCCCGGCATGGGGATAGTTGAGGTACCTAGGTTTTCGATTGGCAGCAGCAGTGCCAAACTAAATCAGATGTTACCTACTATTTTTTTTATTGATTTGAAGAAAATCAAAAGAAAGCTTATTAAAACCAGCTTTTTAAAACCCAAACAAAACCGCGTCAAAATCCAAGATCAATCAGTAAAAACAAAAGCATTCGATATTTTTGAAATAATATCGTGACTAACAATACCTTTTTCTACAATTGTGAGTCACAGCACGCCTCTATGCGGCCAGTGTGAATGGTCGCTACAAACGTATAATAAAAGTACAGCAGGTACGCACCGTCTGTTTTGGCTTGCCCCTGTTCAGTGTTGTTCGCAATGTCGCGTTCCGTGGCCGGTTTCACCATATTTCTCTATGTCTGCGCAGTCTCAGGTATAAACATTGCAATATTTACCTTCTTTAGAATAGTTAAGACTAAGAAAGTAAACCCTCTTGCCCGTTTCTTGACTGCTGCAGTTTGAGTTCATCAGGTGTAATTTTTCGGGCCGAGCTTTCTCTGGTTTCTGGAGGTGACTAACCTGGTACCGCTTACCGGTTACGCATGTTTTGTAGGCTATAGTAGCCTGACCTTTCACCACGTTTGTTATTTTGCATTCTGATAGTTGTATAAGACCGTGAACTTATTATTACGTTATAAATATGCAATAGATTTTTCTTTTCATTAAAATGTCAAGTTCCCATGCAAACAAATGTCTCATGAGCATATTGATTTGTTTCTATTTTCCTGGTACACCAGCGATTTTGGTGAAGGAAACTCAAAGAGGCGTCTAACCGGTTGTTTGATTCCGTCATTGTCATGGCTAGTGTTATTATCTGTGGTCATGGTAATTATATTAATGTTTGTTTGTTTTCTGTGTCATTTTGTTCTTACGGCCGGTTTATTATTCCAGTGGTATTTCAGTTCAGAGACCTAATTAGTCCGTCCGAAGATCTGTCTTGACAGCCATGCCAGTGCATTCTCATAACTAACCAATTTCCTTATTGGCACGTTTGTTACGTGTGTTTCGAATTTTATACATCCAACTACATAGAATAGTGAGTAGGGTTTGAACTTACTCGATCTAGGTACTAAGATAATGTTAAGACCGTTATTTACTGAACTGATTGTGCTCGCAACAGCGTTCGCGTGAAAGTCGGAAAACCCCATTGACCCCATTGTAAGCTATAAAGAACAAACTAGTTGGCGGTCAACGAATATAACCAGGTAGCCTACTCTTACACACAAAAGGAACTTCATTTTTATGGATAAGATCTTGGAAAACATCGTGAGGAAACCGGCATGTTCTAGAACCAAAAAATCGAAGATATGTGACCTCCACCAACCCGCATAGAGCCTGCGTGGTGGATTATGGCCCACACCCTCTCACAGGGAGGAGGCCTGTGCCCCAGCAGTGAGTACATTAAAAGGCTGATGATGATGTTGGAGATCCTGACATTCTGTTAGCAATAACGATTGCCAAAATATTATGGGATTGACATGCACTATTAGAGTGACCACGCGTCTTTTCTATAATAGAAACGACGCATGGTCACTCCCAAACAGTCGCAGTTAAACAGTCGCTATCGCTGGTAAAATGTCACTTTATCAGAACCTATATGTATATACCAGCTGTCCTGTTTGGTTTCTACATTACCTGAATGAGAATTGTCACGTGACTCACGTCCAGTAATGTCATTGCCATACATTTTGTACCAAGCGTTAGCGTGAACGCTAACAGAAAAGAGTTTTATCTCAGGCCGCTGCTATAGCCTTCCTCATTAATGTGGCAATCAGATACAAAAATAATTTTTCAAATCCGACTGGTTGTTCAGGAGATTAGCGCATTCAAACAAACAGACAAACTCTTCAGCTTTATATTATGTATATACTAGCTTCTGCCAGCGGCTTCACCCGCGTGGAATTAGTACTTACCCCGTTATAAACTCTCACCCCCTTTTGCACCCCCTAAGGGTTGAATTTCGAAAAACTCTTTCTTATTGGATACTTACTCTTCACAAGGAATACACCCTCCAAATTTCATGTCTCTAGGACCAGCAGTTTAGGCTGTGCGTTGATACATCAGTCAGTCAGACAGTCAGTCAGGGCTTTGAATTCTATATACAGGGTGTAACTGAAAGTTGTGGTCATATTTTAAGAACTGCATCTACCCATCGATATGAACCACTTTCTTCAAGAAAACCTGAGGAAATTCTCAAATCTTTTTTTTACCTCACATAAAAATATTGATCAGTTGATGATAACTTTGTATGGAAAATTAAATTTTTATTTTGGAAATTTTCTTTTTTTTCTTATAGAAAGTTGTTCAATTCCATGAGCAGAACCGGTTCTTAAAATATGACCACACCTTCCGTTACACCCTGTATACAGATAAGTAATATAAGTATAAGTATATATGTACATGTGTTATGTAACGAACCTCTTTATAATGCCATGTGGGCTTTTTTTACTTAGCTTAGAGTTTGCCACGAATTTGACGTTCCAAATTCAAATCACTTTACTCCCTAGGGAGTTTCATACAACTTAATGCTTTACTTTACGTTGAGATTGCTTGATGTGTAATTGGACATTGTCGAGCGTTTGTGGTGTGAAAAAACACTTAATCGAAAATAATAAGTGAAACTTTATAAACAATATTTTGTAACAAATAATTGTGAGATATTACTCGCGGATTTGTTTTTTCATGCGCCTTGCCTGGGGCTGTCCCGTTACCAGCCTGATACAAAAAATATAATAAATTGTGGCGGCGGCTGACCGCCGCACTTTTCTGGACTAGGCGAAATTGCAAACCAGTCGGCGCGGCTCTTCGAATTAGTGTGTTGTAAAGATAAATTAACATATTTTTTCGTTTTCGTATAGCAATGCGTAGTATAAATTCTGTTAGACTTCAATTTGCATTAATTATATTACTGAGACCCGTATCTATACTAACCGATGAACAAATGCTAGGGAACTGTGAGTCATTGTTTACAGAAACAGCTATAAATTACCACACGTTTCCTTTGTTGATTTAATTAGTGACCGTCCTTCAAAGCGCACATTTCGAGACCTCAGTTCACCGAGGAGATTCTCCTCGTTGATTTTTATGATGAAGGCGAACTACTCGTCTGGCATGAGGAGTTGGTATAAGCAAAGAGTAATTCTATCACTAACAACGATAACAAGTGATAACACTCCTGTTAAGAACTCTGCATCAAGATTAAGTGTGTTTTCTAAAATCTTTAATCATGCTTTTAGCTGGTTTAATTACCTGTTGCACGTTTTATGTTTTCTATTATGATTTATATTTTTAACAATATATTAATTGATTGTAACGAAATTTTTAGCTGTTTCTGTAAACAATGACTCACAGTTCCCTAGCGTTTGTTCATCAGTTAGTATAGATACCTACAGGTCTCAGTCGCTCCATGTAAAATACTGGTATTCAGCTGCATCCGGTTAGATTGGAAGCCGATCCCAAAATAGTTGGAAAAAGGCTAGGCAGATTTATCACTGACAACGACTTTTAAAATATGTAAAATGTATGAGATACGTAATCCTAAGAACATAGAGAATTAATCCAAAGGACTATTCATAATAAAATTGTTATAGCAAAATGAAAATTAAAAGTCATTTATTCAAACTAGGCTGAGAGCCAGCACTTTTTGAACGTCAATGTTCTATATAAAGACAGTCTCCCAAAAACGACCCCCATCACGACTTCCTGATGTCGCAAATAGAATGACACTTCTTTTAGAGTAGGACTTATATTTTGTTTTATGTAAAACGGTGCCTCACACTAGAAATTACTCCTGTACCATGGGTGCATTCACAAACATGTAAACTCACATACACAAGACACAGATATTAATAGTTGTTCTAGACCCGGAACAACTCTCTGTAGGCCATACAAATATTTAACCCGTGCGGGAGTTGAACCCGCGACACGCAGCGCAGCGGCCAATCACTCCACCACTACGCAAACAGTGCCGTCTAAACTTATACCTACTATAGTCTATAGTAGGGCTTTAAACAAAGTGCCATCCCATCAGAAATTTGTACATATGTTTTCTTTTCACTCAAAACAATTCTTAAAACTTTTCAGGACAGCAGTACCCTGTCATCCGTCTAAAGGGTACTCCAGACGACCCGAGCATCTCCATCGGCGTGATATCAGGTGGTAACTATCCTGCCGGCAGCTTCAGCATCGGTAACGGTGACGACAATGAAAATGGCGACGGCGGGCCAGGGGCAGACCATGGAGTGAACACTGGCAATGGACAGTACAACCCCAACTATAATGGCGGACATGTCTACCCCAGCCGTCCCAACACTGGACAAAATGGAGGAGGCTATGTCAATGGACAGAACGATATTGGCAGCTATGGCGGGCAAAATAACCAAAATGGCGCCAACAATAATGACGTCCCATTCCAGAACCCAGGACAAAAACCTCCCAATCCTTATGAAGATAATAATAATAGGCCAAGTGATAACACCCCTGTTAACAACTCTGCATCAAGATTAAGTTTGTTTTCTAAAATCTTTAATCTTGCTTTTAGCTGGTTTAATTAACTGTTGCACGTTTTATGTTTTCTATTATGATTTATATTTTTAACAATATATTAATTAATGATTGTAACAAAATTTGAGCTTTGCGTCTCTGTTGTAAAAGTACTCGCAGTGAAAGAGAATAGACGCGCACACGCTGACGCCAAGTTCAAGTCTTGGTCTTATGGGAAAAATTATACTAAAATATATTATGATAATTTTTTACCTATTATTTCTATCTCGGTAAGGTGAACTTCCAGTTATTTAAACTATTAAATTGGTTTTAAGTTTCTCACTGTTGTGCAAAGTACGTGGTAATAAAGGCTGCTTTTAAAATAAAATATCTAAAAGCTATATTTTAAAGTTTTATTATTTTATCTTCCATCTTTTCTACAGTATTGTTAGTAATTGACCATAATTAAATGTTAGATATACTACTTTTAAATGCAATGATTGAAGATCGTATTGGGCGTCCTGGGAAGTCCTTCACATATACTCATTCCATGCTACAAGTGTGGGCATAATAATTTAACACCAAGTAGGCGACAGCAATTTTCATAGAAATATTGTTCTACGGCAAGACTCAGATGTCAGATTTCCGCGTTGCAAATATATTTGGCGAAAGTAATCTTTAGCCCAGTATCTTTGCATTACACCTTACTTAAATCCAAAGAAAGATCCAGCCCCTTTCGTCGGATTGTCGGTGAATTTATTGTTCTTCAGGACTCCTGTGGCGACGCTTCCGCTGGAAGCGAAGGCAGCTCCTGCGTTCACATTATCCAGCACAGTGACGTCAGGCACATTGTTTCCTGCAATCAACGGTATACAGGGTATAAAAAGACACATCACATAGCCGTTAACTACGCATACTGTACGTCTAGCAAAGTAGCTTTGCGCAAAAATTATTGTTGGGAAAAGACTTATTTTTAGGTATGAAAAAGAAACTATTTTTTGTTGCGCGCAATTTAACGCGAACCCAGGCAAATGGAGTTAAACCCCGCCCCTTCACTCTAAGCCACGTAGGTACTTGTCGGATACGTTTGATATTCATTCCGATTTTGTAACTGCAAATGCATAATTTCAAAATTTCGAAAAAAAAAATTGTAAATTCAGGTTATGTTTGTTTGGAAAAAAGTTTAGTAATAACACTTGGAATTCATTTTCGCATTTTCCATCATGAATATCATAAAAGTAAAAAAAAAAATGCTACTTTGTTCTTCAATATCGCCAGAACCAGTGAATTCCCAGATATGGTCTAGTGGAAAAAAATAATCCAAATAAAGGGTAGAATATTTATGTGGCTTTCGGCTTCGGAAACTGTCTTTTACACCCGATAAAGTTATCAGAATTTATTCTCCGTATTACAACTTCCTCTAATTACTATCTAATAACAAAATACATTAGACGTCAAAGTACTCCTTGTAGTATTTCGTGGTTTTTAATTTTTTAATTTTTTTTTTTTTATGTTTGATAGGCTCGCGTTTGACCACTATCTCACCTGATGGTAAGCGATGATGTGGTCGAAGATGGAGCACGCTTGCCTAGAAGTAACCTATTCACTCTTGACTTAAAGACTCCCAGGTTGCTCCCATTTTTCGGAAATAAAGACTCTTTCATTCTTTTTCAATGCAAACTTGTTGGTTTGTGCGACCTTTATTTTTTTGTTCTAAAATTCAGAATATAAAAGACAATTTAGTCTGGGGTGTGTCAGATTTTTTCTTTATAATGACCTATCGAGATTTGTCCTGATAAGCTGATAGTACTGTGGTCAAATTTTTTACCATTAAAAAATTATAAATATGTAAAAGTATCGGCATAATATGATGTTCTACTGAATTTTCGGTTGGTAATCGTGTTTCGTGTTTATATTTCTTTCTTTCCGCAGTGCTGCCTGCTGCTGTAGCGACATCTATGACGCTACATACGAACTAGAACAGCAAATACCTACATCGCGCAAGCCGAGTTCTCCGCGCGATTTGAACATATACAACAGCAACTATCGGGCAGTTGCCCGGACCAGACACAACACCCGTCTGGTCGGAGGATCCTCCCTTTTCAATGGAGGTTGTGGGACTTTACACTCTGTTCCGCATACCTCTATACTGCCTATAATCAGGTTGCTTTATTTTGTTCAATAGATTTCTAAAGTATAGCAAGGGGTTTCAAGCCCAATACGAATTTATTGATTGTGTTGACCTGAGAGCGCTAGATGCTGAATGTTGGTTAAATTTGGTATTTTGGCATATTCTTCTTACAATTCTTATTTCCAAATGTTTTAATTTAAAATCCTTGTCTTTAGCGTTTTTTTTTTTTAGTTTTTGACTGTTTGTCAATCTGAACTTTTAACCCACAGGTATAAATTTCGTTATTTAGGTAATCAGCGTAACCTATTAAACCTTAATGAAATTGCAATTTTAGTGATTTAAGTGTTTTAAGGATTCCGTACCCGAAGGGTAACCAACGGGACCCTATTACTATTCCTCCGCTGTCCGTCCATCTGTCAGCGGGCTGTATCTCACTATCCGTAATAGCTACACAGTTACAACAGCTATAACAAAAAATAATAAAAATAAGGGCGCCCTCTAGGGAGCTCCTGCCTATTTTTATTATTTGTTGTTATAGCGGCTATAGAAATACACGCTGTGTGAAAATTTCAACTGTCTACCTATTACGGATCATGAGGTAAAGCCCAAAAAAAACCTTTTTTTTTCAGTTTATGGTACGGAACCCTTCGTGTGCGAGTCCGACTCGCACTTAGCAAGATTTTTTAGTTTATGGTTTGCTTAAATATATATATTAAATATTTTATCAGGTGGTGATATTGAATCTGTTTCGGAACCAAGAGAACATCAAAATTTCTATAAAGTCAAAAAATCTTATCCAATCTCTTTCGTGTTATTTTTAACTTATAGATTTATTGTACTTTTTAACCGACTTTCGAAAAAGGAGGAGGTTCTATGTTCGACTGTATGTATGTTTTTTTTTATGTATGTCCGCCGATTTCTCCGTCAGTTGTGGACCGATTTTCAAAATTATTTTTTATCCGAAAGAGTGTACTCCCGAGGTGGTCCCATATAAATTTTATCGAAGTTGCTTCAGCGGTTTTTGAGAAACTTAGCAAAAACGAAAAATACGTGTACCTCGATGACGTTTTGGTGTTCTCCAAATGTTTCAATTCCACGTTCCATGTTATTGGGGTTTTTAGTTCTGGAGTATAACAACTAAAAAGTAAAAAATAAAAAACTTTTTTACAAAAAAACAACCGACTTCCAAAAAAAAATACACTAAAAATTAAATAATAACTTTAATTTCGGATGTCAAATAACGAAGAAGTAAAATACAAACACCGACTTCCGAAATTAAAGTTATTTTTTAATTTTTAGTGTATTTTTTTGGAAGTCGGTTGTTTTTTTTGTAAAAAAGTTTTCTTTAAAACTTTCGGTATTTAATTTAAAATTATACGTTTTATTAGTGAGAGTGTTCGTTATTATTTCCCTATATCCTCTACATCGCGGTCATCTTAGCTAGTTTGGTTATACCGGTAAATAGTTTGTTAATGTTTAATTAAATTATGGAATGGTACATTTAAAGGATGTAACGGAAATGTGTGGTAATATTTTAAGAACCGGTTCAGCCCATGGAAATGAACAACATTCTCTAAGAAAACATAGAAAATTCCCAAAAATAAAATTATCAAATGTCAAAATCGGCCGTTTTTGGTACTTTTGCTTACTACTTTGGAAAGAAACATTTTGAGTCCTGTTTTAACAATGTAAAAATACTTCATCCTCTTATTTATTTATTTATTTATTTAATCATTTATGTACACACAGAGACACAATAACAATAAACATAATTATAAATACAGTACAAAGGAACTGCTTATTTCTTAAGAAATTTCTACCAGAAGACCTGCGATAGGAGAAGTGAGAAAGAAATGTAGACAATTTAGTGTGTAAGAAACAGAAAAAAGAATACGAGATGTCCTATACTAAGGTATCAAATAAACCTACACATATATTGTAAATATATATATATATACTTACATAAATATACTCCTAATACTGTAAATAGATACATGACTTACAAATATATAAAAATAACAAAAAAATATTATAATAGAGAGGAAAGGTAGTGCTCTTTAACACGATTTTTGAAGAGAGAAATTGACTTCAAGTCTCGAATGCTAGGCGGAAGCGTGTTCCACAATCTTACTGCATGGACAGAGAAAGAGTAGGAATAGTAACTGGATTTATGAGGATGGGTTTTGAGGAGGGATCTAAGCTGAGATCTGCACGGCGCGTCACCAGGGCGAGCGTAAGAAATTCGCTCACGCAGGTAGGAGGGATAAGACGGGTTGTGTAGAATGTTGAAAAGGAGACAAAGAATCCAAGTGTTCCTGCGAAGTCGGATTGGGAGCCACTTGAGCTCCTTGCGAAGGTGAGAGACATGGTCATACTTACGCAGACCAAAAACAAACCGGATACCTAAGTTTTGCAGACGCTCAAGCTTGCTTAGTAGCTCCTCTTTGTAACAAACGTAATAGATTCTTTAATGTTTATTTTCTATGAAACGCTATGATATTTTATTCAATGGGGGCGCCACTTGGCGGGTAGAGTAGACCCTTTTTTTTAAGGGCCGATTTCACCAATTCTAAAAGCCCAGTTTTCGACGTTTAAGCTCGTAAAGCTGAAGAGTTTGTTTGTTTGTTTGGTTGAACGTGCTAATACTGAATCAAATTGAAAAAATATGTTTGTACTGAATAGTCCATTTATCGAGGAAGGCTATAGGCTATATAACATCACGCTGCGACCAACAGGAGCGAAGCATCAATGAAAAACGTGACAAAAAACGGGAACAAAAAATCCTTTTGAGAGCTTCAGTTGCGTGCGGTGCGTAAACGGTTAAAGTTACGCAAAAATTATGTATGACGAAATTGTTATCCTTTTAAAGTTCTAAAAAAAGTTCACGACAACATATAGATCTTTTAATATTAACTCACTATAATTTTTTTTATTGTTTTTATTTTTTACGCTAAGCTTAGTTCAGTAAAACTTAGTTTATAGAGCGAATGGTGAAATAGGCCCTAATTGTGCAATCCACTAATATTTGTTTCGTGCATCTGGATGTTCTTTGTGTTCGTTAATTGTATGCTAGTTAGTTCATTGAGTTAGCAAATAAAGAGTTTACATTGGTCACAGGTAGTAATTGTCATATAAAATCTAAGGGGCAATAGCGTATTGACAGCTCTTAAAAATATGCCAATTGATTGGTGGTGTCAATAGAACAAACCACGAATGTGCAGCTCGTAGTTATACCCCACATTGTCCTATGTGGCCCTTGACCAGAACAGTGTGACAACCACTACTGCTCGAAATAGTATAACTGTCTACTCTACCTCTGTTTGTTTCTCCGCTTTCTTCTTCTAAAACACGAAACAGATTCTGATACGGTTTTTAGTAATAGAATGAGCGTTAAACGAGTGTTTTTGTATATAATTTACACCCGTGCGAGAACGGGGCGAGTTGCTAGTAAAGGATAAAAGGCAAAAAAAATACCTGTATCTACCGGCGATTCGATCGGCGTTTCGACAATTTTGCTTGACTGTACCAAGCCATGGGCCTTGCTCTTCTGTCCAGCCAGGCCAAAACCCAAAGCGCTGTCCTTTACAAATGTGACCTTTGGGTTGCTCGGCTCAGGGGCTGGAATGTGAAAAATAAAATAATGAGAATAATGTTAGCTAATTGGTTAACATCAGGTCCATGTAGGGCCCGGCAAAAGCGTCCTTAATCTGCAATCACGAGTGTCAAGCACTACAGGTTTGTGCCAGTTCTCATTAACCAAGTAGAGCGAAGATTGAGTTCCTTGTCCACTGCTACTATATCTCGATGCGTACGAACGTTTTTAGGAAATATTCCCTGAGACTGCATATGTCGCGATCGTGAAGGGTTTTAGCATTTGAAAAGCTTCGGCCTTTATATTTCCCCGGGATATACAGTCTCATCACCAAGACCGTGGGTGATGCATTCGATATGCAGTCAGCAACGTACGTACTAGCATTTCCAGGGCGTTAAGTCACCGGCAGAAGCAGTGGTATTTAATATAAGGCAATTATTCCTGTGTCAACAACCGGTTCTTCGACTAGCGTTTCGACAGTTTTGCTTGGTTTTGCCAAGCCATGCCAACATGCATTGCCTTGCTTATCTGTCCAGCCACCCCAAGACCCACATTGCTGTCCTCTGCCGGTCGCGGGAGAGACTGAAAGAGTCACCGCGGCGATGACACAGGCTACTGAAGGAACACGGGTGGGGTTTAGTCAGTAAAAATCTGACACACCCTCCCGCTCAACTCAGAGCGAGAGAAGTTATTTGATGATTTACCACCCCATAAAAAACAATAAAAGTGCTTTCCTATACAGTTTTTATTTATTTATTTATTAAACTTAATGCACAAGTAAAAATTACTGTACAATGGCGGACTTAATGCCTTAGGCATTTTCTACCAGTCGACCTTAGGGTGGTGCAGAGACGGAACGTGGCAGGTGCAACTTAAGGGAAAGAATAAACGGAAAATAAAAATACAATAATAAATATATACTTAAATACATACATACAACAAAATTAAAAATGTAATTGAGAAAAACGAAAACAACAAATCAGCGTTGTGACGATTTTTCGAACTCCTAGCGAATGTGTTCACGCGCCTTCAACTTAAAAGAGAACCGACTGGTTGCCGTCCTGATGTTCGGAGGGAGCGCATTCCATAGGGAGACCGCCTGGACACGGAAGGAAGAATGGACAAACCCAGAGCGGTGAGAGGGACATCGCAGAAGACGATTAGTGGTTGATCGAAGATTTTTAGCGTGAGTCGAGCACAGAAACTGAAAATGCGAAGTCAGATAAGAAGGAGAAGTGGGTTTATCGAGTAGAGAAAACAAAGTAGTCTTGACCCTTAGCGCTCTACGCTGACGAATTGGTAACCATTTTAAAATTAACCGATGCGCGGATACATGGTCATACTTACGCAGATTGAAGACAAATCGAATGCAGCTATTTAGAAGGCGGTCTAGTTTATTGAGAAGGTCTGCATTCAGGTCATAGTAGCACACATCGCCATAGTCGATTATGGGAAAGATTAGGGACTGTACAAGCATTGCCTTTATGT
This sequence comes from Polia nebulosa, assembly GCA_951329385.1. Lineage (NCBI taxonomy): Eukaryota > Metazoa > Arthropoda > Insecta > Lepidoptera > Noctuidae > Polia > Polia nebulosa. Next base: position 6,000,479 of record OX589588.1, on the reverse strand, counting down.
GAGCTGGAAGAAGGTTTTTCAGGCGATAGAGCGACCGACCGTTTCTTTTTACCTAAAATTTTGGAATGTTGTTTATATAAAAAAAAAAAAATGAATGAATGAAAAGCAATTGCATGTAGCTGAGATGAGAATGCTAAGAGCCATGTGTGGTGTTACGCGTATGGATAGAATTAGGAATGAGTATATAAGAGGAAGTCTGAAAGTGGCACCGCTGACTGAAAAGTTGTGTGGAAATCGGTTGTCGTGGTATGGGCATGAGATGCGGAGGAATGAAGAAAATGTCGTGAGGAAAGTCTTGTGTATGGATGTGGATGGCTATAAGAGTAGGGAAGGCCAAAGAAACGATGGTTGGACTGTGTGAAAGAGGATATGGGTAAAAAGGGGGTGACTACAGAGATGACGACTAATAGGGGAGTATGGAATAAAAGACATGTTGCGCCGACCCCAAATTTTTTTGACACCGACTTCCGAAATTAAAGTTATTTTGCACTTTTTTTGGAAGTCGGTTTTATTTTTTTGGAAAAAAGTTTTTTATTTATCACTTTTTAGTTGTGGTTCCCCATTAAACTGTGTTAACAATTCATAGACATACGATAGCAGCAATCGCGGATGATTTGCTGTCAATTTTTGAAGAGTTCCGTTGTCTGTCTCCGAAACCCATCATCAGATCTTTTTGAAATTTAAATGGGACCATTTCGGAATAAACCCCTTTCGAACAAAAAGAGAAATTTGCAAATCCGTCAATATGTGACGGAGTTATGCCCGAACATACATAAAAAAAAAAAATACAAACATCCGAATTGATAACCTCCTCCGTTTTCGAAGTCGGTTAAAAATGATGAGCTCTCTTCTTTAAGTCGTTTTATTACGACTTGTACGTTTATATATAGTACTCTCAGTAATGATAATTATATTGTATATGTTACTGTAAATGGTAGTAAAACCTTAGATTTATCATATCTATGAAAATCACTAATTTCAGACTTTTACTAACACTTACCAGGTAAATCCTAGGCGTTAACTCAGAGACGCGTAAATGTTGAAAGTAGTCATATACTTTATAATAATAATATTCCAAAACTATCACACAACGCCATCTAGTCCCAAGCTAAGCAGAGCTTGTGTTATGGGTACTAGACAACTGATAAACATACTTATATATTTCTAAATACATACATATTATAGATAAATTACACAATTACATTATTACTTTTATAGGTATATGAAAATATATAACAAGCCTATATCCAGGATTTGGATTGGATGGATTTTTCGGGTGCACAAAGCACAGGTATGAAGTGTGTCCCCTTCTTTGTAATCGCACTATATCTTTGAAATTAATTCGGTATCAATGACAGTGCTGGATTAAGCCGGCCAGGGCCAGTGGCAAATTCTATCGTGGACATAAGTTTTTTGATAGAACTTTGTTTGTCTAAGGTCCAAAACAGTCAATCAATCTGCCAAGCCTTTTCCCAATCAACTTGGGATCGGCTTTCAGTCAAACCGAATGCAGCAAAATACCAGTATTTTAAACGGAGCATCTGCCTGTGTCCTGCGCAACCCAGTAACTGACTATCACGATATCCCTCACTCTATAATTTTTTTTGGTTTCTCACTATATGTAACGACTCTCAAAGATTGCGCTTTCTATAACTTGACGATTGTTGAAACAAAAATATTAACGTTCCTGACTATGAAAGGTTATAAACAGAGTGTCAAAAACTAGCAATCTGAAGTACCAAAATGAAAAGCCAGCTTGTATCTGTACACGCGAAATAAGCTCACAAAGACAAAATGAGAAGCCGAAACGTCATCGTTATGTTCGTCGAGGTCACTCACACATTTTAACAATCCTGCTTCATTTAATGTCCAATGATGTTGCTTCTATAATCTTTCATAGTCTAAGCGTTCCTGTACTATTTAACTGTAGAGGTATTACTTAATAATATTACAGCGTGTTTATGAAGACCAAAAAACATAAATCATTATTTATTTCATGTATAGAAAAGAATAGCTCCTATTTTAAAAGAAAGTACCAATTGCAATATAAATAAAAACATATTTACCTGGAGCTGCGTGGACGCAGGCAAGGAACAACAAAGCTACGGTCACTGCAAGATGCGCCATTGTGTCTTCTCAACGGGTACTACTCCAACTGGTTGCCGATTAAAAACGCTTACGTTTAAATATAGGCCCGCACACCAGCTGTGTCATTCGGGTGCACTTTCTCATTAGTGTATTATGTTATTGAGGGCTTTAATGAAGCTTGAAAGAAAAATAGACTGAGTAGTTTTTCCGACGTTTCTTTCAATGTCCGGATTCTGTTCATCGTAAAGGCGATTATCTCTTTTTGTGATTGGGAATAAAATATCTTGTGGTGTTCCTAACTCATACAAGAATACTAGTTAGCCATTTTTTTATCTAAGAAATAGTTCTTCATAGTAGTTGTATCTCATTTTTACAGTTTCCAACGCATTTCTGTTATTTATAGGTTTTTACTTCTTCCTCATTACATTCATTCGTTCCTTTGGCTTTTCAGTCACACAAGCAATGTTGCCGAAATGTCAAGAATTCTTTACTTACATGAAAACTCGTGGGAAAGTTGTATTTTCTTAAAGAAATAAAGATGCTATAATATTCAACGCTGAATACACATACAGACAACTTAAATTTAATTTTAATAAACAAGTTTTCGATTCCTTTTTTATCTTCTAGGTTAACTTTCCGGGCGTCCATCGCAGTAATGTTTAAATATATCGTAAATATTTAATGAGTAATCATTCCTCTTTTACATTTATGTGATGAAAAAGGTTTTGATAGTCTATAGTTGAATATTTTATTTTATATATTTTATGCGAGGTTGACAAATGTCGAGCTTAAAAAAAACTTACTATAAAATTTTTCGGGTTTTTTTTCGACCAAATTTGACATTGCTCAGACGTATTATTATTAAAATTCCGAATTGTTTCATTCATCAATCAGCCTAGCCTTTTCCCAACTATTTTGGGCTCGGCTTCCAGCTGCAGTTGAATAAAACCGGTAGGAAATAGGTAAAAACTGTTAATAGAAGCATTTTCAATGCAAAACCACGCAGTATAGAAGGTACGACAATACATCAATAAATGAAAGCACTGGCACTTCTCATCATTATGATCAACTTTTATTATGGAACCAAACCTGAAATCGTGAAAAAAAAATCATCTGTTCAGTACATTTTGTCTAGTAACGTAAACACCTATCAGATGTAAAAAGACAGTTTCCGAAGCCGAAAGCCACATATTCTATCCATTATTTGGATAATTTTTTTCCACTAGACCATATCTTTTTTTTTGTCTGGGAATCCACTGGTTCTGGAGATATAGAAGGTCAAAAACGCAATTTTTTTTTTTAACTTTTTTACGAAAATGAATTCCGAAGTCATTGGATGATTTCCCACCCCACAAAAAAAAAAAACAAACAAAATACTTGAAATTTCGATTTATCAAACGTATCCAACAAGTACCTACGTGGCTTAGAGCAAAGCAGCGGAGTTTAACTCCACTTGCCTGGGTTCGCGCAAAACTACTTTGTTAGACGTACAGTATGCGTAGTTAACGACTTTGTGATTTGTCTTTTTACTCCCTGTATACGGGGAAGTTGATTTTTTTTTTGTTATATTGTCGCCTCCACCTTGTATAGTTAAATAAAATACTGTTCATAATTATAACGTATGCTTCGCTAATTTCTCTAATTAATTCCAAAATACAATAGTCTGGATAGAAGGAGTGGTTTGAAAATGTTGGCTCTTTGTTTTCAATAAGCCTTTTACTAAATTATTAAATTATGATGACATTGATTGTCTTTGTAATTTATTATGGTGTATAAATATGGAGTATATCTATCTATCTATTCATAATATATCGAGACTTTACAGTCTAGCAAGATTTATTACCTACAATTAATCGGTAGGTATTTTCAATTATCTGGTGACATAAAACACCGTCACATCTGGTGACATTAAGGAATAAGTGCTTATTTTATCTTTACTGATGTGATGCAGAAATAATAAAAAGAAATCGGCAATTAATTCAGTCGGCCTTACCGTGGAAAAAATACAAACAGAACGGAATTAATGCGGGATGGTTTGCGGGCTCTGACTACACTTTTCTCGCTGCAGAACTCTACCACTCCTCCTTCTTATCTTATATCTCAATTTCAATTTCAATGTTCTTCACACGCCAGGAATCTGCGTTCTTCTAATAATCTCCTACTGCTTTGCCCTTCTCATACTTTTGATTTTGTTCATTCTTCCTTTCATATTCAGTCCATCCTTCTGTGGAATGCGCTTCCTCTCGATATCAGGACGGCCACCAGTCAGTATGCATTTAAGCGGAAGTTGCGGAATTATTTTCTACACAAGGAGTAGAGTCGTCTCGAAAAACTTTTCTATTACTTTATATTAATAAATATTATATTTAAGTAGTTATTATATTTAATATTTATGTATGTTTATTATTAGTATATAAATATTTTCGTTCCTGTTTTTTATTATTTTTAATTATTATTACTTTGTTTGTTTTTTTTTTTTATGCACCTGCCTTATTATCTCTCCACCACCCTTGGTTGAGTGGTAGAAAACGCCTAAGGCATTAAGTCCGCCTTTGTACTTTTGTTGCATGTAGTGTAAACAGTTTTAGATAGAGAAGACCTTTGGGTTTCTTCTTTAACGATAACTGTTTAGTCTGAATCTATTCTTACTTACCAAATCTAAATAGCAAAGCAAATTCAATCAACACCGAAGGAGAGTCACCGAAAGAGAATCACACTCGCTATTTATAAAGATACTGACACGTTTTCACTTATGAGTTTAATAAAAAGTTTTACATGTTATTAATTAGGTACTATAAACTAATATTGTTTAACTTACATTAAATAAATAGTTAAATAAAATATTTCAGTTCGTTCTGAGTGCTTGCTTGAGTCCGCATTACAATGCAAGCTCAACATTGTTCAAGGTAATCGTAGTCGAGCTGCCGAGGGGTCGATGAGCTTACTTACTTGACTTTTACTTGATCTCAGTACTTAATGTCTTACTCTTAATCATGGAAAGCAACACTCAAGTCTTGTCATATTGATATTTTTGAAAAACAGTTGCACCGCACTTTATGTTTTTGTATCGAGATCAAACCGAAGATAGTCAAGTATGAACCTTAATTCAAAACAAATCTAACTGATAATTTTGTTCTCAAACTTTGTTATCGAGAACAAATTTCTTTTCTGTCTTTTGTTTACCATACATTATTATTTTGATTGTGTTGCAATCATGATTCTAGAATTCGTCTTCTGCTTCAAGCACCGTCTTTATCATTGTTGTCCGTTGTCGTTGTGAGTTTATTTGAATTTCAATCCCTCAAACGGATTTTTGCCCTTAAATATGTTGTTCTTTATGATGCCAACGCTGATACTCCTGTCAAGAGCTAATGCTGCACCAAAGTTCACTTTCTCGACAAGGCTGAAGTCAGGCCGTTTTTCACCTGAAAAAAATGTATTTTGAATATCAGACTAGGTAATAATTTCTGAATACGAATATTTGTTCTGCTATATGGCAACTTTGTGAGTTCCCATTGTATTTACCGATTGCCTAGCCCATCTTAGCTCATAATAAATTGTAGTTATGTGTATGTAGGTACATGAAGATAGTATTGAAGAAATCAGTCTCCAGAATACTCCCGATAAATAACTTGCGAAAATTGATAAGGAATTGGACAAGCTCATTTGGCTCGCTGATGATGATGAACAAAATCACAGATCTGAGGGTTGTTCTCGTTATTTTAAGGAACGTTCGCATTCGCATTGCAATCATAAACTGTCAAAAAAAAAATCACAAATTTCTTAAAATTGCGATGAGTTTTCGACATTGATTGTCGCTGAGACGATATTCAAAATTGAACTTGAACATTTTTTAATGGTGTCATGGTGATTTCGTTACTTCTAATGGGGCTTTTTTGAAATAACCTGCATTAGGTGGCAACACTTCATTTTAGACGTAACGATAGGTCCAGGCGCAAGTCTAAGCGCTTATTTATTCCAACATTATAGTTAAATTGGCGTCAATGTCATGCTAATATCATAAGTCGTTACTTATAACACAAGAAACTTTACGCCAAAACGTCTTTTTGGCGTAAAATTTCTTGAAAACCTTTATTGTTGCAGCAATGCAGCAAGCTTATCTAGTTCAGTTGTTATAACTAGGTACATTAATCAGCCAAGAGAATGGCATATTATAACATATTCTTATCATCATAATTTCAACTGAAAGATGTCCACTGCTAGACATAGGCCTCCCCAAGTGTCGCCATAATGACCAGTCTTCTGAATCTTGCATCCATCGGCTACCCGCGACCCTCACCAGGTTATCGGTCCAACTTGTGGAAGGCCTTCTTACGTTGCGTATTCCGGTACACGGTCGCAATTCCAGAACTTTTCAGCCCCATCGACCATCTGTACTGTGAGCAATGTGCCATGCCCACTGCCACTTCAGTTTAGCGATGCTTCGGACTATGTCGGTATTTTTTTTTATTTTTTGGGGGGGTTGGGAAATAGTCCAATGACTTCTCCCTCTCTGGGTGGAGCGGGAAGGCGTGTCAGACTCTTACTGACTAAAACCCCGCCCTGTTCCTTCCCTGCCTTAGTGTCCAGGGGTGCGGTTACTCATTTTCAGAATTTATCCGCTACCCCTAGGCATGCAGGCACCGGCCACGATGGGCCCCGTCAGTGATAGCTGACACATCTCTTTAAGGGGCGCGTGGAACACTACGCGCCGTCGACTTACGGGCCTGGTGCTGATCGGACGGCGAGCTACCTACTGCTCGCCGTCCGCAGGCCCGGGTCTATTGTACGGTGGCCGGAGATCGTCTCGCGACGTCGCCGTGAGAGGGGCACTCCGATGAGCTTCCCTCACGCGTCCCGCCTCCGCCTTCGCGAGCATTACTGCTTCGCAGAAGGTGGAGACTGCTTCCCATTCCCTCTCGCTCCGTACCATGGCCTGAACCAGGGTCGGACGCGAGAATTCGCCGCCACCTATCGCATCCACGAGGACACGGCGGTGCTCCGCCCAGGCGGGGCAGACCTCCACCGTATGCTCCACCGTATCCTCTGGGCGATCCGCACAGTGGTAACACACGGGCGTTTCCTCCCTAGCCTGATTTGATGCAGGAACCTCCCGAAACAACCATGTCCGGTGAGGACCTGCGTCAGGCGGAAGGTGAGGACGCTGTGACGCCTCTCCAGCCACTCCTCAAAGAGGGACAGTACCGACGCAATGGTGGCATGCCCAGCGCTGGGTTGCGACAGTCGCTGTCTCCATGTCGCCATGAGATCCTGTCGGAGCTCCGTCCGCCGAGCCGCGGGGTGTCGCGGCAGAAGAGTTTCGCCCCGGCGTTTGGCCTTCTCGCACCAGTCCCAGAGCAGCGCGAGGACCCTGGCCTCCAGACTATGTCGGTATAACATTTTCTATTAGTCGAATAAAGAATCTAATGAATACTTGAATAGCTCACCTTCTTGCCTTTCTACTTCAACATGGACACCTCTGTTCCCCTCAAGAATGCCGAATGTTTTGCTTGCACCCGCCGCTATCGCTAAGCCGATGTCACTGTCTCGGATCAGTGCAACCTTAGCTTTGTCAGGCACTGGAATGATAAAAACGATAATATCAAAAGAAGTCATAGATATTCGTGCGTTCAATAAAGGATTGCATGCCAACCGGCATGGAGTTTTAGTTGGTAGGAGTAGTCAGACATAACCCTCCCTCCCGCTTTTGTAAACGGAGAATTTCCTCAAACCAAATAATAAAGCAATCTTTTTAAACCAGTTCTAAACCAGAATTAATGTTAACAACAAGAAATGCTACTAAAACGATTCAGATGTAAATGCAGTTAGAAGGAAAAAGAAACTTAATCTCAAGAATTCCTCTATTGTTCACATTAAAAATTACACTATGAGTTTTAATTAGCAAAACTAGTTTTATTATTTTTATTTTGCGAGATATTTTGTTTTTGTGATCTTTCAAGTTTTTCCTCATCGAGCAGTACAGTGTTCTTTTAGGTTGTGTTTCGAACGTCAAATAGTTTTTTACCTAAACGATATATGTATTTAAAATTTTTGTTACTGATGTAAACCTATATAACTGATATTTACACCTACAAATATTAAAATAGGTTACTTAGAAGGTAAGTAAATGGTAAACTACAGAACATTAAGTCGAAAAATTTCAAGGACTTGATGAAAAAATCGTGTATGACAACAATACATATAGAGTCAAGTAATTTTGGCCAATGGCATCCCACGAGGTGAGCAGGCAGAAATAAATATGACAGTGATAAAATGATTACGATATTATAGTAATAACATTATGCTAAATAAATTTAAATGGATTATTTTTCCTTAAATAATTTTGAAACCCGTATGATTATAGTGTAATTACGAGTATGTACACCATATCATACAGGGGCCAAACTAAAAGTTTTTAACCGACTTCCAAAAGGAGGAGGTTCTCAATTCGTCTGTATGTTTTTTTTTTTTTGTATGTATGTTACGCGATTTCTCCGTCAGTTGTGAACCAATTTTCAAAATTCTTCTTTTATCTGAAAGAATATACTCCCGAGGTGGTCCCGTATAAATTTTATCGAAATTGCTTCAGCACTTTTTGAGAAACTGAACAAAAACGGAAAATACGTGTACCTCGATGACGTTTTGGTGTTCTCCAATTGTTTAAATTCCACGTTCCATTATATTGGGGTTTTTAGTTCTGGGGTAAAACAACTAAAAAGTGAAAAATAAAAAACTTTTTTACAAAAAAAGTGTTTTTAATAACGAAGAAGTAAAATACAAACACCGACTTCCGAAATTAAAGTTATTTATTAATTTTTAGTGTATTTTTTTTTTGGAAGTTGGTTGTTTTTTTTTGTAAAAAAGTTTTTTTAGAAAATGAAAAACGGAATGATGTAGAATCCTGTTAAGAGGCCGCATACGAAATTTTGCCGATTTCGCTGATTTACGTGATTTTACAGATGTGACTACAGTTATAATAATGCATTTCTTAATGTTTTGCACAAAATTAAATATATTTCAATTATGATCAAATGAATGAGCAAGACCCGAAACTTGCGTCGTGTATTGAAAGTCGAGATTTGGGTTGTTTTAAAAGATTTTTTATTGCCAAATTTTTATAATTAAAAAAAAAAAATCTCAGGAAGTGAATTGATTTTAAACCGAATTTTATTTTTTGCTGTTTTAATTTCATAAACGAGATTTCTAAATAGCCAATCACTCGTGTGTCTGTCTGTCTGTCTGTCCGTTAGTCCGTCTATCACACCCAATTTGCTCCGAATCTGCTGGACCGATAGAGTTGAAATTTGGTACACACGTGAATATCTGTGACCCAAACACGGACGTGTACCCAAAATAAATTAATTTTGAATATGGGGGTCACTATGGGGTGAAAATCGGAAAATTAAAAATCAAAGTTTTTCAAACTGTGTCGTGTGAAATATTAAATAAAAGGGCACATTGTGTGGGTCTCGAATTTTTTTATTCATAATTTTTAAATATATAAGTTAGAAGTTATTTAAGAAAATAGATGAAAAATTACCATTCCCCCCCCCCCTTATCTCCGAAACCAGTGGCCCTAAAATTTTAGACATCAAAATGATTCGTAATTTTATAAAATTCTAAACCGCTTACAGCAAAAATTCGCGAAACCGCCGTCGGTTTGCGGTCGAATAATCGTAATTATAATTTAAAAAACTAGCTCATACATTAGATCATAATTATTGAAATAATGTTTAATTTCGTGTATTAATTAAAACTCATAGAAATACATTATTTTAACCGTAAAATCTCATCTGTAAAATCACGTAAATCAGCGAAATCGGCAAAATTTCGTATACGGCCTCTTAAACCGTCACATGCGATGGACTATTGAATGAAGCAGTTCACGTTCACTCTTCTTTTTCAAACGCAGCCAGTGAGTGGAAGTGTGCATCTTCAATGTTCATACAACGAATTACACTATGTTTATTTTTTTGTTTTAGAAATAAATAAAAGTCGCAAGGTGCCTGTGTGTGGTCGGGACTGCAAGGAGGAAGACTCACTAACTCCACACCTTCGATAGACAAACATTCGAAAGTCCGTCTTGTGGAGTGAGCTGGAGCATTGTCGTGGTGGAAGAGGATCCTGCTTCTTGGGCGCTACTGTCTAACATTTCAAGACAACTGGTAAACAAGTCATTGTAAAAGATGCCCTTCATCGTTCAGTAGGTGCTTGTATCTATGTACATGTTTTAAAAAAAAAAAATTATTTGCTTTTCGTTTAGATAGCCAGTTCGTGTCCACAAACTGTTAAAAATCTTTTTTTTTATTTATTAAATAATGTTAATGTATGATCAATAGATAATTATCATTTAACCCGTTGTTGCTAAATTTACTGTTTTTTTATTTTATTTTTGTTATCAGGAGTCAAGGGCTTAAGCTGAAAACCAGCGCTAAGCAACCCACTAGGGGACCTAAGCATAATGCTGACACTTGAATCTTTTGCTTCCGGTATTATAGTTTTGTGTAAGTACCAATACTACTAGCTGTAATACTGGAGACAATAAACGTTATTCTATTCTATTCTATTCTAAACAATGACTGACATAGCAATCTGCAGTAACAGTCCTTTTATCTTCTAGGACAATTGTAGCGAAATGACCCGTCCGTCCAAAGAATGAGGCAATTATCTTTTTTCCTTGACTTCGCCCTTCTTTACTTTTGTCGGCAAATCTTCGAATGGGCAGATTATATTTTGGTTTCGGGTTCGTAACATTATATCCAGCTTTCATCACCTGTGACGATTTCATATACAGCATTCAGGTCAAATCCGTCATACTTTTCAAGCATTGAGCGGCACCAATTCCTACGATGTTTGATCTTCCGTTAAATTACGAGATAAATCTATCTGGAACAAAGCTTTCTGACTCCTAAATTTTCATGTAAGACTTTTTGTACTTGACTCATACCGATGCCTAAATCTGCCTGAATTTATTGATATGTCACCCTTCTATCATCATCAGCCTTTTAATGCCCCCACTGCTGGGGCACAGGCCTCCTCTACGTGAGAGGGTATAGGCCATAACCCTTCTATCAGCTTCTATCATTAGCCACACAGCACTCAGGTTATCTTCAGAAGTCTCCGTAGAAGGACGCCCTTCTCACGAATCATCAGAAAGTTTCAAATTTTCTCTTGTCAAATTCATTTCGACGCACGATAGACACTTTTTAAATGGCTGCCAATTTGTAGAAACAAATGACATATGAATTCATTACACATAGCTACAGTATCCCAAAGAGTTCCTTATTAGAAATTTAAATAATTTTTTCATCAGCTGCATGCTTTTCTTACTGGCCTATTCTAAAAACTTTCAGGGCGACCCACGTAAGTTACAGAGAAGATAGATAAAGGAAACATTACATAGGGTGACAATTGGTGGTCTTATCGCTAAGAGTGATCTTTGAAGACAACCTTTGAATGGATTTCTATGAGTGTATCTATGTGAAAGATATGTATGCATTAATAAATAGTAGACTTATATTCACCTGGAACTGCGAATACGCAAGCAAACAAAAATAAAGCCAGAGACATCGTAACACGCACCATCCTTATAACTCAACTGATCCAAATGAACTGGTTACGTTGTTTGAAATATCAAATGTTTTAATTTAATCACACACACAAGCTACCAATTTTATTCGGCTAGGCTTCCTTGTAGCCGTTATAAAAAAGAAATATGGGTTTTTTGGTAAAAGAAAAGTTAAGGAAAAGTAATTTCACTTTATTAAATTTTTAAGGTAAATTTAAAACAAGAATAGTTATGGTCCTAGTGTTCGGCGGTAACATTCATTTGCTTAATTCACGCATATTTACATAATGTAGGGCCTGAAATGTTACCCCTAGGAACTACCGAAGTAGCCGGACACTCACTATTATCATAAATACTTAGTACAATAGTCAGATGATTTTTAGGATTCCGTACCCGAAAGGTAACCAACGGGACCCTATTTCTATGCCTCCGCTGTCCGTCTGTCAGTCAGCGGGCTGTATCTCACGATCCGTAATAGCTTCTCAGTTTAAAATTTTCACAAAATGTGTATTTCTGTTGCCGCTATACTAACAAATAATAAAAATAAAATTAAGAGGGGCTCCACATAGGGAGCCTCCCTAACTTTTTTCAGCTGCATCCGGTTAGACTGGAAGCCGACCCTAAGATAGTTGGGAAAAGGCTAGGCAGGTGATGGTGGAACGAAACCCTTCGTATGCGAGACCGACTCGCACTTGGCCGGTATTTTATCTAAAGTAATACCAGTCTTACCTATCAATAATTTTTATTTTCAATATAAATCTGACGATCGAAAACCCTTTGATTCGGCTTTTTCTTGTTCCTTATTTACTATCATTCTGCACGTACTGCTTCTAATTGGCTTATTGTTAAATTATAGCGTACACCGTTAACCCGTCAGGGCCCTGCGTCGACGAGGGGCGACAGCGATCAACACTGTCGCCCCGCACCGCCGGAGTAAAATCGTTCCTTATTAGTAATAATAGAGTTTTAAAGCGCGCGAAACTGCCGCCGCTTATGGCGAGGCGGGGCCCGACGACGGTGTTGATTGCTGTCGCCTCTCGTCGACGCAGGGCCTTGAGGTGTTAATCTCGGTTTTATACATATCATTAGATAGTCTAACAAACGGACAGTTTTTAATAACAGAGATATTATGAGAAAAGAACAAGTTTCTGTTATGGTAATCATCCATACTGGTCAACATAATAATAATAATAAAGCCTTGTTCATTTTCACACCTTAATTTAACATTTCAAATGTTTTTAGTAGTATTAGTAGGTTCACTTATACTAGTTTTTGTTAGTACAGTTAGTTATATATTTACATTGGTATGAATCTCGCTTTTTGTAAAAGCTTCCTCCAACTGCTTCTTCCATAATTCCTTGTCTTTTCCTTTGCTCATCCAGTCTTTTCCTGCATTCTTTGCTATGTTTATGATGACTTTATGTCATCAGTCTACCGTTTATTTGGTCTTCCGACTTTTCTTTTGGTCAACACAACGTAACCTTTTTCCAAATAATTAGCAAGAAGTATACAAAAGAGGAATCTTAAATATCCTTACAATAAAAGTGCATATATACGGGTGTTACAAGCTGTGATATTTTGTTGACGTAGTATAATTATTGTTATTGGTGTCATCAGTTTTGTACAAGTAAAATCATTTTCCTTAAGAAATAAACAGAACTTAACAAGTGCGTAGGCTAATTCTAGTTCCACATACATTTAACATTTTGAATCATGGGTATTGAGGATCTCCAAATGAAAACAATGTTTAGAATAATCATATTTTTTGTAAGTAGATCATTATTGTGATTCGTTTAATGAAAACAAATATGTATACTGTGTGTGTACTTTTAATATAACTAACAATTTTTGTTTTGAAAGTAGCTGGTATTAGGAACAACATTCTCATACAGAGCAGTAGTCATTCATTTTTTAATGTGGTATCGTAGATACATTAGGCAGCATTGCTTCATTATGACTCAGACGAAACATGCTTTTACTTCTTCCTCCAAAATGGATTCTTGCCGGAGAACAATTTGTCCTTTATTTGCCCTCCTATAGAGATTATTTTATCAACGTCGATGTTCGGACCCAAACCGATGCCTGCGCCAGAGTTCACGTTTTCCAGAAGAACGATTTCTGGAGCTTTATCGGCTGAAAAAAAACAAAACATTTTAATTTTGTATAGAAAGTATAAATCTTCATACAGAAACGGACACTGGATCAATTTCAAGTTGTTTGAGTTTGCAAGATGTTTGAGTTTCTTGACAGGCTTACAGAATATTCCCAAAACTACATGGTACATAATAGTTATTTCAAATACACCTGTTTGACAAATTTTAGGATAAATGAAGATTGCAGATGATCTTTTGGCTCCAAATCAAATGAGATACTTAATATTTATTAAAATATTTTAAGAATAAAATTAAGTATTGAAATATTATGGTTTTCTTTACCTGCTTGGTCCGGTATATCGACGTGCACAGTTCTAGTGCCTTCAACCACACCTTTCGCTTGCTTATTGCCTGCTCCGAGATCATAGTTGACTATACTGTCTCGGAGCAGCGTCACTTCAACTTCTCGAGGGGCTGGAAAATAAAAAAAAATGTTTTTTTTTTTACTTGTCTGGTATGCACTGTTAATCGCAGTTCGATAAACACGAAAACTGACGTACCAAGACGTACTGGTACAAAATATTCGCCGTCAACGTCAAATTAAAAGTACAGTCGACATCTACAACCAAGACAAGAGATTGGTTACGCGGCTATATACCAGGACTAGTCTAAACATGTATAATGTTGGTTACAAATACAATAAAACAATGTAACAATAATGCTTAGTGCTTTTAATTTACTTGGTCTTGTTCAACAGTACTGAGTCCGAGATCGCTATGTTACGCCATTGCTCTCCGCACACACTAGTGTTGTCCATCGATCACTATCCAATAGTGATGTTCTTCTTACTTAACATACATACTACATCTTTCCCTTACAATTTATTATGATAAATTTTAACAAACATAATCTGCTAAATGTTTTGGTGGAACTATATTTCTCCTAGGTCTCAACTGAAAATCTCGTACTTGCTCTTGGGCATCTTCCAATGCAACTACACCTTGACCATTACTATTCCTTCTTTCTATAGATACATTTTGTTCTTCTGGTTGAAACGGTTCATTGTTTAATAAATCGCGATTACATTCTTGCCGACTATTTACATTCTTATGAAATGAAGGTTTTACATGCAATGTATTCCTTCTAATTATTTGTCCATTATCATCTTTTAAAATCAGTGACCTTGGAGATGAGTGTATATCTACAACATTTGCTGGGACCCAAACATTTTCCTTTAAGTAAACTACGTCTTGGCCAGAATAAAATGTGTGTTTGTTACATTTGGCCGTCTTATCATAGTTTCTTTTATTATACATATTTACTTTGTTTTGAGTTTCTATAAAATTTGATACCAGCTTTGGTTTTAACAGTTCATCATGAATAGGTAGTTTGGTTCTTGTTAATCTGCTAAATAGTAATTGTGATGGTGTGAAATGTGAACCTAGTACAGGAGTATTTCGATACTCCAGCAACACCTCTTGAAAGTCAACACCACTCTCAGTTGATTTATTTAGCAAATTTTTAGCAATTCCAACAAATCTTTCGACAAAACCATTGGACCTAGGATATTTTGGGCTGGAAGTAATCAATTTTATATTCCAAAGTGTTGCAAAATTCTGGAACTCAAAAGAGTTGAATGGCATATTATCAGCCCTCAAAATCCTTGGTATACCATGAGTTGAAAAAATATTTTTCAATATATTAATCACAGTAAATGCAGTCAACGAATTTACATGAATTAAGTCAAACCACTTAGAGTAATAGTCAGTTACAATTAAATAAGTTTTGCTTTTCCACTGTAGAAAATCACAAGCTATTTTTTGAAATGGTAGAGTAGGTATCTCATCAAGCAACATAGGTTCTTTTGATTTTTTCGCACTATATTTTTCACATGTTTCACATTTTGATATAATATTAATAAAATCACTTTCAAGATTCGGCCAATAAAATAAAGATTTTGCTCTGGCAATTGTCTTATTTATCCCAAAGTGACTTGAATGAACTTTTTTGATTACTCTATCTCTCAATACTAATGGCACTATAATCTTATAATCTAAATAAACAATTCCATTTTCATATGTAATGTTACTTTTATATTTATAATAAAATTTTACAGCATCAGCTACTTTATTTTTGCATTTAGGCCATCCATTTTTATAGTATAATTTTAATTGCTGAAGGACTAAATCATTTTCAGTTTCTAACATAATTAGATTTTGTACTTCTTCACTGACATTAATTGTGTGTACAGTTTTAGTAAGAGAACTATCCAATTGTGTATTGTCAGCGTTACTCGAAGCACGACTCAAGGCGTCAGCTACATGCATCTTAGAACCTGGAGTGTATTGAACATCCAAATCATAAATGCTTAATTTTATTTTTATTTTTCTTAAACGCTGAGAACCAATGGAATTAATCTCTTTCTTCATAACTGCCACTAGTGGTTGATGATCTGTTTGCACAACTACATGCCTTCCATATATATAGTAGTGAAATTTTTTACAAGCAAAAAGTATTGCTAAATATTCTTTATCAATTTGTCCATACTCTGATTCACAAGTAGATAAACTTTTTGAAGCATATGAAATTGGATGACCATTTTGCATTAACACACAACCAATTGCATCCTTAGAACTGTCAGTCTGAATTACAATTTCGTTTTTGGGATCAAAATTTACAAGTACTGGTGGACTTATTAAAAGTTCCTTAATATTATTGACACATGTAGTATAACTATTATTCCATACAAACTCTACGTTTTTCTTTAACAATTGCCTCAGTGGACTGGTTACTTCAGACATATTGGGGATGTATTCCCTAAAATAATTAACAAAACCTAAAAATCTCTGAAGACTTTGTCTATCAATTGGCATGTCATATTCTAAAACAGCCCTAATCTTATCTTTGTCTGGTACTAAATTTCCATTTACAATTTCATGGCCAAAGTATTTGACGACATCAGGTAAGTACTGAATCTTCTTTGGGTTAAATTTAATATTCAACTCACGTGCTCTGCTGAGAACTTTTTCGAGTATCTCATCATGTTTTTCTCTGGTTTCCGCATGAATTAAGAAATCATCTATGTATGTAAACAAACCTTCAATGTCACTAAAGCAATTTCTACAGTTTTCTTGAAATACTTCAGCTGAGATTTCAAGTCCAAATGGTAAAACATTAAAACAATAAGATCCATAAATTGTAGAGAATGTACAGTACTTTTTACTGTCATCCGTCAACCGAATCTGCCAGAATGATTCCTTCAGATCTAGAACAGAGAAGAATTTTGAATGACCTATTTGTGACTTTAAGTCATTGATAGTTGGAATTTCATAATACTTTTTAAGAATGCACTCATTGAGAGCCCTGGGGTCTAAACATAAACGGATAGAACCATCATTTTTTTCCACAATAACAATCCTATTCACCCATTCTGTAGCCTCCTCTACTTTGGATATCACACTAAGTTTACAGAGTCTGTCCAACTCTTCTTTTAATTTATCTTTTAACTTTAAAGGAACCCTGTGTGGAGGTTTAGACACTGGACTAGAGTTTTGTTTTAATAAAATTCTATATTTCTTAGGAAATTGACCTGTGCCTGAGAAAACATCTTTGTATCTCTCCATCAGTATCTGTTTATTTGATTGATTATTTTTGATACTATTTATAAACTTTCTTTCAACAATGCCTAATAACAAACATGAATCCTTCCCTAATGTTGGCTGATATCGTGAACTAGTAACAATAAAATCCAATAAATACACTTTTGACTTTAACCTCGTTTCCAATAAAACAGTGCCATAGGTTTTAATTTTTGATCTGTTGTATGCCTGTAATGTGACTTTTGATTTACTAAGTTTAATATTATTATGTCTATTCCTAGAAATTTTATTTTTTATATCCTCTAGCAACGAGATAGGTATCAGGTTAACATCGGAACCAGTATCCAGTGTGAAGTTACAATTTATGACATTTTCAATGATTAAGTTTTGCTGCCAACAGTTATCATTATTTATTTGACCTACCGTTTCACAAAAAAAATCCTCTTTCTCATTTTGCTCCTCCGATACGACTTGCACTTTTTTGGTACGGCACACTTTTGCAAAATGGTTATATTTTCCACATTTTGTACATTTTGCTCCTCTTGCTGGGCATTTGTTGATATCCCGCTCATGTTGGCCACCGCACCATTTGCACTGTATAGTGGATTTTTTTACCTGCACCTTGTGAACATCTCCAACTTCTGCTGAGTCACTTTGCACTTCTTTGATTTGTGACTTTGTCATCTCTGAGAGACGTAGCCTCTTTACAGTTTTGTCTAAATCCACATCTCCCATGCTCAATAAATTTTCCTGTTCGGATTTATTGTTTGTGCCAAAGATAATCCTATCACGGATGGCTTCATCTTCATCTGTGAATTCACAATTTCTAGCTAGACTTTTCAAGTCCGTGAAATATACGTCGAATGGCTCCCCCGGAAGCTGAGAACGCTTATAGAATAGAAATCTTGAAAACAGTACATTCTTCTTGGGTTCACAATATTGATCGAACGATTTCAATACGTCATCGAATGTTGCCGCCTTGATTTTCCCGTCAGCCTCAATGAGCTTGTCGAAACCAAAATTATTGTAGATTTGTATTCCTTCCTCGCCAATGACATTTAGAAAAATTGCTATTTTTCGTTTATCCTTTTCATCATCTAGTCCCGAAGCAATAAGATATATACTCAGTTGTTGCTTAAACATTTTCCAATTGCTTGGCAAATCTCCACCGAGACACAGCTTTTCGGGTAGATTGTACGACGCTGCGGCCATGTTTGCACACAGTTACAAACTGTACAGCGATTATTAAACAGAATACGGTACCTTATAACAATTACGGCTGCGCCATGTATAATGTTGGTTACAAATACAATAAAACAATGTAACAATAATGCTTAGTGCTTTTAATTTACTTGGTCTTGTTCAACAGTACTGAGTCCGAGATCGCTATGTTACGCCATTGCTCTCCGCACACACTAGTGTTGTCCATCGATCACTATCCAATAGTGATGTTCTTCTTACTTAACATACATACTACAAAACACATATTTTGTAGGTATATAAAGCGTAGTTTCCAAAATTAATAATCAAATGTGGAAAATGACAAGCAAAAAATTAAAAACCTGTTTGTGAAGTTTCTTATGATATTAGAAACAACTAACTATAAATTCTTGAGGCTAATTTTACGAAGAAAATCATTACTTGCATAAAAACATCGTACTGAAGATATTTCAATATGTTTGTTGTTGTTTTTGTGATGTTACTTAAATTTAAGAATGCTGTGTTTTTCAGTGTTGCCACTGATAAGTTTTGTTGTTGAAGTTGTTTGTTACGTTTAATGAAAGAAAGTTAGAGACAAAATTTATTTAGATGTATGATTATAACAATTCTTACCTGGAGTTGCGTAGATACAGCTAAAGAGTAATAGAGCCAAAGCCACCGTAGCACACACCATTCTGCCAACGTGCACCGCAAATACCAAACAAACTGGTTGCCGTTTGAAAATCTTACGAATTTAAATAAGGAATCGTCCACAACCTATATTATTCGGCTATTTTTCCTCGTGTCCATTGGTAGAAATTAAAACCCAACTGATTATAAAAGAGGTAAAATTTAATGTTCTTGGAAATGTTATACGGTATCACATATTTCTGTCTCGTTAGAACTTCGATGTAGAATAATGGTAACATCAAAATTAATTTGACACCTTCTATTTCGCTGTTGGTCTTAAGTTGATTTACTTAGATACGATAAGACTAAAACTGTATCTGTGTCTCTGTATTATACTTTCTTTACGTCACGTAGTTAGTTTTATATACATATAATACTTAAAAATCCTGAGGCCTAAAACGCTACCTTTAGGAATTCCATATCCATATACACCTTGTATTCCCGGGAATACAAGGTGTATATGGAGTGACTGGTTAGTTCCACACTCTCAAAATTCTCATTTTGCTCTATACGTTTACGAAATATCTTTAATACATTCTTGATTTCTATTGTTCTGTTATTTGCATTTGGTGAAAACGTTACAATATCGGGCCTCGGACAAGTTAATATTTTATTTTCGAGGTTCTTTAAATTCCAAAATAAGAACATGCAGATAATTTTGTTGTGAAGGAACCATAAACCAGTTTTGAATGTCTATGTCTCTAGCCTATACGTAACATGATCCAAAACAATTTACAAAAATGTTTTACAAAAAAAAAACCGGTGAGCACCACGTGTAAAACGAGATTAGTTTAAACTGTGATGTTGACTCGTGCTTTTGATATAATTATAATACACAAGAAACAACTGTTTTGTGGTTTAATATAAATAATGCCCAAGGCTATAAGAGTAGGGGAAGGCAAGAGAAATGATGTGACTTTTTACTAGGCGGAAGATGATTTTGTTATGTTTACAAGAAACGGGATGAATAATGAGATGACTACTAATAGAAGGAGAGCAGCATGAGAGAGAGCAGATGTGGCAGGACCAGACCCGAGATGATAAGGGCAAGAGAATGATCATATGCTGACAATAACCCTGCTGCCTTGTGAGGTCGGTTTTATGGAATATCGTCACTAATAATAACATTTTCTGTATTTTGGCGTAGGTACGTATTCATGAGACGGAGAGCAGTGGTGGCCCAGTGGTAATGGCCGCGACTTACAAATTGCATGTCGTGAGTTCAAACACAGGCAGGCGCTTTACTTTGTGTTAATTATTTCATCACCACTGCACTCTAAACGGTGAAGGAAAACATCGTGAGGAAACCGGCATGTTTTAGAACCAAAATTTCGAAGACATGTGACATCCATCAACCCACATTGGGCTCGCGTGGTGGATTACGCCCCACACCCTCTCACAGAGAGGAGGCCTGTGCCCCAGCAGTGGGGATATTAAAGGCTGATGATGATGATGACGTATTCATGAAATACTTTCAGGAAACATCAGAAATTTCTTTAAATAATTTGAATGTCTACTTAATAAAATATTCCCATCATCATTCTCCTACCCCTAACCCAATTTATTTGGGGTCGACGCAACATTTATTTTTCTTCCATACTCCTCTATCAGTCGTCATCTCTGTAGTCACCCCCTTTTTACCCATATACAACGTTGATGTGACAGAGGGGCATTAAATTAAACTACGTATACTATACGTGTTTAGTATTAATTCGATACGGTATAAAAATAATAATAAATGAGGTTTTTTTTTTTTCAAACAAACTAAATAGCTTACAATTCAGAGTAAAACGCAACCACCCTTTATACCATACTTTATACCCATTATCCTTGTTTGCATTGCCATCTTATAGCGAAAATGTACTTGTGACTTGCGTGAGAACGGCAACAACGTTTTATTTTCATAGTGTGATGTCGTACGGCATTCTGTTGTGGGGAAATGCCGCCGATATTCAGACAATTTTTGTTTTACAGAAAAGGGCTATTCGTGCAATTTATAAATTAAGTCCCAGACACTCCCTCAGAGACAAATTTAAAGAGATTAATATTATGACTGTTCCCTCTCAATATATTTATGAGAATCTCATGTATGCACATAAAAATATTAATCTGTTTAAAAGATACAGTGATATCCATAGCATAAATACTAGGAACAAACACAAATTTATTGTACCAAAAACCAGGCTCAAGAAAAAAATAGGTGGTTCGTTTAGATGTCAATGTATACGTTTCTATAATAAACTTCCTAGCCAAATTCAAGAACTAAGCATAAATAAATTTAAATCATTTATTAAACGTAAGCTATGCCAGAAAGCTTTTTACACAATTAATGACTTTCTGTAGGACAAAAAGGCGTGGGATTGAGCTGCTTCAATGATATACATGAGCCATTGTTTTCATATGTACTACTTACTGATGTAAAATTTTTTATATATATATTTTTTTTAATATTCGTTTTTGACATGAATACTTGTATAGTATTGTATTATATTTTTTATTTTATTTTTTTATTGACATTTTATTATTATTATTATTTTTTTTTTTTTTTGACTTGAATACTTTGTTAAGTATTATATTTATTTTTTGATTGACATATTATGATTACTATTTTGTTTGACACAAATATTTACTTTGTAAAGTGTTATATTTTTATTTTTTTTTGATTACTTAATTATTGTAAATGTGAGGACTATGTGGGTTATTATTATTATTTTCTCCTCCTTTTTACAGTAATTTTCAACGTTGTCTGACAGTTTGAGTACTTTTGCGGCCTACCCAAATGTCTTTTCTTTGGTATTGTTCGTCATGTCATTGAGCTCCTTAGTGGTTTTTAAGTTGAGCTATTCGACTATTGACAAATGCTTGCACTGACTGGACAGGTCCACTCAAATATGTTTGGTTCTTTCTTCAAAAGACCACTACAGACACTAAGCTGCATGGTCCTCATATAGAATAACGTGAATGCGAGAATTATGTATGTCGTTATATTCATGTAGATTTTATGATTGTCTGGCAGTTTGAGTATTTTTTGCGGCCTACTCAAATGTCCTTACTTTGGTATTGTTCGTCGGTTCGTTGAGCACCTCAGAGTTCTGAGTTGAGCTTCGCGATGACTGACAAATGCTTGCACTGTCTGGACAGGTCCACTCGAATTCGTGTGTTGTTTTCTTCATAAAGCTCATCCCAGACATAAACGTACATGGTTCTCATATGATCTAACCAGTCCACATTGTATGGATTTGAACACTAAAAGAGACTTTGACCTCTGAGTTTGTTTCGGTGTTTCTTCTCAGGGTAGTCAGCTAGGAAACACCGGCCTCATCTAGCTTAAACTGACAAAAAACATTGACGTGTAAAAGTGTTCCTTGTAACCTATTTACTGAATAAACATCATTTATCATTTATCATTTATCATTTAACGCGTCGTATCGTAGGTTATACTCAGATTTATCGTTTTAAGGTGCATGACCTGTGCGTATAGACATAATCAGCTGTTAGGAAAGATACATCGTGATCAAACGAGGCCAAAACTTAAAAAATCGTTTGTGACTAAATTACTGCTCCGATTTAATTGATTTTTGGTACAGAGCTTGAAAATAGTACCTAGTATAGGCAGTTTAAAGGAAAGCCCCTCTGTCGTATCAACTTTGTATATCCTCTTTCACACAGTCCATCCATCGTTTCTTTGGCCTTTTCCTACTCTTATTGCTATCGACATCCATACACAAGGCTTTCCTCACAACATTTTCTTCATTCCTCTGCATCACATGCCCATACCACGATAACCGATTTCCACACAGCTTTTCAGTCAGCGGTGCCGCTTTCAGACTTGCTCTTATATACTCATTCCTAATTCTATCCCTGCGCGTAACACCACACATCGCTCTTAGCATTCTCATCTTAGCTGCATGCAATTGCTTTTCAAAATATTCCCATGATGTTAAAATAGTTTATATCTGAAGTAGTACCTATGAAATGGTCTGAGCAGATTTTTCCTACCTATTTTTATTAAGACCTTTCGACTCGGGATCAGGGAATCCCGAGTCGAATCAAGATCACATTTATATGTGATCAATTTTTTATTATTATTTATGTGAACAATATTTACCAAATTTAATCATAAAGCATTTTTTATATGTATAATTTTCATGGTGGTGGGTTTTTACAAATGAATATTAATCAATTTTGATTTTTCTATTGCGAATCTACAGGTCTAAGTAGTAATGTTTAGGGAAAATAAAGTTTACCAAGATCACAAAGATCGTCTTAATTCTCCACCACAGAGATACTGAATAGTGGTTAAAAAGATTATGAATCATCATCATTCTCCTGCCCTTATCCCAATTTATTTGGGGTCCAACATGTATTTTTCTTCCATACTTTTCTATTAGCCGACCTCTCTTTAATAATCCCCTTTTTAACCATAATTATCCTCTTTCACACAGTCCATCCATCGTTTCTTTGGCCTTCCCCTACTCCTATAGCCATCCACATCCATACACAGGACTTTCCTCACGAGATTTTCTTCATTCCTGCGCATCACATGCCCATACCACGACAACCGATTTCTACACAATTAGACTTAGAAATATTTTGAATAGTTTTATGTCTAGTTTTTTCATTGTATTTTAGCTTTTATTAGTAGCGTCTGCATATACTTTGTGATAAAAAAACCCTAGATCATGAAGTAGTGTTTCCATCATCATCAGCCTATAATTAGTCCTGGGTTGGTCTTTTAGGCCGCTCCAATTTCACGCCATTTCTCATGCATTTCGCCCGACTCTTGGTTACAATCCGATGACGCCTGCGCATAATATGGAAGCAAAACAACTAAACGAACTTGCTTTCATAGCTATTTTACAGGTGCTTAATTATAGCGATTAGCTAAGAGGAGGAGCTTGTCGCTAAAGTAATAACAGCCGCGCGGGTCGATCCATCAGGTTAAGCTACGCTTGCCGGGGTTGGTTCATGGATGGGTGACCATCTTTACATACCGAGACTCCTTCGTGCCTTGGAAAGCACGTTAAGCCGTTTGTCCCGGCTGTCAATCGTGGATCTTTGACAGTCGTTACGGGTTGTTGCAAGCCCGAAAATCTGACAATCAATCTTACCTAGGGGTATCGTATTACCCAGTTACTGGGTTGTGGAGGTCAGGTAGGCAGTCACTCTATGTAAAATACTGGGGTTCAACTGCATCCGGTTAGACTGGAAGCCGACTCCAAGATAGTTGGTAAAAGGCTATGCAGTTTTTTTTTATTATAGCGATTACTGTTATCCATCAGAAACTTAGAAAAATCATTCATAAATCCTAAATTATTTTGAACTAGCAAACTGCCTCAACCTCGCAAGTGTACAAATTATTCACAGAATCCTTCTTAGTTTGTCGCTTTTTTTATTAGTGCAAACTGCAGTAAAGTCCATTGCGTGGTTTAAGAGGACTTAGCGGAATAACAGACAGACGCAGAAAGAAGCTTTGATTTGTTTTGTTTTTCTACTGAAGCTTATACTTGTAGAACACTGTATAGTGCCTGATCGTTTTCTTATACATTACTTCTTTAAGAGTATTGCTGTTACCCGGACCTGCGGACGGCGAGTCACTGGTAGCTCGCCGTCCGATCAGCACCAGGCCCGAGAGTCGATGGCGCGTAGTGTTCCACGCGCGCCTCATAGAGTGGTCAGCAATAACGACGGGGCCCGTCATGGCTGACCTGCCCAGGGGTTGAGGATAAATTCGAAACAGAGTTACCTCGCCCCTGGGCACTCAGGGCAGGGAAGGAACAGGGGTGGGTTTTGGTCAGTAAGAGTCTGACACGCCCTCCTGCTCCACCCTAGAGCGGGAGATGTCATTGGATGATTTCCCATCCCACAAAAAAAAAGAAAAGAATATTACTGTTACAGAAGATATATTTTTGAGGCTTAAAATAATTATACATACTGATTTCGGTGAACCTAATAAATAATCCAATCTTAAACCTCATAATCACATAAAGGAACTTCAGTAAAACTTCATTTTCAATACTATGTTTATTTTCTTGTTCGGCTATGTGAAAGAACAATATTGTGGCTCTGATAAAGGCACAAGCTTCCACCAATACTATTAATACCGCCTGCAAAGGAATCACAGGCAAAGTTCGGTTTAAAAGTAAGTTTTGGAATTTTACTACAGATTAGTATAGATAGTTCTATTATGAAAGTTGATAATTAATTACCAGGGCCTCATGTTCGGAGTATATAAAGATATTTTTGAAGTCAGGATAGCAAGCAAATACAAAATTGCTAAATAGGTACCCAAAAAGAAAAACGGAATCGAAGTTCATTCCGATGAATGTGAACTATCTCTGTACTTAGACTCCCAGTCTTAACAAGGGGTATCGTATTACACAGTAACTGGGCTGTGGAGGTCAGATAGGCAGCTGCTCCATGTAAAATACTGGTATTGAGCTGCACCCGGTTAGACTGGAAGCCGACCCCAAGATAGTTGGGAAAAGGCTAGGCAGATGTGACTGTTCCCTAGGTTGACATGCATTTTCGTATTTCCAAAATTATCCTAGGTTTAGTGTTTAAGGTCAATTTCTCCCTATTCCAAGGGTTTGGGAAGCCTTGACCTCGTAGCAAGCAAGTAATATCCTGGCTTGTTCTTCTGGCTTGGCATATTCAAAAATGAGAATACATAGTTCTGTACACGAGACCAGAGTGATTCAAGCTTGAACAAACTTAGCCTCGTATAATCAGGGCATTACTGTTTCAGATTTGTATTATTTTTTATATATTTCAATTGAATTAGGTAAGAACTCCTTTTCTTACCTACTTCAATTGATAGGTACCACACCAGTACTAGAGGTTTGCACCGGTGCGGAATTTTGAGTACCGGTGAGATCCACCGGTGATTAGGCGATCTCTGGTGATTTACCGGTGATCTTCGGTTGATGCGGAATTTTGAGCCTATGATAAAAATTAATATTGTTTGATAAATGGGTTTGCTTATAAAACAAATTGAGATTTTATTCATTTTTTAAAGTCAAAAATGGTATACAAACATAAAAATCAAAAGTTTACTCCAGTAAATTATAATAAATGATGGTTTTGATTTAATAAACATATTATTTCGACAGCGTCATTGCGCAACATACTTAGGCACAGCACACACACACACAGGCACAGGCACAGTTAGGTATTTAAAAGCTAATTCATATAAAGGCAGATTTTTGCTATATTTCCAAAATGCCACCACATTATCCCAGTTATGATTAACATCTGAAAAATCTGATTATTTGTACATTTTTAATATATTAATTGCCGCAGTGGCCAAGAGCGAGTCGAACTCGCGCGCAAAGGGTTCCGAACAAATCATATTTTGTTCAGGTTTTTTTTAAACTGCCTCCACTTTAAAGGTTCTCCTGTAATCTATAAGTAAAGAATTACTTTCTGTATTTTTTTGAAAATTTTAGGGCCTGTGGTTTCGGAGATAAGAGGCGGAATGGTAATTTTTCATCTATTTTCTTAAATATTTTTGTTTGTTTATTTGATATATCGCACGATACAGTTTGAAAAACTTTAATTTTTAATTTTCCGATTTTCACCCCAAAAGTGACCCCTATATTTTAAATTAATTTATTTTTAACCTTACTACTACCCACATACATCGCACGGTATCCCTTTCAATTTTGCTCTACTATTTTTACCCAAATGTAAAAAATGTTTAATGAAATCATTACAACGCCTTTCCTAGTAATCACAATAGATGCGCGTTAATCAATTAATGACCATATAATTGCCCCATAGGTGCAATCAATAATAGCTCCATTAATTCACGTCAGCCATTGTATCATGCAGGCAATTATTGCCTATTTCCACAGAGCTCGGAATACATCCGACTAGAGACGGTCTTATTAATAGTATTCATGCCCGGTTTTCATACCCAAGGTCAGAATTGTCACGCACCGTCAAATTCTGCAAGTAAACGGTGTCACTCTCAGCCAGTATCCGTTTACCCTTCTAACTATGACCCATGAGCCCTCAAAGCAGGAGTGAACATGCATCTTCTAAGCAGGCTCGTTCCAACGTAGACTTCATCCATGGGTTACCAACGAGCGAGATCGAGGTCAGAAGCGGGCTAAGCGGGCTCATCAGTAATACAAATAAATAAAAAAGTTTTGACAATGCCGTCTCTGGGTGCGTCACGATTGGCCAAAGTTAACTTGCCCGAAGAACTGTTGGTCGAAAGAACGACTGCCTGAAAAACGAACACAGAACCTGAAGAATCGTTTGACGGCAAACAAACTTTCGCACTTCAGGCAATCATGACGCCCTCGCCGTCTCTAGCAGTGGCCGCTGACTCGTATTGTTACTCTGTGCCTTCGTCAGGGACCGATGACACAGGTGTGGAAAAATGTCACTGTAATTAAGATCTAAACGTGTTTCATGACGTTTTTTGTAGCTCTGGGAAGCCCTTGTTGTTTTCTTCTTTCTAGAAAATATTAAAAATTAATTGGTAGCACATTGAAGAGAGTTTTTTAACAGACTGGAAAAAGGAGCAGGTTCTTAATTCGTCTGTATGTTTTTTAAATCATACAAAAACAAAAATGTGTATATATGACGTTTTGGGTTGCTCCAATTATGTTCAAATTCCGTGTTAAAGCGATTGTCAATTCGGGCGTAAAGTATTTAGTTTTAGTTCTGGGGTACAACAACTAGAAAGTTAAAAATAAAAAACTTTTTTACAAAAAATACTACCGACTTCCAAGAAAGAAAATACACAAAAAATTGCAAAATAACTTTAATTTCGGAAGTCGGTGTTTGTATTTTTGGTATTTATTATTTGATTACAATATTCTTATGATAAATGATAAATGATGTTTATTCAGTAAATAGGTTACAAGGAACACTTTTACACGTCAATGTTTTTTGTCAGTTTAAGCTAGATGAGGCCGGTGTTTCCTAGCTGACTACCCTGAGAAGAAACACCGAAACAAACTCAGAGGTCAAAGTCTCTTTTAGTGTTCAAATACATATAATGTGTACTGGTTAAATCATATGAGAACCATGTACGTTTATGTCTGGGATGAGCTTCTTGAAGAAAGCAACACACGAATTCGAGTGGACCTGTCCAGACAGTGCAAGCATTTGTCAGTCATCGCGAAGCGCAACTCAGAACTTTGAGGAGCTCAACGAACCGACGAACAATACCAAAGTAAGGACATTTGAGTAGGCCGCAAAAATACTCAAACTACCAGACAATCATAAAATCTACATGAATATAACGACATACATAGTTCTCGCATTCACATTATTCTATATGAGGACCATGCAGCTTAGTGTCTGTAGTGATCTTTTGAAGAAAGAACCAAACATATTTGAGTGTACCTGTCCAGTCAGTGCAAACATTTGTCAATAGTCGAATAGCTCAACTTAAAAACCACTAAGGAGCTCAATGACATGACGAACAATACCAAAGAAACGACATTTGGGTAGGCCGCAAAAGTACTCAAACTGTCAGACAACGTTAAAAATTACTGTAAAAAGGAGGAGAAAATAATAATAATAACCCACATAGTCCTCACATTTACAATAATAAAGTAATTAAAAAAAATAAAAATATAATACTTTACAAAGTAAATATTTGTGTCAAACAAAATATGTAGTAATAATAATATGTCAATCAAAAAATAAAAAATAAATATAATACTTAACAAAGTATTCAAGTCAAAAAAAAAAAATAATAATAATAATAAAATGTCAATAAAAAAAAAATATATAATATAATACTATACAAGTATTCATGTCAAAAAAGAATATTAAAAAATATATATATAAAAAATTTCATCAGTAAGTAGTACGTATGAAAACAATGGCTCATGTATATCATTGAAGCAGCTCAATCCCACGCCTTTTTGTCCTCAAGAATTCATAACTAAACTAATAAGTAATTTAATAAATAAATGTACAAGCGGCATAAAAGATCCGGGAGGAGTACAGCTCATTGGGCATCGAAAAATTCGCTCACATCCCTGTCTATGGGAAAAGTGCCCAGAACGCTGGCAGCATTGGCACGTTGAATGGCAATGCTGATTCTTTGGCCGAAAAAAGGCCAGCCTTCTGGCCACGTGAAGAGTCGACTAAATGTTTGCTGATGTCACGGAAAACTCGATGAGCACTTGGACCCCATGGCCCTAGTGTTTCAACTCCAAACGACTAGTGTTTCAACTCGAAAAGGCTCAAAAATATAACTCCCAATAAGGTTGTTGAAGTAATTTTTTCGTTTTCTACACCTGTAGCAGTCGCCCCAGCACAGCCCGCCTTGCTAAGAAGATGAGATGGCGCAATGGTGTCGACACACGTTGCATCCCACACCAAAGGCCTACCCATCTTTCAAGGCATTATGGTCATCCCGTTGGGCCTCTTTCCATCGTCACGTGCCAGGCCATGAAGTTCTAAAACGGTTGACACGCCGGCAGTGACAAAAGCCCGACGGAAAATTTTTGGTTGTATCTACCAAGAAATATTTTTCCGTCACCAAGCTCCATTGGTCATGGTAAAATATTTATTTTCTTCTCTTTTTGATCTGAGGTATCGATATCTCGCCACCCGCGAATTCTTTTTAACACACTTTTATTAGGTTTACCTGTAACCCCTAACTAACTAATTATGTAAACAAATCTTAGAAGTTAAATTTGATCTTCTGCCCGATTTCCAATTAAGCTGAAATTTTGCGTAGATGTTTAGTTTGGATTACAATGTATGGTTAGCTAAGTGACGTCATTCTAAATACAGTATGGCGGACCTGTTATTTTGTATTCATTCGCATGATATGGTTATCAAACGTTTGCTGAGAACAACACGAAAAACAAAAATAAAGTGTGTTTTTTTTTAATATAGAAAATTATTACGCTCTATCATGTTGTTTCTTCTTTCTTTTTAACCGACTTTCGAAAAAGGAGGAGGTTCTATGTTCGACTGTATGTATGTTTTTTTTTTTATGTATGTCCGCGCATTTCTCCGTCAGTTGTGGACCGATTTTCAAAATTCTTTTTTTTTGCGAAAGAATATACTCCCGAGGTGGTCCCATATAAATTTTATCGAAATTGCTTTAGTGCTTTTTGAGAAACTGAACAAAAACGAAAAATACGCATATCTTGATGACGTTTTTGTGTTCTCCAAATGTTTAAATTCCACGTTCCATGTTATTGGGGTGTTTAGTTCTGGGGTATAACAACTAAAAAGCGAAAAATAAAAAAACTTTTTTTGCAAAACAAAACAACCGACTTCCAAAAAAAAAAATACACTAAAAATTTAAAAATAACTTTAATTTCGGAAGTCGGTGTCAAATATCGAAGAAATAAAATACAAACACCGACTTCCGAAATTAAAGTTATTTTTAAATTTTTAGTGTATTTTTTTTTTTGGAAGTCGGTTGTTTTGTTTTGCAAAAAAAGTTTTTTTTCTACCAGTGCATTGGTCATTCTTGACGAGATACACTTACTTTTATTCTGGCGAAATTAATCTTTTTAAATCTTATTGAACTTGGGCCCGTGGATTTAGGCAATATCTTTAGAAACACAACATTAATGATGAATTACAATCAATGAATTAAGCATCGGTTGAAATATGATGATGAGACCCTTAAATAAAAGGGTCTACTACCGGCCAAGTGGCGCCCTCATTGAATAAAAAATCGTAGAATAGCATAGAAAATAAATATTAAAGAATCCAACGTCACGTTTGTTACAAAGAGGATAAAGTATTTTTACGTTGTTAAAACGGATCTCAGAATGTTTCGTATCCAAAGTAGTAGGCAAAAGTACCAAAAACGGCCGTTTCTGACACTTTTGCCTACTACTTTGGATACGAAACATTCTGAGACCTGTTGTAGTACGGCCTTAAAGCCGTCATGCTCAACAAGCTCGTCGAGTCAAAGCTACAAAGTCTTGTTTCTGTTGAAAGTGTTGTTTTATATCGGTTAGATAATGAAAAAACGTGCGTCGGAATTGCATAGTTTAATTCCGCTAAGCCCATTCCATCATCCGACCACTAAATGTACGGCGTTGCGCCACCGGTACATGGTGAACATCCCACTCATACGCACAAAATGTTTTAGGAACACATTCGTTGTGCGTAGAGCTAAGGAGTGGAATTCCCTGCCAGAGTCTGTGTTTCCTAGCTACAACCTGGGAGTATTTAAGTCAAGAGTGAATTTATAACTTCCAGGCAAGCGTGATCCATTTTCGACCTCATCATCGCTTACCATCAGGTGAGATAGTGGTCAAACGCGAGCCTATCAATGTACAGTACATTGATAGGCAAGCGTTTGACTACTTCTCCCGCTCCACCCAGAGCGACAGAAGTCACTGGATGATTTTCAACCCCACAAAAGAAAATATATATGTATGGGCATGTGATGCGGAGGAATGAAGAAAATGTCGTGAGGAAAGTCTTGTGTATGGATGTGGATGGCTATAAGAGTAGGGGAAGGCCAAAGAAACGATGGTTGGACTGTGTGAAAGAGGATATGGGTAAAAAGGGGGTGACTACAGAGATGACGACTAATAGAGGAGTATGGAAGAAAAAGACATGTTGCGCCGACCCCAAATAAATTGGGATAAGGGCAGGAGAATGATGAAAAGAAAATATATATGTATATATTTTGCAACCACAATTCATCATCTCTAAGTTCATTTTATTTCAAACAGTGCTACAAGTTACATTTCTATCTGGGCCTATCGAACTAAAAATAATAATAATATTATTATTCCTCTCAACCGGCGAGATCGCGAGCAAAATTTATGAATCACGACTTTATCAATGTCATTGAAGATTAACGTTTATCTTATGAACTTTTTGTGTAGTTAA
The DNA here is from genome assembly GCA_951329385.1 of Polia nebulosa. Classification (NCBI taxonomy): domain Eukaryota; kingdom Metazoa; phylum Arthropoda; class Insecta; order Lepidoptera; family Noctuidae; genus Polia; species Polia nebulosa. Next base: position 5,968,395 of record OX589588.1, on the reverse strand, counting down.
ATACGTCTACGTACGCCTTCTGTAACATCACGATGAGTTGATTATTCCGGAAATGAAAAAAAATATGAATACAGATGTCTGATAAATAATATTACTTACAAAGTGCTCAATTACATTACGCAATAGATACCCAATATAACTCAATAGGAACCTTTTTCTTGTGTGTAAAAATGGTCAGAGTCCGACTGATTTTTTTAATGAATTAAACTATTATTAAAATAATTACGACTGGTTTTTGTGAGACGGAATCAACTCGTAATAGTTATCATTAGAATTGATTATTATTATTTTTGTTGTTGTTATAATGCAGGAACATACAAATGACTTAAAAAATAGAGGTCCATATTTAAAGCTAGTGCGTTAACTTTACCAACCGGTCCGTTCTGAGGCGCGAAACCTTGGGTTGCGTATGGACAACAGCCTTAAATTTGAGATGCGCGCTGTTACCTCCGTAAAAAATTGCTTTTACCGCCTAAAACTACTAAGATACGAAATGAGACCTTTTTTGTCTGAAAAGCTTTTTTTTTAATGATTGTCACTTTTAAACCGACTTACAAAAGAAAGAGGTTCTCAATTCGTCTGTATGTTTTTGTTTGTATGTTTGTTATGCGATATTTCCGCCACTTGTGAACAAATTTTGACGATTCCCTATCAAAATTGATTCAGCACTTTTTGAAAAAATCAACATAAACAAAAAATAAGGTGTCTCCAGTCTCCAAATGTTTAAATTCCATGTTATTGGGGTTATCGATTCGGATAAAACGTTAATATTTAGTTTCAGTTCTGGGGTACAACAACTAAAAAGAGAAAAAACTTTTTTACAAAAAAAAACAACCGACTTCCAAAAAAAAAATACACTAAAAATTTAAAAATAACTTTAATTTCGGAAGTCGGTGTTTGTAGTTTATTTCTTCGATATTTGACACCGACTTCCGAAATTAAAGTTATTTTTAAATTTTTAGTGTATTTTTTTTTGGAAGTCGGTTGTTTTTTTTTATAAAAAGTTTTTTATTTTTCGCTTTTTAGTTGTTATACCCCAGAACTAAAAACCCCAATAACATGTAACGTGGAATTTAAACATTTGGAGAACACAAAAACGTCATCAAGATATGCGTATTTTTCGTTTTTGTTTTATTTTTCAGTTTCTCAAAAAGCGCTAAAGCAATTTCGATAAAATTTATATGGGACCACCTCAGGAGTGTATTCTTTCGGATAAAAAAAGAATTTTGAAAATCGGTCCACAACTGACGGAGAAATGCGCGGACATACATAAAAAAAAAAACATACATACAGTCGAACATAAAACCTCCTCCTTTTTCGAAAGTCGGTTAAAAATAAAAAACATTTTACAAAAAATACAACCGACTTCTAAAACTTGCAAAATAACTTTAATTTCGGAAGTCGTTGTCAAATAATGAGAAAACAAAATACAAACACCGACTTCCGAAATTAAAGTTATTTTGCAATTTTTAAAAGTCGATTGTATTTTTTGTAAAAGAGTTTTTAACTATTTTATTTCTCTTGTCGTCCTGGTGACTGCCGCCAAATAAATGTTGTTTCTTTCTTTCTTTGTTTTACAAATAAACTAACACCCTTATATATAAAACTCTATAACAGTATGCTTAGATTAAATACTAATTTAGCGGATTCTAAATCCATTCTCCATAGAAAATTTTGAATTAAGAATCTGGTAACCGGTGTTATTTTTTTACTACTAATCACATGCTTATTTTTTTTTATAAATTTGTTTTTAAGTTGCATTATGGTTGCATTAGTGATTGTGAATCTGTCATTTCTATTTTAGGCGATGACTTAGTTTTAAACCACACATTTCATCAGCTGCGGCTGTTCGTGGATTTACCCCCATAGGAATTTAAGTCATTGTCTCCTTTCGAATCAATTAGATTTACCGTTACTTATATTATGATATCTTATTTATTGGTATTTGTCATGGCGACTGATTTCATAGGAGTGGGGAAAGATTCCATTTAAGATTCTGTTTGCAAATATTATCTAGTTAACGAGGAGGTTTTTCTACTTGCCAGAAAAAAAAACAATAGCCGACGTGCAAAACATAGGTCTGTGTAATCTGTGCATTAATACAATCGTATAATAATTATTTTGCATTTGCCATTCAGCAAGACAATGACGAGCGGTTGATAATTGTATAATTCTTGGTTACATGGATGATCACCTGTTATATGGAGGTCTTGTCAAGCGGTGTTCAGATTAATTACATAATTCATTTAGCATAGCATAAGCTTGGCATAATCTGTAATAATGTTCCTACTGCTGGGACACAGGCCTCCTCTTTGTGAGAGGGTGTGGGCCGTAATGCACCACGCGGGTTTTATGCGGTTTGGTGGATGTCACATGTCTTCGAAGTTCTTTTCTAGGCTTTCTAGGACACACGAGGTTTTTATTCACCGTTTTGAGAGCAATGGTGTTTTACACAAAGTAAAGCACCTGCCTGGGTTCGAACTCATAACCTCTAACTTGTAAGTTGCAGCCATTACCACTGGGCCACTACTCTCCGATGTAATACTTTAAGGCAATGGGTCACCTTTGAGTATTTTAACCACACCAAAAAATCTATCATTATAAAATTGAATTTGATAGAATATATAATTATGATTTCATAATTGTGAGGCCTTGGCAAGTTTATGCCTATTAATCGAGTTGTTCTTGAACTAGACCTTTTGTTAGTCAGTGTAATAGTCTTTTTTTTTTTTTTTCATTGTTGATAGGCACATGTTTGACTATTATCTCTCCTGCAGGTGTATTCACTTTCACAGGGGCGAGGTAACTCTTTCGAATTTATTCTCAACCCCCGGGCAGGCATCGGCCATGACGGGCCCCGTCATGTTTGCTGACAACTCTTTGAGGCGCGCGTGGAATACTACGCGCCGTCGACTCTCGGGCCTGGTGCTGATCGGACGGCGAGTTACCCACTACTCATCGTCCGCAGGCCCGGGTACCTACCCGGGCCGGGTAATACACCTGTATTCGCTAACTCAGTTGACATCAATTTGATAGGCACTTTGCAGTACGTTGCTGCTTTGACGTATTAGGAAGCAAAATAGTAGCTCGTAGTGTCTATTATAATCGATATCCACCGAGCAATGTACTGCAAAGTGCCTATCAAATTGATTTCAACTGAGTTAGCGAATAAACCTGCTGATGGTAAGCGATGATATGGTCGAAGATGGAGCACGTTTGCCTAGAAGTAACTTATTTGCTCTTGACTTAAAGACTCGCAGGTTGTAGCTATCAGGAAACACAGACTCCGGCAAGGAATTCCACTCCTTAGCTGTACGCACAATGAATTGATTTGTTTTGATAAGTGATTGGGAACGTGTCACATCTGTGTTTATCTGTGTATGCAAACAGGTTTCTACGGGTACAAAGTTGAGTAGTTAGGAGTCTGTTTAAAATAAAATAACCATTTAAATAACTATAAATATATTTACTGACTACGAGGCATTACACATCACTTTGAATACATTCAATATGGCCTTGAGAACCTGACTATGTGAATAGAACTTAGAGATAATTGTAGATTAGCCGTAGCTACTGGCGCCAGCGTTAGCTGAGGCTGAGGCTTTGGCAGACGCATATGCGCCCGACTGGCCGCCGTAGCCACTACCGCCTGTACCACAGGTCTGGCAGCCACCGGAGCCACCGTTGCCACCGTATCCACCGGCTGAGCTGGAGGCGTCACTGTTAGCGGTAGCACCATAGCCACCGCCGCCACCGCCGCCAAATCCACCTCCGAGTCCACCTCCAAGGCCGCCGCCGCCGCCGGATGAGCCACCATAACCGTCGGCACCTCCACCACCGCCAGATGAGCCACCGTAACCCCCAGCGCCTCCACTACCACGGCCGCCGCCGCCTCCGGACGCTCCCCCATACCCGCCGCCACTTCCAGTTCCACCAAATCCGCCTCCGAACCCTCCAAGGAAACCGCCTGCTAAACCACCTAGACCACCTCCGCTACCACCACCGTGGCCTTTACCACCGCCGCCGCCGCTACCACCTCCAGAGCCTCCACCAAGTCCACCTCCAGAACCAGTTCCTCCGAAGCCTCCTCCAAACGAGAGGCCTCCACTACTGGATCCACCTGCGCCGCCAGAGCTTCCACTTCCACCTCCAGAACTTCCTCCATAACCACCTCCGCTGCCACCACCGTGGCCTTTACCACCGCCGCCGCCGCTACCTCCGCCAGAGCCTCCGCCAAGTCCACCTCCAGAACCAGTACCTCCAAAGCCTCCTCCAAACATGAGTCCTCCACTACTGGATCCACCTGCGCCGCCAGAGCCACCACTTCCACCTCCAGAGCTTCCTCCATAGCCACCGCTGCCACCGCCGAGGCCTCCGCCGTAGCCGCCACCACTACCTCCCCCGAGGCCACCTCCATGGCCTTTGCCCCCACCGAGGCTTCCACCACTTGAGCTGCTGCTTCCAATGAGTAAACTGCCACCTAGCGAGCCACCTCCTTTTCCACCGCTCGACCCGCCACCGTAACCACTGGCGCTGCCACCACCGAGGCCACCTCCACTACCACCACCGAGGCCTCCCCCACTGCCTCCTCCGAGACTGCCTCCACTGCTGCCGCCGTATCCACCTCCACTGCTGCCACCGTATCCTCCTCCACTGCCTAGTCCTCCGCCGCTTCCGCCACCAAAGCCTCCCCCACTACCACCGCCGAGCCCTCCGCCAGCGCCTCCGCCGTATCCACCTGCGCTGCCACCGCCGGCGCCGCTTCCCCGGCCACCACTTCCTCCGTATCCGCCACTACTACTGTCGTGGCCACCACTACCGGATCCACTTCCACCGAGTCCACCGCCGAAACTAAGTCCACTAATCACTCCTCCAGAGCTACCTCCCTGAGCTCCTCCTGAGCTACCTCCATGGCCTCCGCCTGAGCTACCTCCGTGGCCACCACTGGAGCTACCTCCAGCTCCGCCTCCGGAACTTCCTCCGTATCCTCCTCCAAGGCCACCGCCGCCACCACCTCCGAAACCTCCGCCGAATCCACCACCGCCTCCACTTCCACCACCGAGTCCACCGCCATGTCCAGCTCCACCACTTCCTCCGTGACCACTTCCCTTAGAACCACCGCCCCCACTGCCACTACCTCCGTGGCCACCGCCAAAGTTCAGTCCCCCACTAATACCGCCACTTCCACTGCTGCCACCGTATCCTCCGGAACTTCCGTGCCCACCTGAACCTCCGTGGCCGCCGGAGCCTCCACTACCGTATCCTCCACTTCCAGAGGTTCCTCCACCGAGACCTCCTCCGCCTCCAGATCCAAACCCGGCGCCACCTCCGTAGCCTCCGCCGCCGCCATTCCCACCACCACTATATCCTCCGCCGCCTCCATATCCACCTTTACCACCGTCAAGTGTACCGGTAAAGGCAAATCCACCAGATTTTCCGTCTTCTGATTTCGTATAAATTGATTTTCCACTTCCTGCGCCTCCTAGGCCAGCGCTAAAACCGGCACCAGCACTTCCTAGGGTGCTAAGGCCGGATTGGACGTCACTGAGTATGCTACCGACACCGTCACGGATGCCACTGAAGCCGCCGTCAAAGGCGAGGCTAGAGCCTCCACCGAAACCAAAACCTCCGCCGCCTCCGCCTCCGCCCCCGCCTCCACCGCCGTATCCGAACCCGCCCCCGCCCCCGCCGCCGCCTCCTTCATGCGTGTACGAGCGCCCGAGTCTCACTGAAAATAAAGTTTCATGTTAGCAAAAATAATAACTAAGATTTTTATCCTCAAAATTGATTATGACTTCAAAAAGTTTTTATCTCTTTCAATTATTTACTTCATAAAGATTACACATCACAAATTGTTATTACAGTTCAAAAACAAAACAAATACTTGAATGACAATTACCTGTATGTGCATCGCTAAAGCCTAATATAAGGCAGAGGACGATGCAAGAACGCATCGTGTTCATGATTCCTTCGGTAACTGACTACTCTTAGTAGTAAGCATCCTTTTATATATTAAGTGCTTGAGCGTGTTCAAAGTTCATAGGAACTCATACATACGTATGTACGGGAAAAACAATTAGTTTTTTATAATGCTTTATACTTCCCACAACAGGTTATGAATGTAGTAAAGCCGACGTTTTTGTTGAGTCGAGATTAGTCAGAAGCGATAGTGAATATCATGGCATCTTCGTCTTTGGGTATCCTTGAACTATGCAGTCGTATGTAGGTAGCTTTTGGGATCACCTTGGTGCGATGAAACAATGTTAGGTTCACTATTGTTGATGCACTTTTGCCATTTATATGGAACGTCATTGATGCCTGTACTACCAAGCCCACTGGTGATCAATACTTTTTCTTATAATTAAATAAAAACTTTAGTTAAAAAAAAACACATTTTACTATAAAAGCGGTAATGTCGTAGATATGGACACGATATATTCCTTGGTAATTAACGAATGCATCGTAATTTGCGTCCGTCAATTCACACATGCACTGTTATGGTTTTGCTCTCATTGTGTCGTTTCCCTTGTGTTGTTTCCGCTGCTGCTTGTACAAACTGATTAAAAGACGCGAAATATAAAATTTTATAACTTTTTTGGTTTACGTATATTTCAACGTTATCTAAGGTGAAAATCTTCTAAATAATATGTATCATTTCTTTCACAAAGACTTCCATTGGTACATGGCACTTTATTCATAGAAAGACATGAACTTTTGGAAAGAGAAAGAGACGGCGAGATTAGTTGGATTCCTTCTAAAAAGGACTGGCCCAAAATTGCAGAAGACCGGGCAATTTGGAAAAAGGGAAGAGAGGCCTTTGCCCTGCAGTAGAATACCACAGGCTTATAAAAATAATAATAATTTGGACACAAAATAATCTCTTAAATATAGTCACGTGTTTGGAGGAGTTCGTGGCTAAAGGAGGAGCTCGTGGCTAAAGTAATAACAGCCGCATGGGTCGATTCATCAGGTTAAGCTACGCTTGCCGGGGTTGGTCCGTGGATGCGTGACCATCTTTACATACCGAGACTCCTCCGTGCCTCGGAAAGCACGTTAAGCCGTTGGTCCCGGCTGTCAATCGCGGATCTTTGACAGTCGTTACGGGTCGTGAGAAGCCCGAAAGTCTGACATCCAGGTTACCAAGGTAATAGGCGGTATCGTATTACCCAGTAACTGGGTTGTGGAGGTCAGATAGGCAGTCGCTCCATGTAAAATACTGATATTCAGCTGCATCCGGTTAGACTGCAAGCCGACCCCAAGATAGTTGGGATAAGGCTAGGCATATGATGATAGTCACGTGTTTGAGTATAGGGATTTAAAGTTTCACAAAAACCTTTACAGATATACCTAATAGATTCTGATTAAGTCTTGAAGACTGGGATAATCCATGTCTCGACATTATAACCTCTCACCTTTAGAATCCGATCCTTATCGAAAAGTATATTTAATTCTAGTTAATAAAGTAACGCCCACGATGACGCCAGTGCCTACAGATGCATTATCGACCTTGATATGTGTGATAACTATGTTTCTATTAAACTGTAGTTAACTACATCCCGCGACTTCGTTGCGTAGAAAATGACAGAATATAAATAATTTTCTGAAAACGAAAGTACTTTTTTTTGTTATTATTAAATATAACTTTTACTTTTGCGGAAGACTGAAATTGCCATAGAATCAATACAGGATATGGAGCATAATAGGTCAGCAATTTTCTTAGCGAGAAAAAATAAATGTAGTGGTTTTTTCGCCAACCGTAGAGTTTACAGTTTTGCGAAAACAATCGATAAAGATTGACCGATATCGAGCTGAATGACTTCCGGTTAAGAATATGATCCCTCTTATTCCGTAGTAGATCATGTATTCGTAATGTACTGCCCTCGTAAATTGAAAATCAGTAACTTCCATAACAGATAACTGTCCCGTTCGTATCCACGCTCACCAGTCCTGGGTTCTCTACCTAGGTGGGGTTAAAGAGCCATTGGGATTTTTGGAAATTCCTCAGTGGCAGCCCGTAGTTTGGAAGTTGATGGTGTGATACACTTTTGTCACGTTAAGCGTTGGTGCTGCTGTGTCTGATTTCTCTGTGGTCGTACCGGATGGCCGGCTGATCGGCCTGTTGGTGTAATGAAGGAAGATATAGTGGACCTGTACTTGCGCACATCCCTGTGCACTATAATATCTCCCCCACCGATAGCTCGTCTCCAATGAGATTGGTCGCCATGACCGAAATTTTGTCAGGAGGATTATTGTATTGTAAGTGAATAGCTGAATTTACATGTTTTGAACTACGAGAGCAATACAAGGTGTAAGGAAAGTGCTTCCGAAAACGGAGACAAGTGATAAGGCTAGTGATTCTCAATATGATACCATAAAAAATCAAACAAAGAAGAAATAAAATACAAACACCGACTTCCGAAATTATAGTTATTTTTTAGTTTTTAGTGTATTTTCTTTTTTGGAAGTCGGTTGTTTTTTGTTGTGAAAAAGTTATTTTTTTAGCATTTTGCGTACACTATGCTGTGAGAACAGTTAAATGAAACCGTTAGTTGCAGTTAAGAACACTCTTTTTCTTTACAATTTTAGTATGCAGTGTAATATTCGTAAAATATCAGCTGACGCTCGCGCATTCCTCGAGTTAAAAGTGCATGCGCGCTCGCTAACACCCGCGCGGCCGAGGACCCCACGTCCACACGACACCGAAGTAAAGCGAAAGATTACTGGTATCCGTTTGCGGTTGTATATAATCTACGTTCTGGCTCGGAAGCGTTCCCCTTACACCCTATATACTAGGTCACTGAGATATACGTGTGCTGCATTTCCTTGTTCTAGTGTGACATTGACTTACACAACTTTCTAGCTTACGATTCATAAGCATAATATTTTTGTTAACCATGTCATAACTAACTATTACTTTTGTTTCTTTTGCATTTCTTCTCACGTTTCGTAGTATAGACATTCTTCCATCAGAATTCATAATATGGATATTAAGTGATCGGTTGATCGTTGAGCTACATTTATGTACTTTTATCTGCTTTAAATGTCAGATCAAACCAAAATAAAACTAGAGTTTCCGAAGAAGGCATTTAAGAAAAATGTGGTTTTGAAGCCTTATTCACTCGCTAACCATCGTACGCGTATTCTATAATCGTATTCAAATACTACATAGATTTTTTTAAATTAAGAACCTGGTAATCAGTGTTTAAGTCTAATAAAATGTTTTTTTTTTATACATATGGCCGTTAGTAGTTGAGTACCTACTTAAGTTATTATAACCACTTTTTTTATGTTTTAGTTTTTGTGATTTTGAAACTTTCATGTTTGTAGGCATGGGAATGCGTAATTACATGACAGACATACTTCTCAATCTTATTTTTTGCAATAACTAGGTATAATTGAAGATAAACATTTATGGACATATGTGGATAAAACCAGTATTGCCTGTGGTTGATATAAATTATGCAATCCTTCTTTTTAATTGATACTAATCATTTGACGACCTCTTTACGTTCTAAGCATAGATGTTCTGTATATAAAATTATAAGAATAGCGGCAGTCACGATTATGATGCACAAGTAATATATTTTATATAAACCGCATCCGGGTGCCATCTTAGTATTAAGATGATGACATTCGCAAAAATTCAAAATGTGCCTTTTTTATATAAAAAAAAATTGCCAAATGTATTTAGTTTGATACTGCTGAAAAATATATGTTAATTGTGACTATATTTCTGAGAACTTTGTTATTTCCGAAACACGTTTAAAAATGAAATCCTCGATAGAAATGATTGTCAAACTTACCTCTAACATGGATCTTTTAAAAAAATATCCCGTAGGTATTACTAGCCAACGTACGTCGAAAAAAATTATAATGAATCGAATCAATGCAAAACTTTGTTGTTTTAGATTTTTAATAACTCACCTCTGTTTTGAGTAAATCGATAGATGCTTCATATTTTAGTAAATCGATAGATGCTTCATATTTTAAGCATTGTGTCGTCGCTCATCTCTTTCTTATAGAAAAGAAGCAGTCCGAGAGTGACCGCGCTTTAGGTCATATCATGCCCTTATTTAAATATGGTTTTTACGTTGTTTAATTAAACAATGAATGAATATCTTATTACATATTGTGAGTAAACATAGAGCAATTTTATTTATAATAATTATGAACGTTTGTAAAAATGTTCTGACAAATTGCTAAAGAATATTTTTTTTAAAATTATAAATGCTTCAAACCACATCCCGTGATCACCCTCCTTTTGAGAAGCGTGGTGATTTGTCATGTTTTGTAGGGCTTATATTACTTCCTGTTATAACATATGGCTGCCAAAACATGGCCTCTCACTAATGAAAATATAAATAAATTAGAAACATGCCAACACGACATGTAGTGTAGTATATTAAAACTGAAAAGAAAAGATGAAGTTAAACTAAATCTCATAAGAAAGAAAACTAATATTACAGATGTGATATCTGTATAGATGAAATTCAAAGTACTGACTGACTGACATATATCAACGCACAGCCTAAACCGCCGCCCGGTCCTAGAGACATGAAATTTGGAGGCTGTGTTCTTTGTGAAGAGTATGTATCTACTAAGAAAGTTTTTGTCGAAATTCCACCCCTGAGAGGCTGAAATGGGGATTGAAAGTTTACAACGGGGGAAGTAATCATTCCACGCGGGTGAAGCAGCTGGGAGAAGCTAGGTTACAATAAAAAAACCGGCCAAGTGCGTGTCGGACTTCACACATTTAGGGTTCCGTACCAAATGAGGGAATTATCAATGAAAAATCTGATTTATGAATAGATTGGTATTTGTTACTAAAATATACGTACCTACCTAACAGTAAACGTTATCACTAAAATTCAAGTTCATAGGTCAATGAGAAGTTAAAAAATTCTTCGATATAAAATTTTGTGACAGACAGACGGACACGTGAGTGACAGCAATAGGGCTTCGTTTGGACCCTTCGGGTACGGAACCCTAAAAACTGAAATGGCAATGGGCCAGCCACACTATCAGATGAAAAATACAAAAGTGTGTAGTGTACGTACCAATCAGTGACGTGTTTGGTCACGTCACTGAACGGTACCCGAGAGAGGGGAAGAGGAAAAGGGGAGGATGATCTGAGATTGACAGCAGGCGTGACATGGAGGAGGTAAGCTTACAATCATGAACTGTGGAAGGGTCTGGAGGGACCTATGCTGGAAAACCAAACAAACTCTTTACCGATGCCTGATGTACAAAATATTGACTGTACAAAATACAACCGACTTCTAAACAAGAAAATACACAAAAAAAAATTAATATAATTTTAATTTCGGAAGATTACTGAAATTAAAGTTATTTTTAAATGTTTTGTGTATTTTCTTTCTTGGAAGTCGGTTGTATTTTTTTTTTAAAGTTTTTTATTTTTCACCTTATATTTGTTATACCCGAGGAATAAAACTAAAGTTACGCCTGAATTGATAGTCCCAATAATATGGAAAATGGAATCTGAACATTATTGGAGGAATCTGTGTATACATATTTTTTGTTTTTGTTGACTATTTCAAAAAGTGCTTAATCCATTTTGACAAAATTTATACGGGTCCACCTCAGGAGTAAAAAAATAATTTTGAAAATCGGTCCACAATCGGTTTTTTTACTTCCCATTGTCCTATAAACTTGAAATTTGGTGATAATGTTTTTTATTATGTATTCTTTACTAAAAAATTACACCCACACACACACACGCACACACACACACACATCACACACACACACACACACACACATTACATACATCACCATTACATTTTTCATACATTTGATAAATCAGATTTTTTCTTTGATAATCCCCTCATTTGGTACAGAACCCTAAATGTGCGTAGTCCGACGCGCACTTGGCTGGTTTTTAATCCAGCGGTATTTTTTTTTTATGGATTTACCCGGGTAGGTACTCAGACACAAATCGGGTTTTACACAAAGGTGTAATTAAAACAAATCGTAATGATGAGTGGTAGCGACGTAGCGTCTCGCTGTCTATTGCTAACTTACAGTGATCAACAATGTCCGCCAAGCTCTGAAATGAGAGGGAACAGAGCCTGCGAGGAAATTGATAAATAGGTATTTGAAGAAACTATTGCCGTCGTGGTGCCTCAAGCCTGCCCCCGTAGAGTGCGATAGGGACAGCTGCAGCTCAGACCGATTTTATCACAAAATTTTTGACGAGATCGACGTTTTGTATACCCCTTTTTTCTCCTCGAAAACTGAGCTGATTCAATTATTTTTAGCACAAAAATTTTTCGAAAGAATGTGTCTTAGTTTCTATTAAATGTTTCATGTTAAAAACTCTTCGAATTTGTCTGATGGTCCTATTATCACGGCGGTAAAAATGGGCCATTTTTTGTAATTTTTGGAGGGTCATATTTTCTTTACTTATTAGTTGCTGAAAAATAGGAAATGAGAGGGACGTGTCTACGGCAGACTGACTTTATGAAAAAAAAATCTCTAGAGGCATTATTTAGGACGAAAAAGAGGAATATACGAGTATTTGTATGGAGAATCGCAGCCCCTGTTCCCTCTTAACCACTCTAAGTTTTTTTTTGGAGAATAGCACATCGCGCGCGTCTTCGTCCGTGCAGATATAGTACTTTCTTCTGAAAACTTCGACAGCCCCTTTAAAGGGTAGTTTTGGGAAATTAATCGCACTTAATAACCGATGGAATATAATTGTTCACACAAACTGTAGTTTAACACGTTAAAGGCTCTTTAGAAAATCCTTTCCTACATTTATTTTTTAAATTCACCTACTACGTGAAGCAACTTCGGAAAGAATGGGTTTTGAAATGAATATGAACAAAAAAACAAAGGTCATGCTTCACACCCATGTAGCACCCACTCCTGTCAAGGTCGGAGATACTCGAAGTTGTAGACGAGTACAATAACCAGAGGTTACAAACGGTCTACTTAGGTCAACTGTTGAATCCAATTCCGTTTCGTTCGGGCAGTGGCGCGGTATCTTCTTGTCTCACATGCCACAGTATTTCAAGACGAAAATCTGTGACCAGTGAAAGATAGAGAAAGAAAGAAAGAAAAATTATTTATTTTGCACAAATTACAAACGCACATTAATTTACAAAAGCCTAGTATCCAATGATGCAGTGCGTGTAGAATAGAATCATCAGCTTTTTATTGTCCCCACTGCTGGGGCACAGGCCTCCTCTCTGTGAGAGGGTGTGGGCCGTAATCCACCACGCGGGCCTAATGCGGATTAGTGGATGTCACAAGTCTTCGAATTTTTGGTTCTAGGACATGCCGGTTTCCTCACGATGTTTTCCTTCACCGTTATGAGAGCAGTGGTGATGAAATAACTTACACAAAGTAAAGCGCCTGCCTGGGTTTGAACTCACGACCTACAACTTGAAAGTAGCGGGCAATACCACTGGGCCACCACTGCTCTACAGTGTTACACCACACCAGCTCTGCAGTGCGTGTAGCCAATGATAACATATAGCACTAGAACTTGGTCGCTCACAATGGGCCTCATTGGAAGGCTTTTTTCATCTCCCGCTCTAGGGCAGAGCGAGACGGCGTGTCAGACTCTTACTGACTAAAACCCACCCCTGTTCCTACCCTGCCCTGAATGCCCTGGGGCGTAACTCTTTCGAATTTATCCTCAACCCCTGGGCAGGCATCGGTCATGAAGGGTCCCGTCATGTTTGCTGATAACTCTTTGGCGGCGCCACATTTACACGGCGTGCGTGGAACACTACGCGCCGTCGACTCTCGGGCCTGGTGCTGATCGGACGGCGAGTTACCCACTACTCGCCATCCGCAGGCCCGGGTTCATTAGAAGGCTTAAAGTCGCCATATGCTCCACCGCGTCCATGTAGCAACGTAGTAGGCCCCGCTCAGCAAATTACTCTGGTCCCAAATATGTTATTATAGCTAACGATGTTAGTGTCCGGATCATAACAATAGGGATGATTCGATTCGAGTGAAAAAAAAAATCTATTTAGTACGTAAGTAAGATTATCAAAAAATGTTGGACAAGTATTTTTTGCTTTATCAAATCAATAAAAAATTACAAAGATAAAACGCATCAAAGTTCAGGAGTGCGGGCTTGTTACGTCACTTTTGAGTAAAAAATGGTACAATTTTAACTCAATTATGTGTATCATCTTATTTGTTTGTTTACGTGACAAAAGAAAAAATACATGTTCAATATTGTTTGGTTATCTAACTGACGGACTAATTAGGATGTTTTAGTCATCAACCCAATTAATTATTAGATACAACTAGATAAATATTTATATTGAATTCTGAACTGAAACCATTTATTTTACGAGTGTAGACAATCACATAAAATTAAAAAAAGGATTAAAATAAAGTAATTAAGGTCACTTGTCTATAAATAAATAATAAATTAAATAATCACATTAAATTGAATCACTAAAATTACAGTGGACTATTGTTAAATAATAATAAACAATTAATTAAAGTCTGTTAAAAACAGTCCTATAATAAAATAGTCGCTTAATCTATACTATATATCGCAAGACAGTTTGTCAGGACGCCTTGGCATGGATGGCTTCCTGGCGAATTGGCGTGAAGAAGCACAGCTACGAGAGAAGTGGCCTTCGCCCAGGAGTGGGACAAATGAGGCTAAATAAAAAAAAACTATACTAAACTTGTATTATGTCTGTCTGATTGTTACCTCTTCACGTCTTAACAGCTGCACGGATTTGAATGAAACTTTGCACACGGGTATACCATATCCTGGACTAGAACATAGAATATTTTTTTTTATAAATTAATTAATCAGTTAATTCGAGTAACTAGACTAAGTGTTAGTAGCAATATACTTAAAAACTATGTTAGTAAAACATCAACACAGAAACCAATTTATCACAGCTGCAAGGTGACAGGCCCAGGCGATACCCTGCAGCACAAACGCACAATTTATCCCGGAAGTATGTTCCATTTTTTTCGAGGAGCTTGTGGCTAAAGTAATAACAGCCGCACGGGTCGATCCATCAGATTGAGCTACGCTTGCCATGCATGGATACATGGATGGGTGACCATCTTTGAAAAGCACGGTAAGCCGTTGGTCCCGGCTGTCAATCGTGGATCTTTAACAGTCGTTACGGGTCGTCAGAAACACGAAAGTCTGACAACCAGTCTTACCAAGGGGTGTCGTATTACCCAGTAACTGGGTTGTGAAGGTCAAATAGGCAGTCGCTCCACGTAAAATACTGGTATTCAGCTGCATCCGGTTAGACTGAAAGCCGACCCCAAGATAGTTGGGAAAAGGCTAGGCAGATTGAGTATGTTCCATTTTAATAATTTTCGGCTTTTACGCGAGAGAAGCTGCTGGCATATTGCAAAAACAAAAGAAGCACTAAAAAGTTAGACCATCAGGCGAGATAGTCGTCAAACGCGTGCCTATCAACATTAAAAATAAAAAAAAGTTCTATCCAAACCCATTTCCAATCAGGTGGCATCATATCTGTGATAGAACAAAAATAATTGCCAGTAACTGCATCAGACTATTTGGATAGTAACTTGTGACACAATCATTGACACGATTTATGCTTCTTTAAATTAATTCAAAGTTAGCCCGCAGGTGACGTTTGGCTCCCAGACTGGAGCGGGCCGGGGCTGCTTTGAAGCGGCTCCTGCCGAATCTGGGGGTCCCAACGCCTGCTGCCGTAGGCTCTACGTGGGTGTAGTGCGGTCCATGGCCCTTTACAGGGCACCGGTGTGGGACCTTGCGGCTCGGCGGACGGAGCTTCGGCAGGATCTCATGGCGGCATGGAGACGGCGATTGTCGCAACCAAGCGCTGGGTACGCCACCATTACGGCGGTACAGCTCTCTTTGAGGAGTGGCTGGAGAGGCGTCACGGCGTCCTCACCTGTCGCCTGACGCAGGTTCTCACCGGACACGGTTGTTTCGGGCGGTTCCTGTGTCGGATAAGGCGGGAGGAAACCCCCGGGTGTCACCACTACGCGGATCACCCAGAGGACACGGTGGAGCATACAGTGGAGGTCTGCCCGCCTGGGAGGAGCACCGCCGTATCCTCGTGAATGCGATAGTAGGCAGCGACCTCTCGCGCCCGGCCCTGATTCAGGCCATGGTACGGGGTGAGTGGGAATGGAAAGCAGTATCCTCCTTCTGGACTCAGGCAAGGAAGGAACAGGGGTGGGTTTTAGTCAGTAAGCGTCTGACCCTCCCGCTTCACCCAGAGCGGGTGCATAAAAAAAAGCCCGCAGGTGGATACTTTGGCAAAGTGCTGTCACCTGTCACTATCATCTTGCTTAGAGTTGGAAAGTCGGGAATACTTATATAATCTAAGCCTAAACGCTGTAGTCTTCAAGGTTGACAATGGCAATGCATGGACTGGGCAGTCCTCCCTGTATCGGGTGTCTATGGGTGGTTGTATCTACCTATTTCTTATACGGTGGAACATTACTATGTTTGCCCACGTCCTTCATTACTACTCGTATTTTATTCGCAATTAAAAAATAAGAACAAAAAAACAGTTTTTATCATCTAGTTCTTTATCACATTCACATTGGAGGTCATTAAAAGTTTAACGACCTGTGCAAAAGAATAAAGTTAATGTTAAGAGTTGTTTCACGATTTGGAATTAACACTCATCGGTTGTCTTTGCTCAAAATCGTAATTTTACGAGAGTTTGGTACCTCTTTTGAATTTTATGTCATAACCAGGGGCCCAATTCTGTAAAATAACTAACTCGTCAATAGTGTGTCGGTAGTGTGTCAGTGGTGTCTCAATAGAATAGCCATTGACATTTGGTATTCTAATAAAAAACTTTTTTACAAAAAATAGAACCGACTTCCAAAAAAAGTGCAAAATAACTTTAATTTCGGAAGTCGGTGTTCCTGTTTTGTGTCTGTGTTTTTTGACACCGACTTCCGAAATAAAAGTTATTTTGCACTTTTTTTGGAAGTCGGTTCTATTTTTTTGTAAAAAAGTTTTTTATTTTTCACTTTTTAGTTGTGGTTCCCCATTAAACTGTGTTAACAATTCATAGACATACGATAGCAGCAATCGCGGTTGATTTGCTGTCAATTTTTGAAGAGTTCCGTTGTCTGTCTCCGAAACCCATAATCAGATCTTTTTTAAATATAAATGGGACCATTTCGGAATAAACCCCTTTCGAACAAAAAAAGAATTTTGCAAATCCGTCAATATATGACGGAGTTATGCCCGAACATACATAAAAAAAAAAACAAACATCCGAATTGATAACCTCCTCCTTTTACGAAGTCGGTTAAAAATAGTTTATGGTCATTGACTTGCCACTGTAGTGCCTTTGAAACGCCATAATAAGACTATTGTAATAATTGGTATTCTGGTTTATTATAATATGTCAATAGCATTTTGAAGTTTTAGCAGAATACCAAACTTGCAACAGTGGCAAAATAATGTCTGTTGTGTGTCGGCCCCACGTTCCGCCAGCGGCTTAACCGGCTTGGAATTAGTACTTCTCCGATTATAAATTATAGCCTATCTGCTATTATTCCAGACGATAATCTATCTCTGCGCCAAAAATGCATATAGATCCATTCAGTCGTTCTGGGGTTATTGAGTTACAAACAAACATCCATCCAAACTTTCGGATTTATGATTAGTAGGAATAGTAGGATTCTGTTAGGATCGCGGGTATGTTTGACTGAGTCACTGCGGCTCCTGGCACAGGCTACTGAAGGAACACCATTGGGTTTTAGTCAGTAAGAGTCTGACACGCCTTCCCGCTCCACCCAGAGTGAGGGTAGTTATTTGATGATTGCCCACCAAAAAGGGCTGTTGTTGATAAAAGCCCGTTTTTAATCTGAAAAACCGGTCAAGAGCGAGACGGATTTGCGTGCTTCCGAACAAATCATATTTTATTTAGGTTTTTTTTATAAACTACTTTCTCCATATAGGTTTTCCTGTAATCTCTAAGTGAAGAACTACTTTGTGTATTTTTTTTACATTTTTATATTTTTAGGCATAGTGGTTTTGGAGATAAGGGACGAGGGAATGGTCATTTTTCATCTGTTTTCTTAAATAACTTTAAAAATATATGTTGTAAAATTACAAATTATTACATTAGAGACCATTACAATGTGCCCTTTCATTTGATATGTCGCACGGCACAGTTTGAAATACTTAGTTTTTTATTTTTCCGATTTTCACCTCAAAAGTGACCCCATATTTCAAGTTAATTTATTTAGGGTACACGTTCGTGTTTGGGTCACAGATAATCATATGTGTACCAAATTTCAACTCTATCGGTCCAATAGATTCGGAGCAAACGGCTGTGACAGACGGACAGACAGACTGACAGACAGACATACGAGTGATCCTATAAGGGTTCCGTTTTTTCATTTGTACTTTCGGAACCCTAAAAATTGGCTTATGAAACTACTAAGCCCCACAATTGCTAATTAATGGCCTAACTGCCTCTGAGCTATGCAATATGCAACCCATTGTTCCCGATATTTTATTATATGCACCATTAATTGTTGTTTCATTATAAGATTTACAAAATGAGTAAAATAAACATAAAATGGCTGTGTGAAAAATAATTGATGATAAGTGCCAGTCTGTCAGACAATATAATAATGCTGATTTATTGCAGAAGTACCTAGTTCTACGTAATCATTTACTACATTTGTCTAGCGATCTTAGGATCGTACAGGGCCTGCAGTCTCGACATTGATAGCGATCGCTATGTCCTAACGATCGGTCGCTACGTCGGATAAATAATTGATTTTCTTGAAGTATGTACAGAGACCAGCAGATCAGTTGATCAGTTTTCATGAAAAATAGTGCTTGCAAGTTAAAATTTACGCCATCTCTGTACATATTTCAAGAAAATCAATTATTTTTCCGACGTAGTGACAGATCGTTAGGACATAGCGATCGCTATCAATGTCGAGACTGCAGGGCCAGATCTGGTAAGTGTTTTGTTTGTGTGTGTTTTTTAGTTGTTTACAACTAAAAAAACAATAACAATACTTGTGTAGAAAAACTGGATTATCGCTTCCTGATTTGAATACTCCATCACGAGTGGATCAAGGGAGTAATCTTTCCATTAACATGGAAATTAACAATACGCTCTAACAAATAAATTATTATAACCAAGTAGATATTTACTTCGATGGTCTACATTGACGGTTAATAGAATGTGAAAATGGACACGCAGAAGTTCCATTTTAGACAATGCTTGGTAACAAGCCCAAGAATGCAGATATCTTATATACTTATCTTAGATACTTAGTTTAGCGCGTATCAAGAAACTAGGTTCTGCCAGCGGCTTCGCCCGTGTGGAATTGGTACTTCCATTCAATTCAACCCAGGGAGTGAAAAAGGGGGGGGCCCCTTTTTCACTCCCTGGGTTGAATTTCGAAAAACCCTTTCTTAGTGGCAACCTACTCTTCACAAAGAACACACACTCCAAATTTCACGTCTCTAGGACCAGCGGTTTAGGCTGTGCGTTGATATATCAATCAGTCAGTCAGGACTTTGAATTTTATATACACGGCTTAAGGCGCAGTTGTACGACTTTTAATGGTTTTTAATTGAACATCACGTCTAAACGACTAGTCTTATTTATTTTGTTTTAAATATATGTTGCTCTAGACTATTTCTGTCGTAATTTGATCTCAGAATATTTCTAATTTTTATGACACTGTGTAATTAATTTGTAATGTGTAATTAACGTGTTGTTGTTGTTGTTGTTTGTATAAGTTATGTCTAACGCGAATAAAAAATTGAGAATCACGCAAAAACCATAAAGCGTATTTTTATGAAACCTTCACCATTTTAAATATCAATAATTATTTATAATTTAGTCTCAGTGTTTTATTTTAATAGTTGTTGTTTTATGTGTAATAAATTAATAATGCGTCTAATTTCGGAAAGCGCTCCTTGATGGGCGAGTCCTATTACTGGGTGGACATACGACGCGTTACGTGAGCTCAGCGCAGAACACGCAAGCTAACCACTCAAGGTCGTTGGCAGCTAATAGCGTCTTAAATCGCCAGCACGCTGCGAGTAGGTAAGTGGGTGAAGCGCTTTATTAAAAATCGGAGCCCTTAAAACGGGACCATTATCTATACTAATCTATACTATATTACTATACACCGTTTAAGTGTCTATGTTAGAGTGTATGTACCTACGTTTTTTTTTTTTATATGTATGCCCACCGATTTCTCTCCCAGTTGTGGACCGATTTTCAAATTTTTTTATCCGAAAGAGTATACCTACTCCAGCGATGGTCCTATATAAATTTGATCGAAATTGCTTTAGCGCTTAGCGCTTAGCGAAAATTTCTGTAACCGAACATTACCGAGATTAATGACTACCTATAAGTATGAAGGATTGGGATATCCAATCATAACTAGGGTCGAAGCCAATGCAGGATCTAAATTCTACGTTATACTAGTAAACCGTTGGCATCTGCGATCAGGTGCCATTCACTCGGGTGCCTTTTAAACGGGTGCCCAATGTGGAATACCTCTCACGATCGGTCATGATCAAATTCTTTAAAATCATCAGGCATGCTTTCATGCCTATAGTAGATTGAGCCTTCTTTAATCTAACTTAGCTTGTTATTATATCAACCGCGTCTAGCAGCCGCAGTTACGGCAAGGTCAAGATTGTTGTGAACATATCTTGTGAATAAAAAACAGAAACCGGTCACGTCACGCGAGACCGGCACGCATCAGGGTTTTATAACTAACGGCTATGACTAATACGTATAAGGGACACACGAACTAACATTTTTGAACACGTGTTGATAATTTTTGTGGGTAAATTTGTTAGATAGACAAAACCGGGGAACGTGGCAACTCTTAGGGGAAGGCCAAAGTCTAGTAGTGAACGTCATACGGCTGCAATGATGGATGGATAATGATGATGAAAGCTTTTTGAACTCGAGGAGTCTTAAGAGGGAACAGGGGCTGCGATTCTCCATAGAAATATATTCCCCTTTTTTCTTCCTGAATAATGCCTCTAGAGCAATATTTTTAAAAAAAAGTCTATGTCTGGTGTAGACATGTCCTTGTCATTCCCTTTTTAACAACAACAAATAAGAAATGAAAATATGACTCTCCAAAAATAACAAAAAATGGCCCATTTTTACCGCCGTGATTAGAGGGCTACCAGACGAATACGCAGAATTTTTAACATAAAACATTTAGTTGGTGGATGTCACATGTTTTCAAATTTTTGGTTCTAGGTCTTGCCGGCTTCCTCACGAGGTATAATTTACACAAAGTAAAGCGCCTGCCTATATATAGCAAGACGCACAGACAAAAGATGGACATTACAGACAACTATATGGAAAGGACCAAGAGGAAAAAGAAGAAGAGGGCGCCCTAGGAAAAGGTGGATAGAAGATATAAAAGCGATAGCAGACAGCGATTGGAGAAAGAAAGCCATGGACAGAGAGGTTTGGAAGAAGCTGGAGGAGGCCTTTACCCGAGAAGGGGTTCCGATCAATGGTACTGAAGAAAGTGACGATGGCAAGTAAAAGAAATCTTTATATATTATGATTTTTAATCATATAATTAATGTTAATGTAATTTAAAACGCATGTAATAACAATTATTATTGTGGATTGGAAATAAATGGGCTTTATTATTATTTCATTTATTCAATTTTATATACATACAATTTTAAATTTTTAAATATTTAGGTACTTAGAAAAACATAAATAAATACAAAAACATTTAAAAATATAAAAAGTAGTTGCCCACCGGTATCGGGAATAGGGTCCAAGCTACCGGTGGTCAGGGCTCCTGAGAAAGGAATCTCCTAACAATACGCGCCGTGTCCAGGAGTACTGCTTTCTGGATCAAGCCCTTGATCCAACTGCCCAACGAGAGCCTCCTGAGATGTTGGTCGAGGCTCTTGGCTATTAAGCCATTGGCCGTCACGACTATCGGCACAATGACTGCTGTATCCACCTCCCACATGTCGACAACCTCGCGAGCCAGATCAAGATACTTTGTTTTTTTATCTTTCTCAGCCTTCACGAGGTTCTCGTCATGAGGAACAGCTATATCAACAATCATTGTGCGACGCTCTTGTCGATCTATCACCACTATGTCAGGCTTATTGGCAACAATAGTCCTATCAGTGATGATAGATCGATCCCAATACAACGTGATATTGCTATTTTCGAGAACTGGGTCGGGCTCATACCTATAGTACGGTACTTCAGATTCCACAAGATTGTATTTAAGAGCAAGTTGTTGGTGGATAATCCTGGCTACAAGGTTGTGTCTGTGCAAATAGTCTTATTATTATTATTATAAAGCGCCTGCCTGGGTTTGAACTCACGACCAACAACTTGTAAGTCGCGGCCGTTACCACGCACCGTTACCATGCTTCTTTGCTATTCAATCTGCCTAGCCTTTTCCCAACTATCTTGGGAAAGACTTCCAGTCTAACCGGATGCAGCTAAATACCAGTATTTTACATGGAGCTACTGCCTATCTTACCTCCACAACCCAGTTACTGGGTAATACGATACCCCTTGGTAAGACTGGTTGTCAAACTTACGGGCTTCTGACGACCCGTAACGACTGTCAAAGATCCACGATTGACAGCCGGGACCAACGGCTTAACGTGCTTTCCGAGGCACAGAGGAGTCTCGGTATGTAAAGACGGTCACCCATCCATGGACCAACCCCCGTAATCGTAGCTTAACCTGATGGGTTGACCCGTGCTGCTGTTATTACTTTAGCCACGAGCTTCTGTGCTATTGATATTGCCAAAAAATTGGTCGTTGGAGGGTTGAGACCTTTTTATCAGGGTGGTAAATCATCAAACAACTCCTCCCGTTTTTGGTGGAGCGGGAGGGCGTATCAGACTCTAACTGACTAAAACCCAGCAGTGTTCCTTCAGTTGCCTGTGACAGGACTCGGTGACTCTTTCAATCCTGGCCTGGCCAGATATGGCCTGATATTATTATGGCAAACGCTCTATGTGAACTATCGGTACTCCGTCGTATCAGGTACTAGAAGCTGTCCTTAACATTTAAGGGATAAAAACTTTTTTAAAGAAAATGAACAAAAAAAATAAAAATAATATTATAATTATTTGACACCGACTTCCAAAATTAAAGTTAAATAAATAAAATAAAAAAGAAATAGAAAAAAAAATAAAGTAAATAAATTTGTTAATTTTTTGTGTATTTTGTTTTTTAGAAGTCGGTTGTATTTTTTGTAAAAAAGTTTTTTATTATTTTTTTTTAGTTTTTTACTTTTTAGTTCTTAAACCCCAGAAATAAAACTAAATAATATTAAAGTTACACCCGAATTGATAACCCCAATAACATGGAATTTGAACATCCTCGTAATTGGAGGAAACCAAAATGTCATCTAGGCATACATATTTTTTGTTTTTCTTGATTTTTTCAAAAAGCACTTAAACAATTTCGATCAAATTTCTATGAGACCACCTCTGCAGTATACTATTTCGAATGAAAAAAGAATTTTCTTTTCTTCACAAAAGAACTTTCTTTGAA
Organism: Polia nebulosa; assembly: GCA_951329385.1. Taxonomy (NCBI): domain Eukaryota; kingdom Metazoa; phylum Arthropoda; class Insecta; order Lepidoptera; family Noctuidae; genus Polia; species Polia nebulosa. The sequence goes on along the minus strand of OX589588.1, from coordinate 5,944,858 downwards.
ATCGGTGGACATATAAAAAAACAAACGTACGATCGAACATAGATCCTCCTCCTTTATTCGGAGTCGGTTAAAAAGGTAGCTAGATCTTTAACAGTTTGTGATTTCCACCATACATTCAACAACTTCCACGAGTATAGTTGGTCGGTACAAATCAAAAGAAATATCCGACATACTATGTAACTACAATCTCCAAGTTTACCCTACGTAACGACTATGGCAATTTTCGGCCTACGGTTATTGAACCTATCTATCAGGCAAACAATAAGACGTTAATTGTTAGAATTAATAATAGAGAGCTTCGTCTTTCGGTTATTATTGATCTACCAGTCAAGCATTATGCTGGCTTTTTGTCTGAGGTCGTTGCTAGTTGGTGTTCTACTGTACACTCAGAACTTCGAAAAGAGGTTTTATTGCATGCTGCGTGTGCAATATAATAATGCTTTCAGGGTGCTGTTGGGGCTGTAGCTTGCCGTCCGATAAGGACCAGACCTGAGAGTCAACGGCGCGTAGTGTTCCACGCACTCCTCAAAGAGATGTCAGAAATACCTGATGGGGCCCGTCAGGGCCGATGCCTGCCTGGTGTCGCGGATAAATTTGAAATAGAGTTCCCTCGGCCCTTGGCACTCAGGCAACTGAAGGAACAGGGGTTTGTTTTAGTCAGTAAAAGTCTGACACGCTCTCTCGCTCCACCCAGAGCGGGAGAAGTCATTGGAATATTTCCCACCCCTACAAAAAAAAAGGGTGCTGTTGGGGCTACCGCGTTACTGTAGTGCGTCTACAATGTTCGCGGAAGCGAGAGTAGGTGACTTTTACACCATAAGAAGGAAAAGAACCGCTTCGGTTCTGACAAGAGTGCGAGGCAGTTCCAATAGCATTCTGAAAGTCTTAAGTAAACAGTTGGATGCCCCAATGCTCAGAAATTTTGTGAGTATAGTGGTGCGACAAGGGCAACCTTGTCGCTTCTAATGTGTTTGTCTTGTTTATGTCAAGTGTTTTGTTGTGTAGGTTAAGTTACTAATCCGTAGATTAAGTTTTTACTAACGATTGGGCCTGTGTTGTCAAATTTTTGTAAACTCGGCTAGCGCTGCTGAGGAGCCGCTCAGCCTCCGCAAGCTACGCCATACAGCGCTACAGTAACTCCTTGGTGGCGGCGGTGTGAGACTGGGACAACAGCCCGTTACATCAAAGGTGGCAGTCCTACCATACGACGATTACATAATACGTACTAAGTAATCTATTTTATATTATATTGTACCATTATTTATTACTATCTATATGTGTTTATGTATCTATTTGGATGTTAATCTGGCAAATAAACAAGTTCATTTCATTTATATAATCATAACAATGGGAAAAACTAATTCAAACCACATTGGTACTTCTTGGTAGAGAAAAACTTGAGATAACCGGCAAAACCCCATTGTTTAACGATCCATCATAAACAGGTACATCACGACTTTAAGTAAATTCGTGCTAAGTAGTTACTTACTCAGCAACTTTTCCATAAACCATATTTTTTATAAAAATAGTTACTCTATTTAAATAAATCTTTTTTTCATGCACGTTTTTTCTAACGTCCGGTACTTTTTTGCTCACTAATTGCGCAGGAGTGCGTCACAAACGGGTTCCCCCAATTTTTAATAATTATACGATAAAACCAGATGTACGTATTATTTAATTGCCACATCAAAAATTCGCGGTGTTTCCCACGTTTTGGGATTGCAATGTTTGTTTTGCTTCGGCTCATGTTCAAGAAACGTGCTACGGTTTATGGGATTATTTTTGTAAAATCCGACAATAAGCAAGCAGGAGTTGAAATATTATCCGATTATGAGGTTAGCCTCCCAACCACGAGCGACGTCTCAAAATCATCATAATACGGGTGTTTGAAAGGGATAGTGCTATTCGTCCTGTAAAGCTCGGTCTCTCTCTCACACCGGAATAATGATGATTTTAAGACGTCATACTAGGTAGAGAGATGTTATCCGGGTCTGAGAGCTGTTCTAATAAATAGATACACTCTCCTACTAATCCTACTAATATTATAAATGTGAAAGTTTGTTACTTCTTCATGCTCAAACGGCTGGACTGATTTCCATGGAATTTGGTATGTAGATAGCTTATAGCCTAGATTAACATATAGGCTACCTTTTATTCCGGTGTATGAGGGTAATTCCGGTGTATGAGGGTAATACCAAAAATGTAACTCACTAAAATGTCGAAAATAAAAAAAATATATATTTTCAAAAACCCGACTGTAAAAAGCAACTAAAAAGTTACAAACATGTCACTTTTCAAGCAGTCTGATACGGTTAGTGGCTGTTATTTTAGTTCAATTATTGATTTCCTGCCACCAACTACATCAGACTGCTTGAAAACTGACATGTTTGTAACTTTTTAGTTGCTTTTTACAGTCGGGTTTTTGAAAATATATATATTTTTTTTTTCGACATTTTAGTGAGTTACATTTTTGGAATCGCCTCCTCGAACCCTTTATTTTGATACCCCATTTAATATAGTTCGTCGACTTTCATTTTTTCTCAATATTGTGTCTGGTTGTCGCCCCTTTTTTTTGATTACTTTCATGTCTTTTGTAGCACTCGCAAGGTTAAGACGAATCAATTGACGTAAGAATTATCAAAATCGGCCCAAGCGTTTGGTCTCTATAGTGCCACAAAGGAACATACATACATACATACATTATATACGTAGGGCTGATAAACACATTACCCTCCCTTGCGTTTCACCATGTGTGTCTCCTGGCACCAATTCCCATCAATCACTCCAGTCATCTACCGACAAGATCTAAATGGCTTATAACTTACTGATGAATGTTAGTGTCTTATGCAGACAAACACTAGTGCAAGCCGAAATTCGTGCCCTGCATCCAAATGAGATCGAATAGAATTAACTATATAACGCGAATTCTGGCTGTTGACAACAGAAGCTCTTGGGCAGCAAAACGTACAACATATAAAAAGTGACAGATATTTTAAATAAGAATGAAGTTGGTGATCTCGCTGGTGGTCTTGAGCTGTGCTCTGTTCGAAGCCAGAGGATACCCGTACTCGGTTTTCTCATCTTCAGGAAACATTGATACTTGTAAGGAGTCTTTAACTCATTATTATAAATTATAACTTATTATTTCTTTTGAATATGTTTAGGATACACCTCCTGAATGTTATTGTACATTGATTCTTTAAATACCAAAATCTCTGAATGTCCCATCAGTAGTTTGTAACAATCGTGATTACCGTGATATACCGTTTTTATATCTTTAAGTTTTTATTGTTCGTGAGTAATCATTAATAATAAGTAATCGTTAAAGTCATAAAAACTCTTCCACAGGGTCATACGGCGATGCCGACCGAGGTGGGCGGGTGTTGAGTCGCTCCCACAGCCCTTATGCCCACCGACGTGCCGTAAGAGCTCCACCAACTACCTACTCGCTGTGGCAGCCCGAAACCAACCAGAGAAACTATCCTTTAACTCATCACCAGGCTATCCAGCACCATCAAGCTGACAGACGTCGCCAAGCCCTGCTGGAAGTTAATGACACACCACCACAGGAGAATGAAGTATACTACCCTCAAGCCCCAGAGCGACTTCCTGAAGTCCCTGTTGAGGCCACAGAACTCATTTTGCCTGTGGGACAAGCCGAAGTAGTCCCAACTACCGTAAAAGCAATCGTACCTGAATTTGTGGAGCCTGAAATTGATGAACCACAAGAGCCTGTACAAAAACCTAAAAAAGCCGTGCAGAAGAAGAAGCAAGTCAAAAGACCAGTAGAAGACGAAGAAGATGATGATGATGAAGAGGATGAGTTCCCTGCTCACAAGTTCCTTTCTGGTGCTGTCTTCCCCATGTTTATCGGATGGCGTGGATCTGGTGGTCCCATGGCTGTAGCTAACGCGTACAGTACTGGAAAAGGAGGTGCAGCCGCAAGCGATGCCATCGCCTATGAGTCCGTGCCACCTGTAAAAAGATCGCATTGAAAACGTTACAAAAGTTCCAGGAATTTAAGTTTAAACATATTGTTGTACAAATACCACTGTTTTTACATTAGCTATATTCAACACGTGTAAAGAAATACTCTAGATTCTATCGTTCATTTACTTAATAAAAGTTTCCTTACGTTGAAATTCTCGCTTTTTTGTTGATAATTTTTCTGACGTCAATCTTGATAGGAACTCAAATAAGTCAGCAGCCAATTAACATTTTGTACTTTTAATTTATACATTTAGTTGGAAAAACTCTTGAAACCCGAATGAATCAACACAAATCTCTAAGAACAAGAATAATTATACCTACAATGATTTTTAGACATTAAATTGCTTCTTCCCATATTGAGAAGGAGAGTTCATTAATTTTTGGATTTCGGAGCCATGGGTCATTTTACCAAGGATGACTTTTGTCAAAAGTCTTAAATAGGGATTGCATTTTGTAGTCTTTGACAAGCGTTATCGTCGACACAATAGCAATTTGTGTAGCCCTCATGAGTCAATCAAGTCCTTTTATTTACAATAGCACTTCGCCCGCAACTTCGCCCGCGTGATTTTCAAAAATTTATAGCTTAAGACACTCACAAATAACGTGGCTTTCTATAGGTAAAAGAATTTTCAAAATCGGTTCAGTAGATCCAGAGATTACCCCCTACAACCTCAGAAACTCACAAACTTTACCTCTTTATAATATTAGTATAGATTAATATACCTATACAGGGTGTAACGGAAAGGTGTGGTCATATTTTAAGAGCCGGTTCTGCCCATGGAAATTAACAAATTTCTCTAAGAAAAAATAGAAAATTCCCAAAAAAAAAATTGGGCTTTCCATACAAAGATATCATCAGCTGATCAATATTTGTATGGGAGACAAAATTTTATTTTTTAGAATTTCCTCGGGCTTTCTTGAAGAAAGTTGTTCATATCGATGGGCAGATGCAGTTCTTAAAATATGACCACATCTTTCCGTTACACCCTGTATATATAACGGGTTTAAAAAGACAGTTTCCGAAGCTGAAAGCCACATATTCTACCCATTATTTGGATCATTTTTTCCACTAGATCATACCTGGTAATCCACTGGTTATGGAGATATTGAAGGTCAAAGTCGCAATTTTTTTAGGAAAATGAATTCCTAGTGTTACTTTTATACTTTTTTCCTAACAAACATTACCTGAAATTTCGAATTATTTTTTGTTTCGAAATTTCGAAACTACGCATTTGCAGTTACAAAAACGCACTGAATATCAAAAGTATCTGACAAGTACCTACGTGACTTAGAGCTAAGGTTGCAGGTTTTAAGTCCACTTGCCTGGGTTTGTGTTACATTGCGCGCAATAAAATAAGGTATTTTTTTTTCATAACTTAAAATAAAAGTCGTTTCCCAGCAACAATTTTTGCGCAAAACTACTTTGTTAGACGTAAAGTATGCGTAGTTAACGACTCTGTGATGAGTCTTTTTACACCCTGTATATTATAGTATATATAGATATAGAGGTACCAAGAAATTAAAAAGTCTGATGAGTGTAAAGTATGTCTGGTGGAAGCGCCAAGAAATATCTAGTATTATAAAACTACTAGCTTATGCCAGCGGCTTCACCCGTGTGTACGAGTCACAAACATCCATCCATTCCTTTGGCAATTATAATATTACAGCCTCTGCCAGCACAACAGAGAGCAGTGGTGGCCCAGTGGTATTGACCGCGACTTACAAGTTGTAGGCAGTTTTTTTTTTTTTTTGGGGCGGTGGGAAATCATCCAATGACTTCTCCCGCTCTGGGTGGAGCGGGATGGCGTGTCAGACTCTTACTGACTAAAACCCACCCCTGTTCCTTCCCTGCCTGAGTACCCAGGGGTGCGGGAACTCATTTTCAGAATTTATCCGCTACCCCCGGGCAGAATTTATCCTCAACCCCCGGGCAGATCCGCTACCCCTAAGCATGCAGGCACCGGCCACGATAGGCCCCGTCAGTGATGGCTGAAAACATCTCTTTGAGGCGCGCGTGGAACACTACGCGCCGTCGACTCACGGGCCTGGTGCTGATCGGACGGCGAGCTACCCACTGCTCGCCGTCCGCAGGCTCGGGTAAGTTGTAGGTAGTGAGTTCAAACCCATGCAGGCGCTTTACTTTGTGTAAATAATTTCTTCACCACTGCTCTCAAAAACGGTGAAGGAAAACATCGTGAGGAAACCGCCATGTCTTAGAACCAAAAATTCGAAGACATGTGACATCCACCAATCTGCATTGGGCCTGCGTGGTGGATTACGGCCCACACCCTCTCACAGAGAGGAGGCCTGTGCCCCAGCAGTGGGGACATGATGATGATGATCTGCCAGCGATTTCGTCCGCGTAAAATTAGTACTTCCCGCACTATATAAATTAGCTTATGTGCTATTCCAGACTTTAATCTACCTCTGTGCCAAATTTCATCTAGATCCGTTTAGCCGTTCTGGCATGATTGAGTAGGTACCTAACAAACATCTATCCATCCATCCAACTTTTGCATCTAAAATATTGTAAGTCAGACAGTAGAATTTATCAGATAATTTAAACGTATCAAATCTGCCTAGCCTTTTTCCAACTATCTTGGGGTCGGCTACCAGTCTAACCGGATGCAGCTGAATACCATTATTTTACATGGAGTGACTGCCTATCTGACCTCCACAACCCAGTTACTGGGTAATCTGTAAGACTGTCAGATTTTCGGGCTTCTGACGACCCGCAACGACTGTCAAAGTTCCACGATTGGTAGCCGGGACCAACTGCTTAACGTACTTTCCAAGACACAGAGGAGTCTCGGTATGTAAAGATGATCACCCATCCATGGACCAACCCCGGAAATCGTAGCTTAACCTGATGGATCGAACCGTGCGTCTTACTATCATTAGTAAATGATATTCTAAATATCATTAATAAACTTGATGTTGATGATAGTTAGTGAACTATCATCAACATCAAGTTTATGATGGTAGTATGAATCTCAAAACAATAACACATAACGATTGTGTTGAAGTTTTATTTTAATCAATGCCATCTATTGTTACATTGGAAAACGTTTCAATCTACATACTTTCCACAGCGGTAAGTTGATGTGGCGGGCCTGTGTTCTTGAAAAATGAGGGGTTCCAAACTTTAAAACAAGATGGCGCATTGTCGCAACTAGATACTGTAAACGTTTGGCTAAGGCATAACTAGAAGTATCCTTGTTCCTAAGTATGATAGTTCCTAGAATTAAAAAGAGTATGGTAAGTTTCTATTCAGGAGTTCATACTCGGAATTCGATCTCTAAGAGCGAAGAACAGAATTTTTAGGGTTCTGTAGTCTACAGGAACCTTTATAGTTTCGCCATGTCCGTCTGTCCGTCCGTCCGTCCGTCCGTAGCTTAGCTCAGATTCTCTTAGTACTATAAAGCTATAATTTGGCATGGATATACATATTTATCACGCCGATAAAGTGGTAAAATAAAGTCATGTTTTTTTTTAATGTACCGCCTTGATGATAATCCGAATCACAAACTTAGTGTATCTAATTTACTGTCAATTAAATGCATAATTTGTTCCGATTTAGCGGGTATTTATTTTGAAACATTTAGGTAACTAATTTTAACGCCTGTTAAACTTATGGCTAGTCACAGCCGCTCAAGCGCTCTTAGGTATTCTATGCTCTGTATTACAGACAGTAATATACGCGTCCCCAACCAAAGCTTTTTATTGAAGGATGTGTGATGATATTTGTTCCTAATTTGGTCCTACTGAAGAAGACGGATTCTTCCTTTGAAGCACCTTTACCATCATTCCCCTTGTTCTTATGATCTAGTAAACTGACCAAACCTTTATGATGAGGATAGTTTTTCCGGCTGTTGCATTCTGAGCCCACTGCACTGTCATAGTTGATATAGTCAGAATACCTACATTAGTTTAATGTAAATATCAATATAAAATTTTATTAAGATCTTATGAATATCTAAATCATTTAGGCTAAACGTGTTATCAGACTCGGCAGTGGCACCACAAGTATAGAGATATTTAAATGAGGCTAACTGGAATATAAAAAGTACCTTGTTTAAAATATATTTGTAAGGTTTTTAAAAAAGAGGATGTATGTGTGATGTGCAAAATGTAAAATAATTTAGTAGTGGTTTTTAATTTAGAAGGAAATGTTTGCTTATTAAAGATCCATTTATAAAAGTAATACAAGTTATCCGTAACGCCTACGATAAAAGAGAACTTTAAAATAGACTTACTAGCAACTCGAGTTTGCCGATGATAAGTACATAATATCAGGGTCAAAAAAATACTACGATACCCTGATGATTTTAAGGACTGAATTAAATCACAACATTTAAATGGCAAATTTTATTTTTATGGATGATGAAATGCGCATTAACTCTTTACATATAGAAATATATAACAACATGGAGATATAAACTTTACACTTAGCTCTAACAATTTATGATAATTTTAAGTATTTTACACTCTCTCTTCTATTCTTGGAGATCCGTAGGCGGTTGCGTGGCTCGTGGCTACTCCACCTTTGCCAGTGCTGTAGGCATTAGCGATGGCTGTGGGTCCTCCAGGGCCACCAGCGCCTCTACTACCTCCACCATATCCGAAGAACATGGGGAAAAAGGCGGCAGCAGGCAATTTGGGAGCATACTCATCTTCATCATCATCGTCAATCGGCCTCTTGACTTGCTTCCTCTTGTGCACTGCCTTCTTAGGTTTCTGTACAGGTGCCTCTTCTGGTACTTCTTCTACTTCTGGCTCAATCAGTTCTGGTACAACTACAGCTTTTTCGCTAGTTGGGGCAACGTCGGCCTTCTCTGTTGGTTCAGCGAATTCGGATGCCTCAGTGGGTGCAAAGGCGGGGTTCTCTGGTTGTTGGGGGTAGTAGACCTCGTTCTGTTGGGGTTGTTGGGGTGGGATGTAGTTGACTTCCTGCTGTGTTTGGCGGCGCCTGTCGGGCAGGTAGTACTGGCCGGACTGCTGAGAGGTGGCCTGGGTCTCGGGCTGGCGAAACATGAAGGCGGCCATGCCACCGCCGACGCCGCGTTGGTCGTAGTAGGGGTTGTAATAGCGACTCAGTGCCATCCCGCCGCGGTTGCCATCTCCGTATGACACTGTGAAAGAATAACAAACATAGTAGAATCATATTTAATTTTAAATTGAACTGTTGAGATCTCTAGGACAGTTTTCAATATCATTAACACTTCAATAGAACCCTTTACCTTAAAATTTATAGAAACCTTTACAGCATTTTTAGAATTTATAGACAGCTCCATTTCTGCTAGGTTACTCAGCCTTACTGATAAATTCAACTTTAGATTGGAGTTAAATTAATGTTCTAATCTGAACGAAGTGAGAAAGCAAAGTAAAAATTAGTGGAACATTATCTATCTTCTATCTATCTATCTATATATAAATAAAAATTAATTGCCGTAATGTCTGCACACGCATAACTTCCTAACGACTGCACCAAATTGGATAATTCTTTTTTTGTTGTATTTGTGTTTATCAGTACAAGGTTTGTATGAAAGAAAATTTTGGAAAATCAAATAAGCAAAATTGGCGGGTCGCTAAGAAAATGACTAGGCAAAAGAAAATGACTAAAATCTACTCACGAGAATCAACATTTCCATAAGAGGGATAATACGCGTACGGGTATCCCTTCGCCTCAAACAGTGCGCTACTCAGCACCACCAGCGAAACTAAAAACTTCATATCTACAATTTATCGTATGTTTTGTTCACTGTTTAATACCCTTTGTGGACCAAAGGGTGTTGTGCGGTATACTGCTACTCAGTGTGTGTTGGCCTCAGCCAGACTTCGCGTTATATAGTCCATTCGGTCTGGACTAATTGGGATGCAGTACACGGCCACGCTTGCACCCGCGCCGTTTCGTCTTTTCGACCACTTTACAATATTCGGCAGAGTTCTAACCGTTAGCGGAGACTGGACATCCTAGAGGAGACCTGGTCATGCGCCACACGTCGCCATTAGGTAGGTGAATCGTTGAACTTTGTGTTTTGGTGCTTTTGTTTTGCATTAAACTGCAGCAAATCTGGTGATTCAGGCTTTTACAGTAGTAATGGGCTTTATTTGGAGAATTGGGTTTTCTTTGATTCGTTCTTATTTTTTTCGTAGCAGTTTCTAGATTTGCTCTATCGTTTCTAAGTTAGAACTTGATTTTAGCTTGTAAGGATTCACTCTCATACGCAATTTAAACAATAGATACTTGAGCATATTTCAAGTAGGTAGGTACTTAATTTGTTTCCGTACTCAAATAATAATTTCATAAAATTTCCTCCAATTGCCATTCATAGGTTTAGGGCCATATTTTCCGTCTTTAAATCGTTGCTATCTCCATCAGGTAGGTAAGTAATCAAGAGATTTAAAAATTGACCCGTAATTACATATTCATAAGTTAAAACTCCCATTTCGCCTACAGTCTAAGGAACTCTAGAAACATTTATATAAGGAGCATCGTGTGAATCTGCAAACACAAAGTGCTATAAATATGGAAAAATCGAACAGTTCGGTGCGCGCACGCATTATGTTGCGTTCGCGAGCGCCCTGCATAAATCCGACCCTACGTGGAATGACAAAAAGGTTCATTCATGGAGATTTATAACGCTAGTAAAGTGATGTTTACTAGATTTTTAACTACTTCTTGGAAACTTTGAACGTATAAATTACACACGGTAAACATCGCGGAAAATTGTATCGTAAAGTGTACCTAGTGAATGCATTAATGTAATGTGTTTCTTCAACTTTTGTCTACTAACTTCAATACCTACTCAATCATTGTATGCATTCCACAATGAATACTTAGGTAATATTATATTAGCTTACTTATTAAGTACGATACAGACCGTACAATACATTTTCGCACAGTTAACATTAACGTAAGACACGTTATTGAAATTTTATGAAGATTTTACAATAACTTCTATTGTCAGATATCTTTATATATATTTCTTCTGTGTATGTCACTGAACTCCTCCTAAACTGAGTCTGAGTTTGTTTCGGTGTTTCTTCTCAGGGTAGTCAGCTAGGAAACACCGGCCTCATCTAGCTTAAACTGAAAAAAACCATTGACGTGTAAAAGTGTTCCTTATGTAACCTATTTACTGAATAAACATCATTTATCATTTAAACGGCTGGATCGATTTTCATGATTTTTTTTGTATGTCTTTAGGTGGATTCGAGAATGGTTTAGATTTACAATTCGGTCCAATTTAAATTGTTTATTTAATTATATTTTTATTTATAAATTGTTGTTGATGTTGGAATATTTTACATTGAATACGGCAGACTGCGCTACGATCTCAGTATCGAATATTTAACAATATTTTAGTTTAATTCCAGGCTGTTCCGAAGCTATCTTCATCTCGAAGCTCTCTTATTCGCAAATATTAGCAGAAATATATTCTATTAGAACCAAATTATCGTCTGATCGTGACGTCGATCACGAACACCATGTATCTCTAATGGAACCACACACACGAACAACCAGGGGGCACACCACAAATCATAGGGTTCATTTAGGGCTATCCATAAATGGACATCTGCTTCATCGCCTGTTACCTCCCATAGGTAGGGCCTTCTGGTTAGGATTAGGTAGGTTTCGATCGACTCTTCAAATGTTTCTTTGAATAATAATAAGCTTTACTAGCGTTTGCGCTTTTATTTGTAGGGGCGTAGCTCATGTGGCGTTTGTATAAACAGCCTATAGACGGCGTGTGAGCACCGTGTTTTAACTGGCAGTTGATATAATTTGAAGAGTGATTCGAATATTAAGATAAAAAACTTTTTACAAAAAAAATACAACCGACTTCCATAAATAATACTAAAAAATGCAAAATAACTTTAATTTCGGAAGTCGGTGTCAAATAATGAAGAAACCAAACTAGAAACACAAACTACAACCGACTTCCATAAATAATACTAAAAAATGCAAAATAACTTTAATTTCGGAAGTCGGTGTCAAATAACGAAGAAACCATACTAGAAACACCGACTTCCGAAATTAAAGTTATTTTGCATTTTTTAGTATTATTTATGGAAGTCGGTTGTATTTTTTTTGTAAAAAGTTTTTTATTTTTCACTTTTTAGTTGTTTTACCCCATTCTAAAACTAAATTAATAGTAAAGTTATGCCCGAATTGATAGCCCCAAAAATAGGGAATTTGAACGTAGTTGGTGAAATTAGGGTGTATCAAGGTGAACTGTACAAATCTGTATACCCCTTCAGAGTGCATCAGCGTGATGTAATGTTGTGAAGTGGTGAAAACAATATATTGTCTGCTATCATTTATTGAAGAGTTCCATTGTGTATCTTCGAAGTTCTTCATCAGATCTTCACCAAATTAAAATGGTACCAAATGTGAAGCAACAGCTTTCAAATTAAAAAAAATCTTCAAAATCGGTTCACGTAGTAAGAAGTTATGAGGTAACACACATAAAAAAAAAAAAAAATACAGTCGAATTGAGAACCTCCTCCTTTTTTTGAAGTCGGTTAATTAGAAGAAAAGAGTATAATATTTCAATTGTTTGGTGTGAGTTCTAGCTCCCTCGTCGAAGTGGACTCATCTCGGTATAACATTCTATTCATAACTAGCGACCCGCCCCAGCTTCGCTCGGGTACAAATTATACATATAAACCTTCCTCTTTAATCACTCTATCTATTAAAAAAAACCGCATCAAAATCCGTTGCGTAGTTTTAAAGATTTAAGCATACATAGGGATATAGGGACAGAGAAAGCGACTTTGTTTTATACTATGTAGTGATAAAGTACAGTTCGCTATCCCACTGCATTCGGCCTTCGCACACTCCACAATCAAATCATAGTACACTTGCACCTGCCAGCGAGTGAGATAGCTCCCCAAAGCTGCAGCAGCGCCCCTGGAGCCCTGCAGGGTCTACAAGTAACTATATAAAAATGAATCCCTATTTCCGTGGTCACGGTGTAACATGTAAACAGTTGGACCGCTTTCGCAATTTTTTTTTTGTTGTGTTTGTTATTGTCAGGAGAAGGTTCTTATGAAAGAATAAAATAAGAAAGTTACGCGGAACATTAGAAAATTTCAAAAAACTTAACGACTGTTTAAACTTTGCGCGTTTGACAGTACATAGCTAAGACAGGACAACGTCTGTCGAGTCAGCTAGTATTCTATTCTTTTCGCGAAATCCCAAATTTTACAAGGTCTTAGAAATTTTAGTCTAATAAAAATAATCAAAACGAAAAAGCAAAGGGATGAGAGGATCGTGGCAATTATGTCTGCTGAGTCAATGGGCCCTGTGCCTTTGGAGGCTGTGCCGTACCAACGTATGAAAAATTAGAAATACCTATCTCATCATCATCATCATCCTCATCATATCAGCCGAAAGACGTCCACTGCTGGACATAGGCCTCCCCCACGTGTCGCCACAATGATCGGTCCTATGCGTCTCGCATCCACCTTGTAAATACATATCTATTGTTGCCAAATCTAGAAGTATGTTCATATCCATCCATTAAGTTATAGGTTGCTAGGACCTCATTTGATTCTACCATTCGATTAGGCACTTTGAACATAACACGCAACGAATGCTAAAAAGGACCTAAAAAGTAATCCGTAAGTCTGCGACGTCAATCATTTCCCAAGAAATTATTTTACGTATTCGCGGTGCCAATAGCAGCTAAAGCATTTGCGCATGTCCGAAATCCTTAATATTAAAATCTATACATATTTGTATGGCGTCCACGTGAAAGATTTGAGTATACTGGTAGCAAAGCCGGCGATACTATCTCTGTGACCGTCCACTCCTTGGGTCGATAGGATCTGTGCCCACGGCATAAATTCCGTTAAAATGTTCATAACTGTCAAATTTGCCTGTTTACACGTATGGAGATGTGTGCTGGTGGATTTATGCCGGAAACGTCGTATACCTCACATTAGTATGACCAGCGGATCGGCCTGATTCATGCTCTACAAGACTCAAGTCATGTTTGAACACCTGTAGGTACCGTCTTGAAGTCTGCTGGACTATGTAGGTATTAAACTTGGATTGTATCGCTAAGATAGTATAATAAGTTGATGATGTGATTGATTTGCTATCAGGTTAGCGACAGCCAATAATGATCACTTTAACGATTGTTGGTTGAACAAAGAACTGCGCAAGAGTGTAAAAGCACTGCCTGGGGTCGCGGATCAGTCTGGGGTCGCAGATATATTTGAAATAGAGTTACCGCGGCCCTTGGCAAAGGCAACTGAAGGAACAGGGGTGGGTTTAGTCAGTAAAAGTCTGACACGCCCTCCCGCTCCACCCAGAGCGGCAGAAGTCATTGTACGATCCTATTTTTTTTTAAAGAGTGTAAAAGCAACTTCTAGGTACTGTAGAGACCCTAGCCCTCTTGTGGGCTGTAGGGTTCCTTCCTCAGAAGCACGTCGACGTTAACGGGGGCGTCGCGTAGCACTGCAACTCGTTGGCACGGTGCGAGAGGACTGTGTGGATGGGATCTATCTACGGGGCGGACAATTATTATATCTGAGGGCGACTGCAATTTACTATATTCAGTATAATATGGAACATTACATATTAGCCCACTCAGTCGGGCTCGCGGACCCCTAACTAACTTAGTCTGACACAAACGTCAAGCCTAACCTTTCTTCTAATATTTTATATCAAACGGCTTTTCAAGAGTTTCTAGAAACTTCTAACCTGCCAGTCGGCAACATAATGCCGCCAACATAAGGTCGTCACCCAAGCCCTCGCCCTTAGCTAAAGAGGCGTTAGAGTCTCTATTGGCTAACCAATAGAGACTGTTATGCCCGTTTTCATTCGTTTTCTTGAAAACCCAAAACGAATACTTAAATATTATTGTACTGTATATCCACTAAAGTTCTCGAAGCAGAGTCGAACGTTGAAAATCCAATCATCATCATCATCATCCTTTTAATTGGTGACATAAAAAGGATGATGTTGATTGCCACTGTCACAGGCCTCCTCTCTGTGAGAGGGTGTGGGCCGTAATGCGGGTTGGTGGATGTCACATGTCATCGAGTTTTTGGTTTAAAGACATTTCTATCAGTTTTCTTACTATGTTTTGCGTTACTGATTTGAGAGCAGTGGTGATGAAATAATTTACACAAAATAAAGGGCCTGCCTGGATTGGAACTCACGACCTACAACTTGTAAGTCGCGGCCGTTACCACTGGGCCACCACTGACAATCCAATAACGAGGTTTCTTTAATTAGCCATTTATTTAGATTTTACGTATTATAAGTGGAAACGGGCATTACTAGGTCCAAAATAGGTGTTAATATATTCACACTGTGCACCAGAAATCCTGTCAAAAATAATTTGCGTAACAAAGAGTTCGGCGAAGTGCATTGGAAGCCTCGGCGCACATTCTGACTGCGCTCTGCCTGTCAGATGGGCAGATACGGCCACATCTAGATGGCCTGATATCACTGCTAAAGAGACAGTGCAAGGACCTCCCAAAACCGCTACAGTTATATCTGATGTAACTTCGGTTTAGCATTGTTCTATTTATTCTAATGTGAACTTTCTTTCTGATATATTTGAAAGAGGTGTATACAGCACACATTATTTGGTATTATACTGCGTACACATGTATGTAGTCATTTAATGGTTAAGAGATTATTATTTTCCCCAATAAAAATAACAATTTAAAAAAAACTTATCAAAAACAACACTGAGCGCTCGACAAAGTTCGCCTACAGGTCTGTGTCAATGAAGCCGCCTGAGCGAGATGGTCTTTTTGATCCTTTGTTAAAGAGTGCCTACGCGCGGCTAGTGCAAGGGGGAATCGTTTGAAATAAAAATAGGTAAAATGAAAAGATTTGGTCGGCCGGTGGAGTTTTGTCAACTTTTGAAAATTTGCCACATTTAGTGTTAAATTTCGCATATTTTATAAAATAAAAAATCTATAACTTTTGGTTTTTATGAGTTACGTATGATTTTTCTAGTACTTACTGTTAAATCAATTAGTATGTTAAACCAGGCCTATACCACCCTATACGCCTTTATTGGATCGGACAGAGTTTTGTTACATGCTGTATGTACACGTAAATACTAATGCAAATTTCTGGTAGGATTTGTTATTTGTAGACGTACGAGTATTTTATTAAATTAAATGTTGCTTTAAAGGCTATGAAGGAAGCCGGCTGTCATTCATAAATAGACATAATATAGTAAAACAACGATATAGCCCAAAGAATCGCCAAACTTAAGGCCAGTTTAGTGGGCAGGACACATTGTTCGCAGAACAGATGGTCGATGGGGCCGTAAAGCTCTGGGAAGGCCTCCCACAAAGTGGACCGATGACCTGGTAAGGTCACGGGAATCCAATGGATACGAAATCACAGGACTGGTCGTTGTGGCGACACTAGGGGAGGCCTATGTACAGCAATGTATGTCTTTCGGCTAAAATGTTGATGATGATGAAAAATTAAACGTATTTGATGTGATAGCATAAGTTCTTTAACCACCAACATAGTAAGTTGTTTGTGACATAACTTTGAACTTAAGTTGTTTATACTAAGGGAATCGTATTGCACAGAAGCCGGGTTGTGGAAGTCAGATTGGCGGGCGTTCCATGTAAAATACAGGTATTCAGCTACCACCGACCCCACCCCAAAATAGTTCAGAAAAGGCTAGTCAGATGACGATGAGCCTATGATGGACCCAAATTGAAACAAAAACTCAACAAACTAGGCGTAGTAAACAAAACGCAGTTCAAATGCGAAGTCATAACATTGAATTAACAATTACTAATATATTTTAAACAGAGTCTATCAATATGCAAATGAGCATCGTTAGCATAAAAAATCAATAAGTAGATGTATTCTGGGATGCATAATAATATACAGTGTTCGATATTATAGAAGTTTTGCGTAAATTCGTAAGGGACGTCGTACGTATCTGAGAGATCCGGCAAGGGTCAGGGATCCGGCAGGGGCTTCTTCAGACATTCATCAATAGATAAGAATAATAATAATATAATAATAATAATCTTTATTGAACAAAAATACCTTACAATTTGCTTAATATCTAGCACTTGTTACACAATTTGTGAAAGGCATACAAATTTAAACTCTGCCTCCTAAACTAGGATACCCTGTGTCTTAGGAGTCAGTGTTCTACTGTCGCTTGGACTTATATCATGACCCTTATATAAATAGTACTAACGCTAAATCAGCAGACTATACACGGTAAATACACATACAAATTATATAAGCAAGAATAGAAAAAACAAAGTAGAATAAATGAAGATAAGGTATAAACTGTGAGTGAGTGTGAGTGCGTGTGTGTATTTGTGTGTGTGTATGCGCGTGTGTGTGTGTGTACAGTTGTTGTAAATGTCATAAATATATTACACGTGAAGGAAGTTAGTGTAGTTATGCAGTGACGTTACAGATAAATCATGACATAGGGAGCAGCAGTTCTTCGGTCTGTGCATAGTCAAGAAGATACAGCAGATTCAGTAATTTATTTTTAGCGTCGTGTTTGCTGAGTCTAGTTATAGGTGAGGATCTATTTATGTTTCTATAGATTATTGAGCTCAACACGTACAAATGTCTTCTAGCAAAGGCGGTTTTATGCGACTCACTCGGGCAATTTGTACTGTTTCCCCGTTTACTTGGGTCTGGTGGTGGTATTTGCTGATGCTTCCACAGTGTGGCTCTGAGCACAAAGAGCTGTCTTACCGTTAGAATTTTATGTACGGCGTATAGCTGATGTGTAGGATACCGGAAAGGTTTATTTAACATTACTTTGAGGACAGCCCTTTGTGCCCGTTCCACCTCTATGAACTTTGTTTTGGCGGTGCCACCCCATACTAGAATGCAATAGTTGGCGGTGGACTGGCAGAGGGCAGTGTATACCATTTTAAGAATCTCAGGGTCTGCAGAGTGCCTTAACGATTTGACAAGGTGAATGGTTTTCCTAATTTTGCAGGCGGTATTTTCTATCTGACTATACCATTTCAGTCCATCATCAACCATCACACCTAGGTACCTGACAGATGTAGCTTGGGGCAGTGAAGAGCAAGTGCAGGTCATGGGATCCAGACAAGTATGGGCTATGATAGAATATGTGTTGGGGGGTTTCGTTTTCGCATTAATCGAGAAAGGAATATAGTGACTCTTTTGGAGGTTTAATGTTAGAAGATTCCTGTGTAACCACTCTTTTATTATTTGTAGGGATGTTTCTGCGTTTATTTTTATTTCGGACCAGTTCTTACCATGTACCACAATGGCAGTGTCATCGGCATATGTAAATATATTAGCAGTTGGTAATATTAAGGTGCACAGATCATTGATATAGATTAAAAATAGTGTTGGGCCAAGGACACTACCTTGTGGCACTCCGTAAGTCATCGTCTCCTCAGCGCTAATGTGTGATCCTATCCTAACACAAATTTTCCTGTTCACTAGGTAACTCTCGAAGAGATTATGCACAATACCTCGTACACCGATACTCTCCAGCTTGGAGAGGAGGATGGGAACAGAGACCGTGTCGAACGCCTTTGTCAGGTCCAGAAATAGACCTAGGCATTTCTGTTTGTTATCTAACTTCCTTGCTATAAAGTTTGTTAGGTCTAATACTGCATTTTCAGTAGATACGCCTTTTTTAAAGCCATACTGGTTGTTTGCTATAATATTGTGTTTGGTTAGATAATTTACTAGTTGTTTATTAATAATTTTTTCCATTACTTTGGACATTAGCGGAAGTACAGCAATAGGTCTATAGTTATCTACACAGTCCCTGTTACCACTCTTATGTATAGGATGGACAACGGCTTTTTTGAAAGTGTTCGGGAATATACCTGAGTCAATAGAACAGTTAATAATATGTGTGATTAGTGGTACAAGGATCTTTTCACATAGTTTTATAACTTTCATGGAGATCCCATCCCAGCCAGTGGCACAGTCTTGTCTTAGGCTTGAGATAGTACAAGCAACCTCCACGTTGTCCACCGGTAGAAGGACCAAGGAACTAGAATATGACCTGCTTGTATGGCTATGTGGCTCGGGGGGCGGTGCCGAATTCGCTATCGTAGATGCCAACTTTTTACCTATGCTAGCAAAGAAGTTACAGACTTGGTTAGCTGCCGCATCTTGATCAGGGGCTATTTTTAATAGTTCGAGGGGGGGAGATTTCTTCTTGGTAGTGTATGTAATATCTTTGATTTTGTTCCACAGTGTTTTTGGGTTACTTTTGGCTTTGCGCAGTTCATTTTGATCGTATAACCTTTTAAGCTTTCTTAGTAAGCCATTGCAGAAGTTCCGATACCGTCTATATGTAGTTTGTATTATTTGATTGTCAGGGGCTTTTCGGACTTGTTTGTGGAGTTTATCGCGGTGACGTATGCATCGTAATAAACCAGGGGTTATCCATGGACGAATATTGCGTGCTTTTTTAGGGACCGTTACTAACTTAGTGTGTCTCAGTGTAGCGTTGTGTAATATTTCAGTTAGTTTGTCTGATGCTAAGTTAGGATTATTTGTATTTAATACTTCTGAGAAATCTTGGGCTTCAATATCTATTTTTAAACTTGAGTAATCTGTTTTAGGTATTTTATAGGCAGGTGTCATAGGCGGACGTGTGTTACTGATTGATAGTAGGATTGGGAGGTGATCGGTGATATGCGACTGAATCACGAGTAAGGTGGCTGTTTTGTTCGTTTTCAGTAATGCATGATCTAAACAATTATCAATTCTGGTGGGTATACGGTGTGCTGGAAGTAAACCGTGTGTGGCGTTTAATGTTAGATAGTCACTAGCACGTGCTTGTATACCTAAAGGTTTGATATCTATATTAGTGTCCCCGATTACACTTATATTTGTGTAATTTTTGATGAGAATCGATTGAGTTTTGACGGTGACTCGGATAACTCTTTAAGGTCGAGATAAGACAAATCGTGAGTCTAATATTTACTTCATTTGAAGGTATTGTGATAGGCCCGGTCAAGAGTCTTTGGTCTTTGGGTGGCAAATGCAAATGGTATATGAATGGTATATGTAAATTAATGAATGGTTTTACCAGAAGTGTAACCATAAGCACAGTTTAACAATAATATAGCAGGATCGTCGTAGTTGAAGTTTAGTGTAATTTTATTTCGAAGCATATTATGGACATATTTTTATCTAATTCATATTTTATCAATTTTTTTTTCTATTAAAACGTTTCATACATTAACATTTTTAAATGTGTTTTTATTAGCATAGTACCTAGCGTGTAAACAAACTGTATTGTGTAATTAGGAAGGGAACTGTCTCCTGAAATACAGGTTAACTACCTAGTTGAGGAGGCAGAGCTTTTATGTAACAGTGACACTTGTTTGCAAATAGGTCTATTACGCATTAGCAGAGTCAAAACTGAGATACAGCATACTTTTCTGGGGAGGAAGAAAAGCTTTTGTGATTCAGAAAAGAGCAGTCAGAATCATAGCGAGAATTCAACAGCACGAATCATGCAGGCCTCATTTTAATGACTTAAATATATTGACAGTCCCAAGCTTGTACGTCTTGGTCCTTATCAAAACATATCTTTGAATATGAGACTGAAGATGAAAGGCAAAAAAGGGAGACTACAAGAAGAAAAGATCTACGGATGAAGCAAGTGCCTCACCTGAACGTTGTAAAACATAGCGCCTACCATAAGTCATTGAAAATCTTCAATAAACTGCCGACAGAAATAAAAAGGCTATTATATTATACAAGTGGGTTTCAGAATAGGCTTAAGCAGTTCTTGTTAAACAAGTGTCTTTATGCTATTGATGAATTATAAGTTAATACAAAAGTTGAAAGTAACATAATTTTATTGACTTGAAATGGAAATTTTATTATATTTCATGAATTGACTTACGACATTAATTTTGATATCTTTCTATTTATTATTATTCATTTGTTTTTTTATTTTTTTCTGTATTATTATGATTTTAACTTAATTTGGATAATTGTAGTGATTTATATTTTTTTTTCTTTCATGATGGTATTTAGGAATTCAGACATGATGTTATAATCGTTATTAAATAATAAATAAATAAATAAAATAAAAGAATTTGTTATTATTAATTTATTATTCCGTTTATTCATTCTAATATACATTTTAATTATCTTTTTAAATATTTCAATAAAAAGGATAAAAAATATTTAAAAATAAATAGTATCCCACCGGTATCGGGAACATTATCCAAGCTACCGGTGGTCAGGGCTCCAGAGAGAGGAACCAATTATTATTAAGGTTGGGCATTTCACCTATAGCATCTAATCTTTTGGTAAGCTTTTCATTATCATCCACTGCGGGTCAAAGGCCTCCCCGTTAGCTCTAAAACATCATTAGTTATTTCAAATAACTTTATGTATACCAGTTTCCTTCGGTTGCAAGTTTGATTGCTTCATGGTGGATGTCTGAAATAATAAAGTGGTTGATTTAGCTGAATTACTGACTACATTTAAAAGCTAACTTCAGGAGGCCTTGAAAGAAACCAGTTTGTAAATTGAACACTAATCCAGAGTCACTGCTAGCCGTTCTGTCGGCAGTATAAAGATGATACTGTATCACCATGTGGGAAGATTTATTTCGGGCTATCCTTAATGGGTCAGCATGAATTTATGGCCATTGTCGGCAATCCTTTTAGCCGCAGAGTTGAAGTTCGCGCTGAATCTATCCTTTGTTTTACATTCATCATGTATATTATGTGATTATTCTTATCACGGCCTTATTTGCATTCATGCGTTACTCTGCATTGAATTTTTAAAGAAATATTTAGCTGGAGCTTTTTTTTGGTTAATATTAATCTACCTACCATCCTATGTTTAAATTATTTTGGAATTACTTCTTATGCCTCATTTGTCATTTTTTTTTCGTTTTCATCGTCATCATTTTCATCCCAATTCCACTGACTGTCGAACATAGACCTCCCTTTATTCGTGCCAAGCTTCATGCTTAGTCTTTTGTCAAAATCGTCTTTATTAGTCATTATTGCACCCAGTACATTTAAAACTGCGCATACTTAAATATATTAATTTAAAACACCTCAAACCACAATCAAATTTAACTTACAAAGCTTGCATGACGTCGCCGTCGCACCCTTTACCGTCTGTCTATAGTCTGGCCATTGAATGCATATCGATCACATCTCTACGTCAGGCAGCTACATGCTGTACAGACAGACATAAAATTTTCCTGTTCTTTGTATCCATAATGTCCATTTGCAGGGAATACGTGCCTAAGTTCACGATCGATTTTGATTTGTCGATGCGAGGATGCCATGTAGATCATTACAGGTGTTGAATGTGTTATGTTTATCCTCTTGCGTAGATACTGTGGCGTGTGCACGTTTATTGTTTGCATTATTTATAAATTTTGTAGTAGGAATATATTTGAATTTAGGAAAACTACCAGATTTAAGAAACGATTTCAGTTTAATTCTACTTTCAGCGGGTTCGGTTTAATTCAAGCTTCACTGCATTGCATCTCTTCTTTTTCGTAAAATAAAAGTTAAGTTTTACTAAAAAATGTTTTGCTGACTATAATATTAGTTATTGTTGATTTTTAGAAATTAGGATGGGCGTTTTGGTCTGGCCCCGAAAGGAAGGATCTGCAATGTGAGACCCAGTCATCATCTTACTTTTAGAAATTCTAATGTACCTACGTATTCTTATCGCCAGTTATGGGAAGCAAAGTGAAGAGGTTGCGGATAATGATAAAGATTTTTTTTCATCAATTTGATGTTTTTCTCTACAGTACATATTTCGGTTAAAATTTTGCTAGTATGACGACAATGTCTCCCATTGTGCTTTATGACGCACCGGGCGCTGGCCGACTATTGACGCCTGATTATATCATTCATCGAGCATCGGTTACTCATACAATATCTGCATTGGTTTTTACTCTCATTCCTTTTCAACACTTCTCGCTCCATACGAGCACTAGAGGGAACTCTACGGAAGACACTCCACACTCAAATCACGTAACACGATTTTTTAATTTACGACCTCATTGATACATCTCGATTAAAAATGCCTTGTGCGTTCAAAGAATTTTTATTATTCACAGTTGTTATAAATTTGGTAAAAACAGCTGCAGATAATAGAGGCGGAATATAAATCCTTGGCGAGGTCGTTGCTGAATTTTTTCTGCAAATATTCAGGTACTCTTTGTCCAGCTCAGCCATAAATTGTCGCTTAGACAATAGCTTCGGAACGAGCAATTAAATGAATATTTCATTGTATTTCTTTACTATGCAGATACTAGAAATAAAGCACATGTGCATTTTAATTGGTTTTGTAGCTTAAATCTTTAAAATATTTTGTCCAATTATGTTTGTTGATTACCAATGAGCCTGTCTCGCCTGCATAAACATCGTATATGCAATACAATCAGTCAGGTTTGACAGCACATATGGAGATTAGCCTTTCAATTTGTGAACAAACAAAACAATGGATTTGAACATTCTTAGAATCGATATAAATAGAATCGTCGCAACTGATATCAACTTGGGTGGCATACTTACAAGTACCAAACAATGCATCTGCGAATCACAATTTGATGCAATTTTAAAACGAAATAGGACCTTGTCTAAACGTTACAAGCGTCATAATGTTCTAAAGAACAATCCTTATATAGCTAGATAAGACATACAGAATAATAGTGTTTTTTTTTTTTTGTGGGTTATTAAGTCATCCAATGACATCTCCCGCTCTAGGTGGAGCGGGAGGGCGTGTCAGACTCTTACTGACTAAAACCCACCCCTGTTCCTTCCCTGCCCTGAGTGCCCAGGGGAGCGGTAACTCTGTTAAGAATTTAGCTGCTACCCCTAGGCATACACATTTAGGGTTCCGTACCATATGAGGGAAAGCAATAAATTGGTATTTGTTAGTAAAATATACGCAATAATAAACATTATCATCTTTTAGGTTCATAGATCAATGGGAAGTTTAAAAATTATCCGGAACAAAATTTTGTAACAGAGATAGACAGACAGGTGCACGGTAACTCTGTTTCGAATTTATCCACAACCCCTGGGCAGATAATACTGATGCTTCAGTTTTCGTTTGACAAGCATTGACATATTGATACATTTGATCCGACTACTTATCGAAAATGAAAGTATCTTAACAGAGACATAAAATCGAATCGTAATGGAAATAAATGGATGTCACACTAAAGGTACATTCATATTAATATCTTGGTATCGAAGAAATCTACAATAAGAGAAAAGCAATATGATACAAAGAACCATTTACAATCATTTACATTGGACTCAGTTCAGTTAATGTACGCAATTGAACTCTGTCAAGCAATATGCGGCAATTGATAGTTTTGCGATCATTGACATTTAGTTTCATGAGAATATTAACCTATGGACAAAAAACTAAGAAATAATTGTTGCTCTTCATTTTAAATTCAGAAACCGACGTTCTGACCACACTTTACCGCTTTCCGAATTAGAATTCAATATTACCGAGAAATCCTCAATTGTAATAAAATGTAATTAAACGTATATTTGCCATAGTAACAAATCATTTGGGCGGTAGATACTCGTAGTAATGTTAGCTTTTTTGTTTTCTAGGAAGTCGTATCGTGGCGTGGGCTAGAGGACAGGCGTCCATACCAAGTGTTTAGCGGCTGTTGGCGTGCGCTTGCGCTCGTCCGGCCCGTAACGGTGGCGCAGTGATCCTCTCAGGTCTAATGGTGATTGTATTCAAATATTGTTTCAATACTGACGAGTTTATAAGAGGTGTTCTTTTTTGGGATGATCATTTTCGATGACTGCCAATAGATAAAGATTAAAAGCCAGATATTTTTTTAATGATGCAGTTTTACACAGATGTTGACGCAAGCCTGCAGAGTATGTATGCATAAATAGGATTTTAGAAAGATTTATGTTTTACATGTGCACTATCGATCTCTATTGAAGATAATATATAAATCAGTTTAACTACCTACCTACTAGGAGTTGAAACAAGAATAATTACAGGTTTTGTATCCTCAATTTTACTCCGAGTAGACGATTGTGAGCAAGACTTAATCCTACCGCAACTGCATAGATATACCCCTAATTTTAACTTTTCGTTTGTATTGCCTGTGCGTATCCTAAATAAATCTATTTATTTTTCTTTAGAGATCATCATCTGCCAGCCTTTTCCCAACTATCTTGGGGTCGGCTTCCAGTCTAACCCGATGCAGCTGAATACCAGTATTTTACATGGAGCGACTGCCTATCTGATCTCCACAACCCAGTTACATGGTAATACGATACCCCTTGGTAAGACTGGTTGTCAGACTTTCGGGCTACTGACGACCCGTAACGACTGACAAAGATCCACGACTGACAGCCGGGACCAACGCTTTACGTGCTTTAATCTCGGTATGTAAAGATGGTCACCCATCCATAGACCAACCCCAGCAAGCGTAGCATAACCTGATGGATCGACCCGTGCGGCTGTTATTACTTTAGCCACGAGCTCCTCCTTTAGCCACGAGCTCCTCTTCATTTTTTTTTTAGAGACGGTTCTATTTAAATCAATATCTACAAAGCTACACTCCGTATCTACTGGGCTCGCAGCACATTATGCGTGACGCGTGCGCAACTCAATGTGATGCCCGCGCACACGTTCCGCGCATACGATTACTACAACACCTCTTCTTCTTACTATACCTAATAACCATACATCTCCTAAATACACTATTTCTATTCCAATCGGAGAAACATCAACAAGTTATAGTCTTAGTCATCACGGAGATACTTTTAATTGAATTATTCTGTCATGTTCTCTTGAAGACCTCGTGTCATGTTGATCGGGTTCATTTACCTTTTTATTGACTAAGTCCTATTTTTTTTATAAGTTTTTGTCGTGATATCCAATGGTCCTCGGTTGTTGAGCTTAGTAACTAAAGTTAATAGTTGGTATAGATAAGGCAAGGCGCAGACCAGACAGCTTGGCTCATCGCCGCAAGGTTGCCTGTTTGTCGGTCCTCTACAGAATGTACTTCGGCGAATGTGTCCAAGAACTCCACGACCTCATCCCACCGGCTCCCTTCTACCATTGGAAATCTAGACACACTGCAAGTTACCATTCCTACCTTGTTGCTATTCCACGAATTCGCACTAAGCGTTTCCAAACGTCTTTCTTATTGCGCACAGCAAAGGAGTTAGACTCTCTATCTGCGTCTTTGTTTCTGAAAGCATACAACCCTAATCTCTTCAAACTTAGAGTGAACAGGCTTCTTCTGGGTGGGCTCACTCCATCGTCGACTTTGTCTCTGTCACCTCTGACCTAGACTGGAGTCAAAAGCAAAAAAGACCTGCATATTATGTAAAATTACGTGAATTTAGATTTTTAATTACCTTAAGAACTAAAATCAACACTCAGGTGTCGCCTCTGTATGAAAGACTCGAAAGGCATGCTGCACCAACAGGAAGGAAATTGGGATCGCCTTCATTGACAACCTTGCTCCACTCACTGCTTAGCATCCTCCTTTTTGTGCCATGCCTATCCTATGTGAGTTTTAAGTCCTTGCAGGTAAGAAAATATCGCTGACTAGCACTTTGCCCGCAGCTTTGCTCCCGTGACCTATCCCATGGAAACTGTTAATTTTCCCAGGATACAAAACCTTGCTGATAATTTAGCTTTCTATTGGTGAATAATGGTCAAAATAGGTCCAGTAGTTGAGGAGCTTATTTGGTACAAAACAAACAAACAAAAAAAAATACTTTATAAGATTAGAGCTCTTCATAAAATTTCTAGTAGTAGGTGTTGTATTGCTTTCTTTCCTTTTTTTGGTAAAGTTAAAATATAAGCAACTATGATTACATCTCACTCTTGAGATTTTTACAACATTGTTAACCATGATAGAATACATTTACCTACAGAAACGGTTAAATTAATCGTTTTCTACAACCGGGGAGGTCGTGCTGTTTCCGTAAACATGTTTCTGGAGAAGGCAGGTGACAGCACCGGACAGGTTTATAGTTCAGACGGGCTTGTTGTTGCCAATTTTATGTTGTACGCCTGTGATCATGGTAGTAGTGCACACTACATGGATCCTGGGAACACAGGTACAAAATAACTAGTGTATTAAAAATAAATATTGATAAAAACATTAGAGATGATGATTGTTGCATATTGTCTACTTCTATACATACGTAAGTCTATTGACAATGCAATATTATGAAACTATCGAGCTGATCTGATGATGGCGCCGGGGCGTAGGGACTGGAAAAATGGCAGTTGAATTTGGGCTAGTATGTTTTGTTATCACGAGTACTTTCCATTACACGTGACGACGAGTGTCGAAAACTTGTTTAAAAAGTAAACTTTTAATTTATTAGAGCTTAAACTGAGCTAGTAAGCTAATAATGGTGGATTCTAGAACCAACGTTCACGCATGTAAGCGTTTTTACCATGGCCATTATTGGAATGATCGCACTGTATACCTGCATTAATGGAAAACTGTGGACTTATTTGCAGCATTTATAATTATGTGGACGATCAATCGTTAAATCGGCTGATTATTCAAGATTAATTCTCGCCGGCCGGCGACGAGAACAATTGCTGCGAGTAGTCAACTCTTCGAATCTACCTGGGGATGAGTTATGTTCTCAGGATGACGCAAGGTACGTGGGCTTTTCGTTATTGATGTAGATGCAAGGGATTTATCAATAGACACTTAATATCATTTCTTAAATATTTGTACCGCCATATTTTGACCAGATCTAAAAATCGGTCCCAGTAAGGTGTGGAATATTTACAAGCCCTGTCTAGCCTTTCCTTTTGTTTTTTTTTTAATTTTTTTTTTTTTTGGTATGGTAGGTACTCCTACGCCTTGCTTTTCCGAATCCTAGACAGTTATATCGTTTTTCTGAGACTCATCGTGCACCATTGCCTCGGCACTGTTCTGGTTGTAAGTTGACACTGTTGATTATGGCTTTCAGGAGTTGTAATAATAGTGTGAATTCGGGGTTGTATTAATGTATAGGTATCATATAAGAGATGGATGCGAGACGTATAGGGCCGGTCGTTGTGGCGACACTTGGGAGAGGTCTTTTTTCCAGCAGTGGACGTGTTTCGGCTGAAATGATGATGATGATAAGAGAAAGTCTTGATATTTACATGCTTATAAAAGACACGACCAGCATCTACAAGTAATACAAAGGGAGAATTAAGAATGCAAGCAGGTCACCTATGTCCTACGTAGGACATGAAATAACGTTTATTTAAAATACCAGTAGCAGCAGATTGCAATCGCCAAAGTAAATAGTGGATTTAACGACAGATGTTCTGCATTATAGTCAAATTGGATGCAAATAAATCCAATTTATCAGTGCAACCTTTATATGTGTTTTTCGTGACATATGTAACAATTTGGTTATGTAGATTATGTACCAAAGCCTGCACGTGTTCTTTAATTTAATATTCTGATACAGTTTGGCCCATACGCGTCGCCATATCCCTGAATGCTCTGATTTGTGTTACTATGATCGTAAAATTGGGGTAATTGTGGGTAATTTTGTCTAAGTAGCTATAAAACGTTAGATTCATGAATTGAGATTATGTGGGCAGAATGCTAGTCTTTTTTTTTGTCTTTCATTCAAAAGAGCTTCTTTTTATTGGCATGCTTCTAAAAAACTGCAGAGTTGTTACAATATACGAGTAACATCACTAAAATTCTTTGTTTCAGTTTTGATTGAGCATTATTACTCTAAATATGGCCGTATAACCTTTGCATAAGATTTATATTTGGCCTGCGCAAATATAATCACATTTCTGAATTTCGCACCAAGCTCAAGTGGCTTCCCATACGTCTTCGCCGGGATTCTCATATTTTATTTCTGCTCTACAGTATTCTGTTCAATCCTACAACCCCCTCTTATCTTAAAGAACGTTTCAAGTTCCTTCATGACACACATAATAGATATATGAGGTCATCGGAAAACTTGAGACTAGAGATGCCGATGCATTCCACCAGCTTTTACGACAAATCTTTTACGGTTCAGGCGGTGCGGTTATGGAATGCCTTGCCCGTGTCGGTAAGGCGTGCTCAAACCTTGTCCACTTTCAAAACAATGGTCAAAAATCACTACCTCTCTCTTCAATCGTTTTTACTAGGGTTCTATGCTTTTTGTTTCATAATGATTAATGTATACATATAATTATATATATAATTATAAATAGTACACCTAAGACTACCTACAGTACTGTATTTCCATTTCTCTTTAAAATCCATCCAAAGGTTGTCTTGAAAAGATCGCTTTTAGCGATAAGGCCGCCCATTGTGTCACCCTATGTAATGTTTTCCTCATAATTTTATAGTAATTTATATGGTGTACATAATAAAGAGTATTCTATTCTATTCTATTCTATTTCGTCGGAAGAAAAATAGAGTTGTGGCCTTGTAGCAGTTTCACCGATACTACCAACTACCAATGTTATGTACTTACATGCTTGTCACACAGTAGCCACGGCACAGTAGGCATGGGTACTGTAGCGTTGATGAAACATGTGGAACCGACTCCACTGGCCGGCTAGACTGTTCGATATTTGAACAGTAATTCGAATGATGAATTAATTTAAACAGTAGTGCTTATTTTGTTTAGAATTGTAACTGACTTTAGAACTCCTTAGAAGGGGGTCGTGTATGTTAGATCAATATATTCGACGATGAACTACCAATACCTTTAAAAACTACCTTTTTTTAGATTTTTAGTTTCTAATGCCAATTAACGTGGGATGTTATTTCGCGTGTACTGGCAAAACCTCCTAACACGATATTTGACTTTTTATCCCATTAAACATTAATAGATAGAAATACTCCTAAATTAAGTGACGATAATTTTGCTGCGAATACCTGCTAACTTTAAGTAAAAATAACCACTAGGTTACAGTGTTGAAATTTAAAAAAAAAAATTGCAGCGGGAACCTCCTATCTATTTTAAAAACGTGCTGACCCTTGAGCGTGGTGAATCTGTCTGGCATGAGCGATTGATTAAGTTGAAAGTGACATCAATTAAGACTTTGTTTCTTCTTAGTAGGTTCTTACCTACATAAGAGATAAGACTCAGGTAACTGGTAATAAATAACATTAAAATTTTGATAATATTTTACTATTATTAATACCTGCTAATGCCTTAAATTTTCCATAATTTAATTAAACTGAAACCAAACCTCGTATCTAATTCTAACTCTCGTTTTAGAGTCGACGACGACGTCCTTCCTCAGCCGGGTATTGGAAGAGAGCTTTTGGCCGCAGAACGTGGTGTTCCGTCGCTTTCGCGGACCTATTCCACACGAGAGCACAAACCCGGGCCTGCGGACGGTGAGCATTGGGTAGCTCGCCGTCCCATCAGCACCAGGCCTGTGAGTCGACGGCGCGTAGTGTTCCACGCGCGCCTCAAAGAGATAAGTGTCAGCCATCACTGACGGGCCCATCGTGGCCGGTGTCTGCATGCCTAGAGGTAGCGGATAAATTCTGAAAATGAGTTACCGCACCCTTGGGCACTCAGGCAGGGAAGGAACAGGTGTGGGTTTTAGCCAGTAAGAGTCTGACAGGCCCCCCCGCTCCAGCCAGGCGAAGTCATTGGATGATTTCCCAGCCCCGCCCAAAAAAAAAACACGAGAGCACAAGGACGTAGTGCAGTGCTAATGATGTGTTACTAACATAGGTTTAAGCTTTATTTACTAACACTATCTGTTAACAATATGTATACTTAGGTTAAGGTATTTATTTATGGAAAGCAACCTGAAATAAATGAATTATTATTAGAAAAAAAAAACTGTGTTTTTTTCGTCTCTTTTAGAGTTGCAATTTTTCAGATAAAAGATATTGGTAGTTTGTCATTATACATTAGCTATCGAGTGCTGTGCCTGTCTATTACATTGCATACGAGTATTGTCTGTTTGTTACACCATACAAGTCTAGTATAACTCTTTCTCTACTACACTCGCTGTAAGCGTGCGACAAAGCTTCCCAAGCTTTTCGAACCCCTACAGTTCACGCTGATTGCCCACAGACTAATTCCAGGGAATACGACGGCGCTGTGATCACGTGCTGCCGTGCAGTGAGGCTCAGGGGAGACCCCTTTACAGTCTCCTCAGGGATGTGCCCTAACAGGCTTTACAGAGAGGAGATGCCGGGTTGGTCTTTTAAGAGATAACGGTGCCTCTTCCTGTGGTGATGGTGATAACCGGGTGGTATTAGTGAGGTAAGAATCCCACACTCCCTCCCGAAAACGGCATGAAGAAAAAAGGATGCGGCGAGTAAGCGGCGAGTAATGGGTAGCTCGCCGTCCAATCAGCACCAGGCCTGAGAGTCGACGGCGCGTAGTTTTCCACGCGCGTCTCAAAGAGATGTCAGCAAAAATTGACGGGGCATGGCCGATGCATGCATGCTAAGGGGTAGTGGATAAATTCGAAACAGAGTTACCGCGCCTCTGGGCACTCAGGCAATGATGGAACAGAGGTGAGTTTTAGTTAGTAAAAGTCTGACACGCCCTAATGCTCCACCCAGAGCAGGAGAAGTCATTGGATGATTTCCCACCCCCCACAAAAAAAATGGGTACACAGGTCAGATAACCTGATTGAATTACAGCGTAGAGTAGTTATAAAATTAATCAGTGGTTTTATAATAAAACACAGTTCCCGTTCCAAAATTTCCATTCCTACATTTAGTACGCATTTGTATATTTGGAATAAGAACATAATATTTTAAAGCATTTATCACTTGTTTACTGCGTACATCTGGTGTTAATGAAGTACATATATATTCCGAGGCTGTTGGCCGGATGTGGCTCTAAATAGCATGTAAATATCATACTAACGCAATGTTAGTCATGTTGATAATACTTCAACGGCTAATCTGAAGGGCAATTCCCATATTTTGAAGAAAGGTTTATTCGTTGCGCATTCGCAATGACGATGAAACGTCACAAACACCTCTAATTTCCCAAAATTTCGACAAATATCAATAATTTTAAGTTGAATTCGACGTATTTGAGCTGCGAGAGAGCCCTTCTGTCAATATGTGACAAATATGAGCGGGGTTAGTATTTATTTCCTTTTTGAAGATCTTTTCTTGCAAGAAACCGACTGTAGATAATATAATAAAAGTCGGGAAGAGCTGGAGTTTCAACCAGGTTAATCAGGTAAGGTTACGTTTTATTAAAGTTTGTTACCTTTTTTACCCAAATCTATTTAGTTTATGAGATATTTCTAAGCACTTGGTCTATTAACCTATCGGGTTTTTTTTAACGTGAGACACGTTATAAAAAGCGATCGTCAAACTTACCGCTAACTTTGACCTTTTAAAAAAAATCACCTCTTACTAGCCGACATACGCCGGTAAAATTAATAGCAAATAATTAATCAAATCTTAATGAAAAACTTGGTTGTTTAAGATTGTTACTAATTCAAATATTTTTTGAGTAATTCGATAAAAGTCTTGCAATAAATTACAAGCATTCGCGCATCTCTTTCTTCTTTGGATGACCAAAATATTTTATGGAGATGAATGAAAATCTTCTTCGACAGCAGTTTGAGTATTTTTGCGGCCTACTCAAATGTCCTTACTTTGGTATTGTTCGTCGGTTCGTTGAGCTCCTCAAAGTTCTGAGTTGAGCTTCGCGATGACTGACAAATGCTTGCACTGTCTGGACAGGTCCACTCGAATTCGTGTGTTGCTTTCTTCATAAAGCTCATTCCAGACATAAACGTACATGGTTCTCATATGATTTAACCAGTACACATTGTATGGATTTGAACACTAAAAGAGACTTTGACCTCTGAGTTTGTTTCGGTGTTTCTTCTCAGGGTAGTCAGCTAGGAAACACCGGCCTCATCTAGCTTAAACTGACAAAAAACATTGACGTGTAAAAGTGTTCCTTGTAACCTATTTACTGAATAAACATCATTTATCATTTATTTATCATTTAATAAGGCGTATAATAAATGATTAGGTTTTTACAGAAGTTAAAGCGTGGAAGCATGCTAGGCCCATAACCTAAAAATCAAATAACGTTTCCATGGCACAGACAGAAGTGAGAGAGTTTAATTGCAACACGTCACCTTTATACATTCTAAGTCTTTTATTGCATTATAGATGCTGCTTCTAATCATCATTACATCTTTGATATAATACTCGTAATAACATTTCGTGTGTGTTTCGGGCGATTGACTGATGCGACTGAGGCGCCACGCGTAGAGGAATTCGAAACTACACATTGCGCCCCTCTTCTGAGACGTCCAGTAGTATAGTGGGCTTGAACATTTTGATGATGCGTAGACATACCCCCCTCCTTGGAGTAACAGCCTCCAACGAAGAAGGAGTAGAAGAATGTAGAAGTAGAGAGATGTTAGGGTTCTTCCTCCTTTAGCAGCGGACACAATCTGGAGTATGATGTTCGTAACACTCAGTTAGCTGTTTTAATGTTAGCTACACGTGCCAGTCCATCCTTGCCAAGTGAAGTACTTATAACTCGTCATCGTTCATGGGTGGCAGATTGTTGTCTTTAATGAGGTATTGGGTGCTATTGTGTCGGAGTTGGACTGCCAATTACTCCTCGTCTACAGCTACAGAACGTACTCCTGCGACCAGCACTTCTAGAAGTTCTGCCTCATTTGTTCGATGCGCTCATAGCGGACCAAGCGTATCTGTAGATATCGTAAAATTGGATACACACCATCGCTTACCATCAGGTGAGATAGTGGTCAAGCGCGTGCCTAATCAAAGTAATATAAAAAAAAACTCGGTGAGTTAAGGGTCTACTACCGGCCACGTACAACGTAAAAATACTTTATCCTCTTTGTAACAAACGTGACGTTGGATTCTTAAATATTTATTTTCTATGCTATGCTACGATTTGTTTTTCAATGAGGGTGCCACTTGGCCGTTAGTAGGGCCTTAAGTGGCTGTCTAATAATTGCTTACATTATTTTATGACTATGTTCAAAGTAACAAATTATACATTAAACAAAGTATTTAGCTATAAACATTCTACGGTTGTTAGATACGTAATATTACATATAAGTAAACATTACATTGACTTGTTATGACTGTGTGATTTTATGTGTAAAACAACTTTCACAATTAAAAATAGTAACTTTCATAAAACTCATCGAAAAGTTTAATACAAAGTGCATTTCACACGATTTTTACTCACAAAAACAATTTCAAACACGCTACACGCCATGCGCTCGCAAAATATCAACTAACGTATAGTAAGTATAAGATTACTTGTGGAGTTTAGTTTTCTTCTATTTTTGAAGTTTACCAAAATACAGCTCAGGTCTCTGTGGATCTATGCCCAGGGGTAGCGGATAAATTCGTAACAAAGTTACCGCTCCCCTGGGCACTCCGGCAAGGAAGGAACAGGGGTGGGTTTTAGTCAGTAAGAGTCTGACACGCCCTCCCGCTCCACCCAGAGTGGGAGATGTCAATGATTTCCCAACCCCAAAAAAAAAAGGCGTCTGGGGATCTGCTAGGGTCGCGGGAGAGTTTGAAAGTCACAGCGGCCCTGGAACGCTCAGGCAGCTAAAGGAATACGGGCGACACGCCCGCCTGCTCCACCCAGAGCGGGTGAAGTTATTTAATGATTCCAATCCCTCAAAAAAAGAAATGTGGATGCCATCACAATAATTGAGTTTAACATTTTAATTAAACGATCATTTATAAGTCATCGAAACAATATATTAAGCCTGTATGGCTATTAGGTACTACATAAACTTATCTGTAGATAACTAGATATTTCCTTAAAACTAATGGTAAATTTTAGCCTCAGCGACTCGAGCGCCATCTTGAAGACTTGTCTGTGAATTAGTTCTAGCCTGGCGATTAGATGGGGAGCGAACTTGCAGCACTGACTCCACCACTACTTCCTCCACGAAAGGTTGACCCTCAGCATCTGGAAAGTACAGGAATAATTGCTTACTTATGTTACTTAGTTGATAAGCATCCCGTCTGAATTTCGATCACGTGGCCAATCTTAACGGAGATTACAATTCCAAGTACACAGGAGATATTGCAGTGAACAAGAGTGTGCGCAAACATTGGTTCACTATCTGTTCTTTTACTCTCATAGTCTGATGAGACGGCAATCTGATACGACTGGGGAGAGATCATGTGCAGGACCAACGACTTTACGTGCTTTCCGGGGCACGGGGGTATCACATCACCAACTAGTTGCTACAGAGTAATTCTTAGAAAAAGGCCACTGTAGGCGCGGGCTTGCGGACGGCGAGTAGTGGGTAGCTCGCCGTCCGATACGGATCGAAGCCTTTAGACAAAATACTTTTCTGTTAACGTTAACGCTAACGCCTCGTGCAAAATGTATGGCAACGACATTACTGGGCGTGAGTCACGTGACTGTTCTCTCCGTAGGCATGAAGCGTTAGCGTTAGCGGTATTTTAAAAGTTATTTGGCTAAGGGGTCTGTTCAGCCGTTTTGGCGTGATTGGGTAACAAACATCCAACCAAACTTTCTCTTGTTAACCGAAGAAAAAACGGAGGAGGTTCTCAAGTCGATACGTATATATATATTGTATGTGTAACCACGCATATCTTTTTACAGAGTAGTCCAATTTTGATAATTCTTTTATAAAATAGGATTGGGAAGTAAGAGTAGGTAATTAATTAGGCAATTTTGTGCTAGGTAATGATGAAAGCCGAATTGTTAGGTAATGTTTAAAAATCCAGTGGGAATCTACTAGGGGCAGTGGTGGCCTAGTGGTACGTCCGTGACTTAGGCAGTTGTCTCTGTCCCACCGACGGCGGAGATAGATTTTAGACTGGAATAGCACATAGGCTATATATATCTATAGTGGGGAAAGTACTAACTCCTCGTGGGCGAAGCGGCTGACAAAAGTTAGTAAATAATAATTAAGTTGGCAAACATTACATTTAACCCGGGCCTGCGGACGGCCAGTAATGGGTAGCTCGCCGTCCGATCAGCAACAGGCCCGAGAGTCGACGGCGCGTAGTGTTCCACGCGCGCCTCAAAGAGTTGTCAGCAAGAGACGGGGCCCGTCATGGCTGATGCCTGCCCGGGGGTTGAGGATAAATTCGAAACAGAGTTACATCGCCCCTGGGCACTCGAGGCAGGAAGGAACAGGGGTGGGTTTTAGTCAGTAAGAGTCTGACACGCCCTCCCGCTCCACCCAGAGCGGGAGAAGTCATAGGATGATTTCCCACCCCAAAAAAAAAAACATTACATTTAAAGATCTGTCTAAACGCCTTGTTGACACTTCGCGTGACCCAAGGGCTGGCTTTTACCTCGGCCAGAGGTTAAGCATTGCCATACAACGTGGCAATGCCGCCAGTCTTTTGGGTACACTTCCAGTCGACAGCGATGCGGAGGAATTTTTTGACGCCATATTTTAAAGTTTTATTTAGTTAGGAGTTTTTGTTTTAATTACAGTTTGTTAAGTATTTTATAAGTTTTTAATTAAAAAAAATATATTAAAAATACTGAAACCTTCAAAAATTACATTTTCTTTGTAGTACTAACTTGACACACTTGTTGGTATGGCGTGCGAATTATATGTCATTGACTGAAAGATGCAATTAAATATACAAAGATAAAAAATAAATGCTTCAACCATGAACTAAGTATAAATGACAGCTGGCGTTAAACTGGCTGTTACACAACACTCTGTTAGTAATGCCGTATTAGTCCGTCAGGCCCCTTGCGTCTCCTTAAGGACACGCGACAATAGGTTTTTAATTGTGCCTGATAATGAGGGGCTTGACGGGTAGTAGTAGTGTAGTATTTAATGAAATTATGACATTTGGCATTAATACTAACAGAGAGTTGTATTGATGATTTCAATGATTACGTACGTACTTGCTACGGCCGCGAATCATATTTTGACCAACATAAATCCCGATCATTTGTAAGAAAATTTGAATTTCGCGGGCTACCCTGGCACTTTCACCTTAACCAATGTTTGTTGCAAATACCGTTACCTATAAATAACTTCCATTCATCATTTATTAATAGGTACCTACTATTATAAAACCTTGTCCTAACTCACATAATAATTTATTAAATCTTGTTTAGGATGCGAGCCATTAATCACTGTAATAAACTAAATTAACTTTCGATGAAAGCCTTCTCTACATAGTATAAAACAAAGCCGCTTACCGCGTCTGTCTGTTTCTCCGCAACCTGCTCCTAAACCACGCAATGGATTTTAATGTGGTTTTCACCAACAGAAAGAGCGATAAATTTCGAAAAATAAAAACGAAAATTTAGGTAATGTTTGTTTGGAAAAAACTTTAGTAATAACACTTAGAATTCATTTACGTAAAAAAAGTTCAAAAAAATTGCGACTTTGACCTTCAATATCTCCAGAACCAGTGGTTTCCCAGGTACGGTCTACTGGAAAAAAATAATCCAAACAATGGGTAGAATATGTGGCTTTCGGCTTCGCAAACTGTCTTTTTACACCCGATATACGGTCGAATTGAGAACCTCCTCCTTTTTTTTTAGTCGGTTAAAAACAAAGTCCTCTGCCGCGTTTGTACGCGATAAACTCAAAAACTACGGAACGATTGTTCATACAGTTTTTATCAATAGACAGAGTGATTAATGCGGAAGGTTTAAGTGTATAATTTGTACCCGACCGAAGCTGGGGCGGGTCACTAGTTTATGATAAAACATTGTCCTAACTCACACCACACTTGATGAAACCATTAACAACTTTTTAGCAAATAAACTAAATTAAATTTTTAGTGAATAATGAACTAAATTAACTATCGAAATTTAAACGCGTAAATTAGAAAATTTTGTTCAATCCTTTCTTTTTGGACTTTAACTGACTAAAACCCACCCTTGTTCCTTCAGTTGCCTCTGTGCCAAGGGCCGCGGTAACTCTATCTTATTGTTGGGCCAACAATGAAATGATAGCATTTGTTGTTAGCCCAACCAAATGCCAACAATAAATGTTATTATTAGGATTTGGTCAGACACCATATCTAGACTTATATTCCAAAGAGGTAAAATAAGAGCAAGGTTTTATGTAGGGGGTAATCGCCGGAACCAATAACCAAATTCAAAAAAAAAAATCACTTGTAGAACGCTACATTATTTGCTTAAGGCTATAAAAATATTTATCATGGGCTATATTTTGTAAATCCACGTGGACGAAGTCGCGAGCGAAGTGCTAGTTTTAGGCTCAATTACACCTTCCGATTTCAAGGGAACCAATTTAGGGAACAGGAAGGTGTAATAGCAGTTAGAGCAGTAAGTGTCCGAGTTAGTGAGATTGAATGGCCCTGATTTGACTTCCTAAATTATGTACGATTTAGGACAGTGTAATCGCATCACCACGATTTAGAGCTAAGAGTTGTCAATTTAGCGACTTTGTCGCTACAAATGGGCTAATAGTATTTTTGTATGTGTTTAAATTATTATTTAATTTGCCAAGGTCCCTTTCCCAGAAAAAAATCTGAGTCCGCTCTTTTTTTTTGGTCCGCTCCTGGTAGAATCAGTTTTCAGAAACTTTATATCTACTTTTGATATTCTGTCTAGGGACTCGAATTTGTAAGAGATGGCAACACTGCCGACTTAGGAGCCCGATTTAGGAGTCCAATTTAGGATAGTGTGACCGCTCGCTTCCTACTTCCTAGTTAGTTTTTTCCCAAATTGGGTCCCTTGAAATCGGAAGGTGCAATTGAGCCTTTATTATACTTATAGTCATTATTGCCTTTTAGAAACAGTGTGGAGTGGTCTGTTATCAAGTAGCTGTTAGTCATACTTCCTATCTGGTAGAACTAAACCAGATGAGTGTGAGTAATCGCGGTTAAAACCAGTCCACATAACTACATAGTCTACTAATAACGTATAATAAACACGTGTACGAATTTATAAAATGTATACGGAAATTAGTTTTACAACGGTATCTATATGTCTAGTACTCTGGTTTCTGCACTATATCCATGGTGGACTTAATAATAATAATAAGACTTTATTGCAGACCATAAAAGATCCATAACCACATAATTTCAAAAAAAAAAGTACAAAAAAAATACTACTCAATGGACGAAGTTTAAAAACAGTAATAATTCGATTAAGTTAGAATATAGACAAAAATGTCAAAAAAAAATCATTATAATTAAATGTCAGTTAATTAAAAAGAAATAAAAAATTAAAATAATAAATTCAATAAAAAAAAATAAAAAACTTAGTGGTGGCGTGTTGTTAGGGTATGAATCTTTAGGAATTATCTTGATTTTCAAATGTATTTGAACTAGTTAGAATATATGAATGAGGATATGAGTAAAAAGGGGGTGACTACAGAGATAACGACTAATAGAGAAGTATGGAAGAAAAAGACATGTTGCGCCGACGCCAAATAAATTGAGATAAGAGCAGGCGAATGATGATGATTTGACCTTGTTAGAGGCTCTTATGAATTTAAAAAAAATTCGGAAGGGATACAAAAAATAAAATGAGATTAAAATATATCGGCATAAAAAAAAACATTAGATTTTTTTCATAGTTTTTATGTACCTACCTACCTACTGAAACTTTTTTTATTATAGATAGCAAAAAACTAACATGATTGTGATAACAATATTTTTCGCAAAGCAATAGGTAAAGCCCGCAACAGTTTCTCACAATTTTAACAATACGCCAAAAGTAAAACTACTCTACGAGTTACTTTGTCACACCAACCTTGAATCTCGACAAACAAAAGAACAGTCACCGACTAAATAAAGAAACAAACGTAACCTCTTACTACCACGTACAAAGTTTACAACTAAACGTTATTTATCGGAACTTCGATCATTCGAATTAAAAATTGAAAATCTATCGAAAGAAGCAAACACATTATTGTTAGTTCATTATACTACGACCGAGGGGACTAAACGTGCAATGCACACTAATATCGCCTTATAGATAGTAGTTAGTGGGTACACATGCTATGTAGAATTAACCTCAGAACAATAATAGGGACAATCACGGGCCATTGCCTCTTAAACAAACAATTTTTCAACCTAGGCGCCACGGACAGCTCTCTCTGCAGAGGCTGCTTTGACGCTGAAGAATCAGCCACTCACGTCATCCTGGAATGCGAGGCTGAACGAACGATGGGCTGCATATCATAGATAACAAAAAACTGTATAAACTGGCCTCTTATGCTATTCCATACTATGCCAGGCCTACTCAAGGTTTAGTGTTACCACTGACATTCAGCCTATTGTACTCCAGAGTGAGCTTGCAACGGTTGTTTGGACTCACAATATATGTATTTATACACATGAGAACTATGTCTATAATGTTAGTGTACACTAAACCATATTTTTTAGTCTGTCCATCTATAAATAATTTTAAAAAGTTCTAGTGTACGCACCATTGGGTCCGGTTTGTAGCTTAGACCTCGCTGGGGCTGCAGCAACAAGGTACACGATGGTCAGCAGAGAGATCAGCAGAAGGGCTCGCATCTTGACGCAGGCGCGGTGAATACTGCGCGTGAGGCGCTGCGATGTGTCATTGCTTGGCTGCGTTATTCTGTAACAAATTATTTATATCCACTCTACCCATGTTTGCAAAAGAATAAATGATTTAATTTATATGTTAATTTTTCTAGTCAGTTAAATGGGTTATGATTCAGACGCTCTATTTTGTATGATTGTCAAAAACAAATGTACTTACGCCTTGCGTCCATAAACAGTAGCAATATTTTATTAGTATATTAAATTAATTGATCCTCGTGCCCCTGTCATAATTCCAAATAATTTGAGGTCAACGTAGCATGTTTATTGCTGTCACTCACATGCCCGTCTGTCTGTCTGTCCGTCTTCTGTCACAAAATTTTTGTTCCGAAGAATTTTTTAAATTCCAACTGACCTATGAACTTGAAATTTGGTGATAATGTTTACTATTACATATACGTATATTATTATTTTATTAACAAATACCAATATATTGATAAATGTGCAAAGTTCGACACCCACTTAGCCTTAGGTTTTTTTTTGTCTACAAATCCCTCTACTTCTCTCAATCATTGAAGTTATATTCAAAATCAAATCTTAAAAGTAGTTCGTAATTTTTTCGTTCGTCGTCTCAAATGACGTCATTTCTTAATACTCTACCTGCCAGTTGTATTGTGAATATTGTGATAGCAACAAGGTACTTTGTAGCTAAATCTGAGGAAAACCCACGTCCAGATGTAGACATTTACGAGTACTTAAACCGGACTTATTACTTTCATAACGGGTCAAGTAGTTGTTACTGTAATATCTCATTGATTGACTGTCTTGAATGTTAAGAAGCTGGGAATTTGGATGCTCATTGTTACGGAAACTTGGTATAGCTTCTTCGTTTTTCATTTGATGCCTTTTTTATTTGTATTGCCTCGTTAGACCAGTGGCCATTCTTGCTGAGCATGAGGTCCTGACTTCGATTACCGGGTCGGGCAAAGTGCTATTGGTTTTTATCCATCTGCAGTTACTCAGAAGCAGCCTTGAGTCTGAGTCTGAGTCTCAAAATTATTATTTACTAGCTTCCGCCCGCGGCTTCGCCCGCGTAAAAAGTGTAATTGTAATAAGTCTAAGTGGTATTTCCAGAGAGTAGCACTTTAAATAAATCCTGTAGAAATCAAAATCAAAAGTTATTTAAATAAGGCTGAAAGCCAGATTTTTTTGAACGTCAAAGTTCTACATAAAGATAGTAGGGGTACACACACTCACTCAGTGTGTCGGGGTACCTATCTTGTTACTCTTACCGTATTAAATATAATAGTTTACCATATCGAAACTGTTTCATTTATTGGGTCCCGAACATATCCTAAATTGGTGCTTATCTTCTTGCCCGTGGCTCCGTCCGCGTAGACATTTACCGTGTTAAATATAATAGTTTACCATATCCAAACTGTTTCATTTATTGAGTCCCGAACATATCCTAAATTGGTGCTTAGCTTCTTGCTCGTGGCTCCGTCCGGTTAGACATATCATGACTATGGTCTCCTGGTAGTTTTGGAATCTACACCTATCATGATTCCAGTTCCGGAACTACTTTTTCGTGAATCCTGATCTTTTCGTAGTTTTGTGAGTCTTTATCGCTCATAATTTCAGTCCTTGAAATACTTTTCATGTTTCTGGTCTCCTGGTAATTTGTGAATCTCTACATTTCATAATACCTGCCTCGGAATATACTTTGTGATTCTGATTTCCTGGTAGCTTGTGAATCTATACCGCTCAGGATTCAAGCCCAGGCAATACTTCTTCTTGATTCTGGTCTCCTGGTGGTTTGCGAAGCTATACCGCTGGGGCAGCCCCGAAAATACCTCTTCATGATTCTGGTCCCCTGGTACTTTGCGAGACTTTACCGCTCATGATTCCAACCCCGGAAATACTTTTCATGTTTCTGGTCTCCTGGTACTTTGTAAGCGTAAACCGCTCGTTCAGCATGAATTTGGATTTCTACTTCCATCTCAGCCTTCGCTAAGTCTTGTCATTTACCGGGATAAAAAGTAGCCTATGTGTTAATCCAGGTTATGACCTACGTGTGTGCAATATTTCATTGTAATCCCTTCAGCCGTTTTTGCGATACCTTCAGCCAAACATACAAACATACAAACAAACAAACATACAAACATACAAACATACAAACATACAAACAAACAAACATACAAACATACAAACTTTCCGCTTCCGCTTCCGCATCCGCTTCCGCATCCGCATCCGCATCCGCATCCGCATCCGCATCGGCATCGGCATCGGCATCCGCATCGTCATCGGCATCGGCATCGGCATCGGCATCGGCATCCGCATCCGCATCCGCATCCGCATCCGCATCGCATCCGCATCCCGATCCGCATCCGCATCCGCATACGCATCCGCATCCGCATCCGCATCCGCATCCGCATCCGCATCCGCATCCGCATCCGC
The DNA here is from genome assembly GCA_951329385.1 of Polia nebulosa. NCBI lineage: Eukaryota > Metazoa > Arthropoda > Insecta > Lepidoptera > Noctuidae > Polia > Polia nebulosa. The sequence goes on along the minus strand of OX589588.1, from coordinate 5,901,947 downwards.
ATCCGCATCCGCATCCGCATCCGCATCCGCATCGCATCCGCATCCGCATCCGCATCGCATCCGCATCCGCATCCGCATCGCATCCGCATCCGCATCCGCATACGCATCCGCATCCGCATCCGCATCCGCATCCGCATCCGCATCCGCATCGGCATCCGCATCCGCATCCGCATCCGCATCGGCATCCGCATCTGCATCTGCATCCGCATCCGCATCTGCATCGGCATTGGCATCCGCATCGCATCCGCATCCACATCCGCATCGCATCCGCATCCGCATCCACATCCGTATCCGCATCCGCATCCGCATCGCATCCGCATCCGCATCCGCATCGCATCCGCATCCGCATCCGCATCGCATCCGCATCCGCATCCGCATCCGCATCCGCATCCGCATCGCATCTGCATCCGCATCCGCATCCGCATTCGCATCCGCATCCGCATCGCATCCGCATCCGCATCCGCATCCGCATCCGCATCCGCATCGCATCCGCATCCGCATCCGCATCCGCATCCGTATCCGCATCCGCATCCGCATCCGGATCCGCACCCGCATCCGCATCCGCATCCGCATCGCATTCGCATCCGCACCCGCACCCGCATCCGCATCTGCTTGTGCTTGAGCCTGTGCTTGTGCTTGTGCTTGTGCTTGTGCTTGTGCTTGTGCTTGTGCTTGTGCTTGTGCTTGTGCTTTCTAGTTCTAGTTCTAGTTCTCGTTCTAGTTCTCGTTCTAGTTCTCGTTCTAGTTCTTGTTCTATCTCTGTTTCTTATCTCTATGTTTGTTCTAGCTAGTCTTTAAGCCTCAGAATATATTTTGTGATTCTGATCTCCTGTAGGTTGTGAATCTATACCGCTCAGGATTCAAGCCCCGGAACAACTTCTTATTGATTCTGGGCTCCTGGTGAGGTGTGTGAAGCTATACAGCTTAGGATTGTAGCCCCGAAAATACGTATTCATGATTCTGGTCTCCTGGTACGTTGTGAGTCTTTACCGGTCATGATTTCAGCACTGGAAATACTTCTCATTTTTCTGGTCTCCTGGTAATTTGTAAATCTCTATCTCTCCTAATACCAGCCTCGGAATATGTTTTGTGATTCTGATCTCCTGGTAGTTTGCGACTCTTGTGTTTCTGGTCTCCCGGCAATTTGTAAATCTCTACCTCTCTTTACACCAGCCTCGAAATATGATTTGTAATTCTGATATCCTGGTAGGTTGTGAATCTACACCGCTCAGAATTATAGCCCCGTAAATACTTCTTCTTGATTCTGGTATCCTGGTGGTTTGTGAAGCTATACAGCTTAGGATTGTAGCCCCGAAAACACCTATTCATGATTCTGGTCTCCTGGTACTTTGTGAGTCTTTATGTCTCATGATTTCAGCCCTGGAAATACTTCTCATGTTTCTGGTGTCCTAGTACTTTTTGAGCGTGTGCGCTCGTGCAAGCCTGACTTTGGATTTCTACTTCCACCTCAGCCTTCGCTAAGTCTTGTCATTTACCGGGACAAAAAGTAGCCTATGTGTTAATCCAGGTTATGACCTACGTGTGTGCAAAATTTCATTGTAATCCCTTCAGCCGTTTTTGCGTTACCTTCAGCCAAACATACAAACATACAAACAAACATACAAACTTTCGCATTTATAATAAATATTAGTAGGATTAACTTTTTCACCACCTTTTACTTCCAATTTACCTTTGGCTTCATCCGCGTGCAGGTCTGAAATTTCTCTTCTTCATGATTCTGTTTTCCTGGTAGTTTAAGGATCTATACCGCTCAGGATTCCAGTCCCGAAAATACTTATTCAAGATGCTTTTTTTTTTACCTCTTTTGATCCCACCCTTTTTTTTTGGTTTGTTTTTTGTGATTCTGATCTCCTGGTAGTGAGTGAAACTATACCGCTCGGAAATTTTACTTCTTCACATTTCTGGTCTTCTGGTAATTTGTAAATCTCTACCTCTCCCAATACCAGCTTCGGAATATGTTTTGTACTTCTGATCTCCTGGTAGGTTATGAATCTATACCGCTCAGGATTCCAGCCCCATCCCTGGAGTTTGAGAATCTATTCCACTTAGGGTTTCAGCCCCGGAACACTCTTTGTGTTTCTGGTATCCTAGTATTTTGTGAATCTATACCGCTTAAGATTCTAGCCCCAAAAATACTGATTCACGACTCTGGTCTCCTGGTAATTTTAGAATCTATACCTCTCATGATTCCAACCCCAAAATCACTTCTTCATAATTCTGGTCTCCTGGTAATTTATGAATCTCTACCGCTCATAATCCCAGCCTTTTGGTAACATTTGTAATTCTTCTATGTCTTGGTTGTTCGTGAATCTGTACTGCTCGGAAAACTTATTCATGATTCTGTTCTCCTGGTAATTTGTGAATCTGTACCTCTCATAATACCAGCCACAGAATATATTTTGTGATTTTGATCTCCTAGTAGGTCGTAGGAATCTATACCGCTTAGGATTTAAGCCCCAAAAATACTGGTTCATGACTATGGTCTCCTGGTAGTTTTGGAATCTACACCTATCATGATTCCAGTTCTGGAACTACTTTTTCGTGAATCCTGATCTTTTCGTAGTTTTGTGAGTCTTTATCGCTCATAATTTCAGTCCTTGAAATACTTTTCATGTTTCTGGTCTCCTGGTAATTTGTGAATCTCTACATCTCATAATACCTGCCTCGGAATATACTTTGTGATTCTGATTTCCTGGTAGCTTGTGAATCTATACCGCTCAGGATTCAAGCCCCGGCAATACTTCTTCTTGATTCTGGTCTCCTGGTGGTTTGCGAAGCTATACCGCTAGGGTTGTAGCCCCAAAAATACCTCTTCATGATTCTGGTCCCCTGGTACTTTGCGAGACTACCGCTCATGATTCCAACCCCGGAAATACTTTTCATGTTTCTGGTCTCCTGGTACTTTGTGAGCGTAAACCGCTCGTTCAGCCTAACTTTGGATTTCTACTTGCACCTCAGCCTTCGCTAAGTCTTGTCATTTACCGGGATAAAAAGTAGCCTATGTGTTAATCCAGGCTATGACCCACCTGTGTGCGAAATTTCATTCAAATCCCTTCAGCCGTTTTTGCGATACCTTCAGCCAAACATACAAACATACAAACATACAAACATACAAACAAACAAACATACAAACAAACAAACATACAAACTTTCGCATTTATAATATTAGTAGGATGTGTAACATCTTTTCTCTCACTTTTCAGCAATCGGTGGAAGTGATTTCGTGGAATGGGATGGAAGTGTGTAACAGGAAACCGGGGAAGCGCTATATGATTGGACCAATGTGCGCGCGTTATTTGATTTGACCAATGATGCGCGGGGCCATCAGATGGAGAAGCACGCGCATGATAAGTCTGCGCGCGTTCGAAGTCGGAACTGAACGTTTTATTTTATTAAAAAAAAAAAGGATATAATGTTAATGTTGCTTATTACCAAGGTGAGATGTCAAATGTGACACATCATAATGCGACTACTGTAAGGCTCGCTTGTTTTTTAGGGTTCCGTACCCAAAGGGAAAAACGGGACCGAGATTACTAAGACTCCGCTGTCCGTCCGTCTGTCTGTCTGTCCGTCTGTCACCAGGCCGTGTATCTCATGAACCGTGATAGTTACAGTTGAGGTTTTCACACATGATGTATTTCTGTTGCCGCTATAACAACAACTACAAAAGAACAGAATAAAAAAATATTTAAGTGGGGCTACCATACAACAGACATGATTTTTTTGCCATTTTAATAGATAATGGTACGGAACCCTTCGTGCGTGAGTCTGACTTGCACTTGGCCGAGTTTTTTAAAACTATCCTACACTGCCTACTGTTGGGTAAAGGCCTCTCTTCCACTTTCACTTCTCTGTACATTGTGTAAAAAAATATAATTAAAATATTTTATATTATTTACCGTAGTATAGAGTGCAGAATAACGCTATTTTAATTGCATAATACTGTTAGTGGGGGGTGAGATTTCCAAGTCTTTAAGGGAGAGGACATTGAAAGAAGAGAAGCGATTAATAAGTAGGTAAGTAAGTACTCATCGCAGATATTAGCTGCCGGATTTCTATCTACAGATTTATTCAATTCATAGTTGGATGAATAAAGTAAAATACCTACTTAGTAAGTATTTACTTACCCACCTTTAAAGGAATACTCGGGCAGATTAGAATTATTTGGAGGATACCTTTACCCAGCAGTGCACATGCAGGTTCTAAAAAGAAGCTTCCACCAATTTCTAAGAAAACAACAATTACTTTATTAACGCCTATATTATATACAGAGTGTAACGGAAAGGTGTGGTCATATTTTGAGAACTGCATCTGCTCATCGATATGAACCACTTTATTCAAGAAAAAGTGAGAAAATTCTCAAAAAAAATTTACCGCCATACAAATATTGATCAGCTGATGCCAACGTTGTATGAAAAGTCCAATTTTTTTTTGGGAATTTTCTATTTTTTCTTAGAGAAAGTTATTAATTTCCATGGGCAGAACCGGTTCATAAGATAGAAAGAAAGAAAGAAAATACGTTTATTTACGGTAAACATGACGCAAAAAACAGAGAAACAACAAAAAAAAAAGAAAAGCTGGGGGAAAATATGCGTCACATCCACGCAAAACGGCCATCGCTCAGCTTAGTGCTGTGACCCTATACAAGACAGAGCCCCAGCGCTGGTTTTCAGCGACAGCCGAGACAGATATTATATTAGATATTATAATTATAGACGCCTTTCCGTTACACCCTTCCCCCAGCTTCTGCCAGCGGCTTCATCCGAGTGGAATTAGTACTTAACCTGTCATAAACTTTCAGCTCCTTTTTCCCCCCTTAAGGGTTGAATTTCGAAAAACCGTTTTATAATGGATACCTACTCTTCACAAAGAACACACCCTCCAAATTTCATGTCTCTAGGACCAGAAGCTGTGCATTGATATATCAGTTAGTCGGTGAATTCTAAATAAACAGATTTACCAAAACTTTGACCTCATAGGATTTTTTTAAACTTTCTCGTACACAATATAAAATCTTTCTGTATCGATTTCTATTCTCTACATTAATTTGCCTACATTTAAATTCGACCGATCTATAAACAGAATATTGTCACATAGCCCAACCGGTATCACCGCTATTCGCTATTCTTATGCTAATAAATGCGCACCATATACCGCAAACGGTGGTTGCACAATCTCCAACACATTCGCGACCAATCTCGCTAGCTGACACACATTCATGCGTGTTGATCGCAGACTTATAAAGTTAAAAGTTGTCTTGTTAAATAAGTGGTTGTGTCAGTAAAAACTTGTTCCACTTACATTGTGTATTAAATGCGAGCTAAAGAGGACATAGTGTAACCAAAAATAGTAGTATTCCAGTTAAATGAAAAATGATATTTATTTTGCCAATAGGTATTAAAAACACTTTTACACGTCAATAATTTTTTGTCAGTTCGGCATTTCCTAGCTGAACTCTGAGAAGAAACACCGAAACAAACTCAGAGGTGAGAAGTTTCTTTCAAAGTCCATAAATCTGTACTGGTCAAATAATATGAGAACCATGTACATTAATGTCTGAGATTATCTTTTGAGGAAAGCACCACGCAGATTTGAGTGGACCTGTCCTGACCTGTCCTGCAAGCATTTGTCAGCTATCGTGTAGCTCAACTCAGAACTTTAAGGAGCTCAACGAACCGACGACGCACAAACGTATTCAAACTGCCAGACAATCATGAATTCTACGTAAATATAACGACCTACATAGTTGGCAAATGATGATCAGTACTTGCAAACTAACGATGATTCCAATTGTTTGGTTAGTATAGGAATGGCCACTAGATATTAAGGTGTAGAATCTCTGCCCAAGGGTTGAGGATAAATTCGAAAGAGTTACCTCGCCCCTGGGCATTCAGGGCAGGGAGGAACAGGGGGTGGGTTTTGGTCAGTAAGAGTCTGACACGCCCTTCCGCTCCACCCTGGAGCGGGAGATGTCATTGGATGATTGCCCGACCACAAAAAAAAAAGGTGTAGAATCTACCCTAGCTGTCTTGAAATTTCCAAAAGCTCTGCAAAAAAAAAAACCCGCCAAGTGCGTGTCGGACTTCACACATTTAGGGTTCCCTAAAAAATGAGGGAACTATCAAAGAAAAAATCTAGTTTATCAATATACCTATTAGTATTTATTAGTAAAATATACGTATAAACATTATCACCAAGTTTCAAGTTCATCATCATCAGCCTTTTAAGGCCCCTACTGCTGGGGCACAGGCCTCCTCTCTGTGAGAGGGTGTGGGCCGTAATCCACCACCCGGGCCCACTGCGGATTGGTGGATGTCACATGTCTTCGAATTGTTTCTAGGACATGCCGGTTTCCTCACGATGTTTTCCTTCACCGTTTTGAGAGCAGTGGTGATGAAATAATCTGCACAAAGTAAAACGCCTGCCTGGGTTTGAACTCACGACCTACAACTTGGCAGTCGCGGCCAATACCACTGAGCCACCACTGCTCTTCAAGTTCATAACATAGGTCAATGGGAAGTTAAAAAATTCTTCGGAACTAAATTTTGGGACAGATGACGGATAGACATACAGACGGACACGTGACTGGCAGCTGCAATAGGGCCCCGTTTGAACCCTTCGGGTACCTACGGAACCCTAAAAAACTAAAATAAAACACGTCGAAATTTTAATTCGATATTTTTTTCTTTTGCAGTTTCTCACGATGAAGGGTTTTTCTGACTAGCGAAACAAGTTCTTACTCCTACACTTCTGGGACCTCTAACGGTGTTAATATCGGCTCCAAATACCGCACAAACCAATACATCATCACATGAATTTATAATATTTGACCCTCTGACCCCTCGATCGTCACCCGGGTGTTAACTGCCGATCCCTTGTTCCTCTCCACAGAGAGCTTTAGAAAGAACATTAGCAAATTATAAAAGAACCTGTATTTAAAACTAGTTTTCCTAAATCCTTATTTATTGGTCGTTAAATGGTCATATATTTTATAACTCTCTAATAAAACTTATAACTGTCACGCATTAATCAAATAGATATTAATGGAGTTTAAGGTGAAGTGGTCAATTATCACCCAACATATTCTGCACTCAAATGAGGTGCTGGAGGAGAATGTTAGGAGTCTCATGGACCGATATTCGCACCAACATCTCTTCACTCCAGGGACTCGACACTAAGCGACGGCTTTCGTCGGTACAAAGTCGCATATTAAAATTCTGTGGACTCGTGTCCAGGCACGAGAACTGCTCCATAGAGCGCCTTGTCGTGTAGGGAAAGGTGGCGGGCACAAAGAAAGGGGAGAGTGGGCGAAGAAGGTCACCTTTGCGATAGACCGATCTAATTAAGTCTGCTGTTGGTGGTCCTTTGCACGAGTGCAAGAGGATTTCGGGCAGCAGAGAGAATTGGCAAAGGATCGTGGAGCGAATAACATCGGCCTTCGCAGAATTCACTACGTGATGATCGCAACCACTCTGTCAAGAGTGTCACGACGAAGAAGAATAAAAAAGAAGTATTCTGTACATGAATCTACGTTTTGGAACGAATCACTAACTACTTTATGACTGACTTCTTGACAAAGAAGTCCGAAATTCAAATCAACATAACATAACATAACAAAAGTTAGGCAAAGGTGTCCTATAGTAGGTATGGAACATAATGTAGGATAAAAAATATATTTTAAACAAGCTTTTACACCGTCTGTCACAATTAGATGAGTACACAAAATGTCGTATCCGTGCTGTTCAGCATTGAAGATTTCCTTTATCTGGAGCTAATCCTGGAGGTCGATTCTGATCATGCTTACCATAAAAATGCATTTTCATCGGAACTGAATTACCACGTAAAAATTCAACTCCGTAAGATAAGAGTGGTTCTAATTTAACTTGCAAGATTTGACCCGAACATACATACGTACAACATTGGAAGTTAATGCGCAATTATACCACTTTTAATTTGAACATCACGTCTAAACAACTAGTCTTATTTCTTTGAAAAAAATATATGTTACTTTAGACAATTTCCGCCGTAATTTAATATCAGAATATTTCAAATTATATTTTTAGAACATAGTGTAATTAATTTGTAAAGTTATGTCTAACGCGGATTTTTTTAAAATGAGAATCACGCAAAAACTATAAAGCGTATTTTTATGAAACTTTCACCATTTTAAAGATCATTTAATTATTTATAATTTAGTTTCAGTGTTTCAGTTTAATACTTGTTGTTTTATGTGTAATAAATTAATAATGCGTCTAATTTCGGACAGCGCTCCTTGATGGGCGAGTCCTATTACTGGATGGACGTACGACGCGTTACGTGAGCTCAGCGCAGAACACGCAAGCTAACCACTCAAGCTCATTGGCAGCTAATAGCGCCTTAAATAAAAGCTTTTAATAACGTACTTGTACAGGGTGTAACGAAAAACATTCTTCGAGAGAGTCATACTTTTTTTTTTTTTTTACTAAATTCTTAACAAAAGAATCGACTTTCCGTACAAAATTATCATCAGCTGATCAAAATTAGTATTATAAAAGTATGTTTTTTTTTGGCATTAATTATAACTATCTTGAAGAAATGTTTCCATGCATGTTCAGAATCAGTATTTAAAATAAGATTTCTGTAAAAACCCTGTAGAAAAGAAACTATGTATCAGGCGATTAAAACACTACCACGCACCACGCAGCGTAGCGCGTGAATGAGTGTTCTAACGTTGCTTCTAAGTATCTCCGTTTGTATAGAAAACACGCAAGATGTAGTGTGATGCGTGGCCGTGTGATAATCGCCTAAGAGCCGGTCGCCGGAAAACCTTAAACTGAAAAACGACGCTGTTCACCAACTGGTACTTTTACCTGATTCCACTAATTATGTAGATGAGTTTAATATTAGCGCAGGAGTCAATAAAGAGTCAATAGTCCCATCAATGAGCAGGACGCATTAAAAAGAGACCATTTTGTTTTGCAGATCATTTCTGCGCATGCGCTGCGAGAGCAACGATCTGTTTATAGATCTATAATCTAGAACAAACTCGATTTATTGTTATTTCATTCCAGACGTGACTACACGCTGTAATTGTCAAAAATACAGCTTCTAGTAAAAAAATCCTGGGCGTTTGGCGCATCTAGATTTGTGTTATTTTGTATCATTAGGCACTTTTTGTCTTTATATGCAAGTATCTAGCGGTGACATCAATATGAGTCTTGATAACTAAGGCAGTAGTTCCACCACGCCGGCGAGGAAGCGACTAACTATCGGCTATTTTGACGCTCAAGAAACATATATACATTCCGTGTAAACAAGAATTGCATATATTAATAGCTGATCGCTGATCATTCACGCTGCCGGAGAAGTCTCGCGCCACAAGTTTGTCACGTGCGACAAGGTCTATCAAAGCTTACTCGCTCAGCGACACTCGCTCAGCTAAGCTCGCTTGGCGGTCAGAACTCACAACGAGCGAGAGCTAGAGACCAAACCGAATGAGTGGTACGAGTAATTGCCCGCCGCACTCGAACACTCGTTTAAAGCCTAGCGACAAAAGTGTCGGCACTGCACACTCGCTACTCGCTGCTCGCCTACTCGTTTTTAGTTTGAAGCTCTACTCGCTACTCGTTCATCGGTAGCGGTGGGTCAAGTGCCTAAATCATTACGTAAAAGGATTACTTATTAGGCAGTTGTCCCACTGCCGGCGAGTAAGCGACTAACTCTCGGCTATTTTGACGCTCAAGAAACGTACAATAGAAGACATTCCGTGTAAACAAAAGAGATGAATATATTAATAGTTGATCGCTGACTGTTTACAGATCAGGCGAGGACTCGCTCCATAAGTTTCTCGCTGAGCGACAAGAGCTATCAAAGTTTACTCGCTCAGTGTCACACGCTCAGCGATATTTGCTCCGGTCAGAACTCACGCCAAGAGACGAACCCGAGCGAGTGGTGCGAGTTATCGCCCGTCGCTTTCGAACACTCGCTTAAGGGCCTACCTCCGCATCAGTGGCGCCCTCATTGAATAAAAAATCATATATTAGCATAGTAAATAAACATTAAATAATCCTATGTTACGTTTGTTACAAAAGTACCAAAAACGGCCGTTTTTGACACTTTTGAATACGAAACATTTTGAGTCCTATTTTAACAACGTAAACATACCATATCCTCTTTGTAGTAAACGCAACATAGGATTCTTTAATATTTACTTTCTACGATTTTTTATTCAATGAGGGGGCCACTTGGCGGATATATACGCCTTAATGCCCCGCGACAAAACTATCGGAACTATCACTCGCTACTCGCTGCTCGCCGACTCATTTTTGTTTAGAAACTCTACTCGCTACTCGCTCATCGCCGGCGGTGGGACAAGTGCCTTATATGGACATTAAACTTTCATTCGGTTCCGTAAATACCCATAGCTATCATCATCGTTATCATTTCAGCCGAAAGACGTCCACTGGTAGACATAGACCTGCTCAAGTGTCGTCACAACGACCGGTCCTGTACGTCTTATATCCATCGGATTCTCAACACCCACACCAGGCCATTGGTCTATCTTGTGGGAGGCATTTCAACATTGTATGTAGTTTTATTTACTTTACGAGCATCGTTTATAAAAACTGGTTAAGTTAGTGTCGGACTTCGCACATTTAGGGTTCCGTACCAAATGTATTTTTGACAATTTGTATGGCTTTGGGTCAACAAGATTCTTAATCTGTGAAAATTTGAAGACTATAGCTCCAATCGTTTGGCTGTAAAACCTGTGTGACAGACGACGGACAGACAGACAGACGGACACGTGAGTGGCAGCAATAAGGCTCCGTTTGGATCCTTCGGGTATGGAACCCTAAAAATGTGAAAACAAATATAAATATTTGTGTTAGACGCTTGGTAAAAGGTCAAGTCTCAGAATTCAGAGGATGCGGCCACCTGTTATATTATTTTGCCACTAAACGATCGGTGGACGTTGATGTGCAGGCTGCTAATAATTGACTATCAAGATAGTTTATTGGCAGTGCATTGCATCTGGGTTTAATCTCATCATCATCATCATCAGCCTTTTAATGTCCCCACTGCTGAGGCACAGGCCTTCTCTCTATGAGAACCCTAGACCGTCCATAATCCACCACGCGGGCCCAATGCGGGTTGCTGGATGTCACATGTCTTTTAATTTTTGGTTCTAATACATGCCGGTTTCCTCACGATGATTTCCTTCACCGTTTTGAGAGCAGTAGTGATGAAATAATTTACACGAAGTAAAGCGCCTCCCTGGGTTTGAACTCACGACCCACAACTTGTAAGTCGCGGTCGTTACCACTGGGTCACCACTGCTTGTCGGGTTTAATGTAGATTAAACCCGAGAAGCAGTGGTGGTGAGATATAATGAGATTTGCACATAGAAGTCAATCCATATAGCGGTTATAGTACTAGATCTCCTTCTTCTTTTCGTTTCGACGGTACATTTTTTTAATCATACTGTTTGGGCCCAGTAGGTTGCCACATTGTACTTAGGTCCTCTAGAGTGCAGGTAAATGGACACTTGGGGCACTCCAGCAAATGTACCATGGCAGTAGGTAATTATGTTTTTCAAAATTCTGCCACTCTTGACAAGTAGACAAATCCGTGTGACAAAAATATTAAAATTATTATTGTCGATAAATTAGTCATTCTTACGACACCATCTTTTGCGGCTGCAATTAATTATCCTCATCTAGCTGTATTATATTTTTATCATAAATCCTGCCTTATAAGCACAATGTGATTTAAAAGCTTTTTCTTCAATGAATGTTGTTTTTATTTATGGTGTCTGTTGTTGTTTCTGGCGACGAAATGTCCCAGATTGATTGAATCCTTTGCATCTCTTTTTATCGAGAATTTAAGATCAGGCAGTGAACAAGAATATATCACGCTTATTGTATTACTTGACATACCTAAAGCTTTTGTTATAGCAAATAGCAACACATTAGTCATCATTTTTATTTTTACACACATTGTGAAAATCAAATAAACCATGTATATAATTAATTAATTAGCCAGCACACAGATAAACCCTGAGAGATTTTCGTTGTGTGGCTAAAACCAAATTGTAATAGGCTTAGTGTTTTAGAAATAAATAAATAAATAACAATTACAAAGAGAGCCTAACACACCAAACACACACACAACACTAAACACTTATCCATAGATAAGTATTTTTTTTTTACATAACTTCAGTAACAACTGCTTCAGTAAGCCTATGAACTTACGGAAGCTGTTGTGGCATAAATCATGAATCGACATTATCTTTAAAACTGCCAGGTTATAGAAACAAAAAACGCAAAGAGGTTTTATCGATTTATTCCAAACACATTACCAAAAATTAAAATAGGGGTTAAAGCTCGGGTAGTACCATGCAGGACTCATCATGACATCATGTCGGGGTGGACTGTGCTTAAACATGTCTTTCCAGGGGTCTGGCATCCTTGGTGTAAACGAAGGCTGCTGTATCCTTGAATATGATGGCTGAGACATCCTCGGGAATGATGTCTGTGATATTCTGGGGAACGACGGCTCTGGTATCCTTTGGAACGTGGGCTGTGACATCCTTGTATGATACGCAGAGTTCGAAATACTAGGGAACGCTGGGAACGGATCAGGGAAGAATAAATCGTTCATCATTGGCTTCATAAATGAATGAGACCAAGGATTAAAATCTGGGATCTTGGGTCCAGCAGACGCTGAAGCAGATCCCGAGTTAGATGAAGACGACACTGATACTGACCCTGGCATAATCTTAATGGTTCCTGAGACACCGTCACCTTGTTTTGTGATCGTTATAGGCATAGGCATTTTGCCGTCAGTAGATTTGAAGATGAAGTTTCCTTTGCTATCTGTCTTGATCATGGAGGAGTCTAGCGATGGGTAGAACTTCACGCCGGTCATGGAGGATGTTCTGCCGTATCTGGAGTCTACGCCGCTGATGCTGGCGACACCCATCCCGTTGTTGAAAGACGCGTGTGCAGAGACATGGTGCGGAGCAGGCGCCTTGCTAGCTGTGCTGGATCCCTTTGTCTTACTTGCCTGTTCAACTTTGCTGGATGGACTCTTCGATTTAAGATCCGCTAGAAATAGAAATAGAAATGTTAATAAAGTATAATATCACAACATAGTCAAAATTTTAATAAATGACAAAAATTCTTCACAAAATTATTCAAATCTTATTTCCGTTCAGAGGTTACAATTAATTATGTCCAAAAGTCGCAAATAAAGTTCTAATGATCAGAACTTATCGATGTTTTATTAATTTCTATAAACAAAAGGATGGAGCTACAGTTACCTGCTCCCGTTGCAGCCACTAGTAATATATAAACAACGAACACTCTTCCTATCTTATTCATGTTGCAGACCAAACAGAAATGCATGACAAACATCGATCTCTCACTTTATATCCTCATCGTAAAATTACAAGTTTTCGCCTTTATAGCATAAGAAACGGTTCTTAATATAGACGCTACGACAGATCTGTTTTTAAAGATAATTTCTCTACTATTATTTTACAAACTTCGTTTTGATTATCCATTTATAGTTCTTGAATGTAGTAATCATACGTTGAAGGTATTGGAGCTAGGCAATTGTGTGAAGCAATTATTATTATTTAATTTCATCTTTGCCGCCATGGTTTGAGTTAACAGTACCATGATTGTTCGTTTGGGGACGACAAAAAACCAGTGGTTATTGAAAACAGTTTTAATATGATCATTAGAATGATTTTATAAATTCGAAGATAATAATGTGCTGGAATATTTTTTATAACACTATAGTTGCATTATGTATTGATATATTCAATTTACATTGCTAATCACGTCTGACAAGTTCATAAAACATAATGTGAGTACCGTAAAAAGCTAATATGAAATAGCTCTTAAATATAACGGAGACTTTGATGGATTGATCAACAGATCGTTTTAACCCACACGTTTAATTAAAATTAACTATTAAGTGCCCTAGGTTATGGGTGGTGAACAATATAAATTTATTTATGATATTTGACATCAATCCAGCAACCTGGCTGTTAATTTTCTTCAGAAATTTCTTTTCGTTATCTGTGTAAAATGACTATTCTTTTGCGGTGACATTGTATTGAGATCTGCCTCCCACACTTCGTTGTTCTCAATAACCTTAAAAGTCTTAGCATCAATATTTAAATTAACAGTATCACTGCTTTCTTTTGTCTTCATGGGTTTTTTTTGGCTAAATGTGATTCAAAACACCGTTATGATTAAATAAAATTAAAGTAGATATTATAGGAAGCTATTAATTCAGAGACACATCTGAGCGAACTGTCTCAGTGAGCGCTTTTGGATGCGTGCAGTATTCATCGTTGAATATATACCTCGTTTAGCCTTAAATACAAGAGTATGAGTCACCGTAGATGTGTTTTATTCCGTCACAGGAAATTATTCATTAGCTAGCAACAACTAGTTTTTTTTTTGTCACTTTTCTATGTTGCTACTGTAACGTTATCATTATTTGACGGAAATCATCTGGTCTTGCTGTGCTATGCTTACACTCTTCTTCAATAATTTCCCCAATGTAGTTCTTTTGATTCATGTGATCGTTTCTATGTCTCTTCCTTAATAAATTGGCGTGAAATTATAACCAGCAATTATAGAACTACTACTATTACGACCTGTCTGTAGTTTCTCCATTAATTACTTTTAAACGGTGTCCCAGTCAAAAAGGAACCCATTCTGATTTATTAAAATTGGCTACAAAATACCATGTAGTTGTGCGCAAAGTAATAGCTTTAGTGGATAATTTGTTATCGAATAAATCGAAATTTACGCCGTTTTGGAGATACTCTATAGTTTTTTTTTCTTTTTAGTAACTTTATGTTTATTTATATTTTACGGGTAACGGTTTACTTGAATATTGTTGAGCACATTTGTCTACTTATTAATCCATTAAGAATGTGGCAGACTCATTTGTTAGTATCATAAGTATGTATGAGGTGGGCGGTACAGTTATCAGCTTACGATTAGTGAGCATATTTCTTAGCTAACTATTCGACTTGTTATTTATTGGTCGAACAGCCTTCTGCATGCGTAGTAAGTAGTAATATATGTATAGCTATACATATATTACTACTTACTACGCACTTACATTTAAATTGAAATATTTTTGTGCGCTGTGATCTGAAGGTAACTTTACAGTGTCATTTTTAATAATTATTCAACCATTCTTTTAATTCATAAAGCTTCTTAATTATTGTATGTTTATTTTAATTTAGTATATTATACTAAGTATTTGATTATAATATACATATTATGAATAAATAACTTAATGGGATAAACAGGCTAAAAGAAAACAAATTAATAATAATAATAATTCTTTTAATTCTGACTCCAATAACACTTCTCGAAACCAAGAAAATCTCCCAACTGTGCTGGAATCGACTAGACCAGATTAAATATAATTAATTATCACTAATAGATTATTTAATGGATTGGAGCAGCAGGATGCATGCAGCTGCCTATTTGACCTCCACAACCTATTTAAACATTGAGTACTTGATACGCTAAGTAATATGATAGTTAAAAATAAAATTGAAAATTTTAGTAACTTTTTATTTAGTTTTTTTTGCAGCCAGATTTTTTTTTTTGTTTTTTTCACTTCCTGTATTTTAGAGAGCTATATTTTAAAAAATGCCTCGTCAAGCCCTTCATTTTGATATAAAATAAAATAAAAAAGCCTTTTATTTCCTACAAATTAATTTTACATATAATTTTTACATTAACTTATCTTTAAACGCTTAACTAATTAAAATCAATACCTACTTATTTTGTTTATGTCATATTATGTAGCTATTTACTGTTTTTTATTTACTGTTATTATTATACTTGTTTGACACTGTATACTATTTAAACGCTTAACTAATTGATCTTAATACCTACTTATTTTTATTTATTTTCTATATTATTTACCTATAACTATTTTATTTACTATTATTAATATACTATATAATATTTACTACTAGATAATATTTACTATTATTATTAGCTAGCTTGGTTTGATTTTAGATACCTAAATAATATAATTTGTAGGAACCCCATTATTTTGTGAAGGCTTCCTCCAAAGATGCCCATTTGATATACCGTAGTAAAATTATGACAAACAAGCTGAAGTGCCATACCTATTAGCAGTAGAACCGATGATCGTTGGGGTAGACATGTTCTTGAGTGGAGACCACGAATCCGCAAACATAAGGTAGGACGCCTACGAGGCTAGGTGGAGCGATAATCTTCGCAGGGTGACTGGTAGCGGCTGGATAAGAGTTGCCGAAAACCAAGCAGAATGTCGTGCATTTGGAGAGGCCTATATCCAACAGTGGACTGCTATAGGCTGATGATGATGATGTTAATTATGACAATCTCATAAAAAAATACTACCATTGGCATCTACATTTTTTTTTAATTCATACAGCCTATGCCACTCCGCCTGTCAAGACCTAATGATACCACATTTTTTAAAATCCATCCAACCGTTTAAGCTAAAAAAAAAAACCGTTTAAGCTACAGGGCGCGCCAAAGTAATAGACAAACAAATATACATACACATACGTGCATACACACACACTCACGAAAACAATTGAATTCCTCTCTTGGCATAATATTGTTTGGCATAACGTTTTCGCATAACTTTTATTAGCATAATAATACTTTGGCCTAATGTAATGGTTAGTATAATAACTGTCATTTGGTCTAAATTGTTTTGGCATAATTTGAAGTTGCATAAATTTTGGAGTCATACTATTTATTAGTCTATTAATCATGAGCCATAAATGTAAAAAGTCATAATTGGTTGATTGGGTGTATGTAGGCAATAATTTTTTGTTGAATATTAGGCACTAGATAATGAAATACAGTTGTGGTCAATGATATTTTTTTTATAGATAGGTACTCAGTAAAGATGATTCTTTGTTTTTATTAACTATCATGCAATTAATACGATTGTGAAATAAAAATAAAAATATGAATACTCATTACATTATACATAGTTTAACATAGCATCACGACATCCAGACGGGAATTCCCCTCTTGGCATTATCCAAGAGCGAGCGAAGTGAGCTCGGCAACTTAGGGCACCCCGACACGGACAGGTTAGCTTTGAAGGCGATGACGGGGGCTACAGTGAGCGAGCAAAGCGAGCAAAAACAGCCTCCGTCATTCCCATCGGGTTAGGTTCCTTTAATTTCTCTAGACAGAAATAAGAGTCCCGCGCAGCGGTGCTCCGTCAACCTACCTTGCTTACGACTGTCGTTAGCACAATGCTGGTTAAAAAAAAGCTCCACTTTTCAATTACCAACTAGATTTTCAATTAACAGAATGGCTTCTTCAACACAAACAGAATCCTTGCTCACATACATCGCATAACACTTCCAATTTCTCAAATATTCAAACATAAATTCACCCCTCTCCCACATCCACACACCCCCAATCATACACTCACACACCCCAATTCATACACACACCCCTATTCATACACACACATCCCCATTCATGCACACACACACCCCCATATACACATACACTCAATTAATCTTTGCATACAAATACATACCTTCTAATGCTCCTATATCTTTGTCTATGTTATTGTTTTTATGGTAGATCGACACATCCCTCAAGTTGTAAAATCTAATTAAAATAATCTATTAGCCGAACACTGCCTCCTAAAATACAGGCTACCCTAGTTTAGGAGGCTGGGTTTACTAATTATTGGATTCAGATTTCTGCAACAATATAACTCTTGCAATGTTCTATGCCAACCCAACTTATGTATTGAAATTATACCTTATTTTAAGGCCTCTGTCATAGTTTACCATAATCTGCAAATTTTTAAGAAATAATTTACTCATTTATTTATTTATTATTTAATTTTTAGTCGGCTACCCGGAACCGAACTAGTTAAAAATGGTTAGGTTAGGTGAGCTTAAAACTGTGACCCCTTACACCAGAAACGACTAAATTATATTAAAAAAAAAATGTGACTAGTTTAGAAAATGTACTATTATAAAAATAATGATATTTTGTATGAAAGTGATTTATCAAAATAATATAAAATATTAAATGAAAAATGTTTAAATGATTAAATATCGTCCGAAAAACACATACATTTGTTTGGCAAATGCTTCTCTTTACATTTGTAAAGCAAGTGTTTATAAAATAAAACATTTGCGGAATAAGTTGTTTGTGAATTAATAGTATACACTACACACACACACTAGTACATTGGAGCAATAATCAACATAATGCGATATAGTGGTGTTGATTCTGTTGTGCACAAACCAAACTTAATTTAGGCTATTGCTATCTTTTTCTCTCTAATAATACAAGAAAGAGACGGACGTAAATTAAAGCTGTCAAATTTAGTTTGAACTAATATTTCCATACAAATTAAGGGTACACGTAAAAACAAGTCGTCTACAAACACGGCGAAGCGCAAGGCGTAAACTAGTTTGACATCTCTAACTTAGTGCATAGCTATAGCCGTACTTTTCTCGCACTACCTTTTAGTAAAAGATAGCAATTCTCTAATTTTAGTTTAGATATTGAAGAAGAGAATCCGTACCAGTGTCCACTAACGTTAGGAGTTAAAATTAGGGTTTATTATTTTTATTACAAAGATTATTGATTATGTGTAAATATCATTATGCGTTTATAACTTTATGCTTTATAAGATTATACCTTATAAAAAAGTGCTTCATTATTATTATGCCAACTGTATTTATGGCAATAAACATTATACCAAAACATTTATGCCTAATAATTTTATGCATAATGATCATTACGCTGAATTTCGTTATGCCAATGGAAATTATGACAGTATATTTTATGATTATCAATATTAACCCTTAGAAAAAAAAAAAAAAAAAAAAAAAAAAAAAAAAACTAAATATATATATTAAATTTTTATTTTATTTCTTGTGTCTGATTTTATGATATGGGCTATTTTATGCCTGAAATAAATGATATTTAATTTAATTTAATTTAAAAGACCTATCTAACGATACCTTACACAATAGTATAGGCGAAAAAAATATTTACCTACTTTTTTATGCAGGGAGGTACCAAAAAAATCCTTTTCAATATTTTATTATTTCGTTTTCTTGGCTTATAATATAATTAAAGGTTGTAACGGAAAGGTGTGGTCATATTTTAAGAACTGTATCTGCCTATCAATATGAACAACTTTCTTCAAGAAACCCTGAGGAAATTAAAAAAAAAATTTTTAGCTCCCATACAAATATTGATCAGCTGATGATAACTTTGCATGGAAAGTCCAATTTTTTTTTTTAAGAATTTTCTATTTTTTCTTAGACAAAGTTGTTCATTTCCATGGGCAGAACCGGTTCTTAAAATATGACCACACCTTTCCATTACAGCCTGTATATCATTAAGGGCCTACCTCCCCGTAAAGTGTCAAAAACGGCCGTTTTTGGTACTTTTGCTTACTACTTTGGATACGAAACACTTCGAGTCCTATTTCAACAACGTAAAAATACCTTAAGCTCTTTGTAAAAAACGCAAAATAGGATTTTTAAATCTTTATTTTCTACGCTTTACTACGATTTTTTATTCAATGAGGGCGCCACTTGGCGGTTAAATACGCCTTAATCCATGCAAAATTGCATCTTTCTAGTACTAACAGTGAACAGACGGACAGACCGAAACTATAAGGATTCCTTATCCTAAATAAGACTATGGAATCCTAAAAAAGGTATATTACTTAGCTATCGTCAATCAAGCAAAATACCAAATTATAAGTTTTAATTTCAAATTATATTATTTGGTAATTTTTTATTAATACAATCATATTCTGTTTGATTAAGATAATAATGAAGCATATATTTACATAATATTAATCAATTAGTGAATTATTTATAACCAAATAAAATAATCAGACTTCCATCATACCTACCAGCCATGTGGTTTAGCTAAAATTAAAATGCAAATATTATACAACAAAAAAATAATCAACTTGGTTTTTCAATATTCAGATCATTTTTAACCATAGAGCACGGTACGCCGGTGGCCTGTGTTGCTCTATGTTTTTAAGTCGTATATATCCGCCAAGTGGCGCCCTCACTGAATAAAAAATCGTAGCAAAGCGTAGAAAATAAAGATTAAAGATTCCTATGTTGCATTTGTTACAAAGAGAATAAGGTATTTTTACGTGGTTAAAACAATACTCAAGATGATTCGTATCCAAAGTACTAGGTAAAAGTACCAAAAACGGCCGTTTTTGACACTTTTGCTTATTACTTTGGATACGAAACGCTTTGAGTCCTGTTTTAACAATGTAAAAATACCCTATCATATTTGTAACAAACGCAACATACGATTCTTTAATCTTTATTTTCTATGCTAAGATACGAATTTTTATTCAGTGAGGGCGCTACTTATGGGGAGGTAGGCCCTTAATTAACTAAAGAATAAACAGGGCTGTTTGACATATTTGCTATAAAAAACTGTCAAACCGATATTTTATTTTCTCTGGTAAAAATTATCTGCCTTTTCAAAAATCGGCATCCAGAAGAAGCTATTTAAGTTATCTGTTAAATTTGAACTGACGTTAGTAGACGAGAAATCATCTAAAATATTCCATTGATAATATTTATGTATTTTTCTCTTAACACCAGCTAACGACATCTATTGTATTATGTGTGAACTACGTAGTATATAACATACATTGCCATCTCCGAGCAAGGTTTTAACTTTCCCTCAACGTAGTTCCTTCAAATTCCGCTACGACATACCTATACACATACAGTGATCTCCACGCCTTACTCATTGCGTGTTCGTCCAAAATATAGACAGAACTTCATAAAAAAAAACTTATCACTTAGCTGTTTCGAATGCTCGAGAATCAGGCCCTGTAGACAAAGTAACATCGCTTCGTAGCGAAACTATATCTAAATTCGTCATCGTCTCTGAGATATCGATAAACATTTCCTAGCGTTCGCGTTCCTTCGTTATCTTTTTTGGCGATCACGATCGAGGCGAAGGCGAACTCTGAAAGCGCTGCTTGTCTACGCATTTGTATGGGATAAACACGATAGCAATTCGTTTCTTTATGGTTTCGTTACGAATTATAACATTGTCTACCAACTTGCGATAACGATGTCGACTGTCGACTGACCACGTGACTTAGCGCGGTTTATGTCAATCTCATACATTTTAGTCTTTTCTAACTTCGTTATCGTTTTTAAATTGTTACTTTGTCTAAGCCCCCAGGTATGTATTATATGCTTAGTAGATAGTAGGAGATACCTGTGAAGACAAAGATAGCTGTGTGTGATGGCTCGGTAGCTATTTAAGATGACGAATGAATATAACTAACTAATGAATGTCTAAAGAACAAGACATGCAATACCGATGTACAGAAGCAATACACAATTTGAAAACATACTTAAGTACATGCGATCGAAATTATAAAGGGCCTAAGAAGACATTTATATTAAAATAATTATGCTGAAATTTTTATAACTGCACTAGACAGCTTGGCGCCGAATTCACGACTATAGAATGAATTTGTTTAATTATTCGTTTTAAATTTTTATTCTCATTTATCATAGTAGGTAATAGATTCAAAACAAGAACTTAGGCACGTTATTTTATTGTTTTGTGGCCTAGCTATAGCACTACATTACATGAATGACACACAAACACAACCATAGATGGTAGATTTGGTACACTTTTGATGGAATATTGACAAAGAAGACGATTTAAGTATATCATCGACGTCTTTCAGACCAACCCATAGTAATAATGTTTTATTGACATAAAGGTGTTACATTTTCACTTGAAGCCCTGACTCCTGTGCTAGGTAGTATCTGTGTTACAGGAGTCAGTGTCTTCACCCGTTTGTGGAACATAAACAATTTACAATAAAATTAAAATCAGAACAATTAGTGCAACCTTGCTCATGTGTAGTGTAGTGTGTGATGTTGAGTGTGTTGTGTGTATGCGTGAGTATGTTGTATTTTGTGTGTGTGTGTGTAAGTGCATTTGTCTGAGTGTGTTTGATGGTTGTACTTTGGGTTATATCAGAGATTGTTTGCCCATATTACTATTTAATTGTTACGAATTTTGTTCTTTAAATATGTTTTCTGTCTGTGAGTAATAAATGAGGTTGACGACCTGAAATAGCACCTAAATGTGACTAGCGCAGCATTGGTCCTGTCCTCGTATCGCACGATAAACAAGGTCTAAAAAACTTGAGCACTTAATAGACTAATTTATGAATACTTGAATATTTTTTTTCCGTTTGCCAAAGAGCCTGACACTCCCATTCAGGTTTATCTACAGTAAGTTCTAGGTGCTACATAAATTAAGAAATAAGTATATTTGAATCTAAAATTTAAAAGGTGCTGTTTAGAGCACTGGCCCCTCCCTTTCAGAGAGAGCAGGTCTGAGTTCTAGCAGTGGGTACATGAGAGAACTTAATAATATTTTTTAAATGGTAGCGTGAGGTCTTTGGAGCGTAAAGTATATGGCGAGTAGGGTATGTAAAGTATAAAATTAACATGGGAGAAAAACCATGAAAGCAATTGAAAGATAAAACCTTTATTTTAATAACAAAACAGGACTAGAAGAAATTAATGACGCAAAAACTTAATTTTTAACCGACTTCGAAAAAGGAGGAGGTTATCAATTCGGATGTTTGTAATTTTTTTTTTTTTTTTTTTTATGTATGTTCGGGCATAACTCCGTCATATATTGACGGATTTGCAAAATTCTTTTTTTGTTCGAAAGAGGTTTATTCCGAAATGGTCCCATATAAATTTCAAAAAGATCTGATGATGGGTTCCGGAGACAGACAACGGAACTCTTCAAAAATTGACAGCAAAGCAACCGCGACTGCTGCTATCGTATGTCTATGAATTTTAAACACAGTTAAATGGGGAACCACAACTAAAAAGTGAAAAATAAAAAACTTTTTTACAAAAAAATAGAACCGACTTCCAAAAAAAGTGCAAAATAACTTTAATTTCGGAAGTCAGTGTCAAAAAACGAAGACACAAAACAGGAACACCGACTTCCGAAATTAAAGTTATTTTGCACTTTTTTTGGAAGTCGGTTCTATTTTTTTGTAAAAAAGTTTTTAATTAAAACCAAACGACAACATAATAATTAAAGAACACAGAAATGCATCGGCCGTTAGATCGATCGATCGAAACCCGCCTTGCAACAAATAGCATTGAACTTGTATCGCCATTTGCTATATCTACATTGTCTATAAGCAAGCGTGATTTAAGACCAGCTGAAGATATTAATCTCCAAACATTTCTAAATCTTGTTTGAGACAGTAAGATAGGTCGTTCACCTTACAATGGATGTAATAAACCATCGGTTCGACCCATAGCATCCTATATAAACCGTTCATTGTGGTCTCAGCACTTATTCCTTTACAGATTCTTACTTATGAGTACGGAGTTGTATTGAAAGGACATTATGTTTGTTTTAAAAGCTTTGATGTCAGTTTTTGCTGTAAATTCAGTGGTGGACGCAGTTCCTGTTGTCTTTAAAGGTGAGTCTTTGTTGTGAGATTTTAACAGTGAGACTCGTTTTTGTATTACTGAGATAATCAATGTTTGTGTCTGAAAACTTTGGTTCATGCTATTGACCATCCTATCAATAACATTCACAGTAGATACATGATTTTTTAATGCCTCAAATATTTTATGAGGAAGCCGTAACGAAAAAAATTGGATATTAAAAGCAAATTTTACTTATCAACATTAATTTAATAACTCATTAATATTCGTTGCATTTCTTTTACAAATATTTAAGAAATGTAGGTGATCCCAATGATCAAAATAAACTAATCAATGCAATGTAATCAAAATATGTGTTACACCTAAAATATTATATTTTAATGTTGGTGTGACATTTTTCTTCAACAGAAAATCGTTATTTTGAACTAGTGGAGTGCCTAGTTATTAAACAATTATAATTGTTTCAGAATCAACACCTAATGGGGAAGCTATAGTGTCGATATCATCTTCCGACCCAAATGTGGAAAAATATTTTACTCAACAATTTGAAACAAGATCTGGGTTCACACAACTGAATGATGAAGAACAACATCGGCCATTCAACAACTTACCAAATGGACCTCAAGGAGCTGTACATTCAAGCTACAGCATTGCCGTACCTGGTAAAGCTATATCAGGAGCAGGAAGAAGCTTCGCATCAGCATCCACTGGACCCTTTATACCAATCTTTGCATTCCCTGTAGCTCCTGAGGGCTTTGGATTCAATGACTTTGGACTCAAAGACTGGGTTCGCAATGTTGAAAGTTTCTACAACCCTAACTTCCCCGGTAATGGTCAAGTAAATAGTGCAACAGCAGTCAGTGATAATGGTCATGTCTATGGAAGCGTTAACGGAGTTAATTTTGATAACCGAGCAAAGAGCACTGATAATTTTGATAACAATGCTAAAAAATCTGAAAACTTTGGCAGTAGTGACAAAACTATTCCGTTTGATAAAAAACCCAAGAACACCGCAAGTTTTGACAGCAAAGCGGAAAATGGAAAGTATTAGTTTATTGTGAAGCTAGGTAAGTGTTTAGGTGTATGTTTATGTAATTCATTAATTGATATTTAAATATAGAGCTAGTGAATAGATTAAGGATACTTTTAAACAATAAACACGATTTAAAAATCAAGGTTTTTATTGATTTTTTTCACATAATAAATAATAACAAGATTCCCAAAGATATTGAGACAAGTTAGATTGTCGTCTCAACATCTTTTTACATCCTGACAAACACTTTAGTAGAATCCGCTGTTGACGGCGTGAGAGTGGGCAGCCTGGAGACCAGGAGCATTGATGCTGGTGGCACCGCTGTGCTGGACTGCAGCGCCACGGTGCTGAGCTACCTGAGAAGTGCTGGCGCTGTAGCCTCCAATGTTCTGAGCAGCAGACACGGCTGAACCGTAACCACCATGACCCGCGGTCTGGGCAGAGGACACTGATGATCCGTAGCCAGAGTTGCGAGCAGAAGAGACGGCTGATCCATAACCACTGTTAGCCGAGGAAAGGGCAGATCCGTATCCGTGGACGTTCTGGGCGGAGGACACTGCGCTATTGTAGCGGGCGGGGCCACCGCTCTGAGCGGTGGAGACAGCAGATCCGAAGTGGTTGTTACCCAGAGACTGGGCTGAAGACACGGCGTTGCCATAGTTGCTTCCGTAGTTCTGGGCGGAAGCGACGGCAGACTCGTAGGATGGACGAGGAGCAGCTGGGTATGTTGGGTGATGGTGGTACTGGACTGGGTGGCTGTTAGCGATTCCTACTCCACGAGCGTATGAACCACCGTCAGCGGTGCCACTGCCGTAGCCCACTGCTTCACCTTCGCCGGACTGGAAGGCGGCACCAATGCCGGAGGAGTGAGAGATGCCTCCAATGTTGCTGCTGAAGCCACTGCCGAATCCGTACGAGATGCTGGGAGAGCGACCGATTCTCATGATCACACCGGGGAGTTCTGAAATAGTTACAAAAACAAATGAAAACAACATGAAAGTTATTCTTGTAAACTATTTTTTAATTATTGGTAAAGTGTTAAGTTATTTTTGTCACTTGTCACAATAAGATCGTAATGAAAATGATGGAAGCACTGCTTATAAGAAACATTTACAAAAGTTCATGAGTCGGATATCCTTACGAATATTTTAACATTTTGGCAAAATGCAGTGCTGAAACCTTCAGTTTTAACTTTAAATTATCAGTAATTGCAGATCAATTACGTTAAAAACAAATTCTATTAGTATTGCATCACTTACCGTTGTACCAGACGGGCACTGCATTGCAAGCAGCAAGCACGGTAGCCAGGACGATGATTTTGGCGGCCATCTTTGTTTTCTCTTTCAAGGATGTCTAGACCTTTCTTCAGATGGTTCTGGGTGGTTGTGGATGGTTGTGAAACATTCCCCTCAGCTTATATACCAGATTCCCCCACTCAAACCTGACTGGGTCACCACTACACCCAAAGCCATTGACACTCATAAACAAAATTTATCTAACGAGTTACGGTAAACATTTTTTGATGGGTAGGTACAGGTGATCCGATACCATAAATTGTAAGAGTATCATCTTTAAATTGATAAGACAACTGATTAATTGGCCGTAATAAAATTGAGTCACTTCATTTAGAAAAACTAAAACAAGGATTCTTAATTAAAATATTTTCTTATTTGAACAGGACGACGAAAAGCTTTACATCATTTTAAATTATCTTTTCAATCGTGTGGACCATAACGTTTTCTTGAAACACATAAATGTCTCCGTTTGTGTTAATTAATAAAGAAATCAACAAGGAATTATCTCTTATGTTAATGAAGTTTTTTTATTTGATGAAGCCGATTTCGATAAATGAGACAGTTTAGTCGAAATTCATTTAAATAATTTTCCTTCGGGAATTACTTGTACTTCTAGTTATGTGACGATCACGAAAATTTGCTTTACATCCGTTTGGTGAACCGGTCTGGTAATACTAAAATGAACCTTGGTAAAATACACAAGCAAAAGACGTTTACTGCATAGATATTGCATTATCATCATCAAATCATTGTTCAAGCAATGCAAGAACTGAAGTCTTAAAGTCTTGGAAGCAAGCTTTTACTTAAGAATTACAGTTCTCTAATAAAGATTACTGTAGGTACAGCCAGTAAAATTATTGAAAATCAGCTTGTGACCATCATGTGTGAATACAATGAACTTATCAGTTCAACATTTTGATCGTAGGCACCTTTTTTTCGTTATCAGGAGGAGACCTGCGTAGGCGCCTGGACTTTTGGGGAAGCCCAGGGAGTGAGGGATTTATACCTCACTAAAACCAAAGCGGTGATCACAATTAGGACATGAAGGGGGATCGAATGTCTAACGGTACACCTATGCCTGATGAGGTATATTTTCCAAAAACATATGATAAAAGCCAAATTACTCCGTCAAAAAAAATACTCTAAAAATTAAAAAATAACTTTAATTTCGGAAGTCGGTGTTTGTATTTTATTTCTTTGTTATTTGACACCGACTTCCGAAATTAAAGATATTTTTTAATTTATAGTGTTTTATTTTTTGGAAGTCTGTTGTTTTTTTTTTTGTAAAAAAGTTTTTTATTTTTCACTTTTTAGTTCTTATACCCCAGAACTAAAAACCCCAATAACATGGAACGTGGAATTTAAACACAGTCGTAATTGGAGAACACCAAAACGTCGTCTAGGTATACTTATTTTTCGTTTTTGTTCAGTTTTTCAAAAAAACGCTGAAGCAATTTCGATAAAATTTATATGAGACCATCTCGGGAGTATATTCTTTCGGATAAAAAAAGAATTTTGTAAATCGGTCTTCAATTGACGGAGAAATCGGTGGACATACATAAAAAAAAAACATACATACAGTCGAACATAGAACCTCCTCCTTTTTCGAAGTCGGTTAATAACTTAAGATACATGAGAAAATTTTGTCCCAACATAATCTCAATGGCAATCAAATCTTTTAAGAGGTCCGATGATCCTGGTGATGGTAAAGGTACCTACTTGAATGTCTGACGGTACACTTATGCCTGATGAGGTATATATCCCAAAAATATATGATAAAAGCCAAATTACTCAGTCAATTAATTTAGATGCATGAGAACGTTTTGTCGCAACATGATCTCAATGGCAATCAAACTTAACGATGCCCACAAATCAATAACAATTAAGATTCTGCATCTTTTTGTGAAATGACCACCTAGGTCATAGACCTGACGGAACAAGCAAATTATCACTAAAATTATAAACATAAAAATTCCTAATTTTATAGAGGATGTGAACCATTTATCAATAATAACCTTTATATGGAGTTAGATCTCATTTTGATTATCATAATGTCGTCGTCAAAATGGTTCAAAAAAATTATGATCAAAATACCTAAAGAAAAACTTTAGGTACCGAAACATTATTTATTGGATCGAGAAAGATTCTTTTTCACATATTTCAAGAAATGACACTCAACAATAAAATGTTATATTTTATTTGTATGGATCCCGCATTTTATTTTTGATCTTAATAGTAACAAATGCTTATCACAGTTTTTCACTCATTTATGGGTACATATATCATCCTTTTATTTACACAAACTTATTCAATCTAAAGTCGTAACTAAAAAAAATAAAAATCGAATCGGCTATCGACATTAAAACCCTTTCGTTTAAACACATTATCACTAAACTCTTTTAGGTCTAATTATCTATGCAGCTTTGCTCCCAGCAACAGCCGTTGCACTGGCAGCCGACCGACCATAGGCATAGTCTGCATCGTCATAGTCTCCTTCACCATCATCATGATCATCTCTAAAACCAAAGGGACCTTGGAAACCATATCCTCCATGACCACCACTTGGAGCACCTGAATAATAGTTCCCATTGAACTGGTTGTTGTAGCCTCCATTTCCGTTACTAAAACCTGGCCTGTTGTATTGTCCTTGGTTCGGATAACCGTGATTGTACCCTTGGTTGGTGTAACCATGGTTATAACCTTGGGTGGGGTAACCAATATTGTGCTGGTAATTATTGGGGAAGTATCCACTCCCGTGACCGCCTCCGCCCTCATTTGCAGAAGATTGAGACTGACTGATGGCAATGTTTATTGGTGGTTGGTACCCTTGGTATCCTGGGTATCCCTGATAGCCCTGGTAACCCTGGTATCCTTGGTGCCCTTGGTAACCACCTTGATAACCTCCTTGTCCGCAAATTCCATATTTTTTACATAATTTCTTCTGGTGCAGTGTTCGAGTTTCTCTCACTAAACTATCTGATTGGAGATTTTCAGCTTCTGTAAATAGGAAACAATGCTTTAAATCACACATATTATGATTTTCAAAAGGTATTTTTTTTTTAAGTTTAACACACATTCAGATCCTGTATGTGAAACTCGCATAATTTTTGATGAGTAATTCTACGGATACACGGCATCATAAAAGGAGTGGCCATTTTGCACATCCGATCGATATTGAGTTTTAGAAATTATCCAATTATACGAGTACGAAACGTTTGTAGGACTCACGCCTTTATTTATGGGTGAGTTGAACCTCCTACTGGCTGAAAGTATGCCAGTAACGATTGAAGAAGTTTCCTTTACGACTTTCGAAACTTGCTAAAATGTTTTACCGGATTTGGCAAATCACATTAAATTAAAAGCGGCTTTAAGTCATTATAAATCTTTTATCTTTGATCTAAATTAGCTATTGGCAAACTTAATTTGCTCGAACACAAAGATAGCCAAATGGAGATTACAAGTAACACAACTTCCATAGCCCATCCTAAAATAAGCTAGAATATCATCAAAGTCCACTTAGATGATGTAGTAGGTTGGTTTGGTCACCCAATTACCTACACAAGAGACTATTACCAGCAATTACCTAACGGTATCGAAACCGAAACTGCAAGTTTTATCGATTGATCGTGACACCGCAAACGAGATTATAGAGTATCGATAAAAAATTACCACCTTCGGCTAGGGTCGGGCTGCATCCCGCAAGTGCGATGGCAAAAAACAATACTCGAATATTCGCCATGTTTTATTGTGTGTTCCGTTAAAATGTGTTTTATTTTTTTGCGAGAGTAGCTTTATAGGTCGGGGCTGGAGGTCGTGCCCCACGCCGCAGCTACAAGAGACATTGAGGTTTTATTTGGAAAAAATCCCACGGAAGTGAGGCAGTCGTTAAAATTGTAAACAATACCGTATCAGTAGACCGGAAGATGTTTATTGTAATATATTCAAATGATGATAGGAAGTGTTGTCTAGTGATAGGAGAAGCCATTTTTCTTTATGCTAAAATTTCCTGGAAGACCGCAATGAATGAGATGGTAGATACCGATTGTCAGGTTCATATGTTTTTGACCAATGTACTGGCTCAAGCTACTACTTATTCTAAGGAAAATAATCCCAAAGGTATCTCTTACGTCACTTCTTTGAACATTAATGAAGAAGGTATGATGTGACTGGGTGCGGCTCAGTTATTACCGAATAAAATGCACAACGATAATGATACTGACCTTGATCTTGATTGTTAAGTAACAGTTAATGAACTTGATCTCGTCCAGTGTTGTAATTACAAAAATCCGGTTTGTCTTCTCATTATTTAACGTAAAAACTTTCAATTTGTTGCTCGACCTTCATTTTTTGTTATAGCCCTTTCGCAACAGCATTTTGTCTAGTGAAGCAACTTCATATCCAAACCGGGATATCTTTTTCATCAGTCACGTTATATCACACGTTGTTTGTAAAATAAACAAAATCTATAAGTGATTGAAAAAATATTTTCCAACCCAAGACATTTTTAAGGCTCAAGTTTCTAACCTTATGACTAGGATAACTTGATATATTACTACTACTGTCACCTATAAATTGCTCTTGACCTGAAGATTCTTCAATTAATTAACAGCCAAATGATAAACCAGCCCCAGGCGCCAGATGATTGAAATCGATATGGTCGATGACACTAGAACTACACTTGAACTATGTTCCTAAATCTAGAAATATATGAACACCAATTTTGAAATGCGATACCCGTGTTAAAAATAGTAGCTATTAAATTAGTTAAATATAAGACAGATGGCTTGCAGGTAATTGAGCTTTTGTATCAATTACCGTTTTGTTCTTAATGATCATATTTATGAGACTACTCAGTTTATCAGTTTTGGTGTTTATTGCTTTCCTGCTTTAGACTTTAATTCCTTCTAGTTTTAATTTAATCAGTTACTTATCTATAAAATTATTGACATCCAAACACTTCTAAATTCGATCTAATTAGAGTTCCAAACATCCGAAAGTAAAAACGGAACCCTTAAAGGATCACTCGTGCGTCTATCTGTCTGTCTGTCTGTCCATCCATCTGTCACAGCCAATTTACTCCGAATCTACTCGACCGATTGAGTTGTAATTTGGTACACACATGAATATCTGTGACCCAAACACGAACGTTTAACGTAAATAAATGATTTTGGAATATAGGGGTCACTTTGGGGGTGCAAATCAGAAAATTAAATAAAAAGTTTTTAAAACTGTAACGTGCTATATACCAAATGAAAGGGCTGATTGTAAGGATTTCAAATACATTTTTTTCATAATTCCAAAATAGTTATATTATAGTGTTTAAGTTATTAGAGAATTTAGATGAAAAATGACCATTGCTCCCCTCTTATCTCCGAAACCACTAAGCCCAATTTTTTTTTTAAAAATACAGAATTTTATTCTTTACTTATAAATTGCAGGAAAACCTTTAAGAAGTACATCTATGTAGTTTAAACCTGCAAGAATATGATTTGTTCAAAACCCTTTGCGCGCGAGCCCAACTCGCTCTTAGCCAGTTTTCTTATGTCCATATTGCATTTAACTACGACACTTCATCAAGAACGATTTATGACAAAAATCTAAAAATAAATAAAAAGTAAAACTGAAGAGAAGCTGTCTTTTTAAATCTTAGCTGTACCTCCTAAGGAAACAGGATAAACAGATCTTAAGACAACAGAAAGTAGTCCATCACTAAAGTTCAACCAGAAACTAACGGTACGATCCGCGGTACGGACGTACTTTTTACAAACATGGTAGTTTTATTACCCTCTGATTATACTGAGATTGCGCAAACGGCGAGTTTATAGTCATTTCTGGGTTTTCAAGTGCAGCCCCAAGAAGTTTTTTGTTAGGTCGTGGGTACAGTTAAATGGGAGAACTTTGACCAGTAGGTAGGTAGTTACCATCAGATTTCCGCTATAGAGCTTTGTGGTAAACCCGCAAATATGAGAGATTCCGTTTTTTATCTGCACTTTTAGGGTATTATGGTGGAGTGTGACCACTTTAGTCGAAGTGGTCACTTTGAACAGTTTTTGATGTTTTTACCCTCATCAGATTGGAAGTTTCAGACAAATCTGGCAATATTGCGATTTCCGGATTTATCTAAAACTTCCAAGTTTTTTTTTTTAACTTTTCTGCGGCAATTTTAATGATAAGAAATAATTGATAGATATTCATTATGAGACACTGATAATAAAAAAAAACGTCATAAGGAACCCTGTTCTAGAAGACATAGGTATATTAATTTTAGACTAAAACCGTTTATTTATACCATTAAAAGTAATGTAATTAACATATTTACATAGAAGTAATTAATTAAGTGACACCATTCTCGCAAAAAGGCAGATTTATCTTTAAAATAAATGGATTTGTTTGTTCAACAATTTTATATTGTGACAAATGGTGCTTTATCGAACATCTACACCGCTATGTGGCGATAAAACAATTTTAAAATTTGAGTGTCTATTCGCTGTCAGTTTTAGGGTTCTGTAAAAACAAGAAAGGTTCTTAAATCAATTCTATTTTATATCTGTTGACATTCATTTATTTTTTAAATTATTTTGTTGACATTTTTTTTAAATCTCATAAAGCAACAAAATTTAATATGTAAAATTGTATTTAAATTGTATGGGCATAGTCTGGAATAAATGAATTAATTATTATTATTATTGTTTTGGTATAAATCATCTATCGCCGATGGCACTTTTCTCCGATACTTCATAATTCATAAAACTGTCAACAACATAATAAAGGAAACGGCAGTAAATAAAATTTTGAATTTTCTCTTTTTCTTAATTAAGTTCTTTCTTTTATATCTTAAATACAATGAAACGTTATACTAAATAGCTGCAAAACGGAAGCCCATAAAATGAAGTGTTTCCTAGTTCATTAAAGATTTTGCATAATCGTATTTTGACCATAAACTTGATCGCGAGGTTTTGCGTGGGCGCATAACTGACCTCCGTGCGATGATATGATTCTAGTAGTCGGATGTCGATAGTAAAGTCCTTTTTGCCTTGACAAATCTGTCTTATGTCCATTTAAATATAATGAGATCTGCATTTCATCGTTTATTTTATTAAAATAAGAACAAGCTCTTGAAAAATCTTCAATGGTTTATTCAAGTTGATTTTTTCTAGAGTCATATCGGCTGGAATCAAATTGTCGGTCTTTGAATTTCTATCAACTTGTTATTATTATACGTTCAGTTTTTTTTTGTGTGTTAGAGAGTGAAAACTTTAAATTTACAAACCATAATGTTTTTGTTTTGCTAGCCTACTGCAGTTGGGAAAAGCCTCCTCTTTCTGTTTTCCTCCTGATTTCTGGCCAAATTTGCCCCGTAAACATGCTCAGATCATCGTCACACCATCTTCGCCGCAGTCGACCTCGACGGCGACATCCTCACTCTTGTGTCCAATGGGTGACGATCCTTGCCCACCTGTCTGGGTGCATTTTTGCGACGTGGTCAGCTGACTCCCACTTCAACCTGGCTGTTTTTCTCCAACATCTGCTACTTGAGTTATAGAGCGCAGGTTGATGTCTCTACCGCGATCTGATTGCTTAACACTTTATTATACTAAATTCTTTGTCTTGCCTTTTTTAAAAAAGACACTATCTGGCCTAAGTAGGTATACTCATCGACATACTGCAATGCAACGCAGGCCCGTCTACTTCGACCCTACGTTGTGTGCTGTTGGTCTCGGATCTGTTCATTGAAAGCCCAACCTCAAGAATTGCCTTGCTCATATGTTGGAGTATTTCTTCAAGTTCTGAAGGTAGTGTTGATAATAACACAATATCGTCAGCAAAGCGGAGGTGTGTTAGCTGGTGTCCGCTTGTGACTGCCATGAAACAGGCAACTTGTTAAAAACCTCCTGCAGTGCGCTTGTAGCTTAGGTGAAAGTGGATCGCCTTGTTTAACCCCTTTTTCAACATTGAAATTTGGACCAGAAATATGTATGTATGTTCGTAGAGCTACTTTAATAAATGTAAATGAGCTCAATGTACGTACGTATGAGTAACGTTTTGGGACTCTAAACGCATTAATGATTAGTTATGGTAGTTATTTAGTGATGGTCTATACTGTCGAATGCCTTAGCATAATCCACAAAGGTCAGATAGAGTGGAATGACTAATACCTAATGCAGATGCATTTTGCTAACTGTTCTCTAAGATAATCATGTATCTACAGTTTTGATTTTCATCAAATTAATTCATCGATTTTGTCTATCCATAAATTCTATTGTGACGATCCTTATCATATTTTCAACAAGTAACATAATTCACAAATAAGAAACTCTCATGTTACCATTTCTCAATTAATAAGAAATGTATTAATAGAATATTTGCTGTCCCAATATTTTATCGCGCGATAATTTATACTAATCTCGAAAATTAGATATTTTACGATGTTAAAACAGCGCTCGTTTTGTCTGACAGGTTTTTACAACTATTTAGCATTTCCTCCTTATTAATATATGTAGTTTTTAATTTTATGGATTTGAGAGAAATGGTTAGTTTCATGTATTTAGTCTAAAACTTGATGAACGGTACGCCAGAGCATTTCTGTGCCAGCTGCTGTTCTGTTAATACATATTTTTAAATTTGTGATGAAAAAAAAACATTTACCTACTAGGTATTTTCATTATTATCAATTTCGTTACCATTATTGTCAACATATTTCACTGGAACGATCT
This sequence comes from Polia nebulosa, assembly GCA_951329385.1. Lineage (NCBI taxonomy): Eukaryota > Metazoa > Arthropoda > Insecta > Lepidoptera > Noctuidae > Polia > Polia nebulosa. Next base: position 5,867,363 of record OX589588.1, on the reverse strand, counting down.
TCGCAGGGTGTCTAGTTGGTCAGTCTTATCCAGCTGCTACAAGCTACCAGCGACCCGGCGAAGATGATCCCGGTTTTTTTTTGGAGGGTGAGAAAACATCAAATGACTTCTCCCGCTCTGGGTGGAGCGGGAGGGCGTGTCTGACTCTTACTGACTAAAACCCACCCTTGTTCCTTCAGTTGCCTGTGCCAAGGGCCGTGAAGATGATCCTGGTGAAATTACATTTATCTTTTTAACCATTATAATTTAATATATTTAATAACAGTAACCCACTGACTGGGGCCCTTTTTATTTTTAAAGGTTGTCTGATAGACATCGCTGTCAGCTATAAGACTGCCACTGTACCCATGTAGATTTAAGTTCGTGATTAAAGTTGTGTAACTTTAGTTGTACAATAAAGTTTATTCTATTCTTTTCTATTAGAATTGCTTGACCGTTGTTTTTGGGTAATAGGTCCACGACGATACAGGTTCTTTGAGAATGTAGCCTTTAAAGTAATAGGTAACCGGTCGTTTACCAGTTCCGTCAATTACTCTAATAAAAAAGATACCGAAAAATCATGAGAAAGTAACTATCATTCAACCAAAGCAGTTATTATAACTTCCTAATACACACGTTCCATTTATATTAACGACTTTATTACAACCTGATACACAAAAAGTAATTTACTAAATACATACTCGTAAGTTATTTTTCAAATTATACGAGCTGCCAAAATGGATATAATCTTAATTGTTTTGATTGCAAAAAAGTGAGTTATGAGCCTTTCTATAATATCCGTCACGATTATGGGCGTTTACAATGTTTAATTGGGATGGCATAGGCCGAATCGACATAGCAAATAAAAGTTTTATTTTTTGCCGTGTGGCCAGTATTATAAATTCAAAGAATCTTTTTTTAAATCTCATATGGAACAATGCTTTCCAGTGGGTTGTTAGGCGAACGAATTTATTTAATTTTTGAAATTTTTTAATAAATCCAAAATGGAAGGATCTCAGCTGCAGGTCTAAATGTTTACGATACTAAACCGGCGAGGCATTTATTAAAATGATTTCCTGTGATATATAAAATCTGTAGTCATAAATTAAATAACTGTTTGTCACCGGACAACTTAAATAGATGTAAATTTATGATTTATCACCACTTCACGACCGAGTTGCCTTTCCTTACAAAAGAATGGGTGACAAGGTGCTATTTAATAGAGCGGGTCTAAAGGAAACAAGAAATTTTGAGTTGAAACACTAGAGCCATGGGGTCCGAGTGCCCATCGAGTTTTTGGGATATCAGCAAGCAGTTTAGTCGACTCTTCATGTGACCAGAGGGCTGAGTTTTTCTTTGGCTAACGAATCAGCATTGCCATTCAACATGGCAATGCTGCCAGCGTTCTGGGTACTTTTTCCATTGACAGCGATGTGAATGAATTTCTTGATGCCCAATGAGTTGTTTTCATACGCATTTGTAAATATTAGTTATTAACAGTTTGTCTACATACCTATTAAGTTATTTAGTTTAGTTGTGCTATTTAGTTGTATTGTAGTTATAGTCTGTTCAAAATAAATTGTTATCTATAACAAATATATTTCTTCATTACATTTTTACTATTTCATCGTCATCACTCAACCGAAAGACCTCCACTGCTGGATATACCAAACGTTGACACAACGTCCGATTCTGTGCTTTTCACCAGCAGACTCCCGCGGCCCTTGCCAGGTCATCGCAAGTTTGCCGATTCTCCGGTCTATATGGGATGGTTTTCTAGCAAATCTTTTAATTTCTTCTCTTCTTATAGTGTCAAACACCAAAATCCCATTAATCAAGCATGGTGCAAGCCTCGACCTTGCTTATTATAAACTCGAACTGACTCGTTTCATTAATACAACTGTTGCAATAAAGGTTTTTCCTCGCAGCACCATCAAGGCTTAGGTGCAAATGTTTATTTTAGTGATACACCTTTAATTACATTGACTTTGGAATAACCGAAAATATGACCCTGTATATACTTGCCAACCGCAAGTTTTATGCAAGAGCTATCTCGCAAGGGTGACTTTTGCCAATGTGACGATTTCGCCACGTTTTATTCGGCCGTGTAGATGTGCAGTGGTTGCACAATGACAATCGGGTGACGTTTGATAATGGTACGTTTCCACAGAAGCGAAGAAGTGTAAAAGTCAACAAATCATTGACGAAACGATTGGTAGATCCTTGCCAGTGATCTACCACTTGCATGGTTTAGCTTCGCTCGTCTACGTTTTTACCCGACTGCCCTAGAAAGAGGGTAATGTTTCTCGAGAGTATGTTTACATGTATGTATGTGTATTTTTTTTTTTGTGGAGTGTGAAATCATCCAATGACATCTCCCGCTCTAGGGTGGAGCGGGAGGGCGTGTCAGACTCTTACTGACTAAAACCCACCCCTGTTCCTTCCCTGCCCTGAGTGCCCAGGGGCGAGGTAACTCTGTTTCGAATTTATCCTCAACCCCTGGGCAGGCATCGGACGTGACGGGACCCGTCGTTATTGCTGACAACTCTTTGAGGCGCGCGTGGAACACTACGCGCCGTCGACTCTCGGGCCTGGTGCTGATCGGGCGGCGAGTAATGGGTAGCTCGCCGTTCGATAAGAACCAGGCCCGAGAGTTGACGCGTTAGTGTTCCACGCAGGCTCGGGTATGTATGTATATATGTGTGTATGTCTATTTCTTTGGTACACGCTGTAGCTTACGGCTGGATGGATTTTAACAAATGAGGTATTATTCGATTGGTCTTGACCGCCGAAGTGACATAGGTTATATGAATTTTGAAAAACAAAAAAAAAATGGCGACCGCCATTAGGTAAGTGTGGTCGTATTTTTTTTGTAACCTGGTCATGTGGGGTATCAAATTAAAGAGCTCGAGGAGACGATTCCAAAAATATAACTCACAAAAATGTAGATAATAATTGAGTTGCTTTTTATCAGTCGGGTTTTTTCAAAAAATTGCATTTAGTTATCTTGTTCTGGAAACGCATGCTAAGAGTAGTAAGTGGGTACGTGTTGTTTCAGGAGGTTCCGGTGTCGGATAAGGCGGGAGGAAATGTCCGGATATCACCACTGTACGGATCGCCCAGACGCCACTACTCGTGGAGGCGATCGGCGGCAGCGACCTCAAGCGCCCGGCCCTGGTCCAGGCTAAGGTACGGAGCAAGAGGAAACGGGAAGCAGTTGCCTCCTTCTGCGAAGCAGTAATGCTCTCGAAGGAGGAGGCGGAACGGGTGAGGGAGACTCAACAGAGTCGCCCTCACGCCCCAGCAGCAGCTGCCGCAGGTGACGGCCTGGGCGTCGGGGTTCGCAAGCTGATATCCGGCCACCGTAGGCGCGAACCTGTGGACGGCGAGAAGTGAGTATCTCGCCGTCCGATGAGAACCAGGCCCGAGAGTCGACGGCGCGTAGTGTTCCACGCGCGCCGCAAAGAGAGGTCAGCAATACTTGGCGGGGCCCGTCAGCGCCGATGCCTGTCTGGGGTCGCGGATAAATTCATAATAGAGTTCCCGCGGCCCTTGGCACTCAGGCAACTGAAGGAACAGAGGTGGGCTTTAGTCAGTAAAAGTCTGACACGCCCTAGCTTCACCCAGAGCGGGCGAAGTCAGTGGATGAGTTCCCAACCAACAAAAAAAAAGTTGACGAGTGTGCATTGGGTTCTAAGTCAAGCCATAAGCACACACACAGGACACAGGCTCTGTGAGACTCCTTGAGGGCCGCAATCCACCACGACCTCCTCTGGACCTCGGCTGCTAAGAAGTGCTATAAGTCCATCTTCTTTTATCCATTATTAGCGAATACTACTCAAGTCCACCAACCCGCACTGGGCCTGGGTGGTGGATTACGGCCCACACCCTCTCACAGAGAGGAGGCCTGTGCCCCAGCAGTGGGGACTATAAAAGGCTGATGATGACTACTCAAGTCCTTCCAGAAAGTCTTCTACCGCGACTCCTCAAACATTAGTACTTTTTAACCGACTTCTAAAGAAGGAAGAGGTTCTCAATTCGACTGTATATTTTTTAATGTGTGTTACCTCAGAACTCTTTTCTAGGTGAACCGATTTTGATGATTCTTAGTTTATTTGAAAGCTAATGCCTCTCATCTGGTCCCATTTAATATTTAGTGAAGAAGAATAATTTGGTGAAGATCTGATGAAGAACTCAGGAGATACACGATGGAATGATAGCAAACCTTCTGGAATTGCTGCAATCACATGTCTGTTTATTGTTTACTCTACTTCATAACATAACATCACGCTGATACGCTCTGAACGGGTGTGCAAAGAATTGCACAGTTCACCCTAATTTCACCAATTATGTTCAAATTCCATATTTTTGAGGCTATCAATTTGGGTATAACTTTACTATTCAGTTTTAGTTATGGTTATGTATAACAACTAAAAAGTGAAAAATAAAAAACTTTTTTACAAAAAATTACAACCAACTTGCATAAAAACAACAACATAAAATGCAAAATAACTTTAATATTGGAAGTCGGTGTCAATTAGCGAAGAAAAAAACTAGAAACAGCGACGTCCGAAATTAAAGTTATTTTGCATTTATTGTTTTTTTTTTTATGAAAATTGGTTGTATATTTTTTGTAAAAAAGTTTTTTACATGGAGAATGGATCCTAATAATAGCTGAAATACATTCATCTAAATTATGCCCACGCGATGTAGAGCAAATCTCTGCTAACTGAGACCATAAACATGTATAAAATGAATAAAATCTTCATTAAATAAATAATCTAACTATAAATCTAGATAATCCAATCACTTAACATTTTATTGGCAGAGTGGGCGAAAACTTGCGAACATCTCATACGAATAGAATGCAGTTGTCACGAAATTGAAAAAAACTATAAAAATGCCTAATATATTATAACGGTGAATAACATAGAAGACAACAATACTATCTGTTAGAGCTTTTCTAAATAACACCAATGTGTGAGATTTTTTATTTTATCAGAAACTAACCACAGAGCATGAAAGGAACGTGCTCGGCGAAGACTGTGCCATCTAGTGTTACAAATTCCAAACTTTTAAGATATAAATACTTGACATTGACGCTTCTGTGCTGCCAGTTATAGTTCTCGCATGCTCCCCATATTGACTAGAGTAGTGATTCCCAAAGGGTGGAACCGCCAGGGTAGCCCGCGAAATTCAAATTTTCTTACGTCTTTTGCAGTTTGCAGGTCAGTGTGAGGTTGAATTTTGGTCAAAATTTGATTCGCGGCAGTAGCAAGTATGTATTTATAGAACTATAATCATTAAAATCATCAATACAACTCTTTCAGTTAGAATTGATGTCTAATGTATTTCATGAAATTATCAAATTTGGCATCATTTCTAACTGTGAGATGCATACTTCCCACGGCCGCGAATCAAATGTTGACCAACATACAACCTGACACTGACCTGCAAACTGCAAAAAACGGATATATACGAGTATTCTTAATATTTGAATTTCGCGGGCTAACCTGGAGCTTTCACCTTAACTGGACCGCGATCCACCTACCAAAAACTACTAATAACGGGACTAACCTTTTGGCTGTCATGAAGATAAAAGGGGTATAACTATTATGAATGAAGGACTGTTATAATAAGAAAAATAAAGTTATAATCAATTACACACACAACAGTCTTTGTCAGTACTATTTAATTCATTCCAAGAAATGCAATTTTTTTATATTTTGTCAGTAAAACTTTAGCTTTTTTCGGGGCCCTTCCAATATTCACCCGCGATTCATCAGTAGGTCGCGACGTAGTATTTCGGTGTTTCTTCTTAGGGTAGTCAGCCAGGAAACACCGGCCTCATTTAGTTTAATTTGACAAAAAGGATTGATGTGTAAAAGAGTTATTTTTAACCTATTCACAAAATAAATATAATTTATTAGAGCAGTGCCCACTGGGCGTCTTGGTACTCACTGCTCTGTGATTCTAACGGACCACTAATGTCACACGATGTCAGACATTTTGTTAACTTTTAATTTTTTTGTTTACAATGTAAAAGGTCCTAAGTTCAGTTGTCAGGAGGAAGAAAGTGTCATAAAAACGGGGATTTGCTGTCAGTAACCTAACAATGGACATAACAGACGCAATATACCTGTTGTTTCCTTATTGAGCTGGTTACGGATGAAGAAACAAGCTGAGGTAATAAGTTAGTTTGTATGACTGAGATAATTACAAGCTTTTATTTAACTTGCTTTTTTTATTTGACCTTAAGAAGGTGGCTGGGATAAACTGGATGCGGAAGGCGGAGGACAGGGTGTTGTGGCACAGCCTGGGAGAGGCCTATGTCCAGCAGCGGACTGCGATAGGCTGAGTTGATTGTTGATTGATTTAACTTGCAATGATTTTCAATGATTTTCGTATGTAAGTTTTCTATCAACATCATCATCAGCCTTTTTAATGTCTCCACTGCTGAAGCGCAGGCCTCCTCTCTGTGAGAGGGTGTGGGCCATAAATGATGTCACATGTCTTCGAATTTTTGGTTCTAAGACATGCCGGTTTCCTCACGATGTTTTCCTTCACCGTTTTGAGAGCAGTGGTGGTGAAATAATTTACACAAAGTAAAGCGCCTGCCATGGTTTGAACTCACGACCTACAACTTGTAAGTCGCGGCCGATACTATTGGGCCACCACTGCACTGTGACCCTCTCAGTTGTCCGCTTCAACCATTTTTTGACCACGTATTGGTTTCCCATAGAGCTGAAATTTGATATACTTGTGAATGACAATGCAATATTATTATACCATCGAGCTGATTAATGATGGCGCGATGTAGGGACTTCCTGATGGCAAATGATAGACCGTTTAATTTGGGCTAATATGTTTTGTTATCATCAGTACTTTGCCTTACACAATCGTGATGACGACGGTATTAAGCTTGTTTATGTTTTTTTTTTAACTGTACTGTCCCATTCCTAGCCAAAAGCCTCCCCCATTCCTTCCACTTACGTACCCAACCCTAAAAAAAAAATGAGGTCACGCCGTCCTCTTCGATCTGCCGCGTCCCCTTTAAACTTTATATATTACTTTTCTTTCTTACTTTTTTTTGTGGGGTGGGAAATCATCCAATGACATCTCCCGCTCATGGTGGAGCGGGAGGGCGTGTCAGACTCTTACTGACTAAAACCCACCCCTGTTCCTTCCATGCCCTGAGTGCCCAGGGGCGCGGTACCTCTGTTTCGAATTTATCCACAACCCCTGGGCAGTCATCGGCCATGACGGGCCCCGTCATTATTTGCTGACATCTCTTTGAGGCGCGCGTGGAACACAACGGCGAGCTATCCAATACTCGCCGTCCGCTGGCCCGGGTTTACGGTGGCCGAAGATCGTCTCACGACCTCCTACGCCCAGGGCGTCTCCTGCGGCGGCTGCTGCTGAGGGCGTGAGGACGACTCTGATGTTGAGCCTCCCTCACCCGTTTCGCCTCCTCCTTTGTGAGCATTACTGCTTCGCAGAAGGAGGAGACTGCTTCCCATTCCCTCTCACTCCGTACCATGGCCTGGACCAGGGCCGGGCGCGAGAGGTCGCTGCCGCCGATCGCCTCCACGAGGACACGGCGGGGCTCCACCCAAGCGGGGCAGATCACCACCGTATGCTCCACCGTGTCCTCTGGGCGATTTCTTTCTTACTTGTGTTTAGAACGGAAACTATGCAGACTTAGCTGTATAAGTTTGAAAAACTGTCTCAGCTATGCAAGTTAAGCGTAACTAGCCTAGTTCTTGTTCTGCAACCAGGTCTACGGGTTCAGGATCATGGGGTAGGTATTTTAATACCGTAGTACTTGGTTGTTCTTTGCTCTTATTGAAGTGAAACTTCTTTAGAATCGTTGTGATTTCAAACCGGATGCAACGGAAAAAACGAAAGGTAAGAGACACAAATACAAAAATGTGTAGGATGAAGCCAGGAAAGAATGAGACAGAAATATACATACTATTTGTATCGTATTTTAGTTATCATAAGCCTCTTGTATCATTTGTTGAAACTGAAAATATGGAACTTGAGCAATAGGTTATGTAACATATGTTAAATAAAATATAAAATATCTTTTAAAAGTAATCAAAATACTTTCATTTTTAAACAATTAAACTTTGTAATTATCCTACCCTTGTTATATATTATTCATCTCATTCTTTTGTCGATTTACTGAAGTTTCACTTCTATCATGTGTGAATCGCACACACACCTTTTTTTTTGTACAGGTTTCTGTCTTGTATAATTTTTACTTCTGGTTGAAAACCTAGTATCTTTAATGAGAAAAATTAATTTGTACTCCATAATGATTCTGGACTGAAGACCGCTTTCCGGAAGACGCAGCGTTGGAAGACCTCCCCAAACGTGCTCCGATGACCTGGGAGTCAGGAGTCCGCTAGATGAGAGAAGCATATAGGACCGCTCAATGTGGCGATTTTTGGGGGAGTTGTGCATTGCTGGACATGTGTCCAGCAGTGCACAACTTTCGGTTAAGATGATGATGATGTACAAGTTAAATTGAATGGTACCAGCACGATAATATGTAGTAATCCTATTCAAATTTGATTTCACGTCTTATTTTCTATTTTTCCAATGTAACTTCAAGTGAAGTTAAGCTGCTTTTTGGTTGCTAAGTATAAAAACAGAAGTCTGTTTTCATACTTAGCAACCAAAAAGCAGCTTAAAACAATGTATTTAATACTAGCTGTGTCCTGTGGTTTAAACCGTGTATAATTTTCCAATTTTCTCTTCATAAGAAACTTTTTATGATTTCAACGATTAGTTTGAAAAAAGTACATCCAAATTGGTCCATCAACTCTCGAGTTTTGAGCTTAGCAACACAACATATTTCGGCATTATTTTTTATTTATCTAATTAAATTTAAACTGTTACAGTTATTAGGTTTAAGTTTTAGTGAAAATCGCATGCTTTGCAAACTATAATCAAATAAAATAATATCACCCTCCTACAACTTTCTCTTTACAGTATTTAGTGTATATCTAATAAAATTCACATTTCACAGCTTCTGTTTATGTATGTAGATTGTCACCAGGTCAACATACAGGTCATTTATATTTACATAATTATTATATTGGCATAAGAACGAATGGTAAGATAAATTTTATCCAGAAAAAAATGCACATATTTTTGAATATTTAATTCAGATAACAATAGAAAATCTCACAATATTATAACAGTAACATAATTATATACAGTTTAAAACGAATTCAGGTAAAATCTAGAAAGCTTTTATTGATACATCAACGTATAAATAAAAATACATTCAAGATAGTTCTAAGTGCTTTCTATGCTGTTCATTTTTTTATGTTGAAATCAAAATTATCTCTTAAGTTTTTTCCCAAAAAATAAACAAACAAATGATTTCTTACTTATGCTAGCCGCTGCCTTGTGATTTTTGTCACCGTGACTTTTTGTTACCCAGTCGAGTGCTATGAAGATACATGGGAGTGCGCTGATCATAGTGACGTGACAATACGGTGACAAATAGTTCCTAGGTGACTGAATTTTGAAGGATACTGACGTAGTTTAGAATATAGAGTGTAATTTCCTTGAAAAAATCTTTCAGTGTATATATGGTGCACCCAGTAGCGATTTTTTCGTTTCATTTTTCTTCTTCTTATTTCAAGAACACTTATTACAGCAATCTGTACGAAACCCATTTCAAGAATGAGCGCGTTCTGTTGCCCAGTGACTTTTCAAGTGGGCGCATCGTGAGTGACAGTGACAAAAAGTCACGGTGAGAAAAATCACAAGTCGGCGGCTAGCCCTAAACAACCTTATTTACAAACTAAACAGACTTGGATTTATAAAACTTAAAGCATAACAACATCTCATGACTTGCCTCACGTTTTAGGACTAGCCTTAGCAATAGCAACTGCAATAGCGTCTCCATTCTCACTCTTAGCATTACTAAGCGCAGACGAAACACCGCTTCCACCAGCACATTTGGAACACGGCTCTTCTCCTCTCGACGCAGCATCAGCTAACTCTTCGAATCTGTCGTGATGATGCCGCTGGGGTGGTGGTGGCCAATACGGTGGCGGGCCAGGTGGGGGTGGCCAGAATGGCGGTGGGCCAGGGGGAGGTGGCGGTGGCGGAGGTGGCCAGTATCTCGGCCGACGTGGTCCCCAGTCATCGTAGCTGTCACAGGAGTTGGGGGACCGCTTAAGCCGCTGGACCAGGAGGCCGTCTGTAGCTGAAATGATAAAGATTGTGATTATACATATGAGAGCTGGTAGTCCTGTGGACTTAAGACTGAACTGAACAATAAGCTCAATGGAAAGGCATTGCAAATAATATTCCAGATTCTGTAACATGGCATAGATATTCAAAACCTACTTGACTGAAATGTATTTGTTTTGATTTAATGGTATAGTGTGATAAAAAACAGTAGATCCTTTTCTTGATAGACGGTCACAGCTGCCTATGGATATCTGCGTCACCAGAGGTAACACGAACCTTGCTTTGCCTACCCTTTTCAACTCTTCACACGTCGATTGCACACCAGGTGTGGAGATAACAATTAAAATATATCGTGTTTGCTAATAGGGCGTGCGACGGGTTAAGGTGAAATGTACCAGGGTATCCCGCGAAATTCAAAATTTTTGCGATCAGTGTCAGGTTGTATGTTGGTCAAAATATGATTCGCAACCGTAGCAACTATGTATATATAGAATTATAATCATTAAAATCATCAATACAACTCTCTCAGTTAGAATTGATGTCAAATGTCATGATTTCATGAAATAGTCATTCCAGAACTTAGAAGGTTGTATTGATGATTTTAATGATTACAGTTCTGTAACTACGTACTTGCTACAGACGCGAATCATATTTTGAGCAACGTACAACCTGATACTGATCTGAAAATTGCAACAAACGTAAAAAATTTAATTTCGCGGGCTATGTTGGCACTTCCCCCTTAAGGAGGCATTTCTTAATTGTATCCTTGTCAACTAATTGAAGAAAGTTATCTAATGACGCTATTTGAGTTAAGTTTTACATAAACTTACGTTTCACATCAGCGGCAGCGAACTCAATCAAAGTAATTGTTACTATGAAAACACCTACTCGCCACATTTTGTCGATATGTTATGAACTAATTTTTCAAATATTACATCTTTATATGCTCGGTAGATCAATATTAAATAAATTCTCCAAGGAATACCACGAAAACTCATTTTCACAAGTTAACTTTAATTGATTACGACAACTTTGACGGTTAGTGTGAAAACTTATGTGGTTTTGGTGAATCCCAGTATCGTGTTTGATATAGGATTGGTTCACACGTTCAAGAATATTTGTCAGTTCGGATTGAACGTTTTTGTTAAACTTACTAGCTGAAGTTTGTTAAACTTTTTAACTTGATCCTGTTGTAGATAGGTACCGCACATTTCTTTTTTGGTTTCCGTACCGGAAGGGTAGCCTACGGGACCCTATTACTAAGGCTCTGCTGTACGTCCATCTGTCCGTCCATCCGTCCGTCCGACAGTAGGCTGTATCTCATGATCTGTAATAGGTAGACAGCTGAAATTTTCACAAAATGTGTATTTCTGTTGCCGCTATAACATCAAATAAAAAATTAATTAAAAATAAAAGGGGGTTCCCTACCAGAAACGTGTTTTTTTTTTGGCATTTTTTCAGTTTATGGTTCGGAACCCTTCGTATGCGAGTCGACTCGCACTTAGCTGGTTTTTTCGTCTATACATCAAGCCATTAGTATTTTACTCTTGTTGCCATTTTATCTTTCACGCCATCTTTCTTTTCATTGCTCAGCTTCTATTTTAATAAAGGGTAATCCAATTTAATCTACGTAACTTTCATTGAAAAAAATATATAAAAAGTCTTATTATCTAAGTTTTTTTTTTTTTTAATACTTAGTATTTTTCATTTATTATGAAATATGATGTCAGTCAAATCTCGGCCTCTACATTCTGCATCAACTCATTTCGTCAAGGTAGTTTTCGGCGACTTTTTCTTCAATTTAGGAAGACATCTCGGCACTAACCTGAGTTATGTAGGTGCTTCAATGATACAGATTGACTGCTACAGACACGTGTTTTAAGTAAAACCCACAAAAGAACACAGGCCTTAAAGAGCATGATCGTGGCAGCAAGATGATTGAATTGACCGTAAACTTCCTGAAAAAGTATATATGAATTTTTACTTCTACATAGAACAACTGAAAAAAATTAACGTTATAAGCAGTATTTTTAGTTTCAAGCGATTCATATCGTAAATGAATTGATTCACACTAACATATTGAATCACGCGTCATTACTCACAGCTATATAAATTACAGTGGTTTAAACATAGGAACTTTGATCATCCTATCACTTCTTAGTCACATACTCCTTATTTCTTCTGTTCAAAATTATGCATTGTAACAGTGTAACAAAGATTATAGATGAACTTGGTACTATCCCAACCCGTGTGACACCATCTCCTAAAATATTTAAAGTATCATTTAACATCACCTCTCTTTGTCTCATGTTACTTAAATTCGGCACAATATTTGTCTTATTCCATTCCATCCTGACATCTCTTTAGCCTCCGATCAGCTCCGATAGCAATTCCTCCCTCAAGAGTGTTCTTTTCTCCATCATTCTTAAAATCACTCACGTTTAATTCCTACTCATCACAAGCCAAACGATTCATGAAAAGGTGCCAACAGATTTCATACAAACGTATTGTTGCAGGTTAACAACTCCGAAGAACCAAAATTCTTTCCCCACCCCGTACTTATTTTGTAATATTTTTCGCTGGTGTGTGCAAAATTACTTGCAGCAACCGTATTTCAATGGTTACAGTTTGATTAAGGAAGAGTCAGGGGTCTTATTTAAATAAAAAACTTCGTGTCAAATTTGGCACATTAAGGGTTCCGTACCAAATATTAGTATTTGTTAGTAATAATAAACATTATCACCAAATTTCAAGTTCATAGGTCAATGGGATGTTCAAAAATTCTTTTTAACAAAATTTTGTGATAGACGACGGACGGATAGACGGACACGTGAGTGACTACAATAGGGCTCCGTTTGGACCCTTCAGGTACGGCACCCTACAAAACAACCATTTCATTAGTGTTGGCGACCAGCAACCAACCATATTATTACCATAAATATGTATGCTTATGTTTCTGTCTATGTGTCAGTCATTATTAAAGAAAACGATTTGTTAGAACAATAAACTCAACAAAAAAGTGTATGTTTCCTTAAGTATCAAGTCATCAGCCATCCTCATCTTCAACAATTAGTTTAAACTTATTTCTACATTTTGTAAAGTTCTGACTATAATCATATAAAGGAAGTTTTGTCTTACAGACAGTTGAATTTGATGGATGTGACGAACATAATTATCTCGAATCCCCGTACCCGAACCCGTTAATCATTATTTAAAATAAGCATATGCTTAGCGAGATTTAAAAATAAGGGTGTATATTACGAAGCGGCCATGGTGGTGCTCATTCAAGTGTTAATTAGCTTGCTGATAGGATATTCAGTTTATACTGATCGTTTCGTGTGATAGTTTGTGACCAACCTAAGTATATTAAAACTTTTGTTTGTACTACGTTTCCATTCACGTGTGGTTTGATGATGTAAGTACATTGATTTGGATCAATTTTTGTGGTTTTTGTGTTTATTGTGGTCAAATTTGGTCAGGTTTATGAACATCCTGGTGCATTTTTTGTTTATTAAACCAAACCGCGTTTTTGTATCAGTCCGGTGGCCCTCAGTCTTATCAAGTGTTTTTTTTTTAGGGTGGGGTTCTATAGATGACTTCTTCCGCTCTGGGTGGAGTGGGAAGGCGTGTCAGAGTCTCTGACTAAAACTCACCCTTGTTTCTTCAGTTGCCCTTTGCGTACCAGAGCCTTCTTACTCTTTAAAACACTCCCACGAATACCTAGGGTAGTATCGCGATATCTTATAGTTGGGTTGTAGAGATCAGTCGCTTCATATAAAATACGAGTACTTACACAACTTATCAGGTGTATCCAAAATGTAGCTCGCCGTTCGATCAGCACCAGGCCCGTGAGTTGACGGCGCGTAGTGTTCCACACGCGCCTCAAAGAGATGTCAGCCACCACTGACGGGGCCCATCATGGCCGATGCCTGCATGCTAAAAGGTAGCGGATAAATTCGTAACAGAGTTCTCGCTCCCCTGAGCACTCAGGCAAGGAAGGAACAGGGGTGGGTATTATTAGTCAGTAAGCGTCTGACACGCCCTCCTGCTCCACCCAGAGCGGGAGAAGTCATTGGATGATTTCCCACTACACAAAAAAAAACGTGGTATCCAAAATACACATCCCATGATGAGGGAAGCGAGAGTGCACCTATTGCGCACATAATAATACTCCCGACTGAATTTCGATCCAGGTGGCCAAACTTAACGGTCAATCTCCAAGTACGCAGAAGATATTATAGTGTATAACCACAGTTACTCTCTATTCCTTTACTCTCACAGTCTGATGGGATGGCAATTCGACATGACCGGAGAGAGACCAGGACAAACGGCTCGAATTTGTTAATCACTTCGCTCTACAAAATTGAACGGTGCAGCGATGTACCACACAGTCAGTTGTGTAGTACATCACCGTTCGGTTATGTTCAGCGTGTTGTGTGTGCATATCCGTCAAACGTTAAACGTCAAACAGTCTGTATATAAAACATGTGACAGTCATTTACAGTACACAAGTCTATGGGACTTGAGTACTGTAAATGACTGTCATGAATTGTTATTCGTGTCGACCTTGACATTTCTTTCTGAGTGAAAAATGGGAAAAAAAGAAAACACACTAAAAATTGAAAAATAACTTAAATTTTGGAAGTCAGTGTTTGTTTTATTTCTTCGTTATTTGACACCGACATTCGAATTTAAAGTTTTTTTTATTTTTTTTGTAAAATAGTTTTATTTCACTTTTTAGTTGTTATACCCCAGAACTAAAACTAAATATTAAAGCCACGCCCAAATTGATGATAACCCCAATAATATGAAACATGGAATTTAAACATACTCGTAATTGGAGGAAATCAAAATGTCATCTATGTATACATATTTTTTGTTTTTATTGAATTTTTCAAAAAGTGCTGAAGCAATTTCGATAAAATTTATATGGGACCTGTGGAGTCTTTCGGCTAAAAGAAGAATTTTGAAAATCTGTCCGCAACTGACAGAGAAATGGGTGGACATTCATAAAAAAACATACATTGTAGTCGAACATAGAACCTCCTCCTTTTTTCAAAGTCGGTTAAAAAGTGGGCATGTTCACTAGACAAAGAAACTTTGAAAAACATTATTCTCCTTCTATAGCAGTCGGTTGATAAACTACCTAATTAATACACCGGGCGTCTCAGACCATCGTATTATTGAATACAGTCTTAGACTAAATCTAATCCTTCATGAATATGAGAAAATACTGCTATATTTGAATTTTGATTTGAGAGAATTTTCAAATTTTGCAACAACAATCTCTATGTCGTACAAACCAAATTTCAAATTCCATTGAAACCTATACTTTGTTTATGCCATTTTTAATGCAAATATATAATCACGTAAAAATCAAACTTAAAATACACAATTCTAAAGTTGATATTTGAGTATAGATAGATAATTTGAATCCATCGCCACCAATGGATTCAAAATATCTCGAATACAATGCAATATGACAATGT
The DNA here is from genome assembly GCA_951329385.1 of Polia nebulosa. Taxonomy (NCBI): domain Eukaryota; kingdom Metazoa; phylum Arthropoda; class Insecta; order Lepidoptera; family Noctuidae; genus Polia; species Polia nebulosa. The sequence goes on along the minus strand of OX589588.1, from coordinate 5,851,677 downwards.
CACTTTCGAGAACTTGGTTGGGCATTTATATACTCGCTAGCTTCTGGAAGCGGCTACGCCCGCGTGGAATTAATACTTACACCATTATAAATAATAGCTTATTTATTTATTTATGCACACACAAAACACTTAGAAGAGAAAAAAAACTGGCACTCCGGGAGTACCAACAGAAGTGAAGAAAATCCGCTACGAGTGCTACGACAGTCAGTGACGGTGATGCGCGAGTTCAATAGTTGTTTCCCATCTCAAAAATGCCCAACGCGCCTAAAGAAGTTATATACTGATAGAAGAGTACAAAGATGCTGCTTATTTCAAAAGAAATTCCTTCCTACAGACCTGCTACTGGAAAGTTGGATGAGCAATGTAGACACAGTGTGTAAAAATAGTTAAGGAAACTTAAAATATAGAATACATAATATTAAGTAATTCATACAAAAAATATACCTAACTTTACAATAAACAAATGTACATAATTAAATATAAAATAAATATCTATAATAAATATAATTACCGTATGCTGGAGAGGTAAAGCTCTTTGACTTGTTTTTTGAATCACGGATATTAGGTGAAAGTGAATTCCACAATCGTACTGCATGAAAAGAGAACGAGTGGAAATAGAAATGGGCTTTATGGAATGGAAAATTGAGATGATGCTTAAGGCGGGATCCACACGGGGCGTCGGCAGGGCGAGTGAACGAAAAACGATCACGCAGGTAGCCAGGATAAAAAAGGATGTTGTACTGAAGACATAATATCCGAGTGTTGCAGAGAAGACGGATAGGGAGCCACTTGAGATCCTTGCGAAACTGAGAGACATGGTCGTATTTGTAAAGACCAAAAACAAAACGAATGCACAAGTTTTGCAACCGCTCAAGCTTGTTTAAAAGCTCCTCAGTGACATCTTATGTGCTATTTCAGACTCTAATCTATCGCTGTGCCATATACAGATATCCGTTTAGCAGTTCTAGCGTGATTGAGTACCTCACAAACCTCTATGCATCCATCCATCCATATTTTCACTTTTATAATATACCTAATAGTAGTAAGTGGAATATGCTACTGATTCGACAATACTGTGTTCCAGAGAAAGTTGTTGATGGAAGAATGACTATTGGATAAGGAGTCTTTATTTGTTTGGCGAGAACACCACGAGGTAAAAAGAAAAGTATATTATTAATAAGAGTTCTCTAATTTTCTCGTGAGGTCGTAGCTCGCTCATATTCCCAAAAGTTAAAATCTGAAGTAGGATCTAGGACCTAATTAATTAATTGACTGCAAGTTTTTAGCGAAGTTGTAGCGACGGTCTACTAAGGAAGACCCTTTTATACGGTCCACCACACTGGGATGGATCAGGACCTACATGTCCCATCCGTTCGCAAAACACGCGCTTGGACATGAAATTGCAAACATCAGCTCGACATACATTATAGAAATAAAGTCCACAACATTAAATGGTTTACAGATCACAGCGGTCATTAAAGGTTTCCGGTTTTATATTTACCTACAGCCATCTAAATAATTGAAAGCAAACGAGTCACTCTTGCTAAATCGGCATGTTTTATAGAAACTGTATAACTTTTCAGAATGGATGCTTACAATGAAAATAACACTAGTATAATTTAAGCATTAAATTTTATTAAGTAAATCATTTACAATATTTACATGAAAAAACGCAAACAAAAAAATAACATCTTAGGAATTACAATTTCTTAATGTTTATTTAGTATTATAAGGTACAATCTCCAAAATCTCAATCAAAATCATTATTACCCTCTAATATTTCACGTACGTCGTGGAATCTAACCGCTTACAGAAAGAGCAATGGCGTTTCCATTTCTGCTCTTAGCGTTACTTAAAGCAAAGTTGCTCTTTCCGCAAGTACTGCAGCCTGCTGGCTGTTGACCAGCCGTCTGCAAGCCCTGGCCAGCCAGTTCAAGGGCACCTTTAAGAGCTGATTGTGAAGAGCCTCTTGATCCGGAATAACCGCCGCCGTAGCCACCAGAACCGTACCCACCGGAACCACCAGAGCCGTACCCACCGGAACCACTGGAGCCAGAAGCACCTGACCCGTATCCACCGGAACCACTAGAGCCGAATCCACCAGCCCCACCTGATCCATACCCATCACCGCTACCACCTGAGCTAGAGCTGGCCCCACTACCACTGGAAGCGCCAATACCACCTGCAGACTGGTGGCCGCTTTGAAAAGCACCGCCATTTTGGCTTTGGCTCTTTTCTTGTTCAACCTGCTGAGCTTCAAGTTGACCTACTCCATGACTACCGGATCTAGCATTGCTTCCAGATTGCTGTTCACCGTTGCCAAAACCTTGGCCTTCAGATTGTGAGTTGGATCCTGCCAGACTTTTACCACTGTGGTACGAGTTGTGAGACTCCTTGTAGTCGAATTTTTTCTCGGCGTGTCCTGACTGGCTGTCTCTTCCACCTCCAAATTGACTACCATATCCACCAGAAGACTGGCCAACAGAAGCCTGGCCACCTGATGACTGGGTACCGGAAGACTGTCCGCCATAACCCTTAGAAGCTTGTCCACCGTAACCACCTGAAGATTTGCTACCGTAGGCCAAAGAAGAGAAATCTTCTTGACCTCCTGAAGAGTGACCACCGTAGCCGCCTGATGATTGACCGCCATAGCCTCCTGAAGTCTGCGAATTTGAGCCAGAAGATTTGCCTCCATACCCTTCTGAAGATTGACTACCGTGGCCTCCTGAAGTTTGAGAATTTGAGCCGGAAGCAGATTGACCACCGGTAGAAGATTGGCCACCGTAACCTCCTGAAGAGTGGCCGCCGTAACCTCCAGAGGAGTGGCCGCCGTAACCTCCAGATGAATGGCTGCCATAGCCTCCAGAAGATTGGGATTTGGAACTGGCAGAAGGTTGACCACCAAACCCACCAGAGGACTGAGCGTCAGAACCAGCAGATGATTGACCACCAAAACCACCTGAACCTTGAGCATTGGAACCGGCAGAGGACTGACCAGCGTTGAATGACTGAGAGCTTGAACTGCTCGAAGAGTGAGAAGCAGAGCCACCAGAGCCATAGCCGCCAGAGGATCGCGCTCCAAGACCTGCTCCAGCAGCAAATTGGGCTGATTGTCCACCGCTTGCTTCCGTTGACTGGCCTTCAAGTCCCGAACCACTATCTGCGGTAGCTCCGGCTAGAGAGAATGCTTCTCCTGCAGCCTGGTTAGCAGCATCACCAGTACCTGCAGCTGCTCCAGTGAATACTCCTCTTTGAAAGCCATTATCAGCTAGTCCGGTCCAATGAGCGGTGTGGAAATATCTTGATCCTCGAAGTGGGGGTGGGCCAAATGGTGGGGGAGGACCAAAGGGTGGTGGAGGTCCAGGTGGGCCGCCACATGTACTGCATGGTGAGCGTTCTACACGCTTGTGAATATCTGGAAAATAAAAGAGTAAAGTTAGAATCCATTCTAATTCAACAGGGGAACGAGATCTGAAGAAATGACATGCAGACAAGTCTGGGAGGTCTCATATTATTTTACGACGTAACGTTATACTTGAAATGAGCAATGCAGTCAATATTATCATGAAGCAAATTAGAAATAATAGGTACCTTCATTTTTAATAACAGCACATTGAGCTGTAAATACAGACAGAGCGAAAACAAAAACTCCAATTTTCCCCATCTTGCCGGAAGATCAGTCTTGTTCTGAGGTAACACATCAATCTGCTAACATTTATAGGTGATACTGGAGGATGTGACATTCCCCGTCTTCCAAGAATAGTATCTTCGTATGATAAATTGTTAGCATCAAATTGATAACACAAATATCACATAAGGTAACAGTGAGACAATTCACACTGTGGTAAAATATTGATCTTACACACAACTTCTGCACAAACGTACTTGACTAAATCGGCGAAATTTAGATTTAGCACAATATTATGTCATGTTATATTCAAATATTGGTTTATTTAACATAATCAATCATTTGTTACTAAGGTAGCGATTTCTTGGTAAATAATAATATTGAAAGCCGTTTTGTAGTTTGGAAAAATACGCGAACGCTATGATATCTAAAGAGCAGTATTTGGTAATGGCCCCGACTTTCTTAAGTCGTGACAAATGATTTTATTTTTGTAAGTAGGTTTTAACAACACTTTTACAGGTCAGCATTTTATTTTGTCAGTTTTATCTAGATGAGGCCGGTGTTTCCTAGCTGACTACCCTGAGAAGAAACACCGAAACCAACTCAGAGGTCAAAGTCTCTTTTAAAGTGTTCAAACCCATACAATATGTACTGGTCAAATCATATGAGAACCATGTACGTTTATGTCTGGGATGAGCTTTTGAGGAAAGCAACACGCAAATTCGAGTGGACCTGTCTAGACAATGCAAGCATTTGTCAGTTATTGTGAAGCTCAACTCAGAACTTTGAGGAGCTCAACGAACCGACGAACAATACCAGAGTAAGGACATTTGGGTAGGCCGCAAACCGGTCCGGCTGATTTAAACCTAGACAGGCGCCTTACTTTGTGTAATTTATTTTATCACCACTTCTCTCAGAACAATGAAAGAAAACCATGGTGAGGAAACCGGTATGTCCTAGAACAAAAAATTCGAAGATTTTATGTCACTTTCACCAACCCGCACTTGGCCCGCGTGGTGGATTACGACCCTTTTCCTCTCCTTAAGAGGAGGCCTGAGTCCCAGCAGTGGGAAATTATTAGGTCCCCACCTATGAAATCAGCGTTTTGTATGGAGAATTTTAAATAAGTTGCAATTTTCATACTAACATTTTCATAATTTATTTAACAACTCATCTCATCTGCCTAGCCTTTTCGCAACTATCTTGGGGTCGGCTTGCAGTCTATCCGGATGCAGCTGAATACCAGTATTTTACATGAAGCGACTGCCTATCTGACCTCCACAACCCAGTTACTGGCTAATACGATACCCCTTGGTAAGAAACTCGCAACGCTAAACGCCGCCATATTCTCGATAACATATCTTCCTCTTCTCCTGCTGATATCTGGAAATTCCTCGGAACTCTAGGTATCGGTAGACACGTCATGTGGATTTTCCTAAAACAATCTTCCTGGACGATATCAACCGTCATTTCACAACAACCTGTCATTTGGATTCCCAAATGATGTCTCAGACGGTTAATTTCATTACTGGCCTACCAGGGCCTATCATAGAGCCGTTCTACTTCTCTCCGGTAACTTTGGAGGACACCAAAAAGATCATCCTGTCCATTAAATCGAATGCTGTGGGCTATGACGACATTAGTCGTTATATGATCACCTTGATCCTTGACTTTCCTTTTCCGCCGATTACCCACATCATTAATTTTTCCCTTGATTCCGCCCAATTCCCATCCCTGTGGCGTATGGCTTACGTTCGTCCGCTTCCTAAAATCAGTAATCCTTCCCTACCTAACCATTTTCGACCGTCGGTCGTCGGTTAGTCACGATATTCTGCTATCCATCCTTTCACATCTTATGGTTTCCTCCGAGGCCCTGGAATGGTTCTCTTCTTACCTACGGGGGCGCCAGCAGTCGGTTCGCGTTGACGAGAATTCGTCGAGTTGGCGTGTCCTGGAAGCTGGTGTGCCACAAGGTGGTATTCTTTCTCCATTGTTATTCTCAATCTTCGTAAATTTTATAACTCACTGTCTTCGGTGTTCGTATCATCTATATGCCGACGATCTTCAGCTGTATACAGCTGCGCGGGTAGAAAGTTAGTCAGACGCTATAGAGGATGTAAACCGAGATTTGAATGCAATCAATGATTGGTATGATAGATTTGGGGTGTCTGTGAACCCCTCAAAATGTCAGGCCATTGTTATTGGAAGCTCAGGCATGGTGGGTAGAGTGGCGATTAGCTCTCTTTCGCCTATTATTTTAAATGGTGCTGTCATCCCCATCAGTCCTAGCGTAAAAGATCTCGGTTTGTATCTTGACTCGTAGCTTGGCTGGCAAAGCCAGGTTTCTAGTGTCTGTCAAAGAGTCAACGGGACTTTGCGATGTCTGTATCGTCTGAGGAACTTTTTGCCTGCAAAGACGAAGACTATGCTTGTGCAGACTTTAATTTTCCCTATAATCGACTATGGTGACGTGTGCTACTTTGACCTAAACGCGTTTTTGCTGGATAAGCTTGATATGCTCCTCAATAACTGCATCCGGTTCATATTCAACTTGAGGAAATATGACCATGTGTCAAGCTTTAGAGCAGAGCTCAAATGGATGCCCATTCGCCAGAGAAGAAGTTTGCGCGCTCTGACTACACTTTTCTTTCTCCTCAACTCTCCCTCCCCTCCCTCTTATCTTATATCTCACTTTCAGTATCTTTGCTCTACTCACGCAAGGAATTTGCGTTCTGCTAACAATCTCTTACTGCTTTGTCCTTCTCATACTTCTAATTTTATTCATTCTTCCTTTCATATACAGTCCATCCTTCTGTGGAATGCGCTTCCCCTCAATATCAGGACGGCCACCAGTCAGTGTGCATTTAAACGAAAGTTGCGGAATTACCTTCATAACAAGTAAAAGAGTCGTCTCAAAATCCTTATCTCTAACTTTATATATTATTTTTATTTACGTAGGTATATTATATTAAATATATGTATGTATGTTTATTTTAACTATATATATACTTTCGTAACCATTTCGTCTTAGTATTATTATTTTTTTCAGTTTATGCACCTGCCATGTTATCTCTCCACCACCCTTGTTTGACTGGTAGAGAATGCCTAAGGCATTAAGTCCGCCTTTGTACATTTGCGTTGCATGAAGTTTTAATAAATAAATAAATAAGACTGGTTGTCAGACTTTCGGGCTTCTGACGACCCGTAACGACTGTCAAAAAGCCACGATTGACAGCCGGGACCAGAGCTTACTTAACGTGCTTTCCGAGGCACGGAGGAGTCCCGGTATGTAAAGATGGTCACCCATCTATGGACCAACCCCTGTTATTACTTTAGCCACGAGCTCCTCAATTTATTTAACAACTATGAACACTAATGTTTTAAAACTTATATGCAATAATGTTTAAAAACTAAGATAACGTATGCCACTTAGATTAAGCAACAGAAATAAGTTTTGGCTAAGTTAAAACAAATAGTGGTTTCATTTCTGCAAACAAAATGAGGAGTCATTTTTAAGTTATTGTTTTGTATAAAGCTATAAGTAATTAGGTTTTTTTTACTATTGGCAGTTGTCATTATTTGATAGAATATCAAGCAATTGATGAATATTTTAATTCATAGAAGTGACGAGGTTCTCTTTTTGTGAGAAAAAAAACGCCAATTTCATAGGGAACCCAATAATATATTTAAAAGCTGATTATGTTATGACTGTTACGATATCTAGCGTAGCCTTTTTCTTCTGCCTAGGCTTCTTCCATTAGTTTTCTCAGTACTTCTGGCCTTAATTAGCGTGGGTGTATGCTCTAGTTTACATTTCATGCACAGTCGGCGGAGTATTAGCAATCTGCAGATTTTTGTTTGCGTTTTTGATAATTTAGCTGAATAAAATTATTCTTACTCAACAGATTTATATCATAATTATGTTAAATTAAATCAAATTCTGATTCGATTTTGTTGATCTGTTTCGCTTCGTTGATCAAAGTGAACTTGTTTGATATTTTATGTTCTATTCTGTAACGAAAGACTTACCTACATCAGTGTCAAAGTCAAAGTCAAAACGTTTATTGCGAACTAAGTGTACAATGTTGGTGTTATATTTTTTTTTTTGATACTTATGACTTAGCAGCCTTCTGCAAGCATTGCAATTCTTATTCACCTAGATTAGCATGCATTAAACATTATTAATACTTAATTATTTACTTCTTAATAGTACAATATTAAATTAAGAAAAATTAGAGTTATGTCAAGATTAAATGTCAATAATAATTAATTTAATACAAATAAACAGCAATATTAATGTCATCCTTTACAATATAATAAATTATAATCATAGACACGTCAGGCCCCTCGCGTCGCCATAACAATAGGTTTTTAATTGTGTCTGGTAATGAGGGACTTGACGCGTTAAGTTAAATAGAATAGATTAGATCTTTTTGTTTATCTAGGTCAGATAACCACTTTTGTACATGAGAGAAATTTGTTATTTTTGGCTAGACTGTAAATATTCTTTTATTGAGTAGAAACATTTTTGAATGAGGTATAGCTTTAGCCTTTTTTGAAATATCGTTACTGATTTTTCAGTTTTAAACATGTTGGGCAACTTATTATATATTTTTATTGCCATGTAATATGGGCTATAGCTTAACATTTTAATTCTTGTGGGTGGAGCGCATAACCTCTTTTTATGGCGAGTGTTGACTTTGTATGTATCTTCTACTTTCGTGAACTTGTCGATATTTTTAAAAACAAATACGCAAATGTCAAGTATGTATATTGAGTACCAGATTCTTACTTTGCTTTGATTACAAAGTTAGAATCTGGTACTTTTTAAAGTATGGTTTGCAGCTCTCCGTATTATCTATTTGGGCTTGAATTCTTATACATTTCTTTTGCATTATGAATAGTTCATCTAAGTTAACACTATTACCCCACAGCATGACGCCATATCGCAGCCATGAATAAGCGTATGCGTAGTAAGAAGCTCTTTGTGTGTTAGTGCTTTGTTTAATTTGAAATTGAGCGTAAGAGAATCTAGAGAGTTTTGTTTTTATATGTTCTATGTGTGACTTCCAGTTAATGTGTGTGTCAATATTTATGCCAAGTAGGCTAAATGTATTAACTTCTTCTATTTGCGTGTTTCTGAATGCAGTTTTTAGATTTAGAGGTGGTTTTTTATATGATCTAAATTGTATTATTTTAGTTTTATTACTATTAATTTCCAAATTGTGGATCTGGAGCCAGGCATCTACAGTTTGGAGGGTATCTTGTATTTGTAGACTAGGGTTACTTACATTTTCACACTTAATTAATATTGAAATATCGTCTGCAAATAATACCGGTAAAGCGTTTTCGTTATCTAATATTTTGGGAAGGTCATTAATATATAACGGGTGGCGCAAAAGTAGTGGCACTAAAGAAAATACCTTTTTTTTTTTTATATGACATTTTCTGTCATTCTGTTGTTGAAAATTGTGTAGTGAACAAATGTAAAATACACTGAAAATAAACATGGACCGTTTTACTCCGTCCGTTTTACCGTTTTACTCGTTTTACTTTAGTGAGGGACGCTTTTCCAGGCCGAGTTATCTCTCGTTTTGGCGATTTGCCTTGGCCTGCAAGATCACCCGATCTGACCAGTCCAGACTTCTTTCTTTGGGGTTTTTTGAAATCTCGGGTGTATGTGAACAAGCCACAGACTCTCGCAGCTCTAAAAGAAAACATTCGTCAAGAAATAACGAACATATCGCAGGAAGTGTTACGGCAAGTTATGCAAAATGTCATAAATAGGGCTCAAATGTGTATCAACTCTGGAGGTCACCATTTAAAAGACATCATCTTTAAATCCTAATGGTACGAAATTTAATGGCACAAATATACATTTAAAAAAATCTAAATCTAGTTTTCTAATTTAGAAAAAATGTTATAGCTGAACCAAATAGGGTCTTTACTTTTGCGCCACCCAGTATTAGAAATAGTGGGCATCCTAATACACTTCCTTGTGGGATTGAGCAAGTTATTTGATTTTCTTGTGATCTAATGGTTTTGATCTCATTTTTATCATGATCGTTATTTTCAATTTGTACTATTTGCGTCCTATTATGTAAATATGATTTGAACCACGAATAAGCTGGTCCTCGTACGCCGCAACCATATAGTTTAGTGAGTGAGATGTCATAAAGGACTTTGTCGTATGCTTTTGTCATGTCTAGTAGTATCCCAATTACATATTGTTTGTCGTTTATGTGTTGTAGCGCTCGTTGAACATATTTATAAACTGCTAATGTTGTTGATCTACATTTTCTAAACCCATTTTGTGCGTCGTCAAGAATATTAAACTTTTCCAAGAACATAGATTGCCCATAGCCTTTCAAATATTTTGGAAAAGGTTGGTAGTAGTGCTATGGGTCTATAATTGCTTGGAGTGTGTGCAACAGTGATATTGCCCATAGCCTTTCAAATATTTTGGAAAAGGTTGGTAGTAGTGCTATGGGTATATAATTGCTTGGAGTGTGTGCAACAGTGATTGAGAAGGTACTTGTATAATGTATACAGGGTGTAAAAAGACACATCACAGCCGTTAACTACGCATACCGTACGTCTAACAAAGTAGTTTTGCGCAAAAATTATTGCTGGGAAACGACTTTTATTTTTAAGTATGAAAAATAAAACAATTTTTTATTCCGCGCAATGTAACGCGAACACAGGCAAGAGGAGTTAAACCTCGCCCTTTCGCTCTAAGCCACGTAGGTACTTGTCGGACACGTTTGATATTCATTGTGTTTTCGTAACTGCAAATTCGTAATTACGAAATTTCGAAAAAAAATTGAAAATTCAGGTAATGTTTGTTTGGAAAAAAGTTTAGTAATAAGTAACACTTAGAATTAATTTTCGTAAATAAGTAAAAAAAAAAATTACGACTTTGACCTTCAATATCTCCAGAATCAGTGGTTTCCCAGGTATGGTATGGTAAAAAAAAAATTATCCAAATAATGGGTAGAGTATATGGCTTTCGGCTTCGGAAACTGTCTTTCTACACCCGATATAGACGACTTATATCCCTTAAAGAACTTACCTGATCTGGTCTACTAACTCCTTTTAGGGTTCCGTACTAGAAGGTTAACCAACGGGAACCTATTATAAGCCTCCGCTATCCGTCCGTCCGACAGTCTGTCTGTCAGTGGGCTGTACCTCATGATCCAAAATAGGTAGACAATGTGTATTTCTGTTGCCGCTATAACAACAAAAATAAAAATAATATGTATATAAAATGAATAGACGGAATAAAAAAAAATTAAAGAGGGCTCTACTAAAAACATGTTTTTTTTTTGGCTTTTTTGCTCGATCTTAGTAATGGCAACAAGTAGACGCGTATAATCTTGTACGATGGTACGGAACCCTTTATGCGCGAGTCAGACTCGCACTTGACCAGTTTTTATTTTATTTGTAGCTAACTCTTATACAAATATTTAGTAGCCACATGTTCGGTATCGAAAAACAGACCTTCCAAAAAACAATATTCCAGGCATCACCTTAATAGCATTTATTGTTGGCCCAACCAAATGCCAACAATAAATGCTATTAGAGCAACAGTATCCTTGTAAAAAAATAAACAACATTAACACAGTACAGACCAGTTTTTATTTGTAGCTAACACTCTTATACAAATATTTAGTAGCCACATGTTCGTATCGAAACACAGACCATGCAAAAAACAAAAAATACAGGCATCGTCCTAATAGCATTTATTGTTGAGCCAACAATAAAATGATAGCATTTATTGCTGTCCCAACCAAATGCCAACAATAAATGCTATTAGGGCAACAGTATATCCTTGGAAAAAAATAAACAACATGAACACAGTACAGAAGTTCTTTATTTCAAATAACAATAGTTAAGCACTTTCTCTTTAAAATCTTAAAAAACTTCTTCTGCGATAATCTGCTTGCTGTTCAGGGACACTGGAGACACTTTCAGGTTCAGGAGCATTTGAACTCGGGCGCACATTTTGAGGTCTAGTCTCTGAACTACCTAAATTAAGTCCTTGGAAGCCGCCAGGTCGTACTGAAATAGAAAAAAAAATATCTTACAAAGTTGTCTTGTTCCTAAGCAGTTCTGTAGTACTTAACTCCCAATTATACAGGGTGTAACGGAAAGGTGTGGTCATATTTTAAGGACTACATCTGCCCATCGATATGAACAACTTTCTTCAAGAAAATCTGAGGAAATTGTTAAACTTTTTTTTAACCTCCCATACAAATATTGATCAGCTGATGATAACTTTGTATGATAAGTACAATTTCCTTTTTGGGTATTTTCTATTTTTTTTTAGAGAGAAAGTTGATCATTTCCATGGGCAGAACCGGTTCTTAAAATATGACCACACCTTTCCGTTACAACTTTTATAGGGGAAGGTAGACTCGATAAAAAAAAATGGGGCGTTTATTAATTACGTGAGGTTTTTTTTCTACATTTAGACAAAACACCTTTCCCCCTCCTCCTCGGTGAGATTTGATCGGACACCTAACCACCCATCACGAGAGATTTGCCCTATAATTTTTATATAGTTATAATTTGTCATATTTTCATGTTCTCACCGCTGAAAAATACCTTTATGCTTTACTACATACTAGACAATGCCGCCTCCACGGTCCCCACGACCGAGTAGGTGGTGGTTGGTGCCTAATAATGTTTGATCTCTAAATTAAAAAGTTGACATGAGATTTTCATTGACTCCAACTCCCTTCAGATGAGATCTCGTGAGATTATACTGGACCCTTCACCCCCCTCCCCCATTTAAACTCACGTAATTATTCGAGGCCTTCTTATGTAATGAATGGTCACCCATCCAGGCACCGACTTCGGAAGCGTTGCTGAACTTCTAAGATCGGCCCGTGTGGCTGTTACTGTTTAGGCACGAGCGAGTAGTGACCCTTATCTTCTATTTAAAACCAAAACGACAATAGACCATGGCCATCGATTGTTGGATATAGCCCTAAACGAATAATAGCATGCTAATAGTTAGCTGTGAACCTCACGGTTTCCGGCAAACCTCCATAACACCAGGTTCAGTAATAGTCTTTAGGCTTTATCAGCGACTAGCACTTAGCCTGCGACTTCGCTCGCGTGGATTTCAAAATTTTTTAGCCTATGACACTCACAAATAACGTAGCTTTCTATTGGTAAAAGAATTTTCAAAATCGGTTCAGTAGATCCAGAGATTACCCCCTGCAAAAAATCACAAACTTTACCTCTATATAATATTAGTCTAGAAGTATAAACTTTATCAGAAATTTAAAACGATTCGGATTAGTCACGTCACTTTACCTAGGCCTTCTTAGTGATTATTTATTGAATAATGGCAAACTTTGAGACGACACTGAGAGATCGGTGGTTTGGTAACTGCAAAAAATTACTAATGCTGAGAGTAGGTGTCATGTCTTGCTATGCCTTAAATCTGTATATATAAAATTAAAGTCCTGACTGACTGATAAATCAACGTACAGCCTAAACCGCTCTTACTAGAGACATGAAATTTGGAGAGTGTGTTCTTTGTGAAGAGTAGGTATCCACTAAAAATGGGCACTCCACAATTGCGGCGGTAAGGTCTCCCTTTGAGGAGTGGTTGGAGAGGCGTCATGTGTTTCGGGAGGTTCATGTGTTGGATAAGGCGGGAGGAAACGGCCAGGTGTCACCATTGTGCGGATCGCCCAGAGGACACGGTGGAGCATACGGCGGAGATCTGCTCCGCTTGGGCGGAGCACCGCCGTGTCCTCGTGGAGGTGATCAGCAGCAGCGACCTCTCGAGCCCAGCCCTGGTCCAGCACCAGGCCCAAGACTTGACGGCGCGTAGTGTTCCACGCGCGCCTCAAAGAGATGTCAGTAACATTAGATGGGGCCCGTCATGGCCGATGCATGCATGCCAAGGGGTAGCGGAGAAATTCTAAGCGGAGTTACCCCGCCGCCCCTGGGCACACAGGCAAGGTAGGAACAGGGGTGGGTTTTAGTTTTTTTCAGTAAAAGTCTAACACGCCCTCGGGCTCCACCCAGAGTGGGAGAAGTCATTGGATGATTACCCACCCCAAAAAAAAAAGATATCCATTATGAAATGGTTGAACGTTTAAAACGGGGGAAGTACCATTCCACACGGGCTAAGCCGCTGGCAGAAGCTAATATAAAAAAGTACTTTCTTTTAAAAAATCTTAAGACCCTCGTCATCACGTGACAGTACTTTTGATTACAAAAAATAATACTAGCCCAAATTCAACGGTCCCACCATATGCCAAAAGCGAGTTCTACGCGACAGTCCTTCTCTAGATGTCTTCAAGAAGAAAATCAAAGAGCACTTCCTTTCAAATTGACATAATCCAAACTAATATTATAAATGCGAAAGTAACTCTGTCTGTCTGTCTGTCTTTCTGTCTGTATGTCTGTCTGTCTGTCTTTGCTTCACGCCTAAACTACTGAACCGATTTGTGTGAAATTTGGTACAGACATAGTTTGGAACTTGAGAAAGGACATAGGATAGTTTTTATTACTAAAAATAAAATAAAATTTATTCCGGACATACAGCGCCATCTATTGGTCAAGAGTCGGCATCAATTATGTTGATTTTTGAAGATTTCCCTAGAATATCTTCCACATTTCATTTTTGAAGAGATCCCGCGAGATCGGGAACTATGTGGGTAAAACCAAAAATCTGCCGGAAGTCACTATTCCACGTGAACGCAGTCGCGGGCAAAAGCTAGTATTAGTATATATTGGTATTTATTAGTATGTAGATATAATATATATTTGGAATTATTTATGTAGGTTTATATGTTTTGTGCACTGGATCCTACCCTCAAATGTGATCTCTCTCTATCACTTAAAGGTTTGCTGGGAGAAAACTCAACATTGAGTTAAGCTCGCCTTTGTACTCGTACATGCATTGTGTAACCACTAAGTACTATGTGAAATTTTTGGTGTACAATAAAGAATTAAGAATTCTATTCCCGACATCCTGGGGCCATTATCAGATCAGCTTTATGTCATAGTATTGCATTATCACTGGACTAAAACCACCCATCCACCACCATCCCATCCCATCCCATCTCTCCATTATCCTATCGGAAAACAACATCAATCTGCCCGCGCCTTTCCCAACTATCTTGGGATTGGCTTCCAGTCTAACAGGATGCAGCTGAATACCAGTATTTTACATGGAGCGACTGCCTATCTGACGTCTACAACCCAGTTACTGGGTAATACCATACCAAGTGGTAAGACTGGTTGTCAGACTTCCGGGCTCCTGACGACCCGTAACGACTGTCAAAGATCCATGATTGACAGCCGGGACCAAACAGCTTAACGTGCTTTCCGAGGCACGGAGGACTCTCGGTATGTAAAGATGGTCACCCGTCCATGCACCAATCCCGGCAGGCGTAGCTTAACCTGGTGGGTCGACCCATGCGGCTGTTATTACTTTAGCCACGAGCTCCTCTCTCCTCATCGGAAAACAACGTGGTCGAAAAATTGTTTGCTTTTGCAGCAGACAACTTACATACGAACATTGCAAGTTAAATAAAAGATTGAAAATCTTACATGCTTCAACACTGAAGTTAACTAACACCAGAACAGCTAGGGCACAGAGTATGAGACGAGCCATGTTAATTGACGAGGATTTACTAGGTGTACTGGCCTATTCATAACCATGCTCCCCGTTTATATAGATTCGTCTAATGTAAACTAATGTAACAGAAAAACAAGTGAAACAATTAATTTGTATGTATGTATGTTTGTACACTGTAATTTCTGGAAGAACTGTTGCTATTTATTTTAATGAAACTTCCGCATTTGCATCTTAGAAGCAATCTGTTACTAACAGTTCTAAATTCCCTACTTTCCACAAGTTTTTGACATTTTTTTGTAGTTAATTTTCCGAATTCCGACTTGAATTTGAATGGGTTCGAGAAAAGGGATGATTCAAGGGTAAAAAAATAATGATTTTATTTAGTCCGTGAGTTAGATTATCAAAAAATATTAGAAACGTATTTTTTTATTTAAGAGTCCCTATCAATTTTGCGGTCTAAAAACAGAAAATTGCAACTTTTTCAGCGCGAATTTCTCGATAACCCTTAGCTATCTGTTTTTTTTTAATCATCATCTATTTAACTAGTAAGCCTACGAATTTAAATTTTGATAACTACTCTATATAAATTATGAAAAATAAAAATCGAACACACGTTTTTACGGAAGCGCGAAGCATGTAACATCTTGTAAACATGTTTTCATGATTTATTTATTGCATTATGTATGCAATATAAATAAATAAATAAATAAATAAGGGTTCCTTGTCTTTGTTAGGACTAAGAAACCCTAAGAAGCGTGTGTTTTAGTTTTTTAAACTATAATATTTTTAATAATCCAATCTAATCTGCCTAGCCTTTTCTCAACTATCTTGGGATCGGCTTCCAGTCTAACTTGAAGATGCAGCTGAATACCAGTATTTTACATCGAGCGACTGCCTATCTGACCTCCACAACCCAGTCACTGGGTACCCCTTGATAAGACTGGTTGTCTGACTTTCGGGCTTCTGACGACCCGTAACGACTGCCAAAAATCCACGATTGACAGCCGGGACCAACGGCTTAACATACTTTCCGAGGCACGGAGGAGTCTCGGTATGGCAAGCGTGGCTTAACCTGATGGATAGACCCGTATTACTTTAGCCACGAGCGCCTCCTTCAACTGACCCGGTTATGTAAATTCTTTCACTGTTTGACAGCTACACTATTGCTACTTATTATATCATCGTCATCAGCATTTTAATGTCCCCACTGCTGAGGCACAGGCCTCCTCTCTGTGAGAGGGTGTGGGCCGTAATTCACCACGCGGGCCCAAATCGGATTAGTGGACGTCACAAATGTCTTCCAATACTATTATTACTACTTATTTATATTACGCTCCTTTTTATCTCGGCAAGTGCAAAGTTGCTTGTGATGTATGTAGGTAGGCGCTAATATTGTACATGTCAGTTTTTGAATACAAAGCTAATGAACGGACGTGTCGGTGTTTTATTCCTCGCACTTGCGGCTAAGAACTTTACAGTGGCGACGAGTTGGTTGGATTGCGTGTATTGTACTGTTATACATTGTGTTGGATAATGTCTATCGGCAAAGTGAGCGAATTTGACGTAAAGACGGGAGTGTGGTCGTCGTATATAGAACGACTGGACATGTACTTTACGGCGAACGAGGTAAAAAGTGAGCGTAAACTACCTACGTTGATCGCGGTTATGGGGGACGGAGCATATGAATTACTAGTAAATCTAGCTAGTCCTAGTAAGCCGTCAGAGTTGAAGTACGAAGAAGCCATCGATTTACTGGCACAACATTTACAGCCGGCACCGTCAGCGTTAGCGGAACGGTACAAATATAGACAGAGGCGGCAGGGGGCGGCAGAAACTATAGCATGTTATGTCGCAGAATTGAAAAGGATGGCGCGGTTTTGCAAGTTCGGTTCCAACCTAAGCGAAAACCTACGAGATCAGTTCGTCTGCGGGCTTAGAAGTGACGCGATACGTCAAAGATTATTTGCGGAGGATGACGCTCTGACGTATAATAACGCAGTCAAACTGGCGACTTCGTTAGAAGCTGCGGAGCGGAACGCGGCGGTGGTCGATGCAGCGGGGACGGCTAGCATCAGAGGGGACAGCGCGGCGCAGTTCGGAGACATGCATGCCATGGCCGTAGCGGGCGGCGAGCGGCGCTCGGACGCGAGCGGAGGCAGCTGGCGCGGCAAAGGAGGCGCGCGAGCGCAGCGCGGAGCGCGCGGTGCAGCGCTTAGCGCGGCATCAACAGGCGGGAACATGCAAGGAAAGCGAATGCTTAACGGGAGCAGGAGGGCTTGTACGGGCTGCGGAGCGACCAGTCATGGTTACGAGACCTGTCGGTTTCGGGAATACGAGTGCAGCCGGTGCCGTCGGAAGGGTCACTTGCGGCGAGTGTGCCCGGAGCAGGGTGCCGCGGGTTTAGCGGACAAGAAAGAACGCACTATGCATTATGCGAATACGGAGGAACCGGGAGAGGGGCAGATGACCTGGGAGGAGGAAGAGGACTTCCATCACTTATGCCTCAACGATTACCGAGCGGTTAGTTTGCCAATTTCTATCGAGAATAATACGATAAATATGGAAGTGGATACAGGCACGGCGGTGTCCTGTATCAACAGTGACACGTATAAGAGGTTTTTTAGGCATATAAAATTAGAGAAAACAAGTGTTAGGTTTAAGTTTTATGATGGGTCTGTTTTAAAGCCGTTAGGAATTATAAAGACAAAAGTAAAATATGCGAGGGTAGAGAAAAAATTAGATTTGTTTGTTATTGAAGGTGGAACAACATCACTGTTAGGAAGACAATGGTTGTCGGAATTAAATATAAAATTACCTCTTTTTAGTAGTTGTAATAAAGTAGATAGTGTACATTTCAATAATGAAATACAATTGTTACTAAACAGGTATAAGGAGTTATTTGATGGAGGTTTGGGGCGATACACAGGAGGCAAGGCAACATTACGGGTACGGGACGGAGCGGTGCCGGTGTTCCATCGCGCGCGGCCGCTGCCGTATGCGCTGCGCGACCGAGTCGACGCAGAGTTGGAACGCATGCTGCGCGATGGCGTCATCGAACCTGTCGACTGTTCAGACTGGGCTTCTCCATTGGTACCGGTAAATAAGGCGGACGGCTCATTAAGGATTTGTGCAGATTACAAGGCCACCGTAAACCCTGTTTTGCTTGTAGATCGTTACCCTTTACCTAAAATTGATGATGTCATAGTAAGGATGAGTGGGGCGCAATATTTTTCAAAAATAGACCTCTCACAAGCCTATAACCAAATTGAGTTAGACGATACAAAAAAATATACGGTGATAAATACTCATAGGGGTTTATACCGGTACAATAGGTTGGTTTACGGCCTCGCGTCTAGCCCCGGTATTTTTCAGCGTACAATGTGCAATCTGTTGAGTAATATTCCTAATGTGGAGGTATTTTTGGATGACGTAATAATCGGAGGGAAAAGTAAAGAGGAACACATGAGGGCTTTAGAAACGGTTTTTAGTAGATTGCATAAAAAGGGACTAAAGTTAAAAACTAATAAATGCGTTTTTCTGGTAAAAGAAGTGCAGTACTTGGGGTATATTTTAGGAAAGGATGGTATAAAGACCGACCCTAGGAAACTGGAGGCCATAGCTAAAATACCTAGGCCTACCAACGTCACCCAGTTACGATCATTTATAGGAATGATAAATTTTTACGCCAAGTTTATACGGAATATGAGTGCTAGGTTAGCGCCTTTGTATGAGTTACTCAAGAAGGGAAAGGTTTGGCATTGGTCGCGCGACTGTGAGCGAGCGTTTAATAACATTAAGAATGTGTTAGTTAGTTCAGAAGTATTAGCTCATTATGACCCGGACCGCCCTCTTATCTTGACTTGCGATGCGAGTGCGCGCGGGATAGGGGGGGTCCTCACACAGCCGGCCCGGGACGGCCGCGGCGAGCGGCCGATAGCTTATATATCGCGTACTCTGAGTGACGCGGAAAAAAACTATTCACAAATTCATCGCGAAGCGTTGGCTATCATATTCTGTGTCAATAAGTTCCATCAATACTTGTACGGCCGCCGTTTTGTGTTGAGAACGGACCACAAACCGCTAGTATCCATTTTCGGACCGCATACGGACATACCGACTATGGTAGCAAGTCGCATGCAAAGATGGGCTATAATTCTTTCAGCTTATACTTACGATATAGAATACGTGAAAACTAATGAGAACGGAGCCGACGGACTATCACGGTTACCGGTCGTCATTAGCGAACGTAAACAAATGAGTCACGCGGTGCCCGAACAAACGTATTTGCATTTCATTCAACAAGCTTTATTGTTAGATTACGAGGAAATCAGACGCCAAACTGGAAAGGACCCACTGCTATCTAAAATTTTGAGTTATATACGAGATGGTTGGCCTACTGAGTGCGATATAACGTCACTACAACCATTTTTTAACAGACAAAAGGAAATTTATGAGGAATTGGGCTGCGTCCTGTGGGGCCATAGGTTAGTGGTACCGGAGAATTGTAAAGAGAAGGTTTTGCACATGCTCCATGAGCCGCATATGGGGATAGTCAAGTCAAAGGCTATGGCGCGTAGTTATGTGTGGTGGGCTGGCTTAGACGAAGCAGTGGAGCGCATGTGCCGTGCGTGCGAACTGTGCGCAGCGCAGGCCGACGCGCCGCCGCGGCAGGCGCCGTGCATGTGGCCTTGGCCGAATCGTGCGTGGTCAAGGTTACATTTAGACTTCATGGGACCCATATTTGGTAAAACATACTTAGTTACAGTTGATGCCACGTCTAAATGGGTAGAAGTTTTTAACATGACAAGTACCACGGCCGGGGCGGTCATAGATAAACTGTGCGAACTCTTCAGTAAATTCGGGCTTCCCAAACAAGTTGTGTCAGACAATGGACCACCTTTTACCAGCACTGAATTCCATAACTTCGCAAGCAATCATGGAATAGAACAAATATTTACAGCCCCATATCACCCGGCGTCAAATGGCCTTGCGGAAAACGCAGTGAAAACTTTTAAACGGGTCATAAAGAAAGCCGCACTGGGAAAACAAAACATAGAAAGGGCAATATGGACTTACTTGTTACATTATAGGAACACTGCACATTCAACAACAGGGGAAAGCCCAGCTATGTTATTGTTAGGCAGACGGCTACGAACTAAGTTAGATGTATTAAAACCGGATAGGGAAACTACAGTCGCTAAATCACAGAAACGACAAAAAGAGGCAGCAAAAGGGGGGCATAGGGAAGTAGGCCCGGATGAGGAAGTATGGTACAGACAATTTGGGAAGGGGGAGAAATGGGTACCGGGGCGGGTAGTACAGTGTGTCGGGACTAGTAACTACAAAGTGAGGGGTAGCAGGGGAGAGATAGTTCACAGGCACATCGATCAAATAAAAAGAAGATCAGTCAGACAATCGTTAATATCCGTTCCAGAGATTGATCAGCAAGTGGTCGCTAATCCGGGTTTGGACTGTGGTAATGAGCCGTCTGTGTTGCGTGAGGGGGGTCAGTCTGCGCAGTCCACAGATGAGTCAGGGTTGAGGTCTCCGCCTCCGGCACTGGAACAGGGTGAGGTCGCCGAGGCTGTGTCCCCGGCAGCGCCACCCTCCCCGGAATTTCAAGATGCCTTGCCAAATGTAGTATCGCCCCAGCCTCGAGAGCGCCTGGTCAGGCAATGTCGAATTAAAAATAACCATAATTATAAGGTCTAGTTGTAAGGGGTGTTGGGTAATTTTAAGCTATCAATATTATATAAAAGCTTGTTGTGGAGGAGTGTGATGTATGTAGGTAGGCGCTAATATTGTACATGTCAGTTTTTGAATACAAAGCTAATGAACGGACGTGTCGGTGTTTTATTCCTCGCACTTGCGGCTAAGAACTTTACATTGCTGTGGGATAAAACATGGGACGAAGCCACGAGAAAAGCTAGTATCGTATTATAACATTTATAATGATGAATCTCTAGTGTGCAAAATTCAAAAAATTTACGTAGCATGTGTGCCTGTTTAATTTATTTTGTAAACTGTCTTAAGATAACATAAACAGGAGTTGATTTAGTGCGGAAAGAGATCTATTTTTGGTTACCAAATCCAATTACCATATTTTAAGGTGTATATTATTATATCCGCCAAGTGGCGCCCTCATTGAATAAAAAATCGTAGCAAAGCGTAGAAAATAAAGATTATAGAAACCTATGTTGCGTTTGTTAACATAGGATTCTTTAATATTTATTTTCTATGCCAAGATACGAATTTTTATTTAATGAGGGCGCCACTTATGGGGAAGTAGGCCCTTAAGTAGGAACCATAAACAATGAAACGACAGAATCTAAAACACAGACATTCTTTATTTCATACACATCAAAATGTACTTAATCTTTTGTATGAGTATAAATTAGAGTCTTCGAAAAAAGGGTGTCTTGAGCGCTTAGGATCCGAAGGACCTACCACCGGAGCTGGAACTCTCTGACTTCGTCTCGGTGGGCACATTTTCAGTAACGGGTTCTGGCCGTTTAGGGCCATGGACGACACGCAAGTACCCAAGGGGAGTGCCAGGTCGAGCTGTAATAAAAGCACGTGGTCAACAGTATCTCATGTTAAACATGAGGAAAAAAGAATAGGCAGTCATGGAGACTGCCGACAAAAGTGAAAACTGTGTTCTACGCGTCGTAACACTCGTAGCGGTGTCGGTGTCGCGCGAGTTCAATAGTTTTTTCCCGTCTCAAAAATGCCCAACGCGCCTAAAGAAGTTTTAACTTCAAAAATAGCCTTTCTTTTTAGCCGACTTCAAAAAAAGGAAGAGGTTCTCAATTCGACTGTTTGTTTTTTATGTGTGTTACCTCATAACTTCTTACTACGTGAACCGATTTTGAAGATTTTTTCTATTTGAAAGCTGTTGCTTCACATTTGGTCCCATTTTAATTTGGTGAAGATCTGATGAAGAACTTCGGAGATACACAATGGAACTCTTCAATAAATGATAGCTAACCTTCCAGAATTGCTGCAATCGCATGTGTGTATATTATTTTCACCACTTCACAACATTACATCACGCTGATGCACTCTGAAGGGGTAAACAGATTTGTACAGTTCACCCTGATACACCCTAATTTCACCAACTACGTTCAAATTCCCTATTTGGGGCTATCAATTCGGGCATAACTTTACTATTAATTTAGTTTTAGAATGGGATAAAACAACTAAAAAGTGAAAAATAAAAAACTTTTTACAAAAAAAATACAACCGACTTCCATAAATAATACAAAAAAATGCAAAATAACTTTAATTTCAGAAGTCGGTGTCAAATAACGAAGAAACCAAACTAGAAACACCGACTTCCGAAATTAAATTATTATTTATTTTGCATTTTTGTATTTTTTTTTGTAAAAAGTTTGTTTTACCTGGACTCTTCCTTCCTTCATTTTGGGTCGATTCTCCTCGTCGTTCTTTGCCAAATGTGTCTGTAGCGGGTTTTCGAAATATCTTAGTGTTAGAGAGAGAGTAGAAAAAGAGAGACGCAGCTATACATGACGGGTCGCTGGAGTGTTCGAAAGAGTCACCGCAGCCTTGGAACACAAAGAGCAACCGAAGGAACATGAATGCGTTTTAGTCAGTAAGAGTCTGACAAGCCCTCCCGCTCCATCATCCGAAGATTTCCCACCCTCAAGAAACCGGCCAAGTGCGATTCGGACTGGCAAACCGAGGGTTCCGTACAAGCTTGAGAGGGTGTGGGCCGTGATCCACCACGCGGGCCCAATGCGGGTTGGTGGATGTCACATGTCTTCGAATTGCCACCGTACAAGCTTGCGGCTATATAAATAGTTCGGGCATTGAGTTTCGTAAATTTTTGCCCGATTTTTTTTTTAAATTTTCGGTAGCAATCGAAATACCCTATAAATTTTGATTCCCTTAAGAGTGTCTAAATATACGGTCCGTATCTTTTTATTTCGAGCTTCAAGGGATTGTAGACCTGAGTATATGGTTTTAATTTCAACTCGATACTTCCGATCGGTCTTGACAGACAGACAGACGGACAACAAAGTGATCCTATAATATTTCTTTTGAGGTACGGAACCCTAAAAACAGCTATACATGACCGATATCATCCATCCCTTTGTATCGTGAATGTAATCGTGATAGCAACATACTTCAAATGAAAAAAACTTACATGCTTCAACACTGATGAAGGTAACTAATATTAGAGCAGATATCTGGGGTTTCTGGGGATAATCTGGGGGCCGAGTCACCCACGTCCGTAGGAGTATACCCACTGAGTCCATACACGGGGTCCCTGGGTGGTGCTAATCAGGTGACACTAACCGGTGGTAGGTTTCGACCGATGGCTTGCGATCACCCACTGGGCAAAGACGTACCGCCAAGCGGCCTGGCCGTGTTCCGGTACGATGCTCGGTGTAGCCAATCCAGAGGAGTTGGGTCGAAATAGTTGTTCCATTACAGACCAACCGGGCTCGTGCTGATATGGGTGTATCGGGAGACTAGTCGCAGAGGGTAGCGGGATCCGAAGCACGGTGCGCCGCTGGCCGACCGCAGGTAGTTGGGGGCCCAAGTAGTGTGAGCTACACATGAAAGGCTGCCCCGCCAACTGTCGTAAAATCCCGGAATGCACCATCTCGCTGGTTGGCGACCAGACGAGAGGGCCCGATGGACATTCCTGGGGGGGCTCGGGCGTCCCCGCAGTCTCCAGACTAGTCCCCCAATGATACCGTCCTGTCAGTGCGCGTCTGAAGGTTAGCGGCGTGGAACCTCATTTCACTTCCTCCTCCTCTCCCTCCTTCACTCTTAATAATAATGATGTAAAAAGGAACAAAAAGGAAAAAAGCTGAACAGCGGCAGCACTCCCTCTCTCGCAAAGTGCACCTCAACAACATAAGAGGTCTGCACTCGCTTCGACGGCACGGTTGGCGCAGTGATTGAGCATTCGGCTGCTGAGCTGCGTGTCGCGGGTTCGATCCCCGCACGGCACAAATATATATATATATATATATATATATATATGACCTACAGATAGTTGTTCCAGGTCTGGGTGTCTTGTGTATGTGAATTTACATGTTTATGAACGCACCCGCGATACAGGAATATTCCTAGTGTGGGGCAACGTTTTTTTATAAAATACAAAAAATACTCAAACCTCGCCGCAGTCCACCACCACCTAGAGTCTGAGAAACCAGCTCTCTTGTTCCTTTCGGAGACGCAGATCGAATGTCCGTCAGACGTGGCGTACCTATCTTACCCGGTTTACCCTGGAGTACAACTTTAAGCCACGCGCTGGTATATGCATGTACGCCCGGGACGACATCTGCAGCTATCGGCGTCTCCGCAACCTTAAGGACTCCAGGTTCTCAACTCTTTGGGTCCTAGTGGACACAGGCCTAGATAAAATTGTCTACGCCTGTGGCTACCGTTCGCACAGCGGTGATTTGGAGACAACTAGGCTCACACAACACCTCAGTGAGGCGGCGGATGCGGCTCAGCAGCGGTACCCTTCTGCCCAAGTGGTGTTACTGGGGGACTTCAACGCCCACCATCAAGAGTGGCTCTTCCCATACCAGTGCACAGACCATGCTGGACAAGAGACGCGTAAGCTAGCGCTAGCGTTAAATCTCACCTAGCTGGTTCAGGGGGCAACGAGGGTGTCGGATGTTGATTCGCACACGACCAATTGCTTGGACCTTCTGCTGACAAAAAATCCAGACCGTTATTCGGTGTCGATTTCTTCACCATTAAGTACTTCCGACCACTGTCTGGTGAAGTCTGTATCCATCTACTCCCCGCCCGATCATAGCCCTAGAGGCATCAGGCGGGTTTGGCGATACAGGTCAGCAGATTGGGATGGCATCGGTCTTTCTTCGCATGTTATCCTTGGCAGCCCACTTGCTTTTCTTCGACTGATATTTCGTCGTGCGCGGACACCGTGACGGATGTGTTGCGGCAGGAATGGAGTACTACATTCCATTCTCTGACGTAACAATGTCTGGCGAAGCTCGACATGGTTTGGTGCCGATTGCAATAGCGCTGATGCGCTTAAACATGCGGCTACCTGGCATGGGTCGACGCTCGGACGCGCAAAGCAAATGACGTGAGTCAGAGAAGAGAGCCTTCAACAGGGCTACCAAGTCCTGCAAGAAGGTGTTGCGGAGGGCTCGGTTTGACCACATTAGCCGAATTGGGAACAAACTTGCTTCTTACCCAGCTGGTGGTAAGGCGTTTTGGTCCCTGGCTAAGTCGGTTGAATCGAACTTCTGCCGCCCCTCACTACCTCCACTGCTGAAACCCGAACGGGTCGCTGGCCGACTCCGCTGAGGAGAAAGCAAACTTGTTTGCCTCTCTGTTTGCGGAATCTTAGCGTCTAGATCCTGGTGGCGCGAGGCCCCTTGGTCCTCTTG
Source organism: Polia nebulosa (assembly GCA_951329385.1). Lineage (NCBI taxonomy): Eukaryota > Metazoa > Arthropoda > Insecta > Lepidoptera > Noctuidae > Polia > Polia nebulosa. The sequence continues at coordinate 5,826,038 of OX589588.1, read as the reverse complement.
GTGGATGCGAGTCGATTATGTCAGACATTCGCATTCATCAGAAGAATGTCCGAAGGGTACTGCGTAACCTGGACGTGAACAAGGCTAGTGGCCCCGACGTGATACCAGCAATTGTACTGAGGACTTGTGCGCCTGAGTTGTCTCCAATCTTGACACGCCTATTTCGCCTTTCGTTTGAGACTAGAAAAGTGCCGATGGCTTGGAAGCAAGCTAACGTGCAACCCGTGCCCAAGAAGCGTAGTCGAGCTGACCCAGCAAATTATAGGTCCATCTCGGTAACTTCCGTACTCTATAAGAGTATGGAACATATACTGAATGGCAAGCTCCTGGCATACCTAGAAGCTGACGATATCCTCAGTGACCGACAATACGGCTTCCGCCGAAATCGGTCAACTGGGGATCTTCTAGCGCATACCATTCACATCTGGAGTGAGGCCATCGAGAAACAAGGGGAAGCCCTTGCGCTCTCTCTTGACATCTCGAAGGCCTTCGACAGGGTCTGGCACGACAGCCTAATTGGCAAGCTTCCTTCCTTCGGTCTGCCCCCTGGTTTGTGTGATTGGATTGCAGATTTCCTGAGGGATCGGTCTATCTGAGTAGTCATAGATGGCTGCTCGTCCGGACTGCTGGCTATTAATGCCGGTGTCCCTCAGGGGTCGGTGCTCTCGACAACGTTATTTTTGCTGCATATTAACGATCTGCTAAAACCCGGTACTTTTGGGTATGCAGACGACAGCACTGTTGCCGAGAGAGACGTGCCCGACGCACGAGCTAGTGGGTCTCAGGTCCGGTCTCTCCGAGAGGCTATAGTTGGGCGCTTGAACTTGTCCTTACAGGCTGTCTCAGAATGGGGCGATACCAATCTAGTCGGGTTCAATGCTGCTAAGACCCAGGCGTGTCTTTTTTTTCGCTAAGAGGAGCCAATTTTACCCCGCTCCATCTTTCCGAGGTGTAACCATACCGATAACCGAGCAACTTGATCTTCTTGGTGTTACTTTTACATCTACCCTCAATTTTGGTCCCTTCATAGAGGCAAACGCTCAAGTGGCTGCCAAAAAGTTGGAGATCCTCGCAAAGGTGAGACGGTACTTCACTCCGGAACAGCTGCTCCAACTCTATCAAGTGCAAGTTCGATCGTGTATGGAGTACTACTCTCAATTTTGGGGCGGATCTGCCAGACACCAGCTTGAAAAAAAAAAAAGACGTACGGCAAAGTGCCACCGGTTCATGGTTGACATCCCATCCATACGCACAAAGCGTTTTAAGAACACATTCATTGTGCGTACAGCTAGGGAGTAGAATTCCCTACCGGAATCTGTGTTTCCTGATAGCTACAACCTGTGAGTCAAAAAAAAAAAGATAAGACACAAAGGATGAGACGAGTCATGTTGGATTCACGAGCACTGAAACATTAATAACTTTACAACCGTTTATATTAATTAAACTTCAAGTAAAATAAACATTTCAGGGATCGCAGCATGTGTATTAAACAACATCAGGATAATATAAATAAGATTTGATCTATGTCCGAAACTGAAGACATCTGTTAGAATCTAAACAGTTTATACTGAACTAGCTCCTGACAGCGGCTTCGCTCGCGTGGATTTAGTACTTCCCCCATATAAAATGATAGCCTATGTGCTATTAACTAAAAGAGTTATGAGTATAAATGTGGATGGATGGAGAGGGAGAGGGAGGCCAAAGAAAAGATGGATGGAATGTGTGAGAAGTGATATGAAAGAAAAGGGAGTTAGTGATAGCGTAACGGCTACAGGACTAAATGGAAGAAAAAAACGTGTTGCGCCGACCCCAAGTAACATGGGATAAGGGCAGGAAGATGTTGATGAATCTAACGAAACGAAATGAATGAAATGTTGCCACATAATTATAAATATTTATTACGCTGTCTAATATTTAGTTTTACTCATTGTTTGCTGCACCGGTCGACGTCATGACGTCGGCGCCGGCTGTCGCTGAAACCCAGCGCTGGGGCTCTGTCTTATATAGAGTTAAGCTGAGCGATGGCCGTTTTGCGTGAATGTGACGCATATTTTCTCCCAGCTTTTCTTTTTTTTTGATGTGTTTCTCTATTTTTTGCGTCATGTTTACCGTAAATAAACGTATTTTCTTTCTTTCTTTCTTTTCTTTCTATATCTGTGCCAAATTTCATTCAAATTCGTTCAGCCGTTCTGGCGTCATTGAGTAACAAACATCCATCCAAACTTTCACATTTATAAAATATTATGGTAATTAATACAATTATGATAATTGCGGATTGAAGAATTGTGGAGGAGCTCATAGCTAAAGTAATAACAGCCGCACGGGTCGATCCATCAGGTTAAGCTACGCTTGTCGGGGTTGATCCATGGATGGGTGAGTATCTTTACATACTGAGACTCCTCCGTGCCTCGGAAAGCACGTTAAGCCGTTGGTCCCGGCTGTCAATCATAATCTTTGGCAGTCATTACGGGTCGTCAGAAGCCCGTAAGTATGACAACCAGTCTTACCAATGGGTATCGGATTACCTAGTGACTGGGTTGTGGAGGTCAGATGGGCAGTCGCTCCATGTAAAATACTTCAGCTGCATCCGGTTAGACTGGAAGTCGACCCCCAGATAGTTGGGAAAAGGCTAGGCAGATTTATTGACTCGTAGGATAATTACGGCAAACTAACAACTCACTACTGTTAATAATTTTGACTATCCCACCAGTCAGAATTTATGTGGTATTTATTTAGTTTGTGAAATGCCTAAATAAATCCCAAATAAAGTGGTTCTTGGTTCCACTCGTCCCTGACTCGACAGTTGTTGGCATTTAGTTTTATATGGTGCGGCACTCACTTAGCCTGGTAGTCAGGCTGGCCGGCAGGTAGGTAGGTAGGGGGTCCAAATAAAGTACACGATTTGGTAGAAAATATACTCTATTAAAGCCAACTTCTGTTGCCCTAATCACGTCCAGGTTTTGAGGTAGTAGGTACGCTGGGAACACTGGCCTGAACCGTAGTGCAGCTCTGCCGGCGGCCCTGCTCCTTCCCAGGTTGCACTTCTAGGTCTTCAGCAGGACCTAGGTAGTTCCAGACCAGGATCAGGTCTGATCTTCCACTTGCCGCCAGGTAGAAGGTTGCGAAGCGAGGGTCTAAGGTGGAACATAAATCCCCAGCGGGATTTCCGATAAGGATTTGTTTTTAGAACAAAATATAAGTAATAATTAGGCAAGTACGTTATTGCTTTGTAGATCGGGAGACCATATATATTATATTAGTCTATGGGGAGACCGTGTTACACAGCCGTCACGTTTGATGCCTTTAAGTGGGCTGCCCGTTGAATTTTACGAATGCACCCGAGGTGAGCCGAACGATCGCGCGCCGCACGACCAGTTTTTAACTCGTTTAGAGATGCGTAGGCGCAATAGATACGAGGACCTTTGTGTAAACAATTAATATTGGGTTCCGTAGTATGTTTTATGTAAAATTAATTATAATGTAGTTTAAATTGTTAAGTAGTAAGATGTGTTTGGTGTGGCGAGTTGCCGCCACTCTGCAAGTTGGGTGGGGTTGGTATCACGTCGCGTGTGTGTCTCGCTTTAATTTGTCAGACAGACGTGAGTGGCCGGCTTTACGCGAGGTATAGACAATTTAAAATGCAACAATCGACGTCACGTCAGTTTGACGTCAGTGTGTGTTGTGTGTCTAACGCCGCGAGGCACAGCGCGCATCTCACCGCAGACTAATGTCTTAAAATAATATCGTCCCCGCAAATACGCTAAAATCCCGAGTAAATCCCGTAAACGTTGGGGATCCTCCGGGAATAATAAATAACCCATATTTACCGCGTCCGTTAACTACTGAACAAGCATAATCAGGAGTGTTGGTGTGAAGAGAACGAGTGGCCACTCGACAATTCGACGTGCAACCATCGAGAACAGCCCGGAAAGTAAGGTACCACTTGTTTTACAAATTGTGAGTAGGGCCACATTCGCCGACTGCTGCCGACCACTCCTAACTTGAAGTTATACAGACAAATATAGGCAATTTTGGGCCAGCATTCCCTCCAAGTGCTTGGTCGTACTTCTGTTCTACATCCGCAGAGACCCACGGCTATTTACACGCTTGGGCAACTCCATTTGATGGTCCCTTCGAGCCAGGATAGGCATCAGTAAAATTCAGTACAAATTAAGTACAAGTCATTACGGTAGGCACATAACTTTATTAGTGCCCCAAAATGGCGTCCCGCAAGCAAGAAGCTAAATTGGCTCAGCTTACCGCTAAAAAACAAATGATTTTCGAGCGAGTTAATCGCATATATAATGATTCCAGAAACATCTCGAACTATGATTCACGTTCAAATGAGACATTCTTAGCGCAGTCAGAAACAATTACTGAGCAATATAACAAATTTGAGGAAATAGTAGAACAAATGAATGAATTGCAATTCGAGATTGACCAAACCGCACCAGACTATTCGAGTCTATATTCTATTGAAGACTTATATTCTAATATTAAATATAAACGTAATCTCATACTTTCGAAAAACGAAACATCGGAACACAAAGTGGGTACTCGGATAAAATTACCGCCCATAGATTTGCCAACGTTTGATGGTAAAGCGGAAAATTGGCCCATATTTTATGAAATGTTTCGAAGCAATGTTCATTTAAATACCGATCTGGTTGACTCGCAGCGTGTCCAGTACTTGATCAGTAAATTGACTCATGATGCCTTGAAGCTGACCGCGGGCATTGTTCCTACAGGTGATACATACAACGTTATGTGGAACAGTCTCGTAAAAAGGTATCAAGATAAGCGTAGTTTAGGGATTCATTATCTCAATAATATACTGGACATTAAACAATGCGCCGGAAATGCCGCGAGCCTCAATACTTTTGTGGAACGATATTCAGCGTCCGTCGCAGCCTTGAAGCAGTTAGACATTCCAGACTTACTGGATTTTGTTTTATTACACTGTGGTTTAAGAAAGGTTGACGCGCAAACTGTCTTACAGTTTGAATCACGTGTGAGTGAAAAAGAATTACCTTCCTATGCAGAGTTTATAACATTCATGCAAGAATATGTTAAGGTACTACAACGCTCATACGGTAATAATTTACAGACGGAACCGCGCGCTAAGTCTAGTTCAGTTAATCATCAAACAAAAAATAATACCGCTAAGTCATTCGTATCGCGTAATGAACCGGTTTCGAATGGCAAATGTACGCTTTGCGATAAGGATGACGTACAACATCAGCTGTTCGATTGCCCGCAGTTTAAAAATATTAGTACACCGCTTGCACGTTTTGAATTTATAAAAGCAAAACGTGGCTGTATAAACTGTTTAAGTCTATCCCATTCTTTGGTTAAATGTAAGTCACGTAACGTTTGTAAAATTTGTAAGAAGAACCACCATTCTCTCTTACATTTCCGAGAAAAACATGAGTCATTATCGCCCGAGCCGCAAGCGCCTACTAAGGATACATCTGTTTCGCTCACTACAGCTGTTAAAACTGGGTCAACCATTTTGCTAGCGACCGCGCAGTTATATGCATACTATAGCGACATCAGAGATAAGGAGGTGGTTCGGTGCCTACTAGATAACGGATCGCAAAATAATTTAATTACTGTGGACTGTTGTAAACGTTTGAACTTACCCATAATTAAATTACGCAATTCATTTTTACAAGGTGTTGGAATGTCATCGAAACCAATACACGGTTTTATTCATCTCAACATAGAATCTCGGTTTGACCCTCATACGAAGTTTTCGATGCAAGCGTTAGTTGTTGATTGTATTACAGATAGACTTCCCGCGAAATTAATTAGATTACATAACAATGATAACATGTCATACTTAAGTAACTTGCAGCTCGCTGATCCGCTTTGGAACGTGCCGGGCACGGTAGATCTCGTGCTTGGAGCACAATTGTTCCCCTTTATTTACCTGGGAGACAGGGTCGAAACAGGTACCCGCGCGCCCCCTGCTGTACTGACTAGCTTCGGTTATGTACTTATGGGTGATATTGATTGTTGTAGTAGTGATGTGACACACATTGCATCTTCGTTTACCGCGCAGGCCGACATTGAAGTCGAGTCAAATTTACATAAGTTTTTTGAGCTAGAGGAAATTCCATCTCAACGTTTTATTAGTCCGGACGAATTAGAGTGTGAAAATAATTTTAATTCTTCAGTCTTATTTGAAGACGGCAGATATTTTGTCGATCTACCTTTTGCGCGTTCACCCAGCGAGCTAGGTAGCTCGCGCGGTTACGCCCATCGGCGCTTACTTGCTCTCGAGCGTAAGTTCACGTTAATGCCGACCCTACGCGAGAATTATAATAAAACTATCGCGGATTATATAACTCAGGGGTATTTAGCGGAAGTGCCCGACTCTGAAATGACAGAGGAGGGTTATTATATACCGCATCATGCCGTCATTAGACCGGACAAGGACAGCATTCGAGTGGTTTTGGACGCTAGCGCCAAAACTCACTCAGGGTTGTCGCTCAATGACATTTTGCATGTCGGACCTAATTTGCAAGCAGACTTGTTTTTGTTATTGCTTGATTTTCGTACATTCCCTGTCGCGATGACAGCGGATATAAAACAAATGTTCTTGCGTATCGGTGTAAGAGAGCACCACCGCAAATATTTACGAATCTTGTATCGTTTTAGCAAAGGTGAGCCTATTCGCACCTTTCATTTTAACCGCGTTCCCTTCGGACTAAAACCTAGTCCTTATTTAGCGATGCGCACATTGCGTAACTTGGCGTGTGAGCAAAGCGACCGCTTTCCTGAGGCTTCTAAATTGGTAGAAACTCAGTTTTACATGGACGACTATGTCTACTCTGTTTCGGACGAACAGACAGCTATGCGTCTATCCCGCGATTTGATTGATTTAATTGATTTAATGAAGGTAGGTTCCTTTGACTTAGTCAAATGGGCTACCAATTCACCCGCTTTATTAGAGATTCTCCCAGAGTCTCACCGCTTACCAGTTAATTTTTCTGGCATGGATAATGATGTCCATAATTTCAAAATCCTTGGATTAACCTGGGAACCCGCTGATGATTATTTTTCTTTGACAACAATCGCCGTGGATGATAAATGCACGAAGCGCGCGATTCTATCGCTAGTTGCCCGCTTGTTCGACGTACTGGGCCTTGTAGGACCCGTTGTGCTGTACGCGAAGGTATTAATCAAGGAACTTTGGTTAGCTAAAGTAGGATGGGATGAGGTTCCACCGGAATCTATCACAAATCGGTTTGCCGCTTTTACGCGCGATTTTCCTTCACTCTCTTCTCTAAAGGTTCCTCGCCACATTGGCGTCTTTAGAGAAGCTGTAGTGAACATCGTAGCCTTTTGCGACGCCAGCTTTACTGGTTATGGCTGTTGTATTTATTTACACATTACCAACCCTACTGGTGATATCACTGTCCGACTCTTATGTGCAAAGTCCAAAGTCTCCCCCGCTAAAATAACAACGCTAGCGCGATTAGAACTTGTCGCCGCTTTACTTCTATCTAAACTTGTTCGCGTAGTCAAGGAAAAACTTTCCGCTCGTGTACCTATTACAGGTGTCCACGCTTTCTCGGACTCCACCATAGCTCTCTCGTGGATCCACTCATCTCCCCATAGATGGTCTATTTTTGTCAGCAACCGCATTGCTCAAATACAGGAAAATTTACCTGCCGCTTGTTTCCGTCACGTGTCCGGGAAAGAGAATCCTAGCGATTGTCTGTCTCGCGGCATGCTGCCGTCGGATTTAATAAGACACTCGTTGTGGTGGAACGGCCCCACATGGCTCCATCAGCCCATGAGCGAGTGGCCTTTAAAGTTCGCTCCTGCTCAATGTGAAACATTGCCGGAGTTTAAATCAAAGGTTTTTCTTGTAGAAACTTCGAATACTGAACCGCGTATTTTAGATACTATAGCTGACCGTGTTTGCTCATGGAATAAATTGTTACGTGTATTTATGTACATTCTTAAATTTACAAACAGACTACATAGTCATAGTTCTGTTGAAAACATTCAAACCGCCGAAAATTTCATTGTTCGATTAGTTCAAAGTTTACATTTTGCGAGCGATTTAAATTTAATTAAAGCAGGTGAACTTCCAGCTAAGAAGTTGCGCTGTTTATCTGTCTTCATTGATAGCTTCGGAATCTTACGTATTGGGGGCAGATTGTCTAAATCTGACTTACCGTATGAAGCCAAGCATCCCGCGCTTTTACCTAAACGCGACCGCGTAGTCGATCTAATTATCGATCACTATCACAATACGTACTGCCATACGGGCCCAGGGTTATTGATGTCCATTATAAGGCAGCGGTTTTGGATATTGGATGGCCGAACGGTTATACGTTCTCGTTGTCGGAAATGTAATACTTGTTTCCGTCTAAATCCTAAGCATCCAGTACCCAAAATGGCTGAACTTCCTGGATACCGCGTCCGTGATGCTAAAGCCTTTGTACACACCGGTGTAGATTTCGCCGGGCCGCTTGCTTATATACCTATTCGACGTAGAGGTCAACGTTCGCAGAAACTTTACTTATGTTTGTTCGTATGCATGGTGACTAAAGCCATACATATCGAGCTTGTTTCGGATCTCACATCTGAGGCTTTCCTATCCGCATTTAAGAGATTCATTTCTCGCCGCGGTCCAGTGTCTGTTATGTACTCAGACAATGGTACCAATTTTGTTGGCGCTAAGGCGCAATTGGATGATATTTATTCCTTTTTATTAAATTCAACTGTTCAAACGGATATTAAAAATGAGCTTCTTAAATCACGCATCGAGTGGACAAGAATACCGCCGCGAGCTCCACACTTCGGAGGTATTTGGGAGTCGAATATTAAGAGTGTTAAAACTCACTTGTTTAGAGTCGTAGGTAAACAACTTCTCACTTACGAGGAACTCTCGACCGTATTGGTGCAAATTGAGTGCCTTTTGAACTCTCGACCACTTAGTGTCATTTCGTCAGACCCACATCCGGAGGTACTCACGCCCGCGCATTTTTTAATGTCCAGTCCACTCACGTATTTGCCTTCTTCTGAATTGGCAGAAGAAAACATAAACCTAAACAACCGCAAAAGGCTCTTGGATCAACTTGTGTTATCCTACTGGAATAAATGGCGAATTGAGTACTTGCACACGCTGCAAGTTCGCCAGAAGTGGTGCACTCCCGATCGCCCTATAGAGATAGGTACTGTCGTTCTCTTGGGTCAAGATAACGTACCTCCATTGACTTGGCCATTAGGTATCATAGAGGAAGTTTTTCCGGGATCGGATGGTGTAATTCGAGTCGCTTCAATAAAAACCGCGTCAGGCACGTATAAACGTCCTGTCACTAAGTTGTATCCTTTGCCAACTCAATAGATTATTATTACTACATAATTTAGTTTAATTTAGTTTAGGGTTCATATTATACGTTCCAATGGTACGCCATTACATAGTTGTAATTTAGTTTATTCGACTTACCATAGTCAAGTCGAACCGCAATTCATTCTTAGGACACTGATAATTATTTTTCCCGAGCATTATATCAATGCGATGGTGTTTCGGACTGCTGCTTGGATTTCCCTCAAAGCTCTTCAACAAGTTAATGCTTACATATCATCACCGCTTCTTGAACCTCACTCGCTCCGCATAGATTAGCAGCTTTTGAAAGCTCCTGGACCTTTCAAGGCGGGGAGCATGGTGTGGCGAGTTGCCGCCACTCTGCAAGTTGGGTGGGGTTGGTATCACGTCGCGTGTGTGTCTCGCTTTAATTTGTCAGACAGACGTGAGTGGCCGGCTTTACGCGAGGTATAGACAATTTAAAATGCAACAATCGACGTCACGTCAGTTTGACGTCAGTGTGTGTTGTGTGTCTAACGCCGCGAGGCACAGCGCGCATCTCACCGCAGACTAATGTCTTAAAATAATATCGTCCCCGCAAATACGCTAAAATCCCGAGTAAATCCCGTAAACGTTGGGGATCCTCCGGGAATAATAAATAACCCATATTTACCGCGTCCGTTAACTACTGAACAAGCATAATCAGGAGTGTTGGTGTGAAGAGAACGAGTGGCCACTCGACAATTCGACGTGCAACCATCGAGAACAGCCCGGAAAGTAAGGTACCACTTGTTTTACAAATTGTGAGTAGGGCCACATTCGCCGACTGCTGCCGACCACTCCTAACTTGAAGTTATACAGACAAATATAGGCAATTTTGGGCCAGCATTCCCTCCAAGTGCTTGGTCGTACTTCTGTTCTACATCCGCAGAGACCCACGGCTATTTACACGCTTGGGTAACTCCAGTGTTTCTTTTAGTTTAATTAAGGTTTTTTATTAATAGTTTTAGAATAAATTTATTGTAATAATTTGTAGTTTTATAATTTCTAACCTATTCTTAGAGCTAGCAAGGTACAATGGTCTATATTCAAAAAAATGGTTATGTGCGAGTTTGACTCGCATACGAAGGGTCCCGTACGATTTAATTTTTTTTTGGTATGGCGGCAATAAAAATACACACTCTGTAATAATTTCAACTCTCTTCCTATTTTTTTTTTTTTTAATTGAGTACGTGTGTAAAAAGAGTGTCCATAGAATTTCATTTTTAATGTTCTTCTCCATAGAGATCTACTTACGCTTTAAAATATGGAATTAGCTTCATCTTTCCGACTTCTTTACAGTTAAAAAGTGCCTGTAAATGGTTTATTTGAAATAAATGCTTTGAATTTGGGTTTAATTACGGTTCATGAGATACAGCCCGCTGAAAGACACACGGACGTATGGACTGACAGACGGCGGTAGTTCCAGGGTTCCGTTGGTTAACCTTCGGTTACGGAGCGCTAAAAAGAAAGTAGATACTTCTTCCATTAATTTTTCGAATCGTTACAATACTTTCTTTGCAATCAATATATAAATAAAATTAAACAACAACGTTAACAATACAAAAATCCTTTATTTCATAACCAGAACATTACAAAAGTCTCATCCACGACCCCCAGCTTGAGAGCTAGCACTTGACTGAGATTGAGATCTTCCACCTCCGCCAGAGCTGATGCTGATAGATTTACTCTTCGACACACTGATGGCCAGAGGACGCTGAGGACCGCGGTTGTTGTAGCCGATTGGAGGCCCAGGGGGGCCAGGTCTGAACGGTGCTAAAACATGAAAATATTTTGATTAATAGAAGGTAGACCCTTTGCTACAACATTAGAACAATCTGCAACTTCAAAGACATATGTGATGAAGATGAAAACTTTAGACAGCTCCAGTTTTTATCACAGCAACTGATTGCTCCAAAGAATCGGGCAATATGTTGCATACGGATTGACTGGAATTCGACCCCAATACAGTCATAGTCACAGAAAGGCAAGATAATAATTATCCATCCACTTCTCTTAACCGACTTCTCAAAGGAAGAAGTTCGGAATAGTGACAGGGGGGCTAAACTGGTCGCGGACAAATTTGAAATAGAGTTACCGCGGACCAAGGCACAGGCAACTGAAGGGGGTTTTAGTCAATAAAAGTCTGACACGCCCTCCCGCTCCACCCATTCGTTGTTATAGCGGCAGCAAAAATACACATTCTGTGAAAATTTCAACTGTCTACCTATTACGGATCATGAGATACAGCTCGCTGACAGACAGACGGACAGCGGAGGTTTAGTAATAGGGTCCCGTTGGTTACCCTTACGGAACCCTAAAAAGGTGTGCTAAACTACACCAGTTTCAGAGTCATCAGCCTTTTAATGTCCCCACTGCTGGGGCACAAGCCTCCTCTCTGTAAGAGGGTGTTGGCCGTAATCCACCACGCGGGCCCAATGCGGGTTGGTGGATGTTATATGTCTTCGAATTTTTGGTTCTAGGACAAGCCAGTTTCCTCACGATGTTTTCCTTCACCGTTTTGAGAGCAGTGGTGATGAAATAACTTACACAAAGTAAAGCGCCTGCCTGGGTTTGAACTCACGACCAACTTGTAAGTCGCGGCCAATACCACTGGGCCACCACTGCTCTCACCACTGCCTCCACTACTTCAGAGAAGGTAACGAAAATGTTTACTTTTTTCAAGAGCTCACAGATTCGTTGCAAAATAATATAGAAAAAAGGTTATTTACCTGCATCCACACTAAAGCAACTAACTAAGACTAGAGCAGTCAAGACACAAACTAAGAGACGAGCCATCTTGGATTATACGAGGTATTCACGACTACTGGTACAACGATAAGAATACGCCCATTTATATTGGTAGGCACATCGATCAATATTAACATTATCAAATATGTGACAATTTTAGCACTTGCTATGTAAATTGATTATCGTGACAGTCTGGGACCATACTCAACAGAATTAGTTCCGGGGCAGTACCTAGTTAGTACCTCTAGAGAATTTAATGTTAGGTCATCTCATTTAATTGCTATTTGAAAGGTTTACAAAGAAAATAAGCTTCCTAGAATTTGCTAGATGCAAGAAGCACAGGACCGGTCATTGAGGCGTTCCTTGGTTAGGAAGCCTAAGTCCAGAAGTGAACGTCTTTCGGTTGTAATAATAATGATGACATATTTATGTATAGCAGTAAATTTATGTTAAATGTTTGCATGAAGTTTTTTAGTTAAATTTATATTGTTGGCTTGCTGCGCGCTTTGGTGTTTACTGTAAGTGCAGCAAGCAATTGTTATACAAATAAATAAATAAATGATGATGATGAACTGGATAATAACCATCATCATGACATAACATTAGTATTTCTCGACATTCTATCCAATATGTTTAGCTTATTTGGAACTGCATTGCAGTCTATCAAGTTGGTCAAGAATATCATTTTACAAGCAAGTAATGCAAGCACGTGGCGTTGGGTGTTCTGTTATATTATATCTTTGAATGGAATAGGCAGGAAATACAGGATAGGTTATATATTTTTTTTCTCTTTATTTATTATTAGGGACTTTTATACAGATGTACATGCCAGTCCCATCGGACCTTATAATTATGTAAAACGTAACAACACAAAGTTAATTAAACTATAAGCAGCTCCGGAGTTAGGTGACGCCAAAATATGATGGAACATGGTAACATCGTACATATTTATCTCAAGCTCTCTAAGTAGATCCTCTCTTCCAGACTGAAATCTGACACACTCCGTCAATAAATGTATAACATCCTCCAGTGTGCCACAAACCTCACAATTAGGTGAATCAATTTTTTTCATTAAGAATCCAAAATGATTGAGCGGCATGTATCCAGATCTCAGTCTGTGAGCTGTAACAATAATTTTTCTGCTGAGCCTAGTATTACAAAACCACGAGGAGGCTCCGAAACTATAGACCTATACCATATTCCTTTTTCTTTAGATATTTGATTAAAATATTTTTTCCAAACTTCATAACATTTATTTTTATACATCGGCAATATTTCTATATAATTAGTTCCAATGTTTTTTTAAACCAACTGTTTACTAATTTCCTTAAACAATCTAAACAAATTACTACTACTAAATGCAAGCTTTGTTCTTCAATAAATCAAACACACACTTAACACACAAATCATTTATTTCAATCACAAAATTTTTCAAACAAATATTCACAATCGGTCTCATTTGCGGAACCCACGAGATCCAGCGCTTGATTGAGATTGAGATCCTCCACCGTTTCCAAAACTGATGGACGAGCTCTTGGACGCACTAAAAGACCCAGGGAATCCGCCATTATTAAAACCTGGTCCTCCAGAATCAGGGAATCTACCATGACCATAACCTCCCCCGTAACCGCGTCCGCCGTAGCCCGGGCCTCCATAACCCTGGCCTCCATAACCGGGGCCTCCAAAACCAGGGCCTCCATAACCGGGTCTGCCAAACCCACCAACACCGATACCAGCTGCAATACCAATGCCAAGGCCGCCTAAATGTGGTGACCTTTCTTGTCGTGAAGCTGAAAATAATGAAAAGTTTTAAATTTTTCATTCTAGAAACAGTTATTTACTGGCAAATATAACTAGGCTAGAATCCAAGGAAAATTTTTACCACATTTGAGTATTTTCTTGGAAACTACCACAACATTAATTTAAAAAAACTTTTTGCGGAAAAGTGATATTGATTCAAGCTATTCTGGGATAACATTGAATGCATTAAACCAAAGTAAGTAATTACATGTAAGAATCACTACATATTATAAAACGCGAGTCTCCTGTCGCGTCTGTACGCGATAAACTCAAAAACTACTGAACGGATTTTCATAGAATTTTCACCAATAGACAGATTGATTCATGAGGAAGGTTTAAATATATAATACAGGGTGTAAAAAAATACATCACATAGTCCTCAACTACGCATACTGTACATCTAACAAAGTGGCTTTGCGGCAAAATTATTGCTGGGAAACCACTTTTATTTTCAGGTATGAAATAAAGCTGTTTTTATTGCGCGCAATGTAACGCGAACGCAGGCAAGTGAAGTTCTGCCCAGGGGTTGAGGATAAATTCAAAACAGAGTTACCTCGCCCCTGGGCACTCAGGGCAGGGAAGGAACAGGGATGGGTTTTAGTCAGTAAGAGTCTGACACGCCCTCCCGCTCCACCCAGAGCGGGAGATGTCATTGGATGATTGGAGCCGCGTAGGAACTTTTCGGAAACGTTTGATATTCATTGAGTTTTTGTAACTTCAACTAATAATTCCAAAATTCAGGTAATGTTTGTTTGAAATAAAGTTTGGTAATCAAAGAATCCGAAAATTGAAAAAAAACTTTTTCGTACGAACGTAAATAATAATTTAAAACTTTTTTATGAAAAAAATGTCAAAAAACGAAGAAACAAAACCAGAAACACTGTCTTCTACCAAGTTATTTTGCACGTTTTTTGTAAGCCGGTACTATTTTTTTGTAAAAAAGTTTGCAGTACTATTTAGTTTGTTTGAAATTTTTAATTTATTTTTTTTCGAATTATTTTAACCTATCATAATTTATATGATTAATGAGCACTAGCCCTACCGGTGTGTTAAATTAATGTCACCATTGTAGCGCCACGTTGTATAAAACTGCAGTGGCCTATATAGAAAGCACTTAATCGGTTGCGTACCCAGGAAGGGCGCTGAAAATACAACTTCACAAAATGGGGTTTGTTGCCCAAAGCGAATGCCCTAAGTGCCTATACACCTGCATTATCGAGGACTTGATGAGCGCTACTGACACTGCAATAATGTGGTTAGGTTTTGGCCCCAAAGTAAGGAAACCATCGAATCCAAATAATAATAAGATATAAAAAAACTTTTTACAAAAAAAATACAACCGACTTCCATAAATAAAACTAAAAAATGCAAAATAACTTTAATTTCGGAAGTCGGTGTTTCTAGTTTGGTTTCTTCGTTATTTGACACCGACTTCCGAAATTAAAGTTATTTTGCATTTTTTAGTTTTATTTATGGAAGTCGGTTGTATTTTTTTTGTAAAAAGTTTTTTATTTTTCACTTTTTAGTTGTTGTACCCCATTCTAAAACTAAATTAATAGTAAAGTTATGCCCGAATTGATAGCCCCAAAAATAGGGAATTTGAACATAGTTGGTGAAATTAGGGTGTATCAGGGTGAACTGTACAAATCTGTATACCCCTTCAGAGCGTATCAGCGTGATGTAATGTTGTGAAGTGGTGAAAACTATATACAGACATGCGATTGCAGCAATTCTGGAAGGTTTGCTATCATTTATTGAAGAGTTCCATTGTGTATCTCCGAAGTTCTTCATCAGATCTTCACCAAATTAAAATGGGACCACATGTGAAGCAACAGCTTTCAAACAAAAAAAAAATCTCCAAAATCGGTTCACGTAGTGAAAAGTTATGAGGTAACACACATAAAAAAAAATAAAAAAAAAAATAAAAAAAAAAAAAAAATACAGTCGAATTGAGAACCTCCTCCTTTTTTTGAAGTCGGTTGAAAATTACCTGCATTGACGCTTTTTTGTTTTGTGAGGTGGGTATTCGTCCAATGACATCTCCTGCTCTGGGTGGAACAGGAGGGCGTGTCAGACTCTTACTGACTAAAACCCAACCCTGTTCCTTCCCTGCCCTGAGTGCCCAGGAGCGCGGTTGTTTCAAATTTATCCACGACCCCTGGGCAGGCATCGGCCATGACGAGCCCCGTCATGTTTGCTGACAAACCTTTGAGGCACGCGTGGAACACTACGCGCCGTCGACTCACGGGCCTGGTGCTGATCGAACGGCGAGTTACCCATTACTCGCCGTCCGCAGGCCCGGGTATAATACTTATAATACAACTTGACAAAATAATATAATAATACAACTTGACAAAATGTGGTTTGTTGCCCAAAGCGAATTCCCTAAGTGCCCACACTGCACTATGGAGGACATTGATGAGCACTACTGACACTGCAATAATGTGGCTAGTTTCTGGGTCTACATTTTTTACTAAGTAAGGAAACCATCGAGTCGAAATAAGAATAAGAGAAAATTACCTGCATTGACGCTTGAGAAATTAACTAAGACTAGAACTACGAACACACAAACTTGAAGGCGAGCCATATTGAATACTGTATTGTATGTAAACGAGTGTTTGTCCCGCACTGACAATATAAGAACAATACAGCCATTTATATTAAATGGAATCATTGAACCACGGAATCAAACATGATGTGATAATTTTAGCACTTATTAAAGTGTTTGTAAACAGGATTCTATTGAGGGAATTCCTACGCAGAAAATGTTATGAAATATTGTAATGGTATGTCATTTACACTGTGGATCATTAGCTTATTTTTAGATATTTTCCATTACTTTAGAAAACCACCATCAAGTTGGTAGTTGGTGTCTGATTTATCGCATGACTATCTTTTATTGTATGTCTCGTCTCTACAGCGTGACTTCTAATTCGATAATATATTTATTCATGGAATGAAACTACTCTCTATCTCTCTGCTTAGCCTTTTCCCAACTATCTTGGAGTCGGCTTCCAGTCTTACCGGATGCAGCTGAATACCAGTATTTTACATGGAGCGACTGCCTATCTGACCTCCACAACACAGTTACTGGGTAATACGATACCCCTTGGTAAGACTGGTTGTCAGACTTTCGGGCTTCTGACGACCCGTAACGATTGTCAAAGATCCACGATTGACAGCCGGGAGCAACGGCTTAACGTGCTTTCCGAGGCATTGAGGAGTCTCGGTATGTAAAGATGATCCACGGACCAACCCCGGAAAGCGTAGTTTAACCTGATAAATCGACCCGTGCGGCTGTTATTGCTTTAGCCACGAGCTCCTCATAGGATGAAACTACTTATGAATAGGAATAGTACATTTGAATGCAAGTGAACAAACTTCGGAATACACATCTGAGTCATAGTTTTGGAACCGAAAACTGCAATGAAAATCATGTCCACGTATATGAAACGACGTTTGTCAACACACTTCATAAATATAACATTATTTTAGTGACATATTATTGTGAGATGTGGCTTGCGGATTTTTTTTCACGGACCTTGATGAGGGCTGCCCGGCGACCAGGGGGGCTGCCGCGCGACATTATTAATTTATTACACATAAAACAACAGGTATTAAACTAAAACACTGAGACTAAATCACACTAATATTATAAAGGCGAAAGTTTGTGAGTGTGTATGTTTGTTACTTCTTCACGCTCAAATGACTGGACTGATTTGGATGAATTTTGGTATGTAGATAGCTTATACCCTGGATTAACACATAGGCTACTTTTCATCCTGGTCTACGAGGGTGAAACCGCGGGACGCAGCTAGTTATAAATAATTAAATGATCTTTAAAATGGTGAAGGTTTCATAAAAATACGCTTTATAGTTTTTGCGTGATTCTGAATTTTTTATCCGCGTTAGACATAACTTTACAAATTATTTACACTATGTTATAAAAATATAATATCAAATTTTCTGAGATTAAATTACGACGGCAATTGTCTAAAGTAACATATATTTTTTTTCAAAAAAATAAGAGTAGTCGTTTAGACGTGATGTTCAATTAAAAACCATTAAAAGTCGTATAATTGCGCCATAATATAATAATTGTGTGGAGACTGGCCGCCGCACTTTTCCGCAGTCGTTCTAAATACACTTCATTGCGATTCTATAAGCGGTAGGAGTTAGAGCTGCTTTTCGAGTGATATTGAAAAAACTTTTACTACCTACCACCAACCCTTTTTAGGGTTCCGTACTCAAAGGGTAAAACGTGACCCTATTACTAAGCCTCCGCTGTCCGTCAGTCTGTCCGTCTGTCACCAGGCTGTCTCATGAACCGTGATAGTTATATAGTTGAAATTTTTCATTTTTTTCTCTTATCTGGTGGATTCCTGCGGCCCTCATCAGGTTCATCAGCTCAGCTTTTGGCAGACCTTCCAACGGTGTGTCAACAAAGTCTTAAGGTAGACAGAAAAACAAGACGTAATATTACGTTTACTCTAAGCAAATATTCCTCGTGTACCTAATTAACTACTAAGAAATCATAATTATTTGCGAAGTCAAGAGTATTGAACCTTTCTTTGCGTAGTACAGTCGACTATGTGTCCAAAATTATTCCTTAATCTTAAGCTGCCCTAGTGTAGTACGGAGTTTCAATAGAATGAGAGCCCAGCTTATCCTGGTTTTGTTACCGCTGATTTGCGGCCTACTGAGGCAACATCATGGAGGAATACCAAACTTCTTAGATCTCTACATAATATAAAAAACAGTCGCTTTCCGAATCTGTTTGTTTATCCGCTAACTTCTTCTAGACTACGCAACGGATTTTGATGCAATATTTACTAACAGAAAGGGCGCTAAACGAGGAAGGTTTGTGTATATATTTGCGTCATTGAGAAGACTGGGTGGGTCGCTAGATAGTTATAAGTTATGTATAAGTGATATGCTGCGCCCAGATAGGGAAGAACTAAGTGAGTACTCAAAAAAAAAGTGAAAAAAAGGTGCAGTGAAGACTTGTCTATAACTACGTATGTATGTACATAGTGTGCAATAAAAAATAAGATTAAGTAAGTGGATGTCGTCGTGTAGAACTTAACATAAAATAAAACAAATTTCTAACTATATAATAATTTTATTATTTTAAAAGTTATCACTAACAAAAGAAATCATTCAGTTACAAATCTTATTTACCATAACCACCGGCATTTGAGCTCGCACTTGACTGGGCCGCGCCCCCACCTCCGAAACTAATAGACTCGCTTTTAGAAACACTTAACCCGCCATTTAACCCACCATAACCGTAGCCTGGGCCTCCGAAACCGGGGCCTCCATAGCCGGAGCCCCCGTAGCCGGGGCTTCCGTAGCCGGGGCCTCCATAGCCTCCACCGTAGCCTCCACCGTAGCCGCCGCCATACCCTCCACCATAGCCTCCGCCGTAACCGCCACCGTAGCCACCGTACCCTCCTCCAAAACCTCTGTGATGATGGTGTCCAAAGCCGTAGCCTCCAGGATAGGCTGAGATGCCGCCAATAACTCCTCCGACGCCAAAGACGCCGAACTGAGGAGATGGAGACCTCACCACGCGGGACGCTGAAACATTGATAATGTACATTTTAATTTACCAAAAGTGAGTTGGTCATTGTTTCAACACTACAATAAATAAATTTTTGATTTTATTTGTTTTTTTTTTATATAAACAAAAAAACTAAAATTCTGGCACAAATATTAATTTGTTTCGTTTCATTTCCATAAATAAAAGATAGTTAAAATTACCTGCATCACAGCTTTTAAGGTTAACTAAAACTGAAATAGCAAATACACAAACTATAAGACGAGCCATATTGGATCTAAATAACTCTACTGCTACAAAAACTTCAAAACGTCAGTTTATATCGAACCACCAAACCACCGATACAAACGTATGTGAGAATTTTAACACTGCGTTAATTCTTTTCTAAATAGGAATTTCATATGGCCAGTATAAATATCTCTTATTGATAAGTCATTGTTGATGTCTTCAAAAGTTGGGTTTTATGACTAGCTCATGACTTAGTTAGGCGCTGACAGTCAGGGCCTGATACAGTAGCTGAGAGAAAATCATATCGTTAGGGCATTTATCAGTTATTGGTATTTGTTAGTACAATCATTATCACCAAATTTCTAGTTCATAGGTCAATGGGAAGTTAAAAAATTCTTCGGAACAAAATTTTCTGACAGACGACGTACAGACAGACGGACACGTGAGTGACAGCAATAAGGGTTCCGTTTGGACCCTTCGAGTACGGAACCCCAGAAAGGCTTGACCGTAGTAATTTTGATTTTCAGAAAGGTGTGTGTCATTCAGACACTTCAGAGTCAAAATGGAGAGTCCATTTGTGTTACGTTTTGGAAGAAAACTAACTACAAAGACTAGGGCACTATCCTCTGCCCGGGGGTTGAGGATAAATTTGAAAGAGTTACCTCGCCCCTGGGCATTCAGGGCAGGGAGGAACAAGGGTGGGTTTTAGTCAGTAAGAGTCTGACACGCCCTCCCGCTCCACCCAGAGCGGGAGAAGTCATTGGATGATTTCCCACCCCACAAAAAAAAAGGCACTATCCTACCGGCTTTTGCTGCAATTACATGTTTTCTTCAGGATAGCTAGCACTGAAACTGCGATGGAGTAGTCTCTTGATTTTTAAAGTACAGTTTTCAGTTACGTTTCTGTTACTTGTAACCTCTAACTCAAGTACGCACTCTTTAAACATTTATTTTTTTTATTTTTAATACATTTAATTACATCTGTGCAACTGTGTTTCATTTAATGAATGTTTTAAATTGTAGAAAATTATAAATTCGTTTAAATTAAAATAGGCAAAAAATACATTAAAAAAAAAACATCTTCTTATTGTTTTATCGATAGTCTCACGCTTAACCACTATTTCACCTGATGGCAAGCGATGATGACAAATAAATGATTAATATATGTATTCACAGAGAAGTGTATTTATTTCTTAGATTCAGACTATCAGATTTATCTACCTCATCATCATCTACCCGCGCCTTTTCCCAACTATCTTGGGGTCGGCTTCCAGTCTAACCGGATGCAGCTGAATACCAGTACATGGAGCGACTGCCTATCTGACTTCCACAACCCAGTTACTGGGTAATACGATACCCCTTGGTAATACTGAATGTCAGACTTTTGTGCTTCTGACGACCCGTAACGACTGTCAAAGATCTGCGATTGACAGCCGGGACCAACGGCTTAACGTGCTTTCCGAGGCACGGAGGAGTCTCGGTATGTAAATATGTTCACCCATCCACGGACCAACCCCGGCAAGCGTAGCTTAACCTGATGGATCGACCCATGCGGCTGTTATTACTTTAGCCGCGAGCTCCTCGATTTATCTACCTCATATGGATATATATATATATATATATGGTCATATGGATACGATTTCAGTCAACAATATGTCAAGTTATGCTGGTGAAGATCTTTGCACCTCTGCGGTAAGATATCTATCGTTAGTAGAAGTATATTTACACTAAATGTTAACTACAAGTTCATGGCTGATCAAATCCTGATGGGTTTTCCAAACTGACATATTCATTAGCATACGTAAGTGCATATGCGTAAATATCATTGCTTCTGTGTAGGTAAGTCCTTTTTTTTGTGAGGTTCGAAATCATCCAATGACTTCTCCCCGCTTTGGGTGGAGCGGGACGGCGAGTCAGACTTTTACTAACTAAAGCCCACCCCTGTTCCTCCAGTTGCCTGAGTGCCAAGGGCCGTGGGAACTCTATTTCCAATTTATCCGCGACCAAAATTTGTATAACTACCACAAAGCTAATTAAAAGCAACATCTATAGAATAATAAATTCAATGGGCAAATACTATGGTGGATAGAAATTAGAAAGACCTTTGTCCAACAGTGGAACAATATGGACTAACAAATAAAAAACCAATGGAGTGCTAAGTATTAATCGGGGCTAAATTATCATCATATCAGGCTGGAGTCGTCCACTGCCTGCTGGTATAGGCTTCCTCTCCTTCTGTGCTGCTTCCCTATAAGAATATTATCATATCTTGTAAAAGTCCTCTGTCATTGCTAAAAGTCCACTGTCATTGCTAAAAGTACACTGTCATTGCTAAAAGTCCACTGTCATTGCTAAAAGTCCACTGTCATTGCTAAAAGTCCACTGTCATTGCTAAAAGTCCACTGTCATTGCTAAAAGTCCACGGTCATTGCTAAAAGTCCACTGTCATTGCTAAAAAGACTTTCTGATAATCAGTTACACTCACTTACAACATAAATCGTAATGGACACCATCATAATGAACAACCATGATAAACAACCTCTGCCAGCGTCATGGGAATGTTTGAAAGAGCCACCGCGGACCTGGAACGCACAGGTTTTAGTCAGTAAGAGTCTGACACGCCCACCCGCTCCACCCAGAGCCGTAGAAGTCACTGATGATTTTCCAACCTCAAAAAAGAAAGACCCAACAACCTAAGTCACTCAATACCTAGGTCGTACAAGTCCTTACGTAAGGTAAAAAAAAAACAAAAACATGAACAAATTATTTAATACCAAAATTAACACAACATTAAACTCTAATCACTAGAACCGCTACTTGCCACTAGCACTGGACTCCGCAGTGGACCCAGCACTCGACCCACCAGATCCGCCACTGGAGCCAGCACTGGATCCAGCACTAGACTGGGCATTATTTCCGGAACTAATACTAATAGTCTTCGAGATACTGATGGAACCGCCGGGAGGGATATCATACTTGTCACGGTCATTATGCCCATGACCGTGATGGCCGTGGTGTTCAAACCGTTCGGGGCCCCGGTCGAATCGACCAGGGCCCCGATCGAAACCGCCCGGGGGCCCATAGGGGCCACAACCGGGCCCAAAACCTCTAGGGGGTGGAGGCGGCGGCGGTGGAAGACCGTATGGTCTTCGGTATTGAGGTGACCGGGCTATTCGGGATGCTGGAAAAATATAAAGTAACTGATTAGTGGAACTTGAAGTCTGAATACTGAAGCAGCCACACACATTTGCTGATATAATAAAATCGGATTAATCTTTCATAACGTAAGTCCTGACTAGAGTTATAAAAAATAAAGACACACATCACACATTTTTAACCGACGAAAAAACGGAGGAGGTTCTCAAGTCGACGTGTATTTTTTTTTTATGTATGACTACGCATAACTTGTACAGAGTAGTCTGTTTTTGATAATTATTTTTTAATTGTATATACCTCGAAGTTGGTCCCATGTAAATTTCAAATAAAAATCCTACCCCTTAGGGTACGAAAACAGGGGTATATATATATATATGGTGTATACATAGGGGTATATATATATAGCACCCTCAGGGGAAAATAGGAGTGATTTATTGTTCACTCACAGATTTTAATGCTGAGTGGTGTATTACAATTATAAAAGTTGCCGCGAGCCACAAAATACATAAATATCATATTTTATGTAAATCAGCTCAATACTTAAGACTTAAAAGGTTATTTTTTTGATTTCTAGTTCTTTTTCGCCGGTTAAATCTTTTATTAAAAAGTTTTTTACAATATCTAGTTGTCAGTTTTTGTACGTAAACTATGTTCGGGCACTGTAAATTAAATTAAAGTCAAAAGCGGCCCCTGGGTTTGTTCCGTTGTCCCTTCTCAGAGTACAGACACCAGACCTTATCCAGTTTTATCATAGATATTTTTAGTTTCACGTGTAAAAGTGTTTGATAAAACCAATTTGCAGAAATACACTTCATAATTATTATGCTGCGCTGATTAAAACTAGTGTGTTAACAAGTATTACCTGCATCAGTTCTTTCCGAAAAAGATATAATTATAACTAATAAAATACAAAATAAAATAGTCAGACGTGCCATATTGGGCTATAGCTATTACACCACTGAATAAAAACACGTTTATCACTACGTTTTATTTCAATACTAAATCCCTTAATTTGAACATAAGTGAGAAAAACAAACCATTGATTTTACTCATTAGAAGATTTTCCCAACCTTCAAACGTGGTTGCATTTTCAACTTTACTGTGTGAGCTTTAAGTACTACATTGGTTTATTGGCGGTATTTTTTTCAATAACTGATTTATTGAGCAAGCATTTTTGACTCTGTTCCGTGTGAAATAGGGCTTGAATTACGATTTTTGAGCTTGTCAAAGTTAAATGTCTGTGAAATCAATATTTGTTTTTAAGATTTCCGGGGATAAGGGGAGTCACCAGGTACTGAGTTACCGACCGATGTAAGCACGTACATAATTGAGTAAAAATGATATCGGATTTTAGCAACCACCGTTTTTTTTTTTTTTTTGGGGGGTGGGAAATCATCCTATGACTTCTTCCGCTCTAGGGTGGAGCGGAAGGGCGTGTCAGACTCTTACTGACTAAAACCCACCCCTGTTCCTCCCTGCCTTGAGTGCCCAGGGGTGAGGTAACTCTTTCGAATTTATCCTCCACCCCCGGGCAGGCATCGGCCGTGGCAGGCCCCGTCCTTTGCTGACTAGCAACCACCGTCAGTTTCAAATAAATCTCGCGAGAATCTAGCCTCGCATGAACATGTTACGAACAGAAAATGTTAAAAGCAATAAATGTCCACAACTAATGTCCGAATGAAAAAACGGAACCCTTAAAGGATCACTCGTGTGTCTGTCTGTATTTCTATCTGTCAGTCACAACTATTTCATAATGTTATTTTCATAATATTAAAAATTAAATTTTTAAATTATACATGAGAATTGACCATTTCTCCTCTTAACTCCGTAACTACAGCGTCTAAAATTTTGTAGTTTTGTAGTTCTTTACATTTACGAGTAAATTACAGGAAAATCTATTAAAAGTCTACTATTTCTAAAATACATGTTAAAAATAGTAGATTGGTATACAATTTTATTAAATACCTCATAAAAGGGTCGAAAGGAATCAATGCCCATAATATTGATTCATTTCGACCCTTGTGGTATTTAAGCTATACCCAGTCCGAATAGGAATTTGGTGACTTTCACGCTTGTTAAACACTCTACTCTTCATTTCAAATTTAAGGAAGGTAAAAAAAAAAAAAAATAAAAGAAACAAAAAACTAAAACAAAAAAATAGAAAAAAAAAAAAAATAAAAAAAAAGTAAATCTACAATTTTATTGATAATAATACCATGAGTAGTACCTATTTAAAAGAAGTCGATTAAAACAATTTGTTTGGAATATTTACACTGTTTGACATTATAATAGGGGAAATTTGCCATATTTTATTTTTTGTGGGTGTGGGAAATCATCCAATGACTTCTCCCGCGTTGGGTGGAGCTAGGGCGTGTGAGACTTTTACTGACTGAAACCCACCCTTTTTTTTTCTTTTGTAGCAGTGCCCAGGGGCGAAGTAACTCTGTTTCGAATTTATCCACGACCCCTGGGCAGGCATCGGCCATGACGGGCCCCGTCATGTATTGCTGACATCTCTTTGAGACGCACGTGGAACACTACGCGCCGTCGACTCGCGCCTACGATGGCTGGAGATCGTCTGGCGACGGCGGACGCCCGGGGCGTCTTCTGCGGCGGCTGCTGCTGGGGGCGTGAGGTCGACTCTGTTAAGTGTCCCTCACCCGTTCTGCATCCTCCTTCGGGAGCATTACTGCTTCGCAGAAGGAGGCGATTGCTTCCCAATTCCTCTCGCTCCGTACCATGGCCTGGACCAGGGCCGGGCGCAAGAGGTAACTACCTCCACGAGGGCACGGCGGTGCTCCGCCCAAGCGGGGCACAACTCCACGTATGCTCCACCGTGTCCTCTGGGCGATCCGCATAGTGGTGACAACCGAGCTTTCCTCCCGCCTCACACACACAGGAACCTCCCGAAAAATTCGTGTCCGGTGAGGAACTGCGTCAGGCGGAAGGTGAGGACGCTGTGGCACCTTTCCAGCCACTCCTCAAAAACCCCTCTGCCACAATTGCGGCGTGCCCATGACAAATATGCCTGTGCTGGATGTATGTAAAAGTAAAAGACTCTGGTATTTAATTATACGGTATCCATGGTGGAGACTCCCTTGAAATAGTTGGTTGAGGCGAATTGGGGCGCATATTTATAGACTCAGTTAGTTTTTTTTGAAATTTTTAGTTTTATTTTGGACAGAATCCTAAATGTAGCCTTTCGCTACTGTACTGGATTTCCATCCTCCATGTCTTTTTATCATTGTCAAGTTCTCCTCAGAATCGGCTAACAGTGTAGCCGATGTTCTTGGGTACTGCTGACAGTTCGGTAAATTCCTGCGTTTGTATTTCCAAATGCATACAACCCTAATCTCTTCAAAGTTAGAGTGAACTGGCTTTTTCTGGGTAAGCTCGCTCTATCGTCGACTTTGTCTCTGTCACCTCTGACCTAGACTAGAGTCAAGAGCAAACCCATCTAAACTAAAAAATTAAAATAAAAAATCAAATATGTTGCTATTTGCTTCGGCATACCATTTTTTTTTTGAGGTTTATTTTTACGGATCACTTTGTCTATAGCATTATCCCTTTAGGTAGTTAGAAACCCCCCTCCCCCCTCCTTCCTAATTACACAAAAAGCAATGCGTTTTTACGTCAGCAGCGTCTACCACCCGCTACTCGGATCAAACAAACACTAATTTCGAGTATGAGAAATGAAAAATAATATTCGTTAGTAACTCTCTGCGCGCGAGAGTCCGACTCACACTTGGTCACTTTTATTATTTTATCCGTTGACGTAAATAATAACTAAGTAGATACTGTGGCGATTGTAGACACAGCCTCAATTCAGCGGATCTGCAGCGGCCTTTAGCTGGCAGTTGAGAATATTGAGGAGTCGTTCAAATATAGAAAAAGCATAGGTTTTATGACAGACTTGAGTTCGCCCGTTGGCTCTTCCGACGGGCGAACTCAAGTCTGTCATGCACATGTATCTATTTCTCAACTAATATAAAAATCCTCAGCCTATCCCTTTTTCCTTCCTTACACTCCACTTACAAGCCAGTCACTCTTACACACCACACTCTCGCGTAGTCAGCGATTGAGATAATCCCCCAAGCTATAGAGCACCCCTAGAGCCCTGCAGGCCTTACTGGAGCCTTGCAGGCTTTACAATATCTACCTAACTGCGTAAACTTATTTATTTATTTAAAACACAAGTTTGTAGTGCTTACGACCAAATCATTTATATTGTAGAAGCTATAAACTGTACATAGGAAAAAACAAAAAAAAATTATACTAACTTATGATCCTATATATTTTTTACTTAGAAATAAATATAAATATTTACACACTTGGTACACGGAAGATATCTAGATCTATGTGCTGGGTGAGCAAAGATTTCAGCCGTGTGACAGTTCGAGCCTTGGGTGCATCAGCAGCTCGACAAGTGCGCACTTCCGGGGGCAAGGCGAACAGTTTCCTCCGAAGCCGAGGACCTTCCACGCCCTCACCTCCGACTAGGAAACGTCTTGGTACACCCGATATTTTTTCATTTAAATTCCGTTCATCCTAACCAAGGGGCAAGCCTGACAATATTAACTGAAATCTTTATTATGCACATTCATACAAACTTCTTCTTCTTCATCAGACCTTATTTTTATATATCAAAATCCTGGCAGCTAACAAAGCCGTTGTCGTTGCCACCGTCTTAGAAAAAAACAGATGGTTTTTTTTGGCGGGATTTCTTTGAGTGAAGTTCAGTGGCTGTTTTTATTTTTCGCAAATAGATTTCTGGTGGATATTGTGATGTAAAATTGGTGTAGTTTTGTGTCTCAAGTGTGTTCGTTAATAGACAATAAGTGGAAAAATTAAAACAGACGCGATCACAATAAATTGAAGCTGGGAATTTTTATTTAAATTTATTATCATTATTAAAGTAAAAAAAAAACTGTGTGTGTGTTTGTATTTTATTTCTTCGATATTTGACACCGACTTCCGAAATTAAAGTTATTTTTAAATTTTTAGTGTATTTTTTTTTTGGAAGTCGGTTGTTTTTTTGTAAAAAAGTTTTTTTTTTACTTTAATAATAATAATAAATTTTCTATAAAAGTTAATTTTCTAAAATCTTATTTTAGAACTATTCGTGCCCGCGTCTTCGCTTACGATACTTGTAATTTTTTGATCTACGTAGGTAATATTAAAGCAGTAGAGATAACCTACTTGAAACAATCCTTCGAGAGATATCAGGACAGGAGGCTAGATAAACCATAGACAATCCATTTTAAATGTCATAACAACCGTCTTGTCACAGTTATTATGAAAAATTGATACTAAAATAAGCAAACAGTTAGAAATAAATTAGTATTTTCTTCTTCAAATTATAATTATGCAGTTTATTCCAGCTAAAAAGAAAGCTGACACAGATAAACCTCTCCATAGTCGGTTTCAAAGACATGCGAGCATCCTGATACGGAAATGTTTTATACAAAGACAGTAGGTATCGTCAGGTTCTAGCAGCTGCCGCAGGAGATGCCCCAGGCGTCGGGAGACGCAAGCCGGCTTCCGGCCACCGTAGGCGCGGGCTTGCGACCGGCGAGTAATGGGTAGCTCGCCGTCCGTTAAGGACCAGGAGTCGACGGCGCGTAGTGTTCCATGCGCGCCTCAAAGAGATATCAGCAACAACTGACGGGGTCCGCTAGGACTGATGCCTGTCTGGGTCATGGATAAATTCGAAAGAGAGTTACCGCGAGGGTCGCGGCAACTCTCTCAGGCACAAGCAACTGAAGGAACAGGGGTGGGTTTTAGTCAGTAAAAGTTTGACACACCCTCTCGCTCCACCCAGAGTGGTTGGGAAGTCAATCGATGATTTCCCGACCCCAAAAAAAAGTAGATATCGTCAGGTAGTCGGAAACCAGACAATCTGTGTGCAATCATAAGTATTGTTTAACCGTGCAGTAGTCAGACGGGCAGCTGTTCCATGATAAATACTGGTACTCAGCTGCGTCTGTTTAGAATCGAAGTTGATCCCTACATAGTTGGGAAGGGGATAGGTAGACTAGACTAGTAGGTTGTCGCTGAGATTTACAAGGGCAAAAGCTTTTAAAATCTTCCACGGGTCAATTAAACATAGCCTTTTTCTTTCCTTCATATCTACTTTACTAAGGTGTTCGAGATTGAACATTTGTCTATTAAAATACTCTAGGAATGGTGGTAGTAGTAGACCCACTTATTTCGTACTCCTCCACTGTTCTTTTCTGATTATTTTCTTCATAGATTTTATTTGTTTCAGACGAAGGTGGGGTCTAATAGCAGTGGAAGCAGTGTTTGCTTTGATACTGTTCATTATCGCCATTTTCATAGCCAAGCCAGTGTTCCTGATAGCTCTGCAGGCGGAACCGGAGCCTCCCTTGCCAACTGCAAAGGTCCTGGCTTCACTCAGCTCGAAAAACATATTGGGATATGCGCCGAATAACTCTTCTGACATTAATGATATTATGACAAGGGCCGAGGATCTTTTGCCTATTAGTTAGTGCAGTTTTAAACGTGTGTTTTGCCATCTTTACATCCGTACTAAGTTATCATCAGCTGATCAAAATTAGTATAGGAGGTCCGATTTATTTTTTCTAAATTGACTATGAATATTCTGAAGAAGAGCATTTTTACG
The DNA here is from genome assembly GCA_951329385.1 of Polia nebulosa. Taxonomy (NCBI): domain Eukaryota; kingdom Metazoa; phylum Arthropoda; class Insecta; order Lepidoptera; family Noctuidae; genus Polia; species Polia nebulosa. Next base: position 5,796,533 of record OX589588.1, on the reverse strand, counting down.
TTTCCGTTTTACCGCATATATGGTAAAACCGGGATAGTTGCCACACTTTTTGAAATCACTTTATAACTCTCACTACAAAAACAAAATACTTTATTTGTACAAATGGTCTGTGCTCTGGTTTTTAACCGACTTCCAAAAAGAGGAGGTTCTCAATTCGTCTGTATGTTTTTTTTTTGTATGTTTGTTACGCGATATCTCCGCCATTTGTGAATTGATTTTGATGATTCTTTTTTTTTTGTTTGGTAGGTCATACTTCAGAGGTGGTCCCATATAAATTTTATCGAAATCGATTCTGCATTTTTTTTAAAAATCAACGTAAACAAAAAATATGTAAACACAGATGACGTTTTGGTTTTCTCCAAATGTTCAAATTCCATGTTAAATTGGGGTTTACATTCGGGCATAATTTTAATATTTAGTTTTACTTCTGGGGTACAACAACTAAAAAGTGAAAAAAAAAAACATTTTTTACAAAACCTACAACCGACTTCTAAAATTTACGAAATAACTTTATTTTCGGCAGTCCTTGTCAAATAACGAAGAAACAAAATATAAACACCGACTTCCGAAAATAAAGTTATTTTGTAATTTTTAAAGTCGGTTGTATTTTTTGTAAAAAAAGTTTTTTTTCATATAAAGATTTATGCAAAGTAAGAAATATTTTCTGATTATTAGCGATTTTTGCGGACCTCTATATTTTGGGACATCTATCCCACAGAGGGGATAGAGGAGCTCGTAGCTAAAGTATACCCGCACGGGTCGATCCATCAGGTTAAGCTACGCTTGCCGATGGCTGACCATCTTTATATACCGAGACTCCTCCGTGCCTCGGAAAGCACGTTAAGCCGTTGGTCCCGGCTGTCAATCGTGGATCTTCGACAGTCGTTACGGGTCGTCAAAAGCCTGAAAGTCTGACAACCAGTCTAACCAAGGGGTATCGTATTACCCACTGGGTAGTGGAGATCAGATAGGCAGTCGCTCTAAGTAAAATACTGGTTTTCAGCTGCACCCGGTTAGACTAGAAGCCGATCCCAAGATAGTTGGGATATGGGATAGAATCCTTAAAAATTACGTTTAGGATACCCACCAAGAAACAGGCCATCTTTCCCGCAAAAACTTTGATCGCATTTTGCCTTCCCATGCAATTGCAGAGACATGGCTGTCAACTTAGTGGTAATTGGAGAGTCTTTCGATAATTTAATAAAATAGCATGCAATTCATCCGCGAAACTAGAGTAATTACAATCGAAGTAACTATACCCTTGGGTTATCTATCCTGGTTTTGCCCTAGATGAGCAATCGACCGGGTTTAAGCTAAGGAAGCTGGAGAAAGTTGGCTTGAAAATCAGCAGAACCAAAACTGAATACATGTTCTGCGATTTCGGCGGTCTCTCCAGTTCTGAAGCTATAGTGCTAAATGACGCGCTTCTCCCAGTCTGCTCCGATTTTCGGTATCTCGGTTCACTCGTGCAAAGCGCTGGCGAAATAGATCGGACTGTTAAGCACAGAATTAACACTGGATGGATGAAATGGCGGCAGGTCACCGGGACTATCTGCGACTCCCGCATTCCCCTTAAACTTAAGGCAAAGATTTATGAAACAATGATCAGACCAGCTGTCTTGTATGGTTCAGAATGTTGGGCCACAAAAGGGATGAATGAAAAGCAATTGCATGCGGCTGAGATGAGAATGCTAAGAGCGATGTGTGGTGTTACGCGTGTCAGCAGGATGGAGGTGACTAAGAGTAGATATTTATATCTACCTATCTATCAAGCTTTGATGTACTAGTTATTTACTGTACCTATAGGTATGTAAGTTCCTATTAATGTGGTGTGTCGGGAAAAGGTTGATTAATTAAAATGCAGAGAGACAAGACAAGGTATTTATTTCCAATAGGCTTGTCATGAATCGAAAATCTAATGGCCCGTTTGCAAAACTAGGTCTTCGTGGAGAAGAACGAACCAAGAAACTCCACGGTAGCTCTCTTGTGGTGTTATACCCACACATCATAAATAATAGTTTATCACAATAAATCCAATTCTATGATCTATCGCTTGTGCCAATTTACAACGTGAAATATCTTGCCATTTAGAAACAATAACAGTGACAAAGCAAAGAACATGAATAGGTATTCCATAATACCATTTAATATAATTAGAAACAATGGCCTTAACATAGCACATACACAGAATCAACACAATCATTAGCAACAAACAAGATATAACATCAAATAACTTACGTGAGCCTTTGTAATCAATCTTTCACATCAAATATATTAGCAGTTATTAGAACAGAGCTTCTTCTCCATGAAGTTGTATATATTACACAGCAACTTTATAATGAATAAGAGTAACTAGTAACACATCTTTTATAGTAAGTTGTGAGTAGATACTTTTCTTAAACGTCACATATAATATGCCGCCATTTTCTACCAATCACAGATTGTCATGAATAAACTAATAATAGATGTGATAATAATCAATTATTGTGTAGTCCAATTGTTTTAAAACATAATAAGATTGTATTAAGCAATTTAATAACACTGGATCTTTAATTCTTAGTTGATATTCGAAGAATATCAACACTATCTGACAGTATTGTGCCAATCGTTTCAAACAACTTATTGCATTAAAGTAGCAATATAAAATCCAAAATATAACACAACGATCATTAAAAAATGCGTAATAATTTATAGGAGTGTCATCAATTCAGCTTTTTAGAAGTTAAGCGTTTTATATCTGTACACACAATAAGATTTACTTAGGTAGGTACGTCTACATTTGTTCCAAGATTCATAAATGTGACCAATGTTTAAAATGCAACGACCAATATTATTGGCAAATCAAAATATATACTGAAATGATATCACATAATTCATTAAATCTCACGCGCATGGATATAATTAGGAATGAGTATATAAGAGGAAGTCTAAAAGTGGCACCGCTGACTGAAAAGTTGTGTGGAAATCGGTTGTCGTGGTATGGGCATGTGATGCGGAGGAATGAAGAAAATGTCGTGAGGAAAGTCTTGTGATGGATGTGGATGGCTATAAGAATAGGGTAAGACCAAAGAAACGATGGTTGGACTGTGTGAAAGAGGATATGGGTAAAAAGGGAGTAACTACAGAGATGATGACTAATAGAGGAGTATGGAAGATAAAGACATGTTGCGCCGACCCCAAATAAATTGGGATAAGGGCAGGAGAATGATGAGCAAACGACAGGGTTTAAACCCGATTATTGGGTTACAGCCCATGTCTATCCCGCCTTTAATTCTTACTCATGCAAGTATTCTTGTATTCAACATCATTGGTGATGTCATCGGTTTACCAATAAACTTAAAAAGCCTTTGCCGTCAGAGTCACTGCAATAGGGATGATTGCAGGGTAAAAATAATAATAAATATATTTATTTCGAAAATTAAAAAAATATTAAATAATATTGGACATGTATTTTTTGCTTTATCAAATAAATGAAAAATGACAAAGTTAAAACGCATCAAAGTTCAGGAGTGGGGGGGGGGGGGCTTACTTACTTTTGAGTAAAAAGTGGTACAATTTTAACTCAAGTGTGTCTTCATTTATTCTTCATACGTGTCCAATATTTTTTGGTAATCTAACTGAAGGACCATCATCATCATCACAGCCTTTTAAAGTCCCCACTGCTGGGGCACAGGCCTCCTCTCTGTGAGAGGGTGTGGGCCGTAATCCACCACGCGGGCCCAATGCGGATGACACAAGTTTCAAGGTTCTAGGACATGCCGGTTGCCTCACGATGTTTTCCTTCACCGTTTTGAGAGCAGTGGTGATGAAATAATTTACACAAAGTAAAGCGCCTGCCTAGGTTTGAAATCACGACCTACAACTTGTAAGTCGCGGCCAATACCACTGGCCCACCACTGCTCTGACGGACCAAATAGATTTTTTTAGTTATCTACCCCAAGGACGGATTTGACGGGCACAGGGGCACGTAAACTAAAACTATCTTTATTAAACATGTAATTTTTCTATTGTTCTCGTACTTTAATAAACCTTTTTATAAATATCATCATCATCTGTCTAGCCTTTTCCCAACTATCCTGGGGTCGGCTTCCAGTCTAACCGGATGCAGCTGAATACCAGTATTTTACATGGAGCGACTGCCTATCTGTCCTCCCCAACCCAGTTACTGGATAATACGATACCCCTTGGTAAGACTGGTTGTCAGACTTTCGGGCTTCTGACGACCCGTAACGACTGTCAAATATCCACGATTGACAGCCGGGACCAACGGCTTAACGTGCTTTCCGAGGCACGGAGGAGTCTCGGTATGTAAGGATAATATAATAATAGTAATATTCCACAACTATCACACAACGCCATCTAGTCCCAAGCTAAGCAGAGCTTGTGTTATGGGTACTAGACAACTGATAAATATACTTATATATTTCTAAATACATACATATTATAGATAAATTACACCCAGACAATATAAGGATGGTCACCCATCCACAGACCAACCCCGGCAAGCGTAGCTTAACCTGATGGATCGACCCGTGCGGTTGTTATTACTAAGCCACGAGTTATAAATACTACAAGTTTATTTTTAACAGTTATGTTTGCCCGTCTGCCCCTTGTGCTCCTCCCAGAAAAACATCCTGGATCCGCCCTTGATCTACCCAATTATTTGTGTTCCAGATGGCATATGGAATGCACTAACTGAGGATGACCTGAATGAGATGTTACACGAGCTATCCAGGGGCGAGCCACTCAATAGGCCCGTTATATGGATTATTTGGAAGCCAAAGGTTTGTATTTATTGTAATCCGTCCATCTCTACATAGTGTTACGAGCTGGGTATGGGATAAATTATTTTACACCAATTAATTAACCAAATATTCTTTATTAACTCAACAACTTATTTACACAAACACTAAATCGCTAATAATCACTATTCTCTTCGTAATCGCTTGTATTCGCTTCCGTTCGCATTCGTAGTCGAAAACAGACTAACTCACTCGCCCGCCGCCCGGCCTATTTATACGGTCATGGAAGTTTCCAGAACATTGTCGAACTATCCTATAGTGGAATATTCTAGAAACATCTATGAACTTCTATACAGTACCACAATGGAATGTTCTCGAACCTAGTGGAAACTTCTGGAAACTTCGACCACATTCTCGAACGTTCCAGAGTAATACGGTCGACGTAACAATAGTATAAATAAAATGATGTCGCTTTCCGCATCTGTTTTTAGGTTCTATTGCTGTCACTCGCGTGTCCGTTTGTCACAAAATTTAGTTCCGAAGAATTTTTTAACTGCCTATGATATAACGAAGGGGATCCCTTTAATTTTTATTTTTTTTTTATTATTTGTTGTTATAGCGGCGACAGAAATACACATTCTGTGAATTTTTTTAACTGTGTAACTATTACGGATCGTGAGATACAGCCCGCTGACAGACGGACGGACAGCGGAGGCATAGTAATAGGGTCCCGTTGGTTACCCTTCGGGTACGGAACCCTAAAAAATGGAAAAAGTGGCCCAGAAAATTGGGAAATTCGGCTGAAACTTGACAGGACTACTTCTAAAGGGTTAACTAGTTTAACATAATTATCCGCTTAGTTCACCTATTTAAGTCATCAGTATATTTCCTCTGAAATTTTAAGCTATTGATACAAAAAGGATAGCTGCCGAAACCCGGGATCGAACCGGGGACCTCTAGATCTTCAGTCTAACGCTCTCCCAACTGAGCTATTCCGGCCGTGGCAAAGAGGTTTAAATTTTCGAACATTACTTTAAAAATGCAACTGAAATACATTGAAAATACAATAATAAAATTAGTCAGGTATTTTCATAAACCGAGAGTGTAATTCTCTACCGGAGTCTGTGTTTCCTGTAAGCTACAACCTGGGAGTCTTTAAGTCAAGAGTGAATAGGTTACTTCTAGGCAACCGTGCTCCATCTTCGACCACATCATCGCTTACCATCAGGTGAGATAGTGGTCAAACGCGAGCCTATCAAACATTAAAAAAAAAACATAAACAACAAGGCGAAATAGTTCACCGAATTACTTATTTAATTTTATTGAAAAAAATTAAAGAATCAATGATAATGACAAATGAACATTACTTTAAAAATGCAACTGATATGCATTGAAAATACAATAATGAAATTAATCAGGTATCTTTAACCAAAAGTCAAAATAGTTCACCGAATTACTTATTTAATTTTATTGAAAAAAAATTAAGAAAAGCTTACATTGTTCAATTTTCACATTTTTACTGGAATTAGCTGGCAAAATAGGTATTACTAGGTGTAATAAAACTTACGTGTAGGTCAGAGGCTATGCCATCATCATTAAAAACTTATCTATTATTTTAGGAGGGCAACATTTGGGAGTTCAGTATCCGCAGCACGGAGCGAGCTTTTTGCATGTCTCGTCTCTACAACAACAACACAACCAACAACAACAAACAAGACAAGGAAGAGAAGACTGTCAACTCTCACCTGAAGGCCGGCTTCCTTGCTGTCCAGCTCGCTATCAGTCAGGCCGTCGTCGAACATGTCAGTAAAAACCCCCCGAATTTTGAGGTGAGCATCAGAACAAACTGATATTTCTTATTAGTGCAAAGGGAAGTCTACTTGTTTATATTAGTCTCTATCAACAATTACTATTCTGTTCATCGTTAGTAACCGGCTGGATAGCCATTTATTAGGGTTCCGTACCTGAAGGGTCCAAACGGAGCCCTATTGCTGTCACTCACGTCACGTCCGTCTGTCTTTCCGTATGTCGTCTGTCACACAGGTTCTACAGCAAACCGGTTGGAGCTACAGTCTTCAAATTTTCACAGTATAAGCATCTTGTTGACCCGAAGCCATACAAATAGTCAAAAATACATTTGGTACGGAACCCTAAATGTGCAAAGTCCGACACGCACTTAGCTGTTTTTTTTTATTAAGGCACACCAACAACTTATTCATAATTAAATTAAACTAAACACTAACGGGATGGTCCTGTGTCAAATAAAGGTATGCACATAATTCCCAGATTATAACTAAGAAGTAGGTAAATAAAATTAATAATTAATCTTAAGATTGAATTAAAATGCGACCTTTTAACATCTTCAAATAAAATAAAATAAAACTAAACGATGAAATGGAAATTACTTAAAAAATACAATACGATTAAATTAAATTATACAATGAAATGCAAATAAACAATGTCAAAAATAAAATTCAAATAAAATAAATTAAAAAGAGCAACTACAATAGGTTCAGCCATATGTAGGGTACAACTAAACTAATCGTAGCAAATGCCCAAATTACTTGAGGCTAGTTTTTAAAGCAAGAATTACAATCGTGAAATATATTGGCTGAAGGGGACTTCCACTTTTTTTTCTATTTCGTGGCTGCCCCCTTAGCCAAATAACTTTTATAATAGCGCTAACGCTTCGTGCAAAATGTACCTATACCTGCGGAGAGAACTGTCACGTGAATCACGCCCTGTAATGCCGTTGCCATACATTTTGTACGAAGCGTTAGCCTTAACGTTGACAAAAAAGTATTTTGTCTAAAAGCTCTGAACACTCACAAGTGTGTGTGTTTCACTAGTCCAGAATTACTAGCTTTTTTTAAAGGGTGGAAAATCATTCAATAATTTCTCCCACTCTGGATGGAGAGGGAGAGCGTGTCAGATTCTTACTGCTTAAAACCAACCCGTGTTTCTTCAGTTGCCTGTACCAGGGCCGTGACTCTAACTGCCTAAAACCAACCCGTTCCTTCAGTTCCCTGTATCAACGCCGTTGTGACTATTTACTGACAGAAGAATTAGTAACCTGCTAGCTAGTAGATACTTGTATTTATCTATACCTACTTGATAAAATAATTTGTGATTGTTTGAATAGGGTTGACGACTAAATAAATCTAATTAGTTCGTCAGTTAGATTACCAAAAAATATTGGACAAATATTTTTCCCTTTGTCACTTTAACAAAAAATGAAGACGATACAGTGGGTTGAAATTTCGGATGATGTCACACTTAAGTTAAAATTGTACCAGTTTTTACTGAGAAGTGACGTAACAAGCCCCCACTCCGGAACTTTGATGCGTTGTATCTTTGTAATTTTTCATTAATTTGGTAAAGCATAAAATAGTTTTACAATATTTTTTGATAATCTAACTTACGGAATAGATAGTTTTTTTTTTTTACCTTATCGTCATCCCTATTGAGGCGGTGAGCGCCAAAGTGACCTATCATTTCGCGACACAAAGCATTTTAAATTGTATCTGGAAATATTAGGCCACTCTGACGCTCAGCGTCGTGTATTTTAAGTTGACTTTGCTATTAAAATGGCCCTTTAAAGTGAGGGTTGCAATGGAATTTGAACTTTGTTTTGTATGTTATAGAGTTTGTTGTTACAAAATTTTAAAATTATTTGAATTCTAATATCAAAAATACAATAATTTACAGTGTAAACGGACACTCCGACACTAAAGACGTCCTGTAACCCCCCAAAAAGTATTTATTTTCTTATTTTTCTTTTTAAGTATCGATTTGCAAACCTTGTCAAGTTTTGAAGTATGCGATACTTTTTCTTGTACGATAGCAAGTTGCAACCGAGTTAGAAGTGGATTTTCTAAATTAATCGCTTAGTAAAAATAATAATACTGAAAATTTTCTAATTTAAAATCATTTCCGAGCTACAAAATCACTATCACGTTTCTCAGCAATAATTTATTAGTACATGAGGCAGTTTATCAGTTGCTAATATAGACGCATAGAATACTAAGTATTGCTAGTAAATTAATTTCAATATCGTTGACACTTGAATTCGACGGCACGGTTGACGCAGTGGTTGAGCAATAGGCTGCTGCGCTGCGTGTCGCGGGTTTGATTCACGGAATTGCATGGAACAAACATTTTTATGGCCTACAAATAGTTATTCCGGGTCTGTGTCTTATTTGTGAACGTACCCAAGATACAGGACCCGGGCCTGCGGACGGCGAGTAGCGGGTAACTCGCCGCCCGATCAGCACCAGGCCCGAGAGTCGACGGCGCGTAGTGTTCCACGCGCGCCTCAAAGAGTTGTCAGCCAAGCGTAGGGGCCTGCCAAGGCCGGTGCCTGCCCGGGGGTGGAGGATAAATTCGAAAGAGTTACCTCGCCCCCGGGCACTCGAGGCAGGGAGGAACAGGGGTGGGTTTTAGTCAGTTAAAGTCTGACACACCCTTCCGCTCCACCCCAGAGCGGAAGAAGTCATTGGATGATTTCCCACCCCCCAAAAAAAAAAAAAAAAAAAAAAAAAAAAAAAAAAAAAAAAAAAAAAAAAAAAAAACCCAAGATACAGGAGTAATTCCTAGTATGGAGCAACGTTTTTTTTAAAAACAAATAAGTTAACAATCTGAACACTCGAAAAGGCGTGACTACATTATTTTTTTTGACACAGGATGACGTTTGGTTTCCACCAATTATGTTGAAATTGCATTTTATTGGGTTATCAATTCGGGTATAATTTTAATATTTAGTTTTAGTTCTGGGGTACAACAACTAAAATATGAAAAATAAAAAACATTTTTTTACGAAAAATTCAACCGACTTCTAAAAATTACAGTATCATTACTTCACGGATTTCTCTTTACTTCTTTTATGCGACACCAGAAGGCCAATTCTCGTACTTAATAAAAAAAAAAAAAAATAGAACCGAAATCCAAAAAAAAAGAACAAGAAAACGTGCAAAAGAATTTCGAATCCTTCTTTTTTCGACACCGACTACCGAAATTAAAGTTATTTTGCACTTCTTTTTTTTTTGAAGTCGGTTCTAACTTTTGTAAAAGAGTTTTTTTAATTTTCATTTCACTTTTTATTTATGGTTCCCCATTAAATTGTGTTAACAATACATAGAAACGATCGCAGTAATCGTGAGTCATAGTTCCACTGTCTATCTCCGAAGGTCTTCATCAGATCCTAATGTATTATACAGGGTGGAACGGAAAGGTGTGGTCATATTTTAAGACCTGCATCTGCTCATCGATATGAACAACTTTCTTCAAGAAAACCTGAGCAAATGCCCAAAAAACAATTTTACTTCCCATACAAATATTAATCAGCTGATGATAACTTTGTATGGCAAGTCCATTTTTTTTGGGCTATTTCAATTTTTTCTAAGAGATGTTGTTCATATCCATGTGCCGAACTGGTTCCTAAAATATGACCACACCTTTCCGTTACACCCTGTATACTAAAACCTTCCTTGAAAAATATGCATTTAAATAACGACTCTCAAATATAGTCTATATATTATTCTGATGTATAAGCTATATTATTATATAAAGTTTCATCCAAATCGGATCAGTAGTTTTCAAGAAAATCACGGACAAACATAAATACATACATAAATACTTGTCGAATACAGAACCTCCTTATTTGAAGTCGGTTAAAAACATACAAACTCAAGTGGCTATCTAATCCTGAGGAAATGGGAAATAAGTTGTGAATTTTCTTCTCAATATTAGTCCGATGTAGGAATCCATCATTTAGTGTACAGCACATTTATGTAATCGTGCCCAACACCGTTTACACTAGCTTAGATACCAGGCCAATACTGCCAATCGCTAAACAATATTCATAGAATAAAAGATAACCATCAGATACATTTTTGACGTTTGCACTATCAGCACGTGATCAGCACAGGTGTTAGATCAAGCGATAGTCTGCTGCCCACAAATATTCAGACGCGACACTGGATGAATTTTAATTATGCACCTAATTATACGAAGGTGGCTAACAACTGAGGGTTTATTTATAGCTACGAATATTTGCACCTGATTGTGCATTGTGATAAGTTCGGAGGAGCTAATTATGCCTTTAGCAAAAAATATGTGTCAATTCACAAGGTTATTTTATTATGTATGATTTACTAGCTGTACGGTTCTTATCCGGGCCTGCGGACGGCGAGTAATGGGTAGCTCGCACTCCGATCAGCACCAGGCCCGAGAGTCGACGGCGCGTAGTGTTCCACGCGCGCCTCAAAGAGTTGTCAGCAAACAGGACGGGGCCCGTCATGGCCGATGCCTGCCCGGGGGTTGAGAATAAATTCGAAAGAATTACCTCGCCCCTGGGCATTCAGGGCAGGGAGGAACAGGGGTGGGTTTTAGTCAGTAAGAATCTGAAATGCCCTTCCGCTCAACCCTACAGCGGGAGAAGTCATTGGATGATTTCCCACCCCCCAAAAAAACCTATTGCCATTATTATGATCGAGCAAAAAAAGCCAAAAAAAACACAGTCCCAGCAGGAAAGGGGTCCGCCTTTAATTAATATTTTATTTTTATTATTTGCTGTTATTGCGGCTACAGAAATACACATTCTGTGAAAATTTCAACTGTCTATCTATTACGGATCACGAGATACAGACCGCTGACAGACAGACGGTCGGACGGACGGACAGCGGAGGCTTAGTAATAGGGTCCCGTTGGTTACCTTTCGGGTACGGAGCCCTAAAATTGGTCCGGACTTTCTTGAGTCATAAATGGTGTAGAAGAAAAAATCAGCGGAATCAGCGGTTAAAATATGCAAGGTTGGAGTCTACGACCACCATGAATGAACTCCAATAATAATGTAACTAAAAAAAAACTTTTTACAAAAAAAATACAACCGACTTCCATAAATAATACAAAAAAATGCAAAATAACTTTAATTTCGGAAGTCGGTGTTTCTAGTTTGGTATCTTCGTTATTTGACACCGACTTCCGAAATTAAAGTTATTTTGCATTTTTTAGTATTATTTATGGAAGTCGGTTGTATTTTTTTTGTAAAAAGTTTTTTATTTTTTCACTTTTTAGTTGTTGTACCCCATTCTAAAACTAAATTAATAGTAAAGTTATGCCCGAATTGATAGCCCCAAAAATAGGGAATTTGAACATAGTTGGTGAAATTAGGGTGTATCAGGGTGAACTGTACAAATCTGTATACCCCTTCAGAGCGTATCAGCGTGATGGATTGTTGTGAAGTGGTGAAAACAATATACAGACATGCGATTGCAGCAATTCTGGAAGGTTTGTTATCATTTATTGAAGAGTTCTATTGTGTATCTCTGAAGTTCTTCATCAGATCTTCACCAAATTAATGTGAATAAAATGGTACCACATGTGAAGCAACAGCTTTCAAATAAAAATAAAAATCTTCAAAATCGGTTCACGTAGTAAAAAGTTATGAGGTTAAGTTATTACACATAAAAATACAGTCGAATTGAGAACCTCCTCCTTTTTTTGAAGTCGGTTATAAATATATTCTGCTGAAACCCGAGACCGAACCAGGTCCTCTCAACTAAGGTATTTCAGTTATGTTATTATAAGATGTTCCAGCAATGCACAACCCATATTGCCAGCCACAATAAAAACTGAAAAAAATGTTTAAATAAATTACAATTAAGTTAGTTCGCATCAGTTAAACTTAGTGTAAAGTCGCGTTAAATTACTTAGCTTATCGTTGCACAATTATCTTTAGAGTAACTATAGTGGGTAATTAGAAAACAGCCTTCTCTCCAAAGATCACGGAAGTAGGAATGGCAAAAATGATCACTGCCGAAACCCGGGATTGAACCGGGGACCTCTAGATCTTCAGTCTAACGCTCTCCCAACTGAGCTATTTCGGCTGTGACACATTAGGACAAAAGAGCAATGCACATTGGCATATTACTATTATTATTACCAGCCCGTACTGTCCCACTGCTGGGCAAAGGCCTCCTCCCATTCCTTCCAACGGTCACGATTTTTTGCTTCTTCTTAAGGAAGACATCCAGGTCGTCCCGCCATCTCCTTCGTGGTCTGCCGTGGCCCCGGGTCACTGTGTCAGGACACCAATCCTGTGTTTTACGGACCCACAGCTCGTCAGGCATGCGGCAGACAAGTCCTGCCCAGTCCCATTTAAGTTGGGCGACCTTTTGAGCCGCATCTATGATTTGCGTTTTGGAGCGCAGTACAGTGTTTCGAACGCGATCTGTTAATTTAACCTGTCAGGGCCCTGCGTCGACGAGGGGCGACAGCTATCAACACTGTCGCCCCGCACCGCCGGAGCACCGCCGGATCAGCACTGCCGGAATAAAATCGTTCCTTAAATAGAGTTAATAATAGAGTTTTAAAGCGCGCGAAACTCCCGCCGCTTATGGCGAGGCGGGGCCCGGCCAGGCGGAGGATTACTGTCGCCTCTCGTAAACGCAGGGTCCTGAAGTGTTAAGGCGTATATATCCGCCAAGTAGCGCCCTCATTGAATAAAAAATCGTAGCAAAGCGTAGAAAATAAAGATGAAAGAATCCTATGTTGCGTTTTTACAAGAGGATAAGGTATTTTTACGTGGTTAAAACAGGACTTAAAATGTTTTGTATCCAAAGTAGTAAGCAAAAGTACCAAAAACGGCCGTTTATGACTTTTACTTTCAATGCTAAGATACGATTTTTTATTCAATAAGCCACTTATGCGGAGGTAGGCCCTTAACACCTAGTATACTGCGCTCCATAGCACGTTGGCAAACCTTGAGTTTGGACTTTTGGATGTTTGTCAAAGACCAAGTCCCTGCACCATAGGTCAAGATGGGGAGAATACACATGTCCATCATCATTTCATTTTGCCTTATGGAAAACCGAAATTAATTGAAGTTCTTTTGTTTTTAAACTAGCTTTAGAAAGACCCTTTTTTATTTGAGACAAGCCCGCCACACTATTCCCAAACCACTGTAACTTGGCGACCACCAGGAAAAAACGCCAAGGCAATGAAGCTCGACGAGTCCCAGAGAAACGATTAAACAGTTTATCTTTTGACCCTTGTCATCGTGTGTAATGGCAAATGCTCATGATAATATAAAATACTAGCCCAAATTCAACTATCCTCCCATTTGCTATCAGGAAGTTCCAATCCCTACATCCCGACGCCATCATCAGATCAGCTCGATGGTATCATAATATTGCATTGCAACAAGTGGTCGAAAAATGGTTTTCAAATTTTCTAGTGGGAAAAAAAATAAAAAAGTGGACAACTTAACTTACACACGAAAACTTTACAAGTTAAATAAAAGCTTGTAGACAACTTACTTCATACTTCTTTATTTTCTACGCTTTGCTACGATTTTTATTCAATGAGGGCGCCACTTGGCGGCTATGTAGGTACGCCTTAAGGCACGGTATTACCTCAATAATAATAAAAAATGGTTTCTTGGATAGTCGAGTATGACGTAAGACTAGCCGCTGACTTGTGATTTTTGTCACCGTGACTTTTTGTCACTGTTACCTACACTGTCGCCGACGATGCGCCCACTTGAAAAGTCACTGGGCAACAAAACGCGTTCATTCTTGAAATGGATTTCGTACAGATTGCTGTAGTAAGTGGTCTTGAAATAAGAAGAAGAAAAATTAAACGAAAAACCATCCATACACACTGAAACATTTTTCAAGGTAAATTTTACACTCTATATTCTAAACTACGTCAGCATCCTTCAAAATTCATTCTCCTAGGAATTATTTGTCACCGTATTGTCACATCACCATGCCCCGCGCACTCCCATGTATCTTCATAGCACTCGACTGGGTAACAAGAAGTCACGGTGACAAAAATCACAAGTCAGTGGCTAGCCTTATGCAATAAAAATAACCTTTGCAAAAAATACAGTGGACAGAGAAGGGTTTAAAGAAAAAATAACTGAATAGAATAGTAAAAAATAGTTTGATTATTCCCAATAAAAAAATTGGAAAGTGCTCCACAAAAATAAACTTTGGCGTCGAACATCTCTGTACTTTCAGCGATAACAACATTATTTTTTTAAGAATTGAATAGAATTAGCATTTTATTAAAACTTTGACCGGACCATTATTTAATTTATTGTGTATATTCTGGATAATCTAAAGAAACCCCGTAAAATAAATGCCTATTCGCATCGTGAACACAACTATTATGTTCAATTCTCAACCTTATTTGAAGCTATCTCAAATCGTAGTCAGTCCGCGCCTTAACATTATCTTCAAAGTAACAAATGCGTAACTAGAAAAAACCATTTCCTCCAAATCTAAGAACGATACCAAAAATGATAGCTGCAAAAACCCAGGATCGAACCACGGACCGGGCTATTTCGGCCCTTGATACTAAATAGTGTAACACAACGTCTATCTCAAGTTACGATGAAATAAGGCATAAAAATGAGTAACGCTACGCTAGTATTATGTTATCTGTGGTAACGCTGAAGTCAACCCCGGAGGAGTACAAGCTAGGAATGAACTTCAAAAAGAAATGCTGCCGAAACCCGGGATCGAACCGGGGACCTCTAGATCTTCAGTCTAACGCTCTCCCAACTGAGCTATTTCGGCTGTAGTAACAAGTTATGAATTTTCGATCACTACCTGAAAAATGCAATTAAAATACATAGGTATTACCAGTGTTGTTTTTAAACTCGCATTGTTTACTTGTCCTATTGTTATCATTTTACGTTGATCGGTCGGTGAACAAGTGAAAATAAAATCTGATGCAATATTGCAATCAATGCATCAATTCGGTGACCACATTTAAGAACACACATGACACAAAGATCGTAGTATTATGTATGTAACAAGATAGCCGAACAAGGAAACAAATAATCTCAAAATGTAAGACTGGGCAACTCATAAGGAAATCTTCCAGAAAAAGTGTCTAGTCTTCAGAAAGGCTGCGCAACCCAGGGTTTTGGCATATTTAAAGTACTTAAATCTTCAAGGACCCTTATTTCATTTTCATAAAAGCAATAATTCTTGAAATGCTGCTAAAGTGTGTTTTACACAATACGGGCCGGATGCTTAGTAATTTACATTAAGATTTTACTAACAATCTGGTCAGTGTTTTGTTGCTCAGTAGTGCGCAAAGATCTCCCCTACTCTCTTTCCACCTTTCCATAAGCTGGACCACTTTTCAACAAAGATGTTCCCTTGCCAGCTCTCTATCAAAACCTTCATGCCAATAACTAAAATTTATATAGTCAGGTAATTTTACACCCATTGCCCTAACATAAAATCATAAATATCAAATTGGATTTAGTGTTCCTAGGTATATATAAGTATAGTTAGTTAATTATTTTATAAGTAAGTAAGTAAATATTAAATAACGCAGAATTGAATTTAAATGTGGGCAAAAGTCATCAACAAACATCAAATCGTTAGTCCAATCGAACAGCCGTCTGTGTACCCAAGCGTTCAACCCTTTTAGTATTTCACCATAGCGTCATCTGTTTCATATAGCTATAGGCGTCCATGTCAGACGGGTCTGGGTTAAACACTGCGGTGAATTTCGTACCGCTGCACCTATAGTCAACGCTATCCTATACACAATTTATAGCAGGCGTATTTTTGCGTTGCTATGCGGCCCGATCCGGCTCGCCAGGCTTTATAGGTCATGCCGGTACAAGGGTGTATCGTACCCACGTACAAACTGAACGATCCTTAAGCTTACCTCTTGAACGGAACGCACAACGCTGCGGTGTGCGGTGCTGCACAAAATTAGTGAAATGACTATCTTTTTCAAAATAATAGAGAAAAGCAACAAGCAAAATAAAATTACAAAATAAATAAATATTAATCAATTTAATAATTTCGCATAATAAATAAAAAATATCGACCAAGTGCCAGTCGGACTCGCGCATGAAGGGTTCCGTACCATTATTTTTTATTTTTTTTTTGCGATTTAAGCAATACAAACTCTGTGAGCATTTCAAGCGTCTACTTGTTGTCATTATTAAGATCGAGCAAAAAAAGCGTTTCTAGTATATTCGTTGTTAAAGAGGCAACATAAATACACATTCTGTGAAAATTTCAACGGTCTACCTATTACGGATCATGAGTAAAAAGACCGCTGACAGACATACGGACGGACGGACAGCGGAGGCTTAGTAATAGGATCCCGTTGATTACTCGAGTACGAAACCTTAAAAACCAAGTAACCTTTACTATAAAAAATACTTGTGAAATACCAAAAACTCACTCACTGTGGCAGTCGAGTAAAACGATTAAAATGTATTTTTTTTATTTCCTACATTTTATGATCATTTCCTCGACGCCTTTATTTTGACATCTCACATTTATTACGACTTCACTTAACCTCTGAAGGCCGCCATTCGTCAAACGTACCATCCTTCAAGCCCCGCCCGCATACGACAAACCGGATTCAAATGTCAGTTTGACATTTTTTTCCAGTTATGACAGCATATATTTTTTGTCGGAGGGCACCTGAGACGACCAATAATGTCTATGGCCAAGCGTGTAAATGTTGCCACAGCATAAAATACATTGCGTTTTGGTAATAATAGAGGTAATAAACGAGTGAATCGCAAGAATCGCAAAACTCACTGGTGACTTTCAGTGCTCAACGTGGTTTCGATCAATGAAACTCACCAGTGAGTTGCCGGGCTTTACAGGTACATAACGGCGTTTTTTTTTCAATTTCGAAAAATACTCTATCTCACTTCGGCACTGAACACTAATTTAATGATATCTCACTTGTCAAAACCTATCCAGCCGTCTATGCTAAAGGGCGTACCAAAGCTATATTTACATACCTGTACGTACCTACAAAGTCTCGGAAAATATTACTCTTCTTCTGGGGCAAGTCGGGTAAAAACGTTGAGAATGATTTTTATTCCGTCACAATACGCGTCAGCGGTGAGGAAGATCACTCGTATGTGTGCGGCACCGCATACCACAGCGTTGTGCGTTAGTACGGTCCGATCAAGAGATCATAGTTTTTATTCCGTCACAGTACGCGTCAGCGGTGAGGAGGATCACTCGTATGTGTGCGGCACCGCATACCGCAGCGTTGTGCGTTGTACGGTCCGATCAAGAGATCATAGATTTACTTCCGTCATAGTACGCGTCAGCGGTGAGGAGGATCACTCGTATATGTGCGGCACCGCATACCGCAGCGTTGTGAGTTGTACGGTCTGATAATTAGATCATGTTTTTCCTTTTACTTTATCTACGTTCATGCATCTGGCACACTAATGCCATAAAACTCTTTGTTTAAGGCCGTACTACCGGCCAATTGGCGCCCTCATTGAATAAAAAATCGTAGCATAGCCTAGAAAATAAATATTAAGGAATCCAACGTCACGTTTGTTATAAAGAGGATAAAGTATTTTTACGTTGTTAAAACAGTTCTCAGAATGTTTCGTATCCAAAGTAGTAGGCAAAAGTGTCAGAAACGGCTGTTTTTGGTACTTTTGGCTGTGCTACGATTTTTTATTCAATGAGGGCGCCACTTGGCCAGTAGTAGACCCTTAAGGTGAAAGCTCCAGGGTAGCCCACGATTTTTTTTTTTTGCAATTTGCATGTCTGTATCAGGTAGTATGATGGTCAAAATATGATTCGCGGCCGTATTAAGTACGTATTTACAGACCTGTAATCATTAAAATCATCAATACAACTCTCTCATGTAGAATTGATGCCAAATGTAAGTATTTCATGAAATTATGACATTTGGGATCAATTCTAAATGAGAGAGTTTTATTGATGATTTCAATAATTATAATATGTAATTCTATAAATACATACTTGTTACGGCCGCGAATCAAATTTTGACCAATATACAACCTGACACTGACCAGCAAATTGCAAAAACCGTAAGAAAATATGAATTTCGCGGGCTACCCTGGCGCTTCCACCTTAACACACTTTTATTAGATTCACCAGTAATTATGTAAAAAAAAATTAGTAGGTACCTACTTAAATTTGACTCACTTCCCGGTTTCCGATTGAGCTGAAATTTTGCATGTATATGTTTAGTTAGCTGCATGGTTAGCTAAGATGAATAGAAAAAATAAAATGCCGTCACTAAAGCGTGTTTTATACGGTTCCGTACCCGAAGGGTCTAAAACAGAGCCCTATTGCTGTCACTCACCGGGTCCGTCTCTCCGTCTGTTCGTTGTCTATCACAAAATTTTGTTCCGAAGAATTTTTTAACTTCCCATTGACATAAGAATTTGTAAGGTAACAATATTTATTATTACGTATATTTTACTAACAAATACCAATATATTGATAAATCAGTTTTTTCTTTGATAATTCTCTCATTTGGTACGGAACCCTAAACGTGCGAAATCGGACACGTACTTGGCCGGTTTATTAGTTTTTCTATACTATATTTTATCTATTTCAGGTAACCCTAGTTGCAATGCCAGTATCTCCATTGATGAAGGAAGAGAGTGTGCTCAGAGCGTTGTCGGGCATCCTGATGTGCTTCACTCTGGCTCTCATGCCACCGGTCTTGGAAACTGAGGCCCTGGTTGTCACTGAGACTATGAATAAGTTTAAGGTTAGTTGCTTATGCCTTTTATTTAAGATAGCAAATCATCAAACTCTCTCTTACTGACTAAAACGCAAAGGGCAACTGAAGGAACCAGGCCCGTGAGTCGACTGCGCGTAGTGTTCCACGCGCGCCTCAAAGAGATTAGTGTCAGCCACCACTGACGGGGCCCATCGTGGCCGGTGCCTGCATGCCTAGGGGTAGCGGATAAATTCTGAAATTGAGTTACCGCAGCCCTCAGGCAGGGAAGGAACGGGGTGGGTTTTAGTCAGTAAGAGTCTGACAAGCCCTCCCGCTTCACCCAGAGCGGGGGAAGTCATTGGATGATTTCACAACCCACAAAAAAAAAAGAAATCCCTGCCCTGAATGCCCTGAATGCCCAGAGGCGAGGTAAGTCTTTAGAATTTATCCTCAACCCCCGGGCAGGCACCGGCCATGACGGGCTCCGTCGTGTTTGCTGACAACTCTTCGAGGCGCGCGTGGAACACTACGCACCGTCGACTCTCGGGCCTGCCCCCTTAGCCAAAATACATTTCTGTAAACGTTAACGCTAACGCTTCGTGCAAAATGTATGGCAACGACGTTTTACACGAAGCGTGTGTCTCTGTCACCTGTCTCACTTAAGATTTGAGATGACCTTGTGCTTTTCACTGAAAATATCGATGACCTGCAGAAAACGCTTCAAAACCTTTGTTGTTCTTTTAAGGTAGGACTTAGGATGAACATTGACGAAATGGAGGTTATGGCAAACATCTTAAACAATTCAAATCCTCTTGTTAGAGCCGCAAATGAAACGTTGGAGATGGTTGACCGATATGTCTACTGGCCATAATAGACCGAGTACCAAACGCCGAGATCCGAAGACGTTCAATTTTTTCGACAAAAAACAAATAATGGATTTCACAAGGAGCTGGGTAGGACACCTGGCAAGGCACGGTGATGATAGGTGAAGTAAAGGCGGTGACCGAGTGGCGTCCAAGGACCGAAAGAAAAAATGTTGTTAAGGAAAACTATCACGGCTAAGTTAGCTCGTAAGAGTATTAGACACACACATGAGTCTGCCAAAAAAAATGCATTTTAAAATTTAATATGTCGCATACGGATCACTGAACCGAAAAGAAATCTTCCCAATCCCTCAACTTTTTTGAAAGACCTATCTAACTATACGCCATATGGGATAGACATGTAAAAAAACAACCCCACTTTACGTATAGCGGAAATACCTACCTTAAAAAACAATAGACATTTGCAAAAATTTCAATAACACATTCCAAAAGATTTCATAGAAATACGTTCAGTGGACGCGGGTTCCGAGGTTATAAAGCTTAAGGGCCTACCTCCCCATAAGTGGCGCCCTCATTGAATAAAAATTCGTATCTTAGCTTATAAAATAAAGATTAAAGAATCCTATGTTACGTTTGTTACAAATAGGATAAGGTATTTTTACGTTGTTAAAACAGGACTTAAAGTGTTTCGTATCCAAAGTAGTAGGCAAAAGTGTCAAAAACGGCCGTTTTTGCTTACTACTTTAGATACGAAACTTTTTGAGCCCTGTTTCAACAACGTAAAAATACCATAAGCTCTTTGTAACAAACGCAACATAGGATTTTTTAATCTTTATCTTCTACGCTTTGCTACGATTTTTTATTCAATGAGGGCGCCACTTGGCGGCTATATACGCCTTAAAGCACTGGACTAATTCTTCAATCTATCATTCTCACATAAAAATACTTCGCAAAGAACGCATTTCTACAGCACTTATTCTACTGTAATGTATTTTCAGCCACACTTATTTTTTTTTCCATATATTTATAGATTATACTCTTCCTTTTAGCGCGCTCTTCGTCTCCGTAACGTCGAATACCAGTCAATGTATGTGGGCTGGCTGGTGTACGCCTACCTGACGTGCCTGCCCAGTTGCTTACTGGCCGCCATCACCCTGATTCTGATCTTCAGATGGATCCACCTTATCGAAGCTCTCGTGGTCGTGCTTGCCTATGAGTCCGTGATGATCATGATGGCTCTGATGATGGCTATGTTCCATAAAAAAGGTTTGTTTGCTTAGATTTCAATGGTAAAGATAGGGCCGTTTGCTTATAAAGGTTCACCACACATCATGAGACACTGAATTTTTAATGTCTCGCGCACACGACCGCTCCCTGAGATACACGAACGCGTGGCGAGTTCGCTTCGGTCTAGTCGGTCCTACGCAGGTGCATCTCATGTTGAGAAGAAACAAAAGGAAAAGTTGAGTTGCAAGATTCCACCTGACAAACATAGTTACATACATACTACATACATATATACATACATTGCAAGTTAAATAAAAACTTGTAAAAATATTAACTTGTAGCAGAGACGTGTATTTAATGATTAAGCTAACACCTACTAGTAATGCTTAATGATGGTGAGTGATGAAGACCATAGTAGGTAGTAGAGTTGATAAAATATGAGTAGCGCTTATCTATAACAGACATATGTACAATACTGCTCCGACATCAGGCTTTTGTTGTCCCTGTCCTGCTGGGACACAGGCCTCCTCTCTGTGAGAGGGTGTGGACCGCAATCCACCACGCGGGCCCAGTGCAGGTTGGTGGATGTCACATGTCTTCGAATTTTTGGTTCTAGAACATGCCTCACGATATATTTTTCTTCACAGTCTTGAGAGCAGTGGTGATGAAATAATTTACACAAAGCCACACAAATTACACAAATACTGCTTACTAACATTATATTCATTCTTGCAGCCCACATCTCTTGCATCTGGAGCATGTTATTCACTCTCCTGCAGACCTATCTAGCCGAGCTGCTGGTCCACCATCGGTACGACCGCATGCATAGAGGGCTGACGTTCTTCCTACACCTGTTTTTTCCACCAATGGGATTAGTGCATGCTTTCAACAAGTTTGCCCTGCTGCAAACTGAAAGTAAGTCCCAGTTGTGTGTTAAGAGGAATGAACATTTACTGATTTTCGTCGAAAAAGTTCCGAGTTCCTAGCAAAGCCTTCTGTATACATTTTGTATGAAATAACTGATGAAACTCATCTAAGTGTCATACATATCGCCGATCCCCCGTTTTTTACAGAGGATCGGCGGTAAAGGCATAATTTGGGAGAGGCAGAAGACTGCGAAAGTTTAAGAGGTTGTGATAGCCTTTTTCTAATTTTTTTGTTTTGTTTTCCTACTTTTATAACGAATCTTCTGTTCACAAAGAGATCTTAAGCTGTATTCCCGTAAAGTATATGAAACTAATAACTGAATACATCCCACAAAACTGATCATGTGCCTTTTGAAACCAGATCAAGACGCAAAAGCCAACACCAGTTCCTTAGTATACATGGTAGCTTCGTGGTCCCTCATGAACCTGTTGTATTTCGCCGTTCTCATGGTGCTGCAGAGAACCGTAGGACAGAAACTGGCCATCGGCGGACAAGTGTCCTGGCAGACCGTCGTATTCAGCAAAACTGAGGTATTTACAGTCTAGGAAATTAATAACTGTTTACCACTTTTCAAAACGATGCCCAGTTCATTGAAACTTCACTAATGATCCAAGATCCCAGAGCCCAGCATAGATGCAGAGCAGACATTCCTTAACTCAAATTCAAATCATTTATTTCAAATAAACCATTTACAGGCACTTTTGAATTGTCAAGTCGGTCAGTCAGAAAGATGAAACTAATTGCACAATCCAAGGCGTAGATCTCTATGGAAAAGAACGTGCAAGAAACTCCATGGACACTTTTTAAACCATGTTATGAATTACAATGTTTACAACAAAACCAATCCTGGTTACATATGTCTTGTTGCTTATAATATATGAGAACAATGTTAAATAAACAATTCAAAAACAACAACAATAAAAAAGATTAAAATAAGCCAGTGGCAGTTGAGAGAGACCAGAGGGCGCCGTCAACTGACGGCGCCTGTTCCCAAACAGGACGCGTGGGTCAGCAACACTCAGCTCAACCATTTTGAAGGGAACTGAATGACCTAACACACGCGCCACCATCAGCGAGCTTAGCGAACTGAAATGTTCAGTGAGCATGACAAACTCTCAACTGCCATGCTTGTTCATGTCAAAAAAATAAAATAAAAAGCAGTTACATTATACGCCCCATGGTACTCATATTTACAAAATTAAAAAATGCTTCGAAATTATACATTATTATAACCTTTTAAAAGTTAGAAAAAAAATATTTTAAGCACTTAATACAAAAAATAAATATTATTGTTTATAAAAAGACATCTCTATAAAAAACTTTTTTCAAAAAATACAACCGTCTTCCAAAAATTGCAAAATAACTTTAATTTCGGCAGTCGGTGTATATATTTTTT
This sequence comes from Polia nebulosa, assembly GCA_951329385.1. NCBI lineage: Eukaryota > Metazoa > Arthropoda > Insecta > Lepidoptera > Noctuidae > Polia > Polia nebulosa. The sequence goes on along the minus strand of OX589588.1, from coordinate 5,772,918 downwards.
TGTTTCTTCGTTATTTGACACCGACTTCTGAAATTAAAGTTATTTTGCAATTTTTAGAAGTCGGTTGTACTTTTTGAAAAAAGTTTTTTATTTTTCGAGTTTATTAGTTTTTTTTTTATTGTGGTTGTACACCAGAAGTAAAACTAAATATTAATTTATGCCCGAATAGATAACACCAATAACATGGAATTTGAACATTTGGAGACAACCAAAACGTCATCTGTGTATACATATTTTTGTTTATGTTGATTTTTTCAAAAAGTGCTGTTTCTATTTCGATAAAACTTATATGGGACCACCTCTGAAGTAGGACCTATCATACAAAAAAATAATCATCAAAATCAAAATTTATTCACAAATGGCGCAGATATCGCGTAACAAACATACAAAAAAACATGCAGACGAATTGAACCTCCTCTTTTTTGAAGTCGGTTAAAAATAAAAGAGAGAGCATCTCTTTCAAATATAGAAATACAAAAAATAACTAACTAGTGGACTGTGGAGCAGGACCGGCATTATGCCAAGCATTTTTATCAGGAATATAATCCTCCAATTATAATATTCTTGTCTACATAGTGTGCGTTTTATGCATGTTAACTTATTTTCTGATAAGCAGACTGGGCCTCATCAGAAGGCTTAAAGTCACCCAAAGGGCAATGGAGAGGGCTATGCTCGGAGTTTCCTTGATCCGTGATCGAATCAGGAATGATGACATCCGCAAGAGAACCAAAGTTACAAACATAGCCCGAAGAATCGCCAAACTGAAGTTGCAGTGGTTACATTGCTCGCAGAACAACCACGTACTTAAAGACGCAGCGTTGGAAGGCCTCCAACAGGGTGGATCGATGACCTGGTGGGGGTCGCGGGTAGCCGATGGATGCCAGACGCACAGCATCGGTCATTGTGGCGAAACTTGGGGAGGGGGAGGGGGGGGGGGTTTGGGGGCTATGTCCAGCAGTGGACGTCTTCGTGATATGATGAAGCAAAATGTGTTAGTCCAAGATCCCAGAGCAATCAGACATAACTTATTTTCACACGGATGAAACCTGAAGTTTTCAGTAGCGTCTCGTGTGCCTAGAATACCTACGCGCTTTGTGGAACTTGCCGAGTGACACCTGGGCAGGTACCAGGTGAGAAAGGTAACTAAAAATAAGAATTATTTAACTTAAATTCACATGGCTGATTTTTATATATGTCATGTAGAATATTATTTTAAAGTAATATCATAAGTGTCAGACACTTTTGATGGACCAGAGCTTTTGTCAGACGCTTTTAAGCTACCCAAAAAATAAATGAACTTTACTTATTTTTATATGTCTGATTTTTAATATGTTATTGAAGTATTTATTTAAAAGTTCTATTCAATCAGTCAGACAAATTAGAGTGACCAAACATCGGTAAGACAAAAATTATTCAGCCAGAAGTATGAGGGCGAGAGCACTATGCATGCGCTTCAGAGTGAGTGAGACGTCCATAATAACTCGGTTCCCCTTCTTAAACTCACCATCTGTTTCAATCTACTGTGTATGTGCTGTTTGTGTGTAATATAACTTATAAAATACAGTATACTGTACTGTGTGTGTGTGTCGAACTATAGTTCGAGCCTGCGAGAGCACATGTTTTTGTTGTTTACATCAGGTTATTTGTGAGTGTTTTATTAAGTTGTTTGTAATAGTGATAATCATGGGAGAAGAGAAATTGAAATGTACATTTTGTAAAAAATCTCATGATAAACTTATATTACTCTCCGAAGAAATATTGAAAATGTGCAAAAACATTTTAAAACAGCGAATAATCCATAACTCAACTGATTCTAAGTCAACACTTGACTTCACATTTGGCTCAACACTTGGTTCAGGCATTGAATTAGCTGGACTTGAGTTTGACACTACATCTAAATCTGGAACTGTTGAATTATTTTGTTGACTTGAGGTAGACGCTGTACATAGATCATCGTTAGTACTAAGATTACAAGGTTGGCTTGATGTCGATGCAACTAATGAATTTTTAACAATACTCGATGATTTTTTTTCAGCATTTTTTCGTTTTTCTGGTATGGCGGAAAAATATTTTTTTGGCAGAGCAGTAAAATTTTTATAACATTCTCGATGGTAACCACTGTCATACAAGTCATCCGGTAAAACTACATCTTTGAATTTGAGGTTATGGATTATTCGGTGTTTTAAAATGTTTTTGCACTTTTTTTATTTTTTGGGAAGCTTAAAAGCGTCTGAAAAAAGCTCTTGTCCATCAAAAGTGTCTGACACTTATGATATTACTTTAAAATAATATTCTACATGACATATATAAGTTAAATAATTCTTATTTTTAGTTACCTTTCTCACCTGGTACCTGCCCAGGTGTCACTCGGCAAGTTACACAAAGCGCGTAGGTATTCAAGGCACACGAGACGCTACTGAAAACTTCAGGTTTCATCCGTGTGAAAATAAGTTATGTCTGATTGCTCTGGGATCTTACTCTAAAAGTTGATTAGTGTATTTATAAAAGAGCGAGACCATAGAGTTACCATACCATAGACCATAGAGTAGTTGTTCTTCTGAACACTGCTTTTGCTTTTTGATTTTTGCTTTTCGCTTTTCGCTTTTTGATTTTTGCTTTTTTTGCTTTTGTTTTTGGAACTAGTCTTCATGGTTCTATTGTTTTTTTTTGGGATGGTTTTTTTTGGTGGTTCTTGCGTCGTTCTGAAGAGGGAAAAGCAAAAAGCAAAAAGCAAAAAGCAAAAAGCAAAAAGCAAAAAGCAAAAAGCAAAAAGCAAAAAGCAAAAAGCAAAAAGCAAAAAGCAAAAAGCAAAAAGCAAAAAGCAAAAAGCAAAAAGCAAAAAGCAAAAAGCAAAAAGCAAAAAGCAAAAAGCAAAAAGCAAAAAGCAAAAAGCAAAAAGCAAAAAGCAAAAAGCAAAAAGCAAAAAGCAAAAAGCAAAAAGCAAAAAGCAAAAAGCAAAAAGCAAAAAGCAAAAAGCAAAAAGCAAAAAGCAAAAAGCAAAAAGCAAAAAGCAAAAAGCAAAAAGCAAAAAGCCAAAAAGCAAAAAAGCAAAAAAGCCAAAAAGCCAAAAAGCCAAAAAGCCAAAAAGCCAAAAAGCAAAAAGCAAAAAGCAAAAAACAAAAAGCAAAAAACAAAGCAAAAAGCAAAAAGCAAAAAGCCAAAAAGCAAAAAAGCAAAAAAGCCAAAAAGCCAAAAAGCCAAAAAGCCAAAAAGCAAATAAGCCAAAAAGCAAAAAAGCAAATAAGCCAAAAAGCAAAAAAGCAAAAAAGCAAATAAGCAAAAAGCAAATAAGCCAAATAACAAAAAAAACAAATGTGAAGTCAAGTGTTGACTTAGAATCAGTTGAGTTATGGATTATTCGCTGTTTTAAAATGTTTTTGCACTTTTTCAATATTTCTTCGGAGAATAATATAAGTTTATCATGAGATTTTTTACAAAATGTACATTTCAATTTCTCTTCTTCCATGATTATCACTATTACAAACAACTTAATAAAACACTCAAAAATAACCTGATGTAAACAACAAAAACATGTGCTCTCGCAGGCTCGAAGTGCAACACTACACTCTGTATACTATAAGTTATATATATTACACACAAACAGCACATACACAGTAGATTGAAACAGATGGTGAGTTTAAGAAGGGGAACCGAGTTATTATGGACGTCTCACTCACTCTGAAGCGCATGCATAGTGCTCTCGCCCTCATACTTCTGGCTGAATAATTTTTGTCTTAGGGGATGTTTGGTCACTCTAATTTGTCTGACTGATTGAATATAACTTTTAAATAAATACTTCAATAACATATTAAAAAATCAGACATGTAAAAATAAGTAAAGTTCATTTAGTTTTTGGGAAGCTTAAAAGCATCTGAAAAAAGCTCTTGTCCATCAAAAGTGTCTGACACTTATGATATTACTTTAAAATAATATTCTACATGACAATATAAAAATCAGCCATGTGAATTTAAGTTAAATAATTCTTATTTTTAGTTACCTTTCTCACCTGGTACCTGCCCAGGTGTCACTCGGCAAGTTCCACAAAGCGCGTAGGTATTCAAGGCACACGAGACGCTACTGAAAACTTCAGGTTTCATCCGTGTGAAAATAAGTTATGTCTGATTGCTCTGGGATCTTACTCTATGTGTAGAGTAGTGTAAATATGTACTTTGAACGCGCATACCTGTTAGCTTTGCACACATTTCCTTAATGAGAAAATTTGTAATGCCTGGGAGCTCTGGGATGTTGCTCTATATGATTGAAACTATCTGTCACATTGATAAAAAAATCATGTCGTTTTAACAAAAACTTGATTTTGATAGGAATGTCCTTATGAATGCCGTGAACGGTTCCTGAGTATATGAACTGTCGAAGTCAAACACAGTCAAGGAGGCAACAACATTCAAATACAAGATTCCCTTGATTTTTTTTTTCCTAATAAAAGTTTTTTTTTCTTAAGACCAAGAGTTCCATAACATTCAGCGAAGGTGATGTGACTTTTTAAGTAAACATTCTAAGCATTATTGTCCAGCATCACGATACGCTACGGGAGGTGGAGCCCCCCTCGAGGAGTGAGGCTGGGAAGGTGCAGGAAGTCGATGAGTTTGTGGCAAAGGCCATCAGCTTCCGTGATGTTTGCAAGGTTAGTATATACCTAAGTGTAAACTTACCTATTCTTCTTTTGTAAACATATTTTTCACACCACCTGCTCGATAATGTCCAATTACACATGATGCAATCTCAAAGTCAAGGTTGTATGAAACTACCTAGGGAGTAAAGTGATTTTAATTTGAAACGTCAAATTCGTGGCAAACTATGAGTGAAAAATGCCCAAATGGTATTGTAAAGAGGTTTGTTCGAAAATCGAATTGGCAATCATAAGCAGAACTCAAAAAAGAAAATGGCCGCGATTTCAAAAAATGCGAAACAAAAGCCGGTGTTTGATGCTGTGATTTTCAGAAAGTCCTTTTTTTTTTGGGGGGGTGGAAAATCATCCAATGACTTCTCCCGTTCTGGTTGGAGCGGGAGGGCGTGTCAGACTCTTACTAACTAAAACCCACCCCTGTTCCTTCCTTGCCTGAGTGCCTAGGGGTGCGATAACTCATTTTCAGAATTTATCCGTTACCCCTAGGCATGCAGGTACCGGCCACGATGGGCCCCGTCAGTGGTGGCTGACAACATCTCTTTGAGGTGCGCGTGGAACACTACGCGCCATCGACTCACAGGCCTGGTGCTGATCGGACGGCGAGCTACCCACTGCTCGCCGTCCGCAGGCCCGTTCAGAAAGCCTTGGCTTTTTATTGTCTCGCAGGCTACGAATAATAGTCATGCAGGAAAGGTAACTGCGCTAAAAAAAATACTTAACGAAAGTCGTGTTCAAGTAGGCAGGGCTTAAAAGTCGTGTCCAGCGCGTCATCAGTCGGACATTTTTCTTGCAAGCGAACACACGAAAAATCTTCGTATAACCCCCATAACCGCCTCGCTTCGCTAGGGAATTAGTACATAAATTTTACAACTATGCCGCGGAAACAAATTATCCAGGACGCGGGAACTGATATAACAAATATCCAAATTTCAAGAAAACATCCAGATTTTCTCATTTTAATTTTAAGGAATTGAGTCATAGGTTTTACATAATATTTCTGGTTTTTAGAGCATTATGGGAGTCCCCGTGCTTAGCAACATCACTTTCGACATATACCGCAACGAGTTTAGCTTGATGTTCGCAGAAAGAGTTCAAACAACCCTGATGGACACCATTGAGGACTTGATTACCGGTAACTTTGACTGACACTTTTATCCCTAGTTTCAGGTTTTTTTTTATGTTTCTTCGGGTCAAATCCTGCAAGCTGAATCAGAACCACGTCCTGTTACTTTAAGGGTCTACTACTGGCCAAGTGGCGCCCTCATTGAATAAAAAATCGTAGCATATCATAGAAAATAAATATTAAAGAATCCAACGTCACATTTGTTACAAAGAGGATAAAGTATTTTTAATTCTTAATTCTTTATTGTACACCAAAAATTTCACATAGTACTTAGTGGTTACACAATGCATGTACAAAGGCGAGCTTAACTCAATGTTAAGTTTTCGCCCTGCAAACCTTTGAGTGATAGAGAGAGATCACATTTGAGGGTAGGATCCAGTGCACAAAACATATAAACCTACATTAATAATTCCAAATATATATTATACCTACATACTAATAAATACCAATATATACTAATATTATGTCAATTTGAAAGGAAGTGCTCTTTGATTTTCTTCTTGAAGACATCTAGAGAAGGACTGTCGCGTAGTGAGTGTGGGAGAGAGTTCCAGAGACGCACTGCAGTAACAGAAAAGGAGCCATTATAGCGGCTGGAAGTGTGACGCGGAGTACGAAGGAGAAGAGAATTGACAGTGCGACAGAGTTTACCCCTCGGGATGAAGTACTCAAACCGTTCACGAAGGTATTGAGGAGAAAAAGGATTGTGCAGGATAGTATAGAGAAGAGATAGGGTATGAGTATCTCGCCGACGCCGAATCGTCAGCCACCTCAATTTGGTCCGAAACTCAGACACATGGTCGTATTTGCGGAGGCCAAAAATGAAGCGGATGCACAAGTTCTGCAGTCGCTTGAGTTTATTTAGGAGTACCTCCGTAAGATCTAGAAAACAGACATCCGCATAGTCTATTAGCGGTAGAAGAGATTGAGCAAGAGTGACCTTAGTGTGAAATGGTAAGAATTTTTGGAGACGTTTAAGAGACTGAAAAGAGTAGAAGACCTTCTTACTAACATCTGCAATATGTACTTCCCAAGAGAGGTTAGTGTCCATATGGACGCCTAGATTTTTAGCGCTTTTCGAGTACAATATGGGCACCGAATCATACACTACCGGCGGGAGAGACTGGTGATGTAAAAGGCTGAGCATGTATCTGCCACCAATAATGAGCGCTTGCGACTTAGTTGGGTTCAGTAAGAGTCCAAAGGATTTATTTAGCCCACTTGTTGATATTTTCAAGGTCATCATTGATGGCATCCACAGCCCCAGCGAGTTCACCCACTTTAAAGTGACGGTATAACTGCAAGTCGTCTGCATAGACTTGATAGTTAGAAGTTAGGACCTTAGTGATAGCGTTTATAAAAACAAATAATTTTACGTTGTTAAAACAGGTCCCAGAATGTTTCGTATCCAAAGTAGTAGGCAAAAGTGTCGGAAACGGCTGTTTTTGGTACAGAGCGGGAGAAGATGGATGGAAGGATGATTTCCCACCCCACAAAAAAAAAAAAAATGTGATAGCGTTTATAAAAACAAATAATGTGAAAGAATGTTTCGTATCCAAAGTAGTAGGCAAAAGTGTGGGAGAGAAACCGCCGTCTTTTCAATGAGGGCGCCACTTGGCCCGTAGTAGGGCCTTAAGGAGTTGATTTTTTTACAAATTGGTTCAGTTCTGATGACAATTCTTTGTAAGTATGACCTGAGTCGACATTCAAGACATAGACACGAAATGTGTATGAATTTTAAAAGCTTGTTTAAACATTTCTTAAGTTATTCTTCTTTTGGCGCGTTAGGAAAAAAATATGTAAGTAAATTTTTACGATGCGCGCGCACACCGTCACAAAAAACCGACACCCTGAAGTTAGCGATAGCGTCTGTGGTTCATAAAGAATGATTTTATTCCTTTTGTAAACTTTGTGACAGTTTGGTTTTTTATCTTGTTACGCCAAAGAAGTATAACTTCTTACGTACGTACATAAGTACATACACCTTAAAATGACAGTGTCGCAATAAGATAGTTAGCTTGAAGAAAGTTTAATTCACCCAGGTTTAACAATGGCGGACCACGGTACCATCACCGTATTAGGTGAAACTCTGAAGTTAGGCACGAAGGTGATGGTGACTCCTCAGATGATGGGCTACTGCCACCGCTCAGAAACCCTGATCGAAGACCTCACCGTGCAGGAGCACCTTACTTTGTACAGCAGGGTCAGTTCACCATACTATACAGGGTGTAAGGTACATGAACGCACATATGATTCAGTACATGATTCTGGACCCTCTGGACCTAGCGTTGGAATTTTTCGTCGGCCTTTTCCTAATATTTGAAATTTTTTTTTTTTTTCTATCACTTTAAACTGTATAAAATCGTTATACCTATAAAATAATTAATTAATTTTTTTCATTTAAAATGTGTTTTGGGGTAAATAGGTATAACGATTTTATACAGTTTAAAGTAAAATAAAAATTTTTTTTTAATGAAAAAATAATTAATTAATTTTTTTCATTTAAAGGTCTTTGGGGTAGATAGGTATAACGATTTTATACAGTTTAAAGTGAAAAAAAATTTTCTTTTTTCAAAAATTAGGAAAAAGTCGACGAGAAATTCCAACGCTAGGGGTCCAGAATCATGTACTGAATCACTGGAACACGTATGTGCGTTCATATACCTTACAGCCTGTATATAACATACCTACCTACCTATATACTCGTATGTATAAGGAGTATAAAAAACGTGATGCAACGTTTTAACTTCCGAGGTGATTTTAAAGTTTTTTTAGAGAAAAATCTCTTCGATAATAATATTAATAAAGAACAAAGCTGTCCATAATTGATTCACATATCGTAATTTAGATGTATTTTTCTTGTTCTTCTTAATGTGTCGATTTTGAGTCAAATTTTGTTCGACCATTAATACCTGGATAGCCTTGTCATTGGCTTCGTTTAAATCCTCCTCCTTCATCTTCTTCTTCATCCTTCCACCTGCACCTTGGAGTGCAGGTGGTTGCGCATGCTGGGCAGGCAAGGAGGTGGCGCATATCCTGTGAAGGGGCTCAGAGACATGTATTTATTATTAAGAGCTCCTCGTCTTACTTGCATTGAAGGCTCAATATTAATTTTAGTAGATGTCTATACAAAACAATTTTTATATTCATCAGATTTGCCTATGGAGCTACGACAAATTTAGCATATCCGAGTACACTCACAACAGGTCCAAGCGCTTGTTGAGAGAATGTGACCTGGACACCGTGAAATACGAGCGAGTTAGGAACTTGAACATCTATTACAAGGCGCAGCTGTGCTGGGCCATCGCCTTGTTACTGGAGCCCAGGGTATGTAGACGTAGGAGTATGTGCAGTTGCAGAATAGACGCATCGCATTTGACGATAATTCAATTCAATTCAAAACATTTATTTCAGACAATAATAGTCCATAAATTGTAAGGCACCAATAATAAAAACAAACACAATTAAAATCAAATCACAATTAAATCAAAACAAAATCAAATTAAAATTAAATCAAAAAAAAAAATAAATAAAAAATAAATTAAAGTTAAATCAAATTAAAAACAAATCAAGTCAAATTAAAATCATAATAAAATGAATTAACTAATACCAACCGCCAGACCCCGAAAACGCAGGTGCATGTGCATCCAGTCCCCAACGATTGGACTGTCAACTTTACCCTCGCTCCTTAGAATTTCATTGCAAGAATTTGTCCGTTGGTCAATTTAGAGAACGCAACTTCTTCATCGTGTCGATTAAAATAAATTAATATTAATAATAACATTTATTTATTTTCTCCCACAAGTAACAAATCATATACAGTTCATGAAGGGAACAATTTGAAGATGGGAGACAGGAGCCCATACTAAGTAAAACCTGTGCTATGGGTCACCTGGTCTCCTTATCTCGAATGCATGTAAAGATTCATAATAAAGATTTATATTACTGTAGTAGGGAGCGCTCATAGCTCATCAATGATAAAAATTAGAATATAACATTTAAAAATAAGTTAAATTAAGGCATTAACATTAATGAAAGGTAAGTTTGTGAATTTGTTGGTGGGTGTTTAATGTTTGTATAGTGTTTTGTGTGTGTGATATATGAGTTGTGCTTGTTAGGTTTTGGGGGTGTGTGTGTATTGCATGTTTGTTATACTTCTCTGTTAAAGCAGTTTCTCCGTCTCGTCATAGGTAAGAGTTAGGAGCCAATTTGAGACCTTACGCGGTGGAGGATAAATTTGCCCGGGGGTGGAGGATAAATTCGAAAGAGTTACCTCGCCCCCGGGCACTCGAGGCAGGGAGGAACAGGGGTGGGTTTTAGTCAGTAAGAGTCTGACACACCCTTCCGCTCCACCCTAGAGCGGAAGAAGTCATAGGATGATTTCCCACCCACCAAAAAAAAAAAAAAAACGCCTGCATTCAAGTTTCGTTGAAGAATATAATGACAGCTTCCTATTTGCAATTTCATATAGACGTGGCCCTTGAAAAAAGAAAAAGTATCGGCTGAAACTTGTCTTAGCTGGTCTTACTTGACACACTTGATAAAAACGCCTTCTTTTTAGTACTGGATTAAGACTGCTATAGTTCAAGCTTGAATGTTGCCTAAGTATAGGTAGGTAGCAACAACATATAGTTGTCTCACCGTTAAAACTTCAGCTTGCTGGTACAGTTCCGTCATAGGAAAACGCCTCGGTTTGAATAGGTTGACCTTAAGAATAAGTCTTTGAGCTCTTTCTAGTTCAACCAGGCGCGTTTTAGCTGTGTCGATGATTCCAAAGTTAAATGTACACTTCTGGACACATCTATTGGCCCACCTTGTATTTTCAGTTTCGTTTGGTCCTAGCTAAAATTTTATATTAGGTCGAGCAAAAAGTTTTTATGCAGTTTTGAACCTGGCACATTCACAATTTCATTCAATAGTCTTTTTTTTAATTTCGAACACAGAATTTAAAGAAACAAAAGACAATTTGGAGCCTGTTTGTTGATATCAAACAATCGAATACTAAGAAAACTTGGTTTTATTGGTTTACTTGGATTTAATTCTTGAAAAAGTGATTGATATCTTTGGTTTTGCAACAAACATTACTTATTCTTAACATTAAGGTGAGGTTCTATCAATAATCTATGGATACTTCACCTGAAGTCGCCGCCCAAGCTGTGGCACTTATTCAGGCCGGACACAGCCAAAGAAACGTGAGTGCTCAACTTAATTTAAGTCGATCTGCGGTCCGAAATGTTTATCGGAGGTACCTAGAGACTGGCGGCTTTGTTCGTCGCCAAGGAAGGCCACGATCTCGGGTCACAACTGAAAGGCAGGATCGATTCATCGTGATGACCAGCTTGAGAAATCGTCACCTTACCTCCATTGAGATACAAAACCAACTTCGCGATTTCCACGGAGTATCTGTGAGCGCTCGAACTGTTCGGAGAAGGTTAAAAGAACGCGATATGGTACCACACAAGCCAGCTAATGGGCCCAAACTAACGCGAGTCCACCGAACAGCGCGCCTTCATTTCGCACGCAGTCATTTAAATTGGACACAGCAAGATTGGAGCCGTGTACTCTTTTCTGATGAGTCTAAAATTGTGTAACATGGCAATGATGGAAGGAAGAAGGTCTACCGACGTAAGGAAGAGCGTTTCGCACAATGCTGCTTTGAAGAGAGGGTTGCTTATGGCGGTGGCTTATGGACTGTCTGGGGCGGTATATCCGCGAGCGGCAAAACTCAACTTGAGGTTGTTACAGGACCACGGCTGCCAACATTAAATGCTGAAAGGTACATTCGTGAGTGCTTAGAACCTCACGTGATACCATACGCGGACTATGTGGGCCCAAATTTCCTTTTTATGCATGATAATGCAAGAACCCATGCGGCCGGCATCGTCAGGAAATATCTTCGGGATGTGAACATCACAGTTATGGACTGGCCAGCCAGAAGCCCAGACATGAACCCCATTGAGCACATGTGGGACGAGCTAAAAAGACGTGTACGGGCTCGTCAGCCAGTTGCCCAGACGATGCAGGAGTAGAAAACTGCCATAGAAGAGGAATGGGAGATGATCCCACAAAATTTCATAGAGCGGTTGATAAACTCTATGCCTAATCGTATGAGAGCTGTGGTAGATGCCCATGGAGGCAACACGCGTTATTAAATTAAACCTTTATTTGATAAAACACGTTTTTTATTCAAAAATCAATTGCCTTTAACAAGGCGCATATCCGACTTGTTAGGCGTAGCTCCATGTCGTATGGTATTCTGAATTCAAATTTAAAACAATACGATCGAAAAAGATGGTAAAATGTATCAGGTTTAAAACTGCATCAACAGTTTTTGTTCAATCTAGCAATCATATTTCGGTAGGGGCCATCGAAACCTAAACTCAAAGGTGGGCCAATAGATGTGTCCAGAAGTGTATTTTGAGCAAAATTCAGCAACGTCGACAGCGTTAGCATCTTGCCTCGTAAAGGTCTTTCAAAGTGCAGATGTTGTTACACAGAGAGCATGACAGGAGGTCAAGCATTGTTTGGGACATTTCTCTGCGATAGCATTACGACTCATTGGAGTAAGCCCATCTTTTTCTTTTTTTTTTTTAATAATAATATAGTTTATTTCATAATGGGATTGCAGAGTTTACAAAATGTTGCATTTATACATTTTTAAGTTCAATTTGTACAATAGAAACAGGTGAAGTACTGTTCTCCTATATAGGCTAAAATTTAGCCTGTGTTAAGGAGAGACAGTGCCGGTCCCCTGATTGGCGGGTTGTTATAAAAGTAGTGTGTAGGTACTTAACATGAAATTAGAGGTTTGAAATTTGAAACAGCATCTGGACATAAGTGTAGTTACTATACAATAGTTATTTTTATTATTATTTATACAAAAAAAAATAATTATAGTATGTGGGTATGTGTGTGTAGGTGCATTTATGTATTAAGTGTGTATATGTGTGTATGTGGGTATGTGCGTGTATGTGGGTGTGTGTGTGTGTATATGTGTTTGTTTACGTGATTAATTTGAGAGGAATAATTCAGTGTCATTATAATTGAGGTCCAAAAGTCCAAAGTGAGGGTTTATAGATTTGACATTTAGCATTAATTTTATTATTTATTATACAGTATGGATTCGACATATGGTCAATAAATGAAATCACGAGTTATACTCGTCCACAGAAGTATAACAAAATTTATTATTAAATTAAAATTCAAAAAATTAAGAAACTTAAATTTTCAAACAAAATAAATATCAAATAAATTCAGTAAAAGTCAAACACTCTGTTTAGAGAACGTGGGTACAATACCTACTTACCTAGAGTACAGAATGGCAACAGCTCAAATGCAGACGAGACGGCACCGGCGCGGCGTGGCGCGGCGCGGTGCGGTGCGGCGTTTTTATTGTAATTTCACAATAGTATTTATAAATTATTTACTAAGTTTATTTGTACTACTACTTAGGTATTTCTTTTGTGATAAATGATAACTGAACTGACCGAAATAAACTAAATCATAGCAAAAAACCGTCTTAAATTCTTAAATGTTCAAAATGTCCACCACGTTTTACAATACACAAGTTACATCGCCGACCAATGTTTTCCCGCACCCTGCTCAATAGATTTCGATCTGGATCCGAGGCCATGGCTTTTAATTTGTCAAACGCGGCAACAATACGACTGCGTAGTTCATCTTCGCTTTCGGAGGCTTGCGAGTAAACTTCATTTTTAATAAATCCCCATAAAAAGAAGTCGAGAGGAGTGAGGTCGGGTGACCGCGCTGGCCACCTGTGGGGGCCGTACCGCCCAATCCATTGTTCGCCGAACATGGTGTTAAGCTGCTCTCTTGCGCGGAGAACAGAGTGTGGAGGAGCCCCGTCTAACTGGAACCATACCCGAGAGTTCGCTGCCAAGGTTAATTCGTCTAAATAATCGGATATTGGGCCTCTTAGAAGGTCTAGGAACTTCTGCGCATTCAGGTTTCCATCGATAAAAATTGGGCCAATTATTTGATTTCCGTGAATGCCCGCCCAAACATTAACACTAAAGCGGTATTGATGAGCTGATTCCCTAAATAAGTGAGGATTGGTGTGGCTCCAGTGACGCAAGATTTGTCGGTTCCACATGCCGTTTCGAGTAAACGTGCTTTCATCTGTCCAAAACACATTTGACAAGAAATCTTGGTCTTGGGCAATTTTTTCTAATACCCATTGGCAGTAAAACTCTCTAATCGGCTTATCACGGGGCAGCAGCGACTGCACCTTTGGCAGTTTAAAAGGACGTAGTTTGTCTCTTTTCAATACTTTATGTACTGTTCTATGGGCCACTCTAAACATACGCCCAGCTGGTCTCAGGCTGCAGGTTGGGTTGCGATCGAAGTGGTCTAAGATTCTTCGTTCCAAAGACGAAGTAACGTGACGCGGGGCAACTCCTTCATTTGTGTTGGGCACAATGTTTTGATTTTCCCTCACTCTCTGGACAGCTCTGATGATGGTCCGAACACTAGTAGGGCAGGCGCGACTTGCGCTGTATCTCTCACGATAAGTACGCAGAGTTAATGCCGCGTTTTGGAGGCATTCGCCATAAAGTAAAATCATGTCAGTATACTCTGCAGCACTATAAAAACGCTGTTGTCGCGGCATAATACTGTTTAAAAAACAAGCAACACACAAAAGTTAATTAGCTAGTGTCTATTTCACCATAGAAAAATAAATAAGCACAAATTAAATTAAAAACACGATTTACACATACACACACGTAGGTACTTAGTATCTATTTCACTGCAATAAAAAGAAAAACTCTTAAAACCTTAAAATACACGACAACACGCGTAAACTAAGTAGGTATCAAATCTGCGAAAGGCGCACGCACGCACCATCCCGGAAGGCAAACAGCGTACTGAGTACTGAGAAAGGTAAACTAACTAGTAACTACTTCCGAAAAAATAAGTAAGTAATAAATAGGGTCGACAGCGCAGTTATCGACTTATCGTTTATCGATACTTTTCTACATTAACTTACCTAAAAAAGACAAAATACTTAACAAGATTTTTTTTTCTACTTATAATATTTTATTATTACGAATATTATTAACAAATTATTTACAGGATAAATTTATTAAAAAATGAAATAAATTTTCAGTTTGCTTTATTCGAACAAAACCGTTTAGTGAGAAACTTCCTGACTAGCAAACAACAATTGCTACTGTACCTACTCGTACGTATTTTTAATAGGATGCTTCATATCCGTGTACAACCAGTGTTAGTTAATTGCTATTATTTACTTCTACCTTAATTTATCTCTAAATCTACTTGATTATAATTTTTAATTAGAACACATTTAAGATCTGCACATTATGTCCACTCCCTAGTATTTAAAGCGAAACACTTTTTTGCAAACATCTTCAAAACGTAATGTGAATCAGCTGACTGTAGATAAAAAGGTGTCCTTCCCTACACAAGGCGCGCGCGCAACGCCCGTCCGCTACCCCTTTGCCTTTGCCGATGTGCCGCGGCGCCGCCGCGCCGCCCGCCACCGCAATGCTTTTGAGATCGCCGCGCGCAGACGTGTGGGCGCCGTTTCGTGAGCCGACAAAAGATACCGCTACCGATGTACACCCGCGAGAAATATTGGCGCACATCAGTGGTAGGTTAGTAAACAAAATTTCGGCCGTGACAAGTTCACAAGTCAAGGACGTATTAACTTTTACAAAAGAAAGTAAGTACTCCAGTCTGGGAGAAGGGCTTAATGCCTGTAATCCACCACGTGAACCTTAGTAAAAGACTGACAGATTGTCAGACTTTTACTAACACCCTAGAGAAGGAGAAGTCATAAAAAACCTACATGTAACATCTACTAAATTAGTGCGAATTAGTAGATGTCACATGTAGGTTTTGTTTTGAGGTGGGAAATCATCTAATGACTTCTCCCGCTCAAGGGTGTTAGTAAAAGTCTGAAAGATTGTCAGACTTTTACTAAATAAAATCGAACCCGTGTTCCCTTCCTTGCCCTTATCGTTCCAGGGCCACGGGCTTCCTTTTCGGAAATTTATCCATGGCCGTAGAGGGCATCGACCCATCTGCTGGGCCCCTTCGGTGTGCAGATTTTCTTTGAGGCGCGCGTGGAACACTACGCACCGTCGACGACGTAAGCTCGGTCGAGCGGACGGCGAGCTACCCATTGCTCGTCGTCCGGAAGCCCAGGCCTACGGTGACCGGAGATCACTCTGCAATTCTCGACGCCCGCGGCGTCTCCTGTCGCAGCCGCTGGGGCGAGTGTGATGAAATACATTACAGAATGAAAGCACTTGCCTGGATTTGAATTCACGACCTTCAACTCATAAAGTGAGATCTTTCTTACTAGGCGCTTTCAATAAAAAAATACGTAAATTGAATTCCTGCCTGCCTTTAGGTGTACCTATTTTACATTTTAGGCAAATAAGTAGAATGCCTTAAAGAGCTTGAGCGATAGATTGCACAGAGTGGCAACGTCGCATTTCAAAGTTCAAGGATTTAAGGAACAAAGTATGTTAGATCATTGACCTAGTGCTGCAATTCTACAGAGTGTTCAAATTTACTGAAAATTAAAACTATTTTTTTTGTTTAAACTACTGGACCGATTTCGTTCATTTTTTGCACATCGTCAGTAAACTCTTAAACAAGCATTATTGCCCATATGTCGAATCCATACTGTATATTATAGAGATGGAGCAAGATATAAAGAGAATCGTTTTACGAAAGAGGTACGTGGAGGTGGAATTGTGCAGATTATGTCTTTTCGACGTTTAGAGATAGGTCTATATGGTGTTCTGGAATGTTGGAGTAAAACTATATGTAAAATGTACTGTTGTCGGACATTTAAAACGTTCCAGGATTTATAAAGTTCGGTCGTTGGAAATAAGATAGGGCGGAAGGAGGCAACTTTAAGTATAGCTCTCTGACTAAGTTGTGCCTGCAGCGGTGCACCTAGCTGTCATTGGATGATTTCCCACAGCACAAAAAAAAGCGGTGCACCTGGCTTTGTAGTCGGTTTAGGAGGGCCATGGCAGTCGGTGGTACGCAGGGAACTTTTCTGCAGGCTCAATATAATCAGTTGGAGGGGGATGTCTGAGAGGCACAGTTTTTTCTTAGCTTCACGAGTCCTGTGGTCATTGATTGGTTTTGCCTATCGGTGAAACTCGTGTCGGGCCGATACTTTTTGCTTCCGGTATGGAGCATAATGACGGTGAAGTGCAAATAACTCCTAACTTATGAAGTCAAGAATTAACAAAAACTTAAAAAAGCGTATTCTATAATCTCTTGAGAAGTGGAAAATAAATTTTTTATTTATTTATTAAGAAAAATAATAACATAATATCCTTTTTTTTTTTTGGTGGTATGGGAAATCATCCAATGACTTCTCCCGCTCTGGGTGGAGCGGGAGGGCGTGTCAGAATCTTACTGACTAAAACCCACCCCTGTTCCTTCCCTGCCTGAGTGCCCAGGGGTGCGTCGCCGCATTCACTTATTTAGTGAATATACACCGTATTCCTAACATATAATGGTAGAAGGAAGAACGGTGATGTCTTTTTGTCGAAAATAAGTCTCATAAGTAATTCTAATTTATATATACAGGGTGTAACGGAAAGGTGTGGTCATATTTTAAGAACCGGTTCTGCTCATGGAAATGAACAACTTATGCTAATAAAAAATAAAAAAATCCCAAAAAATAATAATTGGACTTTCCGTACAATGTGTTCATCAGCTAATCAATATTTGTTTGGGAGGATATTTTTTTTTTGTAGAATAGCCTCAGGTTTTCTTAATAAAATATGACCTCACCTTTCCGTTACGCCCTGTATAAATGAATCCCTATTTCCCCTGGTCACGGCATCACGCGTGAACCGCTGGACCGATTTCGCTAATTCTTTTTTATTGCGTTTGTTATTGTCAGAAGAAGGTTCTTTTCAGAAGAAAGTTGCGTGAAAACCTTGAAACTTTCAGAAAACTTAACGACTATTTAAACTTCGCGTGTTTGACAGTTCATAGCTAAGACAGGACAACGTCTGTAGGGTCAGCTAGTAATGTTATTTATTAAACTTCCAGGTCATAGTTATACCACACTTTCTTGATCGCCAGGTATACATCAATGTAATCAAAGATAAAATAATGGTAAGTAAATACAATTCTATTTCTTACATTTTATTACTTTACTTGGCGTGCTCTATCTTCGACCACATCATCGCTTACCATCAAGTCAAGTGGTCAAGCGCGAGCTATCAGTTGACTAGCGGACGTCACGTTTTACCCGCGTAGTTCCCGTTCCCGCAGAAGTACGGGGATAAAATTTAGCCTATGTTACTCGCTGATAATGTAGCTATCCATTGCTGAAAGAATTTTTCAAATCGGTCTAGTAGTTTTTAAGTTTATTCGTTACATACAAAAATCGGGTAACATACATACAAAAAAAAAACATACAGACGAATTGAGAACCTCCTCTTTTTGGAAGTCGGTTAAAAATACAAATCTTTCCTCTTTTTAATATTAGTAGGTATAGATAAAAAAGTCCTATCTGTAAGTATGAATTTGAGAGAATCCATAAATGCAAAACTAAACTCGACATTCCATTTACTTACGGCGTATTTTAGCAATGAAACTGATCGATCTAAACTGCATTCGAATCTGTGAATAACAATATTTCACAATTTCTACAACAATGTTGGTACCTAGTTCTTGAACGTATGGTGAAATTGACCGTCTACAAGATGTTGACGACAATACAATAAAAAAAACACTGGCATTATGAATAACGTTTACAATGGGACCAACTCTGAAATCGCGTAAAATAAATTAATTGTTCAGTACATTTTTTCCAGTTATGTAAACATAATGTGGGGGGTCCGGTTCCGGTGCTACTAAACGTCACAAGTGCTGCTAAACCCTCTCAAAATTAAAATAGAAACAGTGCAAAATAACATCTGTGGTTCAAATCAGTGCCGATCCAAATAAATTCTGTGCTTGTGTGCATCGACAAACATTAAAATAACAACAATAAACAGTAATTCAGCGATTCAATCTCAAAAAAAATAATCTAGTCATTCAGTTTTTGAGGGTACATTTCAATCTCAGAACATATTATATACCCTACGGGGTTTCAATTAGCAAAACTGTCAATTGTCATAATGCAGTGCTACCAACCAAACAACACAAAGTGTGCGTTCGGAAACTTGTCTACAAAAAGAAATTGCGTTTCGTTTTTCCGTAAATCATATCTACCGAGCTGTCACCAGAAATGTCATTGCTCCTTACGAAAATGACAGAACAATAAAAAATACAAACCAATGTTATAACAGAAAATATCACTGCAGTTATATTACAAAAAGTGGATGAAAAACTAAAACCGATTATTGAGGAGAATCAAAACCTGAAAAACGAAGTGAATAAATTAAACAACAAGTTAATAAATCTCGAGGCGAACAGCAAGCGTAAAAATGTATTAATTCATGGGCTCCCAGAGCCAAATGGAGAAAATCATGAAGACCTAACTACTCTCGTTACGTCAACATTGAAAGAAATTGAGGTGAACATAGAAATAGGGGAAATAGATAGACTTCAGAGACTGGGTAAAAAAGGAAACAATTATGCCAAAATCAGACCAATCTTGTTAGCTACCACAACCCTTGAGAAAATAATCCAAATTTTAAAAAACAAAAAGAAAATGAAATCGGGTACCTACATTACACATGATCTACCAAAAGCAGTACTACAAGCAAAAACTGGAAATAAAAACCTCAATACAAATACAGACAGTGAAAAAAGAAAAAGATCTGAAACTCCAAGCCCCAACAAGCAAAATACAAACACCTCTACGATGCAGAAGACAGATGCATTTCAGTACCTGCGGGAGAGATCACATTTTGTTTCAGGGAAGATTACATACAAACACTAACACACCACCAATCGGAACCGAAGAACTGCATCTATCTAAACTAAGTCAACCACAACAAATAATTCTACAACTAAAACAACACCAAAACAAAAATGAACAACCAATGCTCCCACCACGGCTGGTCACCGTGGGAGAAATAGACCATTACCCTCTAACAAAAAACAACAAACTGCACATTGCAACATTAAATACCAGGACGTTAAGAACAAATGAATCTCTATTAGAGCTTGAAAAAGCGTTAAATGAACTCAACTGGGACATACTGGGAATAAGTGAAAGCCGAAGAGCTGGCGAATCAATAGAAGAACATACAGAATATATAATGTTTAACAAGGGAGAAACTGGGGGGCAAAGAGGAATTGGATTTATGGTAAAAACACACCTAAGAAATAATATACTGAACTTCATCGGAGTTACTGATCGAATTGCAATTTTACTTATTAAAATACCCAGTCATGAAAAAACATGGACAATAATACAAGCCTATGCACCAACGGAACAACCTGTCAAAACAGAACACGTTACATTCTACAACAACCTATCCCAAATTATACATAAAAATTCAAAAAATATAATTGTTCATATGGGGGATTTTAACGGATATGGGTAAAAAGGGGGTGACTACAGAGATGACGACTAATAGAGAAGTATGGAAGAAAAAGACATGTTGCGCCGACCCCAAATAAATTGGGATAAGGGCAGGAGAATGCTGATGGGGGATTTTAATGCTCAAGTAGGGACCAAGCAAAACAAAGATGAATATGTACTGGGGAACTTTGGCCAAGGCTTAAGAAGCACAAACGGGCAAAGGCTAATAGAATTCTTACTGGAGCACAACTTAACTCTCCTGAATAGTATCTTCAAGAAAAACCAGAATAATAAGTGGACATGGATTTCCCCAGATGGTAAATACAAAAACAAGATAGATTATATTATGTGCAGTCACCCAAAATTATATATACCACAAACACTTCAGTGATATCAAAGCTAAATTTTAATACAAACCATCGTATGATAAGAGCATCCCTCAAACTAACACCACCCAAAAAACCTAGAAAGCACATTACTACATCCAGCACGGTTCATTATCCAGAAAACAACAAAGTAACAGCCCGTTCCTTGGTAATACTTGGCAAGGAATTGCTGGAATAATAACAAAAGAGATGTAAAGGCAAGCTATGCCAAACTACAGAGCCAACTTACACGTACCAACACTGCCAAACCATCAAAACATAAATACATACTGAGCGATAAAACACTACAATTAATTCAGGAAAGAAAATGTCTATTTTATAGCAAAATGA
The DNA here is from genome assembly GCA_951329385.1 of Polia nebulosa. NCBI lineage: Eukaryota > Metazoa > Arthropoda > Insecta > Lepidoptera > Noctuidae > Polia > Polia nebulosa. The sequence continues at coordinate 5,751,934 of OX589588.1, read as the reverse complement.
AGAAACAGAATATTCAAATTATTACCAAGCTAAGTAAGAAAATCAAGGAAGGCATCAGGAAAGATAGAATAACCACGAGGCTACAAAAATTAGAAAAACATATTTTGGCTACTGGCGGAACAAGAAAAACTCTTAAAGAACTACGGGAGTCAAACCCATGGATACCAAACCTGAAAAATAACCACTGTAATATCCACAAACCGAAAAGAAATAAATAAAACAGCTACAAAATTCTACCATAATATAATACTTTACTCCAACCAAGATAACACCAATCAGGGAAATTATGAAATCCTCAGACCTAACCCATGCCCTTCAGACCCAGAACCTGAAATCTTATCCAGTGAAGTCAGAAAAGCAATACTAAGCCAAAAATCAAAAAAACCACCAGGCTCTGACAAAATTACAAATGAGTTGCTAAAAGGAACACTAGAAGAACTGGCTCCTATTCTGACTAAAATCTTCAACAATATTACAATTTCAGGACTCATACCCGAACAGTGGGAAACATCTCATATAATCCTAATATACAAAAAAAGGACCAAAAGAAGACATAGGAAATTATAGACCAATAAGCTTGATGTCCAACGTCTATAAAAATATTCTCCAAAATCATCCTACACCGCATAAGTACTAAACTAGACGAAAACCAACCAATAGAAGAGGCAGGCTTTAGAAAAAACTTTGCTACAGTGGACCATATAGTGCCGTGTGACCACCATACACACTATTAAACAACTCATAGAAAAATACAACGAGTATAACAAGCACCTGTATATGGCCTTCATCGACTACACCAAGGCCTTCGACAGCATTAGCCATAAAGCTATATGGGAAAGTCTAGAAAACCAAGGAATCCCCACACAATACATAAAAACCATCAAAACTATTTACTCCAACACTAAAGCAAGAATACAACTAGAAAGTTTGGGGGAGACCTTTAATATAAATAGAGGTGTCAGGCAAGGAGATCCACTGTCCCCCAAGCTTTTCTCTGCAGTATTGAAGAATATATTCAGAAAGATGGAATGGGACCAACTTAGTTTAAGTATAGATGGACGAAGACTAAACCACCTAAGATTCGCAGACGATATTGTCGTCGCCGAAGAAACCCCTGAAAAATTAGAGAAAATGATCCAAGACCTAAACAGGGAAAGCGAGAAAATAGGGCTATGCATGAATATCACCAAGACCAAGCTTCTGACAAACTCTGATAACCGAGTTATAACAATAAATAACGAACCCCTCGAATACAAGGAAGAGTACATATACCTGGGACAGATCATCTCGTTCAAGGATCAGACGGACAAGGAAATCAAAAGGCAAATAGCAAACGGCTGGAAAAGATACTGGTCACTTAAAGAAATCGTGAAGGCCAACGAAGGTCTACAACACTTGCATTCTTCCTTGCATCACATATGGCTGTGAAACATGGTCTCTTTCAAAACACCACCGAGATAAGCTGCATTGCTGTCAAAGATCGATGGAGAGAAGCATGATAGGGATCAAGAAACAAGACAGGAAACGAAAAACCTTTATAAAAGCCAAGACAAGAGTTATAGATGTACTTACGAGGATAGACCAACTAAAATGGAGATGGACAATTGGACAGGCCACATGTTAAGGAGCACTCAGGAAAAGTGGAGTAAAATTGTGACAGACTGGTATCCCAGGGATGGAAAAAGGAAGCGGGGAAGACAATTTAAGAGATCGGAAGATGAGTTGAAGCTTACAGCGGGCCCTTACTGGAGAAGGGTTGCCAGAGATAGAACACAGTGGAAAATGTTAGAGGAGGCCTTTGCCAAAAGACACACTGAACTTAGAGATATCCTCTAAATGAGGAAAACAAACACTTTAAAACAGACGGAATTTCAGGATAGAGGGCTTATTGGTTGATTGATTGAAACATAATGTATGGCATAATGTACGGCAGCTGATTTTTTTTCGTAATTTCATGGTTGGTCTCATAGTAATAAAATAATAAAATTAATTATTTTGCCCTTTCCCCAATTTGGGGTTGACGCAACGTGTCTTTTTCTTCCATACCTACGAGTACTTATTTATCTTCTATTTTGATACAATTTGCAACAATATAAAAATAAAATAAAAATAGCCTTTATTTCTACTACCTACAATTTTACTTAAAAACTTATCATAAATTACTTATATAAAATTAATAAATAAACGTTTATTTTAATTCGGGATGGTAAAAGTCGCCTCTACGGTGTAGGCCTCTCCTAAACCTTTCCTTATATCCCTTTCCCGTGCCTTCCGCATCCAATGGGATCCACATCTATAATTGAAAATGTCTCTCAACCTTTAATTTGCAGCAATATAGACAGTACAAAACAATAGTGTCATTCCAATACATGTCCGTGGAACTTGAATACGCAGATCGAGTGTTCGTGTTCGATAAGGAGATACTGGTTTTTGGAGGCACGCCTGCTTATATGTTCTTCAGGTTTGGTAAGTAAACTACAGAACCATCACAGTTTTTTCCTCTGATATAATATCATAATGCTCTTCATATTCATAGCCGTTTTCGGTCAGAGGTAAAATAAATATGAACAGACTCTATTGAACAATGTTACAGGAAATTGATTACAAAACTAGTTAAAATTAACAAAGGAGAATGGGCGTTTTGGACCCAGAGCTGTATCAAGTTGCACATGTCTAACTGTTGGTGCCGTAAAATGAAATGAAGCTATTACTATGACCTTTCAAATGACATATGCCACAACTTGATACAGCACTGGGAACGGAGTCCATGCAAAAGGGCCCATCCTTCTGCACCGTCAGGTAAATAGAAGCCTGTATTAAGACCACTACTAGTTGGCACCATCATGTTTGGCACTCCACAACATTAGAAAAACTGTTGCGATTGTTTTAATATGCTTTTATCTATCCATATTATCACTTGCTCAACGTTCCCAAGGTCGTGAATACAATCTACGTGTCACATTCAAAGGCAGTAGAATCACCGAAGAACAGCAGAATAAACTCCTTGATCGAGTGATTTTAGCCGGAGCCCACGTGAGGGCACATCTCGGCTCCTTGCTAATCCTGAGACTCCCTACGTCTCCTTCTGCGCGCGTAGCAGTACTTTTGAAGGATTTAACTGATAACTCCCATGAGTATGGGATCGCGTCGTTTGCTATCAGCGTGCCGGATACCGAAGAGGTGTACAGACGGTACGTTTGGACTATACCTATTAAGATATAGTTCATGTATGCTGAGATGCAGTCCATTCAGTTGTTTGCAAAGGTTTCTTAGAGTTAACCTTTTTCGTTTCTGGCGGACAGCGCATGGGCCGCATACAATTAAAAATCGTTTGTGTCTGCTAACTAGACGCGCGACGGGTTAGTGAATCTCTAAATACGTAATTATATGAAAAAAAAGTCGCTGCCTGCCGCTGTTTCTTAGCTTTTTAGAGTTCCGTACCCAAAGGGTCAAAAGGAGCCCTATTGCTGTCACTCACGTGTCCATCTGTCCGTTTGACCGTCTATCTGTCTGTCTATCTGTCTACTGTCTACACAGGTTTTCCAACCAAACGGTTAAAGCTACAGTCTTTAATATTTCACAGTACATCATCTTGTTGACCCATCGAGTGTGGTAGCGTTGTTTAGAGCTTGTTGAGTAGATAACTACTGTATAAATGTATCGTTCTCAATAATGCAGGTAGTGACGAAAAAAGTCAAAGTAACACTTAATTCGTAAAAAGTACTTTAAATTACACTTAAAAATTATTATTATAATATTGAAATTGCAATTTCTGCTTGACTAAATAAAGTACATACAGTTCGTAAAATTATTAATTTAAGGACAAAAAATAAGATGTAGACAAGGCGTATCGAGGTAAGTGACGTCATAGTACAGCTTTGACAGTCATGAACGTTTGAAGTCACGTAGTAGAAAATTGTAAGAGTTAAATAATTTTTTTTGAGCGATATGCAGTACTCACTAGAATTTATTTTTAAATATTTTTCTTGAATTTATAGTACTGTATTTTATTGCTCTATGTGAAAAAAAATTACATGCATATTCCCTATTCAAGAAAAAAACAAATTTAAAAAAATCTTATCGTATAAATATAAAACACATTCAAAATATGTTTAATTTTTTCCAGAGCAATATCGGATTCTAGAGCTACCACAAGCTCTACAACCGTTCCAGGTGCTGGCGTATCGAAAGAGGCTTTAAACAATTTTACTGGTAGGAATTTTTTTTTAGATTTCGTGAGAAAAGAGACAATTCATATCCTTTCTAATCAGCAAGCAGTTAGTCGACTCTTCACGTGACAGGGCTGGTCTTTTTTCGTCTAAAGAATCAGCATTACCATTCAACGTGGCAATGCTGCCAGTGTTCTGTACATTTTTCCCCATTGACAGCGATGTGGACGAATTTTCCGATGCCCAATGAGTTTACGCCTTCCTTTTTTATGCCGCTTGTACGTATTTTGTTTTTTTATTATCTTTTATGTACTTTTCAATATAATAGTACATATACTTACTCCATTCACAATAGCATTAGTAAGAAGTTAAAAAATTAAAACTAAAAAACAAAAAAAACAAGCTTTTATCTGGGACAATGAACTAAAAAAATAAAAATAAATTCTAGTGAGTATTTGGCGTTTAGGTTATAGGTTAGGCTATATTCAGGCCCTGAAACTCACCGGTGAGTTTGACAAAAAAAAAATTTAAGTGAAAAAAAAATCGGCTGTCAACCCGGGTTGTCGTCGGGGTTCAATTTGACAACCGGGGTTTGTCCGCTGAGGCTGAAGGGTTAGAAGCTTGAGGTACAGAAGTATAGTAAGTACCTATAACCTGTACTTACACGCCAAATACTTACTACAATTTATTTTTAACTTTTTAGCTTTTTAGTAGGTAAGTATTTTAGAGTAGGCGTGATTTTTTTAAATATTCTAAGGATAATATTATATGATGTAAAGTGCTCCTCAAGACGAATCAATCGAGTCTAAACTCGGTGGGGTTATGTTGTTCTATCACAGAGATACCGTAGCTACCTGTCAGCTTCATCATCAGACCCTATACATCGTATAGGCGTAAAGTGCTTCTCAAGACAAATCAAACGAGCCCAAACTATGTATGTTTTGTTTAGTTCAGAAGTTCCTATGGCCGTCTTCCGTCTCCATCATCAGACCAGCTCCATGGTACTGTGACGACCTTATGTTGGCGACCTTATGGTGGAGACTGGCACGTTGGAAGTTTGTAACGCCGATTGAAAATTAAGAAGAAGGAAGACTTTTGTTTGAATGAGACTTCTCCTAGCCCGCTCGAAGAGGGCACATGTATTAATCTGATTATTCAATATAACGTATTTGTGTCCAAGTCCTCTTTCTTTTATAACACAACACCCATAAGCAGTCACTCTTATACACCACACTCTCGCACCGCTAGCGAGTAAGACAAACCCCCAGGAACCTAAAAGGAATCTCCAGGGACCAGCACTAAGAGAAGCTGCTCCAGGTCCCTATAGTACCATATCATTGTATTGTCACCAAAGATACATAAGTACACCATATTTGAATTCAATCGGACATTGGGAAGTGGGTTAAATTAGACCCGATTTGATTACAGGCCGACAACGGGACAGGTGAATCTTTAGAGCTTGTAATAATAAAAAAAGGTTATTTTTAATGCACACTTTGTAACAAAAGTACAATAAATAGGTTACAGTTACGATAGACGCCGAATTCATTATTAAAGCAGCTGTCACACTTAAATATAACTATTTGTCATAGAAAATTATGTGGCTTTCATTTAGTTATAATATTTCATTCGAATTTAAAATTACCGTGTCTATGCTAAAAACCAAAAAGAAGGAGGAGTAAACATACCCGGAGAGTTTTTCGCTGTCACTATTAATTCTACCAAAAAAATGTTACCTAATCCTTTCATAAGTTGACAGCCGGGTTTTTCCAATTTTACCGGTTTATGTCGTCTGTTAAATTGACGTAAATAATGTTCTGTGATTGTCATTCACTGCGAATAATTGTGATTGTGACGCCTTATTAATTGTTAGTGATGAATTTTCGTTATTTAGTTGTTATTAGTTACTGTTTTAAAATTATAGAATTTTATTAATAAAATTGTGTTAACTTAACTTTGATCGTGTTTTGGCCTTTGATCGTGCCGGTAACTAAAAACAAAACAGGAGACTCATTAGATCGGTCTAATTACATGCCTATTTCTCTGGCAACGATTGACGCTAAGGTGCTTACAGTGTGCTTAACGTGCAGCTAGTTAGATAAATGTCTCTACACGATGCGCAATTTGGTCTCTGACCTGGCTTATCTATCGAAAGTGCAATAAGAACACTGTCAGTTACTACGCTGATAGGAGTACACCAGTTTATGCAGCGTTCCTGGCTACGACATTCTTTGGGATAAATTAAAGGCAACAGGGATGCCCAGTGAGCAGCTGAATGTTTTTGGGTACTGGCACGGCAGAATGACTTCTCCCGCTCTGGGTGGAGCGGGAGGGCGTGTCAGACTCTTACTGACTAAAACCCACCCCTGTTCCTTCCCTGCCTGAGTGCCCAGGGGTGCGGTAACTCATTTTCAGAATTTATCCGCTACCCCTATGCATGCAGGCACCGGCCACGATGAGCCCCGTCAGTGGTGGCTGACTACATCTCTTTGAGGCGCGCGTGGAACACTATGCGCCGTCGACTCACGGGCCTGGTGCTGATCGGACGGCAAGCTACCCATTGCTCGCCGTCTGCAGGCCCGGGTCTACGGTGGCCGGAAATCGTCTCGCGACGTCCTACGCCTAGTACGCCCAAACGTTATGAGGTTGGGGAATAACTTTTCTCTACCGTACAGGTTGGAATGTGGCGTAAGGCAGGGGGGCTTAACCGCCCCTAATCTTTTTAACTTGTACATGAATGCATTGATCGAGGAACTCAACAGTGCGTGACGTTCACGTTGACGTGTTGTGTTTTAACAACATCAGCTACGCAGATGACATAGTGCTGTTGGCTCCCTCGGTCAGTGCACTCAGAAAACTTGTCAAAATCTGTGAGAACTATGCTGCCAGCCATGGGTTACTATAAAGTGTATTGGCAAGAAATGTCCAATAAATGTGCCACCAATAAAATTTAACGATGTCCCGATGCGTCGGGTACATCAGTTTAAATACTTGGGGCATTTCATTGCTGACGACCTTAATGATGTTGCTGATGTGAAACTGGAGCGCAGAGCATTGGCGAACGCGTTGGCCCGTAGGTTTGCTCGATGTACAGAAGCGGTCAAACACACGCTATTTAAGGTGAAAGCTCCAGGGTAGCCCGCGAAATTAAAATGTTCTTCTGTTTTTTGCAATTTGCAGGTCAGTGTCAGGTTGTATCTCGGTCAAAATTTGATTCGCGGCCGGAGCAAGTATATTTATAGAATTATAATCATTAAAATTGACCAAGATACAACCTGACACTGCCCTCCAAATTGCAAATGCAGTTCATCAGAGATGTTCGCAAAACCCCGAGTCGACAGCTTCTCAGCTGTCGTACGAAAAAAAATTGCGTCTCTACTCGCCAGATTGCGTGGCAGTGGCAATAGCCTCCTGAAGGTGATAGCTAACAGGCTTGATGAGAACCCCATAATGGGACATCTCATCAATACAACACTATCTGTCGTAGAGTATAAGTACTAACATAAATCATAAACCACATTGCTACTAACATCCTAGTATATAGGTAAGTACTAACGTAGGTCATAAGATATATTGTCACTAACATCCTAGTATGTAAGTATTAACTTAGGTTATAAGATATATTGTTACTAACATCCTTTAAATATTTTGTTATTGCATTTGTCAGTGTGGACTTTGTTGTCTGAAAAATAAATAAATCATTATTATTATTATTTGACATAAAATGTTTTGCATCCATGCTTCTACATGCCTCTTTTTTCTAATGCTATTGTGAATGGAATAAGTATAGTTAGTTACGAACCATTTAGGCTAGTATTATATAAATAAAAAAACTTTCTAATTGATTTCTTTCTTCAATAATTTCTTTAGAACGTGTTGACTGGAAGCGAGAGACCAGTTGTACCAATATCCATATTGGCTACATTTTATCAAAGTTCACTTACTTCCACACGCATCACAAAAAAATGTTTGGAATCACGGTGAGTTGCTTACATCTGTTTTTAACTTCACTGAAATGGAAATGATCAAGTCATATTCAGAGAGCTAAGGATGAAAGATGGTCACAAATTATTTCAAACTGGTACCCAATAAATAAAAAAGAAGGAAGGGGAGACCTTCTAAAAGATGGAGTGACGACGTCGTACAAATAGCCGGAGCCCAGATGGGCAAAGGACAGAGCCACCTGGAACGGTTTCGAGGAGGCTTTCACCGCAAAATGACACCTAACAATTTTAACCTTATTTATACTTAAATAAGGTTTATATTGTTAGGTTGTTGTTTAAAACTAACATCAGTAACAAATAAATAAAAAAATACACCACAACACTAAATCTAAATGTAAGGGATAAAATAAAGCTAATAAATAAATAATTAAAATGTAAAAAATAGCTTCGTAACTAACTAAATATGTAAACAAATCTTACAAGTTAAATTTGACCCACTTTCGGGTTTCCAATTAAGCTAAAACTTGCATTCATGTTTAGTTTGGATGACAATGCATGGTTTTATGTGACGTCATTCTAAATCCAATATAGCGGACTAGTTATATTGTATGCACTCCCATGATGTAGGTATGTAGTGGTAAATGAAAGAGTTTGCTGAAAAGAACACATCATCTTCCTGCCCTTATCCCATGTTACTTGGGGTCGGCGCAACACGTTTCTTTCTTCCATTCTGTCCTGTCAGCCGTCACACTATCACTAACTCCCTTTTCTTTCATATCACTCCTCACACAATCCATCCATCCTTTCTTTGGCCTCCCTCTCCCTCTCCATCCATCCACATTTATATTCATAACTCTTTTAGTTACATGTACTTCATCCCTCCTCTTTACATGACCATACCTAGATAAGCGGTTCCCTTTCAACTTTTCTGTAACTGGCGCCACTTTTAAACTACCTCTAATGTACTCATTTCTCACTTTATCCTTCAACATTATCATCTCCACCACATGCAATCTATTTTCATCCGTCTTTTTCACAGCCCAACATTCTGACCCATACAGTACGACAGCTCTAATCACGGACTTATAGATTTCCCCCTTTAACTTAAGGGGCATCTGTCAGTCGCAAGTTGTTCTAGTGACCTGTCGCCATTTCATCCATCCTGAGTTGATCCTGAGCGTTACGTCTCGGTCTATACCGCCATCCCCCTGAAAAAGCGACCCGGGGTATCGAAACTCGGAGCAGATCGGTATAGGCGTTCCGTTGAGAGCTACAGGCATAGGACTGGAGAGACAGCCGAAATCGCATAACAGATATTCCGTTTTGGTTCTGCTCAATTTCAGGCCCACACCCTCCAGTCTTTCCCATCACGCCTCCAATCTGCTCTGGACCTCTAAGCCGCTTTCGGCAACCAGCACAATGTCATCAGCAAACAGCATATACCAGGGAGCCTCTTCCTGGATGTCCGACGTCAGAGCGTCCATTATCATCAGGAAGAGGTAAGGGCTGAGAGGCGACCCCTGATGTAAACCGACCACTAAACTGGAACTGTCAGTAGTGCCGACTGCAGACCGGACTTGGGTACTGCATCTACTGTACATCGCTCGGATCAACTGCAAATACTTTCCAGGCACACCTTTTTCCATAAGGGCCCACCACAAAACCTCTCGAGGCACCCGGTCAAATGCCTTTTCGAGGTCAATGAACACCATGTGCAAGTTTTTATGCACAGCTCTGTATTTTTCGCACAGCTGGCGGATAGCGAAAATGGCATCCGTTGTACCCCGACCAGGCATAAAACCGAACTGGTTTTGTGAGATTTCACTCTCTTCTCTCAGCCGCTTTTCAATAACTTTTTCCCATGCTTTCATACTATGTCACATTAGCTTTATTCCTCTATAGTTGTTGCACTCCAGCACATCACCTTTGATCTTGAAGATGGGCACCAACAAACTGTTGCACTATTCATCAGGTATGGCTTCTTCCAGCAACAACTTATTGAAGAACAAAGTTAACCACGTCCATCCATCTACCCGTAATGACTTCCACACTTCAATTGGTATTCCGTCTGGACCAATTGACTTACCATTATTCATTCCATTCACTGCTATTATCACTTCATCCACACTGACCATTCTCACTAACCCCTCATTCAATTGGTTTATTCTGTACAACACCACTACAGATATTTTCCTCATTCATCAATCTTTTAAAATAGCCCTTTCATCTATCCTTAATCATTTCATCCTCTGATAGAAGCATTCCAGCTTCATCCCTTACACATCTTATCCGACTAACATCCTTCGCCTTCCTCTCTCTGGCTCTAGCAAACCGGTACAGATCTTTTTGGCCAGCTAGACTGTCCAGTGTATCGTACATTTTGTCCTGAGCCTAGAGCAAACGCTCTCGCTATTGCCACAGCTTTCTTAGCTTTTTTCTTTAACGCATACTCGCTCTTTTTTTCAGCTTTCAAACTAACGCTTTCCAGTTCTACACTCTGCCATTCCTTGAATTTCTTCTTTTTTTCCTTCAACACTTACTGTATTTCTGCAGAGCACCACCATGTATCCCTCTCTATTGTGCCCCTCCCTTCTGTCTCTCCCAAGATATCCTTCGCTGCATCCCTAATACACCCAGCTATCTCATTCCAGCTTTGATTTACACTTCGATCATTCATGTCTCTCATTTCTATCATTTTGTCTACTACTCGCTTTCTAAATTCCTTCGCTCAATCATTCTGCTCTAGCATATGCCATTTTATTTTAGGAGGGGGACGCTCTTTGCTTTTTGTACACTGTGTTTTTATCGCTAATACCATAACCAGGAGCCTGTGCTGTGAGACCAAGTCTTCTCCTGGCAGCACTTTGCAGTCTTTGACGTGCCTAATATGGTTGCGCCTAACTAGAAAATAGTCAATTTAGATCTTGTGGTTACCACTTCTGTATGTGACTAGGTGTTCATCTCTCTTCTGGAACCAAGTGTTGGCTACTGCCAGATCAAATGCGGTAGCAAATTGCAACAGCGTCTCCCCCTCGTTATTGGGACTTCCAAAACCCCATCCTCCGTGTACACTTTCATAACAATTTCTCGTTACACAACTATCAATTCCTCATGCACGGGGATGGTCATTACCGTTATATCAAAATCCTCCCAAAACTTCTCTTTCACTCTTTCATCACATCCTACCTGCGGGGCATACACACTACATATATTCAGCATCACATTGTCCATCATAACTTTCACAACTATCAATCTATCATTAATCCTTTTAACCTCCATCACGTTTTCTTTTAATTTACTATCTAATACTATTCCCACGCCATTCCTTTTACCGTCACTTCCACAACAGAAAAACTTGTATCCTTCACCAATTTCCCTCGCCTTTGTTCCCTTCCACTTAGTTTCCTGCAAACACGCTATATTTATTGATCTTCTTTTCAATACTTCCGCTAACTCTCTGGCCCTTCCAGTCATAGTCCCAACATTCCAACTTGCATACCTCAATCTCACTTACCGAGCTAGTTTCTTACGTTGCCCCCGCCCGGGGTGGTGTGACAACCGTAGTCCATTTCCCACAGCGGCCGGGTGCTACCCCTGCGCGTCGCCTGTAGGGTACGCCCTAACTCTATCGCACATTCCATTTATTCCTAACATATTGCTAATGATTTGGCAAATATTTTACAGCCGGCCGCCTGACACCAACCCTCCTTGGGTATTCGGTTGCTGATTGTTTACCCGCCACCATGCGCGTGACCTAAGGTGCTTAAATAAAACTCGGTCTAAAAATTTCCCTTAGTTGCCTCCTACGACACCCATGGGATGAAATGGGGTGGCAGCATTCATAAGCCGGAGCCACACGGATTGCTGAAAAGAACACGAAAAATAATAAATAAAGTGTGTTTTTTTTAGTTTTCTTAAACTACAGATGAAACCTTTATTACATTTGAAAGGATGGTCTCATTTGAATTTTTCTCTTTTCATATCTTAGCGTTCGGTCACAACACGGTCGGGACATTCAAAATCGTGTGAAATACAAAGGTTAATTAGGTCTATCTACATGAAGTTATTGATATTTCCAGTTTGTAGCGGCGGTGTGTTCGGGCGTATTACTAGGATATTCACTGTCATCTGTACTGCAAAAAATTTACCCTGGAAATGCCAAAAGTGGTGAAGTAAGTATATGAATTCACAATAAATTACCACTAATGGGGAGATAGGCCCTTAAACCAGTCAAGTGGTATAGTGGGAGACCAATCGCTGGCTCTGCCCCACCACAACGCAATATAAACGTAGAACGAATTCACATAAAGTCTATAACGACCAGTTGCATATAGTGAAGCAAGAAAAAAAATCTTGGAGTGTTGATTCAGAATAAGCTGCCATTTAACTAAAAGGATTTTTCCTCTTTTCATAATACTTTATTTTTAGGTCCAAACATTGAATGTGGAGAAATTGCGGATTACCACTACTTTAGTTTTGCGTGCTGACAGTTCCGATTCCAGCATTTCCATCGCCAACGGGTTCGTTTATATTAAGTAGATTACCTCTTTCACACAGACCATCCATCGTTTCTTTGGCCTTCCCTACTTCTGTAGCCATCCAAATCCATACACAGGACTTTCCTTACGACATTTTCTTCATTCCTTGTTTAGACTATTTTTAACCGACTTCAAAAAGAAGGAGGTTATCAATTTGGTTGTTTGTATTTTTTTTATGTATGTTCGGGCATAACTCCGTCATTTACAGACGTATTTGCAAAATTCTTTTTTTGTTCGAAAGGGGTTTGTTCCGAAATGGTCCCATTTAAATTTCATATAGATGTGATGATGGGTTTCGGAGGCAAACACGGAACTCTTCTTGACAGCAAAAAGTCGGTGTCAAAAAACAAAGACACAAAACCAGAAACACCGACTTCCGAAATTAAAGTTACATTGTCTCCCCCCCCCCCCCCCCCCTCTCCTATAAAAGCTAAACTGTTGGCTTGAATAATCTGAATAAAATTGTAAGGGTAGCAGGTATATTATAAGGGTTGCTTGTCCTTGTTAGGACTACGGAACTCTAAAAAGAACTTTGAAGAAAAACTATCACGGCTTATTTTTTTTGTTTAAATTTGCTATGTCAGTCGCCCAACTTATAAAATGTACCTACTTGGAAAATTTTGTACAAAAAACATATCCCTAGAAAAAAAAAACATAGGAATTTGTTACTTATTTATTATTTAAAACGGGTAGTAAACATGAAAACATTTGGAAAAATATTTTTATTTTTGGTTTTAATTTAAACGTCAAATAATATGTTCATAGTAATAGAAATAAAGACTCCTTCTAAGTCCACATGTTATAACGGGCGACTACGGAACCCTACACTGCGCGTGGCCCGACACGCACTTGGCCAGTTTTTGGAAACGGTGGGTTTTGGATGGCTGTCTGGCTAATTGGCGTGAAGGAGCACAACATATAGAGAAGTGGACGGAATGAGGGGAGGCTTTTGCTCAAGAGTTCAGGGTTCAGTTCAGGGAGATAAAAAATGTAAGACCTAAAACGAGTAGGTATTTTATTTTCAGATACGTTATGTCCGACACAAAATCAGATGAGGAAGATGTAGCAAACATGGATTATACAGCTCTTCCAGACACCGAAGTAAGTAAACACCACAAAGATATGAAGTTTAGTGCCTAAAAATACCATCGTTAGCCAGATATTGCAACTATAAGTTTAAGAATCCGATTAGTAATATATACTCGTAGCTATCAGATATCCTACTAGCGAAAGAAGACTGTGACCTAGCTGTCGTGTGTTGTTTTTGTATATGATGCACGATTGCGCAAAATAGTTTTGAAAGATGAAGAGGTAGACATGGTTAAGCAGACGCCATACTTAGGGCACTTCCATCTTTACCATGATACGTACTTCAGTTTACGTTGCAGGGCTAGTCAAATTTGCCAGTCAAAACTTGTACTACCTGTGGTACAATGTCGTTTGTCACTTCTTTATCTGTAATATTGACCCTACTTTGAGTGTATGCCAGCCCCTCTTGCATGTTGCAGAGTCTGTTGGAATACCTGGCCACTCGCGCAATAGACATGCCTCAAGTGTACGTATACATGTATGCGTACGGCATGGACGTATCTACTGACAGAAATGGAAAAGTTATGGTGAATATGTTTATTACAAATCTGCGCATTTTTTGCATGCGGAAATCCTCATTGATGTCCTCCGCCCTGGAGCAGTCCGACGTGTCTGTCAGACTCCTTTTGACCAAAACCATGCGATGTTCTTTAACTAGCTTTACTTTAGTGCTGGCGGATTTGTGTAGTTCATCACGGCAAAGAATTGGCTCGCATGCCTTCACCCCATCACTAAAGCCATAGCTTTTCTTAAGAAGACCTCGTGAAACAGTGCGCCTCCATCTCCATAGCAGGTCACACCTTATGGCGACTGGAGAACATTGTGCACCCTCCACTTCTTAGTCCATCTACAGCGGATAGGGAGTGAGGTTGAGACCACTCGCTCCCTTTCCGCCGCCTCATTTGCGAACATCAGACTTCATATTATTATGAGCTTCCCGGTGAGTTTCACCGTGTCGAAGAAGGTAGCGAAAGCAACCCCTTGTGTTAATGTTGCAGGTGCAAGCTCTGTACAGTCCGATTCACCACGACCACAGCGCGGCGGCGCGGTCACTGGCACGCGTCTACATGGCTCTCATTCGTCATTACAGCGGCCACTTGAACGCTACGATCAAGGTCAATGATGACCCCCTCGTGCTGGATCTGTCTCCGGTAGATACCTATTATTACATGATAGATTTTACGTAATTATTTTGGACAGAGTTATCTCCCAAAATACCGTCTCATAAAGCTGAGAGCACTATCGTACATTATAGCCGCCTCAGGCCACACTGCGTCGCATTTCAACAGAAACAAATTGTGTGAAAGTAGCCACAAATTGGAGTCGCAAACATCTGGATCATGGCGAAACGAGTTGAAAAAAAAAAAAGAAAAAAAAAAAGAAAAAAAAAAAAGGAAAAAAAAATGAAAAGAAACAAAAAAAAAAATGTAAAGAAGGAAGGGAGGAATTTGCCCAGCGGTAGACACTACAAACTCATAATAAATAATAATAATTTTGTAAACTTAGTCCTGCTGCTAAATAAGCAAGAATTAATGGTTAAATCTGTTTTCATCAGTATAGGCGTGTCATGTTTGCGAAATAACTCAAGCCAGACAGAGATACAGTTGCTGAACGTGCTGTGCTTGATATACGTGTATTTGCTTCCCAAAATGAGATTGATGCTTCAGTCGATAAACTCCTAGCGAACCAAGTTACTTTGGTACCTCCAAAGTAACTTGTTTCTATAGAAACAGGTTAGGAAATCCCGCAAACTTACATTGAAAGGCCGAAGATCCTCCGGCCAGATGGGTTTTGTGTCTGGTCTGGGCAACTGCACGATGATTGATTTCGATCTCGTCGCTACATTACCATATAAAATAATCATTCAACTTCACTAAGTAATGAATTCGACAGTAACATCATTTCACATTTAGTAAAAAAGCACTACTTCGCTACATTAATACAATTTTGATTTATAACAGTAAAATAGGTACACCGCAAAAAAATGGTACACTTTTGATTTTACTTAAAAAATCGCAGTTATTAGTATTCAATTTGACAATTTATATATATATTAAACTTAACTTACTTAAGTACTTAATTTTGACTAAATTTGAAAGTATAACCGTTAGATTCTGGCTTATGCACCCAGGTGTAAACCAATCCTTTACGTTATAAAACTAAGTTTTAATCCGTAGGATTTTAAAAGTTCAGTCTAATATGTAATTCACTACGCTATTTTTAACACAAAATTAATAAAATAAAGATGGTGCGTCTATTACTCGGCGGCACTTTACGCCTGACGAAAAACCCCGCTGTCTGTAGTATTGCTTTACAGTTTACGGGCAGATTAGGCACCGCAATCCTCGGAGTAAACACAGGCTGTTGAAAAGGTACGGAACTTCAAATTAGGCAGGCCCACAAAGGCTCACGCCTGCAGTCCGTACGATAAATCCCCGGAACCTCGAACACAGCAGACTCAGAAGGGCTCACGCACTAAGCCCGTAGGGTAAAGCCGGAGTACGGTTTGTAACGACTGATGTCTAAAGACAAGGCAATGAACAATTTAAACTATGTTACAAAATGTGTATTTGAGACATCAGAGAAAGCGGAACTCCATAGAATAATTAACAAGAAATCATAATACGTACCGCAGCCTATTATTAAAAATATGTTTAGATTATTAGTTCAGCAGTCCGGCCGGCAGTTACCTCGTGATCGAGACACAATTGAAGTCTATTGTGTCTGCTAATTTGGACGCGCAAAGGGTTATGTGCGCTGTCGAAGCGGCACTAATACACACAAGTAGACATAATAATAGATATCAATAATGAAACAAAATTGGAAAGTTATCAATAATGAAACGGGTAGGAATAAAGTAAAGAAGACGAATTTTTTATTGGAGACTTTACGGGGGGCCATAAGCTCTAACTTAGAAGTAGCTCAAAGCTTTGTGAATTTTTTCACCAATATACTTAATAAAACAACTGAAGCTTTAAATGCCTCACCCGATGCCTCAGTTGCTTTGTTAAAGCAAATGGTCCAAGCTGTCCAGTTAAATTCCATGACAGTCACAAAGGCTTTCTGGCAAATCAAAATCAAATTAACCGAAGACCTATGGGTAATGTCTATCAAAGTATGTATACATCTACAGTCTAGACCATAGTACTATACTTGGCTTTAATATTGTATTTGTTTGTGGACCAAGGAGTCTTTCCAGATGCAGACATAATGAAATACAGTAAGTACCACTTTTTAAATCCGGCGACAGAAAAGACACCAATATCTGTAGTTAACTGGTTCAACATCAATAATCTTCTCCTTAACGAGAAAAAAACAAAATGCATAAAGTTCACATTACCCAATGTAATACAAGTGAACACTAGTGTGTCAATAAAGGGTGAAGAGTTGAAACCCGAGGATTCCACAGTGTTCTTAGGTTTAACTTTGGATGCGCAGCTTCAGTGGAGCCCTCATATAGATAAACTGTCCAAAAAACTTAGCTCTGCAGCATACGCCGTAAGGAAAATTCGTGGTTTAACTGATTTAGAGACAGCTCGTTTAGTATACTTTAGTTATTTTCATAGTGTGATGTCGTACGGCATTCTGTTGTGGGGAAATGCCGCCGATATTCAGACAATTTTTGTTTTACAGAAAAGGGCTATTCGTGCAATTTATAAATTAAGTCCCAGACACTCCCTCAGAGACAAATTTAAAGAGATTAATATTATGACTGTTCCCTCTCAATATATTTATGAGAATCTCATGTATGCACATAAAAATATTAATCTGTTTAAAAGATACAGTGATATCCATAGCATAAATACTAGGAACAAACACAAATTTATTGTACCTAAAACCAGGCTCAAGAAAAAAATAGGTGGTTCGTTTAGATGCCAATGTATACGTTTCTATAATAAACTTCCTAGCCAAATTCAAGAACTAAGCATAAATAAATTTAAATCATTTATTAAACGTAAGCTATGCCAGAAAGCTTTTTACACAATTAATGACTTTCTTGAGGACAAAAAGGCGTGGGATTGAGCTGCTTCAATGATATACATGAGCCATTGTTTTCATATGTACTACTTACTGATGAAATTTTTTTTATATTTTTTTTAATATTCGTTTTTGACATGAATACTTGTATAGTATTATATTCTTAAGGACCAGAAGCGATTATTATTTAAATGAAAATAAATGACTCATCAACCGAGAAAGTTTTATTGCTTAAAAACGTTTTACAATAACAAGTACGTTCCTACTTCTACAACATTATAAACACGACCTTTGAATAACATTATAACGTAAAATACGTCAGTCGCGTCCGGAGCCAAACGAAGAAGAGCCCGTTGACAGCGCGCCATGCATTTTTATACACTTCCACTCGTTGCGGGTAGGTTGGAAGGGGAATATCTAACACGGCCGTTCCTGATAGCGTGACGTCCTCGACCGCAACTTCATTCCCATCAGATCCATCTGTCACAACCTGGTCATCATCATTATTTTGACCGTCATCATTATCTGAAAATACAGAGTACATGAGTAATTAAATAACATGACCACTATGGTTTGAAGCTTATTCAGCCTGAAGTAGTTTCATAAGTAAGGATTCACGAATTTGTCCAGTGTTCCAGGCGCAAGCGTGCACTCAAGCGCCAGCAACAAGGACCATCAATAGTGATTTTTAAAGTTGAAATAGCTTCAAACCCAAGACATTCAGTGCATAGCTAATGATAGAATCCGGATTTCCATCACTCGCAATACATTGTTATCGACAGAGGCCCAAACGTTCGCTTGTCGTTTTCACGAATAGATAGTAGAGGCCCAAAGGTTATGCTTACTATGAATTTGTGACACATTGCGTCATTGAGACAGAGGCCCAAAAGTTCTGCATGCCTCCACCATGACCGCAAAACAGAGCAGAGGCCCAAACGTTAGCATGCTCATCAATGTAACCACGACAGAGGCCCCACGAAGGCTCGTCGTCACTTACCAACCACGTCATAAAGACAGAGGCATAGAGTCCGCATGTCTCTCATATGTTCGCGGTACTGAGCAATGCGTCATGAAGACACAGGCATCAAGTCGGCATCTCTCCACGGAGCGCAAACCATGCGCACCACGCAGCGCACGCCATGAAGCGCACACCCAACGCACCATGCAGCGCAGCACAGCACACCATATAGTGCATTCCATGCGCACCATGAAGCGCCTCACTGCGCACCACAAAGCGCACACCCAGCGCCTCACTGCGCACCACGGAGCGCACACTCAGCGCACCATGAAGTGGCCAACGCGCACCACGGAGCACACACCATGCGCATCACGTGGCGCACGCCATGCGCATCACACAGCGCACAGCATAGCGCTTCGCGAAGCGCACACCATAGCGCTTCACGCAGCGCACACCATAGCGATTCACGCAGCGCACACCATAGCGCTTCACGCAGGGCGCCACCGCGCACCACGACGCGGGCCACTGCGCATGACACAGCGGATGCAGGCAAGCACCAACACCTTACAAGCAGCGACTGCACATCTAGTCTGCACTATCCTGAAACAGGTCCAATCCGAGGCACGGAGAAGTCTCGGTATGTAATAATTCAGTCACCCATCCACGGACCAACCCCTTCAAGGGTTGCTCAACCTTGAAAGTTGATCAGTGCGGCTGAAGCAGCCTTGATATGCTTGCTGTCTTACGAGGCATAGCCTGCAATGTAACAGCGACAATAGCTTGCAAGCCCCAGAAACTACAGGACCGGTAACGTTAGTAGGTTCCGGTGATCGAACGAGAGTATTCACTTTCCCTGGGCTCGGCCGTACCTGACCATGTACAATCAGTCGCCCCTGGTAACTACTGACTTACCTTCCCGAAAAAGGAATGTCAAACCCACCAGAGTTGAAACTGCAAGAGGTAGGTAGTTTTCAACTTAAAAAGTGTAGCCGCTTTAAAACTTGAACATTGTTTGCAATCAGGGGTCATTAAACCGTATTGGATAAAAAATAACTGGCTTTCGGTATTTGAATGCAACGGACGTTCAGTAATTGATAATCGGTAACTACGTTCAATAACTTCTAATCTCGTATGAATTCGACCAAGAGAACAGTCACACGAGTCTTGGCGACAGCCATGCGAGGATTCGCAATATCTACAACAGTGCATTTGAATCGTTTTGAACACGCGACCAATTATAGAGTAAAAAATAATTTTGGCTTCCCCCTAGGGCCGTAACAATGCGGGGAGCGAGCGGGCGTAATGCACTCTTGTGATTTATTTTTAAACCTAAACATCTAAGTCGAATATGTTTCAGATCACACTATTTGCGTGACAAAAATAGAACAAAGATTTTAAAAATATTGAAAAATTAACAGGCATGGGCCTTCTTCTAGTGCAAGATTAGCAATCCTCGCTTTTTATTTTTACTTGGCTTGCGACCGTGACACCCCAAGTAAAACTTTGGAACCCCCTGGGGTCGCGAGTCGCGACCTACAGTTTGAAAAACACTGATCTACAAGAACGAGGTCTGCCACGAGTTCTACGCAAAACACTGCCGCTTATACGATCTGTCGCTATGGTCTATCAATCTATTTTGAGGGTAGTGCGTGATAAAAAGTGGCGTGTAGTTAAAACTATTGCGGCGCAATTCGTAAGAACTGAGACTAGCAAATTATCGCTCCAACGAGTCCTTACGTCCTCTGAACAGAGACACACTCAACATTTTATAAGGAAACAAAACTTACATACGGTTGAGAAGTCTGCACTTTACAAGTACAACACTTCACTTTAACGTTCACTTTGACAGGATAAAATAACCAAGCACTTAGGTATTTAGATGGCAAAAACGGCTTAAAACGCGTGGTTATCCCACTTCTGATCTTAAGGACCAGAAGCGATTATTATTTAAATGAAAATAAATGACTCATCAACCGAGAAAGTTTTATTGCTTAAAAACGTTTTACAATAACAAGTACGTTCCTACTTCTACAACATTATAAACACGACCTTTGAATAACATTATAACGACTCTAAAATACGTCAGTCGCGTCCGGAGCCAAACGAAGAAGAGCCCGTTGACAGCGCGCCATGCATTTTTATACACTTCCACTCGTTGCGGGTAGGTTGGAAGCGGAATATCTAACAATATTATATTTTTTTATTGACATTTTATTATTATTATTTATTTTTTTTGACTTGAATACTTTGTTAAGTATTATATTTATTTTTTGATTGACATAAATTATGATTACTATTTTGCTTGACACAAATATTTACTTTGTAAAGTATTATATTTTTATTTTTTTTTATTACTTAATTATTGTAAATGTGAGGACTATGTGGGTTATTATTATTATTTTCTCCTCCTTTTTACAGTAATTTTCAACGTTGTCTGACAGTTTGAGTACTTTTGCGGCCTACCCAAATGTCCTTTCTTTGGTATTGTTCGTCATGTCATTGAGCTCCTTAGTGGATTTTAAGTTGAGCTATTCGACTATTGACAAATGCTTACACTGACTGGACAGGTCCACTCAAATATGTTTGGTTCTTTCTTCAAAAGACCACTACAGACACTAAGCTGCATGGTCCTCATATAGAATAATGTGAATGCGAGAACTATGTATGTCGTTATATTCATGTAGATTTTATGATTGTCTGGCAGTTTGAGTATTTTTGCGGCCTACTCAAATGTCCTTACTTTGGTATTGTTCGTCGGTTCGTTGAGCTCCTCAAAGTTCTGAGTTGAGCTTCGCGATGATTGACAAATGCTTGCACTGTCTGGACAGGTCCACTCGAATTCGTGTGTTGCTTTCTTCATAAAGCTCATCCCAGACATAAACGTACATGGTTCTCATATGATTTAACCAGTACACATTGTATGGATTTGAACACTAAAAGAGACTTTGACCTCTGAGTTTGTTTCGGTGTTTCTTCTCAGGGTAGTCAGCTAGGAAACACCGACCTCATCTAGCTTAAACTGACAAAAAACATTGACGTGTAAAAGTGTTCCTTGTAACCTATTTACTGAATAAACATCATTTATCATTTAATAATTATAGACCTGTATCGGTGTTGCCGGTTATCAGCAAGGTATTTGAAAAAGTGATGCTCAATCAAATGCTCAATCATTTTAACATCAATAAATCTTACACGATCAACAGTTTGGTTTCACCAAAGGACTTTGTTCAACTGACGCTGGTGTCACTTTAATAAAAACACATATTTACAGCGTGGGAAGAGGCCCAAGATGCGATAGAAATTTTTTGTAACCTCTCAAATGCATTTGATTGCGATAATCGTGATACCTTTCTCTTAAAACTAGAACATTAGGGACTAGGTAAACTTGCACTCAGTTTAGTGAAGTCATATTTAAATGACAGACAGCAGCAAGTTCAAATAAATGGTGTTGATTCACGGGGTTTAAAAGTCAAAATGGGGGTACCTCAAGGCTCAATATTGGGTTCTTTCCTCTTTTTAGTATATATAAATGATCTCCCACATCTATTAAAAAATCAACTACAAATAGTATTGTTTGCTGACGATGCTTATTTATTTTTTAAGATTAACAGACGTTCCACGAATCTTGACGATGTTAATAACGCAGGTCCAAAACTGGTTCACTGCTAATAATTTTGTGTCAAATTTAAAAAAAAACTAAGTGCACAAGATTTGCTTTACCGAATGTTAAAAGTAGTAGTTGTGACGTTGTATTGAACAAAGAGAAACTAGAATTCGTCGAAAACACTGTTTTCCTGGGAATTACGCTCGATCTAAGGCTACAATAGGGTCTTCATTTAACATCTCTTGCAGGACGGTTAAGTTCAGCGGCATATACTGTCAGGAAGATCCGTCAATTTACAGAACCGCGAGACTGGTCTATTTTACTTACTTTCATAGTATCACGTCTTACGGTATTTTGCTATGGGGACAGACTGCAGACATTGATTCTATTTTCATTCTGCAGAAAAGATCCATATATAATCTTCGCAGGCGCGATTCTCTTAGGGAGCTGTTTAAGGATATAAACATCATGACGGTACCTTGTCAATACATTATATACGAAAGCATTATGTATTTTCATAAAAATCTTCATCTATTTACTAAGATAAGGGACAGGCATAATTATAATACTAGAAATAGGAACAATTTAGATCAAACTAGGTTCAGGTTGGCTAAAGTACACAATTATTTTATGGGATGCTCTGTAAAATTTTATAACAAAATACCACTACACATTCTCTAACTAAATGAGACAAAATTTGAAACATGCATAAAACGCACACTTTGTAGACAATCCATATTATAAATTGCAGGATTATATCCTTGATAAAAATGCTTGGCTTAGTGCCGGTCCTAGTCCACAGTCACAGCCACTTGGGTCCACTAGTTAGTTTTTTATTTATATACTTGGAAGAGATGCTCTCCGTTTTATCTTTATAGACATGGTTTTCTTATATATATTTTTTTTTTGTCTTTTCAAAAGTTTTAGTATTGTATAATTTTGAAGCATTTTTATAATTTTATAAATATAAGTAGCATGGGGCATATATTGTAACTGCTTTTTTGACATGAAAAAGCATGGCAGTTGAGAGTTTGTCACGCTCACTCAAATGTCGCGCTGATGGTGGCGCGTGTGTTGGGTCATTTGGTTCCCTTCAATATGGTTGAGCTGAGTGGTGCTGATCCACGCGTCATGTTCGTGAACAGGCGCCGTCAGTTGAGACTGGTCATCTCTCAACTCTACTAAAGCTTGAGGCACTACCCGTTACAGGCTACAGGTTACAGGTTAGATACCTACTTACTATACTTCCGTGCTTCAAGCTTTTAAGAATATAGGTAAGCATCTACACGCCAAATACCTACTTACTAGAATATATTTTCAACTTTTTAGTTCATTGTCCCTGATAAAACCTTGTTTTTTTTAAAAAAAAAATCCTATTAAAATATTTTTAACTTTTTAGTAGGTGTGTATTTTAGAGTAGGCGTGATGTTTTAAAATATTCTACGAATATTGTGATGTGATGTAAACTTCTCCTCAAGACGAATCAATCGAGCCCAAACTTGGTGGGCTTATGTTGTTTTATCACATAGATGCCGTGACCACCTTCCAGCTTCATCATCAGACCCTGGATCTCGTCTAGGTGTAAAGTGCTCCTCGAGACAAATCAATGGAGCCCAAACTCGGTGGGCTTATGTTGTTTTATCACATAGATGCCGTGGCCACCTTCCAGCTTCATCATCAGACCCTGGACTTCATCTCGGCGTTAAGTGCTCCTCAAGACAAATCAATTAAGCACAAACTCGATGGGTTTATCTGGTTTAGTTCAGAAGTTCCTATAGCCATCTTCCATCTCCATCATCAGACCACATGGTACCATATTATTGTATTATTACCAAAGATACATAAGTACACCAAATTTGAGTCCAATCGGACATCGGGAAGTGAGTCTAATTCAGCTTGCAAGATTCCACTCGAACAAACATAGTTACATACATACATACATACAGTGCAAGTTAAATAAAAGTTTGTAAAAACGTTTCTTTATGATTTTAGTGGATGAAAGACGTTGCTGGTCCTACTCTGTTGATACAGTTTCTGTTAATAATGAGCAATTCGCACTTTACGCATATACCCTCGTCGGAGTATGGACTTATTAGACATGTTCAGGTGAGTGAACCCTTTTGTCACCTTTTACAAGAGAACTTATCAAAGATTGTGGCAACCCCTGTAAAGCCCGGAAACTCACTGGTGAGTTTCATTAATCGAAACCACGTTGAGCACTGAAACTCACCAGTGAGTTTTGCGATTCTTGCGATTCACTCGTTTATTACCTCTATTATTACCAAAACGCAATGTATTTTATGCTGTGGCAACATTTACACGCTTGGCCATAGACATTATTGGTCGTCTCAGGTGCCCTCCGACAAAAAATATATGCTGTCATAACTGAGAAAAAATGTCAAACTGACATTTGAATCCGGTTTGTCGTATGCGGGCGGGGCTTGAAGGATGGTACGTTTGACGAATGGCGGCTTTCTTTAATGCGGCTGTTTTTCTTTAATAATCCATCAGACCACATACATCGCTTTTCATCAGGCGATTCACATAGAAACAAAAAATAATTACCGAAATATTTGCAGAATCCGTTGGTTGACAATAAACCCCGTAAAATTGTAAACTCTTTTTTTTCGTTAAGACACTGTTAAATAACAAAATATCAAATGTTGGGCTTTATTGTACCTATTCAAAGTGTTCTATTCACTGCCCAGGGGTTGACGATAAATTCGAAAGAGTTACCTCGCCCCTGGGCTTTCAGGGCAGGGAAGGAACAGGGGTGAATTTTAGTCAGTAAGAGTCTGACACACCCCCCCATTCCACCCAGAGCGGGAGAAGTCATTGGATGATTTCCCAACCCACCCCACAAAAAAAAAGTGCTCTATTCACAAAGTTTTGAGATTTCAATATATTGCAGTATTTATTACAATCTGATCGAGTTTACAATCATTCAGTGACATATAAAGTCGATTGATTAGTATTTGTATGGATGAGCACAATTGCCATTTCTACTGCTCTCAAATAGTTATACATAACATGCCTACAAAGGGTTATTTTTCAATTACCAGCCAAATGGTTTCGTGGCATTATCTCTAAATACATAGTGTAAAACAAATTTACTATATGCATCTGTCTGTATCGCCGCTTACTTCACCAAACCACACAACAGTGCGTACTCGATCACATTAAAGTAAACGTCAATTTGTACTGAATCTGTATAAGCACCGCCTGGTGATACTAACGGGTAACCTCTTTTTTTCTATACTATTTGACATAAGCGTTTTACACAAACGCGTTCAAGTGCGTTAAAATACTCACACCAGGCCCTCGATTTTGAATATGCAAATATTAACTACCAAAACAGAAAAAAAATCAGCCGTTCCCTACACTAGGCCTAGTTACGCGAGCGAA
The DNA here is from genome assembly GCA_951329385.1 of Polia nebulosa. Taxonomy (NCBI): domain Eukaryota; kingdom Metazoa; phylum Arthropoda; class Insecta; order Lepidoptera; family Noctuidae; genus Polia; species Polia nebulosa. The sequence goes on along the minus strand of OX589588.1, from coordinate 5,726,249 downwards.
AACAAGGTGAACAGCTGTTTAGTTTTCTTTTTTGGGACATAAAATTGAAACAGCCCCCTGAAAATTTTCAGAAACACGCAATAAACTTCTCTCCTGCTCGCTACTGGTTCACACTGTACTTCTGCGACCTCCTGCTCTACTGGCTGCTGGTCGGCTTCATGTGCTTCGCTATGATCTTCTATTTATTCATCACTCTACCCACGTACCAGTTCCTGTCTGTTGATCTTTGTTAGTATTGCATTTAGCTCCTCTGATAGATTACAAAAGATTCCTATTAATTTAATAACACCAATTTGGTTAACATAAAGCAACCTATGACCTTAAAGTGAATGACGTGTGTGAAGTTCGCGTTTCGCTGCGCAGTACGGGGCCCCCTCAACCCCCGCTGTCACATGAATTTGATACTGCACAGAGATCCACGGAGTGTTCCGATCCGCCATGAGCTGTAATTCTACCTATAGGTAAAATTCAATCTAAGCCTTCTCCGTATGCCTAGGGGTAGCGGATAAAACAGCCCCCTTAGCCAAAATACATTTCTGTTAACGTTAACGCTAACGCTTCGTGCAAAATGTATGGCAAGAACATTACCTTCGGAGAGAACTGTCACGTGACTCACGGCCAATAATATAATAATATAATAAGTCTTTATTTTTCAAATAACTAAGATCCAATGTGTTAGTAATTACAATAATGACTTACAGCTATTGTTAGTAAAGTGCCACGATATTCACCAATATAATTTAATAGTCACAATAAATCACCATTTATTGTGACTATCAAATTATCACCTTCCTCACCATCTTTTTTAAAATTGGAGATGTAACATCCTCCCCTATTACTTTGAGGACGCTGTTGCTACTTTCTCGTACTCTGCTTAGTAGAGAAGCAGTTTTTTTGCGAATCACCTCATTAAAGCCATAGGTTCGATTCTGTACAAACATTTCCGAAGGACTACAAAAACGAGGCCTTCGCAACAGCATCCTAAAAATATTATTATACGGAGAGAGCCAAGAGAGCGATGGACGCGCAGAGCGTCCATCGCTCTCTTGGCATAAGCAACCCACAGGTTTCCCGTGTAGATACTTTGCCGTAAAAAGGGTAATTTTGACATCTACATTACATCGGGCGAATCTGCGTGCCAGCATAGTACCTCGGACCGATAGTGCCCTGCGCTCCCTTTCAATGTCTACGTTGTCCTTAAGGTCGGGTGAGGAAGTGCCCGAGGTACTTGAAAGAATCTACCTGTTTTATTTTCGAGCCACTTAGCATAATGGCAGGTATATTTTCAGGTCATTTACCATCCGCCTTAAAGACCATGTATTTACATTTCATAACATTATATATTAATCCATGTCTAGCCGCATAAACCTCACAGCGTCTCAGTAACTCTCCTATAGATCGTGCAGTAGGGCCCAATGCATGCGTGCAGTAATGTCGTTGCCATACATTTTGCACGAAGCGTTAACGTTAACAGAAAAGTATTTTGTCTAAAGTCTCAGAGTACCGCTCCCCTGGGCACTCAGGCAGGGAAGGAACAGGGGTGGGCTTTAGTCAGTAAGAGTATAACACGCCCTCCCGCTCCACCCAGAGCGGGTTAAAAAAAGAAAAAGCCTTCGTGCCTCGGGAAACACGTGAAACCGTTGGACTCGAATGTCATTTGAAGAACTTTGACAGTCGTTTCGGGTAGCCGCCCGAAAATCGGACACCATTCTTGACAAGAGGAATCATCAATTGTGTTACCCAGTTGGAGTGTGGAGGTTGTGGTAGAGCTCAGATAGGCGGTCGCTTCAAAGAAAATACTGGTTTTGCCTACTACTTTGGATACGAAACATTTTGAGATCTGTTTTAGCAACGTAAAAATGCTTTATTCTCTTTGTAACAAATGTGGAGTTACATTTTTTAATATTTATTTTCTGTGCTATGCTACGATTTTTTATTCAATGAGGGCGCCACTGGACCGTTAGTAGACCCTTAACGGTCAAGTTCAAATTGTACAAGTATATTCGCCTACAGAGCAATCGAACTCAGAAATAATAAATACATTCTACCTTGAACTTAACAAAGCGATTCAAGAGCACGCCCATAAAATTATAATAGTAATGGGAGACTGAACGGCCAAATTGGAGCAAGGCATTCATGACAAAACATAGTGCTAGGACCATGCATGTATAGCAACAAAACTAGAAGTAGAAATGGAGAACAATTTATACGAACTTTGCGCTACAAAACCACTTAACCATCTTAAATACTATGTACAAGAAAAAAAGAAAAATGTGCAAAACAAAGAATGAAATTGATTTTATAATGACTAATAGAAAAAGCTACTTCACTAACTTTACCGTAATTAATAGATTAAACTTTAATACCAATCATAGAGCAGTGGTGGCCCAGCGGTATTGGTCGCGACTTACAAGTTGTAGGTCGTAAGTTCAAACCCAGGCAAGCGCTTTATTTTGTGTAAATTATTTCATCACCACTGCTCTCAAAACGGTGAAGGAAAACATCGTGAGGAAACCGGCATGTCCTAGGACCAAAAATTCGAAGACATGTGACATCCACCAATCCGCATTGGGCCCGCGTGGTGGATTACGGCCTACACCCTCTCACAGAGAGGAGGCCTGTGCCCCAGCAGTGAGGACATTAGAAGTCTAATAATGACCAATCATAGACTAATCAGAGCAGAACTGACAGCAAAGCAACCAAAGAAACCAAGGCCAAGACAAGACCCAGGAAATACGAAGCTCGGGAAACATCAAATTGAAGAAATAACCACCGCCCTGAGAGGATAATTCATAGACTTCAAAGCTAACACTAAGGAATTGGGAATACAAGACAAATATAACTGGATAGAGAATACTATTAAAACCTACACACAAGTATTTTGTAAATACCAAAATAGAACCTAAAAAATGGCTAACAATGAACACTATAAACCTACTAAAAGAAAGAAACCAATTAATCATCGCAAGAGAAACACAGAACAGAAGGCAACAATTAGCAAAAAAAATTAAAATGGCATAAGAAAAGATAAAAACCGAAACAGAATGGAAACTATAGAAAAGTTCATTGCCAAAACGGGTGGAATTAAAAAAACATTTATGGAACTGATAAATTCAAGGGATTGGATCGTAAAAATGAAAATCAATAGTGGAAAATGGAATCGTCGCAGAACAGACATATTAGGGTCAGCTACATCATATTACAAGAAACTTTACGAAGGTAATACCACACATGAAGAAACTGAATTAGTGGAAACCACAGATATTCCGAACATCCTCCATGCTGAAGTAGAAAAAGCCATAACTACTCAAAGGGAAGAGAAAGCTCCTGGACCCGATGGCATAATTAATGAAATCCTACGACAAAGCAAGAAAGTCTTGATACCTGTTCTCACAGATATGTTTAACGATATCATAAACACAGAAATGATTCCGCAGCAAAAGACAGGGTCCAACATCATCTTTTTGTACAAGAAAGGGGATATCGGAAATTACCGCCCTATTAGCCTTACTCAAACATTTATAAGATTTTTGCTAAGATCATTTTAAAACGGATAGAAAAAACCCTAGACGAGCATCAACCTATCGAACAGGCAGGATTTCGCAAAGATTACTCGGTGACTGATCATATTCACGCAGTCCATCAAGTTTGAGAGAAGTATAGATAATACCAGCTTACTTGACTACAGCCAAGCATTCGACTCTCTACTACACGGAAAAATATGGGAAGCACTGAAAGATCAAGAAATCAAACACAAATATATATCCGAGTAAAAAAAAACGTATACTCTCATATTACAGCGAGAATACAATTAGAAAAGAAAGGCGATCCATTCAGGGTAGGGCAAGGCGTTACGCAAGGAGATCCCTTATCTCCAAAACTGTTCTCCGCAGTACTGGAGTCGATTTTCAGTAGACTCAATTGGGAACGTCTTGGGATTAATGTAGATGGTATATCGCTGAGTCATCTGAGATTTGCTGACGACATTGTGTTATTCGCCAAAACATCAGAAGTCATAAACAAAATTATAAAAGAGCTTGCGACAGAAAGTGAAAAGGTAGGGTTGAAACTGAATCCGGATAAAACTAGACTGATGACAAACGGAAACAAGATCATCGTAGATTTAGGAAGCACCGAAATTGCATACACTGACGAATATACTTATCTAGGACAGACTATCTCCCAAAATGAACCTGTACGCAAAAAAGTGAACAGAAGAATTACAAACGGCTGGAGGAGATACTGGGGCCTAAAAGTGGCTTTGAAAGATAAAAAACTCCATTTAAAACTAAAAGGTAAATTATTCAACACCTGCATACTACCTGTTCTTACATATGGCTGCCAAACATGGGCCCACTCAAACCAAACTGGGCTTGGGCTAACTCAAGAGATGACTAACAAACTTGTAACCTGTCAGCACGCAATGCAAAGGAGTATGCTCAATGTTAAGAAATCAGACAGATTGAGAAACTATGACATCAAAAACAAACAAGAACTACAGCTGTAACAACGAAAGTTAGAAGACTCAAATGGAGATGGGCAGGGCATGTGATAAGAGGTGAGGACAAATGGAGCAAGAGTTACAAGATGGTATCCCAGATAAGGTAAAAGGAAAAATGGTAGACCGTGGACAAGGTGGGATGATGACATCAAACAAGTTGCGGGAGTGATGTGGAACAGAGTGGCTTAAGAAAGGTCAGAATGGAAAAGGTTGGAGGAGGCATTTGCCGATTGGCAAACAGATCTACATAAAATAAAAAAAAAACATCAAATAATAGAATAGTTTTTAAGCTTTGTTATAATAGGTACTGTTTGTAGTTATAAAAGATTATATGTAGATTTATTAAACTCAAGCTGATCTGAATAAATGACTACACTATTATTATTATCTTCTTTAACCAAGATTTATGACCAAATTTTTGTTTAAACATCCGTTGGGAGGAAAGACAGGCAGTGTCTTTGAAATCTATTTATCCTACTGCCCCTGAAAGAGGGTAATGTTTTTGAAGAGTATGTGTCTATTTTTTGCATACTCTGTAGCCTAAACGGCTGGATGGATTTTGACAAATGAGGTATCATTAGATTGGTCTCAACCGAAAAAACATTGGCTATGTCAATTTTGGAAAAAAAAATTGAAGGAAATAGATAATTGTAGTGATGTATTTTTCTGATGTGGTCTTGTGCGGTATCACAATAAACAGCCCGAGAAGGCAACCCCAAAAGAACAAAACAACGGGTTTTTTTAATCTTCTATTTTTTTAACGTTTTGCGTTGCAGTGATAATCCCGATCATGTTAACTGTGTACGGGATAGGCTGTATACCGCAGGCGTACATCTTTAGTTTGGGGCCGCAGATTGCTCTAAACGCTATATCTTTTATCATCTTCAACCTTGTGTTTGGTAAGTAATGAAATTAATGGTACATATTAAGTGTCTAACTTCCTTCTGGGGCTACGGATTCCTTTGCCCCAGCATTGGTCATAATGGTAGAAACAAAACTAGAAACACGGACTTTTTAGTTGTAGCCCATAACACTAACTATTAAAGTTATGCCGCAATTGATAATCCCAATAACATCAAATTTTAACATTATCGGAGAAAACCAAAACGTCATCTGTATATACATTTTTTTTTTGTTTTTGTTGTTTTTTTTTCAAAAAGCGCTGAATCTATTTCAATTAAATTTCTTTGGGACCTCTGAAGTATGACCTACCAAAAGAAGAAAAAGTCATCAAAATGAATTATCACATAACAAATATACTGTTAGAGCCGCAGGGCTCTAGGGGTGCTCTAGCAGCTTAGGGACTCGCTTGCTTACTGCGAGGGTGTCGTGTGGGCAAGTGTATTACTATTTAACTGAGTAGTGTTAGAAAAGAAAGAGGATAAAGCACTCAGAAATCTTATATTGATTTAAATAGATACATCTGTCCTCTTCGGTTGGGCGCACTCAGGTCTGTCATATAACAAACCTACTCTTTCTACATTCGAACCAGTCTTCAATATTCTCAACTGCCAGCTGAAGGCCGGTGCACATGCGCTGAGTTTAGGCCGTGTCTACAATCGCCACAATACTTAAAAATAAAAAAAACGTACAGTCGAAATGAGAACGTTTTTGAAGTCGGTTAAAAATCTCATTTGGTGGATAGAGGAATCTTAACTAGTTAAGGTACCTAGTGAGTTCTAGTATACTAGATGTTTTATTAAATTTCTGTTCTAGACACATAGCTTGTCACGAAATCTTTATGGCTTCTTCTCGTACAGGTGAAACCACGATATTAGCGAAGATATTCTACGGTGATACTCTCAGTTTCGTCATGGACTTTATGGCTCTGTCCCCTCAGTTCAACATGGCGTATAGCTTTATCAAAATCAAGCAGATATACGTGTACAACAACGAATGCCAAGTATTCAAAATGAAGAACCTTTGTGAGGTGAACAAATATCATAGATGTTGTGGTAAGTCAAATCAAAGATATTCAATGAAACAGGTTCAAACCACCTTCTTCTTCTTGCTGTCTAACTCAACATCTTATTACTACGCAATGGCTGAAAAATGAAAACGGTGTCATTTTACGCCAGAAGCAACAGACGAAGAGTGAAATTACTACTGTAGCATAAATCTTTATACATAAAACAAAGTCGGGTTAATCACACCATTCATAACTCGAGAACGATTTTTATGATCTTTGATTTGTTGGATTTTTCTCCGCCCCGAATACCAGAATAACTAACAAGACATTGGAAAATTTCACTATAGCAAAAAATATGAAGAAAAATCATTTTTTCATACATTTTGTATGTAATGGCCTCTTTTAATTACTAGCGACCCGCCCCAGCTTCACTCGGGTACAAATTATACATATAAACCTTCCTCTTCAATCACTCTATCTATTAAAAAAAAACCGCACCAAAATCCGTTGCGTAGTTTTAAAGATTTAAGCATACATAGGGATATAGGGACAAAGAAAGCGACTTTGTTTTATACTATTTAGTGATCACGAGATCGGATTCATATATACTGGGTGTAAAAAGACACATCACAGAGTCGCTAACTACGCATACTGTACGTCTAACAAAGTAGTTTTGGGCAAAAATTATTGCTGGTAAACGACTTTTATTTTTAGGTATGATTCGCGCAATGTAAAGCAAACCCAGGCAAGTGGAGTTAAACCCTACTCCTTCGCTCTAAGCCACGTAGGTAGTTGTCAGATTCGTTTGATATTCATTACGTTTTTGTAACTGCAAATGCTTAATTTCGAAAAAAAAATCGAAAATTCAGGTAATGTTTGTTAGGAGAAAAGTTTAGTAATAATATTCGCAATTCATTTTCGTAAAAAAGCTTTAAAAAAATTGCGTCTTTGACCCTCAATATCTCCAGAACCAGTGGATTCCCAGGTATGGTCTAGTGGAAAAAAATGATCCAAATAATGGGTGGAGTATGTGGCTTTCGGCTTCGGAAACTGTCTTTTTACACCCGTTTTATTGATTCTGAGGCGGGCGGTACGAAGTTCACCGGGTCGGATAGTATAGCATATTATTAAACAAAAAAACATATAGATATCCCAATGAAGTCAAGTTTTAGCTTGGTATCAACTGATCTAATCTTTCAATGCTACTGGATCAGTGCACAGATACTTATGTATATAGATACCCATTATCGTAACTAATAAATAGGTACACTATGGGTTTTGGCATGGGGAACATCAGTGACAGCGATGTTTTAAACTTCTATGGACTCAACCCAGCAGGAAAGAACACAATCGCAAAATGAATGTGACAAATTTTCAAACGTGCGTGTGTTGCTGTGAGTGATTGCATTTATTTTGCCAAGCGTTTCACTTGAACTCACTTGACTTCGAAGCCAGGTGGGCCGCTGGGGGAAAAACTTATCCAGATGGGTGTACTCCAATAAACCACAATGCGATTGCGGAGCTACGTCCCAAACAATGGCTCACCTCTTGTCATGCCCTCTGTGCATTAACACCTGCACTTCATAAGACCTTTGCAAGATAATTGCTAACGCTGTCGACGTGGCTAAATTTTGGTCAAACGACAACGAATTGTCGATAATTTATTTCTAGAAACAGGGTATATTTATAATGAGCCTCCCTTTTCATTCGAATAAAAAAATGGTGGGATTGTGTGATGTCACAACTGCTCCATTTTGTCTCTGCTCCTTCACAGTATTTAATCTTAATCAGCAACATTATCGCGCAGTGTAATAAAAATTTAATATTTTCAAAAAACCCGACTATAAAAAGCAACTAAAAAGTTCCAAACAAGTCACTTTTCAAGCGGTCTGAAGCAGTTAGTTGGTTTTAGTTCAATTATTGATTTCATGTCAAATGTCATGATTTCATGAAATACTATATTTATACGGCATTAATAGTAACAGAGAGTATTAATGATTTTAATGATAACAGTTCTGTAAGTACGTACTTGCTACGGCCGCGATTCATATTTTGACCAACATACGACCTGACACGGCTGACACTGAAAATTTGAATTTCGCGGGCTACCCTGGCGCTTCCACCTTAAGAAAATAATTGTACTGTACTATGTTTATTTTCTGTTATGAATAATGTATATTCTTCTAAGAAAGGTAGGCATATGGTGATGACGACTTTGTATCAACTTTAACGTGTTTCTGAGGTAAAATGTAACATTTACCAAGTAAGTGCCGTGCAGTTTCGTACTGTTATCAGTATTGCTTGGTGAATCTTTAGTTTTACAGATAGATGCTAACATGTAGTTTGGGCTTTTACGGTAACATAAACACAATATTTTCTTTACCGCCGCCGCCAGAAAAAATCCCTAATTTCTGTTAATGTTTTTTAAAGGATATTAGTTTAGAACGCAATACAAAATAAAAATTACGTGAACCTACACACACATTCAAGACCAACCAACAAGCCTTGGTTAGATAGAACAAGTATACGAAGTATCTGGAGTTTCATTTCATTATATTACCTACATAATTTCAGGAAAATGCGGTGTGTTGCAAGAATGTTTCTCGAGAAAAGGTTATTTCAATCGTAATCCGAGCGTTACCATGGAAATGTTAGCAATGTTCGGGAGTGCTGCCTTCTTCATGACGCTACTCTTATGCATAGAGTACAGGCTCTTCAAGCGAGTCTGGAACTCCACCACATCCACGGTTGCTAATAGAGACAAACCACATCCCTCGGTAATAACAGCCGGATATTTGAGGGAAAAAATAGATGTTCTCGAAAAAAAAAATGAGATTCTCCGGAACCAAGGGCGATTTAGTAAGTTGGAAAGCTTTGTAAGGAAGATTTAAGTCCCTTTGCTCATAGTTACCTTTTTATATCACATAAGAAATATACCACACATTTACTCGCCTGAGGCCCTCCATAGACGGACTGCTTAGAGTAGTCGAGACCAACTGCACAAGAGCAGTCATGTTGCAGTTAGGGCCTTCATAGACGGACTGCTTAGAGCAGTCTAGACCAACTGCACAAGAGCAGTCGTGTTGCAGTTAGGGCCTTCATAGACGGACTGCTTAGAGCAGTCGAGACCAACTGCACAAGAGCAGTCATGTTGCAGTTAGGGCCTTCATAGACGGACTGCTTAGAGCAGTCTAGACCAACTGCACAAGAGCAGTCGTGTTGCAGTTAGGGTCTTCATAGACGGACTGCTTAGAGCAGTCGAGACCAACTGCACAAGATCAGTCGTGTTGCAGTTAGGGCCTTCATAGACGGGCTGCTTAGAGCAGTCGAGACCAACTGCACAAGAGCAATCGTGTTGCAGTATGAGCCTTCATAGACGGACTGCATAGAGCACTCGAGACCAACTGCACAAGAGCAGTCGTGTTGCTGTTAGGGCCTTCATAGACGGACTGCTTAGAGCAGTCGTGTTGCGATTAGGGCCTCCATAGACGGACTGCTTAGAGCAGTCGACACCAACTGCACAAGAGCAGTCGTGTTTCAGTTAGGGCCTTCATAGACGGACTGCTTAGAACAGTCGAGACCAACTGCACAAGAGCAGTCGTGTTGCAGTTAGGGCCTACATAGACGGACTGCTTAGAGCAGTTGAAACCAACTGCACAAGAGCAGTCGTGTTGCAATTAGGGCGTCCATAGACGGACTGCTTAGAGCACTCGAGACCAACTGCACAAGAGCAGTCGTGTTGCTGTTAGGGCCTTCATAGACGGACTGCTTAGAGCAGTCGTGTTGCAGTTAGGGCCTTCATAGACGGACTGCTTAGAGCAGTCGACACCAACTGCACAAGAGCAGTCGTGTTTCAGTTAGGGCCTTCATAGACGGACTGCTTAGAACAGTCGAGACCAACTGCACAAGAGCAGTCGTGTTGCAGTTAGGGCCTTCATAGACGGACTGCTTAGAGCAGTCGAAACCAACTGCACAAGAGCAGTCGTGTTGCAATTAGGGCCTCCATAGACGGACTGCTTAGAGCAGTCGAGGCCAACTGCACGAGAGCAGTCGTGTTGCAGTTAGGGCCTTCATAGACGGACTGCTTGGAGCAGTCAGTACATTTTTCGCTGCGACTGTATATGAACTGCTTGAGCGGTCAGATATAGTGAATGTTAATTTTGTATTGAAACTGCAGATCGCCCAACAGCGGCCGCTTGAAGCTGTTGGCACTGACTGCTCCAAGCAGTCCGTCTATGGAGGTGCATAAACTGCGTAACAGTTAAAGTCCCTCGCAGTAAAAAATAACATGGCACTTAAACTTTTAGGGGGCAAAGTAGACACGTTTGGTGAGTACCTCCTAGTAACGGGTTTGACAAAGAGGCACGACGGATGTTACGTGCTTCACAACGTCTACCTGGGCATCGGGAAGGGCGAGGTGGTGGCGGTGATCGGCCTCAAGCAACACGGCCGGAGCATGCTGTGCGAAATCCTGGCGGGGTATGAGGCACCCTGCACTGGCAATGTGTGGTCCATGTCCAAGTACAAACTCATGTCGCAACCGCATAAGGTAGGCAACAACTCTATATCTATATTGTACATCTTGTAAGTATTTTTAACTTGTCTTTGAAGCCGAGGCGGGATGCGACTAGAGGCGAAGGTGATGTAATTATGGAACCGAGAGTGCAATGACAAATTCACACGCGTATCAAACGACGTTTTTCAACATAGTTTACGAAGTAACAATATTTTTACCAGCCAAGTGCGAGTCGGACTCGCGCATGACGGGTTCCGTACCATCGTACAAGATTATACACGTACTAAAAAAGAGCAAAAAATGCCAAAAAAAATACGTTTCTAGTAGGGGCGCCCCCTTTAATTATTAATATATTTTTATGATTTGTTGTTATAGAAGCAACAGACATACACATTCTGTGAAAATTTCAACTGTCTAGCTAGTACGGATCTGAGATTGTTGACAGACAGACGGACGGATGGATGGAAGGAAGGACGGACGGACGGACGGACAGCGGAGGCTTAGTAATTAATATTGTCCGTTAGTTACCCTTCGGGTACGGAACCCTAAAAATGTATCAAAAAATAAGTAAGCCATCCAAGCCTATCAATAAGTAATCCAAGTTACATTGCAGTATTCTCAGCAAGTTTCAATCAGTTGTGAGAAGAACCTGCTGCCGCCGTGGATGACGGTCCGCGAGGCACTGTCACTGATAGCATCGTTGCGCGGAGTGCCGAACACCCACGTTAATAAGGAGGTCACCAATCACATTGAGGCTCTCGGTTAGTCGACCAATCCTTTTCTCCTAATATAAACCAGCCACGGCTACAACATTAAAAAAAAAAACGAGCGAGCCTTACAGTACTGGCCTTGATGTTTAACATTTGACATCTCACCTTGGTAATAAGCAATATTTCTATCCTGAAAAATAAAATTATAACTTAGTTCCGATTTCGACCGCGCGCAGACTTATCGTGCGCGCGCTCTACCATCTGTCGGCTATCTCTACCACCGCGCGCGCTTCCCTGGCTTCCAGTTACACTCTTCCATCCCATTTCATGAAATAACTCCCACAGATTGCAGGAAAGCGAGAGGAAAGAACACATACAAAAATTGCATCGTTTCTGGACAATTACAAAACAACAACAAAAAGAACTAACTTAATGATCGAGCCGTTCTCAAGTGATCTTTCATACATGCAGAAATACATCTTTATTCAAATAGAAGCCTAACTCTAGTCCGCGGCTTCACTCGCGACAGTCCTTTTTTCTGGATGAAAGGAAGCCTATGTCCTTTTAGCCTTGTAGCCTTGACAGCGAGTATACGACAAACAAACTCACATACATATTTATAATATTAAGTTCTTATAGACCCACCGTAGGCACGGGCTTGCGGACGGCGAGTAGTGGGTAGCTCGCCGTCCGATAAAGAACGGCCCGAGTCGACGGTGCTTAGTGCATTTGTTATGTTCACGCGCGCCCCAAAAAGATGTCAGCAAACAGTGACGGGGCCCGCTAGGGCCGATGCCTGCCTGATCCTGATCCGCGGTAGTGCTCGAAGGAGTCACCGAAGCCCTGGCACAGGCAACTGAAGGAACACGGTAGGTTTTAGTCAGTAAGAGTCTGATACGCCCTCCAGCTCCACCCAGAGCGGGAGAAGTTATTTGATGATTTCCCACCCCATAGAACAAAAAAAAGCTTCGATAGACAGATCTGAATGTTTAAAAAAAAATATATATTTATTTGACACTTAAAAATACATTTAACAAGCCAGTCATAATAAAATATCACACGAATGTATTGCCACAAATCTGATCCTAACCCCCAAACTAGGCCTGGACCTGTATTTTAGGGGTCAGCGTTCAGCCATGAGTTCAAATTTCAATCTTCATTTTGGAGGAGTGTCACTACAAAGTTGACAACCAAGATTATTGCCATTTGGTAATACATTCAGTTAAAAAATGCTTATTCGTAACAAAAGAATGTAAAATGCACATTTATAGGAGTTTTAAAATTACAAAAAGAAGGTAACTATGCTTATGAGTTATTTGTTTTTTTTTTTTTTTTGTTTATCTATGTGTGAAGTTTGAGGACTTGGTAACCCGTCCCACTACAAAAAAAAACTTGAGAGGTGTCAAGGGACACCCGGATGGAACGAAGTTCCTTTCGATTAATTAGTGAAGGAATTGTAATATAATTTTATTTTTTTAAAGTTATGATATTATTTTTATTTCGTTTTTATTTTTTTATTTTTATTATTATTAACAAATATATTGTAATATTAACCGCACTGCCGACTCATAGTCTTATGTAAAAATGCTATTACGCACAGACTCAAAAAAAAGTGTGTGTGTACTTATGTACGCACGTAAGAAGTTATACTTCATCATCTCATCTCATCTCATCTCATCTCATCTGATATCAATCCCATCATCTCGCGAACGCGCGATAAGGAACTTCGTTCCAAAAAAAAAATAACAACAACTATAGCAAAAAGTGTCGTTACAACTTTTGTTCCTAATTTTTTCCGTCTAGCCCCCTTTCGCAACGCGCAATAAAGGAACTTCGTTCCAAAAAAAAAAAAATAACAACAACTATAGCAAAAAGTGTCGTTACAACTTTTGGATCAAAAAGTGTCGTTACAACTTTTGTTCCTAATTTTTCCGTCTAGCCCCCTTTCGCAACGCGCGATAAGGAATTTCGTTCCAAAAAAAAAAAAATAACAACAACTATAGCAAAAAGTGTCGTTACAACTTTTGGATCCAAAAGAGTAGTTACAACTTTTGTTCCTAATTTTTTCCGTCTAGCCCCCTTTCGCAACGCGCGATAAGGAACTTCGTTCCAAAAAACCCAATCACGCCTCATCAGTTAAACGAATATCCATGAAAATTGTTAGACCCAGGATCTGGATTAGGACATAATAATAATAATAATGAAAGACGTGTAAAGATCTTAAGACCCTTTATCAGCCTTGAAAAATACCCAAATGAGACTATTTAAAAGTAGTAACTTCTATTACTTACATTAATTTAAATCTTTATATCCGTATTCATCATAGAACCCATTCTGAATCCAGAACTGATTTCGGAAGCTGATCTCGTCATCCGTGACATCCCGAAGAAGGATCTCACTCGGTTGCACTTCGCGGTCGCAGTGATCGGGGCACCACCGATCATTGTGCTCGATGACTGCACCGCCTTCCAGACAGTCTCAGTCAGGCGTGCCATGTACTACATACTGAATATGCTCAGGAAGAGGGGACACGCTATCTGCATGTGCTCTAGCAGGTACGGAGACATTAATGCTGGTGTTCCTACTGCCCTGGTGTAACCGTCACAGCGTGTAGCTTTATAATCTTACTGACTACAAGATCTATAGACTTTTAAGACTCCAAAGCTTTATCATCAATTCGGCCAGAACTCGTCCAAGGCTAGACATCTTTTTGGGTAAGACGCCTAGCCCACAAGTTGCACAAGTTCGATCGATGTGGCTAGGCGCCTTCCCCAAGCATCGCCTCGACGACCTTTCCTACATAGTGCTGATTTATCGGCTTCTAGTGATCTTTAAAGCTTAGCGCAAAAAGTGGCCCATCATCAACATAATCTGACATAATTGGGCTTCCTAGCGATAGAATGCAATGAAAATCTAAGATCTTTCAAGTAATATATAAAGTAATTTAACATTCTGCAATCCCTCTATCAGCATAGAAAGTCACATGCCCGTGACGAACCGCCTAGCCATAATAGTAGATGGTGTCATTTTCGACGTGGACGATGTGGATAATCTGGTGGATCGGTACAGCGATAAAGGGTACACCGTGGTAGTACATCTAAAGGATGAGGTGGACATCAACACTATGTTCGAAAAACATTTCACCCTCTTTACCATCAATGATACCACGGAGGTAAGTGAACTTGATAATTGTTTGTATTTGGTACCTGTCATCATCTTCCTGCCCTTATCCCATGTTACTTGGGGTCGGCGCAACACGTTTTTTTCTTCCATTCTGTCCTGTCAGCCGTCACGCTATCACTAATTCCCTTTTCTGTCATTCTCTCCTCACACAATTCATCCATGTTTTCTTTGGCCTCCCTCTCCCTCTCCAGGTAACATAATACGTATTCTCCAAAAGGCTTGGCATTTTT